>OY998257.1:14610518-17017393 GCA_963922045.1 Persicaria maculosa | reverse complement strand
TTTCTTATATATACACGCATTAAACACATTATACGTATAATTACAAAATATATATATATATATATGAAAAATCGATATATACAAATGATAATGTATACAAATTTATACATACACACTATACTGTATGTGTTATAAATTGTAAAAGTGTATGTATACACAATATATACACTGTAAAACTGTATATAGTTAATATACCTATACTGTAAAAGTGTATATATACAAAGTGTATATGTTTACACTGTATAATACTACGTATATATTTATATATTATATTATATTATATATATGCGGGATGGGACGGGATTTGCGGGATAAGAAATCCTTGTCCCGCGTCCCATCCCGCATAATTTTTTCGGGACGGGACCGGGACGGGATTCGATATTTTTTTTCAAATCCCACCGGGATTGGGACGGGCCCGGGACGGAACCGGGACGGACCCGGAATTTGCGGGATTTGTGCCCACCCCTAGTATATATAGATATATAAGGGTAATCAAAGGGGAAATAACCATAAATGACGTTGTCAACTTTATGTAGAGGGAGAGAGGTGGGAGAAAAGGGCTAAACTCAATTAGGATAAAAAGGACTAAGGTGCAATTTTTATAAAAATGATTTTACTAGTAGACATGTTTTTTTTTTTTTATAAATCTATTAGACGTTTTTTTTTTCAATCTTACTAATATATATGTACACTTAATCAGGTATAATTAGATTATTAAATTAAGTGGGTGTACATTGAATGAATGCAGGCGTTGTTTGGATGAGTAGTCTTGGAGTGCTTAATCATAATATTCTCTCACCTATAAGAATCTCCCATTATTTTTTCCATTAATAATTATGATGGAGTTTTTCCTGACAATAACAAGTTATGCCCTAAAAATGAGGACACAAATTCTTTTAATCACTGATATTAAGCACTCCGTATCAAGAAACATGATCCACAAACTTAGACCAGCAGACAAGAAATAAATAATTTTAGACCAATTAAAAAGAAGTACATATAATGCCGACCAAAAAAGAAGAGTGCATATAAGAAATTTGTAAGCTTTAAGCCTTGAGGATAAGTAAACCTATATATATGGGTTCTCATATAATTAAATTAATTAACTTTATCAATATGTGATGGATTTTCACAGCCCACTTATAAAATTGGATTTTCTAATATATTGTCTTAAGGATTAAGCATATACAGTATTAACTTGAGCTTATGAAATTTTTTTTTTATTTACTAGATTTACTAATTTATCCAATTTTAAAATATTTTTTTAGGGTTCGCTTATTTCCATTTAAGATTTTTTATGTGATTGAGATGTAAGTTAGATACAATATAAAATTGAGACATTTGTAGTTTTATACCTAGAACCTATTACTTATAATTAATCGAATATATTGCCTAATTGTTGGCATGACATTCATAGAGTTTAACTCGATAGGATAGGTCTTGATGCGTTAAATAAGCCCGAGTACTTCATTCTCCGTTAGAGATTTAGACTCATAGCTACTGTAAATTTCAAAAGAGATATAAAAAGTCTTTGGTCTTGACCCTTGAATGACGTTGATGTTGCTCTAGTTCTCAGAAAGTAATTAATTAGGAAGAAAATTGCCATCACGCTGCACATCTTCTTAAGGATGAGAACATCAAATTTTGCATTAATCTCCAAGCTTTCGTTAACAAAGATACTGTTAGTAAGACAAGCGATTCTTAGCTGCAATAATATAGATTCCCTGAAAATATGACAAATAACAACATTAGAACAATTGTATGTAGGATACCCTTCCAATCTCTTATCTGCAACAACATCGATCTCCAAGTTTCGTGTCTGATAATTAAAACTCTATATTACAAGGAGACTTCCAATCTCCTATGATAGCGTTTACGACCACTAAATTGTCCCTCTCAATAAGAAGGTTATTTTTTTTTTATCTTAGTTTAGTTTGATCGGCTCAGCCGCTCTACATCTAGATGATTGGATACTGTGTGACCCATTTAAAAGATTGATCCTCCCACTGATAAGCGACCCTATGTCTCTATGGGGATTCGAACTTCGAACCTTTTGACATGGAATATCTATTACAACAACTTGTGAAGACCTAGAGCCTCCACAAAGGTGACAATATACGCCAATGCAAGTAACTTGTCCAGTTGTCACCTTTGAATCTAGTAAATAAAACCCAAAAAGAAAAACCTCCAAAGACTAGGGATCGGAATATTAAGCCACCCTGCAGGTGGGACATGACATTAATTAAGGGGAAATAACTTAATTAATTAATAATTAATACTCCATTTTTTTCGTCTACAAGGTGAACAGCTTAGCTTACAGATCTATACGAAAGGCACTGGGTTTTTTTCTTTCGGTTTGCTTTCATTGATAGCAGGATCAGCTTGGTTCTCCCTATAAAGGAAGCCGATATGCCTGGAAAAGCTAAACAGAAAGAACATATGAGATGTTTGACACCCACACCTCGGGGGGTTCTCTTTGAAAAGTAATTTTGTTCCATCTGCTAGAGCTTGAAGAATTCCCAAGGGGCCAGCATACAAGAGTCTGATATCCCATCTCTCTTTGATTCTACGCTTAGATTCCGCGCGGATAGGGCTTTCTTGGTCACCGGACAGAGTGAGAACTGCTCAGCTTTGTGCTATTTGCTCGCAGCTCTCGTTTGATACCGGAGTAATACTGAAAGATTACCGAAGATAAGGGAGAAACAAAACGACGAGTTTTGAGGTGTGAATGCAAGGGAGATTCCTTCCATTAATGCCGTTTTGGGTTATTTTTATACTCCGTACTTGAATCCATGTGTGGAGCCTGGACAGTGGACACCTCTGGGACACGTCTTCCACTTCCAAAACTAACTAATTTTAATGGTCTAATGGATAACGTTTTCAAACCTTGCACTAAACTACAAATCATGCTTTGACATGATGTAATTTATTCGATTTTGCTTCCTGATTTTATATTATACATACCATCAGAGAGCCATTTTTAATCAAGCTCAATTTGGTTTCAAAGCTAGCTCCTGATTATAATGAATTGAAAATATTGCAGGATTAATTTTATATTGTACTTTACAATATAATATTATAATGTGACATTTGAGAACTTTGTTAATTATCTCTAATTTGAAGGAGTTAATTTAAATTTCTTTTTTATTGTGAGCGGTGGCTCGATCTGTGACTCCTCCAACTAAGAAGGAAAAAAAATAGAAAATGAAAAATTACATGTTTCTTTTTGTACAAATTTTTTTTACGACTTTTAAAATTAAAGTAAAATATGAAGAAAAAAATTAGTTTAGTTAATTAATTGATAAAGAATGGGTAATAATGAGATTAAATCGTCATGATTTCAAATACCGTTCCGGCTATATACACCGCAAATCCCCACATCCTTAAAGACGTGCATGCACGTCCTTAACGATGTGCTTGCACGTCCTTAAGGACGTGCAAGGGAGTTTGCAGCCACCCGAGCCCGGACGTGCAAGCACGTTTTTATTTTTTAAAAAAAACGTGCTTGCACGTCCTCAGGGACGGGCAAGGACGTGCAAAGTGCACAGGACGTGCAAGCCCGTCTACAAAAGACGAAGAGGACGTGCCTCTTCGTCTTCCCTTCGTGTTTGCCTGAGAGAAATCGAGAGAGAGAGATTGCCGGAGTGTGAGAGAGAGATTGCCGGAGTGAGAGAGAGATCGCCGGAGTGAGAGAGAGAAGAAGAGATCGAGACAGAGAGAGAGAAACAGCCGAGATGGAGCCGGAGAGATCGAGGGTGGCGGTGGAGCCTGTGGGGGAGGGGGTGGCGGTGGAGGGGGTGGCGGTGGAGCCTGTGGCCGGGGGTGGTGGTGGGCGGCGGCCATGGAGGTTGAGGAGGGTGGTGGTGGTGACGGTGGTGGTGGTGGAGCAGCGGCGGCGGCGGCGTCCAGTAGTGGTGGTGGTGGTGATGGCGGCGGAGTGGTGGAGGCGGACCTATTACCGCCGCGGAAGCGGCGGTCTGTAGAGGTTTCGCCGGTCCCGACCCCACCGGTATGTTTTTTGATTTATTTATTTTGTTTGATTTATTTTTATAGTTTTATAATATAGTTTAGATTTTAATATAGTTTTATAATATAATTTGATAGATTATTTTAGTATATAGTTTGATAGATACTATATAATTATTTAGTTTTAGTATATAGTTTGATAGATATTATATAGTTTGTATATTTTGATAGTTTTAATGGAAAAACAATAAAAACGATTAATATATATTACAAGATATTAAAACATATTAAAATATATTAAAAGACATTAAAATAAATTAAAATAAAAACATTAAAATATATTAAAATATATTAAACTACATACAAATAAATTCTAATTGAAAGACAATAAAAAATAGATTATATAGTTTTAGTATATAGTTTGATAGATATTATATAGTTTGTATATTTTGATAGTTTTCATGGAAAAACAATAAAAACGATTAATATATATTACAAGATATTAAAACATATTAAAATATATTAAAATACATTAAAAGACATTAAAATAAAAAAAAACATTAAAATATATTAAAATATATTAAACTACATAGAAATAAATTCTAATTTAAAGACAATAAAAACATTAAAATACATAAAAATAGTTAACTGGATAAAATGAAAAACCTTAAAAGTAACAGGATCTCAACATTTCATAATAACAGGCAGGGAGGCTCATGAGGGGTGATGGTACCCTCCGGCCTGTTACGATCGCCGGCCGGGCAGCGGTCAGCCAGATTTCAGAGGAGACGGTACCCGACATTCCGACAGCCACAGTCGACGATTTGCTTGCGTCTGCAGAGCGGTACCAGCAGTCGATGGGTACCCCCCCCCCCCGGCCGACGAGCACGACAGCTTCTGGAAGGGTCTGCCAGCTTGGGATCCTTCTGGCGATGCGATGATGGGGTTGCAGCCTTCTTCTTTAGAGACCGCTGATGGCGTTGATCCCCACCGTCGCGGAGTACTACCAGCTCACCCCGCAGGCCCTGAAGTCATACAGACACGCTGGCGGGCCTCCAGTGACTTGGTTGACTGACCTGTGGCAGCAGAGACACGGCCCGCTCGTCGACCCCGCCCCCGCTGATGACCCAGAGGCCGCGGCTGATCCTGAGCAGCTTAGGCTGCGCATGCATGTGGGAGGGGGGCAGCCCCAGGATGACCCTGCACAGCGGCGGTTTCTCCACATAGGTTACATGGCCATCGCTCTCGCCGCGACTTTGTTTGTGGACAAGTCGCAAAGCCGGATCCCATGGAGGATATTCGACCTTATTTGGGACATCCCGCGTACGGCCACCCTTGCATGGGCAGCAGGTGCCCTCGCATCTCTCTACAGGGGCCTAGGCGAGGCTACCTGCTCCGGTGCGAAGGGTATAGATAGCTGCACGCCGATCCTACAGGTACGAGACCGCTGAAATAGAGTTATAGTTTAAAAATATTTATATTATATGCTAACGAAATTCTTTTTTGTGTCAAGGCTTGGATATGGGCGTACTTCCCTCGCTTCCGAGGTGATTTCTCCAGCGACTCGGCTAGGAAGGCGGACCCTCGCTTCTACGCGAAGTTCATCGGTCCGAAGGCGCCACAGCGCATGAAGGACGCCGCGAAGCTGAAGAAGGTGCGGCAGCTGCGGGACGAGGTGGACCGTCTTACCGTCGCCGACGTATGTATTCGAGACTCTATCTATATAACTTACATTTCTTAACCGTGAATTACGCCTGATTTTTTTAATTATAGGTAGAGTGGATGCCCTTTGGGCGTGATCTGGACTTCGACGGCCAGTACCGTCAGTCCACCTATCGGGACACCATCACCTTCTGCGGGGAGGAGGAGCCGTATATGCCCGATAGGTGCCTCCGGCAGTTCGGACGGGTCCAGGGGATCCCGCAGGACGTCATCGCGCCAGATCAGGTCTCTCGCGACACCACCTTGAAGAACGCGAGGTACATCGCCGTGTTTGCCCACAGCCACAACAAGTGGCGGGATCTGCAGGACGAGAGTCGCTTCTACAGGCTGGCCGAGCAAAGACGCACCAGCGAGGATTGCCAGGCCGGTGTCACAGTAGATTACATGGCTTGGTACGCGTCGTAGAGCCGGCCTTACGTGTTGCCGACCACGCCACCCCATCCTGACCCGCTGGCGCCCGTCCACCCGATCGGCTTGGATCCATGGGTGGACCTGCCTCAGCCTCCAGCCATCCCTCCAGCGTTGGCGGCCCGCTTGCATGAGATAGAGGGCTATTGGAGGGCCTTGTCTACCGACCCTCGCCTTGAAGAGCTATTAGACGAGGTGACGGGTATTCTGCATCAGGCTGTCAGCAACCCACCTGGACAGTGATTTTTTATACTTTTGCAGTATCTATCTCTATATTATACTTTTATATTATTATACTTTTATGTTATTATACTTTTATAATAAGGATTTTGTATCTATCTCTATATTCCTATCTCGAGTAGACTCCTCTCATTTCTTCCGAGTCATATTAAGCGTAAACATCAAGAACGAAAACGAAAACGAAAACGTTAATATGATAAGGTTGCCCGATAACATAAAGAACGAAAACGTAAACATCAAGAACGAAAACGAAAACGTTAATATCTCGAGTTAGGTTAGTTAGGGTTTAGGGTTTGGCTAGGGTTGTTAGGGTTTGGCTAGGGTTGTTAGGGTTTGGAAAATTGCACGTGGTCAACGACGTGCTTGCACGTCGTCAAGGACGTTCATTTTTCCGAACCCTACCTAACCCTAAACCCAAACCCTAAACCCTAGCACGTCCTTAAGGACGTGCTTGCAAGTCCTTAAGGACGTGCATTTCTGCTTACCATTGACGCAGCAGTGCCTATTTGAAGCGAAGGGAGACAGCTTGATTCCACACTCCAAAACAAAGTCCGACTTGTTTCGATATATTCATTCACCGTTAGAATCGTTATGGCCGAGCCGCAAAGCAATCCTCGTCTCCAAGTTTGCCAGGTACGGATACGTTTCGTATAGTGAATATATTTCGTATTCCTTCCGTTTTGTTCATATTCCACTAATGTTAATACAGTTTCGAGACTTTACGCCTGAGTTCTCAGACCCAAGGGTTTGGAATGACCGTGACGAAATGGTTACGCATTTCAAGGACTTGGGTCGGAGACACTGCATGATTTTAGTAATCAAGCGGTCTTGGACGGGGGCGTCGAATCGTCCAGGCGGGGTTTTTCTTGCTTGCGAGCAGTATGGGGAGTACCGACCACGCGGGAGGAAGCTCTGGAGCACGCAGTCGAAGATAAACGGTTGTCCATTCTCTCTACACGGACACGAAGCTCCGCCGGGTCACTGGGTTATGACGGTAACCCACGGTGTTCATAACCATGGGCTTCCAACGATCTTGAAGGGTCACGCCATCGCCGGACAGATGACAGAGGGGGGAAAGAAGATGGCCAGGTGGATGAAGGAAATTGGCACTCCTCCAAAATCCATTGGGTACGGATTGAGGCAGTTGGATGAGACCAGCGTCACGTCAAGGAAGAGCCTTACCAACACGCTCACCATGATGGTCGCCGAAGAAAGAGGTAGTCGGACGATGACCCAGGATACCTTGCACCATCTGCGGGAAAGAGGGTACTACTACGAATTCAGACGACATCCGGATGACGACAACGTCTTGAGCGACCTCTTCCTGGCGCATCCCGACGGGATCCGGCTTCTCCGAAGGTTCCATTACGTCATCGTAATGGACAACACGTACAAAACAAATGCGTAACTTATTTAATAACGATTACTTTATTGCACATATAGCCAATTATAAAATATTTTACATGTAACATATTTACACTTGCAG
This sequence comes from Persicaria maculosa, assembly GCA_963922045.1. Taxonomy (NCBI): domain Eukaryota; kingdom Viridiplantae; phylum Streptophyta; class Magnoliopsida; order Caryophyllales; family Polygonaceae; genus Persicaria; species Persicaria maculosa. The sequence continues at coordinate 17,009,571 of OY998257.1, read as the reverse complement.
ATATGGGATTCCATTGTGTGAAGTGGTCGGGTTCACACCCTCAGGCAATACTTACTGCATCGCCTATGCCTTCATGTCGAAAGAGAACGAAGACACATACGCCTGGGTGTTGCGTCAGCTTCAGAACTTGCTTGGGACGGTTCAGCCTCAAGCTATCATGACTGATCGGGAGCTAGGTCTCATGGCGGCGCTGAATGTTGTCTTCCCCGACGTCCAGCATCTCCTTTGCTGGTTACACGTGACGAGAAGATGCGAGGAAGCTGCTCTGAAGATCACGAAGAATTTAAACCACGCTGGCATCTTTAAGGGCAACTGTTGGGGGCTGTTCGAATCGAGGTCGGAGGAATCATTCAACCGACGTCGTCGGGCGCTACACGCTGCATGGCACCCATTCCCAGGTGTGGTGGCGTATTTAGAGGTGGTGTGGCTTCCACACAGCAGGAGCATCGTATGATGCTACGTAGATAATGTCTTCCATCTCGGCACCCGTATGACAAATAGGGTTGAGGGTCAATACAAGGTTCTGAAGAAGGCACTTCACTCATCGACTAGTGACTTTCGCATCATGATCGATGCAATCCATAGAGTCAACGATTGTCAACTGCATGAGCTGCAAACTGCTTTGGAGATCGACCGCTTCAAATGGCCAACAGCGGCGTATAAAGTCAACCTTTTCGATGAGGTAAAGACTTTAATCTCCAAAAAGTGCTTCGATTATCTGTACAAGATGTGGCAGGACGTCGTGGACCAAAAGGTTCCTCCGGTATGCACGGACCGACATTGGAGGGTTTGTTATGGGATCCCATGTGTCCATGAGATTCAGGGATACGTCAACTCCGGTACTCCGATACCCGCCGAGGACATCCACCCGTTCTGGATGGATTTGTCATGGACTGACATCGACGACACCCCACTGCCGTATGAGCTGTCATCTTCATATATGGCTTCCAATGATGTATGCGAGGATGAGCTGCACCCACCCTCATCAGCAAGCGTCCGAAGGAAGGGGAGGCCTCGGGGGTCGAGGAATGCCTGCAGAACCAACCCGTTGCCATACGAGGAGATAAGGGAAAGGTTTGAGAGAGAAGAAGCGCGTGCTGCTCGACGTGCTGCTCGGCATCGTCCACAAGCGACCTCAGCTCGACGTGGACGTGATGATGTGTTCGGAGGGTTCAACTGGGGTCGAAACAACGTTGATCCCTTCATGCTCGGTCATATTGAGACGATGAGGGACACTGTTGGAGATGGTCATTGTGGCTACCGTGCTTTGGCGGCTTTGACATCACCGATCGGCGAGACTGCTTTCCCGGAACTCAAAACGTTACTATGCAATCACTTGGAGGATCACGCCGATCTGTACGTCGGTTGTTATACGGGAGGGTACCAATTCCAGCAATTCGTCGACTACCAAAGATGGGCGGGAGCTGTGCATGGTGATAGGAGACGGTGGATAGAGCTACCCATTATGGGTTTAGTATTTGCAACGGTATATCAAATTCCTCTCGTCGTCCTAGCTTGGCATCATCCGTTCACATGTCTCCCCATGACCTCACCGACACCTGCTAACAACCCTCAATCAGCAACCTTTGGTGTAGCCTGCATCGGAAACCAAGACCATTTTGCCGCGGTACGACTTCAAACGTCTTTTTTTATTACCTATTCTTGCTTTTCATATATATGTCAATACTCTAACTCTAATTTTTCGTTCTCATAGATCTGGTTGCGTCGTAATGCTCCTATTCCGCCGCCTCCGCCAGAATGGGTCGCACATCATCATCCGAGCGTCGAAGGATGGGATGCTCCGTTTCAAGCTCAGTTTGAGAGATTTCGAGCCTTGCGTGTCGAGTCCGGTCGCCCTTTACTATTTTCCTAGATTTTATTCCACAAGTTTATTAAAATTATGAATGTAAACTTTTTTTTCCGTTCCTTGTAACGTTATTCGCATATTATCCGAATGAAAACCTTAACAAATATTATTTTCTATTTAATTTGACCCTAAATCCTTCAACTCCACTAGCTAACACTTCAATTTTATCAATTAACATTACAAAACCCTCGGAAATCCTAAACCCTAAAACCCTACTAGGGTTTGCACGTCCTTAACAACGTGCGAGTATTGCACGTCCTTAAAGACGTGCAAGAACGTTGTTAAGGACGTGCAAGCCTTTGCTAGTGGACGTGCATAGTCCCAGACTTGCACGTCCTTAAGGACGTGCAAATCCTTAATCCGGATTTGCGGTGTATATAGCAACACCCTTCAAATACACGTACTAGTTTTGATTTAATTGATAAAGAATGGGTAATAAGTTTAATTGATGAAAAAAAAAAGATAAAATTATAAAGCAAAATATCCACTAGTTTTGACATGAATATTCCCAGCAGTTTAATCTATATGTTCAAATTTGTATTGGGCTGGTTAATGTGAATCGCACCCTGCAATCTATACAAATATATGGGAAGGTATTCTGTCACACACAGGCACACATTTTCCACCTTGACAAATCTGTTATAACAGGAGGGGTAGTTTAATAATTTCAAATCTGTAGCACCTTATATAGTAAAGTAGCGCCAGTGAAGACAGTTGTGATTTTGTAACAAACTGATAGAGCTTGTTTACTCCTTCTAATGGAGAATTTGGGAGTGTTGAATACAGATTGAGTTTGTTCAAATGGTATCAGAGCTCAGTGACGATATGTACGACTGAGTAGCGATCTGATCTTTGAGTTTGAGTTGGCGGAGGAGATCTCTGTTTTTGATTCAGAACTGTTGATTTCGTTCGTTTGATTTTCGTTCGGCGTCGTTGTTCTTCTTCATGGCTGGAAGAGGTTCGATTGTTTCTCTTGGTCATAGTTTTGCTGATGCGCTTACTGGAGGTGGCAGAGGCACGTATGTCACACCACCTGGACCTGGTGTTGGTGGCAGAGGTCACCCTGGAGGTTTTAATGGCGGAATCCAGTTTGGGGATTTGGTCAAGGTACGAATTATGTACATTACAATCCTCTTTTCTTGTCCAATTCTGACAATCCTGGAGCGCACTTAGTTACTACGTTGTTTAATGGTGCTAATTTTGCGAGTTGGATTCGTGGTGTAAAAATGGCCTTAGGAGCCAAAGCAAAACTAGGATTCATCACAGGAAGTTGTGTGAAACCTCCATTAGATAGTGAGAATTTTGTGAAGTGGGAGAGAGTTGATTATATGGTGATGTGTTGGTTAATCAATTCAATGACAAGCGAGGTAGCAGAATCTTTCATGTATTTGAATCTGCCAAGGAATTGTGGGATGAAATTAAAGAAAGAATCTATGAATCGAATGATCCGTTAGTGTATCAGTTGCGTCGTGATTTGTGTAATGTGAGACAGGAGAATTTATCTGTGGGAGCTTACTATAGGAAGCTGAAGAAGTATTGGGATGAATTGCAGTTATTGGATGCTATTCCAGGTTGTTCATGTGGGGGTATGAGTGGCTGCAGTTGTGGATTGCTAAAGAAAGTCATTGAGAGAGAAGAGAAATTGAAGGTTATGCAGTTCTTGATGAATGATGTTTATGAACCATTGCGTGGTAATGCTCTGTCTAAATATCCAATGTCTGGTCTTTTTAAGGCGTTTCAGATGGATGTTCAGTTGGAGAGATCAAAAGGTGTTACTTCTGTGGTACAGACTGATGTGAATGCTTTGAATGTCAGTAAATGGCAGCAGTTTGAGAGTGAAGCTAATGTTGTGAACAGATATGGGAATTATAGACAGAATGATCAATCCAAGTTTGAGCAAGCTAAAAGGGATTACAAAAAGGATAAGTTTGATCGTGTGTGTGCCTACTGTGGTGAAAGAGGTCATACTAGAGATTATTGCTTCAAGTTAGTGGGATATCCTGAGTGGTTTAAAGGACCTAAGGAGGAGGATAAAAGCAAACAGCTAGGCAAGTTTGTAGCTCATTTTGAATCTCCTCAAGGTGATTCACCACTTGACAATGGCTATCCAAAGATGCTGCCTACAATGACTGCAATGAGGCCTCGGGTTGATCCTGCCATGGTAAATGCAGTCTATAATGAGGTGGTTAAGATGATGAAAGGGAAGGGCAATGCTGATCAGTCTGAGAGTTCAGTGAATCAAGCTATAGTCCATTTTGCAGGTACACTTAGTGTTTCATTTTTAATTGGTACAAATAAAGCTAATAGTTATGACTGGATTGTTGATTCTGGAGCAACTGATCACATAGGGTTTGGCAAGAATATCTTCTCTGAAATTGTTCCATTGAGAAATGCTATCTCATTGGGGTTACCTGACGGAACCCGCATATCTGTGACATCACATGGAACTGTCAATTTGCTTCCTAACCTTGTGTTGCATAATGTAATTTTTGTTCCTCAATTTAGACACAATCTATTGTCAGTTTCTAAGGTTCTAAAGGATCAGAATCTGGAGTTTAGATTTGATGGATCTACTTGTTGGTTACAGGAGTTTACAACTAGGTTGTTGTTGGTAAGAGGATGGGAAGCAGATGGGCTATACAAGTTGAATGCATCTGCTTATATGGAGCACACAGTAGTTCATAAGAATAAGAATTTTTCTTGTAATAATGTGACCAACTTTCAGACTGTTCATGCTAGGCTTGGTCACATGTCTTTGTCAAAGATGAAACATTTGTCCATTTGTAAGATTGAGGATGTTTGCAATTTTAATTGTGATACATGTTTTATGGTTAAATTTCATAAGCTCAAGTTTGACAGAATTATTTCATTGGCTAGTGCACCTTTCAAGTTAGTTCACATGGATGTGTGGGGGCCTTATAAAACATCTTCCTTATGTGGAGCTAAGTATTTCCTCACGCTTTTAGATGATCATTCACGAACAACTTGGGTCTATTTGATTCAAGACAAGCTGCAAGTTCTGAATTGTGTGTCTAAGTTTTTAAAGATGGTTGAGAATCAGTTTGAGGATTCTGTGAAGTGCATTAGGAATGATAATGGGACTGAATTCACTCAGAGAGGGTGTGTTGAGTTGTTTACTTCTCTTGGTATCCTGCATCAGAGGTTTGCACCTGGGGTTCATGAGCAAAATGGCAGGGTTGAGAGAAAACATAGGCATTTGATTGAAACTGCCAGAGCCATCAGAGTATATGCAGGTCTTCCAATCAGATTTTGGGGTGATTGTGTGTTGAGTGCTACTTACCTTATTAATAAAATGCCATCTTATGTTTTAAAGTGGAAATCTCCTTTTGAAATTCTGTTTCATACACCTCCATCTTATGAACAACTGCGCACTGTTGGATGTCTTTGCTATGCTTTGCAACCTAATGACTATAGGGATAAACTTGGCACCATAGCTTGAAAATGTGTGTTCCTAGGCTATCCTCCAGGGCAGAAAGCTTACAAGCTTTATGACTTAGATAAAAAGTCTGTCATCATCAGTAGACATGTAAAATTTGTTGAGTCTGTGTTTCCATTCAAGATGAAAGATAAGGATCCTTCATTCTCTGTGTTTCCTCCTGATTCAGGCTTCTTCCTTGAAGATGATTCATCATCAGGGGACTTGTCTTCTGGACAATTAAGGGATGGTTCTTCTTCTTTTCCTGCCTTGAATGTAAGTAATGGGGATCTTGCTGTTGGTTCAGAAGAAGACACATCACCTAGCAGTTCTGAGCCCAGTGACAGATCTCAAGGTTCAGTAACATTTGTCCCTCATGTGATTGGTTCACTTCCTCTTACTCTTCCTTCAAAAAGAAACATTAGGCCTCCTGCAAGATTGCAGGATTATGTGTGTTCAGGGCTTCCTTCTAGAGCTCAGTTACCATCCTCAGAGTCAGATTCTCAGTCATTTGCAGTGTTTTCTCTTCAGAATCTTGCTCATTTGACACCTGCATATGTTCAATCATTTGTAAACATGTGTGCCACTTTTAAACCTCATTGTTATGCTCAGGCTAAAGGGATTGATCATTGGGAAAAGGCTATGACAGATGAATTGATAGCTCTTGAGAAGAATAAAACATGGACTGTTACTCCTCTTCCTGGTGGCAAGAAAGCTATTGGGTCCAAATGGATCTATAAAATCAAGTACAGACCTGATGGGCAGATTGAGAGGTACAAGGCTAGGTTGGTAGCAAAGGGGTATGATCAAGTGAAGGACAAGGATTACAAATAAACATTTTCTCCTGTGGCTAAGTTGTCTACTGTCAGGGTTATATTAGCTTTAGCTGCTACTAATGAATGGGTTCTACATCAGCTGGACGTCAACAATGCATTTTTGCATGGATACTTAGAAGAGGAAGTATATATGACTCCTCCTCAGGGTTATAGTGTGCAGAGTGGTCATGTTTGCAGATTTAATAGGTAATTGTATGACCTTAAACAAGCTAGTAGGCAGTGGAATCATGAACTCACTAGATTCCTGGTCAGTTTGGGATTCACTCAGTCCAAACATGATTACTTTCTCTTTGTCAAACATAGAGGATCAGATATGACTGTTGCTCTTGTGTATGTTGATGACATGCTTTTACTAGGCAACTCATCTGTGGAGATTGTGCAAACTAAGAAAGCTTTGCATTCTTCCTTCACTATCAAGAATCTAGGAGTTGCTAGGTATTTTTTGGGAATGGAGATATCAAGGTCTTCATCTGGTATTCTTTTGAATCAAAGAAAGTACATTTTGGATATTCTCAAAGATGCTCAGATGGAGGGTTGCAAGATAGCTTCATTTCCTATGCAACATGGAACCAAATTATCCTCTCTAGATGGTGATCCTATTTCTAATCCTGAGGCTTACAGAAGGGTCATTGGTAGGTTGCTATATCTCACTTTGTCAAGACCTAACATATCTTATACTGTCCAACAATTGAGTCAGTTTCTTCAAAATCCTTTGCAACCACACTCGAATGTTGCTATGTATCTTCTGAGGTATCTCAAAGGAACCTTCAATTTGGCTTTGTCTTACTCTGTAGCTTCTTCTTTACGTCTGAGTGCATACAGTGATGCAGATTGGGGCAATTGCCGTGACACAGGGAGGTCACTCACAGGGTACTGTGTGTTTCTTGGCTCCTCTTTGATCTCTTGGAAGACAAAGAAACAGAAGGTGGTTTCAAAATCATCCACAGAGAGTGAATACAGGAGTTTATCCACTGCTGCAAGTGAACTGGTTTGGTTATAGGGGCTGCTTTCAGATTTGCATATATCTGTCCCTCTTCCCATCACTTTGTTTTGTGACAATAAATTGGCTCAAGACTTAGCAGCCAATCCCATATTCCATGAAAGAACCAAACATGTGAGGATTGATAGCCATTTTATCAGAGAAATGGTTCATGAAGGTTTCATTTCTACTGCTCATGTTCCTTCAGCCCTTCAAATTGCAGATGTGCTTACCAAAGCTTTGGGTGCTGATCAACACAGATTCCTTACTTCCAAGCTTTGTCTCGTTTTACCTGTCTCTTGCCCAGCTTGAGGGGGGTATATGGGAAGGTATTCTGTCACACACACGCACACATTTTCCACATTGACAAATCTGTTATAATAGGAGGGGTAGTTTGGTAATTTCACATCTGTAGCACCTTATATAGTAAAGTGGTGCCAGTGTAGACAATTGTGATTTTGTAACAAACTGATAGAGCTTGTTTGCTCCTTCTTAGACCTGAGCATGGGCCGGGCCGGGCAGGCTTGGGCCGGGCCTCCCACCTTTTCACATCCCATTGTACCGGGTCGGGCTTGGGCCAAGCCCGGTTGTTGGGCCTACTACCTTGCCCAAGCCCGCCCTTGTCGGCGGGCCGGGCTGCCCACCGGGCCAAGCGGGCTGTTCATATAAAAGACTTAAATTAAATTAATGAAGACTTAAATTAATGAAAGATTGAAAGTTCAGTGGGTTTTCTCAAAAAAAAAAATTACAATAATATTCATGCAAAGTTCAATTCCAACAATGTTCACACACCTGGTAGACATACACGGCAGATTCCAAAAAAGTTCATACAAAGTCAAATTATGAAAACACAACAATAAAATAAGTTTAGAATGAACTCCAATTTTAAGGATCTTCCAAAGCTTCAGTCCATCATTCAACGGTGATGACAGATTCTTCTTCGTCCTCTGCATCTTCCGAAGCTTCAACGCCAATTTTAAGGATCTTTGATGGACCTATAAAATAACAAACTTAGTTAGAAGTTATAAATTAGTTGAATTCATAATAAGAACAACAAAGAAAGTCGTAGTTTAAACCAACCTGAGTCAAAGCCTTTCACTCGTAACCAATCTTCATAACATGCTAGTGCTTCAATGGTTGTGGATACAAGAGAGCTTCTACAAGGTGTGATCATTTTCTTTCCCAAGCTAAATGCAGATTCCGATGGAACTGAAGATATTGGAACAGTAAGAATATCCCGAGCAACAGCAGCAAGACAAGGGGAACCTACTGATTTGTCCTTCCAAAACTTCAAAATATCAAGTTCTTCTTGGGTACTCATATTGTCTTCATCAAAATATGTATCCAACTCAGACTTATTAGAGGTCTTCCTCTTCTTGCTCAAAAACTCAAACAAATCAGGCCCACTAGCTACAGGTACAGAAGGAGGCTTTCAAAATCCACCAGGAGCAGTTTTTGCCATATCAATAGTACATGATGCACTTACAAATGGCTTGTAAGCTTCACACAATTCAGCCAAAATACCCTTGATTTTTGTGACCATCTCCTTAGCATAAACATCTCCAAACAAATTGGAATAAGAGGCATATATCACAATATTGTAAGTTGTAACACAATCACGAGCAGAGATTGAAGGGCGGAAAATCACGAGCAGAGATTGAAGACAAAATCACGAACCTTTCACTGTTGGTGCGCCTTCGAGTTAGGGAGATTGAAGACAAAGGAGAACGGCGTATGGAGATGGGAGAATAACACGAACAGAGATTGTTAAGGGAGATTGGAGACGAACGGCGTATGAAGACAAGGGTTTGGCACTTTGGCTTCTGGCTTCTGCGAACAGAGATGGAAGACTGTGTGCGGGCCGGTGCAGCTAGGGATGTAAACTTGCAATTGAAATGAAAAGAGAAGAGAGAATTAAATTGCCCATCTATCGATAATAATAAAAAATTAAATTGCATACATACGTACAGTATATAATATACATACATACATGACCACTATACATACAGTATCAAACACCGGAGTATATTATTAAATAATATATTATTAAATAATATTATATACCGTATATAATATATTATTAAATAATATTATATACCGTATATAATATATTATTAAATAATATTATATAACGGGCGGGCCTACCGGCCCGCTTGGGCTTCATACTCCGCCCAAGCCCAGTCCGGTGGGCCTACCGGGCCGGGTCCATTGGCCCGCTTGGTCAATTGCTCTGCCCAAGCCCGCCTTTTTTACCGGGCGGGTTGGGCGGACTGGGCGGGTTAGCCCACGTTTGCTCAGGTCTACTCCTTCTAATGGAGAATTTGGGAGTGTTGAATAAAGATTGAGTTTGTTAAAAAAAATACACTGTACCTCCATTTTTAAAACAATTCTCGCAAATTAAAATGAAGTAGATTACCAAGGGCGGAGCTAGGGGGTCCTGGGGGTCATGTGCCCCTCTTCTCATACGAATAACTACCTAGGTGTATTCTCCTCATCGATAGCTTCGTTTTGATATATAATACACCTTAATCCCAAATCTGAGTCAAAAGTTGTTAATGTTTTAAAATTAGAGGCATATTAATCACTTTAATTTTGTTTCAATAGCCTATAATGCTTTTATATTTTACTTAAATTAACATTCACATACTATAATTCATCTCGAGAGTTTCGAAATGAGAGGTTATACTAATCACTTCGACAAATAGATAAGAAGTTACGCAAATTTAAAGTTTTTATCTCGCTATGCATTATTATATATTATGAGTGCAACAAGTTATATATTGACTATGGTTGTTATTCGAGTCAAACAAGTCTAGTATTGTTTGATTATATTTAGCTCGTTTAGAAATGAGTCGAGTTCAAGTCGAACCTATATTTGAACTTGAGCTCATATTCGGCTTGTTTAGTAAATGAACAAGCTTGAGCTAAGTTTTTTTCCCATGTATTATGCAATCTTACTTGCTCATGACATAGTAACTTAAAAGAAAATTTGTAAATTTCACAACATTCGTGCTATTTGAGTTTCAATCGAGCCGAGCCGAGCTTTGAATCGAGCATAAAAATGTGCTCATAATAAGCTCATTTTGTAAATGATGCTCGAGTCGAGCTTTTATTGAGCAAAACTCAAGCCAAACTCTAGCTATTCAGCTCATATAACAACCATAATCTTCACTTAATGTTTATTATATTGCGTTTCCTATACTTATTTAGTTAATTTTCTTCCGTATATTTCATTTATATATTTATATTTCTTTTTTTAGGTGCGAAAAAAATGATAGCGTTTTATCATAAACCGATGACATTTTATAATAACATAATTTCTTATCGTATTATATATAATTTTTTATGCAAATTTAATCCAAAAGTACAATGGTGTCCCCTCCGAAATTTTTCTGACTACACGACTGTAGATTACCATTACATTTATTAAAAAAAATCGAGTATATATCATCATTACTATATAAAAGCTCAAGTTCACCTTGTACTATTCCTTAATGGTAATTACGTTTTTGCCCCTCAGTTTCTTTATAGGTGTGGAATTAATTCAAGGTTGTTTTTGGGTTTCTACTTTCTTCTGTGTTCCCAGTTGTATGCCACCCAAAAGTCATCGCCTCTTCCCAGCCTCTATTTTCCTTCTTCTTCCCCCGGTCGATTCAACTACGTAGTATTGAAATTCTTCCTTTTTATATTTCACTGCCAAAAACACTAAAATCTCCTGTTAAACCCCATTGAAAACGAGCATGGTGTTATTTGGCCTTGAAATTCTTCCAGATCTCGAGGGAGTCCGGAATTTCGTCGATAATGAGGTCGTCGCCGGTGGCGATAAGGTGTCGGCGCTGGGTGTTGAGTTCGGTAGCCGTCGGGCGAAGAGAGGTGGGAAGGGAGGTGGGAACAGTCTCCGTGCGAAAGCTGGCAGCTGCTCTCTAAAGGTTGCAAGCGTCAGAGATCGCGGCTCTGTTGCCCCCAAGGTTGCGAGCACTTGTTTGTGCTCTCGTCTCCACACACCGTTACTACTTTCTTCAATGTTGGCGTAATTGTTTAATTGCTGTTATTTTGATACTCAGTTAGGAATCATTGTTATTCTTTCCCCTTGAATTTTCCCTGGATTGTTGTTTCGGTGTTAGATTATTGAAATTTGTTATATTTTGGTTGGCCATGAAATTTGTTGAATTATTTGCTCAATTGCCAATTTTGATCACAGTTAATGTTTCTCCAAGAAAGAACCCTTGTTAATAAAGATGCAGAAACTAACTTTAATTTGAATAGTTTCTTAATGTATAGTCTTGTGCTCTAATGGAGTGCAATCTTTAATTTGAACTGACATTATTTTTATTGATAATTTCTACTAGGCAGTTATCAAATTCTTCTGTAACTTAATTTTTCTTTGCCCTTTCCCCCTTTCCTTTTAGGTACTTGGTGGAATAAATATGGGAGGCAACAATGGTTACCACATGTAAGTACTGGTTTGGCTGCTATTATATCTCCAATTTTGTTCAATGTTATCCATGATATAATCAAACATACATAAAATAAGAGAAAGAAAACCTTTTGCGTAACTCATTCTTGAATGCTGAGGATTTTTAGCCATATATTAAGTTTAAACTGATTCTTGAATGCTGACTCTTGACACCATTACACATGCTTGGTGAATGGACTGTAGTCTTTTTTCAGGGACTATTGCTGGTGCTCGAGAAGCCTTTTTCGATGGTGTGCCTGCTATATCAATAGTTTATGGCTAGCATGTTTATTATTCTACCTTTAACTGTTAGGCTATCATACATTTTATTGTTCAAATTTGAATTTTACGTTGCATGAACACAATGATCTAGAGTATGTACGACTGGCCAATGACCATATATACCATTAATGGTTCAAATTAGAATGCTATGCTACCAATGAAGTCTTGCCTTGGAAACATCATCAAAAATTGTTTTTTTTTTCTTTTTTTTTTCTTTTTTTTTTCTTTTTTTTTTCTGAATGATCATTAGTGGTTTAGCATTTTGCTTACAAATCTGCTATAAAGTTGGTAATTTGGTATATTTTGAAAAGCACCTTTATTACATATGATAAATGACTGCATTTAGTTAGTATACCACTACTAACTTTATGAACTCATTTATCAACTACATTTGTTATGGCTGCAGATATGCATGCGTGTGCATTGGATTGGAACCAGTACCTTATTTTATTTTTTAATCATTGGTTACACAAAGACTTCTGATGGCCATGCTTCTTTTAGTCTAAATCCTTTCAGCTTTCATTTTTCATGTCAATCCCTGGTTATACAAAAGACGTATTAATCATCATCAGCAAAGCTTTTCTTTTATGGAATACAGTCTATTAGCAGATTTTTTTTTGTAATCTGTCCATTAGCAAATGTTGATAGTATAAAACTATCCACGAAAATATCTGTTCTGTCTAAACTCAAAATTCATTCATTGATAACAAAAAATCAACAGTGAAGAGCAATTGAGGACCACATTATAAAAGCAAATATGTCAACAAAAGTTAAAGGTACCAGTCAATCCCCTTTCATTATAAGGTTTAGGTAGAAAAACCTATCAAATCTTTATTAGTAGGCATTAGAAAATGTCAAATTTGAGCAGCAAAGCACAAAGAATCAGACCAAAAAAAGCATCCCCTAAGCATTATAAAAGTGAGAGTTTGTATTATTGATTTGATTTAATCATTCACAATGAACAAAAATAACAACAACAAACATAAAAACAGTCATCTTTGTTGTCTAATGGAAGCAATTCAGTCTTAAGATGCACCAAGGAGACAGCAACCATAATTAGCTTTAAACTTCTGGATTCATGTTGTTTTTGTGAACTTTCAGCTTGATCAAATCCACTACTTTATATAGTATAAAGAGTACCCAAAAACCAGAATCTAACCCACAAGCAACACATATATGGATCAACAAGCAAAACCCCTATGCAAATACTCAGAGAATCCATTTAGGGGAAGGACCTCTACAAGTCTTAACTCCTTTTTTTATTTGGTTTCACTTTAATCTAAGTTCATCTCTTTGAGATGTTTTTATATGCTTGAAAATTTCTTTTTTTTTTTTAAATGGAATTTTTTTTATTCTCAAATAATTATTTGATTATAGTACTAGGACTACTAGCAAAGCAACATTGTTGGGCTATGTCACTAAAATACAAGTACTTGATGTAAGAGCGATGTTAAATGTATCACTTAAGCAAATTTATAAATAACTAATAATGGGACAGTTTTATTTCATTGCATATTTTCTCACCATTAATGCTCATCTGAACTCTGCAAATTGGAATCCACTTAAGCAAAAATATGGAAGCTTAAATATCTTTATGCTTCCGTTTTATTACTCGCTTTTCTACGTCCTTGTAGATTAAGTTGTTATTCCTCCTCATTTGGCTCATTCTCTTTTCTTCTCATCTTAGTTTATTGGCTTTGTTCAATCCGGTTTGGGTTGCGCAAAGAATATGGTTATGTGTCTAAATTTTTCTGAAGGAGTATTTCTAAATGCTACACAAAATAAGGCGTTTTTCTTGTGGCTGAAGTCTCTAATATAATGCTTGAAATGGTTTCTGCTGCAGAAAATGAGAATGGATCTTTGGCCTTCATCCCTACATGTTCTATAACATTGGTTCTTACTATCTTTATTGTTTGTTCAAATCGTCGGTGGAGCAATCTGTCCATTACTTAAGTATTGTGAGTTTCATTTCAGGGCAAGTTATTTATTAGTTTATTTTCATGTTCTTTCATTCTTATACTTACTCTTTGATTAAAGTGGTTGTATGTGGAACACAAGTTGTCGCCTTCTTCAAGCTTTGGAGAATATGAAAGAAGGTAATAGCTCTGATCTTTAATTTCAGTCCATATTTCTTATCAAAAGTTATGAAAGTTGAGTTTAAAAGCAATTTTATGTCCAGTAGGAATATATGAAAGTGATTCCAATTTTTAAGTTTTCTTGTTGCTAAGTACTTTTTATTCAAAAAATTAAGTGTGAAGAGATGATGTTGCTTGGATTCTTCCCCCTACGTTTGACAGCAAGCCCCATCGCAATTCTGAAGATGTGTATAGATTAAAAGTCCTTTAACAATGCTTTTGCTCCCTGCATCTCAGGAGCGTAAGCTTCTGACGACTTCTCTACCTCTTGCAGCTAGGAGATCTCTCAATGAATATATTTAACTAGAATATGTGTCCAAATGCTTCTTTTTCTGTTTTTTTTATATAGTTTCATATGGTGCATTTTGACTTCTGCTTAACTGAGAATTTCATGTAAAGGTTTTTTGTTTCCAAGATTATGAGCCATTTGTGTCTTATAAAGGCCTTGAATAAGTGAATTTATAAATTTATGTTTATCATGGATGTGACATGTATCTTATAGCTACTTATCCATACTGCTCACGATTGTACAGGTTTGTAATGGTTCTATAATTGAGCTACTCTTTGAGATAAGAATGTAATCACGTACGGCGTACGCTATAGAGGCATTTTATCTCTTTGTGTTATGGCCAAATTGGAGCTGTCATGGTTCTCATTTTCTGGTGGATTTTCACATAAGGAACTTCAAAGCATTTTTTTTAAGTTTTGAAGCACTGTCTTTCTTTTTGCTTAGATGTTGATGGTCATTTCTAACGATGCTAAAGCATGACAGATTAATCTTACTATTTTTTTTATTCCCAAATTCACAGTTAAGAGGGCATAGGGAGATCATGCTCATATTGATCGACCTGATGTATTGACAAGTAAGTATCTCATATATCCTAATCTGCACTGAACTGTTTACTTGGATATGCCATTTAAATGCCAGTAGCTGTTTGAGTGGCCAATTAAATGCCAGTAGCTGTTTGAGTGGCATATCTTTCTTCAAAGCTGTTTTACTCAAGGAAAAAGTAGATAGCGTATATGGAAAATTTAAAACATGTCCTCCTATTTAGAGATGAGAGATCACATAAATTACAACATAATAAATTTTTCCCCTTTGCTTTTGCTTCTTGTTTAATAGGAGCGATGTCGTTTCACGCGAATCTTCATCGGTCATCTTAAAAAAAAGTATTGGAAGTCAAGGCTCTAAAAATGTTGGGAGATGATAAGGACTAGAGGGTTCTCGAGGAAGTAGCTAGATAGTTTACATCCCTTTCATGTTTTAATCAATTGTGTTAAGTTGTTATCTGTATTATCCTAATGAGGCCAAATACAACATGACGAGGTATATCGTAACAATCAGATGAAGCGTCATATGAGAAACCATAAGATCAGCATAGTAACTATCACATCTGACAACAATGATCATATAATAAGTTAAGAATGGCATGTAATCACACAACAGGATACATTTAGAGAGCACAGATCCTTCATGATGCTAGTGATACATGATCAGGCATGGCATAGTCAAGAGTGATTAAATGAGTTCAATATGATGTATATGAAAGCAAAAGGATCACCACAGGGTAAACAAGATGACATCACGGGCGATAGATTATAATCATGCTAGGGATGAACTGTCATAGGGCACATAAAACGATACACAGCTATCACATTATAGTACAAGCATGTTCACTTAAGAGGTCAAGTAGGACAGGTCACCATTTTGCGAGTCATATTGGAAATCATAAGTCCTATATGATACTAGTAACACATATTGAACATGAATACAATCAAGGTAATCCGACTATATTCATTCTAACATTTATGCGTCACGCGTATGCGAAATCATGACATAACGTGGTGTGTGATCATGCGAGGTGTTAAGTCATACGTTCATGCAAGCACGAGAAGATATCATAGAGTAATAGAGGGGTACCACCGAGCGAGAACATATAAGCATGCTAGAATTAACCATCACGGAAAGCAATCGATCTTTGAATTCAACATTAATCTAATCAGGATGAGTGAAACATGTTAAGAGAATAGAAAGAGGGAAGAGCCACACTATCAGAGACCTATCTCAAGAGAGAATCAACAATAATGTAGGTAAGGTAGAATTCGCACAAGTCACAACCAAGGGTCCGACATGTTACTAATAGCTTAACATAACATATGATACATACATGCACTTGATTGATTAATACGACGATATGCAAGAGTTCGATCGATCACATTCCAACGATATAGTAGCATGAGAGGAAATATAATGATGTATAAAGCGAGTCTAAGTAATGGGGCAACATGACTAGAATATGGGGGCATGAGTTCAAATTAACACATACTGAAATAAAAGGTTGTATTTAACAGAATTTCACTATATCAACCTATTCTCTACACAACAACATTACAGAATAATCAACAATAGTCAACCTGAGGAATACAAATATATGGGCATGATATAGATTCTGGCCACAAAAGGAAGGATAAGCATCGAGTCATCGTCAGCTAGCATGCTAAGGACGTCATCTTAAGAGGCATTCATATAAAGAAGAGTTGATCACACTATCATGGACCTAATCCAAGAGAAAGCAAGGATCATATAGATTCATATCACGGGGTTCATGCTTCAATTCAATCATTAGCACGATCAATACAATAGGTCAAGTAGACATGCTATGACATCATACAATCATGATAGAAAGTAAGGCACAACAAGAGATTGGAGCAATGTAACTAATCATAGATGTAATGACATGAGTAGTTGTTCTCGAATGGTTAGTCGCAAGATACATGTCAAAGATCACAAAATAATGCCATGTCATGAAATTTCAGAGAGAGTCACCATTACAACCGTACAGAGGTCCCTAAGGGCAACCATTGACTCCTCTCGACTGACTCATCACCCCTCTTTCCCGTGGAATTCTGGTATGACTCTTCGTGGCAAGAAGACACTAATTGATCGTCATAAGAATCGAGAAAGACAACCTCAGAAACACCTTACTCGCTAACTCAGAATTACATCAAGAGCTAACTTCCAATACTCTCCCAAGCAACCCTCATATTTGACCATTATTCCCGAAATAATGTGTCTACCAACCCGATTTCCCGTGGAGGAGACCGATATTCAAGAGAAAGACGCGATAAGACCATCAAGGGGTTAACATAGTGGAAGGGGTTGTTTCACATAAGCTGGGCTTAACCATATAAGAATGAGGATACTCCCGCTATTCCGTTAGCACGATCATTTCAAATGCATTTCATTGTTAGGCACAACAATCAGATATTTAACATGACAACAATTAACGTGGAATCAGTCATCAACAGTTTGTGTAAACATGACCAAGCTACCTAACTCGCCACTCCAACCGCCTCGGTGCAATTCCTTGGAGTCTTCCAACCCATCTGTAAAGAATAAGCTAATATTTCGCCTACCCATTCCCAACTACATCCAATAGGGATGGTCTAGCGCCTTTTCTACCCACTCGATCCCTTTAGTTTGATCCATCATATTTTAATAAGCCGAGTTCATATTTAGTCCAATTAAGATAGGCATATTAAATTCATTTTTCCCCTTTAAAACATCTTTAAATCCTTTGAAATTCATGGGCAATTTTCCAAAACATACACCCGACCCTTGCATACCCGAATTGCGAAACCTGGCTCTGATACCAACTTTTGTAACGGCCCGGATATAAATATCCGGGTTACATTTCAAAGGTTGGATACCTTCGTTCAGATGTTGCAATTCAGGTACGGGTCGAGGTTTCAAACCTCTAAAGATCAATATTTAAAGCGGGAATTTCGAACCCCAAGCAATCGAAGTCGCCGAAATTCGTTTGAACGAAAATGCGAAAGCGGCATTAAAGTACAACTTGCCACGACGGAGCCAGGTCAAAACCAAAACATAGTGGGTGATTGCCATTTTCTCAAGTTAGATTATTAGCCGGATTCTTCGGTTCGCCAAGAGATTCCCTGTCACAGAAGCAAGGAGCAAACAAGAGCGGTACCTAACACTATCCACGAAGTCAGGCCCGGTAATCGCCTGTGGGTCCTCTGACCGCGCTGAGGCCACATAACATGCCTATACCTAAATAAAGGGTGGCTAATGCAGTACAAGATTTAAATCACATAAGCATGCTGGACAGTTATAATATGCGGAAAAACTGTAAAGGGCCCCAGACAATGCCAAGTGGCATATCCCTCTCCTACCTCTGCACCCCTTCCCGTTAGTGCAGAGACTGGCCAGTTCGGTCCTATAGCATAGCAATTTCCTCGTGGTGGTGCACAAACCACGGCATCATCATATCATATCATATCATCTCATCGCTTGCCCAATGGTGCTGGACTATCATATCATGCTCATATCAACTCGATTGACTCAGGGCACCCGATGGGGCTGGGCTACCCTATGACCCTAACAAAGACTCTAGGACTAACACAGATAACGGCCGTTCTGTATTCAAACACACATAGTAACCACATGCTCAGTTCAATGCAATCCTAGCATGATACTACATGACATGCTTTAATATGCAACATCTACACATCATATGACACATCAGGCAGGAGGTCTAGGTTACTTAGTAAGTCCCGTAGGATACTTACCTAAAGATGCAGAACAACAAGATAACACAAGCAAGGGCCCAAATGCAAGTCCAAAGCAATCCAAAAGCAATACACACCTATCATCAAGCCATTGCCATAAGCTACCGGACCAACATTCATACACACGAAACCCAAGTTCTCAACATACTCAAAACCAACCGATAGTAAAACCGTTTTCCAAAACTTTTCCGATATGATCAACATCAACCAAAATCATTCTTCCAATTTCCTTCTCAAAACCAACATCATCAAGCCAAGACAAAATCCCGACATTTGAAATGACACTTTTAATATAACTTCAAGCTCAAGATCAAATAGTTCAAGTTCCGTCAAATCCCTTCTTTAATATTTAATATTAAAATAATATTTCAAAACTCATTTGCCAAAGTTTTCCAAACTCTTAAATCTCAAGTTAAGTCAACCCATATTCAAAATAATTCCTCAAATCATACTTGACCAAATTCCGACATTAGACATTTAAATCCTTAAGGTCAATTTCTCAAAATCATAGTATAGAAATAGTTCCGGCATTTCTTACTTATTTAAAAGTCATCATCTTAAAATCACTTAATAGACATTATATAATAACACTTCTCAAATATTATTTTAAAACTTCATTTTTAAACAACATCTAATAACACACTCCAACTAATATTTTAATATAATAAATTACCAAAGTCAATCCATTTAATAACCCACATTTATAAAACAACAACACTAAAATAATTTATCATTTCTAAAACATTTATTAAAATGCCACATAATATCATAATAATATATATATATATATATATCAAATAATACCATTTTTAACCACTTTTATAATATCTACTAACAAAATAAAATACCAGCATCACATAAGGTATAACATATATATATATATAACTCAATATCAATTAATATTACCTTTAAAACCATTTATAATATATATTAATATTTTCAAAATATATATATACATATCCAAAAATCGGAAATAACATACTCCATCCGTTCGGCAAAACTTGTCGTTTACTATTTACGCACGCTTTTTTAGAATGATAAAAACTATATAAAATATTTATTTTTTTTAAAAAAATTTTAACAAGTTTGTACTTATTAATAATAACTACAAAATTGTTAAAAAAATTATTAAAAAAATAGATATTTTATATAGTTTTTAGCTCCTAAAAAAGCGTGCGTGAATAGTAAAACGTCAAGTTTTGCCGAACGGAGGGAGTATAATATAACATATATATATATAAATATATAAATAAAATAATTTAACACATAATACAATATAGTGTAAACATGATCCCCTCAGCCCAAAAGAAAGGCCAAACCCGGAGTTCAGGCCCTAAACCCGAGCCCAACAAAGCCAAAGAAAAGAAAAGAAGAACCCAACCCAGGAAAGAAAGAGAATGGGAGCCCAAACCCGGAAAGAGAGGTCCAAACCGGAAAGAAAAGAAAAGATCCCAACCCAACAGCTCTAGCCCTTACCCGATGACCAGGATCCAACCCAAAACCGAAAATTAGGCCCAGCCCCTTTTAAAGCCCAACAAAAAAAAAACAAAGGATGAGCCTGACCCGAATTTGAAAAAATAAAAGAAAGAAAGAAGGACCCGGAAGGAAAACGATATAACTCGGAAGAACAACGGACCCGGCCCAGCCCAACAAAGGAAGAGAAGGACTCGTCCCTCCCTGCTCAGCTCCTCTGAATCTCGCTGGAAAAACGGAAGAGAAAGGGGAAGAATACTCAGGCCTGCCGGCGGCCTTCCACCCCAGGATTTCACCCCGGAGATCTACGGAGAATTCCGACCAAGACCCACCCAACAAGGAAGAAACTAGCACAAGGAAAGAGGGAGAAAAGGAGAGCTTACAGTCGCGGCTTCCGAGGTGGAGTTTTCCGGCGTCAATGGCGGCTTCCGACAACGATAGCTCGAGAGGAGGGTCGCTCTCGGTCTAGGAATAGGGAGGAATAAGTAAAGAGGCATTTGACGCACTTGGGCATTGAAATCGAGAGAAAAGGAATTCCGACCTTGGAGTGAAACAGGGAAGATGAGGGACGAATACGGCTTCGGTGTCGACGACTCTGGGACTCCGGGGAGGCTACTCCGGCTCCGACACGGAGGAGGAATGAGCTGCTGCTGACTTGGACACGGAGGAGAGAGGAGGAGCTGTGAGGCGCGGCCTCGGTGTTGCTCGACAAACAAGAAACAGAGGGGGGGAAGAGAATGGAGCAAAGTCACCTTTGGCAATATTTTCCGCCAAATTAACCAAGTAGAAACTGAATTACATGCATTACAAACAAAACTTTGTAATAACTACGACTACAACATAGATAGCAGAATTAGAAGACTATCTAACAAACATGGCTCCCTCTTAAGCTATCAGCACAAATATTGGGGACAACGGGCCAAAAGAACGCACATAAAATCAATTGACACTAATACAAGATACTTTCATAGAATAGCAACAGGGCGTCGCAACAAGAATATAATAAAATTAATACAAACAACTGTTGGGGTGACCTTAACCAATGAAAAAGAAATACGGGAAATCATCAAGAACGACTTCGTAAAACGGTATTATCAGCAGCCAAGACAACATCTACCAAGCAACTTACGTACTAAACAACATTGGTAGGGAAGTCACAAATGAAGATAATGGATGGCTAACAAGACAAGTTTCTAATTCGGAAATAAAAAATGAAGTGTTCAGTCTAGCAAATGATAAATCACCTGGACCTGATGGTTTTCTGGCGGGTTTCTTCAAAAAATACTGGCACATTATAGAACCTTCTGTAATCAAGGCTATCAAAAGCTTCTTCCTTAGTGGGAGGATTCTAAAACAAACAAATCACACGTTCATAGCGTTAATACCAAAGTGTGATAACCAGACAACAACATCCCATTATAGACCCATAAGTTTGTGCTCAACAACTTACAAGATCATCTCCAAGATCTTGGCTTCTAGGTTAAAAAAAATGATTCCCAAAATCATTAATCCATTACAAAGTGCCTTTACAACTGGCAGATCCATACAAGACAATATTCTAATAGCAAATGAAATTTTCCATTCATTCTCCAAGAAAAAAGGAAACTCGGGCTAGATGATAGTAAAACTAGACATAGAAAAGGCTTTTGACTTGGTCGACTTAGACTTCCTCCTATCTGTTTTAGAGAAGTTTGGCTTCTCCCTTCGCTTCTCGGGATGGATCAAGGAGTGCATAACTACAGTTACATACTCGCTCTTAGTAAACAACGAACCAACTGATCTGTTTACTCCATAACGCGGGCTCAGACAAGGAGACCCTCTATCACCCTACCTCTTTCTCATTCTTTCTGAAATTCTTGCTAGGGGACTTCAGCATGTATCTGCAAAACCACAAAGCCATCTAGGAATAAAGATAACACGTAATGGAACTAGAATTCCATTCTTGGCTTTTGCAGATGATATTGTCATCTTCGCCTCAACAACAAAGATAGCTTGCGATCAAATTAACAATATACTCCAAGAATACTCATCTCTATCGGGACAAAGAGTAAATAGGCATAAATATCATTTTCAAACATCGATAAATGTAGCAACAAACCAGAAAAATCTCATCCACAATGAACTCGAAATCGGCTACAAAACAAACTTAGGCAACTATCTGGGATGCCCTATCATTTGTGGTCGTACAACCAAGGATGACTTCAAGGACTTGGTAATCACCACAAAAGCACAACTTCAGCGTTGGAAGGCAAACTGCCTGTCTCAAGCTGGACGCTGCACTTTAATAAAAACGACTTTATTTGCCAAACCACTACACTTAATGCAATGTTTTTTATTGCCGAGATCAATGCATATAGAACTTGACAAAATCAACTGAAACTTCCTTTGGAATAAGGGTATAAAATATAAACCACTTATCAGTTGGTTCGACATATGTAAAACTAAAGATAATGGGGGCATTGGCCTTCGAAACTCGGAGGATATGAATAAAGCATTACAACTCAAACTACTGTGGAAAATTTTAGCAGAACCACATAACCCCTGGGTAACCATAATTAAAGAGAAATACCTCAAACAACAAGACATACTACAATATAAAAAAAGGGTGATTCCTCCTGGCAATGGACCCAACTTATCAAGTTAATCCCACTATTTAAGGAAGGAATCCGTTGGTCGATTGGTAATGGCGAAAACATAAATTTCTGGACTGATCATTGGACTGGTAATGCTCCTCTCATTTCTATGGTATCAAGTCCACAACAACTTGACACTAGAACTACAATACACCAATTTTTGAAAGTCGATAAAACTTGGGATTATGAAAAATTATGCGATACGGTCCAACACATCCTACCTAAGGAAGTGATAAATTCCATAATAATAATGCCAATACCCAAAAACATACATATGAACAGACTATACTGGAAATGGAGTAGGAACGGTTAGTTCTCTACCAAGTCAGCCATCGACATAATCAACTACATGAAACACCACCAAAAATCTGACATGAGGTGGATTTGGAACTTTGATATCCCACCGAAAGTTAAGACATTCATTTGGAAAATAACAAAGAATGGTGTACCCACTTCTGTCAAACTAGCCTCTAGACATTTAGGTATACCCACCAACTGTCCACATTGTGGCTCTAACTATGAAGACCTACATCGCCTTTTATGGAGCTGTCCTATTACGCGCGAAACAATAATATCAATTGATTCATCATTATTTATCAAGCTTAATTGTTGCTTCAAGGAAGGAACTGATCTAATCTAATCATTCTGAACATTAAAGAAAACATAGGAACATATCGATTTGCTAAACTTGCATTTGCATGGTGGGGGATTTGGTATTTTCGCAACAAAACTCTTTTTGATAACATAAAACCGGACACTAAATGTATTTCGTCTTTTATTAAAAATCAAATATTCATGTGGAACTCCTCCAAAAATATAGAAGAATCTGCAGACCCCTCGCAATTAAGAAAGCATGACCAAACCACATCATCCCATAAAAGAAAACAAACAAAATGGAAACCTCCAAAACCAGGGATGTACAAACTTAACTTTGATGGAGCTCTCTCACCTTCTGCCAAAAGTTCCTACGGATTCATAATTAGAGACTACAAGGGTACCCCAATCTTTTTCGGTTCTAGACCTTGTCCCATCCCGTCTGTTGCTGGTTCGGAAAGTTTGGGGCTTTGTAAAGGAATCATAACAGCACATGAACTAAACAAAACAAACCTGGTAATTGAGGGTGATAACCTCACCATAATAAACAGTCTGAAAGGCATTGGGAAGCCTATTGGAGACTCTGAAATGATTGTTTCTGACAGTCTAGTCTTGCTGGAGTTCTTTGTTTCTTTCGAGATTCGTCATGTCTATAGGGAGGCAAATCAAGTTGTGGACCGCTTTTCGCATCTGAATTTCGCTTTCCATAATTCATCTACTCCTGACGATTCTTTTCTCTATAGTCTCATCCGTTCGGATGCTCTTAGTTGTTAGGGTTCGGCCCTAAAGCCAAATTATTTTCGGTTAAAAAAAAATCTTTACCTTGTTAAAAGGAGAAAAAAAGCTGTATCTACAGTCTCTCCCGGAATACTCACTATCTCCGCTTCTCGCTACCGCCAGGAACACCTGTCACCACCGCTATCCATTCTCGAATCTCTCAGTGTCTCAAACTCAATCTGAAGTTCTGAATGGCGCCTCTCAACTCCCAATCTCTCAAGGTTTGTGCTTTTGTCTTTCTAAATTGCTATGGGTTGTGGCCTCTGTATACTCGCAGGTCTTAACCTAATTTATCTACCCTTCTCAATTTCTCTCTCTCTCCTTATCCAAATCCCAACTGGGAAAATTAAACACTGCAGAAATCTCGGATGGGTACTGAAGATGATTTATGCATCGCCGTCTTCCCCTGCTCTCTGTTAAGTCGTCTCCCTTCCGATATCCATCTAAAAATCGTATCTTTTCTTCCGGTATCTCTCCCTGCCTCTTCCTCAATCGATTTTCTATTTTTGAATCACAAAAGCTTGTTTTTATGTTGGGATCTAATGACGCAAGTGTTTTTTATTTGAAGCTTCGAGATGTTTGTGCGCTGGTAAGATGCAGTAGGTACTGGAGGGAGTTATGCCGATCGGATTCCGTCTGGAGTACACTCTTCAGGAAGAGGTGGCCTTCTGTCTTCACCCTCCCGATTGCCGATCGAATTGATTTGTCTTATTATAATCCACCTCGGCAACCACCGGCAGAGGTATTTTCCTGTATTTAAAACGTTTGAATTCCTTGTCTTTATAATAACACTTGTTTGAATTCATAACATAAGCTCAGAAATTTTTAGAATTTCAGTGCGTACACTCTTCAATTCTAAATCTGTGTACAACCATTTGGGTGATTTTGGCCTTAGCTTTATTGGGCCAAGGGCCCATGGAGTCCAGCCCAAAATGAAGCCCTTATTTGTTGGCTTCTTTCTACAATTTAAAAGGCATTATTTGCCTTAGTTTGGACGTACACAAGGAGAGAAGCAAGTAGGGGTTGCTTCGAGGGTTAGCGCCGCCAACAATATTAGGAAAAGAGGAGAGAGAAAGAAAAGAGAGAGGAGGGAGAAAGGAGAGGAAATATAAGAGATTTGAGCGGGTGTTTCGTCTCTTGATCTGGTGATCCGTCTTCTTCTCTTGGAAATCAACAACGGGTGTTTGTTGATAGGTATTTTCTCTTCCTGGAAATCTAATCTGATTACAAGTGTTTAGCTAGGTTTTTAGAGAGGAATCCATTCTAGATTCATGTTGTATTTAGATTGGTGTTTGATATCTCCATGATTGTTTGTCTCGGCATGAGACTGGATTGTTAAACACTTGTATCGGTTTATTGATTAGTGGATTGGTTGCTCTGGTGGGCGGAAGGTGGGTTTTTTGATCCTCTAGTTAGAGAGGGTTTTTCCCACGTAAATCTTGTGTCGATATTTGTGTTTTTATCTGTGTTTGTGGTTGCTTGGTTGTTTGGTTTCCAGATTGAATATTATCGGTTGGTCATTGATTTGCTGAATGATTGTTGTCGGTTCTCTTATTACCCGAATTCGCTTCCGGGTGTGGCTGGAAAGTGGTTTCTAGCCCAACAAGTGGCATCAGTGCCTTTGGTTGATCTTTGGCTGTGTTGTTTTTTGGGTAATAGAACTAGAGATGACGACAAAGACTGAGGAATTTGTGGGTACAATGATAAAGCTAACGGCTTCGAATTTCTCTATCTGGAAGACGAAGATGGTGGATGTTTTGTATTGCAAAAACCTGTTTGATTCGGTTGAGTTGGGATCGAGAAAGCCAGCTGAGGCATCTAATAATGATTGGAAGAAACTGCACAGGAAGGCAGTTGGAACCATCAGAATGTGGGTGGATAATAGTGTTTATCACCACATAAGCAATGAGACAGATGCACAGGTATTGTGGAAAAAATTAGAGGATATGTATGAAAGGAAGTCGGCCCAGAGTAAAGCTTTTGTGATAAGAAAGCTGGTAAATCTCAAGTATAGAGATGGTAAGCCTATTGCAGAGCATCTGAGTGAGTTTCAAGAATCGGTGAATCAGTTGAACACCATGAAGTTAGTCCCTGATGATGAGTTGCAAGCGTTGTTGCTTTTGAGCTCTTTGCCTGATAGTTGGGAGACTCTAGTGGTGTCGATTAACAACTCTGCCATGGGTGGAGTTGTGTCCTTATCTGTAGTGAAGGATAGTCTCTACAACGAGGAGACTAGGAGGAAGGATATGGACACGGATTCGTCACATGTTCTCGTGACGGTTTCAGGGAGCAGGTCTAGAGGGAGATCTCATACTAGGGGGAGCTTTGTTTGCTATCATTGTGGCAAGGAAGGGCACATGAAGAGGAATTGCAATGTGGGGAAGAAGAAAAGAGAGGAAGAAGAAAATCAGACTGGTACAATGTCAGTTCTGCAAGACAGTGATGATGAGCAGGTTGTTCTCACATGCTTGGAGGAGCCTGATTCTTGTGTAGAGTGGATTGCTGATGGAGCTGCATCCTTCCATGCTACATCAAGGAGGAAAGCGTTTGCTTCGTACCGAGTGGGATGCTTTGGCAAAGCAAAGATGGGCAACGGAAGCTTATCTGATATAGTTGGTATGGGAGATGTTTGTGTGATGACAAACACGGGTTGCAGACTGACAATGACAGATGTGCGACATATGCCGGATTTGCAGAAGAATCTGATCTCTCTTCAAGTCTTGGATAAAAAGGGCTATGATAACTTCTTTGGAAGTAGGAAGTGGAAACTCAAGAAAGGGTCAATGGTGATCGCTCGAGGTAATTTGAACGGTACATTGTACAGGACTCAGATGGAAGAAATCAGGGAAGTTGTGACAGAGGTTCATGGTGATGCTTCGCTTGATTTGATGCAAGGGCTTACAGGATGCTTGAGTGGGAAGGGGCTACAGAATCAGAAGAGAAAGTCTCTCGTTTCTTTTGCTGATAAGGAGACCTTGAGCACTTGTGATTTGTCTGGATTGCAGACAAGATTTAGCGGAACTTCTGAGACGTCAGAAGAGGATGGCACAAGTGTGGAGTTTGCTTCAGAGGATTGTGCTGATGGGATAGCCGTGTTAGAGGGGAGTTCACCATGTCCTATGACTGGTGGCAGATCTGAGTACGACGAGCCAACACGGATAAAAGAAACTACCAGAGGGTCAGAGAGAGGACGTCATGCATTCACCATGAGTTCTACCTCGGAGTACCAGAGAGTTACGGAGGAGGGGGAGCTAGAGGGTGATGATGATATCTGGTGAGCATCAGTTCCGCGTCTTGGAGGTGAGACGGGACTGGGATGCAGGTGAGGCCAGGGCGAGTAGGAACGTCTTCCCCTTGGGCTGGAGGGGGAGATTGTTGGGCCAAGGGCCCATGGAGTCCAGCCCAAAATGAAGCCCTTATTTGTTGGCTTCTTTCTACAATTTACAAGGCATTACTTGCCTTAGTTTGGACGTACACAAGGAGAGAAGCAAGTAGGGGTTTCTTCAAGGGTTAGAGCCGCCAGCAATACTAGGAAAAGAGGAGAGAGAAAGAAAATGGAGAAGAGGGAAAAAGGAGAGGAAAGATAGGAGATTTGAGCGGGTGTTTCGTCTCTTGATCTTGTGATCCGTCTTCTTCCTTCGGAAATCAACAACGGGTGTTTGTTGATAGGTATTTTCTCTTCCTGGAAATCTAATCTGATTACAAGTGTTTAGCTAGGTTTTTGGAGAGGAATCCATTCTAGATTCAGGTTGTATTTAGATTGGTGTTTGAGATCTCCATGATTGTTTGTCTCGGCATGAGACTGGATTGTTAAACACTTGTATCGGTTTATTGATTAGTGGATTGGTTGCTCTAGTGGGCGTAAGGTGGGTTTTTTGATCCTCTAGTTAGAGAGGGTTTTTCCCACGTAAATCTTGTGTCGATATTTGTGCTTTTATCTGTGTTTGTGGTTTCTTGGTTGTTTGGTTTCTGAATTGAATATTATCGGTTGGTCATTGGTTTGCTGGCTGATTGTTGTCGGTTCTCTCATTACCCGAATTCGCTTCTGGGTGCGGCTGGAAAGTGGTTTCTAGCCCAACAAGCTTGTCAATCTCTCGTAGTATTTGGTCTAATCAAAATTTTAAGAATCCCAGAATGCAGCTGATAGGTGAAAAAGATATTGATTTTGGGGATATTGCTTTTTGAATACTCTTTGGGATTGTATATTTCTCATTGTGTTGGAGTAACATATTATACCAACTAATTGGACTTGGGATTGTATAGTTCTGAATATCCTTTATATAGGACTGATTGACAGATAGACAATCGACAGGTCTAAACAATCTAGTTGGAGAGATCATTGGAGTTGTCCTCAATTGTATCAGCTGTAGGAGAGGTTGTTTCCTTGTAGACCTTGTGGGCTGGTGTTACTGCAGTAGTGTTAGTAGTGTTGTTGTTGTATGCTGGTGAAGATGTAGTAGTTCCAATAATTAGGGTGGATTGTGAGCTTGTTTGGTACGTATTCAGGGGCCTTGCGATTCAGGTTGAGAGATTGGATTTTAGAAACAAATTAGGTTTTTCATAACTACCATCAAATCCTAGTTCAAACTGAATTACAGGGTGATGTAGGACATCACGAGGTTGAGTTCATGGTATCTTCCACAATCTTAAATTGAGATGAACAAGTAAAGCAGAGAGTTAGGGTTGGACTTGGTACAAGCCTTCCGTACTACAATATGGCACTTCATTCCCCATAAAAAGAAAAAACCTTTTCCTTAAGCGGAAGGAGTTGTTTTGGTCCCCATTAGGTAGTGACTTCGGGTAGCTTTACTGGCAAGTATATTTTTTGAGATAAGTGTAAGGTATGTTGCTTTAGAATTGATTCGTCAAGACCTAATGTGAGAGTTATCAATGCATTGCTCTGGTACTACCTACAGGACTGGAAGCAATCTTACTACAGAAGGCATTTACATTTGTTTTGTGTGGCATATATGCCCATTCAGGGAATGGTTTGGTACCAGTTTGGTTTCATCGACGTTGTGTTGTTTAGCTTCCATATATGTGCCGATCTAGTCATGAATATGAGAGGCCTGCTTTACGCCATCAATTACCTCAAAGTGCCTGTAAGTTCTTTTCATAAGCAACCATGTACACTCTTTGTAAAGTAGAGTTGTAATTAGAGAGCGTAAACCTTGCTATTTCTTGACAGCGTAAAGTTATTGCCAAAGCTCTTCGTGAACGCGATATCCACGAAAGGAAAGTTTTCCCTTCAACAAGATGGCTTTACCGGGCTCTTGTTAGAAGGAAGAATCGTGGTTCCGACTTGACCTTGGAAGAGATTGCGCTGGGTAAACAAAGGAAAGGCAAGATGGGTGCACAAATATGAGACTACCAACCACTTTTTCTCTTGAATTTTATTTTAGCCTTTCTTGTCTTTTATTTATTGTCATAATATCCTAATCTCTCTCTCTCTATATATATATATATAGAATGAGCTAGGGACTATTATAAGTTATGTATGCGATTCTCAAATACATTTCTTGTCTTCTATTTGTTGTCGTAATATCTATTATCTGTCTATATCTATATAAACTCTTAAAATAGAAATGTTTTTATTTGTGTCGTGAATTACTTTTTTTTTTAATTATCAACTAATTTTGAAGCTTTGTTAGATCATTTCTAGTGGCAAAGCTACAAGGCTAAAAATCTCACATTCCTATGGCAAAGTTTATTCGAATATAATATAACTGCATTAAATAAGATGAATAAGATTAAAAACCAATCTTATCCAAATATAATTACATTAAATAGTATAATTGCTTTTTTGTAAGGATATGGGCTAGTAGTAGTGTGGGTCGAGTCATGGGATTGAGCCCACTAACAAATGGCATATAATCCAAATAGGGTGATCATTCAAAAATCAAACAGCTCTCTCTTTAGTCGCTCCTCTCTCGATCTCTCTCTTTGATGTTACAACAGATCGGTAGCTAGAGCTTAGGTATCTCGATCCTTACAAAGTGGTGCAGGACTCGCGCTTGGTCATGGCGCACGAAACACGCTTGAATACAATAGAAGAAAACATTTGGAAGGCGAAAATCCAATTGCAGCAATTGTAGAAATTTTCGACAAACAACTCACGAGATGTTGGAACGATTTAGTGCAAAATCAAGAAGAGCAACATAAGATGATGACAGAGTTGAAGAAAAGCCCGTTTCCATTACCTACACTGATAGTCAAGAAGAAAGATGAGTTGGAGATTTTGTGTTGATTATAAACAATTGAATAATATTACTATCAAGGACATATTCTCAATACCCCACAATCACATAGAAGAGCTATATATTAAATGAGGTTCATGGTACTATTAAGATCTTCTGTAAACTGGATTTGAGACCAGGGTAGATATCACCATGGGCACTTTGATTTCAAGGTGGACATATCAAAAACTACATTTAGGAGCTATCATGGGCACTTTGAGTTCAAGGTGAATTCACTAAGGAGCTACCAAGGATTTTTGGGAGTCACAATGTATTAATACAGGAGGTTCATACATGGGAGCATCTATTGATATCAGCCCTTGATTGAGCTTCTGAATTAGGAGGCGTTTTGTTTGAATAAGATCGAGCGCTACAAAGGCATTCCACAAGCTAAAACTCCTACTGATCGACCTCTCCTCACCGGATTACGACGAGAGAAATGGGGTTCTAAGGTTCAAAGGGCGTATTGTAATTGGGGATAGCACCATCTAACTCAAGCCTTGTTGCACTCGATCAGACCCTTTAGGAGGCGGTCATTCAGGGATTAGGGCTACTTACCAACGCCGATCAAGACATAGACTTTTACATTGGGTTGGCAATGAAGGGTTATGTCTAAGGAGTGCGATGTATGTTACAAGTCCAAATGTTACGTCGTCCATGGTCTAGAATCCACCCTGTTTTCCACATGTGATCGAGTCGGCTGAAGATGAAGATTGGCACTGCACTAACACAGTGTTACAAGAGATAGCATCTTCCGATCGAAGACAAATGATCGAGGAGGGTGCTATACTGGATTTGTGTGTCAAACAGAGATCCCTTTCAAAATGGCTGGTCAAATGGCGTAATTTGTCTCATGATGAGGCTACATACATGGGAGCCTACATGCTACAACAACTCATTTTCTTAAATCAATTTTAATTTAATTTATGAATTTGAGTTGACACTCGGAGGACAAATCTTTTAAACAAGGGGGGGGCATCATTCATAAATCAAACAGTTTTCTCTTTACTTCCTAGCTAGCTCTTTCTCTCTTTACTATTATTAGAACAGCTCGGTAAGGTAAAAACTTAGATATTCGATCCTCACACTTTTTAACATTTATTTAATATTTTAAATTTTAGTTCAATAATCTTTCCTTAATTATAACTATTATAATACGGAGTAGTATAATAAAGTGAGTATATTAACATTGAAAATTTTAATATAATCCATAAAGAATAAAACATTTAAAGAACTAGTAATTATTAGTAAGTGATTAATAATCGTATGAATAGAAAAAACGGATTTTCTATCATATGTCCTTGAGGCATAGAATAAGAAGCCTAATTAATAATAATTTTTCTTAATATAATTATTTTAGCACTTTTTAATATTTCCTTCGTCTCGCAAAACTTTTTATTTTAGCCTTATACATACTTATTAATAAAATTTGTTTACTTTAATTTTATATAGGATAAAATACAGTAATTATTAGCTATAAAAACAATCATTGCCTATAAAGATAATAACTATAGTTAAAACAACAAGTTTTTTATATATAATTTTACTACTCTAAACCAACAACTATCGCGAGACGAAAGGGGTATTAATTTTGTTGAGAACTTGTATATTTTCTTAAGTATTTTTATGCCTTTGTAATATGTATGTATTATGTATGTATGACACGAATGGCTAAGTAGTGAAGCATGGCTAAGGCATTGGATCAAGGCCTTGGGTGTTAGCTGGCTCTGGACTGGATCGAATTGAGCCTTCTATGGCTTGATCTCCTAACAAGAGAAGCTGCCAAGAGCTTTGGGCCTAAAGCCCAGTGCTTGCTCCACTGGCCCAACACCTTGAAGCCCATTGCTTGGATACCCTTGAGAAGCCCACACGGTTGAGACGTCGGTATTGGCTTCTAGGGTTGCTCGTCTATAAAAGGAGTTGCTCTCCTGGCTGCTCGACCTGTAAGCTACTTCACTGTTCCTCCATCAGAGAAAAAGAGAGAGAGAGAACGAGAGAAGCTAGGGTTAGGGTTTTGGTATTCAAGCCCTTCCCATCTCCGACGGTGAAGCTCTTCTTCTCCGACGACGTTCTTCGCTTGAAGAGCTCTCTTGGTTACTAGCAAGAGCTCGGTGTTGGGTTCTAATCTTAGATCTGAGTCTATATCCTCAAATCTGAGATTGTAGGAAGAAGTTCTTTTTCTTCTTGCTTGTTTCGTGTTTTCTGTCTTTGGTTTTACTTAGATCTATACTTGTACTCTTTCGCTTTGCCAGATATGTAGTTCTCTCTTATTTTGATAGTGGATTAGGGCTGACTCTTGAGGCCCCGGGGACGTAGGATCTTGGATCCGAACCTCGTAAAACTCTTGTGTTCTTTCCTTTATGCACTTTCATATTCGATCTTTCGTTGTTCTTCAAACCAAAACAACACGATCTTGCTTTTCAATGTGGTATCAGAGCATGCGTTTTGTTGCTAGCGCTTGAGTGTCCTTTTCCCAACCTAGCTGAGTCTTTATAGAACTCAGAGAGCGGGAACTGGCGTAGGAAGCGGGTGGGCCTAAATAGGGTGTATCGCCTGGTGCCATTCCCCCCTACGCGACGCAACAAGATCTTTTCTTGGTTTTCAA
The DNA here is from genome assembly GCA_963922045.1 of Persicaria maculosa. Lineage (NCBI taxonomy): Eukaryota > Viridiplantae > Streptophyta > Magnoliopsida > Caryophyllales > Polygonaceae > Persicaria > Persicaria maculosa. The sequence goes on along the minus strand of OY998257.1, from coordinate 16,976,672 downwards.
AACCTCTTGTTCTTGAAAATCTTTGCTTCCGCTTTTGGTTTTCGGTTAAAACAATTTCCTGGTTTTTTGTTTTCTTTATAGTTCTTGTTGTTAAACTGCAATTATGTCCGATTCTATTCGTTTGAAACCTTTCAATGGCACTACTGACTTTGCTATGTGGCAGGTGAAGATGAAAGCCATACTCATAAAGAAGAAGTGTTGGCTTGCAGTGACGAATAAGTATCCAGATGGAACTGATAAAGAAAAAAATTATGGAGACTGATCTTCAGGCTCACAGTGAGATCATGCTTCGTCTCTCAGACGAAGTGGCACGTCAGGTACTAGGTCATCCTACTGCTGAGGCATTATGGGATGCCCTAGAAGGTTTGTATTTGGTAAACTCTTTCCCATCTCGAGTAAATCTGTTCAATAAGCTGTTTAGTTTTAAAATGAACACTGCTTGCACCTTGGCTGATAATCTTGATCGTTTCTTAACTATAACTCAAGATTTGCAACGTTGTGGTGATAAACTTGATGAAACTCAGCTTTGTGTGCTTCTGTTGAATTCCTTGCCTAGTCAGTTTGACACTTTTAAGGATGTTATTCAATATGGTAACTCTACTTTGGTAAAGAAAGACATTATTGAATCTGTTATTCAGAAAAATGAGTCCTTAAAGGTTTTCAAAACTGCTAATGGTGCTAAATCTGAGCTTAAGACTGAAGCCAAGGATGAGGTCCTTATGGCTAAGTCCAAAGGTAAGGGTAATAAAAGGAATAACAATAAGAAAAATGACAAGCAGGGGCAGTCTAAACCTGAAAATGGCAATGATAAAGCTTCTGGTATTGATAAAACTAATTTGAAGTGTCATTACTGCTCTAAAACTGGCCATTTTGAAAAGGACTGCTATAAAAAGAAAAGAGATGAAGAAAAAGCTGCTAAACAACAACCTGCTGTGTCTGCTGTGTGTGAAACCCACCCCTATTATACTCATGAAGTGCTTGCCTTACCGATGAATGATGCCTCTGATTGTTGGATTCTTGACTCTGGGTGTACTATGCATGCTACTCATCATAAATCTTGGTTTTCTGATATAAAATTATGTGATGGTGGTGATGTTATGCTTGGTGATCATTCCATGTTGAAAATTAAAGGTATTGGTTCTGTGGCTATGAAAATGCATGATGGTGTGATTAGGGTCATTAAAAATGTTAGATGGGTTCCACAGCTTAGAAGGAATCTCATGTCTGGAAGTACCTTAGAATCCATGAACTATGATATCAACAGTTTTCATGGGATAAGGACAGTCTCAAGGGATGGCAAGGTTCTAATTAAATGCATTAAGAAGAATGGCCTCTATGAGGTTCAAGCCACCCCTGAGATGAATTTTTCCTCTGTTATGATTGCTTCTCATGCTTGTATATCCCTTCCTGAGTCTGTTATATGGCATAATAGATTAGGGCATATAGGTAATAAGAGTCTGGATTATCTGTATAAGCATGGCATTTTAAATTCAAAACCAGCTACCATTGATTTGTGTGATAATTGCTTGATGGGAAAACAAACTAGGAAGAGTTTTCATAAATCTTCTTATGTTGCTAACAATCCTCTTGAGTATGACAATTCAGATTTATGGGGCCCTGCACAGGTTGAATCTTCTGGGGGCAGAAAATATTTCATGTCCTTGATTGACCATTACAGCAGGAAGGTTTGGGTTTATTTGTTGAAAACAAAAGATGAGGCATTTGAGGTGTTCAAACACTGGGTCACAAGTGTTCATATTGAAACTGGTCTTTCTGTCAAATGTTTAAAAACAGATAATGGTTTGGAGTTTTGTTATTCTAGATTTGATTCTTATTGCAAAGAGGCAGGTATCAAGAGGCACCTCACCATTCCTGGCACTCCTCAGCAGAATGGTACTGCTGAGAGAATGAACAGGACTCTCTTAGAGAAGGCAAGGTGCATGTTGATATCTGCTGGGATGAGGCACTCTTTGTGGGGTGAAGCTGTCATTACAACTGCTCATCTCATAAATAGATCTTCATCCTCTGCTATTGGTTTTAAAACTCCTTTTGAAATGTGGTATAATAAGAAACCTGACTTGAGCTATCTTAGACCTTTTGGTTGTGTTGCCTATGCTCATAAGAGTGATGGTAAACTCAATCCCAGGTCTCAGAAATGTGTTTTGTTAGGATATCCTGAAGGTGTTAAAGGTTATAAACTTCTTATTATTCAACCTGGAGCTTATAAAACTATTGTCAGCAGGGATGTTTTTGTTGAGGATGAATTTCATTTTAAACATGTGTTTACTCCTTCTGTTGAGAAAACCTTGCAGGTACCCACAGGATCATCTGCAACCCACTTCTATGCCCCAGCTTGGTGAAGATTCTGAGGATGGAAATGATTCTGATGAGGATGTTGCTGGATCTCCAGAGGATTCCTCAGACACTGATGTTGATCATGTGCAACCTCACCAATTGGGTGGGGCATCTCAAGATGAACCTTCTAATGATGATTCTGAGAATGAAGTTGGTGATGATTCTATCTCTGCTAGTTCTAATGCTCCCTCCCCCCATTATGAGTCTTTAGATCCTGCTAATGTGTCTATGTCTGATGTGCATGCTGCTGACTCTTCTAGCATTTCATCTCATGAAAGGCATGATTTAACAACATGGCAGTTAACCAGAGATAGATCTCCTAGAACTAAAATTCCTAATAAAAGGTTCATCAATAGCATTGTTGAGTTTGCCTGTGTTATTTTTGATGTGGTTAATAGTTTTACCCCTGAGACTTATGAGCAGGCTATGAAATGTGCCCACTCTGCCTCTTGGCAGAGGGCAATGTCTGAAGAAATTGAGTCAATGATGTCTAACAAGACATGGACTCTTGTGAAGAAACCTGATACTGCTAGGTTCATTGACAGTAAGTGGGTGTTCAAACTTAAAGAAGGTAACTCTAAGAGTGATCCCCCAAGGTACAAAGCTAGGCTTGTTGCCAAGGGATTCACTCAAAGAGAAGGTGAGGATTACAATGAGATTTTTGCTCCTGTTGTGAAGTATAAAACTCTGAGGTTGTTACTTGCTATGACTGCTGTTTATGACTTTGAGTTAGAACAGATGGATGTTAAAACAGCCTTCTTGCATGGGGATTTAAATGAGACAATCTATATGGGGCAACCAAAAGGCTTTATTGATAAATCAAAACCTGATTTTGCTTGTTTACTTAAGAAGTCCATTTATGGCCTTAAACAATCTCCCAGGCAATGGAACATTAAGTTTGACACTTGTATGAGAAGACAATTGGGTTTCAATAGAAGTAAATTTGACACTTGCTTATATTTTAAGAAACCCAAGTCTGGTTCTGTGCTTTATGTGCTTTTATATGTTGATGATATTCTGTTGATTTCTAAGTCTTCTGCTGATGTTGTCAATATAAAGAAAGAGTTGTCAAAGCATTTTGACATGAAGGATCTTGGCCCAGCCAAGAAAATACTTGGCATTAACATTGAAAGGGACATGAAGAAAGGTAAGCGCTGGCTTGACCAGACAGACTATGTGCTAAAGGTATTGGAGAGATTTTATATTAAGAATGTAAAGCCAAATGCTATTCCTTTGGGTCCCCATCTTGATTTAACTAAAAATCATGCTCCTCGATCTGTCTGTCTCTGAAGCTAAGAATATGAAAAATATCCCTTATGATGCTGCTGTAGGTTCTGTGATGTATTGTGTGATATGCACTAGACCTGATCTTGCTTTCTCTATTAGTGCTTTAAGTAGATACATGTCTGAACCAGGTGAGAAACATTGGCTTGCTATGAAGTATTTGTTAAGGTATTTGCTTGGTACTGTTAATCTGAGATTATGTTATACTAAGCATACCTCTTCTGATGAGTTGTTTGGATATGTTGATTCTGATTTTGCTAGTAATAAAGACAATAGGAAATCTGTTACTTCTTATGTCTATACTTGGGCTGGGAATTGCATACCTTGGAAATCTCAGCAACAGCCTATAGTTGCACTCTCTTCAACTGAGGCTGAGTATATAGCAGCAACAGAGGCTTGTAAAGAAGCCATCTGGTTGCAAGGTATACTAAGAGAGATTGAAAAGAAAACATATACTTCTGTTTTGCATATAGATAATCAGTCTGCATTATATCTCTGTATAGATCCCATGTATCATGAGAGAACTAAGCATATATATGTCAGATATCATTTCATACGTGAAAAAGTGGATGATAATGTGATACATGTTGTAAAGATTGATGGAACTATTAATCCTGCTGATTTTGGAACTAAAGTTGTGTCCAGAGATAAATTTGTGTTTTGCAGGAATTTCCTTCACTTGAGTGAAGGATGCTGATGGTTCTAGCAATTACAAGGGCTGAGGACAGACCCAGTGACCTAATCCACACATAGGCATGGTCTGCCTGGAGCAGACTTATAAAAATATAGGGGGCAATTGTTGAGAACTTGTATATTTTCCTAAGTATTTTTATGCCTTTGTAATATGTATGTATTATGTATGTATGACATGAATGGATAAGTAGTGAAGCATGGCTAAGGCATTGGATCAAGGCCTTGGGTGTTAGCTGGCTCTGGACTGGATCGAATTGAGCCTTCTATGGCTTGATCTCCTAACAAGAGAAGCTGCCAAGAGCTTTGGGCCTAAAGCCCAGTGCTTGCTCCACTGGCCCAACACCTTGAAGCCCATTGCTTGGATACCCTTGAGAAGCCCACACGGTTGAGACGTCGGTATTGGCTTCTAGGGTTGCTCGTCTATAAAAGGAGTTGCTCTCCTGGCTGCTCGACCTTTAAGCTACTTCACTGTTTCTCCATCAGAGAAAAAGAGAGAGAAAGAGAGAGAACGAGAGAAGTTAGGGTTAGCGTTTTGGTATTCAAGCCCTTCCCATCTCCGACGGTGAAGCACTTCTTCTCCGACGATGTTCTTCGCTTGAAAAGCTCTCTTGGTTACCAGCAAGAGCTCGGTGTTGGGTTCTAATCTTAGATCTGAGTCTGTATCCTTAGATCTGAGATTGTAGGAAGAAGTTCTTCTTCTTCTTGCTTGTTTCGTATTTTCTGTCTTTGGTTTTACTTATACTTGTACTCTTTGGCTTTGCCAGATCTGTAGTTCTCCCTTATTTTGATAGTGGATTAGGGCTGACTCTTGAGGCCCCGGGGACGTAGGATCTTGGATCCGAACCTCGTAAAACTCTTGTGTTCTTTCCTTTATGCACTTTCATATTCGATCTTTCGTTGTTCTTCAAACCAAAACAACACGATCTTGCATTGAGTCTAGGGTCGATGCTTTATTTAGTAGGAAATCTTTCCAATTAGAATTTTTAACCTATGTCCTTAACCTATACTCTTAGGATATAGATTAGAAACACCATAGAAAAAATAAATTAAACACAATTACGGATAAAATTGATGTTACCATACATATATTTGAGAATCTCACTGGGGTTTGTGTTTCCCATAGTTAAAACACAATCTAGAAAGGCCAGGATTATTTAGTTTTCAGTTATCAAATCAAATTACCATTAGATAACATACAGAGGAGTATACTCGTATGAAAAGGAACAAAAAGTCCAAAGCAGATAATTATAAAAGTAATTATGGGTTCCTAATCTCCAACATAAACAGGGTTAGAACATATAACACCCGGCCCTACCTCGTGCTTCAACTGCTCCTCCTTTCTCTTCCTAACAATTTTGAAGTTGTTAAGAATTCACTTCAACTAAACAGTAAACACATATATTTCTTCCTCCATGCATGCATTCCCTAATTCATTTTCTAGCTACTTCCCTTTTCGATCTAGTCCTTCTAGACAACCACCTAAAGATATTGTCCTTATTATATATGCCTTGAGGTAGGCCTGTCCACGGATCCGGGTCAGACGGATCAAGGGTCGTGGTGGGTCACGGGTTCGGAATAAGGTCGAGGGTTTTGTGAAAATAACCCGACAAGTCGACGGTCGACAAATTTTATTTTTTTTTTCAAAAATGCTGCTTTTGGGGTAAAATTTTAAAAAAATCGATTTTTTTTTTAAAAAAAGGCGGGTCGACTCGTGACCCACCGGGTCAGGTGACCCGCCGACCCACCTATCCCACGAGTTCGGGTTGTGACTTCCCGACTCATGACCCGTCAACCCCGCGGGTCTGACTCGTGGACAGACCTACCTTGAGGCATAGCTAACTTAATCATTTCTATATGAAAAAAAGATTACCTAGATATATCGATTTAGTCTATCTTATTTATATCATAATTTTTTACTATATACATCACAAATACTGCATCTAGGGATGTAACTAGGGGAGAGCTGACGTCCACTCCAACCCATCCCATTTTTTAAAAATAAAAAATAGGTAAAAAGAAAAAGAAAAAATTAATAAAAAAAATTATGTAATTTTTTATTAGAATAAAAGCTTTGGTAATGAAAATTATAAATATATGAAAAAATTAGTTTCTCCATCCCACCCAAATTTTATTTTCTGCTTCCTTGTCGGTCTGCGTTTCAAGAATTGTATGGTGTATATAATAATTTTTTGTGGTGTATTTAGCTCCAACGTTTTTAAAAGATACTATAAAATTTATTTATTATATTTAGAGAGATAAATTTTAAATTTGATTTTTTCATCAATGTGATAAGAGTCAACATATAGTAAGTTAGTCAAACGAATGCTTTATATAATTATATCTAGCCAATAATTAATATTTACTGTAAATACTACCAAGATATGGTCCGTGGACCTTGGACTGCTAATAGCCGAGTAAGCCGACAGTGACCGGTTTAGGTCAAATCTGGTTTACTCTAAACCGTGAAATGTTTTACTTCCTCCGTTTCCTTTTAAGTGACGTTTTTAAGTCAAGCACGTAGTTTTAGAATGATAAAACTATATTAAATATTAATTTTTTAATAATTTTTTTAATAATATTATACTTATCACCAATAAGTATGATATTATTGAAAAAAACTATTTAAAAAATTAATATTTTATATAGTTTTTTACACCTTAAAAAACATGCCTGAATAGTAAAAAGTCATTTAAATTTAAATACAGGGAGTATTTTATTTTTTCCAAAACTATATTTTCGGGGGATTTTTTTTGAGTAATAATATTTACACCCATAAATTTTACTATATGCACCACACATACGCCTCTTGAATCACACCACTGCTCCTCTTAAGTCACACACCTACCCCTCAAGAGGCGTAAGGTATTTTAATGTAAAATACCCTGCGCCTCTTGAGGGGCAGGTGTGTGACTCAAGAGGAGTAGGGTGTATTTTAAAAAAATATATAAAAAGTGAGATATGTAGTGTAAATAGTAAATTTTGTGGTGTAAATAACATTGGCTTTTTTTTTTACAAAGTTAGTCGAACAATTACAGGTGATTGAATCGGAATTGAAATCGGGTCAAAATAGGCCGTTCATTTTTTATTTATTTTTTTGATTAGGAAAGAATTCGAGGTTAGACATACTTGAGTCTTGATGACCGATAAGGCCGATAAGTCGGCAGATGAATAACCGTCCAAGCAAGCATAAAAATATAAAGATGGTGGAAAAAACAGGCAAGAACTCGCCCAAAAGCGAAACTCAATACAACTAAATCGAACAAGACGAGGACGTAGACTAAGGATGAAGCCAAGCACTACCCTAAAACAGCACCATAGGCCAGCGGCACATCAGAAGTCACCTGTGGGCAGTGAAGACAAACCTCCAAGGAACCATTCTTTCGGAGAAAGGAGGCGCCTCGATACACACTGCCACGACCCTAACCTATCCCGACTCCGACAGCCAGAACTCCATCAAACGGAGAAGAAAATTCAGTCACGTCCAACGAAGAGACACACAATGTCTGAAACAAAAGCACCAGAAACCTAAGCAGGATTTTCGCAAACCCCATTGGGAGACCCACGCGGGATTTTAATTACACCATTTCAGACGGTTTTAATTAATTTTATATACAAATCCAATACATAGAAATATATATAAAACAATTACTACATCGAATTAATCTAAGAATAAGAATATATATAAATAAATATATATTATTATAAGTAGAAATAATCTAAGAATAAGAATATATAAATAAATATAGAAATTATTTGGTGGAATATCCATTTGCATAAATTGATTGAGTATTTGTGTACCATAAATCCATTCTTAGGTAAATGTCCAAAAATTTTTAATAATATCTAAACTACCCTCGTTCTATTTTACCCTTTCCTCCTTCCTCCCCACACCATGCCGCCTCCAGCTCCAATCTCGCTCTCACCTCTCCTCGCTCTGGCCGCCGTCCACTCTCGCCGAGTCTCTCCTCTCTGGCCGTCGGCCCGCCGCCGCTCTAATCTCCCCTCCATCTATGGTTGTCAATCTCGAGATCGAACCCCATCTCTTCACTCTCACCTCTTTATTGCTCCTCCGTCTCGATCTGTTGGTTGTTGCTGCTTCAATTGCTCGCACTGGCCACTCGCGTCGCCCTGATCCCTTTTCTCTCTACTCTATCCCCGTCGTCGCCGCCGCGAAGCTGAAGTAGGACTTGTCCGCCACGGTTGAGCTCAGATCTAGATATGTATGGGCGAATTTGGAATCAGAATCGTATTGGATCCAAATCTTGTGGAAGACGGTGCTGTTTGGACACAAATCGGATAGCTCCGACTTCTCCACCACCGATCAAGACAAGAAGTCTCTCAGAGCTTCAGATCAGCCGAGGATCTCGTTCCCGGTGAGCTTTCATAGGCTGCGGAGCACTAAGCTGTCAATGGCGGCACTAAGCTGCGGAGCTGCGACGCTTTCATAGGCTTCCATGGCCAGAGCCTCGCACGGCCTTCCAGGTGGCTCAAATCGGAGCTCGAGGTGCAAGGAATCACGTGCTTCGTCGTCGATCGAGCGAGGTACGCGGATTCCCAGAGCCATGAAATTGCGGATCGCGTTATCTGATCCGCCTCGTACGAGATCGTTGTGAATAGGTTTAGCCTTGAAGAGTTCGGTTTCTTCGGCCGGAAGAAGAATCTGGTTCCGATACTTGTTGATTTAGGGGTGAATGACATCATCTAGCATTTGAAATTGGTGGATGACAAGGAAACGTGGGACGCTATTGATGAATTGTTGAGGTCTCATGGCGTTTTCAAGCCCGAGGCCAATGGTGGAGAGTGAAGAAGCTGCATTGTTAGGGCTTCGATTGCGCTGGCATCAAAGCTCGAGAGGAAGACCATGGATGGCGAGAAGGAGGTAAATTCAGAGATGGAGTTTCCGTTTCCAAGAAACAAGAACTTCTTTTGAATTACTGATTTTGCAAGTGCAAGTGTTAAATTGTTCTAAAAGCTTTTGAATTACTTCTCTTGATACTGATTGAGGAATTGGCACCTGCATTCTTTTGAAGATGATATTACAGTGCACCTAGATATATTACAGTGCATGTGTACTAACATCTAAAAATTTGTGTGAATGATTAATGATTGTGTATGTGCACAGTGGGTTAAATTTACAAGTTTAGTACTCTTATGACTATAAATGAATCATCATTTATGACTATATCACCAAAGTGAGTTATTTTTATAGTGGTGACAGTGTCTATAACTTTGTTTTGGTTAGATTTAACTCATTTAGGGTTTGTGTTTCCCTTATCCTAGGTTTTTTCCTTTGGTTACAGTGTCTATGACCCTATTTTTATTTTAGTTACAGTGTCTATGACCTTATTTTTCTTTGGTTACAGTGTCTACGACCCTGTTTTTATTTTGATGACAGTGTCTATGACCTTGTTTTTGTAGTGGTGACAGTGTCTATGACCCTTGTTTTTATTTTGGTTACAGCGTGTCACCACTCTTATCAGTGGTGATAGTGATACCGTAAAAAAAACTCTTGAAACGAAGTTGTCATCAAAAAATTTTCATGTCACCACACACGTGTCACCACTGATAAGAGTGTTGACAGTAACTCCGTAAAAAAAACTCTTGAAACGAAGTTGTCATCAAAAACTTTTCATGTCACCACACATGTGTCACCACTGATAAGAGTGGTGACAGTAACCCCGTAAAAAAAACTCTTGAAACGAAGTTATCAAAAAAATTTCATGTCACCACACACGTGTCACCACTGATAAGAGTGGTGACAGTGACCCCGTAAAAAAATTCTTGAAACGAAGCTGTCATCAAACACTTTTCATGTCACCACACATGTGTCACCACCGATAAGAGTGGTGACAGTGACCCCGTAAAAAAAAACTCTTGAAACGAAGCTGTCATCAAAAAAAAAATTTCCTGTCACCACCGATAAGAGTGATGACAATGACCCCGTAAAAAAAACTCTTGAAACGAAGCTGTCATCAAAAAATTTTCATGTCACCACCGATAAGAGTGGTGACAGTGACCCAGTAAATAAAAAAAAACTCTTGAAACGAAGTTATCATCAAAAAATTTTCATGTCACTACATGTGTCACCACCGATAAGAGTGGTGACAGTGACCCCGTAAAAAAAACTCTTGAAACGAAGTTGCCATCAAAAAATTTTCATGTCACTGATGAAACCCGATTTTAGAATCCCGTTCCCTCGGGTTCCGGGATCAAATTGGACGCGGACGAGCTCAGACGATCGGGCTTACCTGAGACACGCGACGAGATTACCATCGGCGTACCAAAAACCTGTGCCGATCCGAGCTCAAGCCATTCGCGGACAACCGTCCTCCCAGGGCTTCATCAAACGTCGGGTCCCGCAGATCGAGACGAATCCCGCTCGGGAAGGCTCTTCGAGCCATCAAAAACCGACCCCCCATCTCAAGGTCTCGCCCCCTATTTATAGGAAAAAACTCAATGATCCATTAACGACACATGTCCTGAGATTGTCGACAAGTGTCGACACATGTCCCTCGGTTGACGACAAGTGTCACGTCGTTTGGGACAAGTGTCCTTCATATGGTCACTTTCTTACATGTAATGGGCTTAGGTGGAAATTTTCCATCAATTGGTTGATACATTATAATCAACCTAAAAGCGGGTTTATTTATATAGCGGGAACCCGATTATTTACTCGTGATATCATAAATATTATCATTTACGTTGGTGCATCATCACAGCTCCTCGGACCTTAGTCAAGTCAGGACTTAACTGGGGTTCGATCCGAACGATGCAACATATGTGCCTGTAACTTGTCCCCCCGTAGAAGAGTACTCATTATGTCTATCCTTTGGTATAAAGTTTTAATTAAGTTTGTTTGGTCTGGGCTGCACCCACCTTTTAGTGGGTTGCCTACGTATCTCTTGGGAAGAGAATCAAGCCTTTTGTAGTTCCTTTAGAGGCCCTCTGCAGACGAGAGCTCCAGCGTTGAGGGGCATATGAGATGTTGCTCCGAGAGGCTCAGGCTACGATCGGAGGCCCTTCGCGAGCATAGCTCCAGCGTTGAGGGGCTTATGAGATGTTGCTCCGAGAGGCTCAGGCCATGATCGGAGGCCCTTCGCGAGAATAGCTCCAACGTCAAGGGGCTTATGAGATGTTGCTCCGAGAGGCTCAGGCCACGATCGGAGGCCCTTCGCGAGCATAGCTCCAGCGCCGAGGGGCTTATGAGATGTTGCTCCGAGAGGCTCAGGCTACGATTGGAGGCCCTTCGCGAGCATAGCTCCAGCGTTGAGGGGCTTATGAGATGTTGCTCCGAGAGGCTCAGGCCACGATCGGAGGCCCTTCGCGAGGATAGCTCCAGCGTCGAGGGGCTTTTGAGATGTTGCTCCGAGAGGCTCAGGCCACGATCGGAGGCCCTTCGCGAGTATAGCTCCAGCGTTGAGGGGCTTATGAGATGTTGCTCCGAGAGGCTCAGGCCACGATCGGAGGCCCTTCGCGAGCATAGCTCCAGCGTCGAGGGGCTTATGAGATGTTGCTCCGAGAGGCTCAGGCCACGATCGGAGGCCCTTCGCGAGCATAGCTCCAGCGTCGAGAGGCTTATGAGATGTTGCTCCGAGAGGCTCAGACTACGATCGGTGGCCCTCCGCGAGCATAGCTCCAGCGTCGAGTGGCTTGTGAGATGTTGCTCCGAGAGGCTCAGGCCACGATCGGAGGCCCTCCACGAGCATAACTCCAGCGTCGAGGGGCTTATGAGATGTTGCTCTGAGAGGTTCAGACTAAGATCGGAGGCCCTCCGCGAGCGATAGCTCAAGCGTCGAGGGACTTATCAAGTGTGCTCCGATAGACTCAAGCTACGATCGGAGGCCCTCCGCGAGCGATAGCTCCAGCGTCGAGGGACTTATCAAGTGTGCTCCGAGATGCTCAAGCTACGATCGGAGGCCCTCCGCGACCGATAGCTCCAGCGTCGAGGGACTTATCAAGTGTGCTCCGAGAGGTTCAGACTACGATCGGAGGCCCTCCGCGAGCGATAGCTCCAGCGTCGAGGGACTTATCAAGTGTGCTCCGAGAGGCTCAAGCTACGATCGGAGGCCCTCCGCGAGCGATTGCTCAAGCGTCGAGGGGCTTATCAAGTGTGCTCCGAGAGGCTCAAGCTACGATCGGAGGCCCTCCGCGAGCGATAGCTCCAGCGTCGAGGGGCATATGAGATGTTGCTCCGAGAGGCTCAGGCTACGATCGGAGGCCCTTCGCGAGCATAGCTCCAGCGTTGAGGGGCTTATGAGATGTTGCTCCGAGAGGCTCAGGCCACGATCGGAGGCCCTCCGCGAGCGATAGCTCCAGCGTCGAGGGACTTATCAAGTGTGCTCCGAGAGGTTCAGACTACGATCGGAGGCCCTCCGCGAGCGATAGCTCCAGCGTCGAGGGACTTATCAAGTGCGCTCCGAGAGGCTCAAGCTACGATCGGAGGCCCTCCGCGAGCGATTGCTCAAGCGTCGAGGGGCTTATCAAGTGTGCTCCGAGAGGCTCAAGCTACGATCGGAGGCCCTTCGCGAGCGATAGCTCCAGCATCGAGGGACTTATCAAGTGTGCTCCGAGAGGCTCAAGCTACGATCGGAGGCCCTCCGCGAGCGATAGCTCCAGCGTCGAGGGACTTATCAAATGTGCTCCGAGAGGCTCAAGCTACGATCGGAGGCCCTCCGCGAGCGATTGCTCAAGCGTCGAGGGGCTTATCAAGTGTGCTCCGAGAGGCTCAAGCTACGATCGGAGGCGCTCCGCGGGCGATAGCTCCAGCGTCGAGGGGCATATGAGATGTTGTTCCGAGAGGCTCAGGCTACGATCGGAGGCCCTTCGCGAGCATAGCTCCATCGTTGAGGGGCTTATGAGATGTTTCTCTGAGAGGCTCATGCCACGATCGGAGGCCCTCCGCGAGCATAACTCCAGCGTCGAGGGGCTTATGAGATGTTGCTCTGAGAGGTTCAGACTAAGATCGGAGGCCCTCCGCGAGCGATAGCTCCAGCGTCGAGGGACTTATCAAGTGTGCTCCGAGAGGCTCAAGCTACGATCGGAGGCCCTCCGCGAGCGGTAGCTCCAGCGTCGAGGGACTTATCAAGTGTGCTCCGAGAGGCTCAAGCTACGATCGGAGGCCCTCCACGAGCGATAGCTCCAGCGTCGAGGGACTTATCAAGTGTGCTCCGAGAGGTTCAGACTACGATCGGAGGCCCTCCGTGAGCGATAGCTCCAGCGTCGAGGGACTTATCAAGTGTGCTCCGAGAGGCTCAAGCTACGATCGGAGGCCCTTCGCGAGCGATTGCTCAAGCGTCGAGGGGCTTATCAAGTGTGCTCCGAGAGGCTCAAGCTACGATCGGAGGCCCTTCGCGAGTGATAGCTCCAGCGTCGAGGGACTTATCAAGTGTGCTCCGAGAGGCTCAAGCTACGATCGGAGGCCCTCCGCGAGCGATAGCTCCAGCGTCGAGGGACTTATCAAGTGTGCTCCGAGAGGCTCAAGCTACGATCGGAGGCCCTCCGCGAGCGATAGCTCCAGCGTTGAGGGACTTAGTTTATCAAGTGTGCTCCGAGAGGCTCTGGCTACGATCGGAGGCCCTCCACGAGTGATAGCTCCTAAGCTCATACTTTGCATCGTTTTCAAATCTTTGATAGACAATTAGTGGTGTCAACAATTTAAAATCATATATATGTAAATTAGGATTTACTGATTTCGAGTCACGCGGTCGAAAGTGGTGACTATAACAGTCTTTTAGAATACAGGGAAGCATTTGTTAGCGATCGAAATTAGCAATTTGCCTCGAACGCGATCGGATTTCTGCCCCCTAAACCCTTAGGCGTCCTTGGAAGGCGATCTTTGCATTAGATAGTCACTGTTCGCGAACAATCCTTCTTGACGGGTGAATAAATTGCTTCCTTTAACTTCATCATGCTTCGGAAGTAGCCCTGTCATGAATATAGTTGGAACAAGCTTTTGGAAGAAGATGTTTGACACCCCATTGACCACAATGTGTCAACTTAATACGTATTTGATGCTCAAAGTTGCTCAAGAACCATTCTATTTTGATGGTCATGCATTTATTAAGTTAGCTTAATTAGGATAGGTCAAGTGGTTGCTGCCATTACAAAGGAAATGGAGGCAAGCAAGCCGTTTACAACTTATAAGGCAAAGACACCTCCTGCTCTTAGGTTTTTGTAAACATACCGTTTACATGGAACCTTGCTCTATTGTAGCCTTGCAGGTGGCCGGTTTACACTAGCCTCTATCGTTCATAATCAAGTAGAATCGTCCTGCGAGTTTCGCGCGCGAAAAGGCCAGCTGATGAGACAAGGTGAGCTGATCCACGAGTTTTTTAAAGGAAATTTGTGAAGAAGAGAAAGACACATGTTAACTGTCTTTATCCTTTAATTCTGAGCTTCTCATCCGCGGCCGGTTTTTGGACCTTCCTCTATGATCCTTGCAGATGCCCCCTCCAGGGGTGTTTCGAAGAGATCGGCACGTGTGGAAATTACTCAAGGAAAAAACCGCGAGCGGGAGGCCGTCCGGGAGATCAACAGTGGTGAAGCTGGACATGTTCTTTTCCCCTTTGCGAAGTCTTATCAATAGTCGCTTATGGCTAGGTTACGGACCGCGGACAATCTTCACGTGTGCTCAGGTCCACTGGACATTCGTCTATATATATTTATATTATTTATTTATTTTTATATTTTTTTTAATTGCAAGCTCAGGCCTGACGCGGATCTAGGAATTGGGCCGCGTCGGTTTCACGCGTGACTATTGTGATGGTAAAATCTAGCCGCGCTAGGACCTTTGTCGCTGCTCAAGTCAATCTAGCCGCGCACCACAACCCAATCGCGACTGGAAAATCAAAGCAGTGGGCTCGTTTTTAACAATTCCTAATCAGCTCTTACTTCTATTTCGCAGCTCCCAATACCTTTTTATGCTAGTTATTGGAGGATATATACCACCCCCTTGAATGGTGAAAGAGCATGAGACCCTCGTATGAATAGTGTGGTGTTGTCGCTGGTAGCACATTCCTCCTCAGGTGCGGTCTAAAGTTTTTTGGTTGTCCTCATCGTGAGCAAGATTTTACTAATGGGTATCCCGATTGAAGAGTAGTTTCGATGTGAGGGAATTTGGGTTATCTCTTCGTTGGTTGGGTAAAACCAATAAGTCGGATCCTTCATTCTGATTCGTTTAAAGTTTCGATTCAAGACTTGTTCCCTTCCTCAACTTTCCGCGATCCTTCATTGCTAGTTGATTTGGTATGGAAGTTGACCGCGAGCGACTCCTGCGAGTCTAAAGTTGTGTGTTCCTACCTAGTTGCTTCTGTAGAGGCTGAATGTTGGTGAATGTTTCATTGGAGAAAATTAGACAGTCTACGTGTTTCGTCCACTGAAATGGACCGCGGACAAAGAAACAATGTGCTACCAAATCACGTCCTTGCCTCTAGATTTATGGGTCTCTTCCCCAACATATACCCCAACTTTTATAGGTCTACAATATATATTTCAGGATAATGAATTATGATCACCTCTTGGTAATAGTTCGGGGGTTTCATCTCTAGATTTGACCCATGCAATGTATAATCATATGCAATGAGTAATCATATATATCATATATATAATCCCTCATTATGTGTAAATAAAATTGTAATAATCATAAAAGGGAACAAAAGGAATTAAAAGTGTGATTTCCAAAGAGTACATGCGAATAATTAAGATTACCCAGCTGCATGCCTTTGAAAACTGATATGATGGATCCCCTAACACACAAAACGTGGGCTTACAGACGAAGCTTTTATTTGGCTCCCCTTTGGCCGTGGGGGGGAACATATTATCTTAATATGCACTGCATGTGCAAGATGGAAAAGAGTAATAGGGAAATAGATAATCCATATAAGTTTAAGATCGAACTAGAAATCTTTACCTCAGGTTTTTCAGTTAAACGTCCATCCCAAAAATCATTTCATAAGACTGAATCCAATCCAAGCTAGATAGCCGAATATTCAATTTCGAACTTGAATTACCTCTTAGCGTGAGGATGTTCCCACAGACGACGCCAGTGATGAAACCCGATTTTAGAATCCCGTTTCCTCGGGTTCCGGGACCAAATTGGACGCGGACGAGCTCAGACGATCGGGCTTACCTGAGACACGCGACGAGATTACCGTCGGCGTACCAAAAACCTGTGCCGATCCGAGCTCAAGCCATTCGCGGACAACCGTCCTCCCAGGGCTTCATCAAACGTCGGGTCCCGCAGATCGAGACGAATCCCGCTCGGGAAGGCTCTTCGAGCCATCAAAAACCGACCCCCCATCTCAAGGTCTCGCCCCCTATTTATAGGAAAAAACCCAATGATCCATTAACGACACATGTCCTGAGATTGTCGACAAGTGTCGACACATGTCCCTCGGTTGACGACAAGTGTCACGTCGTTTGGGACAAGTGTCCTTCATATGGTCACTTTCTTACATGTAATTGGCTTAGGTGGAAATTTTCCATCAATTGGTTGATACATTATAATCAACCTAAAAGCGGGTTTATTTATATAGCGGGAACCCGATTATTTACTCGTGATATCATAAATATTATCATTTACGTTGGTGCATCATCAGTCACCACTGATAAGGGTGGTGACAGTGACTCCGTAAAAAAACTCTAAAAACAAGGTTGTCACCAAAAAAATTTCATGTCACCACACATGTGTCACCAAAAGTCATTGCCCTTGACCGGTTAATGGTCAATGGTCAAATTAAAAAATGGGAAGGAAGGGCAAAATTGTCAATTTGGGATAATCACCTAATTACTTCATGAAAATGGATAAAGAGCAAAAAATGGGGTATCAAATGGACATTTTCCAAATTTTTCCATAAATATATATTATTATAAGTAGAAAAATCCGAAAGAAGTTTTTATATTCTATAAATATGTTTATATATTAGTATTACACAAAGTAATATAATTTATTAACATTTGTTATTAATGGGTAGGCTTCGGGCCCAAGGACAAGCCTTGGGTCCAAAGCACCAGATTTTGGGTCAACTCGGGCCCAAGACGAGAAACCATGGGCCACAAGAAGGGAAAGTCAGAGGTGCAGCCGTCGAGCGACCCCTAGACCCAAAGCGAGTTAACGGCAAGACGACAAGACCGGCGGCCCTAACTGACCAGGAGATACGGACCAAAACCTTACCACCCAGGTAGAGGATGAGGAGAAGGGGTGGGGCGGTGGGTGGAGCGGAATCCCGAAGGGGATCCCGAATTATCAAATTCGGCCAGAGGGAGGAGACAAAACAAGGGGGAAATCGGAGACGTCGAAGGCGGCGTCGGAGGAATGAGATCCACCTTGCCTAGATCGGAAATCAAAAGACTCCGAGGAGAGGGAAGAGGAGTAGGCGGGGTGGGGGGAGAGACCCCGGAGGAGCCAGACCACCACACCCAGATCGAAAATTGAAGTACACTGGATTGAAATGGCGACTGGGCACCAGAATCAATCAAAGAGGGAAGAAAACTGCAGAAATTGTGGTTTGGGGTTACTGGTTAAGTTTGACTGCCAATACATCGAAACACTCTCCGACGCAGCCCAGAAATTATTCACAGTGTTCAACCCACTAGTGTTCAAATTGAACCAAAGGACATAATCCTAGGACGAATTCCGACCGCCGAGAGCAAAATCCGAGAACAAAAAATATACCCGCGGAACTAGGTCTGACGAGGTAGGTTTCACGGCCTCCGAGGAGGGTGTAGAGACCTCCGAAGAGGTGGTTGTGTCCTCCGGAGAGGTGATTTTATGGCCTTCGAAGAGGGGTTCCGAACTATCTACTTGGGCCAGGAGGAGCCGAGGAAGTCGAAGTGCCGATGGTGGTGCCAACTCCCTGTCTCTAGTTTCTAGAGAGAGGCGTATCTAGCCCCTATTACTTGTGTTTTTTAAATAGGCCGTTCATGAAACAATCCCTTCTAATTTCGTTTTATTTTTTCTTAATCTTTTTTTTTTCTGATCGGAATTTGATAATTTTATATCAAAACTAGTAATTGTTACTCATTCTTACGTATTTTGTTAATAAATTACATTTTATTATATTTTATAAGAGTAAGTACTCTTATTTACATACTCTTTAAAATTTTTCCACCTATTTATCCAATAAAAGATCTTTATTTTATATATTATTTGAAAATATAAAAGTATATAAATCATAGTAAAATATCACATAGTTATTATATTGGAAATATTATTTCTTAGATGTCAAGTATAAAAAAATAAGTTTTCTAACTAATTACTCCCTCCGTTTTGAAATATAAGTCCATTGATTTTTTGCACGTTTTTATGGAGTTAAAAACTATATAAAATAATACTTTTTTATAAAAAAATTTTACATATAACTATATACTTATTAGTAATATATATAAGACTATGTAAAAAATTAATAAAAAAATATTATTTTATATAGTTTTTAACTCCTTAAAAACGTGCAAAAAGTCAATGGACTTATATTTCAAAACGGAGGGAGCAAGATATAAGGTTGAATATTATAGTCAAAGTTGAATGGAGTCATCAAATAATAACCATAGGGTGACGTGGATAAAATAAGTGAGACCATTAAAAAAAGTGAGATCATTAACTGATATGACAAAATTATATTGGATCATTAACTGACGTGATCTAATTAAAGAGATAGAATCATATTCAGCCAAAATACGACATATATGTGAATCGCATCAAAAGTCTTTACAGACCTCTATTTTAATGTGTGTATATATATAGGTGTGTATATTTCGGTAAAATACATACTCTTCGAACAAGAATGGGGCTGGGGCCATGGGTGGCGCGAGCCGCGAGTCCACCTATAGCTCGAAATAATATTTTTTTTAAAAAAAAATATGATTTTTTTTACAATGTTTACTAATTTTAAAACTAAATTAGTACCAAAAGAGCAATAAATCATAAAGTTTGTTTAACTTAGTTGGTAGATAGTGTGATTTTAAACTATATAATTATATTTTTTTTATAATTTTTATTTTTCTTAATTTTTTCAACTAAAAATAACTACCTTGATATGGCTCAATATATTTGAGGCCCCCTCTTAATATATTTTTGACCTCGACGTTCTCCAAACATAATATTATAATCAATAGACAACCTTGATATGGCTCAATGTAAAATAAAAAATAAAAATGGTTACAATTGTGTGGAATTCGATCATGCAAGCTAGGTTTAAAAGTTGTTTTGTAGGGTTAGTGATCCTTAAAGTAATTAATTATGTGTTTTCATTTACAGATTTTGATCAGCTTGCCCAAAAAAATTTAAAGATTTTGATCGGAGTGAATTAATGCATTTATATACTCCGTATAGTGGGAAACAAAGCCCTTTAAAAGGGGAAGCCCTCGCCCTAAAACTGGAATCCAAAATACTATCCAATTCAGTATCGACAAAATTCACATTGAAGGAGATTCTAGTATAATTATTAATCACTTACTTGAAACATCGAAATGTCCTTGGGAGATCGAACTGATTATGTCAGATGTTAAAAGCCTTTTATCGACTTTGAAAGAAGTGTCTTTCTTTCATATTCTCCGCTTGGGCAATAGAGTGGCGGATAAGGTTGCAGACCTTTGCCACTCTGCCCGGAGAGTCGATATTCACAACAATCTTGGTTTTTTAGACCTCATTCATAAGAATGTTGTCGAGTAGAGCTCGCTCGCCCGAATTCTTTCCTAATCAAAATATATATATATATATATATATATATATATATATATATATATATATATATATATATATATATATATATATATATATAACCCAACCTTTAAGGGTGTGTTAAAAATATATATCCACTTTTCAAATGTAAGATAAATATTTCGACCTTTATAGGTGGTGTTAAAATAATATCACAATAATTTTATCTCAAAAAAAATGATGACATGGTGCATACATGGCAAAAATAATAATTACTAATAAAAAAAAATCAGCATTAATATAATTTTGTTAAACCATGGGTTTCTTGGGTTATTTTTTTAAATCAAACCTGGTTTTCTTAAACCTTTTTTTAATTAGTCTCCCTCGCGCCAATATCTAGAATATTACAATTAATTCGTGTTTGCTTGAATGAATCGGTGTTTTGGTTTAACTAAGAAATTGAATTCAATATCTAGAATATTACAATTAAAAAGAAAAGGGATGAAATTCAACTAAATTTTATTGCTTTACCTAAATAATCATATATTTTTTTAAGGAAACCAGGTTTAAGAAAACCGGGTTTGATTTAAAAAAAAGTCCAAGAAACTCATGGTTTAACAAAATTATATTAATGCTGATTTTTTTTATTATTTTTGGCTTTTATAAATTTTTTTTTGCCATGCATGCACCATGTCATCAATTTTTTTTTGAGATAAAATTGTTACGATATTATTTTAACACCACCAATAAAAGGTCGGGATATTTATCTTACATTTGAAAGGTGGAGATATATTTTTAACACCCTCTTAAAGGTTGAGTTATTTTAATTAGTTTCGCCTATATATATATACTCCGTATAGTGTATGGACTAAATTTTTTGTATATATAAATTTATATAGGATTAAATCCGTATGATTAATTTTAAAAAATGATAGTCTAAGTTAGGAGTTCGATTCCTTGTACCTCTCTGGCTCTCTCCATCATCGTTCTCAACCTTTCAATCTCACTTGTATCAAAATATATATATATATATATATATATATATATATATATATATATATATATATATATATCTTTCAATCTCACCTAGTGGCCAATGCCCAAATGGGTCTAAATGCATCCCCCAAGCCAGTGTGTCAACAAATTGAGGGTGTGTATTGATGGAGTGTATTATTCACATGGGCGGGAAAAAAAAATCTTTCCATTAATTCTTTAATCTTAATTGAGGCTGGTAAATAATACAAAAATTACCATAACAACCACAACAATCATAGCAATGTGATGCTAACTGATAATGGTGATTATCATCGTATTGATAACCACTATAAGTTGGTATGGTAATGGTAAGCATATATGAAATATCATGATTATCATGGTCAGTTGCGTCCGCAGGACCCTCTAAAATGTGGGGCGAAATTTTTACTGTGTACTAAGATATTGGCTTTGAATAATTTCCTTTACCTAAGCTATAACTTTCATCTTAGTAGTAGATTGTAGAAAAGTAGACTTACATTTACTTCATTGTTATGGTAGTGGTTTCTTGCCATTCGTTAAAAATTCCGGCCATTGTCATATTTAGGAGTGTAAACTTATCAAAATCCAATCATGCTAAATTCAAGATTTTTGCATATTAGCTAGGATTGTAAACTCATCAACTTTATAATGTCTTTTGGTTTTCAAAGACATGATTGAAATTGCGATTTGAATATGTAGGGTAGAAAAACACAAATACTGCATAAAAGATTCACAAATTCAATTCACAAAGCCCAAATTCAATTCATAAATTCATAAATTTCATATTCAAAATCACATATACACAATAATGAAAACACAATTTATTCTCAAAATCACAAACTCTAATGAAAACTTCACAAAATTGATTCTCATAATCAAACCCTAATTTCACCAATTTTATGGGGTTTAATTAGTTTATAGCTAGATAATTGTTATATAATAGGGAGGTCGGGAAGTGGGAATCTATATATATACACTAAAACAGAGACCTGAAACAGTTTCTAGTGCGATTCGCATACGTGTTATATTCTGGATTAAAATGGTATTAATATCGCATATGTGTCATATTGTGGTTTAATTTTGATTATAAATATCCAACCTTATATCTTAATTAGTTAGAAAACTTATCTTTTTATACTTCACATATAAGAAATAATATTTACAATATAATAACTCAAATTTTTATAATTTTATCTACTTATTAATTTGAAAATTTTGGCTAACTAACTTTTTATTCTAAAACATATAATATATTTTGTTACATGAGCAATTAATATCATTAATTATTAAACAACTTATAAGAATTACAAATAAATTTATAAAACCATCATATGTCATAAATAGACTATTATATTTTGCTACGTAGTAATATATAATGATGGATTTTGAACAATAAAATAAATAAATTTATAAGGGTTAAATTAGTTGATCAAGATCGGGTAATTTTTTAAGGGTTTTGATTTTTTATACTTCTGGTGTGATTCGCATACTTGACATTTTCTAAAGCAATTCGCATACGTGGCATTTTTTAGATTAATATGGTGTTATCTTTTTTACCCACACTAGTTAATAAACCAATATAATTTTTCCATCTCAATAAATGGTCCCACTTATTCTTATAAATATTCAACCATATATCTTAATTAGTTAGAAAACTTATCTTTTTAGATCAAATAATGTATGCAATATTACATCAATTAATAAGTTATTGTCATATATTACTTATTTATATTTTGATAATATTTTATTATAAATATTTGTATTTATATTTTTATAAATAAAAATAAAGATGGATTTAATTTACATATCAAATTTATTTTATGTTTCTTTCTTTGGGATTTAATACGTAAGCTTTTTTATCATTTAATATTATTTATTAAAAAGTATAAAATCTAGACTCAAGATAAAAATATATTTTAAACATTTTTTAATAAGAGAACAAACATGATTAATCTAGACTCAAACATGTGTTTACATTCTAAAAAATAACACAATTGAAGATTATATATTTACTTTATATGAAGTAGTAATTTATATTAATTCAAAGATGGTTTATATAATAAAATTTATTAACAAATCGTGCAACGGGCGAGTAATAAAACTAGTATCTATATAAAATACTAAAATAGAGGCCTGAAACATATTCCGATGCAATTCGCATACATGTTATATTCTAGAGCAATTCGCATGCGTGTCATATTCTGGATTAATATGGTGTTATTTTTTTTAGCCACATCGATTAATAAACCTATATAATTTTACCATCTCAAATAATGGTCCCACTTATTATTATAATATTCAACCTTATATCTTAATTATTTAGAAAACTTATCTTTTTAGATCAAATAATCTATCAATATTACATTGATTAATAAGTTATTATCATATCTTACTTAGTTATATTTTGATAATATTTTGTTATAAATATTATCAATATTTATATTTATTTTTTTATAAATAAAAATAAAAATGAATTGAATTTACATTTGGAATTTAGTCTATGTTCCTTTCTTTTGGATTTAATACGTAAGCTTTTTTTTAATCAAAACTAGTGTAATTAAATACGGGGTAAAAACATAGAGAGGGGAATGCAAGTTGAACAAAGAAGAGAGAAGCTTTTTTAAAAAGGAGGCTTGTGTTTACATTCTAAAAAAATTTATTAACAAATCGCGCAACGGGAAGAAATAAAACTAGTATAATTAAATACGGGTGTAGAAACATAGAGAGGGGAATGCAAGTTGAACAAATAACAAAAAAGCTTTTTTTAAAAAGGAGGTATGTACTTTGTAGGGATTGAACTCCTAACCTTTGGTCTCGTTTTATTTTCCTTCCTTCTCATTGACCAACTTAGCTTAGTGAATTAGTTGATTCAATATACATCATAGTTTTACTCATTACAAACAATGTCATATACATAAATAACCTATTTTTTCTCCAAACTCCGGGGACGCGTGGGTCGAAGGGTGGGGC
Source organism: Persicaria maculosa (assembly GCA_963922045.1). Classification (NCBI taxonomy): domain Eukaryota; kingdom Viridiplantae; phylum Streptophyta; class Magnoliopsida; order Caryophyllales; family Polygonaceae; genus Persicaria; species Persicaria maculosa. Next base: position 16,952,701 of record OY998257.1, on the reverse strand, counting down.
GACCGCCTACGCCCGCCACACCCTGGGGCCGCCCCTGTCATGGTTACTGAATATATATAATTTAAAAATAATAATTTATTATTTAATGTTAGTATAATATATATAACTGAGGTATATTATAATTATTAATGATTTTATTATAATTTTAATACGTTATCATGTAATTTAATGTGAAATGTTAAATATAAAAGAAAATATTGATCTCAATTGAAAAAGTACTGCCTACCCTCTCTGGGTCTCAACACTCTCTATCAAATAGTCGAAGGCTCGAAATAGCGTCATTCTAGACTTCCATTGAAGAACTCTAACTCAATCCAACCAGCTCGCAACGAAGTAGCGTCGTTCTAGACTTCTAGCACCATTCCAAACTTCCAACGAAGGTCTTTCAATTGGAACGTGGCCCACCCGCACTGATTTCTATATAAGTCTTATTCTCAACGTTTTTAAGTTTCAAAATCCTTTCTCAAAATTGCTATGCTCGGTAACCATGGTATCGTACCAATGGTAATCATAAACATGGTTACCAACATCGGTGTGGTTACTATGATTGGTGGTTGGTACGTGGTACAAAAATTAGCGTACTATATATAGGTAGTATGATAATGGTAATCGCCATTTTTTAGTAGTTACCGTACCATGTCAACCCTAAATCTTACTCTAAATTAATTTCTTTTAAAGTGTGAAAATCTTGTAGGCAACTTATATATGATGAGAGCATCAATCAATTAAACTTTATAGAATTGAATCCCATCAATGTGAATGCATCAACTCAATGATGTGTCTCTCAATGCAACTCAATGAAGAATAATCTATTTGGACAGTTTCAAACTCCCAAATTACCAAGAAATCTTGACATTTCTAGCTAGATATTCCTAATTAACCCACCTAAACCCAACTTGCATTTTAAATAATGCCAAAATCAGATGGCTTATAAATGAAACCTTTATGGCTTTATCCCTATCAATTTTGCCTTGACTTTCTCCTATATATAACTTCACTTCCAATACATCATTTTTTTCTCATTATCATCTTATCATCATTATCCTTTTTCTTCTTCATTTCCTCATTTTCACATTTACCGCCACCACCACCACCACTCTTCGTATCATAATTTCATGGAGAGGCCACGAAGGGAGCTTCAAGGCCCAAGGCCAACACCCCTCAAAGTAAGTAAAGACTCCCACATGATCAAGAAACCCCCGCAGCAACACCCGCCGCCTCGCCCTCCGGTCATCACGTACACTGTCTCTCCAAGGATAATCCACACTAGCCCAACCGGGTTCATGTCACTCGTCCAACGGTTAACCGGTTCTGATTCCACCGTGGCTGCCACGTTGGCAGTCAATGAAAAGACGAAAATGCCCCTAGAGGCAGAAGAGGCGGACGCAGGCGGGTTTGATATGTTGTCAAGCATATTGTCGCCCGGGCCTGCTGCCGGGCTGCTCCGGCCACTTCCGCGGAAGCTGTTTTCCCCGAGTTCGGATCCAAGCCCCCTCGTGAGCTTATACCATCAAAATGACCTCCTCCAACATGATTATGTAAATTCCCTTCTTCACCAAATTCAATATGAATATGACAGCTTTGGCGGAGACAGTGGTGGCTGGGCTGGTGGCGAGATGACTAGTAACATGAGTTCGCCGAGCTCCTCTGCAGCCACCGCCTTTCTCTCGCCAAATCCGATGCTTTCTCCGGCTTCCATTGAGCTCCTCAATAGACTCTTGGATCAGTAAACATGACTAAGTGCACCTGTAATGTCATGATTATCAGAAAATGGAATGTCAATGGGATCAAGTTTGATGTTGTAGTTTTGGGTTTTGATTTTTATGATTTTTGGGAGTTCAGATTTGTTTTAAAAAATTTTTTTTGTGGGTTCAATCAAACTTGAGTAAAGGAAAGGAAGCGAAGATTAAGCACCATCGGATTGGAGTGTGAACTCAAGTTGTCAAGTTGCGATTTTTTTCAGTATCTCTAACTAATGTACCTCGCTATGGTACCTACCGATGATATTTTAGAAAAATTCTCGTCCAAATTGGGTTCATGACTTCATGGGACCTGTTTGAGAGTGTGACCCTCGCAATAACAAGTACTCGCGGATTTGGGTCATTTACACTAAACCAGCCAGGTACTGATACGTAACGACGTTTGCTGAAACTAACTAGTCGGATATCTTTTATCTCGTAAAAACGAATCATGGACGGGGATTAGGCTAGTTTACAACTAAAAATCACACCATTTACAACTATAATCACACTTGTTCTATCTCACCAAACTAAAATGGCAGTCCGCAGAAGATGAATGCCTGCACAAGGCTTTGAGCGGAATGCAACTGATTCGGAGTGCCCGACATTACAATCAAGCCCTCCATAGACCCCGGGTTAGGATTATGTACAGCAATGTCTGCTCCAGACACCTGAGAGATGAGCAACCAAATGTTATTCAACCAACCAACTCAGTGCTTTTTCAAGAGAGTTATTTACACCCACCAGTTTTATTTGATTAAGGTTACTGTTGTTTTCTCCATGAACATGGATCAGTAACGGCTGAGGAACAACCACCTCCACAGTGACGGACCCTCCACTGCAATACGAAAAACAGTGATGTCTTTAGATACAGGTACGAGCTTTTAGCACCCGAACGATCATTTATCAAGAGGAATCAACAAAAGTGGGATGTTCTGTTCGAATCATTAAACCAAGTCGAATAAAAAGTCAGCCATCTAAAAAGACACTTGGAGCCATAGAGTTGGATCCTAAGGACGGTTGCTATGAAGGTTTACATAGCAATAATCAATCAGTTAGTTCCATCCCCGCTAAATGTTCACTCGCATAATTATGTTACTATAGAGAGAGGAGGAAATGGAAATGAACAACAGATGGATTACCGTTTGGAAAAGCCATCCTTAACAGGGCCAGAGACAGCATCAGGATATCTGCTAGGATTGCCAGCTGCCTGGAGACCAGGGCACAAATTGATCAATACTGTGCCCATTAGGTAACAACCGCCTCAACACACGCGAGCAACAACAAAGAGGAGAGGCGAAATGAGAAACTAACCTGCGAATTCCATGTTCGTGGGGATAATGAATGCCGATCAAATGGAGGACCATAAGATGGCCTGTCATTTCCATATGGATATGGAACTTGGTTTGAAGATGGCGGTTGGAGGGCTTGCGCTTGACTAGCACAATGTTTGTCATATCCATGAGATAATCCAACAGGGGAAGGATAGTGACCAGGGGAAGCAGGATCCCGTCTTGGCCTAAAATGTGGAGATGGTAATTCTGGAAAAGGATGAAAGTGACTTGAACCAACAGCACCATATGAAGGAGATCTCGAGTGTATGATTTCCCGAATCCTACTAGTAATCTGAAAAAGTGCATCTTTCACTGACTGCAAGTTCCCAACAATCTGTCAAATATCATCAAAACACATTTCATTAGCAGCTAAGATATGCTGAAGGGGAACCAACCAACTCAGTGCTTTTTCAAAAGAGTAACTACTATAGGAGTGAAAACTTTCAATCAAGACTGTCATCTCAACATATTAGAATTCCTTTTATGCCTCTTCAACAACCTGAAACAGCAAACAACATCCCCCACTAGACACAAACCATCATCACATTATAGCATAAAGCTTTAAGTAAGCCTGAAAAATGACATATACATTTGACCTTGCAGATGGAATACCAGGGAAAACATCTTGTCGAATAATTAAACTCCACTTTTTCCTTGTATCTCAACCCAGATGTCAATCCCTCCCCACCAATAAAAGCATATGTATAAAGGGAAAATAGAAGATAAAAACGACCACATTGAAGCAGAATGACAGAATTGAGTACTTCCAGTTTGCTCAAAGAGCACACTGATTTCATAGGAAGAGAAAGATACACAGTTCATCATTGTTTTATTGGATTTTAGAATGTACACTTCTATTGATGATTGTTTGTACCTGAACAAGTTCATCATTGTTAGAACCGTTTTTGAAGCCATGCTCCCTGCCAAAAATTCGAATACTAGCCCCAGTTTGCCTTCTCATATCAGCAATAATGTGACCTCCTTTACCCATTAAACAACCGATCTGCTGTGAGTGAACAAGAAGCCGAGCAACAACAGAAGCACCTGTTTCAAATTCTACTTCCGCAATTCTACCATGGACGCGTATGACAGCATCTTGAGCAGGTGAGCATTGCATCTCCAAATTCTGTGGCAGCTCAAATAGGGAAAGTTTAGAAAGTAGAAGAGGATAAGCAGTTCAAGAAAATTTAAGATGAGCCGCTATTATAAAATTAAATATAAATAGAAAATTTTACTACATCCCCTTGTGGTTGAATTAAAGTAAAAACTCTTTAACCGAAATATAATAAACACTTTTTTTCATTCAATTGCTCTTCTCTCTCTCCATCTCTCACCAGGACTCGAACCTTAACATGAGGCATTGCAAATAAACAACTAAGCCAGTCAGGCAAGAGGAGAGCCTAGTTGAAATATAATAAACACTAAATCATTAGATATGGATATATCCTCAATCATTCATGCCGAAGCAGCTATTTACGTCCTACGTCTCTGAACTTCCATGGACAACAATCATTATATTTTAATTCTCAAAGAGCAAGGCAGAACTAGCAAGTTTTACATTCTATATAAGTGAAAAAAAGGCACTGATTTCAGGTCTAACAAGGGCTTAATGTGCCAACCATCACCATCAACGAATTACAAGATGAGCATCATGTCATGTTGTAATTCTATGTGAGTATAGTTGCAAGGAATGCACTATCAGAAGCAAATAAAATGTTCAGGTAAAGCACATACCAATCTCTGAGAGAACAACCAAGCATTTCACATTCAAGATACTAGACTTAAACTGGAATTGTATAAAGTCAAGGAAGCAAAATTGAGATACAAGAAACAGTAAAAGTGCATGCCTCTCGAGCCGAGATGATAACTATTCTCTCATCAGAATCAGGCAAAACAGCATCTGTGATGCTGACAGAGGCACCAGTATCATTTTCTATACCTCGAATGATACAACCACCTTTCCCTATTAAGCTTCTGACTTTTTCAACATGGCATAATATTCTGAAAACAACTTCTTCTTCTTCTCGAACAATCCTATTACTAGGTCCAACATTCTCATGACCGTGACCTAAAGGATAGCTTCTCGGATGGTAGTCAGGAGCATGCATACTAGAAGAATAATTCCTTTGACTAAATGACTCTACTTGTGCAGGAAAAGGAACTCCTTGAAACAAATCTCCTCTGGGGTTATCTTGTAGACAACTTGAAACAGAAATAAGACCTCTCTTTACAGCTTGAATGCTTCCTGTTATCTGGATCAAACATTTCACCAACTCAGTACATAATGGTAAGATTACAAGGGAAAAGGATGAGCAAATGCACTTGTACACACTGAATTACACAGCATTGAAGATATGAAATATAGATTTCCGGATTTCGCCACACTTAAAAAGTCAAGAGTTTTCTTGTAGGACCCACTCCCCTAATTCATTCCAATCTTATAAAAGCTTCTATTCAATCGCTCTCCCTCTTATTGGTAAAAGCCATTAATTCAGCTCATCAAGAGGATTCTTCAGCAGCAGATTACACCAATTATTTTTCTAGGCAATACTTGCATGCAATCTTCCTTGCTTATAAAAAAACTATAACATCCACCAAGAGGATTCTTCAGCAAGAGATTAAACCAATTATTTTTCTTGGAAATACTTGCATGCAATCTTCCTTGCTTATAAAAAAAACTATAACATCCATCAGACCCTAACTCTCTTCACCACTCACCTCATCAGCAAACCAATGGGGTATCCATGATGAAGTCGGTGCAGAAAATATTGTCAACACTCAGTTTCTCATAGGTAATTCCTGTTCTCGCATGATCAACCAACTCCAATGTTATCAAAGTTTCAAGATATCATAAAAATGCTAGGGTTTTCTTTTCAGCTTATGACTTCAAAAGTTACGAACTGCAAAAACCTTCCTTTTTGGAGAAGAACTACAACCATCCAACATCATTTTACATAAACAAGTTATTCTTCACAAGGACTATATTATAAAACAAAATGCAAACAAATATTTCATAGTCGATAAATGATACCTCATCAGTAGGAAACAAATGCACAACTTAGCACACTTTCCACTGATTTTGTGTGTGTTTACATAGCCAGCACTAACTAGATAATCATCATGGAGACTGGAAATTGACTGCAATAGCCCCATTCTAACCCCACTTCACATTCATATTTCTTAAAACAATTGTATGTCTATCTTCTTAGCGTGGTTCCATCAAATTTCTCTCGTTAGAGTTACTGCAGTACTGGTGCCTCTTACTTGTACATTATATGTACTTTATAGGCATAAATAAGTACATAATGAGCAGAAATAAGTACCTCAGCAGTAATTTGCAATTCTGCACATCTCGCCAAACAAACCCTAAATTTCAGGATTTTTTGGATTGACTCATTAAGAGCAAATTGTATGCAGAGGCACAAACATGCAACAAACTGCAGTTATTATTATCTTATTCTCCAAATTGCATCCTCACATGATCAACGCCATTCCAATTTCTCTATCATCAGAGCTTCTAAATGCACAAAACGAAAATATTTCAACCAGATTGCAAATTGTCATTGGAGAATATTGACTACCTGAACTAGCTCGTCCCCAGGAGAGGCGCAAGCAGGAAGATGCTCGCGGGGGAAAACTCTGATCTGAGCACCAGTTTCCTGCCTTATTTTCTCCACAATCTTCCCGCCTCTCCCGAGTACACACCCGACCTGGTTGCTCGGCGCAAGGAGCCTACAAACAGCGAAATCCTTTCCATCCGCCGCGCCTCCACCGCACTCACTGTCATCTCCATCTTCCTTCTTCCTCTCTTCCGCCTTCTCCTCTTCCACCCTCAGTATCCTCTCCAGCACCCTCAGCAGCGCCTGCTGGGCCGAAGACGGCGCATCGTCTCCGTCAGCGCCTTCGGAATCGGCGAATTTGGGGGCGGGGGCGGGGGCGGGAGCAGAGATGAGAATAACGCGCTCGTCGCAGTGAGGGGGGTAAATATCGTCGATGATCCGGATCCTGGCACCGGTCTCGTCACGCAGGTGGCGCACGACGGAGCCGCCCTTGCCTATGACGGAGCCGGTCTTGGAGGCCGGGCAGAGGATGCGGAAAACGGTGTCCGGTTGATGCTGTACTTGAGGCGGTGGGGGAGGCTGTGGAGGTGGAGGAGGGGTGGAGGACGGTGGGTGGATTTGGTGGCGCTTGGGAGGAGGAGGAGGAGCGTCCATTGAAGAGTGCGAAACTCAAACTGAACTGAATTGGGGAGGAAGAGGAAGTGCAATCAAAGCTCAACAATGCCCAGTTGCCCACTACCCAGGAATCAAAATTGATTAGGTCACTACTGGCAAACAGACCGGGCAAACATGGGTACGGGCCGGGCTTACGGGTTAAGATAAAAAAAATTCAATCCATTTTTTTTAGGATGATTTAGGTAACTAGTCAATTTTGAATATGTAATTAGGTAATTAGCTATCTCAAAAATAAAATTAGGTGGGATAGCCACCATCCAAGTAATGATCAATGGTCAACTGTTCAACGCTTACCGTTGACCAACTTATTTGGATTTTTTTTGGTAACATTTTTTTGATGCCATTTTTTTACCGTTTTGATGCCATTTTTTATTATATTTTATTTTCACTTTGATGCCACTTTTCTAGTGAAATGGTTTGATGACACTTTTTTAATGCCACTTTTTTCAAACCTTAGTGACATTTTTTGTTTACTGTGATGCCACGTTGACCATTGATGCTGTTTTTTTTACTAGTGGCTACTGATGACACTTTTTTATGTCAATTTTTTTATGATATTTTTTTTACCGTGATGCCATATTTTTTCAAAGTAGTGTTTTCAAGACATTTTTTTCTTTAATGTGATGCAACTTTTTCAAAGTAGTGTTTTGATGCCACTTTTTTTTAATCAAATCGTTTGATGCCACTTTTTTTAATTTAATCAATTGTATATCGATATATTTTCATCGATTCTACTTTTATTCACGGATGACACGTTTGTGATTACACTTCATTGATGCAATCACTTGTGGTGACATGTTTATTACATTTTTACACAATTGATGACATAAGAGAATAAAATGTGATTTAACTTTTTCAAATTAGTTTTGATGCCACTTTTTTAATCAAATCGTTTGATGCCACCATTTCAATTTAGTCAATTGTATATTGAACTGAGCTAAAAATCATGGTCACTCAACCGTAATACATAGATACTACAATTTCAACAAATGTAACTATACAAATCTCAATAAACAGGAAATTGCACTTAACCACTATTTTGCTCTAAATCAAACTAGAAATCGTAGAGATAAACATCAATGGTAAATTGTTCTGGAAGTGTTCATTACCCTCAACTGCTGCATTGCTTTCGGAGATTTCCTGCTTCCGATCTCCATTATCACATGTTGCATTAGTTTGTAGCAATCTATCACCTTCTCCTGCCAACATATGGTAATATATGGTAATAACTTTGTTTTATGTACAAGTTTTTATTATTATTATTTAGCATATATGATCATATACTAATTTTATATCATTACTTTGCTTAGCCCATCACACCATGATTCAGCATGCTCCGGGGTAACCAAGGAGAGATTTGGAATCTCGCTTGCTGCGCAGAGCACTGCTGCTGCTGCTGCTATGCTTGATGGTCTGTACTCCAAAAGCCACTATACACAGATAGTGGGACAAAAACACAAACTTAGACAATACATACAAATCTCATATTGCAAACAGAACACCAGAAGATCCATTCACTCATTAGCGTGAGAAGCGACATTCTAAAGAAATGAGTTCAGGGCTAAAAATGTACCACTATGATGCAACATTGACAATCAACAACACCTTCCCCTTGTATTGGCTTAGTTCAACATCATTGCCACGAGCATCCTACACCATTGCAATTTGTAAAGGCCAAAATAGATTCTATTTTATATAATTATTTTATTAGTTAAAAATGAATTGAAAATGACTATTTATTCGTAGGATCGGAAGAAAAACTTGTCCCCGAGCGAGGTCCATTTTATAAATCCTTCCGACTTCATTTTAAATTAGATTTTATTCGAAATCGAATTCCGTTCTTGAGTATTCGAATTGTAAAAATTATTTTCTTACTCGAAATGTTGTAATTCAATTTAAATTCTTAGCGTCGGGATTCCGCTTTATGAGCGGAAATTGGGAATCGAACGTCGGGAATTCGAATTTTAAGGCGAGTGGGACCCTTCCACCTTATTTATAATTATTTATATGATATATATATATTTTTTTATTTTTATTTTCTCTCTCTCTCTCCCCCATCTGTTGTTGCGTTGGTCCCCCCCTTCCCCTGCAATGCAACAGACCTCCAAACAAACCCACACACTACCTTGCCTTCACTCCCTCACGGTGCACCACCCTCCCTCTCTGCACTCACTGCCCTCTCCCCTGTGCCCACACACAGCCCATATATATATATATATATATATATATATATATATATATATATATATATATATATATATATATATATATATATATATATATATATATATATATATACACAACCCTCATTTCTCTCCCTCACCCTCACTTTCCTGTCATCCCTCCAGGAGGAAACCCACAAGATCCCTCCTTGCCGCAGCCATCCCTCCCCCAAGCTACCCCCTTTCTTCCTCCATTTTTCACGTTTCCCTCCAAGCTTCCCGCCACCAGTGAGCAACAGCTGCCATCTCCCCAATTCCGGCGTCCAGAAGGGCTCAGGAGGCCGCCGGAGCCACCAACGCCGCTGGAGAAGTCCTTCCCTCTGCTTCGCTTCAAAAAACTCGGTAAAGCATCTCGACCCTCCTTCCTTGCTCTAAAACACCCTCCAGGTATGCCTTGCTTACTTCTAATCTGTCTTAGACTCAGCCGGAACACCCTCGACTCCGACGACGCCTCACCACTTCCAAATCGCATCCCCTCCCCTGTTTGGGTTCGAAAAGGTAAAACCTTCGACTCCCTTGTGTTTCGGCTTGAATCTGCGTGAAGGTCACCCTTTTTTTAACCCTTTTCCGTCATCCTAGGCCAGAGCAAGCCTCTTCCTCCATTGTTGCAGCCAAGCGTCGCCCAGAGCACCTCGTCGGAGCTAAAACTCGGACCTCGGTAATCTTCTCCTTCTCCCTTTCTTCTTGTCATCGTTTCCTCCCTTTTGGGCCGATGGTGGTCGGAATTCCATTCCGACCTCCGTGGTGGAAGGGCGGAGGCCAACGAGCCGCCAGAGGCCGAGGATTCCCTCCCCGCTTCCCCGTCCTTTCTTCCGCTCGTCCTCTGCTTCGGCTGAGGTTGAAGACGAAGAGGAGGCTTTCTGGGCCTAATTTCATGGGCCGGGTTAACCCCCCTAAAACGGGTTATATCATATTCGTCCGGACCCCCTCCCTTTTGCCTTCAACATACCCGGATCCGGATTACCCTTTTCCTTCCTTACCTCCATCCGGGTTGGATCTGGATTCTGGGCTCAAGCGAGTGGGCCTTGCTTTCGGATATCCAGTTGGGCCGGCTAGCTTGGGTTCATTTATTTTGATTATGTATAGAGTATATATGTATATGTATATAGTTACACATTTATTTGTTTTATTTATTTATTGTTAATATTATTATTATATGTATTATCATTATTATTATTTTAAACCTGAGTTTTAAGAAAATAAAGTTGGGAAGTATTATAATATCAAATGAATTTAATATGTCTTAGTTGAGAACATTAAAAGGATTTACTTATAAAATGGGAGGTATTATTTTAATTAACATTATATTATAAGTAATTGTTTTAAAAGGAGTTTCTATGTTTTGGAAATATTCTTTTGAGGATTTTGTTGGAAAGCGATGTGTTAGAAAATTTTATCATAGCAACATTGATTGGGTTGACCTAGATTTGGGTATTCGGATAATTTCTCGGAATCTAGTTATTTTCTTTTATAATTAGCTCGGGGAAAGTTTCCATGTGTTAAATAGTAGAATAATATCTCATGGCGCCTTATTCGCTTATATATTAGGTGATTGTTGATTCTTGGATTCTGCTTATGCTGTATCTTTTGTTGTTCGGCTTACTCAGGTAAGTTCCTTTATGGGCTTACTCAGACTCGAAAGAGTATACCTGCTTGTGAATATATGACATACTAGGTGTTGCATAAGCATTAAAGCATGCCATGTAGTATCATGCTAGGATTGCACTTATGAATGAGCATTCGGTTACATTGTGTGATTGAAACAGAACGGCCGTTATCTGTGATAGTCCTAGAGTCTTTGCTAGGGTCATAGGGTAGCCCAGCCCCATCGGGTGCCCTGAGTCTATCGAGTCGATATGATATGATGATGAGATAGCCCAGCACCATCGGGCATGAGCATGATTTATGATATGACGATATATGAAATGATGATGAGACATGATATGATGATGAGATATGATATGATGATGAGATATGATATGCTATAGCATCGAGCTGGCCAGTCTCTGCACTAACGGAAAGGGGTGCAGAGGTAGGAGAGGGATATGCCATTTGACATTCTTTGGGCGCCTTTACAGTCTTTTCTGCATACTGTAATTAGGATCATGATAGTGTGATTTCATTCCTGTATCTGCATCATCCTTATATTAGCGTATGTGTATGTTTGCTTGCGGGACAGGGTGCGTTGGGGTCTCGATCTGATCCGCTCGCACCACATTTTTTTTTAGGTATATTTGCTCTTTGTCTCTATGGCGTGGGAAACCCCGGGCGCTTGCAAAGAATCTGTCTAACCCCGCTAACTAGGCCTTACAATTTCATAATTACGTGTTTTGGTTTTGACCCGGCCTTGTCGTGGCAAGTTGTACTCTACTTCCGTTTATTCTTTAGTTTGTAAACGAATTTCCGCGACTTAGATTTAGGACGGCTCGAAGACTCCGCGTGGCCATCAGGCTATTTTGGGGTCCGAAATCCCCACTTTAAAATACTAATCTTGAGTTTCAAAACCCCGACCTGTACTCGAATTGGAAGATCCGAACGAAGGTACCCAACCTTCGAAACGTAACCCGGGTATCTATATTCGGGCCGTTACAAAGTTGGTATCAGAGTCAGGTTTTGCAATTTGGGTACCAAAGGGTCGAGTGTATGTTTTGAAAACCGCCCACGAATTTCAAAAGTTTTGAAAGAGTTTCAAGGGGCAAAATGAACTTAATATGTCTAACACAAATGAACTTAATATGAACTTGGCCTTAAAATGGAGTAAAAATCAACCAATGGGGATCGAGTGGGTAGAATGGCGTTAGACCATCCCTATTGGATGTAGATCGGGAATGGGTAGGCAAAACATAGCTTACTCTTTACAGGTGGGCTTAGAAGGCTCCAAGGAATTGCACCACGGTGGTTGGAGTGGCGAGTTAGGTAGAGGCCGTGAGGTATTTGCCCCTCCGGTCGGTCGCTCCTCGAAGAGCGACCTTAGGTAGATTGACGTGTGTATTTATACCAATTGGGCCTGAGGGCGATCTCCCTCGAAGGAGATCATTGCAAACATTCTTGAATGCTTCTGTGCTGAGTGATGGCTCTGGGTATGCAGCATGGTCGACACACGACGTGGGACCATCGGGCATGGGGGCCCAGTGCGCAGAGGCAGAGGACGACCTCGCCGAGTTGTAGCTGACAGGACAGACGATGACGTTTAGGATCTCGGGGGTGAGGAGGTCCCCGCCCCCAGCCAGAGGAGATCCTGCGACAGATGGATCGGGCGACCCTGATTGAGATGCTGAGAGGGCTGGTCGGAGACCCTCCACCAGATACACCTGAGCTACAGACCCCTGTCGAGCCGCCCGTTGAGTCGGTTAGAGAGACACAGACAGCTAGGGAGGACGGGGTTCGATGCGCCCCGAGAAGCGCATCGACTGGGTTCGATCTTTAGCTCATTGTGGCCCACCACACTTCTCGGGAGAGGACGGGGCAGATATCGAGTCGTGGCTTTGACAGATCGACAGCATCTTTGACTTCATCGGCGCTCCTACTTCCGAGCGTCAGAGGTTGGCTGCAGGACTTCTGCAAGACGACGCATTTCTTCGCTGGACCGTCTGTAAGACGGGCCAGGCAGAGTGGAGCTACGAGGAGTTTCGAGCACTGATGCTCCGGGAGTATTGTCCGCCAGGGACACAGACAGCTAGGGAGGTCACTTTCATGCGTGCTACCTACGACCCATCCCGCTCTGTATTGGAGGTCATTCGCCAGTTCAAGAGGGAGCTGATCTACTGCGCTCACCTCTGCCCCACTGATGAGAGTCGTATCCGCTTGCTGTCTATGAGGCTGCCGCCAGAGATCCTTCTACACGCATCTAGTTTGGGAGCTGTTCCGTTCGATCGCTTTCTGGAGGTCGTGATGATGTATGAGCAGCAGAGGATTTTGACTACTACTGTGTATGCCCCCTCTCACCCCGCGGCGAAGAGGCCCGCTGACACGAGATGGGATACGAGCTTCCGAGGAGCCTTCCGCAAAGGATTCAGAGGAGGGATGTCGAGAGTTATGCCACCCCCAGCACCACCAGTGACTAGTCGAGGTGCTAGCGTCCGGAGCATCACCTGTTATGGCTGTTCTGAGCCCGGTCATTACCAGAGTGATTGCCCTGATAGATCGACCAGATGTTACACTTGTGGAGGTATGGGACACAGAGCTGCACGTTGCCCCCAGGGTGGTAGGTCCCCACCAGCTACACTCGCACCGAGACTTCCCGCTGCTCCCCAGCCCCCGCTTCTGACTTACTCCCCGGGGCAGGGGAGAGGCAGCACAACTGTTAGAGGACGGCCCGGAGGACGTGGCAGAGGTTCGGTTAGAGGGGGCCGTGGGCCATCTGGGCCCGGGACCGGCAGAGGATCATCTTCCGCAGGACCGTCTAGATCAGGTTATGGGAGAGGACAGACATCTGAAGCTTCTGGTTCTACATTGCCCCCACCGCCCCGCGTTTTTCATATGAGAGTCGAGGATCGATCCGCTCCGAGTGCCTCAGGTACTATATTTCTCCGAGATGATTGTTTGAGTATTCTTTTTGACACGGGTGCCACACACTGCTTCATAGCAGAGTCGTGCGTCTCTAGGCTGAGCCTGAGCTGCACGAGGGGTCCGCCCCTGACTGTGGGTATGCCGGATGGGGCTAGGATTAGGACGAGTCGTGAGATCCTAGGTTGCCCCATCCGTATAGGAGAGCGAGAGTGGCCCGCCGATCTGATCGTGATGGCCTTGAGGACCCACGACCTGATTCTTGGGATGGATTTCATGGACCACTATGGGGCGATCATCGACTTGCGGACGAGGACTGTATCGATTCCAGCAGAGGATGACACCGAGCACCAGGTTTGGGGTAGCGACCCCAAGAGGAATGGGGCACTGATCAGCGCAGTTCGGGCAGCGAGACTTTTGGACCATGGTTGTACGGGATATTGGTGTTATGCTTTGGAGGTGGATCGAGGCCGACCCGCCATGTCTGAGGTACCCATTGTTCGAGACTTCACCGACGTTTTCCCCGATGAGTTACCCGGACTACCTCCGCAGAGAGAGGTCGACTTCGCTATCGAGTTGGAGCCGGGCACCAGGCCCATTTCCCGAGTACCCTACAGGATGGCACCCACAGAGATGGCTGAGCTTAAGGCTCAGCTTGAGGAGTTAGCCGGGAAGGGCTATATTCGTCCGAGCGCATCACCATGGGAAGCTCCAGTGCTGTTCGTCAAGAAGAAGGATGGTTCGTTGAGGTTGTGCATCGATTACCGCAAGCTGAATCGGGTAACGGTTGGGTGACGGTGAAGAACCGTTACCCGCTTCCGAGGATTGACGACCTGATGGACCAGCTTCAGGGTGCAGTGATCTTTTCGAAGATCGACTTGAGATCGGGGTATCATCAGCTCAGAGTGCGATCAGAGGACATCCAGAAGACCGCCTTTAGGACGCGGTATGGGCACTATGAGTTTGTGGTCATGCCTTTCGGGCTGACCAATGCGCCAGCGACCTTTATGGAGCTTATGAACAGGGTGTTCATAGACTATCTAGACAGATTTGTCGTGATATTCATCGATGACATCTTAGTGTACTCACGGAGCCACGAGGAGCATGAGCAACATCTGAGGATTGTTCTGGAGACGTTGAGGAGGCATCAGCTGTTCGGCAAGTACAGCAAGTGCGAGTTTTGGATTCCCGAGGTGACCTTCTTAGGTCATGTGATCTCAGCAGCTGGAGTCGCCGTGGATCCGGCGAAGATTGATGCCATCATTGCTTGGGAGGTGCCCAAGAACGTCCGAGACATCCGTTCCTTCCTAGGATTGGCCAGCTACTACCGTCGCTTTGTTCAGGACTTCTCGAGGATCGCTCGACCGATGACACAGCTGACACGGAAGGACGTCCCTTTCGTTTGGAGTGAGGAGTGTCAGGCCAGTTTTGAGCTTCTCAAGGAGAAGCTGAAGACCGCACTAGTTTTGGCTCTACCTGATGGGACCGAGGACTTCGTGATCTATACAGATGCTTCGCGAGCTGGGTTGGGATGCGTTCTGCACCAGAGGGATCGAGTTATCGCTTATGCTTCACGTCAGTTGAAGCCTGGAGAGGAGACCTACCCCACACATGATCTTGAGTTGGCAGCTGTAGTGCATGCTCTGAAGATCTGGAGACACTATCTGTATGGTACTTCATGTAAGGTGATGACAGATCACAAGAGCTTGAAGTACATCTTTACCCAGAAGGAGCTCAACATGAGGCAGAGACGCTGGTTAGAGCTCCTGAAGGATTATGATTTGGAGATCATCTATCATCCCGGGAAGGCCAATGTGGTGGCCGATGCGCTCAGTCGGAAGACTCATCAGGAGGTGACTGTGGCCAGATTGACAGCGCAGCGTAGATTACAGGCAGAGTTGATGTCATGTGGCATGGAGGTATGGATTCAGCGAGAGAGGGGTCAGCTATCCTTCCTCGAGATTCACTCAGAGCTGACAGATGAGATTCGCAGAGGACAGGCAGATTGCCCTGAGGTGGCAGCCATGAGAGAGCGGATGGCACAAGGATGAGCTGGAGAGCTTATGGAGAGAGCCGATGGGTTGCTGACTTTTCAGAGCAGAGTGGTAGTACCCTCTACGTTAGATATGAGGCAGAGGATTATGCAGGAGGCTCATACCACCCCTTATTCGGTCCATCCAGGGACGAATAAGATGTATCAGGATTTGAGGAGATCCTATTGGTGGCAGAGGATGCGAGCAGATATTACAGATTTCGTCGCCAAATGTCAGATCTGTCAGCAGGTCAGGATTGAGCATCAGAGGCCGTGTGGCTTGGTCAGATCACTTCCAGTTCCCAAGTGGAAGTGGACGGACATCTCCATGGATTTCGTCACTGGATTGAGGAGAGATGTCCGAGGGTTCGATGCTATCTGGGTCGTGGTCGACAGACTGACCAAGTCGGCCCATTTCATTGCCATTCAGGAGACATGGCCGGTCGCGAGACTAGCAGACGAGTTCATCCGACAGATTATGAGACTTCACGGGGTTCCCGAGAGGATAGTTTCTGACAGAGATGGCCGCTTCACGTCGAGGTTCTGGCAGCAGATTCATGATGCTTTGGGGACTCGTTTGCGTTTCAGCACTGCTTATCATCCGCAGACAGATGGACAGAGTGAGCGGACGATCCAGACTCTAGAGGATATTCTGAGATCCTGCGTGTTGGAGTAGGGCGACCGTTGGGTCAGATTCTTACCGTTGATCGAGTTCTCGTACAACAACAGCTACCATTCATCGATCGAGATGGCACCCTATGAGGCACTGTATGGGAGGAGCTGTAAGTCGCCAGTATGTTGGGACGAGCCCGCTGACACCACAGCTTCGTTGCCAAAGATGGTTCGAGAGACAGTCGACCAGGTCGGACGCATACGGGAGCATATGAGGGTCGCTCAGGACCGGCAGAAGAAGTATGCGGACCGCAGACGGACAGAGCTCGAGTTTGAGGTTGGATCGCACGTATGGCTTAGAGTGTTGCCGACCAGAGGAGTTCGCCGCTTTGGCATCAAGGACAAGCTGAGCCCTAGATTTGTGGGACCGTTTGAGATTCTCGAGAGGGTCGGCGAGGTCGCATACCGTTTAGCCTTACCCCCATCGTTAGCCGGAGTGCACGATGTGTTCCATGTGTCCCAGCTTCGGCGATATGTCCCCGATCCGAGTCATATCCTTGACCATTCCGATCTTCGGATAGAGCCCGACCACACCTATGTAGAGAGCCCAGTTAGGGTACTTGACCGTCGAGTCAAGAAGTTGAGGACCAAGGAGGTTCCTCTTCTTCTGGTCCAGTGGTCTAGGAGGAGTCCCGAGGAGGCGACTTGGGAGACTGAGGATAGCCTTCGGTCGAGTTCTGGGAGTGTCGTAGACGAGCTCTTAGCATCTTATGTTGAGCCGAGTGTTGACCTATCCTTGACCTCGTGAGCTAGTGGTGAGCCTTAGTAGCCTTTATTTCGGGAATGGGCATTTCTGTGATTTTGTGTGCTTATGATTGCTTTCTCTGTGCAGATTCTATGCTGAGATGATATGGCTAGAGATTGGTTCTCGTGGCTTGCGTGCTGATATGCTTGATGTGACGTCCGTTGGGACTTATGATGCTTTTGTAGGATATCGAGATACTTTACTCGTAGCATGATTAGACCTTGTCGCCATTTTTTGGCACGTTTTGAGACACTAGTATTCCTTATGTTGTGTTTTAGACCGTTTTTGCGATGAGCGGTCTGACTTGTTGAGACTATCTCCTTGATGTTGAGACTTACCATGTGAGAGGTGGTTGATATTATGGTAGTTAACTATGCATGAGTTGATGAAATTACGACTTTCTGATCCTTGATGAGTTAGAATTGGTGATTGAATGACTTGGAACATAGGAAGAGAATCTGGGATTAGCCCTTAGAGGTGGATGATTCCACTTCTCGCAATCTGAAATTTCTGGAATTTGCATCGGATTTGAAGACTTTGAGCAGTTTTGAAAAGGACCATTTTGGGTTTTATTAAAGATTAAACGCTACCTAGAATTCCGTGATTTTGAGGTCAAACTTTCCATTTAAAACGCTTTTGAACCCTCCCAAACCATATTATAAGCTTTTGAGTTATGATACGACCGAGAAGTCGGGGCAGGGATGGGATAAGGGCCCATATCCCATACTTGCTCCAACCAATTGGGAGTAGCATGATCACGTCAAAGATACTACGAGAATCTCATATGGGCCCTTATGAGATACTTACGGGATCGATGACATGATCCTCGTACTCACCCCTTTCAAATTCTTCCCATTTCTTTAGAATGATTTTAGTCTCGGGGACGAGACTTGTTTTTAGAGGTGGATAAATGTAAAGGCCAAAATAGATTCTATATTATATAATTATTTTATTAGTTAAAAATGAATTGAAAATGACTATTTATTCGTATGATCGGAAGAAAAACTTGTCCCCGAGCGAGGTCCATTTTATAAATCCTTCCGACTTCATTTTAAATTAGATTTTATTCGGAATCGAATTCCGTTCTTGAGTATTCGAATTGTAAAAATTAATTTCTTACTCGAAATGTTATAATTCAATTTAAATTCTTAGCGTCGAGATTCCGCTTTATGAGCGGAAATTGGGAATCGAACGTCGGGAATTCGAATTTTAAGGCGAGTGGGACCCTTCCACCTTATTTATAATTATTTATATGATATATATTTTTTTTTATTTTCTCTCTCTCCCCCCCATCTGTTGTTGCGTTGGTCCCCCCTTCCCCTGCAATGCAACAGACCTCCAAACAAACCCACACACTACCTTGCCTTCACTCCCTCACGGTGCACCACCCTCCCTCTCTGCACTCACTGCCCTCTCCCCTGTGCCCACACACAGCCCATATATATATACACAACCCTCATTTCTCTCCCTCACCCTCACTTTCCTGTCATCCCTCCAGGAGGAAATCCACAAGATCCCTCCTTGCCGCAGCCATCCCTCCCCCAAGCTACCCCCTTTCTTCCTCCATTTTTCACGTTTCCCTCCAAGCTTCCCTCCACCAGTGAGCAACAGCTGCCATCTCCCCAATTCCGGCGTCCAGTAGGGCTCAGGAGGATGCCGGAGCCACCAACGCCGCTGGAGAAGTCCTTCCCTCTGCTTTGCTTTAAAAAACTCGGTAAAGCATCTCGACCCTCCTTCCTTGCTCTAAAACACCCTCCAGCTACGCCTTGCTTACTTCTAATCTGTCTTAGACTCAGCCGGAACACCCTCGACTCCAACGACGCCTCACCACTTCCAAATCGCATCCCCTCCCCTGTTTGGGTTCGAAAAGGTAAAACCTTCGACTCCCTTGTGTTTCGGCTTGAATCTGCGTGAAGGTCACCCTTTTTTTAACCCTTTTCCGTCATCCTAGGCCGGAGCAAGCCTCTTCCTCCATTGTTGCAGCCAAGCGTCGCCCAGAGCACCTCGTCGGAGCTAAAACTCGGACCTCGGTAATCTTCTCCTTCTCCCTTTCTTCTTGTCATCGTTTCCTCCCTTTTGGGCCGATGGTGGTCGGAATTCCATTCCGACCTCCGTGGTGGAAGGGCGGAGGCCAACGAGCCGCCGGAGGCCGAGGATTCCCTCCCCGCTTCCCCGTCCTTTCTTCCGCTCGTCCTCTGCTTCGGCTGAGGTTGAAGACGAAGAGGAGGCTTTCTGGGCCTAATTTCATGGGCCGGGTTAACCCCCCTAAAACGGGTTATATCATATTCGTCCGGACCCCCTCCCTTTTGCCTTCAACATACCCGGATCCGGATTACCCTTTTCCTTCCTTACCTCCATCCGGGTTGGATCTGGATTCTGGGCTCAAGCGAGTGGGCCTTGCTTTCGGATATCCAGTTGGGCCGGCTAGCTTGGGTTCATTTATTTTGATTATGTATAGAGTATATATGTATATGTATATAGTTACACATTTATTTGTTTTATTTATTTATTGTTAATATTATTATTATATGTATTATCATTATTATTATTTTAAACCTGAGTTTTAAGAAAATAAAGTTGGGAAGTATTATAATATCAAATGAATTTAATATGTCTTAGTTGAGAACATTAAAAGGATTTACTTATAAAATGGGAGGTATTATTTTAATTAACATTATATTATAAGTAATTGTTTTAAAAGGAGTTTCTATGTTTTGGAAATATTCTTTTGAGGATTTTGTTGGAAAGCGATGTGTTAGAAAATTTTATCATAGCAACATTGATTGGGTTGACCTAGATTTGGGTATTCGGATAATTTCTCGGAATCTAGTTATTTTCTTTTATAATTAGCTCGGGGAAAGTTTCCATGTGTTAAATAGTAGAATAATATCTCATGGCGCCTTATTCGCTTATATATTAGGTGATTGTTGATTCTTGGATTCTGCTTATGCTGTATCTTTTGCTGTTCGGCTTACTCAGGTAAGTTCCTTTATGGGCTTACTCAGACTCGAAAGAGTATACCTGCTTGTGAATATATGACATACTAGGTGTTGCATAAGCATTAAAGCATGCCATGTAGTATCATGCTAGGATTGCACTTATGAATGAGCATTCGGTTACATTGTGTGATTGAAACAGAACGGCCGTTATCTGTGATAGTCCTAGAGTCTTTGCTAGGGTCAAAGGGTAGCCCAGCCCCATCGGGTGCCCTGAGTCTATCGAGTCGATATGATATGATGATGAGATAGCCCAGCACCATCGGGCATGAGCATGATTTATGATATGACGATATATGAAATGATGATGAGACATGATATGATGATGAGATATGATATGCTATAGCATCGAGCTGGCCAGTCTCTGCACTAACGGAAAGGGGTGCAGAGGTAGGAGAGGGATATGTCATTTGGCATTCTTTGGGCGCCTTTACAGTCTTTTCTGCATACTGTAATTAGGATCATGATAGTGTGATTTCATTCCTGTATCTGCATCATCCTTATATTAGCGTATGTGTATGTTTGCTTGCGGGACAGGGTGCGTTGGGGTCTCGATCTGATCCCGCTCGCACCTCATTTTTTTAGGTATATTTGCTCTTTGTCTCTATGGCGTGGGAAACCCCGGGCGCTTGCAAAGAATCTGTCTAACCCCGCTAACTCGGCCTTACAATTTCATAATTACGTGTTTTGGTTTTGACCCGGCCTTGCCGTGGCAAGTTGTACTCTACTTCCGTTTATTCTTTAGTTTGCAAATGAATTTCCGCGACTTAGATTTAGGACGGCTCGAAGACTCCGCGTGGCCATCAGGCTATTTTGGGGTCCGAAATCCCCACTTTAAAATACTAATCTTGAGTTTCAAAACCCCGACCTGTACTCGAATTGCAAGATCCGAACGAAGGTACCCAACATTCGAAACGTAACCCGGGTATCTATATTCGGGCCGTTACACAATTCATTATGCTTTACAAATAGATCCAGACAGCAAAGCTACGAAGATCAACATTAAGCTCGAAAGAAGTGAGTTAGGCACAGATTCTCCCTATTCTCCCCTTAATCTAGACTAGATCAATAGACAAGGCTCGTTGAGCCATGGTGGTTGCATCCTAGCAGATGCAAGTTTTAGGATGCATAATTCATATGGAAGATGTATGTATGAATTCTGTTCATCAATCAACTAGGCTCTTTTTATGAATTCAGTTATTCGGGTAATAACTATATAATTAAAGATGGATTAAACAAAACTAAGATTTTGTAATAGTCAGTAACTATGATATATCTTTTGGGTCAGACAGTAACTATGATATGGTACCAAAGCTGCCAACAAGAAACCCAGAGGTTCACTTCTTTTTGTACCGAGTCCACAAATTCAACGTACTGGACTATCTATCTTAATTTCAACTAATTTCACTCAATAAATTCTCAATATTTTATTCTCATTAATACCACTCAGTAAAATAAATGCCAAATAAGCAGCTAGCCGATCTCAATCAAAAGTTTGGCATGAATGAATGAGAACCAATGTTGTGATGAAAGTAAATATTTTGGATAGAAAAAAAATGCCCCATCAGTTTACATTCATGTGAGACACCAGAATCGGTCAAACACCACAACCACCTATAAACTAGTTTTTTCTGTAGAAATCAGCTCTTAAATTGCATATTTTGATAGTAAAACAGATCCACAGTTAGCTTCCTTGAACCAACATCCAAACCTAAAAAAAATCAGCAAGTTCAGCTCCAAATCTTTGATCGAAAAAAGCACCCGAATCGAGCAGAAAACAGTTAGTTATGTAGAGCGTCGAGCCCAATCAAGGTTAAGATCCAGATTTAATTGATTTTTATAAGGAAAATGAAAGAAAAATAGTGAGATGAACACTAAGAAGGAGGATTCCTCCCTCCCCGGAATTTTCTTACCAAAAAACTATGCTTAAAAACAGAAAGGGAGTAACTCCCAGAAACTATGCTTACCCATGGTGAGTTGTGATATTCGAAAACTTCCAGAAAGGGAGTAACTCCAAAATCCAAAATCCTTCAAGCAGTAATCAGTCGGATTAAAGCATAAACTGAAATAGAAGCTCACCTATAACCATGGGAGAAATGGAATCAACTTCCTCATAATCACAGTAGAAATGGAATCAACACTCTCATTTATCACAATAGAAATGAGAATCAACTCTCTCATTATCACAATGAACGAATCTAATATAAATTTCGAATTTGAAAACCCAAATCCTAGAGCTACATACCTAAAATAGTGGTTGAGATTTGTGGAAGCGACACCGCGAACAGGTCCATCATGCTCATCAAATCTATCAATGAGGGTACCCATCTTGTAATCCCACAGCTGGATCACACCACTGTGGAGACTCGCCAGGATCCATGGTCGCTTACTATGGAAGCTCAATCCCTTGACCCTATTACTCTTGGTCTCGAACTTCGTCAGCATTTTTGGATCACTTCAAGTCACAAACTCTGCAGGAAAGCACTACTAGCGATCAACACAAATCGTGGTACAAAAACAAACGTACTTCCCGAACAACACAAAATCCTCCATCAAATTCAGCAATCAAGAAAAACCCTAACACTCTCGGTGAAAGAAACCAATCTCGAACTCTCATGAAACTCAACCTTTTAACACCCGCACGGATCTCAATCAATGCTGCCGAATTGCAAAGATGAACTCAAATACAATTGAGCAGCATCGATCGAAGATGGATCCGAATAAGTGAGTGTTGTCAATGCACATAAAAAGCGCAAATCGAGTTAGAGAGCTGCGATTTACCTTAGATCTGAACAGGCAATGGACAGATCAAGTGAATTTCAATTGCCTCAGCATTTGCCGCCGAGGCCCTCAGAGCTCCCTTTTTCATAGAGCTCCCTTTTTCACGAGAATTGCACAAAATCGGAAAGCGGAGATGGAAGGAAGAAGACAACGAAACGGGGGAAGACCGGATGAGAAATCGTCGGCAAGAGGAGAAGGGGAGGAACATAGTGAGTTATCAGGAAGGAGAAGGTCTAACTGACCTAAAAAAAAATTTAATGAGGGCTATAACGCCTAAAAAAACATTTAAAGTGGCTAATCGCCTAATTAAAAGCTTGTAAGTGTACAAAAGACCAAATTTTCTCTTTTTTTTATTAAGATAAAAACATCAAACATTACGGAGTAATAACTACGAAATTGTTAAAAAAAAATATTAAAAAACTAGATATTTTATACTCCCTCCGTTAATTAAAACTTGACGTTTTACTATTCATGCACGCTTTTTGAGGTGTTAAAAACTATATAAAATATTAACTTTTTTAACATATTTTTTAAATAATTTCATACTTGTTACTATTAATTATGAATTTATAAAAACAAATTTAAAAAATGTTAATATTTCATAGAGTTTTGATAATTCTAAAAAGCGTGCATGAATAGTAAACGACAAGTTTTAATTAACAGAGGGAGTATAGTTTCTATCCCCTAAAAAAGCGTGCGTGAATAGTAAACGACATGTTTTGCCGAACGGAGGCAGTACAATTTATAGAGACTTAGGGTTCGTATGGGACGGGGTTAATAAACTGACTAAAATTATAAACAGGGTAAAATTTATAAACTGTTGGTAAAAGTAGTTAAAATTTCAAACAACAAGATAATCTCTGTATGGGGCGAAAAACATTTTATTTGTAAAAAGTGGAGTTTATTTAGTTGTTAGTAGGGGTATTGTGGTACTTTCAAACCAAATAAGATTAAAAGGGAAGGGTAAAACAGTACTTTTACAAAACAAACACCAAAATAACCTCCGCTTTCTAGCTTATTTTTTAACACGTTTTTTAACTAATTTTACCTAAAAATAGGCTTCCATACACCCATAAAACCTAATTAAAAATAAACATCTACTTTTACTTAATTTTTAATTACTTATTTCAACAACGATACATACCCTTAGGTTGTGTTTGAGATGTGATTGTGGTAGATTATAGAGCTTACAAAAAAAAAAAGCTCAGAGCTTCGAGCTAGTACTTGAATTGAGAGGTGGTGGGTCTTTGGACTTTAACTACGACTCTGCACATGAAAAACAAGAGTCAAGATTAATGTTAGAAAATAGTATCTTTAAAGGGATTTTTAAAGAAACTTTATTCAGCTCACTCATATGTCCATTAACCTTCATTTGAATCAGCACATTGATTTCCATTTATTTTTGCTATGAAATACTATAGCTTTTTTTTCTACCTTTATTTTCATCTAATAATATTATATAAAATATATTATGCACAATATGTAAACATCATCAATGCATATTAATCATAAAAATAAAGTTTTCTACTACACACATATGAGAATAATGAATTCAAGTATCATAACCTTTGACATCTAAATGAAAGGATGAGATACATACCCATTGGAGTTCGAATTCTAACGATATATCTTCGAGGCCCTTACTCAACTCATTGTTCTCATTCGATATGTTTACAATTACTTAATAGCCCTATGCTCAATCAATGAGAATATCGCACGGTCTAGGGTTTTTTACTAATCTCACGATGCTATTTATATGGACCGTTCTAGTTTTTTTCACGTAAACTCATGGTCACAACGACCATATGGCAACTAGTTGCAATGACCAAAATAGTCATTGGTCATTGCGATCAGTGTCCACCCAAAAAAATTAAGTGGTCGCAACGACCACATGCCAATTGGTCGTTGCGAACAATTTGTGATTTTTAAAAAAAATGTGGTTGCAATGACTAATTGGCATATGGTCATTGTGACCAATTGGCATATGCTCCTTGCGACAAGTTTGTGGTTTTTTAAAACATGTGGTTATATGGTCGTTGTGACCATGTGACCATGCATTAAACACAAATTTACCCCTGCGCTAAACAAAAATAATGTTTTTTTATTAATGCAAAACTTCAAAAGTTACAATTTATAGAGACTTTATAGGTCTTTTTAATTTCAAAGTAAAAAATAAACTACATTTTACTCTGGAAAAAATTTCTTAATAAATGAACTTATTGCAAAAAAAATATTTATAAAAATGCCATTTTTAAAGTAAATATTTAATTTTTACCTACTTACCAAGAAAATCGACATCGAATCAAAAGATCAATCCTTAAATGTGTCTCGGGTTTTCTTTCTTCTCTTTTTGGAATCTTTTGGAAGGGGATCTCCAAGTTGTGAAAATCTTGCTCCTTCAAAATTCATATCATCCAGCCTAACAAAATCAGTAAGATAAAAAAAAAGAATCGGATAAAAATGTAGAATTTGAGAATATAGTAGGAAATATATATATATATATATAATGGAATAATAGTGCGGGTTACAAGTGATTAAAGTGCTTGATGAAATAGTTATTGGTAATATACTACTGTAATATGCTAAATAATAGTGCTACAAGTAGTCCAAGTGGTTTTTAAAAATATTTTAAAAACTATATTTTAATCCAAAAAAAACTTCAAAATAAAAAACTACATTTTACTCTGAAAAAAATAAGGTAAAACTTCAATCAATTTTTTTATTAAAGCAAAACTTCAAAAGTTACAATTTATAGAGACTTTATGAGTCTTTTTAATTTCAAAGTAAAAAAACTAAATTTTCCCCGAAAAAAAATTCCTAATAGACGAACTTATTGCAAAAAAATATTTATAAAAAAGGAAGAGTTGAAATAGGAAAACACTACCATTCCTATTTTACAAACATCGGTTTATTAACTTTAAGGAATAGATCACGAGCTCTCAAGTATGTCTCTATCATTGTCTCATGCACAAGCAAAAAACCTAGAGAGAGAAAAAAAAACAAAAGAACAAATCAAAATATTTGGTAGTTTTTATGACTACTAAAGAATCCTAGATAATCTCCTAAACTATCTTTAGATGAGTAAAAATGTAAAATAGACTTGAAAACATTTACAAAAGTTTGGGGGAGGGGGAATTAAAACAAACAAAATATTTTATACCGAAATATCTTTTCTTTGGTGGTCTTGGAGCTGGTACTTGAATTGAGAGGCGGATATTTGGAGTTAACTACGACTTTGCACATGAAAAATAAGAATCAAGATTAATGTTAGAGAATAGTACCTTTAAATGGATTTTTAAAGAAACTTTATTCAACTCACTCACTTATAATAGACAATTTTATTGTATAAGATCTCTCTTCATTAGCCTTCATTTAAATCAGCTCATTGATTTCCATATCTTCCATAATAGCTATGGTAGAACGAAGAAGACAAACAACTTGTTTTCAGTGAGTTTTTTTTTTTTACAGTATGGGGACATTTTCATGCCAAAAGATCAAGATAGTGCATGTTTTATAAATTAAAAAATACCATTTTTTAAAGTAGATATTCAATTTTTACCTACTTTCCAAGGAAATTGAATCGAACCAAAAGATCAATCCTTGAATGTCTCTCGGATTTTCTTTCTTCTCTTTTGAAATCTTTTCGAAGGGGATCTCCAAGTTGTGAAGGTGTTCCACATTTAAAATTCATATCCATCCAGCATAACAAAATCAGTAAGAAGACTTGGATAAAAAAGTAGAATTTGAAAATATAGTATAAAATATAATATATATATATATATATATATATATATATATATATATATATATATAATGTATTAATAATGCGGCCTACAAAAGCACGGTTGTCTCGTTTTGAATGTATGTGCCATAGATGCTTGCATATAAAAGCACGGTTCCAAGCGTGGACATCAAGAAGACCAAGACCTCCCTCTTCTTTCGGTTTGCAGACCTTGCTCCACTTCACTCTTGGTCATTTCCATAAGAAGTTGTGGCAAAGAGCAAAAAGGGATCTCATAACCGCATCAGGGACAGGCAGGATCGAAAGCCAAAAGCCCTCAATCCCTTGGAGTACCGAAGATATAAGCTATTTCTTCCCTACATAGGACAAATGTTTACCAGCCCAAATATTAAGTTTATTACCAATTTTCTCCAGGAGAGGGCCGTAGTGGATGACCTGAAGTCTATGAACGCTGATTAGAACCCCCAAATATCGAAATGGATAGACATCCGGTCGAAAGCCAGTCTCAGCCAAGATGTCCACAGCTTCAAGGGGTGGGACCGAGCCAAGTAAAACAGGAGACTTGTTTTGGTTAGCAACAAGGCCATCCATATCACCAAAATTACGAAGACATGACCCATGAGAATCTTTACGGAGTCTAAATCACCTCGGCAAAACATAACTATATCATCAGTAAAGGCAAGGTGAGCCATCTTCATACTAGCACAATTTTGATATAACAATTAATAAATATTAAAAGAAATTAATCAGTAGATACCAAATTTATTTAAATTCGAAAAAAATGAAAGAACATATAAAAATTGATTTGTTCTCCTTTGATTCTCAACTTAAATTGCTATAATAATTAAAAAATATTAGATTTACATTAAAAAAACAATGAAATAATATATATATATACCCTAGTATGATCCCCGCACCATGACTCGCGATTTTTTTATAAATAAAATCTTAATAATATGTTAAATTAATATTATAAAATAATACGGAGTAGTAAAAGTTTAAATAATTAAATCTTTTGAATTAAACCCATTGGTTGAAAAAAAACAATTAAGATAGTATATATATAGAGAGAGATTGCTGATATTAATTTTATGTTTCCTTATTATTAATTTTATATTTTGAATTAATCCCATTGTTTTTTTTTAAATTACTAAAATTATAATTTAGGCTAATATCATGGATTAATTGAATTTTTAAAAAATAGATTGAATAACCTACTTTTAAGGAAAGAGTGTCATAAAAAATAATTCTCTACTACTATGTTATAGTTTATAGATCGTGGTAGTTAGGGTTTAAGGTATAATTATAAACATTTGTATACGTCTTTTCAAATATCAAACTTATAAATATGAAAAAAGACCATGCAAAATTTCTATTTTGGAACATTATTTCATTAAGACCTCTAGGGAAGCAGTCAACCCAAGTAGTGGAGACGCAACGATACACACTACCACGACCTCAACCTATCCCGACTCTGACAGCCTGATGTATCGCTGGCCTGCGGTGCTGGTTGAGGGTAGACATGGCCACAGGTCACGGGTCGGACAGGTCGACCTGTGACCCGCCGGGTCAGGGTCAAAGGGTCGAAGGGTTGGCTCGGGTTGAGGGTCAGGGTTAGGGTCGGGAAGAAGATAACCCGTGACCCGGCGGGTCGACCCGGTGGGTCGAACGGATTGGTCTTTGAAACATCACAAAATCATCACAAAACGACAAAAAAATCACAAAATCGTTCAACGAAAGGTCGAAACCCGCTCAACCCGGAGATGACACGGCGGGTCGACCCGGTTTCTTCCCTCTCCTTCCACGTGGCCTAACCCGGCGGGTCAACCCGTTGACCCGTCGACCCATCGGGTGACCTGAACCCGTGGACCCGTTGGAATCCCGGGTTAGGGTTCGGGTCATGTCCCCCAGGTTCTCGACCCGGTGGATTCGACTCGGCGGGTCGGACCCGTGGCCACGTCTAGTTGAGGGTAGTGCTTGACTTCATCCGTAGTCTACGTCCTCATCTCGTTTGAAGTTGTGTTTAGTTTCGCTATGTAGAGTGCTCTTACTTGTATTTTGCACCGTCCATGTATTTTATATTTGTTTCAACGGTTATCCGACTGCCGACTTGTCGGCCTTCCCTTGAATTTTTACCTAATAAAGAAAAAATTATTTCGTTTTCTCTTATATGAGCATACTAGTTTAGTACCCGCACTTTTGTGCGGTCTATTTTTTAAATTAATATATTTAGTATTAAAAAATGTATAAAAAAAATCGAATCTAGCTCGGTTGAACAAAGCTTTTCATAGACATATCGTTCCGTACTTGTCGTGTAGTACTCCCCCGGAGGCTTATGCACTCTACTTGCGGTCTACTAAACGAGCGTTAGGATCACTAACTCAATATATAGAGAAGAGATATACGGTAGATATTTAGCAAATCTAAACAAATCCTAACGGATATGGCATATATTTGCGGATTTGGGTTTAGTTCTTATCAATTAATAACTAACAAATTCTTATCACTTAATAAACGTAATTAATTTTATACTAATTACTAATTAAAATCAATATATCTAATTAACGAATCCTATATAAAAGAATCCTAACAAACAAATCCCGTGGAATTAATTTTATGATTAATATTAATTACTAATTAACAAATCAATATATCTAATTAACAAATCTTATATAAAAAAAACAAAAATCATAACAAAAAAATCCTACGGAATTAATTTTATGATTAATATTAATTACTAATTAGCAAATCAATATATCTAATTAATAACTCATATATATAAAAAATATTAAGAACTCATCTCAAAAGGTATACTGAACTATTCCAGGATCATTGTAGCTTAGAGTTGTCGACATTCTTAAAACACGAACAATAATATTCCATCGGATTCTTGAGATGTTATGTTGTTGTGGTAGTAACTCATCCAAGTAATGAAATTGTTAGGTGTTATCATCAATGTTTTCATCGCCTAGAAAAAATAAATTAAATTAAAAAGATTAATTCAAACGCATAAAATACAGAATGAACTCCATAATGAATCCGATGCTAATCCGCACAAATAAATAAATTAAATAAAAAACGTGATTAATGAATTCAATCAAAACGAAACTAAACACCTATAAATTACCGTTGTTCTCTGGGTGTCTTGTCTTTGTTTTTTGACATCGTGTTGAATGTGATCTAAACTTTAACACGGTTGTTTTCAATCAAGAGAAAGCCACTGATTCTCTGCATATAGCCACAATTAGATCAAAGAATGCACAATTATCTACAAATGCTGAAAATCTCAGCATGACCACGTATTGGGATCATGGCTTGTCCCAAGGAATTAAAAAATATAGAGCACGAAAAGGAGATGGATCAATCCGTAGAATAAGATGAGAAAATACAGTGAAGAGCATATTCAAAATTTAAATATTGAAGAGAGAACATGTTCAAGAATTTTCACCTTAGTCTTGTTCAACAGATATCCGGATCGGATGAGGGGATCCAAATCAATATAAATATATATGACATTGACATCACGTTGATTTTTCTAATTTTTAATTAGGTAAGGTAGTTACTTAATAAGATTTTCTAGTAAGTTAAGATTTGGTTATACTCCGTATCTTCTAAATTAGATAAGGTAGGATCTAAATAAATCAATTAAAATAAATTTGTTATTATTCGGAAAATAAATTTTATTTAGATTTTATTATTCGGAAAATAAGTTTGTTTAGATTTTAACAATAAATTAACATAAATCAATTAATCTCCTAAATAAATAAATAAATAAAAGCTACGTTAAAGGAGAAGCCGCCACATGTCGTAGGCGACTTCTTCTTTAGTATTATAATATTGATTATACACAAGGTCATATTTTAAGTGGGTATCATATGAAGAATCTACCTCTAATAAGATCCTGTTGTTGATATTTGTGGATCATAAAATCGTTACAATCGTAGGTCTGAATCGGAATCTAATCATCATGTTCTGAACCAAGAACAGCCACAATAAAGCATGAGCAAGAATCTATTCTCAATAAAAGAGAAGTAAACATCAGTATATACTGTGCTTAATTAACTGACCTGAACAAAATTCCAAGCTCCTATTCATTGGTATGGTTCCAATTTCTCTCAGCATTCAAATTAATCAACCAACTAAGAGGCTAACATTGATCTCAGTAGCAACATACCTATATATTAACCACAAAGACCCCATTTCGAACCCTGGAAGTAAAACTGACAGCAAAAACAACACATTAACACAACACAAGGAATCCAAAAACACAACCATCAAGTCAAGTGATGATCAGCCAACTTCTCAGCCTCTTTATGCTTCAGATACTGATGCAAAATGCTAAGCCTCGCGGTCTCGAATGCAAAGTACCCAATTGCCGAAAAACAAGCACTATGAAGAACCCTTGGCCCCATCCCTCTTGTGAAGCCAACCCACCCTTCCTCTATCAGAATCTGCCTCACAGTAGCTCTAACTCCATCATACATTACAGCAGCAACTCTATCCCCATGAACCTGCGTCATCAACCGCGTCTTCACCACATCCAAAGGAGTAGTCAGAGACGCCGAAATCGCCCCTGCAAGCGCCCCACAGCACACGCTCTCAACCGGGTCCATATTCGCCTTCTTCTTCCTGCTCAAGACAGCAGCTTTCAAGTACTCGAATGATGAATAGCTCAGCACACCAGCTGGTAAGTTTCTAAGCAATGTAGCTGAGTAACCTGCATACAAACCCAAAACCCCATCTTTCTCGATGATCTTAAGCAACACCTCCCATGATCTGCCCTTCGCCCCAGCTTGCATCCTCTGAGTGATCAGTTCCTTAGGCACCATGATAGCTGATGAGACGATATTCCCCATTGCACCAGCCGTTGGGGGTATGAGAAGTTGCGGGTAGTTATCGATTTTCGACAAAATTGACTTCCCGAATTCGCAGGTGCCGAAGTAAACAGCGGAGGAGAAGGTAGAACCGACGATTACGGCCGAAATCCCGCTGTAGAAACCCCCAATTCCTTTCGATTGGAAGGTCTTGGCCACGACATCGAGGGCGCCGGAGTAAATCTCGTTGGCGCCTCGGGTCTGGAGCTTCGTCTTGATAGTGTCGAGCGGGTGGAGGCAGAAGTAGGTGAAGGCACCGGCGAATGCGCCGGCTCCGGCGCCCATCGCCGCACGTTCGAATACCGTTAGGGTTTTCAGGAGCGATTGCGCATTAGGATTGTTCTTCGCAGCCGGTTTCAGCCAGTTGCTGAATTTAGGCTCCGTAGGGGTTGACTGGGCTCCGACTGAGATTGAGGTGGAGAGGAAATTGGAAGCATTTTTACTGGATTGGGGGAATCGAGGTTTATTG
This sequence comes from Persicaria maculosa, assembly GCA_963922045.1. NCBI lineage: Eukaryota > Viridiplantae > Streptophyta > Magnoliopsida > Caryophyllales > Polygonaceae > Persicaria > Persicaria maculosa. Next base: position 16,920,354 of record OY998257.1, on the reverse strand, counting down.
TTGTGGTGGTGGTGGGGAGATTTGGGGATGGGGTTGGTGGAAATGAGGATGGTGTTGAGGTGAGAAAATTGGGAATGGAATTCGGAGGAAGAGATGGAATGGGATGAGGTTGGTGGAGGAAGGAGGAGAAAATCCACTGAAGGTGAAGCTCGACCTTCCATGGCTGCAAAATTTCCCCCTTTCTGTCGATCTGTGGGACTTTGAATCCTCTACAAGTATAAACTGACACGTGATGACTGATGACGGTTGTATTTCGGGTTTTAGAAACGCTTCGTTTTAAATTTAGTCTCTCGAAGTAGTTCAATAAACGACATCGTTTCGCATGGGGCCGGGGATCTGAGAAGCACATCTCTTTCTCAAATTTACTACCAGATTCATTAAAGTCAATGTTATTTACACCACAAAATTTACTATTTGCACCACATATTTCGCTTTTTATATTTTTTTTTAAAATACACCATGCTCCTCTTGAGTCACACACCTGCCCCTCAAGAGGCGCAGGGTATTTTACATTAAAATACATTGCGCCTCTTGAGGGGCAAGTGTGTGACTCAAGAGGAGCAAGAGTGTGATTCAAGAGACGTAGGTGTGGCATATAGTAAAATTTATGGATGTAAATATTATCACACTTGATTAACCGTCGTGATAGCAAACCACAAAACAAAAATAAAGGCACAGTAAATCTCTTTCTCATTTATTTCCTATTAGATTTGATACAGTAGATATGTTTGAGTATACTATAAAGATATATGAGTCAATAAACTATTCACGATCAATATCAAGACAATCGAATACCGAAAGCCCCTTGGAGCATGCCAAATAAAGTATGACATTTTCTATCCTCATTTATTCAGTTTTTTTTTTTTTTGCAGTTTAAAATAATAAAAAGTTTAAAATTATAGAATTGATTTTCTTTCAAAAAAAAAAAGAGTAAAATGCCAAACAAAGTATGGCATTTCCATGTAAATGATGCTCTGAGTCTGAGGCAAACTTCACATGCGGGTGAAAATGAACATTTTATTAATTGAAGAAGTGTATACTAATGCTCTCATGCACACATAAAAATAACAAGGTAACTTAGGGAAATTATAATACATGCTCTCATGCATAACATGGATATGTCAAATTTTACTGGCTTAACTGATAGGATGAAATGAGTCACAAGTTTGAGTTCTCTCTTTATGGACCTAAAAAAAATGCCCATACACTTCTAGGAGTATGAACTTCTTCATGCACACATAAAATAACAAGGTAAATTTGGGAAATTTTAATACATGCTCTCGAGCACATTATGGATATCTCAAATCTTACAGTTGATAGGATGAAATGACTCATGAATTTGATTTTCCCTCTTTCTTTATGGATTTAAAAGAGAATGGTCACTAAAATTAGAACTAGGAGCAATGTTTTAAAAAAAGTTTCGCGGGTGTTTTGTAGCAAGGTAGGGTCAAGAGTCTCAGGGCCGTTCCGATGATTTCGGAGGCCCGGTGCGAGATTATAATTAGGCCCTACTTTTTCACATTTTTATATGAAATTATAGATGTATTTTTTTCATTATAAAAAATATGAAATTCAAAGGATGAAGAAGACAACAACAATCAAGGATTTTGTAAAAATATTATTTAAAAACAACAATATTTTTTAAAACGATGCATAATTATATATTGTTTTTAAATTTTCTTTTACTCCTAACACATCTTACACTTAAAAATATTAAATTCTTCATTCATTTATAGAACGAAAGTGTCCTTAGGACAACGTAAATTTGGCATATAAAAATAAAGTGATAACATTTTGTGAATTATCTAAAATTAAAAGAAAATAAACTTTAGAAATAATATTGGAAAGAGAAATTGAGGTGAAAGTAGGAAAAGAGAGGCCCTAGAACAAAAAATAGAAGCAAAAGATGGGCCCTCAAAATAAAATAAAAAACTGAGGAAAGAAAAAAAATAGAAGCAAAAGATGGGCCCCCAAAATAAAATACAAAACTGAGGAAATGGTTAAAGTGGCTAATGGGAATCGAACCCGCTCCCAAATACATTGCCACATTTACTGGTTACCACTACGCCACCATATTCTTTAAGTATATAGATGGAAGCTTTGTATATATATACTAGTAAAATTAAATTGGGCCCCCAAAATTTTTGGGCCCTGTGCAGTCAGACCGGCTGCACCGCCCTAAAACCGGGCCTGAAGAGTCTAAACGGAGTCTAGACGGATTTCATGTTGGGTCTTTGCAGTCTAGGCGGGTCTTGACGACCTTGACTGCGGGGCTCGTCAATAGTTTAGGTTGGGGTCTAGGCAGGCCTTGAAGAATTTTTTAGAACAGTGCTTAGGAGAATGCCCTTCTTCATCCTTCGTCATTTTTTTAAAAAAAATTTAGAAGACGATTTAGAAGATGATATCGGAGTAATGTGGAATTTTTCATATGAAAAAAAAGATAATAGGAATATGAGTTCATCTAGTTGAAAATTTATCGTATGTATGGAGGGGTTGTCTTGTATATGGGTCAGGCCCATTTCAACTAATAGCCCAACATAAGGATATGGTCCAGTATAGTGGGGATCCAGTTTAGTCAACGTGTCGATACATTGGTCCATTTTCTTCGGATCAGCCACAATTTCAGAAAAAAGTATTTAATTATGATATCCTGTCGTGTGATATATTGGAATAGCTCTTGTTAGATACACCGCAAATCATCATTAAGGATATGCACGTCGTTTTAAACGTGCATACACGTCGTTATTAACGTGTAAGTCTGCCATGTGGGTTCTTTGTGCACGTCGGCTTGCACGTTAAAAGAGACGTGCATATGCACGTTAAAAGGGACGTGCATATGCACGTCGTTATTAACGTGCATATTTGTTCCGTATTTAGTTTATCGGTTAGGGTTTAGGGTTTAGGGTTTGGGGTTTAGGGTTTAGAGTTTAGGGTTTAGGGTTTAGGGTTTAGGCTAAAATTTAGATGAAACGAAAAAAATATAAAGTTTTTCCATTCGGATAATATGCGAATAATGTTACAAGACACGAAAAAAAAGGTGTACATCAATAATTGTAATAGCCTCGTGGAATAAAATCTAGACAAAGTGTAAAGGTCGACCGACATCGACACGGAAGGCTCGGAATCTATCAAACTGAGCTTGAAAAGGTGCATCCCATCCATCGACCTTCGGTTGATGATATGCAACCCATTCAGGTGCAGGCGGCGGAATAGGAGCGTTAGGACGCAACCAGACCTATAAGAACGGAAAATTAGAGTTAGATTATTAAAATATAGAGGAAAAGTAAGAATAGGTAATATAAGACGTTTGAAGTCGTACCGCGGCAAAATGGTCTTGGTTTCCGATGCACGCTAAACCAAGGGTTGCTGATTGAGGGTTGTTACTAGGTGTCGACGAGGACATGGGGAGACATGTGAACGGATGGTGCCAAGCTAGGACGACGAGAGGAATCTGATATACTGTTGCAAATACTAAACCCATGATGGGTAGCTCTATCCAATGTCTCCTATCACCATGAACAAGTCCCGTCCAACTCTGGTTGTCGATGAACTGCTGCAAAGTGTACCCTCCCATATAAAAACTTGCGTAGAGATCTGCATGATCCTCCAAGTGATTGCATAATAACGCTTTCAGTTCTGGGAAAGCAGACTCGCCGATCGGTGAAGTCAATGCCGCCAAAGCACGGTAGCCACAATGACCATCTCCAATAGTGTCCATGACATTCTGAATATGTCTGAACATGAATGGATTAACGTTGTTTCAACCCCAGTTAAACTCTCCGAACACATCATCACGTCCACGTCGAGCTGCGGTAGCTTGTGGACGGTGTCAAGCAGCACGTGCTTCTTCTCTCTCAAAGTTTGCCCTGAACTCCTCGTATCGCAACGGGTTGGTTCTGCAGGCATTCCTCGACCCCCGAGGCCTCCCTTTCGATCGGACGCTTGAAGATGAGGGTGGGTGGAAGGCATCGTCGCATAGGTTGTTGGAAGCCGTGTATGAAGATGACAGTTCAAACGAGAGTGGGGTGTCGTCGATGTCAGTCCATGACAAATCCATCTAGAACGGGTGGATGTCCTCAACAGGTATCGGAGTACCGGAACTGACGTACGCTTGAATCTCATGGACACAAGGAATCCCGTAACAAACCCTCCAATGTCGGTCTGTGCATCCCGGAGGAACATTTTGTAACACCGTCTTTTTAAATCCCGAGGGAACGTTACAGCGCCAGTGAATCCGCAGACTTTAATGTCTTTGAATTCACCTGAGGCTTATAGGGACATGCAACCATGCTCCCATAAACAAGATGATAATTTAAGCAATTAAAATAAAATAGGCGGAAGTCAAATAAATATCATAGTTTAAAATATCCGATCATAGTAACATAAAATTACCAAAACCATAAAGTATAAATAACTCCAAAATAGCTAAAACTAAAGTAGCATTGTGGAAACCTCAAAGGTTCAAAACTTGTAGTATAAAGATTCATAAATGATAGCCCGCTCTTCAACTCTCTCCTGCGCCACTGCTCGCACTAAACCTGTGGAATATGGTCTGGTGTTTCGTGAGAACGAAGGACACCAGCCATCCAATAAATAGGATGGTTAGTACAATTAAGACTAGCAAATGATAGGGAAAATGTTCAGACTTTAACCTTACAGTGACCATAAAACGGTATGTTATAGGTTAAGGGAAAGACACGAATATTTAAGAGTGGAAACTGAATAAAAAGGTAAAAATTTACGACATGACTCGGATGATCATAACGATCGATTATAAGATAAGAAAAGGAATTATACCCGAGACAGATGAGTATAATAACTGAATTGATCACCTATTTAACAGTCGATAATAATCACAATAATAATAACAATAATAATAATACTACGTGGTACCGGTCGGGCCTTTAACAAGGACCACGACCTACATCAGATCGTTGTTTTACCACCCCGCAGAGAATGCATTCCGGGATGGTGTTTCATGAAACCTTATAAGGGGGTGGCTTAACGAACCACAACCTGCAAGTCAGTCTACTGCATAACTTGCCAAAGGCATATAGCCACTCGCATCACGTGGTGCGCATTTTAACTTAATAAGCATCACATGGTGCCTATCTTAACTTATCATACATAACCAGTTTATACTAGGTGATCATTGTTGTTGCAGGAGGATTGATATGTCAAGTAATTACAAATATAAAGATGTAAATAAATGTAAACCAACTCCTGGCCTAAGCAAATAATTACAAGACTTCCTCCCGTTGTAGTAGAAGGGTAGTCAGGATCGATCCACGAGGAGGCGTGTCAGCGGGATCCTAGTAGTTTTGGAAATTTCACGTCTGCGTCGACCAGTAGCCTCGATTTCGACCTTAGTGCTCGATGTCGACCTCGGCTGTCGATGTTCTCTGCAACAGAAGACCTACAAAGACAAAAACAAGTGATCGATATCGACTGATGGGGGTCGATATCGATGTTAGTCCACGAAATCGACTGGCTCAGAAAACTGCCAGTCGATACAGAAGGGTCGATATCGATGTCTGGTGTCGATATCGATGTCAGCAAAACTCCGCAGCGATGTTCGTCGTCGACTCAGAAAACCGTCAACGAACTCAGTGGTCGATATCGACGTCAAGGGTCGATATCGATGTCTCCCTGCAGTGAGTTAGTTTCTTGTCGGCAAAGAAAAGACCGAAGAATCAAGGATGGGAAGAGAAGCAATGAACAGAAATAACAGTGGGTTTTGGTGTGTATAAACTATATAAAAAGCAACTCTTAGGATGAGGGTTTACCACAACGTTAACCAATGCATGCGATGAGATAAATAAGACGGACAATTGCGCTATTTCTCCCGAGGGACAAGCTTTCGCCGATACACCAACTCTTAGGATTACTCTTTCAAATAAACCTAATTGTCTCTACCAATTTTATGTTTATAACTCAAGTTGTTAGCATGAACCCCTTTTCTTTCGATTAGGACTAAACATAGAATTGTAGGAGGAGAGATAGACACAACGATATCAACATCAAATACTTACCTCAAGCGCGCATGGCTAACGTCGGGCTCACCCCGACCCTAAGAGCTTTGGGGAACTACTCGCTTCTCATCATGGGATTCGTCATCAATTGAAAGGAAGAAACTTGCATTAAAATAAACTCCGAAGCTTTACAACTCAACGTCAACTTTCGCAAACGTCAAACTCTAAAACTTCTCTCTAACTCTAACTCTATTGTCTATGTCTTGGGTTGTTCTATGATTGGATTATTGGATCCTCTAACAAATCAGCCCTAGGGCTTTATTTATAGGCTACTAATCCTCGCTATCCAAGGATTGTAACTCCTATCTAAACTAATAACTCTATCCGAACAATTAGGATAGGTCTTTTATTTTGATAAAACTTAAATAACTTAAAGGTAAAAGATAAATAACTCTTCAGCTGTCCTCTATCTTGAAAGTATGAGAAAATTCCGTGCCTCCTTGAAGATATAGTTCCAATCCGCATTCGAAATCGAGTCTATCTTCTGTCGAGATAAGGGGTCGATATCGACACCAGAGGTCGATATCGAGGTCTCTGTTCCTGCTCGACTTGTTCAGCTCTGGTCGATTTCTATGTTGAGGTCGATATGGGGGTCGATATCGACACTGGGGGTCGATATTTGGGTCTAAGGTCGATATCTACCTCTTCTCAGCTTCACTTGATGTCTATGTTGAGGTCGATATCTATGTTGAAGGTCGATATCTACCCCAGAGGTCGATATCTGGGTCCAGGGTCGATATCTACCTCTTCTCAGCTTCACTTAGCTTCTTCGTTTTGACTCCGTTTTCGCTCGAATTCCTGCATGGTTAGCTCAAAACTTGTGTAGACTCTATTTCTTGCATTTTAGCCCATTCTTACTCAAGTTTATATTCTTTTGAACCTTTTCTTTGGAGATCGAATGAAATACGAAGTCAAAAGGTGCAATAAACAAAGGTACAAATATGTACATCAAAACACCCCATACTTAGACTTGCTTGTCCTCAAGCAATAACCAAGCAATAACCAACACCTACAACACACCCTTCAAGTCTTCGCCCTTGTCAAAAGCAACATCAAAATCGGTAGCAAAGCAAAGCGAGTGAATTTAACGTCATAGCACATATTTTGGCGATCCATAGGCATATGCAATTTTGATCCAACCTCACAGGGATAATGTGTTTGCACTCAACTCTCATGTGTTTGGGCTATGAAGATCAACTCTCAACTCAATTCCATATACAATCTCATAAACATTGCAATTTATAATAATCCACTTCGCAACCAATTATGAAAATGCAATAAGAATCATCAAGAGGACTTTCGCTCAATGGAAGACTTCATAGAAGACTCCATTCGGCGGGGTTGTAATGGGGCTTGGTATGAAATAAAGGGTATGGAATTATTTGGCTATGTGGTGCTTTTAAAATTCGGGAATCAAGACTCCTAAATCTCAACACTTGCACTACCCAAACCATAACTCTTCAATATAATGCTCTTAAAGATGCATTCCATCAACCCTTCTTCCAAGTTCTAATACACCTCTCAAAAATATAACATTCGTATGAATAAAAAACTTAAGGATTTTGGCTCATGCACTTTATATATGTATATATTTTTTCGGATTTTTTTTTTGAACATAATACTAAAACTATGTGCATTTATATGGTGAGCCAAAACATCCTTTTACAAAATATGACAAAATGTAAATATGTAGCATCCTATAATTTCCTTGCTTACAACTAGACATTATGCTCTTTTCTTTCCACAAGGCATTAGTCCAACCAATCTAAGTCTCAATTCCCAAATGGGGGTCAGGCTCAATTCGGCTAGGGATAATTTTGTGGAGTTTGCAATTCAGGCTCAGGCTAATGTTCTGGCTTCAAGCCGGGATAATGCAGGGTAGGTAAAGAGAGGATAAAATTGGCTTAAAAGATGCCTCCATCATTTAATTCTCGTAAACATAAACATATATATGCATTGGTTTTGAATAACTATCACAACATTTAGAGATGCATAGGAAGAGTAAATTCACTCAAGAAAGCGGAGGGATTTTTGATGTTCTCCCTATAGGTCAAAATTCTCATAAGGACAATTTTTGTTGGATTTGCTTTTTAGCCTAGGATCATATGTGCTCAATTTCATCACAAGTTCACAATCTACATAAAAATTTTAAAGACTTAGGCTAAACCATCCAAATATGCCATAGGATTTACATGATCAAGTCAGCTATTGAGTTTTCATCATAGGACATCAAAGTAGGGTTTAAAAACAACCTTTAAATAAACATGCATTTTTTTGTATTTTTGACATTTTTCTATTTTTTTTGGATTTTTGACATTTTATAAAAGTAAAACTAAGGACAAAAATTTAAACATGAATGCAATGCGAAGAAGAAACCAAGTTATGACCATAAGACATGTCTTTCCCCCACCCCATACTTAAAATATACAGTGTCCTCACTGTATTAAAAAGAAGAACAAGGGTAGAGAGAAACTCACAGTGCAACCTGCGGATTCAGGTCGATTTCAGGTGAGGTCGACGCCAGAAGTCGATATCTAGGTCAGTGGTCGATGTCGACTGCATCTGTCGAAGTCGAGGAAGAAAATGAAGACAAGGGATGCCCGATTGGGGTCGATATCGAGTACTATGGTCGATATCGACCTCTCTTTTTCGCTCCTGAGTCCTCGATGTCGACTTCAGGAGGTGGCTTGACCCCGGGGGGGTCGATTTCGACTGGCCTGGTCGATTTCGACTGCCTCTGCAGAAGCTTCTTTTCCTCTTCGTCATTCCTTTTGCTTGATAACCTGAAATCTTTGTTAGGAATATAGATAAAGCACGAATTATCTCAGTTTTAAAAGTTTCAAACAGCCAAAAATTAAATCCTAAAAACCATCTATGCGAAATTTAAATGTGTTATGTACATGCTCTAGATTTTTGAGTCGCTAGGCCGACTTCTCCGTCAATTCTTCATGACCCTTTTATGTAGGGACCCTTCGAGCGTGAGCCTTCTCTTGGATCATCAAGGTCCTTTTGGTAGTAGCGAAGTTCGGCGACCAAGGCTTCTTTGATGTTAGGTTCTTCTTTGGGCGCTTTTCTTCTCTTTCTTGACCTAACTTTAGCAATATAGGCAAACCATGGAGCTTTGACCCTCTCTTTAGTAGAATTATCAATAATGGGTTTAATTGATTCATCAATAATGGACGGAGGAGGGTTAAGATTCATACCTGGGCTTACCTGTTTGGGCCCGAAACAGAAATCTTCGGGCTGAGGGGTGGTCGATTTCGACCAAGGAGGGTCGATGTCGAGTGCTGTGGTCGATGTCGACATGTGGGGGTCGATATCGACCTCTGTGACCCCATACTTAAGCTCTTGGCAGCGATCTGGCATACTCGATTTCGACCAAGGGGGGTCGATTTCGATGTTTTTAGTCGATATCGACTGGTTCCAGTCGATGTCGACTCTGCTTGCTGTTTCCGTCCTCGCCAACAAGAATTTTCTAAGCTTTTCTTTGGTCGGCAAGAGGACTACTTGCTCCAGGTGCTTTGTTTCGCTCATGGTTGGGTTGAAAGAGAATTCTATCACTTCGTTCCCTATAGTAAAGGTTAGTAATCCTCGACGTACATTGATATTGGCATCAGCAGTAGCTAAGAAAGGCCTACCAAGTATAATAGGCACTACAGGATCTTTAGGCATCTCCAATACAATGAAATCAGTAGGTACAAAGAACTTACCTACCTTTACCGAAACGTCATCAACTATACCTGTGGGTCTGACGAATGAGTTGTCAGCCATATAAAGCTTCATGTCCACAGGTTCAAGGGCACCAATGTTCACCTTCTGCCAAATAGAGAGAGGCATGAGACTTACACTTGCCCCCAGATCACATAGGGCTTTATAACGATGTTGGCCAAGTCCCACGGTGATTGCAAACTTCCCTGGATCACTCTTCTTCTCAGGGAAGTCCATCTTTGAGCACTCCTCTGCGATCTCTGCCATGGATCTCTTCTTGCTCAGGATGTCTTTGAGGAATCGCACATAGGCGGGCATCTCGCTTAGGGCTTCTGTTAGGGGGATAGTGATGTTGAGTCCTTGAAGTATCTTTATGAAGCGCCTAAACTTACCTTTGGTGGGATCCTCCAATGCTTTGGAAGGGAATGGCAGTGTCTTCTTTGGAGTAGGGGCCAAAACGGAGGTCGGAGGGGCCTGTTGGACATCGACATCGACTAGGCTCTGGTCGATATCGACTGGAATGGTCGATATCGACTGGAATGGTCGATTTCGACCTCTGTTGTGGCTCTGATGGCTCTGCAGTGTCATCGACGTCGACCAGGGGGTCGTCATGGGGGTCGATTTCGACCTCTGGGTCGACATCGACTGGTCTGTCGATGTCGACTGGGTCTATTGCTTTCTCCTCTGTTTCCGTCCGTGGCTTTTGTACTTTGGTGCCACTCCTTAATTGTATGGCTGCGATATGGCCTGTCCCGGATTGTCCCTTAGGATTTGTGGTGGGTTGCCCAGGGAGTGTTCCGGACGGCCTAGGGATTTGTGCCGCCAATTGACCCAGTTGGGTCTCCACGTTCTTCTTCCATATATCCATCTCCCCAATCCTTGTGGTAAGGTGATTGAGTTGAGAGTGGATAGCATTGTTGGATTGATCGTTCTTAGCTTGGTTCCGCCTTATCTCGTCCAGCACGAGTTGAAGATCATCCTTCTTTTGGTCTCTCTCCGGGTGCCCAGGAGCTCTATAAGGCGGAGGGTCCCTAGGGTTAACCGGGTTCCTTTGTGGTTGATGGAACCTTTGGTCTCCCCAATATTGGTTATTGGGACCCCTCATGTAGCGCGCCTCTTGGTGAGTCTCCGCTAGGTGTACTTGTTCGGCATGGGGGCACTCGATGGTGGTGTGCCGCTGCGATCCGCACTCGATGCAATCTTGGTTCGCTGAAAGGAACCTCACTTGCTTTTGGAGCTTTCTAAGTTGATCTCTATGGAATTGCTCCTTCACATCCGGATCGATTACATTGGAGGGTTCATATAAGGGCATAGATGGGGCAGGCCTCGACGATGATGATGTGTCGGAAGCCTCAGGAGTCCCATATGTGTTGTCGAACTCCACCAACCTCTCTATGGTCTCCCAAGCCTCTTGTGGGGCGAGTTCAAGGTAGCCATAGGCGGTGTAGGTGTTGATCCTCTCCTTTGTTGCAGCGTCAAGAGCATTGTATATGATCTCCTGAATTACATATGGTGGTTGGCCATGCGTCGGGCATGATCGTAGAAGGTCTTTGAACCTTTCCCAAACAGTCGCCAGAGCCTCACCAGGCTTTTGTTTGAAAGCCGTGATTTTCTGTCGGATCAACGCCGTCTTAGAAGGAGGGAAGAACTTGTTGAGGAACGCGTCCTTAACTTCATTCTAGGTGCGGAGCGATCTTGGGGCTAAGCTCTCCAACCACTGTAATGCTTTACCTGTAAGAGACCATTGAAAGGCTTTTAGTTGGACATATTCAAGACTTCGTCCATCAGCAATAGTATCACAAAGGTCTAAGAAGGTAGAAATATGTGCCATAGGGCATTCGTTAGGTTTTCCTTCATATTGGTGCCTTCTAATCTCAGTTAAGAAGTTAGGTTTTATTTCAAAATTGGAGGCAGGGATAAGAATTGCCGATTTAGGCACTGTGAGAGCGGGGTGCATATATTGCTTGGCATTCCTAGGGAGGGCATTGATTTGGGCTTCTATTTGCCTCCGGCCTTCCTCCTCCCTATCCGCACGCTCCTTAAGTGCCGCCTCTCTAGTCGTTAAGTCCTCAACCTGCTTCCTTAGTTGTTCAATAAGTTCTGCTTGGTTCGCGTTTTCCGCCATGATTCTTTGAGCTTGGGCCCTTAGATGGAAATAACGCTCAGGGTCGTCTACTCCTTCAAATTCAGGTGGGCGATCAGCGCGTCGCATACACCTGCAAGACCAAACTAGAAAAAGACGTGAGATAGACTACTAGGGCGCGATTGATTGCCTCCCCGGCAACGGCGCCAATTTGTTGTTGCAGGAGGATTGATATGTCAAGTAATTACAAATATAAAGATGTAAATAAATGTAAACCAACTCCTGGCCTAAGCAAATAATTACAAGACTTCCTCCCGTTGTAGTGGAAGGGTAGTCAGGATCGATCCACGAGGAGGCGTGTCAGCGGGATCCTAGTAGTTTTGGAAATTTCACGTCTGCGTCGACCAGTAGCCTCGATTTCGACCTTAGTGCTCGATGTCGACCTCGGCTGTCGATGTTCTCTGCAACAGAAGACCTGCAAAGACAAAAACAAGTGGTCGATATCGACTGATGGGGGTCGATATCGATGTTAGTCTACGAAATCGACTGGCTCAGAAAACTGCCAGTCGATACAGAAGGGTCGATATCGATGTCTGGTGTCGATATCGATGTCAGCAAAACTCCACAGCGATGTTCGTCGTCGACTCAGAAAACCGTCAACGAACTCAGTGGTCGATATCGACGTCAAGGGTCGATATCGATGTCTCCCTGCAGTGAGTTAGTTTCTTGTCGGCAAAGAAAAGACCGAAGAATCAAGGATGGGAAGAGAAGCAATGAACAGAAATAACAGTGGGTTTTGGTGTGTATAAACTATATAAAAAGCAACTCTTAGGATGAGGGTTTACCACAACGTTAACCAATGCATGCGATGAGATAAATAAGACGGACAATTGCGCTATTTCTCCCGAGGGACAAGCTTTCGCCGATACACCAACTCTTAGGATTACTCTTTCAAATAAACCTAATTGTCTCTACCAATTTTATGTTTATAACTCAAGTTGTTAGCATGAACCCCTTTTCTTTCGATTAGGACTAAACATAGAATTGTAGGAGGAGAGATAGACACAACGATATCAACATCAAATACTTACCTCAAGCGCGCATGGCTAACGTCGGGCTCACCCCGACCCTAAGAGCTTTGGGGAACTACTCGCTTCTCATCATGGGATTCGTCATCAATTGAAAGGAAGAAACTTGCATTAAAATAAACTCCGAAGCTTTACAACTCAACGTCAACTTTCGCAAACGTCAAACTCTAAAACTTCTCTCTAACTCTAACTCTATTGTCTATGTCTTGGGTTGTTCTATGATTGGATTATTGGATCCTCTAACAAATCAGCCCTAGGGCTTTATTTATAGGCTACTAATCCTCGCTATCCAAGGATTGTAACTCCTATCTAAACTAATAACTCTATCCGAACAATTAGGATAGGTCTTTTATTTTGATAAAACTTAAATAACTTAAAGGTAAAAGATAAATAACTCTTCAGCTGTCCTCTATCTTGAAAGTATGAGAAAATTCCGTGCCTCCTTGAAGATATAGTTCCAATCCGCATTCGAAATCGAGTCTATCTTCTGTCGAGATAAGGGGTCGATATCGACACCAGAGGTCGATATCGAGGTCTCTGTTCCTGCTCGACTTGTTCAGCTCTGGTCGATTTCTATGTTGAGGTCGATATGGGGGTCGATATCGACACTGGGGGTCGATATTTGGGTCTAAGGTCGATATCTACCTCTTCTCAGCTTCACTTGATGTCTATGTTGAGGTCGATATCTATGTTGAAGGTCGATATCTACCCCAGAGGTCGATATCTATGTTGAAGGTCGATATCTACCCCAGAGGTCGATATCTGGGTCCAGGGTCGATATCTACCTCTTCTCAGCTTCACTTAGCTTCTTCGTTTTGACTCCGTTTTCGCTCGAATTCCTGCATGGTTAGCTCAAAACTTGTGTAGACTCTATTTCTTGCATTTTAGCCCATTCTTACTCAAGTTTATATTCTTTTGAACCTTATACGAAGTCAAAAGGTGCAATAAACAAAGGTACAAATATGTACATCAATCATAATAACGACATTAAACCAACAAGGACGTACAAGCATGAATATTTCAAGAATCTTAATACCACATGCTATTAATTTGCATGAAAGAAACAAGCATAATTTGCCTTAACCTTCGACGATCGGTTGATGACAACAAGACGAGCTTTTAGCACCTATCGAATCCAACGAAAATGAACATATTTAATATTGGTATTTTATGTAATTAACTTTACTTAACTCAATTAGAAATTGAATTAATTCTATAAAGTTAAGAATTTATACCAATATAACCTTCTCGGGGAGCGGGACTCGGTGTGGGTGCTTCGGGATAGCTTGGTGTCGCTGAAACGAGCAAGAATCTAATTAGTTGAAAAGTATCGGCCGCTTAATTTAATAAGTAATTAGTTTAGGGCCAGAATCGTAAATAGTCTAAAATAAGGGAAGTTTCTGTAATTGTACCAAAAGAGATTAAAAATCTCAACTTTGGGGTTATACGTACATACAGAGGAGAAAACAACGGCGATTCGGGACGAGGCTCGGTGCGGCTTCCCTCCGGCGTCGGTGGCTAACGGCACGGCAGGGCGGCAATCGGAGACGATGGGCGCGGCAATCAGAGACGGGCTCGGACAGAGATGGCCGACGACAATCAGAGGCGGCGCTCGGACTGTTGTCCGTGGGTGCGGCGTCGAACAGGGGCGATGTCAGGCGGCTTGGCTCGTGGCGCGTCTCCGGGCAAGGTGCGACTGCAGTGGAACTGCAGCGAAGGGCGAGTGCAGCGAGGTGGTGGTTCAAGGTCGCCGGCGGCTCGGGCAATGGTGGACAGGGCTGTTCACGGGAGTAAGGGGTACGGCTGAATGGGGAGGAAGACGGGATGAGAGGCTGAGTGTTTTTTTTTTTGAATTGTGGGAAACTAGGATTTGACGTGTATTTATACGGTTGATTTCGATAAAAGATAGATCTTTGATTCTATTAGGTTTATAATTAATTTAGGATAAAATTTAGAAGTAACGGGCAGATTTTATGGCAAATAAAAGAAAGAAAATAAAAAAGAAGGGAATAAAGATGGAGATATGAGGTGGGTTTATCCACCTTAGTGAGATGAATATTATTTAATTTATCTTCATAAATTAAATAATAAAAGTAATTAGATATTTCATCTAATTAAATCAACTTATATATTATTACTCGTTAGAATAATTTAATTATTCTAATCCATATCATTTATATTATGTGAATTTATTAATTGAACAAATTCACAAAATATACTATAATATAGTATAATATAGATTAATTTAATTGAATAAAAGAAATAGCCCAAAAATAATTTGGGGTATTTCACATTTTGGTTTACGACATCCTCCCACAACTTGTATATGTAGTCGAAGCACTTTTTGGAGATTAAAGTCTTTACCTCAGCAAAAAAGTTGACCTTATGTGCACTCGTTGGCCATTTGAAGCGTTCGATCTCCAAAGCAGTTTGCAGCTCATGTAGTTGTCAATCATTGACTCTATGGATTGCATCTATCACGACGCAGAAGTCGCCAGTCGATGAGTGAAGTGCCTCCTTTAGAACCTTGTGTTGACCCTCAACTCTGTACACAATTTCACGTAAAGTTTGAAGTTCATACCACTAAATGTGTATAGCATGTTGTAATGGGAGAAAGGAAGGAGGATGTACCTGTTTGTTGTACGCGTGCCGAAATGTAGAACATTATCTGTGTAGCATCGTACGATGTTCCTTATGTAAGGAAGCCACACCGACTCCAAATACGCCATCACACCTGGGAACGGGTGCCATCTCTCGTGTAACGCCCGATGACATCGTTGGAATGAATCCTCCGTCTTCGATTGGAACAATCCCCAACAGTTGCCCTTGAAGATGCCAGCGTAGCTTAAATTCTTTGTGATTTTCAGTGCAGCTTCCTCGCATTTTCTCGTGACATGTAACCAGCAAAGGAGATGCTGCATGTTGGGGAAGACAACATTTAGCGCTGCCAAGAGACCTAGGTCCCGATCAGTCATAATAGCTTGAGGCTGAATAGTCCCAAGCAAGACCTGAAGCTGACTCAACACCCAAGCGTACATGTCTTCATTTTCGTGCGACATGAAGGCATAGGCAATGTAGTAATTATGGCCAGAGGGTGTGAATCCAACCACCTCGCACAATGGAATCCCATATCTGCAAGTGTAAATTTGTTACGTGTGCAGTACTATATAATTGGCTGCATATGTAATAATGTAATCGTATTTGATTGACTTACGCATTTGTTTTGTACGTGCTGTCCAATATGATGACGTAATGAAACCTTCGGAGTAGCCGTATCCCATGTGGTTGCGCTAGGAAGAGGTCGCTCAAGATATCGTTGTCATCTGGATGTCGTCTAAACTCGTAGTAGTATCCTCTTTCCCGTAGATGATGCAGAGTATCTTGGGTCATCGTCCGACTCCCCCTTTCTTCGGCGGCCATCTTGTTAAGTGTGTTGCTAAGGGAACACGATGACGTGACGCTGTTTCCATCCAACTGTCTCAAACCGTATCCAATGGCTTTTGGAGGAGTTCCAATTTCCTTTATCTACCTAGCCATCTTCTTCTCTCCATCGGTCATTCGTCCGGCGTACGCGTGCCCCTTCAACCTTGTGGGAAGATGGTGGTTATGCGTTCCGTGGGTTACAATCATCACCCACTGACCCGGCGACCCTTCTTGCATGTGTAGCGAAAAGAGACAACCATTTATCTTGCTTTGAGTGCTCCAGAGTTTCTTCCTGCGTGGTCGGTACTCCCCGTATTGCTCGCAAGTCAGGAGAACCCCGCTTGGACGGTTTGTCGCCCCCGTCCATGAACGCTTTATTACAAAAACCATGCAGTATTTCATACCCAATTCTTTGAAATGTGTAACCATTTCGTTACGGTCATTCCAAATCCTTGTTTCCGTGAAATCAGATGTGAAATCTGGAAACTATAGTCACCAAATTCAACAATTCAACAAAACGTTCAACATAACTAATACATATGAACTATGAGCAACGTATTTGTACCTGGGTCGGACGTGATTGAGAGTCACTGCGTAGACCGGGCTGCACAACGTCGAGAAGTTGATTCTCTTGCGATTCGTCCATTGCGATACTTGCTTTTTAAGGCGAAATCTGTTTTGTGGGTTTCCGGCTTTACGCCGGTCTTCTTGAAATAAGTGTGGTTGGCGTCGTTCCTAAGCGGGAATGCACGTGGACAAAGACGTGCATTCTTGCACGTGGTCAAAGACGTGCAAGATCGCACGTCGTTAAAGACGTGCAAAACCCTAACCTAACCCTAACCCTAAACCCTAACTCCTAAAACCCTAAACCGTAACTAACCCTATCCCTAACGAAACCCTAACCCTAAACCCTCGATCGGGTCCTGTAATAACATAATAATAACATAAAAACAATAATAATAACATAAAAACATAATAATAACATAAAAACATAATAATGACATAATAACATGAAAATCCATCACATACAAACACTAGTTCGTACAGACACTATACATTCTCATGTAAGTGAGCGCTCAACGTCTCCAACACCTCGTCGCACATGTCGTCGAACGGAGGAATGGCTGCCAAGGCTCGTAGATGCCCAAGAATATACTGAATCCGCTCCTCTCCCTCGGGAGGGATATGTGCGGGATGAGGCAGGTCCACCCATGGGTCCAAGGTGATCGGGTGAACGGGCGCAAGAGGGCCCTCAACTGGAACCGTCGTGGACAACACATAAGGCCGGATCTGAGATGCGTACCAAGCCATGTAATCCGCGGTGAAACCTCTCTAGTAATCCTCGCTGGTACGACGGTGCTCACCCATCGGGTAGAAGCGGGTGTCTTCCTGGCTGTCCCACCTGTCATGCGGAAGGGAGAATGGCGACGTACTTCTTCTTCAGGCTGGCGTCGCGAATGACCTGCCTTGGAGGGATGACGTCCTGTGGAACTCCTTGGACCCGACCAAACTAGCGAAGACACCGATCAGGCATATATGGCTTCTCCTCCCCGCAGAAAGTAATGGTGCCGCGATAGGTGGATGACCGGTACTCGCCGGCAAAGTCCAAATCACGTCCGAAGGGCATCTAACAAACCTACAAAGTACAGTTTCCAATATCAAATCAAATCAACGTAAATATTATATTTTATTAATAGTGTCGGACATATACCTCATCGATGGTCAGCCGATCGACGACCTCCCACATATGCCGAACCCGGTCGTGCTTCCCAACATCTGTCATGCGGTTAAGGGCCTTCGGAGGCTTGAACCTCCCATACCACCGTGGATCCGCCATCCTGACCGGGTCGGCGGACAGCTCACCATGGAAGCGTGGGAAGTACGCCCAGATCCAAGCCTTTCAACAGTAAAAAAGCGGTTAGATTTAAACAATATAATTTCAGTAAAGTAAAACAATATAAGTTCGGCTCGTACCTGCAGTAAAGACGTGCATCCATCTAAGCCCTTCGCCTCTGCGCGGGTAGCCTCTCCGAGGCCCCTGTACAGACAGGCGAGGGCACCTGCACCCATGCGATGTTGGCCACTCGCGGGATGTCCCACATGAGGCCAAACATCCGGAAGCCTACCCGGCTCTGCGACTTGTCAACAAACAGAGTCGCGGCGAGAGCAGTGGCCAGGTACGCCAACGTCAAATATCGCTGCCAGTCCGGGTCGTCCGCTGCCACCGGACCTCCAACCCAGTCAGCGTCGATCGGACCGTGCCTCTCGATCCATCTCCCTGTCAGCAGTGGCACGGGGTATCCTCCAGCTCGCTTGTACGCCTTCAGCGTCGGGACATCAAGCTGATAGTACTTAGCGACAGTGGGGTACAGCTCAACGTCGGTCAAGGCTGAGACACAAGCGTCTGCGTCAATACGCAGCCCTAGCAACTAGCAAGCAAGCGACGTCATGCAGCGTGATGGTCATCTCGCCCCAGGGAAAATGGAAGGAGCTAGTCTCCGGATGCCAATGCTCGATGAACGTTGTCACTAGCTGTGCGTCAACACCCTCCCAATGCAGACTCCGTAGCTGCGGGATGCCCGTAGGTAGAAGCTCCTGCCACCAGGTCATCGGCCCCTCATAAACGTAGGGGTCAAACTCTACCAGGCGAGTCGCCCGATGGTGGATCTTCAGCAGCGGAATTACCACAGTCCCATCTCTCCATATCCGGTACGCCCAGTGGTGCCTGTACGACACCAACAGAGTGCCCGGGGGCAAGTCCTCTGCCTCCGGTGCAGCCGGTCCAGCAGACTGCGCCGGGACGGGTGCTGCATCCGCACCCCTCTCCTTCTGTCCTCCCTCCCTCTCCTCCTTTCGATCTCCCTCTCTCTCTCTCTCTCTCTCTCTCTCTCTCTCTCTCTCTCTCTCTCTCTCTCCCTCTCTCCCTCCCCATCTCCGTCCCAGACCTCAGCCGCGGCATCCTCGACCCCCTCTCCACCATTGGGGATCGTGTCATCAGCAGAATCCAAAGATATGGGCGCCGGTGTGCCGGAGGTCGAAGCCTCATGGATAGCGGCAGACACCCTCGGCGGCTGGCTACCCCGAGAAAATCAACATAATCCCTGAAAACCTCCTGGGACGACATAGGCGGCTGCTGCCCAGACAACGGATTACCAGATCCACGAAACTCTGGCAGACCTTGCTAGAAGCTATCATCAACGTCGTACGGGGACTCCCGGCGGTCTGCTGGGCTCCCGATCCCACGAACGTGCTCTCCGCCTTTGCAGATCTCAATAACTCATCCACTGTGTGGGCCGACGTCTCCTCCCTACTAGCTGGTACCGCCTTACCCATACCGTCTCCTTCAACCCTATCCTCACCCTTGGGCATAACCTGACTGTCCGCTGCCCGGTCTCCGACCCTAACAACCCGTAGGGTACCGTCACTCCTCAAAAGTCTCGTCGCCTGTTATGTTGAATATAATATTTTTTATTAAATTATTTAGTCGTTCAATATAATATTTTATTACAATATAATATTTTTTTATTAAATTATTTAGTCGTTCAATATAATCTTTTAGTACAATATAATATTTTTTATTAAATTATTTAGTCGTTCAATATAATGTTTTAGTACAATATAATATTTTTTATTAAATTATTTAGTCGTTCAATATAAAATTTTATTACAATATAATATTTTTTATTAAATTTTTTAGTCGTTCAATATAATCTTTTAGTACAATATAATATTTTTTTATTAAATTATTTAGTCGTTCAATATAATATTTTATTACAATATAATATTTTTTTATTAAATTATTTAGTCGTTCAATATAATATTTTATTATAATATAATATTTTTTATTACGATTTAATATTTTTAACCTCTTTCTTCTCTATTATTTACAAACTATCCAATATAAAACTATAAAATATAATAATATATAATATGAAACCATAAAACTATACTATAAAAACTATAATATCAAACTATACTATAACCTATACAAACTATAATATCAAATAAAACATAAATATAAAAACTCTAAATATAAAATAAATTAATTAAATATTTAAATTTACATACAGGTGGGGTAGGGACGGGCGACACCTCCATATTCCTCCGTTTCCGAGGCGGGAGAATCATCGCCCCCTCCACCGCCGGCGCAACCACCTCTGCCGCCTCCTCCACCGCCGGAGCCTCCACCGCTGCCGACTCCACAACAACAACACCTCCTCCCCTAGCCTTCACCGCCAGCAACACCACTGCCGGCACCTCCACCTCCATACCACCATCTCCGGCGTCCTCCACCCCAGCCGCCTCCGTCGTCGTCTGCAACACCATCTCCACCTCCCCTCCACTGCCGGAGCCTCCCACAACCTCCATCTCCGTCGCCAGACCCTCCATCTTCGTCATCTCCGTCTCCATCCCTCTCTTTTCTTTCTCTCTCTGTTATCTCTCTTTTCTTTCTCTTCTGTTGCTTTCTTTCTCTGAGACGAAGACGAGCCACATTTTGTTCGTCTCTTTTAAACGTGGTTGCACGTTAAAATGAATGTGCAATTATGCACGTTGGAATGAACGTGCAAATTTGCACATCAAATTGAACGTGCAGATGTGCACGTCATTATTAACGTGCAAATGTGCACGTCTATTTCAACGTGCATATGTGCACGTTCAGCAGCATGTGCTGGCACGTAGCCACGCCGTGGGTGTTCCCATTTTGCACATTTTTTCGGACGTGCAATCACGTTTCTTTGAACGTGCAAGCATGTTGTTTTTAACGTGGTCATTTGCGGTGTATTTAGTCTCCGCGTATTGGGATTGATAGAATATATATAACTTTATTTTTACCTATTCAAACCCACCCGAAAAGGGTTGAATTAAATCCCGAAAGGGCTTGACTAAATCCCGAAAGGGCTTGACTAAATCCTGTTTGGGCTTGAATAAATTCCGGTTGACAAATTCTTGTGGCGTTTTGTGCACGAGCAGTTTGTGGCTCTACTTTTGACATTTCCTGGAGGTCTTCTGCTTGGTTGGGGGCGTGATGTTTGGAGTCGGGATTGGCTGGGGTCGTTGTGGTGCGTTCAGGGCGACTCCGTATCTAGGAAGGAGCTTCCTTGGAGTTTCGTCTGCACTTCCCACATGAGATAGATTCATGCTGTACCGTTGGCCCACGGTGCTACTGTTTCGGTGGTGCTTGGCTTCGCTCTTCGTCGTCGTCCGCAACTGTTGGGTGGAGGTCTTCTTTGATCGTTCGTGTTGTAGAGTTATTTCGCTTGTTTCTTAGTGCCTTTTTCTGTTTTCATTGTATGTTTAGGCGGTTCCCGCCTGCCGATTTGTCGGTCTCTCGAGAATCAGGCTTGCCTGATCTCGAATTCTTACTTAATAAAAAAAACACAGAAATTTTTTTTGATGCCCTTTCAATTTTTTCGCGGTGTCATTAACACATCACAGTCCTTCAATTCTCTTGAGGAAATTTGGTTGCAAATGACAAAAGCATTGACTGCCTCAATGCTTCTTGCTTACGCATTGGAACTGTAAAAAGAGCGTTTTACAGTCACTCTAACGTGGTTGCTGCCATTTTACAGTCACCTGCCATGCCACCGTCACACTTTCCACCCACGATCTTGCTTCCTACCCCACCGTTTTCGGTTAACCGTTTTCTTCCTCCAAAGTCCAACGCTTTCAAATGCAACTACTACTACTTGTAAATTGTAAATTTGTTATCACATCACCATTTTGATTTTTAGGGATTTTTTTGGAGGGGAAAGGTAAGTATCCATGCATCGGATCTAATATAAGATCATGTTTATCAAAAGATGTCAGAGATATTAAAAATATTTATTTTTTTCAATATTCCTTTTTCCACCACATCATCTTAGTATCTCATTTTTATTTTTTTGTTCATTTTATTAATAGCATCTCTAACATTTTTTCTTACCAATTCAATTTACAATTATACTTCTCTCGAATAATTATTTCAATTCTAGATTAAATGTTTATATATAACATCCCTGTCCACATCGGATATCATAAGGATGTTGGGAGGTCCCACATCGGATATCATAAGGATGTTGGGAGTGGTTTATAAATGATTCAAGCCCTACCCATGTCACAAGAGCTCTTCCTTTTCAGGCTCCAAGTGAGGAAAACGGACCTGAGAGGGCTTAATTGTAACGGCCCATATTATGAAATCTATATTACGTTTATAGGGAAGAAATATCCCCCTGCCTTAGCAATCCAAGTACGAGCTATTTATTTGTTCTCTTTAAGTTATAATCCTGTTTAAGTCTTAAGAATTAAATGATATAATTCAGAAAAATGGGATTTCATACCCTAAAAAGAGTCAAATAGTCCAATCATATTTTGTGCTTTCGCACGGAAACCTGTCCTATAACAACTAGTCAAACTCAAAGGAGATGACAAAGAGTTCAAATCAAGATAAATATACATTGCTTCTAAATTTCCAACTAAACCAAAATATTTATAAAGCCAAGTTGTAAGATTTTCGAAGTCTTCTTAACACTCTCGTCCCGTGAGAACAACCCCTGCCATAGAAGCAATTCAGCAAGCAAAAGGAAGCGGGTACCTGAAACTATACCACAAGTCAAGGTCGAGCCACTCATGCGGGACCGGAAGTCCTCGCTGAAGCAATATAATACGCCTATACCTAGAATAAAGGATGTTCTAATGCAATACTGGAAATTAAATCACACAAGCATGTTGACAGTTTATATAATGCAGAAAGCGATAAATTGGATCCACGTAAAATGCCAAGTGGCATATCCCTCTCCTACCTCTGCACCCCTTCCCGTTAGTGCAGAGACTGGCCAGTTCGATGCTATAGCATATCATATCTCATCATAGCATATCATATCTCATCATATCTCATCATCATATCGCATATCATGCTCATGCCCGATGGTGCTGGGCTATCATCTCATATAACGACACGACTAACTCAGGACAACCCGATGGGACTAGGCTATCCTATGACCCTAGCAAAGACTCTAGAACTCACAGATAACGGTCGTTCTTTTTCAAACACATAAAGAATAGGGATGCTCATTCATAAGTGCAAGTCCTAAGCATGATACTACATGGCATACTTTTATGCATATGCAACACCTACATACTATATGACACATCAGGCATGATGTCCAATCACTTGAGCAAGCCCCGGAGGACTTACCTGGAGTCTTCACATTCAATTAGCCAGCAAACAACCCACTCAGAGAATCACCCATCAGCAAACAAACCACTCAGAGAACCATCCAATCACACTAGCTAGCAAATAATAAGTAAGAAATAGTTCATCAATACATATTTAATTAACATACAAGCAAGCTTTCAAGTCAACACAAGATTCAACAATATTTCATTTAAATAATCTAACATTCTCATCATGACCATCATCCTCAATTAATCTTGTTTTCATCAAGTATGAGACTAAGTTCAAAGTCTTACCAAGATCACCACTCAAAACATGTTACTTGAGATTAAACTCAGGTTTTGCTTAACGAATGCTCAAGTAATTCATAATTTATCAAATCCTCAAATACTCAACTAAAATCATAAGTTCTCAACACCAAGGATCAACAAGTCTTATTTATCAAACTCGCATAATAAATCATGCTCAAGGAGTAAACTAAGGTAAGTTGACAATAATATCTTTTATCGAATCATTTTCTCGAGTATCATATATTCATCCATAGTTAAGGACTAAGGCATGATAGATCAACATTTCTAAAATCCTTAATGAATTCAATTATCACTAAATCACTCAATCAAAGCTCGAAGTCAATGCACGCAAGATTAAAACATAACAAGTGCTCACGATATCTCTTATATACCTAATATGCTTATTCATATTGAACTACACTTATAACAGTTTACTAATCAAATTTATTAATCAGTTATAATTCTAACCAATCAAAGTTATAACTATGTAATCATAACAACTATCCACAATTATAACATGTTCAATGCGAAGAGTAAAACAAGTTGACATCTAAGAAATCATTTATAACTTCATTTGCGCATAAACACTTAAACAAGGTTACAAGGCATAATAACTAATAAGCCCTCAAGGCACATCTCTTTATCTAAGATCCCAACTTTACTTATCAAGACAAGTTATTAAATGGTATTAACTCACTAACCACCTATTTCACTAATCAATTAACACTCGAACATGATACACAATTTAGCAAGTGGTTTTCTACAAGAGTGAATCCCATCTTAGTTTTATTTATCAACTTCTAATTAAATTGACCCAACCACTAGATAAAAATTTACTACTTGCGAAATGGTTTTCCATTTCATAAACAAGTCCTTAACATATCAAAACCAAAATTTCCATATTTCTAATAACCAACCAATCTGCACTAGCACATCAACCAAATTTAAATCTAACCCAATTCTCCAATCGATACCAAAATTCAAAAAAAAGTTCCATTCAAGCTAAAGTCTAGGATCTATACCCATAACACGAGTTCGATCGCACGGGCACAAGACTTAGAGGACGGTTCGTAATTAGGCAGGTCGGAGCTACAGAGGCGTCGGAGGAGGCTTCGAACTACTGCCTTCGACTTCGGACGTGGCGGGTCCTGGTCAGCCTCGAATGGCTAGTTCAACCGAGGCCATCAGTTTTGCCGCAGCACAATAGGGAGGGGATGAGAGGAGGCGAAGGCGGTGCGATTGGCGAGTACAACTGACGGCGGTGCTAGGCTTCAACACTTGGGACCTGGGCTTCGTTTTTGTTACTCCGTCCGTCTACAAAGGTGCGGCGAGGAGCTTCGATTCGGCCTTCAATGGAGGTCGACGAGGACGTTATAGGGAAGGGGAGTTGAGTCACAAGGATGGAGGCAGGCTCTGGGTCAGCATCGACGTCAACAGTCAGCTCCGGAGGTAGAACGAGGAGGTTAGGAAGGAGCGAGGGCGGGAGACGCGATATGGGTTGAGCAACGCAACGGAAGCTGAGTTGCAGCTCTCCAATGGCGGCTGTTATAGGTGAAAGAAAGAGAGGGAGGAGGCTGAGAAGGGGCGACAGAATTTGAGAGAGAGACGACGAGGCCGTTGACAAGCTTGAAGCTTGAGGATTGGTGAGAACAGGTGATGGAGGGGAGAGAGAGAGATGTAGTGCTGAAATGAAGGAGGGGCGGCTACAAGTATGAGATTTACAAGGGAAATGGATGGGGCGGCTAGGTTCCGAAATGCGGTATTTATACGCCTTAATTAGGGTTAAGTTAAATTACGAGAAATCGCAAAAACCATTTCTTTATTTCTGTTATCTAATAATTATACCACATCTAAACAACACATTTAATCCCATAGGTTTTATTTAAATTAAAACACCATAAAACATTATCATACTCATCTCGTTATGTTCAGAACAATACTTCATTCTTAATTCCAAATTCGAAAAAAAAATTTACAAGTCTTGGTATAAGATAAGAAAATATATAGGTTTTTAAATCGAATTTAAATATGTGTCGGATTTGCTTCGAAGAAAATAAAATCACTTTGATCGAGGACGAAGATTCTTAAAATTTCCAGAATCTTAGAAATTATAATATTTAAAGTTTCGAGTTCTTACATTATCCACCTCTAAAAACAAGTCTCGTCCTCGAGACTAAAATCCTTTTTAAAAGTACAAAATATTTTCAACTCGAGTCAGCTCCTCCTATGTTAGTCAACCAGATTTTCAAGGAGTCAAGAAACAATTTATCCACCTCTAAGAGCTAGTCCCATATTCCACTTCCTAAGTTCATTTCTCATGATTATTTTCAATATCAAACTCAAGTATCAACATATTCGAAACATCATCATAGCAAGATTCATCATCATATTAGTTTTCATCATTTCAGGCTCAAGGTATCAACATATCGGAATTCATCATACTACGAAATCCCATTATCAGCAGATCACATCATTAGTAGAACATATAATCATAGAAATCTGCACATTGCTATTAATAAAAAACGAACACAATCATCATACTCACACATCCACACCAACCAGAAAGGGCACAATCAAGCATAATGACGAGCACGACATCGGCAAATGAAATGCGCAACCTTAATAAATCTAGACGATCCACTCCTTATCACACCATAGACAGATATATAAGGATGACGCAAGGCTTAAGCTGAATTCAAGGAGAGAGACACTAAGGGACAATTCGACTAACTCTTGACACGAAGATAGACTCGTATAGTATCTGGTAAGACTGAATACGAGAATTTTACCGATGCCCATGAGAAACCCTTAAGGTTATGATCATATCACTCAAATCATCACGGGACACATCATGTCATAAAACACACAACGTGGTAATCTTGCACACTAACATGAACCTATCTCAGGAGGCAACGATGATACAATTCTAGCACTAGTGTCATATCATGTGGTAAGGTACAAGATAAATAACCGATCATTATGAGAGAAATATCGATATACATACTATCCTCAAGTCAAATCATCACTAATAGGGAATATCACACATGTATTGACCAGGAATGTTGTTAAAGTACAACATACATACATAGATAAGATAGATTTAACAATTTGTCACCCGAATATGACTAAATATATTAGTACGTGCTTGAGGGAATCCTATATGCTACTATAGGGTAAGAAACTAAACAAAACATGTAAGAAATAGTATGAACATGTCTCAAGAGTCACAAAAGAAACATCACATAGTTTACTAGAAAGACAAGGGTAAGTGTGTGCTTCATGCATTTGTGTCACCAAAGCATACATCAACACATACTTCATACCAC
This sequence comes from Persicaria maculosa, assembly GCA_963922045.1. Lineage (NCBI taxonomy): Eukaryota > Viridiplantae > Streptophyta > Magnoliopsida > Caryophyllales > Polygonaceae > Persicaria > Persicaria maculosa. Next base: position 16,893,251 of record OY998257.1, on the reverse strand, counting down.
TATAAGCTCGACATGGTAGATAGCCTAACATCAACAATTCTTAAGCAAAATGTGTTGCATAGACATGCAAGTGCAATTTAAACTATAAGGATGGGCATTATGAGCATACGAGGCCTAAAACTATTAGTGCATAATGAGTATAGAAAGACATCATGTGGTAAGTAAAAGTAAGCCTGTGTAATATTATAGCCTGTGCATGGTACCATCCATATAAAGTAGAGTATGATGATGTCAAAAGGTAGCAAGATAGCTCTAATGGTGATATTCAAAATGCATAAGCAATCATAATTTCATAAAATCACATAACAAGGGCGAATATGCAAGAGAGGTATACTACCAAAACCCCATTACATAAGTGATCATACGGATGATGTAAATAGTGCAAGGAATCACATATCATCTTGTTGATGCGAAATTTCTACATATTATCGATAATATATGACGATGGGCGAGTACATGATAATATACTTTACAACAAGATGATACATAATAAGCCAAACCACCCATATCAGAAGAGTGATCATATAAATAATATAGAGAGTGCAATAAATCACATAATATTTTTCTCAACTGCTTAATTTCCAAATATAACATATGGCAAGGTGTAAGCATGCGGAGGTATGTTCTCGTCACCAAAATGATGATTCGCAACTAGTCAAAACAACTATATAACCACACTACATGAATATATGTAAAGTATAATAAAAATGATGTGAATCTAAAATGGTGATCACTAAGCATGGATATAGAGTGTAATGATATAGATATGCATACCTAACTAAGATACGGATAAAAGGCACGGGTCGAGCTATCATGAGTCACACAATAATAGTAATCAAACAACGTTATAACTAGGGCATAAAACCAAATAACCATTTCTTCGAAAGTATAAATCACATGAGAGATACTAGGAGCACACAACACAGTAGGGGTGCATATAAGTAGCGTTTAGCACATATAGGACAATAACACATAATAATCCAAAATGAGAATGCGAAAGAAACAGGAGCATGAGATGTGTAAAAGGAGATAATACGACCATGGAACGGTAGTGACTGTCTAAAGTTACACAAAACGTCATGATGTGCGTGTACATGTCAACAAGGAAGGAATATTACAAGTAACAAAAGGTAATGTCATATCAAGTCATGGATTGCTCAAGTGTGGCTACCATCAAAATCAGATAATAGTTTCCAAGGGGGGCATACTATAAGAGAGTAACACGTATATACCTAAGGATCATCCCATAAATTTATATAGCTATCATGGTGTGTAAAAATGCGATGTGTAAAGTCCTTAAAGAATGACAATCGTAGAGTTATAACACGGTTAAGAACATACAACGATGAGAGGTACATGGATGAGCAAGACGTTAACCATATAAGACATAAAATCATAATATAGTTAAATCAATTACATTTAACGAGTACAAGCAGACAAAGATCAAAGCACGCAACGAGATCATGCAAGAAGGCTAACAAGTTTACTAAGAATCCCGTGATAGAAATAATAAAGGCATGATGTAGATGGGGTATACAGTCACAACATAACTAATTTAGTTATACCTAACATTCTTAAGCCTCCAAAAGGGAAAGCGGTAACAAAAGAATTATGTAAGGACTATCATGAATATATGATTAGGAGTGATAACAACAATATAGATGAAGAATAAGATCACACAGTTCACAAGTCATGAATCGCTATAGGGCACTATAACATCAATAAGTCAAGGGTTCATAGCAGATGATATACATGTATATAGGAGCTAACATGACAATGCATCAGAAGTTAAACCAATCATATCGCAAGGCGAGGGAGACACAAAAGAAGTACTAATGAAGGTAAGGCAATCCTAAGCTAAGGTGGCTAAAACATGGATGAATCAAGTGCAATAGGATAGATATACATATCAAAGTAGATCCAATTAGAACACGTATATAACACAATAACACATCCAAACATGGAAACACAAACAAGACTACCATCATAACCTAATAGATGTTTCTCGGGGCAACATTGATTCATCCCCACTGACTCCATAACCCATTATGAAAGGAAGCCTAGTTGTTTCTTAGGAGAACAATATACTTTTGGGTGGACACCAACCATACAGAAGACTTTCAAATGAATTTTCCCCGAATGAACAAAGACGTCAAAAGAACTCTCGATACAAAAGATGACATCCAACAGGTTTCTAAGAGTCACTCATCAAGACCCCTTTTTAGTATTATACTCCCCCAAGACAATCAACACTCTAACTTATATACCAGTTCGCAACAAGTTAGAATCATAAGGTTTGAAATATAGGTGACCAACATGGAAGGAATTTAGAAGAAACCAGAGCGGCAAGGCAAGAGAAGAGTGTTGAAGAGAGACAAGGAGTTATCATGGCAATTTATCGAGGTTCTCAAAGATCGCAAATAAAACTTCACCAAGAATTCAAAGAAGTTAATCAATAGGTCAACTTGCTATCTTAACGAATCTCACCATTAACAAGTTAGCTTGAATATAAAGTCTCTTCCCTTAGAGAGGAGGAAACCCTTTAATCAAGATTTAAAGTCTACGTTTTAGAGATCATTCTTGTCTTCATTACTAAGCAAGTTACATCTATTCATCATTTCAACCTATAAAGGCCAAGTTGTACAAGTCTCCTTCCCTAACCAAATAAACAAGCAAGAATTTATCTTATTGGAATAAGAGACATGTAAGTTATCAATTATACAAGTCAGACAATTATAGGATGACAAGTAGCCACATAGGCAATACATCATAGTTAACCATCATCGTTCATAAAAACAAAATAGAGGTGCATGGCATAACTTCACAAAATCTCATAAAGTCACAACATATGAACGATAACACGTCGAGGGTAGGAGGGACAATGTCATACCAATCACATAATCCTATTTTAAGAATAAGCAATTCATGTCTATTCATTGATTCACATGCATTTTAGTCGAGTTGTACACACATGATCCTCTTTTGAACAAATTTCGCATAAGAGAGCAATATCATTAGAATTCATCATCTAAGATATCACTAAATAGATCATAGAACAATATCATGCCAAAACATCTCAAGTAAGCACATAAGTGATGCATTTTGTGATACCTACAAGTATTCCATAGGCATCCCCATGAAATACTTGTATAAGTATCACAAAATCGTCACAATGTTCTCACTAGATCCGACCAAGTACTTTACAAGCGTCCCTGTAAAATACTTATGTCGACTTTGTGAAAACATTATCCCTAAGCAAGAATCAACAATTTATATCAAGAATATGAATTTCATAAGTATTTCTTATCAAGTCACTATGAACTCTTATAGTCAGAATATCATGGCTCTCAAATCAACAAACATAATTTCTCAATTCTCAAAACCATAAGTTTTCTCATCAACTAGAGTAAGATTCTCAAGCATGAGCTCATAAGCTTCCAACTAACTAATACGAAACATCCGTCATAACCATGTAGATCCTTATAATCTCATTTCACGTCCTAATCAACCAAGGCCAAAAGGCCCCAATAATTTCCATCATAAGTGATATATGTAGCAAAACAAATATGTATAAATCAAACACATCAAGAATGGTGACAATTGTCCAATCCAAGCCATTAAGTATCATACATTATATGCGCATAACAAGATCAAAGCATGTTATAAGAAACACGTCAGATGTCATAACGAGGGAAACTCATATAAACAAATATCATACCAAGTCATCAAGAATAACACACATGAATCACCAAACTTCTCCCCCAAATTTACATATCCCTAAAATCAAGTTTACGAATTACTCAAACAAGATTTTACATATGCCCTCCATGCCCATCTATAAAGTATAAAGCTAATGGTCTCTACCAATCCCAATCTATATCCGTAAGGGATAGCTATCGCCATGACTACCTAATCAAGTCCAGATTCTCACTTCTCAAGGTGGGTATCTTACTTATCCATATTAAATTCATTTTTCCCTTTGAAAACATTGAAAACTCTTGAAAACCTTTAGGCCATTTTATTTTCAAAACTCAAAATCACCAATTGTTTTACAACTCATTTGTACTCGGATTGCACAACCTGGCTCTGATACCAACTTTGTAACGACCCAGATTATGAAATCCGGGTTACGTTTATAGGGAAGAAATACCCCCCTGCCAGATCTTAGCAATCCAAGTACGAGCTGTTTATTTGTTCTCTTTAAGTTATAACCCTGTTTAAGTCTTAAGAATTAAATGATATAATTAAGAAAAATGGGATTTCATACCCTAAAAAGAGTCAAATATTCCAATCATATTTTGTGCTTCCGCACGGGAACCTGTCCTATAACAACTAGCCAGACTCAAAGGAGATGACAATGAGTTCAAATCAAGATAAATATACATTGCTTCTCAATTTCCAACTAAACCAAAATATTTATAAAGCCAAGTTGTAAGATTTAGGAAGTCTTCTTAACACTCTCATCCCGTGAGAACACCCCCTGCCATAGAAGCAATTCAGCAAGCAAAAGGAAGCAGGTACCTGAAACTATACCACAAGTCAAGGTCGAGCCACTCATGCGGGACCGGAAGTCCTCAATGAAGCCATATAATACGCCTATACCTAGAATAAAGGATGTTCTAATGCAATACTGGAATTTAAATCACACAAGCATGCTGACAGTTTATATAATGCAGAAAGAGATAAATGGGATCCACACAGAATGCCAAGTGGTATGTAACGGCCCGGATATAAATATCCGGGATACGTTTCGAAGGTCGGATACCTTCATTCGGATGTTGCAATTCAGGTAGGGCTCGAGGTTTCAAACCTCTAATCAGTCGAAGTTTCATAAATACAATTTAAACGAAAGTAAAGCAGAAATATGACTTAGATACAAAAGCCACGGCAGAGCCGGGTCAAAACCAAACCAAAGTGGGTGATTTGCCATTTGTCAAGTTAGAATATATTAGCCGGATTCTTCGATTCGCCAAAAGATTTCCCCGTCACAGAAGCATGGAGCAACAAGAGCAGTACCTAACACTATCCACGAAGTCAGGCCTGGTGATCGCTTGCGGGTCCTCTGACCGCGCTGAGTCCACATAACATGCCTATGCCTAAATAAAAGATGACTAATGCAGTACAAGATTTAAATCACACTATCATGCCCCTAGTATATATAATTTGCGGAAAAGAACTGTAAAGGGCCCAAGACAATGCCAAGTGGCATATCCCTCTCCTACCTCTGCACCCCTTCCCGTTAGTGCAGAGACTGACCAGTTCGTTGCTATAGCATAGCATATCCTCGTGGTGGTGCACTCACCCACGGTATCATCATCATAACATAAATTAAATATAAATTAAACATGCCCGATGGCGCTGGGCTATCATCATGCTCATATCGACTCGATAGACTCAGGGCACCCGATGGGGCTGGGCTACCCTATGACCCTATCAAAGACTCTAGGACTATCACAGATAACGGCCGTTCTGTTTCAAACACACAAAGTAGTCACATGCTCAGTTCAATGCAATCCTAGCATGATACTACATGGCATGCTTTAATATGCAACAAAACTACACATTACATGACACATTAGGCAGGAGGTCCAGGTTACTGAGTAAGTCCCGTAGGATACTTACCTGTTGATGCAGAACAGCAAGATAACACAAGCAAGGGCCCAAATGCAAGTCCAAAGTAATCCAAAAGCAATATACACCTATCATCAAGCCATTTCCATAAGATACCAGACCAACATTCAGACACACGAACCCAAGTTCTCAACATCCTCAAAACCGACTGATAGTAAAACCGTCTTCCAAAATCTTAAATCCAAATTAAGTCAACTCATATTCCAAATAATTCTCAAATCACACTTGGCCAAATTCCGACATTAAACAATTTAAACCTTAAAACCAATCTCTCAAAATCATATACTAGAAATCATTCCGGCATTTTATTTCAAACAATATATAAATAAATCCTAATATTAAATCATCAAAATAACCTATGCTCACAATCATAATTATAATTCAAAACCAACAATTCACTTTAAAATTCCTAACTCACATGTTTAAATCCTCATAAAATGCATCAATTAAATAATCCAATTAATATTATTTTAAAACAAATAAATCCTAATATTAAATCATCAAAATAACCTATGCTCACAATCATAATTATAATTCAAAACCAACAATTCACTTTAAAATTCCTAACTCACATGTTTAAATCCTCATAAAATGCATCAATTAAATAATCCAATTAATATTATTTTAAAACAAATAAACAATATATAACGATTAATTTTCCAAAATTTATAATTATAACCAATCCCAAAATAATATTAATATTCAAATAGTTTAACACTTACTATCCATATATTCTTAAAACAAACCAAAAAATATATTTATAACTCCATATCAATTAATGTTACTTTTAAACCCCTTTTAAATACAAATATTAATAATTTCAGGACTTATAAATATATATATATATATTTTACTAAAATCAGAAATAATAATAATTATCATATATATATATATAATACCGAAATAAAAATAAAACACAACCCAACAGATCAACCCAAAAGAACAGCCTAACCCAAGCCCATACCCGGATTTCCCAGCCCAAAACCCAAGCCCAAACCCGTATACCCTACCCGGATCCCCTCCCCATTTCAGTTTTTAAGTGAACCGGCCTGAACCAGACCAAGAAAAATAAAGAAAAGAAAGACAGAACCCGCCCCTTTCACCCTGTTCAGTGGAACAGAACCTGCAACCACGACCTAGGAGGAGCAGAAGCGAAGGGAGAAAGGGAATGAAGCTCGCCGGCGTCTTCCTCCTCCTCCGTCCTCGCCGACGCTCACTCCCGACCACCCTCTAGCACCAAAGGACAACCAATTTGAATCTAAGGAAGGGAGAGAAGGAAGGGTCGAAGTGCTCACCGAGGTCGACGTTTTCGTCGGGAAAAGCTCCGATTTGGCTCGCCGGAGACCCGAACTGCTTTTGCTTGGCCTGGTACGTGGTGGAAGTGAATAAAAACTCACCTTTTTGAGGTTTCTATGTAGGATAAAGGAAACGGGAGCGGAGACCGACCTTAGGAACGGAACAGAGAAAGGGGGGCTCGTGTTTTGGGCTCCGGTGGGCGGCATGCTCCTCCTCGGCGTCTTCTGTTTTCTGGGGGCGGAGGTGGATGCCGGAGGTGAGCGCAGGTGGGCTCGGCCGCGAATGGGGTGTGCTCGTCGCTTGCTCTTGGATGGCAAAATAGGGGAGGCTCGAAGAGGGCTCCAATGGGGCGGCGACGGGGGTGGAGGAGAGGTGGTGTGGTGTGTTCAACGATTGGAAATGGAGGGGTGGAGTGGAGGTGGTGGCGGCGGAAGAAGGTGAAGGTGAGGTGTGTTCGTGATGGGGTAATAAGGGAAAGGTGTATGTAAAATAAAATAGGAGAATTAAATAAAGCACAACTAGACTATCTCCCTGTCCCAAACAAATAATACAAGAATCCCCTCCCTTGTGGTAGTAGGGTAATTCAGGATCGAATCCACGAGGAGGTAGGTCAGCGCTTCCTTTGTTGTACTCACGATCAATGCTTTCGACCTCAGCAGACACTCGATATCGAGTATACTGGTCGATATCGACCTCAGTTCTGGTCGATTTCCTAGCGCAGTTCCTGCAGAAGACAAAACAGCAAGTCGACGTCGAGCAAAGACCTCGATATCGATGTTAGTACTCGATATCGACCCTTAAGGTCGATTTCGATGTTTGTCACAGAAACTGTTTTTGTAACCAATTTGTCGGAAAATGATCCGAAGAAAATAGAATGGAGAGGGAAGATGAACAGAAGCAAAACTAAGACTTTTATGAAGAATTTAATTAATTAAAAAGCTTCCAAAGTCGGGGTTTTATGCCACAACGATAACAATGCAAGTTTCATGCTAAAGATATGAACTTTTATGTCTTTCCGTCAAATAACTTTCGTTATCAACACTTAGGTGATTAGAGGCTCTCGCATAATTCCTAAGAGTTACTATTCAATTCATGAGTAATTCAAGTTCGCAATATGAGTGGCTTTCGCTTCAACAATGCAAATAATGAATCTCCCTAACTTTCGCAAAGGATCATGCATGGGGTAGAAGACGGAATCGCATAAAAGTCATACCTTTGATGTACTTACCTCACATTGCTATCGTCGGGCTCACCCCGACCCTAGAAGTGGGTTGACTACTCGCTCCTCATCATGCACATCATCATCATTGTTATTGAAAGAAAGCTACTTTGAATTAAAACTTCGAAAGAAAGTACAACCGAACAAGCCACTCCGCTCTCGCTTTACAACTCCACTCGGCCACTCTCTCTCTCTCTATTGCAACTGAATTCTCTCCTAAAACCGACTCTTCTTCCTTCCCATTCCCCCCTCTAAACTCAGCCCTATTGGCTTCTATTTGTAGATGACGATAAGGACTCGAAACCTTATCTTTATTCTCTATGATAAATAAATAAATAAATAAAAAGTAAAAGCTAAAACTTTATGGTGAAATCAGCCTCCTCATGATAAACCTGATGTTGATGATAGGAAATCTCGACCTTTGGATAGATATTGCAAGCATTGGATATAATTCTATCAAAATCGGAGTCGAATTCCTCTGCTGGCATGGTCGATATCGACCCTTCCACTCGATATCGACCCCTCCAAAATCTTATCTCGAGCTTCTCCTTCTCCTACTCGACTTCTATCAACTGGGTCGATCTGGCAGCATCGATATCGACCTCCAGACGTCGATATCGACCTCTTCTGTGTCGAGATGCTCTGTTTCCTTTCTGCTCGATTCCTATGTCTCGATGTACTCGATGTCGAGGTCTTCAGTCGATTTCGACCTCTTCAGAAGACTTCGAGTTCTTTTTCCGCTCTTCTGAATTCATCCATTTTCATCCTGTTTTCTGCGAAATCACATGGAAACTCGTGCAAACCCATATATTTGACATTTAAGCATAAACTACACTATTCCCATGTTTTCCCATTAATGTGCATGCAAAAGACAACGAAATGAATTCATATGTGCATAGAAAATATGGCAATATGCGCGCACATCAAACACCCCATACTTAAGCTTGCTTGTCCCCAAGCAATACTCTTAATGGTCATTCAGGGGAAGAAAGTAAACCCTCAACATCATAGATTCATTTTTCATATGTCCCTACAATCAATTGCCATCCTCGAGAAGGTACTTATGTCAACCAAGTCCATGCCTGTGCATAAAAGCAATTTCATACTTATAAAGGAGGTAATATGCAAAAAACAATTTTAGCGACATTGCATTAATAATCAAGAGGACTTTCATCAAGCTTGTGAGAATTGGATTGGTAAAAGGCTAAAGGTGGGCTAATATTTGGCCATGTGGTGTTAAATCCGGGGAAGTACACTTTCTTTCCAAAATATTCCACATTCCTCCTTCATAATGTCTCACCTTTCACTCATCGTTCAATGCTTTTTTCACTTTAATGCTTTTTCCTCTCTAACCTTAGCACTGCCTTCTCGCGAGTCGCAAACATGGGTGTCATGAATGGCCCCGGATACTTAGTACTTTGGACTCCTCACCTTTGTGTCCCATCTCGCCGAACTATTATCTCAGCGAGCAGGGTCGACCTACCTTTATCTCCTGAGGTGATCGGATTTTTTCTCGCTCATTTAATTTTCCATATTGTATCATTCCTGCCAACAACTTTATAAATGCACAACTCCATATAACTCCAAAGATGTCATCCATTCAAAAGAAACTTTGTCCCCGGATAGGGTATAAGGTAAAAAATGGACAATATGTATTTGTGGAGCAATAATGATCATGATAAGTCTCATATATGGCTTTGTGAATATGCGTAGGTAAGGCTAGGATATGAACTTTTGCTTGTATGGAATTTTTACAAAAAATCCTCCATCATCTTATCATGCACATGTCAAAAGCAACTTCAAATTTTCATCTCCTTCATGATTTTCTCAAAAAAATTTGCACTTCATTGGGACTTCCCTTAACTAGGCAATCTCATGTTATATCTCTAATGAATCTAATTTTGCATCATAGAGCTCTTTTTTATACTTCCATGACTCTCTCTTTTCCAAAATTTTTGATGGGGGTCATTTAAAATAAATATGCATTAAAATAAATATGCAACCCTAAACTAAGCATGAATATGCAAATAAGCCTTTCCCCCACCCCATACTTAAAATCTACAGTGTCCTCACTGTATTAGAACTAGGGTTAAGAAGAAGACTTACTAAACCGACACAAATTTCAGGAGTTGAAGAAGACAGCAGGGAAGGTCGATATCGACCCTTTACATCGATATCGATGTCTCTCTGATTTCTGTTCGGGCTTCAGGGTGACTCGGCCTCGATCACAAACCCTATCCATGTCGACCTTGAGGTCGATTTCGATGTCCGAGATCGATTTCGATGCCTTTCTGTGTGCTTTTCTCTCTCCTGCAATTTGAAAACTTAAACACACAATATGCAAAACAATAAAATGTCTAAAACCAAAACAAAAGTTGTCTTAAAATCAAAACTAAGTCTTTGTTACAAGCTCTAGATTTTTAAGTCGCTAGGCCGACTTCTTCCCTTGCGCTTTTCAAGGTGGCATCTGCAGAGCCCATGTGGCTTGGGCCTCAAATATCACTCATTTCTTGTCCTGCAGCTGCATTCCCCCGGGATTGATTTGATTCACCGTGAATGGTCCTAAGCTCTTATCCTTGAATCTTGTAGGGAACCAATGGTCTTTAGATTTGGCAACATAGACCTTGTCTCCTATCTCATATTGGCTTGAACTATCATCGGATATCCTACATAAACGCACATGCCAAGGCACACCTCTTCCAAATAATGATAAGTCCTTAATTGTAATTGAACAAGAGGAATCCGTACCTTGACTTACCTTCTTCTCAGTCTGTGGCTCAGGTCGATGTCGATGTGCAGAGGTCGATATCGACCCCTGTTGTACACCTGTAGGATCAGTCGATTTGGGGAGTTTTGACTCGATATGATCAGGTCGATTTCGACCCTCAGAGGTCGATATCGAGGTCTCCTCGCCTCTCTTTTCAGCGCTGATGGTGGTCGATTTCGATAGTGTGTGGTCGATATCGACCCTTGACCCCGATTTCGATGCAGCCTCTTTTCCTCCGTCGACCCCATACTTATGACCTGTCACAGAATCTTGAACAATAGTGGTCGATATCGACTTACCTGGATCGATTTCGATGTCCTGTTGAGCTCCTTCGTTCAAGATTGCTTCAACTTCCTCTACTTGGGCTTCTTTGATGGCTTTTATCTCCATTGGCCCTTGACTTTGCACCGTCTTGTTGAAGGAATACTCTATTACTTCATCACTAATTGTGAGTGAGAGCAATCCTTTCTTCACGCTAATGTTGGCATCGACGGTTGCTAGGAATGGCCTACCTAAAATAATTGGACAAGCAGGGTCCTCCGCTATATCAACAACTAGGAAATCAGCGGGGACAAAGAATTTGCCTACTTGTACTGGCACATCTGTCACTATCCCAGTTGGAATAACTACGGTATTGTTAGCCATGTATAATCTTGCATCCACGGGCTCCAGAGGACCTATCTTTACCTTGTGCCAAATGGTTAGTGGCATCATGCTAACGCTAGCGCCCAAGTCAACTAAAGCATTAAATTTGAATTGACCTAGACCTATAGCGATAGAAAACTTACCTGGGTCCGCCCGCTTTTGTGGTAGCTCCAACCTGTTGCATTCCTCTGCGATCTCAGAGAGCGATCGCTTCTTACCCAAGATATCCTTAAGGAACCTTACATAAGATGGCATCTCGTGAAGTGCCTCTGTGAATGGTATAGAGACATTAAGCCCTTGGAGCATCTTCACGAACCGTTGGAACTTCTTTTCCGCTGGGTCCTTAGTCACTTTTCTAGTTGGGAATGGCAACACCTTCTTCCTTCCTGCGGCTGTAGTAAGGTCGATATCGGCAGCAGTGGGGTCAATATCGACTGGAAGAGTCGATTTCTGTGGTGACGTAGAATTAGGGTCGACATCGACAGAAAGGTCGACGTCGATGTCACCTTGGTCGATATCGACAGGGGGGGTCGATATCGACGTCTGTTCTGGCTCCTTCTCTTCCACTTTTCGCTCGGGCGTTTGTAATTGACGCCCACTCCTTAGGTTTACTGCCGCAATATGACCTGTGGTTTTGCCCTTTTGGTTGGGCACAGTGGATCCAGGGAGTGATCCGGACGCTTTGGGCATTGCTTCCGCCAATTGACTCATTTGAGTCTCCATGTTGCGCTTCCAAACGTCGATCTCCCCAAGTCTAGAATTGATGCCCTGCAGCTGAGTATGGACGGAGTTATTGGCTTGTTTGAACTCAGCGTGGTTCCTCCGCATCTCATCAAGGATGATTTGCAGGTCATCTTTCTTAGTCTCCCGCTCAGGGTGCCCTGGTGCCCTATAGGTTGGGGGATCCCTTTGATAGAACCTTTGATCACCCCAATTTTGTTGATTGCCTCCTCCATAGGGGCCTCTCGTCCATTTGACCTCCTCATGTTGTTCCGCCATGGATACTTGCTCAGTATGTGGACAGGCACTGGTGTTATGCCTTATTGAACCACACTCCTGACAAGGTTGATTGTTGCTCAGGAACCTTACTTGCTTTTGAAGGCGGCGTGTTTGATCGTTATGGAATTGTTGCCGTACTTCAGGATCTATCTCCCTTGGAGGCTCATATAGTGGCATAGATGGGGCAGGCCTTGCATCATAGGCCGCAGCAGCCCCATAGGTGTTGTCAAAGTTCACAAGCCTCTCAATGGTCTCCCATGCCTCCGTTGGTGTAAGCTCAATGTACCGATAGGAGGTATATGAATTGATCCTCTCCTTATTCGGCGCATCAAGGGCGTTATAAAAAATCTCTTGGATGACATATGGAAGTTGCCCATGCGTCGGGCATGATCTCAGCAAGTCTTTAAAGCGCTCCCACGCCTGTGCTAGGGTTTCACCTGGCTTTTGTTTGAAAGCCGTGATCCTTTGTCGTAGCATTGCCGTTTTAGAAGGTGGGAAGAACTTGTTCAAGAATGCATCTTTCACTTCCGCCCATGTCCTTAGCGATCGTGGAGCCAAACTTTCAAGCCATTGTAATGCCTTTCCTGCCAAAGACCATCGAAAAGATTTTAGTCGCACATACTCTAAGTTTACTCCATCAGCAACTGTTTCACATAAGTCCATAAAAGTAGAGATGTGTTGCAGGGGGCATTCATTATGTCTTCCTTCAAAAGTATTTCTTTTAATCTCAGATAGGAAGTTAATTTTCAATTCATAATTGGAGTGAGGAATTATAATGGCAGATTCAGGAACATGAAGCGGCGGATGCATGTATTGCATCGCCGTCTGTGGATACTGATTTAGCCGCTCTTGGGCTTGTCTGCGCGCATCCTCCTCCCTATCAGCACGGGCTCGCTCAGCAGCAGCAGCGGCCCTTTCAGCAGCGATTGTAGCATTGTGGTCCTCGATTTCCTTTCTCAACCGCTCTATGATCTCAGCATGCGTCTCGTTGTCAGCCATGATGCGAATTGCTTTGTTGCGAAGATGGTAGAAACGTTCAGGCTCGTCAATTGGTTCCAGGACAGGTTCACGATCAGAACGTCGCATAAACCTGCAGAATAAGCTTAGAAAAAGATCGTGGTTAACTTAGGTGGCGATTGATTGCCTCCCCGGCAACGGCGCCAATTTGTTCGTGATGGGGTAATAAGGGAAAGGTGTATGTAAAATAAAATAGGAGAATTAAATAAAGCACAACTAGACTATCTCCCTGTCCCAAACAAATAATACAAGAATCCCCTCCCTTGTAGTAGTAGGGTAATTCAGGATCGAATCCACGAGGAGGTAGGTCAGCGCTTCCTTTGTTGTACTCACGATCAATGCTTTCGACCTCAGCAGACACTCGATATCGAGTATACTGGTCGATATCGACCTCAGTTCTGGTCGATTTCCTAGCGCAGTTCCTGCAGAAGACAAAACAGCAAGTCGACGTCGAGCAAAGACCTCGATATCGATGTTAGTACTCGATATCGACCCTTAAGGTCGATTTCGATGTTTGTCACAGAAATTGTTTTTGTAACCAATTTGTCGGAAAATGATCCGAAGAAAATAGAATGGAGAGGGAAGATGAACAGAAGCAAAACTAAGACTTTTATGAAGAATTTAATTAATTAAAAAGCTTCCAAAGTCGGGGTTTTATGCCACAACGATAACAATGCAAGTTTCATGCTAAAGATATGAACTTTTATGTCTTTCCGTCAAATAACTTTCGTTATCAACACTTAGGTGATTAGAGGCTCTCGCATAATTCCTAAGAGTTACTATTCAATTCATGAGTAATTCAAGTTCGCAATATGAGTGGCTTTCGCTTCAACAATGCAAATAATGAATCTCCCTAACTTTCGCAAAGGATCATGCATGGGGTAGAAGACGGAATCGCATAAAAGTCATACCTTTGATGTACTTACCTCACATTGCTATCGTCGGGCTCACCCCGACCCTAGAAGTGGGTTGACTACTCGCTCCTCATCATGCACATCATCATCATTGTTATTGAAAGAAAGCTACTTTGAATTAAAACTTCGAAAGAAAGTACAACCGAACAAGCCACTCCGCTCTCGCTTTACAACTCCACTCGGCCACTCTCTCTCTCTCTATTGCAACTGAATTCTCTCCTAAAACCGACTCTTCTTCCTTCCCATTCCCCCCTCTAAACTCAGCCCTATTGGCTTCTATTTGTAGATGACGATAAGGACTCGAAACCTTATCTTTATTCTCTATGATAAATAAATAAATAAATAAAAAGTAAAAGCTAAAACTTTATGGTGAAATCAGCCTCCTCATGATAAACCTGATGTTGATGATAGGAAATCTCGACCTTTGGATAGATATTGCAAGCATTGGATATAATTCTATCAAAATCGGAGTCGAATTCCTCTGCTGGCATGGTCGATATCGACCCTTCCACTCGATATCGACCCCTCCAAAATCTTATCTCGAGCTTCTCCTTCTCCTACTCGACTTCTATCAACTGGGTCGATCTGGCAGCATCGATATCGACCTCCAGACGTCGATATCGACCTCTTCTGTGTCGAGATGCTCTGTTTCCTTTTTGCTCGATTCCTATGTCTCGATGTACTCGATGTCGAGGTCTTCAGTCGATTTCGACCTCTTCAGAAGACTTCGAGTTCTTTTTCCGCTCTTCTGAATTCATCCATTTTCATCCTGTTTTCTGCGAAATCACATGGAAACTCGTGCAAACCCATATATTTGACATTTAAGCATAAACTACACTATTCCCATGTTTTCCCATTAATGTGCATGCAAAAGACAACGAAATGAATTCATATGTGCATAGAAAATATGGCAATATGCGCGCACATCAAGGTGTGGGGTTCAATGGAAGTAAAAGAGAGAGCTTGGGTGGCAGCCAAAGGGGAGAGAGGATAAGGAGGAGGGTGTGGGTTTTCAGTAATTGAAAAAGGGGAAAGGAGAGGAGCAATTTGGTGTTCTGCAGGGTGGAGTGCAGGAGAAGAAGACAAAGAGCTGTAGGAGGGGACCAGCTCCCATACACACAGCAGTCCGAGAGAGGGAGAGAGGGAGGGAGGGAGGGAGAGAGGGAGAGAGGGAGAGAGAGAGAGAAGAAGAAAAGAAAAGAAAAAGGAAAATAAAATAAAATAGGAGTGGTCCTCACAACAGAAATTCGAATTAGCGGAATAGACCCGAATCCCGCTCGCCCGATCGAATCCCGACTAAATTAATTTAAATAAAATTTCAATGACTAATTTTAAGATAACGGAATTAAATAATAATTTTTTTTCCGATACTCGGAGCTTAAATTAATTTTATTAATACTCGATCTTGAAAGCGAAAATCGAATCCCGTCAAAATCCGAAATTTAAATGATGCCGGAATAACTTAAATCCAAAACTTACGCTCGAGGACGGTTTTATTCCACTTTTACAAATCGAAATTAATAATAATTTATTTAGTTAAACTAATCATAATATATAAATATACTCGGTCTTTACATTTATCCACCTCTAAAAACAAGTCTCATCCCCGAGACTAAAATTATTTAAAACAATGGGGAGAAGTTTGAAATCGGTGAGTCCGAGGACCATGTCCAAGGATCTTGTAATCGTCTCGGTTGCGTCTTCCGGGATTCTCACAACATCCTAGTCACGGTCGTGACATCTCCAATTGGTCTTGTCAAGTGTGTAATAAGCGCCCTTATCACATCCTCGCTTCGACCTTTCGGAAGTATCACAACTCTAAAAGCATTATAGCGTCCGACTAGGTCTTAGCAAGCAATCTATAAGCGCCCCTATACAATGCTTGTATCCACTTCGTGAGACACCATAATGTAAATCCAGTTCGAAAAAACCTCAAGGCGTTTTATAAATGGAAAGATTGTCATCCAAATCATTGAAAATCTCAACTTCTTTAAAACCCCGAGTCAGCCCTTTTTAAAACCGTTCAAAATCTTCAAATCCAATGTTTAATCAAGCAGCTTTACACCAAACATGTCAAATTCTTTCAAATCAAGGTTTCATCAAAATCTCCCAGAACCAAACCAGCTTCTCGCATACCAATTAATCAAATTCAGAAGGTAGGAGGTGGAGTCATCCACCTCTAAGGGCTAATCCCATATTCTCTTCCTAGGTTCCAAAATCATTCCTTCATCATTCACAACTCAACATGAACAAAAGTAAATCAACTCATAACATCATCAACCACCCCTCATATGGCAATCCTCAACATCAATCATGATAATCTCAACCAATCAACATCGTAACCGCATAACATGTTTACCCATAACATAAAACATACCATTCTTTCAACACATCAAAAGCAACAACAAAATCTCAACGTCATATCACGAGTCATAAAGTGTATCTATATCATACCGAAGGCATCACAAGTGTATCATCGAATTCTCATAATCATGCCAGCACACATGTCAAGAGATCAAAGAGGTTAGGTGTCATGGAGTCAGTACACTACTACAAGTCAAATCTCACGATCGCATCTCAACATCGCACACTTAGCAATCACGCACCATTATCTCATATATATAAGTCAGATTCATGATCCAAATCAATATTCATCATTTAACATCTCCTGATCACAATATAACATCATGCTCTCACATAGCCACATATCATTATTTCATGATTCATACAACACATCACAACATGCTTCTAAAACAACATAGTAGGATAGCAATGTATCACTATTTCATGATAATACTTGTCACTGTCAACTAGATTTCAAATATTGCATATCAACATGTAGCATCAGGCCATATTAGGTTTATCATGGTCGCTATCTAACATCATGCCAGTTCATAATCACATCATCAAGAAAGTTTTGCACATTATTTTAGTTATAATAAAACGCAAACCCCGCTCGCTCGTCCCCAACTCTCAAGCCAAAATCATTCCTCATCTCTGTTTTCACACCCGAGCACCCTTGCATACTATGTCCTCGATACCCCCAAAGGTCATTTCTTACATTTCTCACTCTTCCCAAGATATCACAACGTAGAACCCTTCTAACCACGCATCTTCAATAAAGTTTCCTCGGTCACTACCTAACCAGCCTATCCCTAATCATACCCCTTATCCAAGATTCACCTAAGAGCTCATCGAAACCACAAAGCATTGCCTCTTATAATTCCCGAACTCACTCAGTCCAACCTAAGTCAACACCTCTCTTCGGCAGCTTCCCCTTACCACTGTCGATCATTCTAATCACTCAAAACCTTTCCCCACTCGCTGACCGCTCAACCAAAAGGACCTCACTCACATGTTCAAGGAAGAAGCAATCATGGACATTATTGCACGTAAGGACTACATCATATCAAATAACATTTATATTAAATGGCATCATTAGTTCATCATTAGATATTGCAACATGTATCACAAGTCTTAATTTATCGTCATGCTCAAAATTATCACATAACACCATATATGAAGTCAATTCAAACTAGCAAGTTTCATCAGATCCTTAACAGATAAACAATCCAGGTTTCATAACATTTGCAGTTCATACTTTTAAAGGCAGAAATTTAGATCATGCTTGACAATTCAGAGCATCTACGCATCAAGACATCGGGCACATTAAAGCTGTAAGGCAATCGAATCATATCATCATAGCCAACAGACAATCAAACAACGGTCATCACCAAGTCATCCCATCAACAAGCAACTTTCAACATCAAGTTAGTGCAATATCACCATCAACAAGTTCAGAAAGGGTTAGCAATTCGAATAGAGGACGCTCCCACCTGCAAGTCATATCGTACTCAATAATCGCAATCCTCGAAGCGAGCTTGTTCCGTCGACCTTGTCGATCCTGAGGCCCGTGGGTTATGGGCCCACGCTTCCGCTGCGCTGCTCTATCGCTATTCGACTTTCCGATCCTTTTTTCCATGCGGTCGCTCATCCAAGGTAACGCGTAGGAGTTTAAGTTAGCGGAGATAGGGGAGTTGTTCGTCAAGGGGGTTGCGGGGTGGTGTATGTAAAATAAAATAAAGCACAACTAGACTATCTCCCTGTCCCAAACAAATAATACAAGAATCCCCTCCCTTGTAGTAGTAGGGTAATTCAGGATCGAATCCACAAGGAGGTAGGTCAGCGCTTTCTTTGTTGTACTCATGATCAAGGCTTTCGACTTCAGCAGACACTCGATATCGAGTATACTGGTCGATATCGACCTCAGTTCTGGTCGATTTCCTAGCGCAGTTCCTGCAGAAGACAAAACAACAAGTCGACGTCGAGCAGAGACCTCGATATCGATGTTAGACCTCGATATCGACCCTTAAGGTCGATTTCGATTCTTGTCACAGAAACTGTTTTTGTAACCAATTTGTCGGAAAAGGATCCGAAGAAAATAGAATGGAGAGGGAAGATGAACAGAAACAAAACTAAGACTTTTATGAAGAATTTAATTAATTAAAAGGCTTCCAAAGTCGGGGTTTCACGCCACAACGATAACAATGCAAGTTTCATGCTAAAGATATGAACTTTAATGTCTTTCCGTCAAATAACTTTCGTTATCAACACTTAGGTGATTAGAGGCTTTCGCATAATTCCTAAGAGTTACTATCCGATTCATGAGTAATTCAAGTTTGCAATATGAGTGGCTTTCGCTTCAATAATGCAAATAATGAATCTCCCTAACTTTCGCAAAGGATCATGCATGGGGTAGAAGACGGAATCGCATAAAAGTCATACCTTTGATGCACTTACCTCACATTGCTATCGTCGGGCTCACCCCGACCCTAGAAGTGGGTTGACTACTCGCTCCTCATCATGCACATCATCATCATTGTTATTGAAAGAAAGCTACTTTGAATTAAAACTCCGAAAGAAAGTACAACCGAACAAGCCACTCCGCTCTCGCTTTACAACTCCACTCGGCCTCCTCTCTCCCTCTCTCTCTATTCTCTATTGCAACTGAATTGTGTCTCAAACGGAATACCTAAACTCAGCCCTATTGGCTTCTAGTTATAGATGTCGATAAGGACTCGAAACCTTATTTTATTCTCTATGATAAATTAAAACAAAGTAAAAGCTAAAACTTCATGGAGAAATCAGCCTCCTCATGATAGATCTGGTGTTGTTGATAGGAAACCTCAACCTTTGGATAGATATTGCAAGTATTGGATATAATTCTATTGAAATCGGAGTCGAATTCCTCTGCTGGCATGGTCGATATCGAACCTTGGACCTCGATATCGACCCCTCCAAAATCTTATCTCGAGCTTCTCCTTCTCCTACTCGAACTGGCACTCGACTTCTATCAACTTGGTCGATCTAACAGCATCGATATCGACCCCCAGACGTCGATATCGACCTCTTCTGTGTCGAAATGCTCTGTTTCCTTTTCTGCTCGATTCCTATGTCTCTGATGTACTCGATGTCGAGGTCTTCAGTCGATTTCGACCTCTTCTGAAGACTTCGAGTTCTTTTTTCGCTCTTCTGAATTCATCCATTTTCATCCTGTTTTCTGCGAAATCACATGGAAACTCGTGCAAACCCATATATTTGATATTTAAGCATAAACTACACCATTCCCATGTTTTCCCATTAATGTGCATGCAAAAGACAATAAACTGAACTCATATGTGCATAGAAAATATGGCAATTTGCGCGCACATCAAACACCCCATACTTAAGCTTGCTTGTCCCCAAGCAATACTCTTAATGGTCATTCAGGGGAAGAAAGTAAACCCTCAACCTCATAGATTCATTTTTCATATGTCCCTACAATCAATTGCCATCCTCGAGAAGGTACTTATGTCAACCAAGTCCATGCCTGTGCATAAAAGCAATTTCATACTTATAAAGGAGGTAATATGTAAAAAACAATTTTAGCGACATTGCATTAATAATCAAGAGGACTTTCTTCAAGCTTGTGAGAAGTGGATTGAGTGGATTGGTAAAAGGTTAAAGGTGGGCTAATATTTATCCATGTGGTGTTAAATCCGGGGAAGTACACTTTCTTTCCAAAATATTCCACATTCCTCCTTCATAATGTCTCACCTTTCACTCATCGTTCAATGCTTTTTTTTTTCAATATAATGCTTTTACCTCTCTAACCTTAGCACTGCCTTCTCGCGAGTCGCAAACATGGGTGTCATGAATGGCCCCGGATACTTAGTACTTCGGACTCCTCACCTTTGTGTCCCATCTCGCCAAACTATTATCTCAGCGAGCAGGGTCGACCTACCTTTATCTCCTGAGGTGATCGGATTTTTTCTCGCTCATTTAATTTTCCATATTGTATCATTCCTGCCAACAACTTTATAAATGCACAACTCCATATAACTCCAAAGATGTCATCCATTCAAAAAAAACTTTGTCCCCGGATAGGGTATAAGGTAAAAAATGGACAATATGTATATGTGGAGCAATAATGATCATGATAAGTCTCATATATGGTTTTGTGAATATGCGTAGGTAAGGCTAGGATATGAACTTTGCTTGTATGGAATTTTTAAAAAAAATCCTCCATCATCTTATCATGCACATGTCAAAAGCAACTTCAAATTTTCATCTCCTTTATGATTTTCTCAAAAAATTTGCACTTCATTGGGACTTCCCTTAACTAGGCAATCTCATGTTATATCTCTAATGAATCTAATTTTGCATCATAGAGCTCTTTTTTATACTTCCATGACTCTCTCTTTTCCAAAATTTTTGATGGGGGTCAAATTTTTTATTTTTATTTATTTTTATTTTTTTTATGCATTAAAATAAATATGCAACCCTAAACTAAGTATGAATATGCAAATAAGCCTTTCCCCCACCCCATACTTAAAATTTACAGTGTCCTCACTGTATTAGAACTAGGGTTAAGAAGAAGACTTACTAAACCGTCACAAATTTCAGGAGTCGAAGAAGACAATAGGGAAGGTCGATATCGACCCTTTACATCGATATCGATGTATCTCTTGATTTCTGCTCGGGCTTCAGGGTGATTCGGCCTCGATCCCAAACCCTATCCATGTCGACCTTGAGGTCGATTTCGATGTCCGACATCGATTTCGATGCCTTTCTGTGTGCTTTTCTCTCTCCTGCAATTTGAAAACTAAACACAAAATATGCAAAACAATAAAGTGTCTAACACTAAAACAAAAGCTATCTTAAAACCAAAACTAAGTCTTTGTTACAAGCTCTAGATTTTTAAGTCGCTAGGCCGACTTCTTCTTTTGCGCTTCTCAAGGTGGCATCTACAGAGCCCATGTGGCTTGGGACTCAAATATCACTCCTTTCTTGTCCCGCAGCTGCATTCCCCCGGGATTGATTTGATTCACTGTGAATGGACCTAAGCTCTTATCCTTGAATCTTGTAGGGAACCAATGGTCTCTAGATTTGGCAACATAGACCTTGTCTCCTATCTCATATTGGCTTGAACTATCATCGGATACCCTACATAAACGCACATGCCAAGGCACACCTCTTCCAAATAATGATAAGTCCTTAATTGTAATTGAACAAGAGGAATCCGTACCTTGACTTAACTTCTTCTCGGTCTGTGGCTCAGGTCGATGTCGATGTGCGGAGGTCGATATCGATCCCTGTTGTACACCTGTAGGATCAGTCGATTTGGGGAGTTTTGACTCGATATGATCAGGTCGATTTCGACCCTCAGAGGTCGATATCGAGGTCTCCTCGCCTCTCTTCTCAGCGCTGATGGTGATCGATTTCGATAGGGTGTGGTCGATATCGACCCTTGACCCCGATTTCGATGCTTCCTCTTTTCCTCCGTCGACCCCATACTTATGACCTGTCACAGAATTTTGAATAATAGTGGTCGATATCGACTTACCTGGGTCGATTTCGATGTTCTGTTGAGCTCCTTCGTTCAAGATTGCTTCAACTTCCTCTACTTGGGCTTCATTGATGGCTTTTATCTCCATTGGCCCTTGACTTTGCACCGTCTTGTTGAAGGAATACTCTATTACTTCATCACTAATTGTGAGTGAGAGCAATCCTTTCTTCACGCTAATGTTGGCATCGACGGTTGCTAGGAATGGCCTACCTAAAATAATTGGACAAGCAGGGTCCTCTGCTATGTCAACAACTAGGAAATCAGCAGGGACAAAGAATTTGCCTACTTGTACTGGCACATCCGTCACTATCCCAGTTGGAATCACTAGCCATGTATAATCTTGCATCCACGGGCTCCAGAGGACCTATCTTTACCTTGTGCCAAATGGTTAGTGGCATCATGCTAACGCTAGCGCCCAAGTCAACTAAAGCATTAAATTTGAATTGACCTAGACCTATAGCGATAGAAAACTTACCTGGGTCCGCTCGCTTTTGTGGTAGCTCCAACCTGTTGCATTCCTCTGCGATCTCAGAGAGCGATCGCTTCTTACCCAAGATATCCTTAAGGAACCTTACATAAGATGGCATCTCGTGAAGTGCCTCTGTGAATGGTATAGAGACATTAAGCCCTTGGAGCATCTTCACGAACCGTTGGAACTTCTTTTCCGCTGGGTCCTTAGTCACCTTTCTAGTTGGGAATGGTAACACCTTCTTCCTTCCTGCGACTGTAGTGAGGTCGATATCGGCAGCAGTAGGGTCGATATCGACTGGAAGAGTCGATTTCTGTGGTGACGCAGAATTAGGGTCGACATCGACAGGAGGGTCGACATCGATGTCACCTTGGTCGATATCGGCAGGGGGGGTCGATATCGACGTCTGTTCTGGCTCCTTCTCCTCCACTTTTTGCTCGGGCGTTTGTAATTGACGCCCACTCCTTAGGTTTACTGCCGCAATATGACCTGTGGTTTTGCCCTTTTGGTTGGGCACAGTGGATCCAGGGAGTGATCCGGACGTTTTGGGCATTGCTTCCGCCAATTGACTCATTTGAGTCTCCATGTTGCGCTTCCAAACGTCGATCTCCCCAAGTCTAGAATTTATGCCCTGCAGCTGAGTATGGACGGAGTTATTGGCTTGTTTGAACTCAGCGTGGTTCCTCCGCATCTCATCAAGGATGATTTGCAGGTCATCTTTCTTAGTCTCCCGCTCAAGGTGCCCGGGTGCCCTATATGTCGGGGGATCCCTTTGATAGAACCTTTGATCGCCCCAATTTTGTTGATTGCCCCCTCCATAGGGGCCTCTCGTCCATTTGACCTCCTCATGTTGTTCCGCCATGGATACTTGCTCAGTATGTGGACAGGCACTGGTGTTATGCCTTATTGAACCACACTCCTGACAAGGTTGATTGTTGCTCAGGAACCTTACTTGCTTTTGAAGGCGGCGTGTTTGATCGTTATGGAATTGTTGCCGTACTTCAGGATCTATCTCCCTTGGAGGCTCATATAGTGGCATAGATGGGGCAGGCCTTGCATCATAGGCCGCAGCAGCCCCATAGGTGTTGTCAAAGTTCACAAGCCTCTCAATGGTCTCCCATGCCTCCGTTGGTGTAAGCTCAATGTACCGATAGGAGGTATATGAATTGATCCTCTCCTTATTCGGCGCATCAAGGGCGTTATAAAAGATCTCTTGGATGACATATGGAAGTTGCCCATGCGTCGGGCATGATCTCAGCAAGTCTTTAAAGCGCTCCCACGCCTGTGCTAGGGTTTCACCTGGCTTTTGTTTGAAAGCCGTGATCCTTTGTCGTAGCATCGCCGTTTTAGAAGGTGGGAAGAATTTGTTCAAGAATGCATCTTTCACTTCCGCCCATGTCCTTAGCGATCGTGGAGCCAAACTTTCAAGCCATTGTAATGCCTTTCCTGCCAAAGACCATCGAAAAGATTTTAGTCGCACATATTCTAAGTTTACTCCATCAGCAACTGTTTCACATAAGTCCATAAAAGTAGAGATGTGTTGCAGGGGGCATTCTTTATGTCTTCCTTCAAAAGTATTTCTTTTAATCTCAGATAGGAAGTTAGTTTTCAATTCATAATTGGAGTGAGGAATTATAATGGCAGATTCAGGAACATGAAGGGGCGGATGCATGTATTGCATCGCCGTCTGTGGATACTGATTTAGCCGCTCTTGGGCTTGTCTGCGCGCATCCTCCTCCCTATCAGCACGGGCTCGCTCAGCAGCAGCAGCGGCCCTTTCAGCAGCGATTGTAGCATTGTGGTCCTCGATCTCCTTTCTCAACCGCTCTATGATCTCAGCCTGCATCTCATTGTCAGCCATGATGCGAATTGCTTTGTTGCGAAGATGGTAGAAACGTTCAGGCTCGTCAATTGGTTCCAGGACAGGTTCACGATCAGAACGTCGCATAAACCTGCAGAATAAGCTTAGAAAAAGATCGTGATTAACTTAGGTGGCGATTGATTGCCTCCCCGGCAACGGCGCCAATTTGTTCGTCAAGGGGGTTGCGGGGTGGTGTATGTAAAATAAAATAAAGCACAACTAGACTATCTCCCTGTCCCAAACAAATAATACAAGAATCCCCTCCCTTGTAGTAGTAGGGTAATTCAGGATCGAATCCACGAGGAGGTAGGTCAGCGCTTCCTTTGTTGTACTCATGATCAAGACTTTCGACTTCAGCAGACACTCGATATCGAGTATACTGGTCGATATCGACCTCAGTTCTGGTCGATTTCCTAGCGCAGTTCCTGCAGAAGACAAAACAGCAAGTCGACGTCGAGCAGAGACCTCGATATCGATGTTAGACCTCGATATCGACCCTTAAGGTCGATTTCGATGCTTGTCACAGAAACTGTTTTTGTAACCAATTTGTCGGAAAAGGATCCGAAGAAAATAGAATGGAGAGGGAAGATGAACAGAAACAAAACTAAGACTTTTATGAAGAATTTAATTAATTAAAAGGCTTCCAAAGTCGGGGTTTCACGCCAGAACGATAACAATGCAAGTTTCATGCTAAAGATATGAACTTTAATGTCTTTCCGTCAAATAACTTTCGTTATCAACACTTAGGTGATTAGAGGCTTTCGCATAATTCCTAAGAGTTACTATCCGATTCATGAGTAATTCAAGTTTGCAATATGAGTGGCTTTCGCTTCAATAATGCAAATAATGAATCTCCCTAACTTTCGCAAAGGATCATGCATGGGGTAGAAGACGGAATCGCATAAAAGTCATACCTTTGATGCACTTACCTCACATTGCTATCGTCGGGCTCACCCCGACCCTAGAAGTGGGTTGACTACTCGCTCCTCATCATGCACATCATCATCATTGTTATTGAAAGAAAGCTACTTTGAATTAAAACTCCGAAAGAAAGTACAACCGAACAAGCCACTCCGCTCTCGCTTTACAACTCCACTCGGCCTCCTCTCTCTCTCTCTCTCTATTCTCTATTGCAACTGAATTGTGTCTCAAACGGAATACCTAAACTCAGCCCTATTGGCTTCTAGTTATAGATGTCGATAAGGACTCGAAACCTTATTTTATTCTCTATGATAAATTAAAACAAAGTAAAAGCTAAAACTTCATGGTGAAATCAGCCTCCTCATGATAGATCTGGTGTTGTTGATAGGAAACCTCAACCTTTGGATAGATATTGCAAGTATTGGATATAATTCTATTGAAATCGGAGTCGAATTCCTCTGCTGGCATGGTCGATATCGACCCTTGGACCTCGATATCGACCCCTCCAAAATCTTATCTCGAGCTTCTCCTTCTCCTACTCGAACTGGCACTCGACTTCTATCAACTTGGTCGATCTGACAGCATCGATATCGACCCCCAGACGTCGATATCGACCTCTTCTGTGTCGAAATGCTCTGTTTCCTTTTCTGCTCGATTCCTATGTCTCTGATGTACTCGATGTCGAGGTCTTCAGTCGATTTCGACCTCTTTTGAAGACTTCGAGTTCTTTTTCCGCTCTTCTGAATTCATCCATTTTCATCCTGTTTTCTGCGAAATCACATGGAAACTCATGCAAACCCATATATTTGATATTTAAGCATAAACTACACCATTCCCATATTTTCCCATTAATGTGCATGCAAAAGACAATAAACTGAACTCATATGTGCATAGAAAATATGGCAATTTGCGCGCACATCAGGAGTGACAAGAGCGGACGACCCAATGTTTCTCTCGGAGACAAAATGGACCAAAGCTAAAGATGACACGACTAGAGACAAGACTCTGACCCGAGAATAGTAACGATGCCCTTAAGAAAGTCTATAAGGTCCCAATTGTGACAACACGCACGAATTCATTATGGAGCATATCAATCACATCAATCCAAACTAATATGTACCTATCTCGGGAAACATTCGTATTCATATCAAAGACACAATCAAGTCCTACGCTGATGTTTGTGAAACAAGCTAACATCCTAGTATTCCATGGAAGCAGATATGCCTAGCAGCTTCAAGCAAGATAGACGGAACCAACAATGATCATATATGATTCGAAATCATGCAGAATTAGTGAAGATAACGAGCATCATGTATATGATCAATGTAAGAGCATGGTATACACATCAACAAATGAGTTCAATTATATCAAGACGAGGTTTATCATAACAACCAACTAAGTGTCATACAAGAATATATAAGGGCGGCATAGTAACTATCGCATCTAACAACAATGATCATATAGTAGGTTAAGAATGACATGTAATCATACGACGAGATACATTTAGAAACATAGGTCCTACGTGATGCTAGTGATACATGATAAGACAAGGGCATAGTCAAGAGTTGTCTAAAAGAATTCAACATAATGTTCATAGAGTATGAGTCATCATTACAGGGAGTGACAAGGAGGGCATCACCAGCGATAGATTATAAGTAAGCTAGGAGCCACTATCATAGTGCACATAAAATGGAATAACAACTATCACATTATAGGACAAGCATGTTCTCGTAATAGAATAAGTATGGCAAGTCACTATTTTTCGAGTCATATTGGAATCACACGCCTTACAGGATACTAATAGCACATATCGAACATGAATACAATCAAGGTAATTCAACTAAATTCATTCTAATATTCATGCGTCATGCGTACGCAAAATCATGATATAGGGTGGTGTGTGATCATGCGAGGTGTCAAGTCATGCATTCATGCAAGCACGAGAGACTATCATAGAGTAGTAGAGGGATACCACCGAGCAAAAACATGTGAACATGCTAGAATTAACTATCACGGAAAGCAAGTTGATCATCGAATTTAACATCTGTCTAATCGGATAGTAAAACATTTACGAGGGTAGAAAGAGGGAGAACCACACTATCAAGAACCTAGCTCAAGAGAGAATCGACAATAACGTAAGCAAGGTAGAATTTGCACAAGTCACAACCAAGGGTCCGACATCGGCAAATGAAATGCGCAACCTTAATTAATCTAGATGATCCACTCCTTATCACACCATAGACAGATATACAAGGATGACGCAAAGCTTAAGCTGAATTCAAGGAGAGAGACACTAAGGGACAATTCGACTAACTCTTGACACGAAGATAGACTCGTATAGTATCTGGTAAGACTGAACACGAGAATTTTACCGATGCCCATGAGAAACCCTTAAGGTTATGATCGTATCACTCAAATCATCACGGGACACATCATGTCATAAAACACACAACGTGGTAATCTTGCACACTAACATGAACCTATCTCAGGAGGCAACGATGATACGATTCTAGCACTAGTGTCATATCATGTGGTAAGGTACAAGATAAATAACCTATCATCATAAGAGAAATATCGATATACATACTATCCTCAAGTCAAATCATCACTAATAGGGAATATCACACATGTATTGACCAGGAATGTTATTAAAGTACAACATACATACATACATAAGATAGATTTAATAATTTGTCACCTGAATATAACTAAATATATTTAGTACGTGCTTGAGGGAATCCTATATGCTACTATAAGGTAAGAAACTAAACAAAACATGTAAGAAATATTATGAACATGTCTCAAGAGTCACAAAAGAAACATCACATAGTTTACTAGAAAGACAAGGGCAAGTGTGTGCTTCATGCATTTGTGTCACCAAAGCATACATCAACACATACTTCATACCACTATAAGCTCGACATGGTAGATAGCCTAACATCAACAATTCTTAAGCAAAATGTGTTGCATAGACATGCAAGTGCAATTTAAACTATAAGGATGGGCATTATGAGCATACGAGGCCTAAAACTATTAGTGCATAATGAGTATAGAAAGACATCATGTGGTAAGTAAAAGTAAGCCTGTGTAATATTATAGTCTGTGCATGGTACCATCCATATAAAGTAGAGTATGAAGATGTCAAAAGGTAGCAAGATAGCTCTAATGATCATATTCAAAATGCATAAGCAATCATAATTTCATAAAATCACATAAAAAGGGTGAATATGCAAGAGAGGTATACTACCAAAACCCTATTACATGAGTGATCATACGGATGATGTAAATAGTGCAAGGAATCACATATCATCTCATTGATGCTAAATTTCTACATATTAACGATAACATATGATGATGGGCAAGTACATGATAATATACTTTACAACAAGATGATACATAATAAGCCAAACCACCCATATTAGAAGAGTGATCATATAAATAATATAGAGAGTGCAATAAATCACATAATCATTTTCTCAACTACTTAATTTCCAAATATAACATATGTCAAGGTGTAAGCATGCAGAGGTATGGTATCATCACTAAAATGATGATTCGCAACTAGTCAAAACAACTATATAACCACACTACATGAATATATGTAAAGTATCATAAAAATGATGTGAGTCTAAAATGGTCATGGATATAGAGTGTAATGATATAGATATGCATACCTAACTAAGATACGGATAAAAGGCACGGGTCGAGCTATCATGAGTCACATAGTAATAGTAATCAAATAACGTTATAACTAGGGCATAAAACCAAATAACCATTTCTTCGAAAGTATAAATCACATGAGGGATACTAGGAGCACACAACACAGTAGGGGTGCATATAAGTAGCGTTTAGCACATATAGGACAATAACACATAATAAGCCAAAATGATAATGCGAAAACACAACAGGAGCATGAGATGTGTAAAAGGAGATAATACGACCATGGAACGGTAGTGACTGTCTAAAGTTACACAAAACGTCATGATGTGCGTATACATGGCAACAAGGCAGGAATATTACAAGTAACAAAAGGTAATGTCATATCAAGTCATGGATTGCTCAAGTGTGGCTACCATCAAAATCAGATAATAGTTTCCAAGGGTGGCATACTATAAGAGAGTAACACGTATATACCTAAGGATCATCCCATAAATTTATATCGCTATCATGGTTTGTAAACATGCGATGTGTAAAGTCCTTAAAGCATGACAATCGTAGAGTTATAACACGGTTAAGAACATACAACGATGAGAGGTACATGGATGAGCAAGACGTTAACAATATAAGACATAAAATCATAATATAGTTAAATCAATGACATTTAATGAGTACAAGCAGACAAAGATCAAAGCACGCAACGAGACCATGCAAGAAGGATAACAAGTTTACTAAGAATCCCGCGATAGAAATAATAAAGGCATGATGTAGATGGGGTATACAGTCACAACATAACTAATTTAGTTATACCTAACATTTTTAAGCCTCCAAAAGGGCAAGCGGTAACAAAAGAATTATGTAAGGACTATCATGAATATATGATTAGGAGTCATAACAACAATATAGATGAAGAATAAGATCACACAGTTCACAAGCTAGTCATGAATCGCTATAGGGCACTATAACACCAATAAATCACGGGTTCATAGCAGATGATATACATGTATATAGAAGCTAACATGACAATGCATTAGAAGTCAAACCAATCATATCGCAAGGCGAGGGAGACACAAAAGAAGTATTAATGAAGGTAAGGCGATCCTAAGCTAAGGTGGCTAAGACATAGATGAATCAAGTGCAATAGGATAGATATACATATCAAAGTAGATCCAATTAGAACAAGTATATAACACAATAACACATCCAAACATGGAAACACAAACAAGACTACCATCATAACCTAATAGAAGTTTCTCGGGGCAACATTGACTCATCCCCACTGACTCCATAACCCATTATGAAAGGAAGCCTAGTTGTTTCTTAGGAGAACAATATACTTTTGGGTGGACACCAACCATACGGAAGACTTTCAAATGAATTTTCCCCGAATGAACAAAGACGTCAAAAGAACTCTCGATACAAAAGATGACATCCAACAGGTTTCTAAGAGTCACTCATCAAGACCCCTTTTTAGTATTGTACTCCCCCAAGACAATCAACACTCTAACTTATATACCAGTTCGCAACAAGTTAGACTCATAAGGTTTGAAATATAGGTGACCAACATGGAAGGAATTTAGAAGAAACCAGAGCGGCAAGGCAAGAGAAGAGTGTTGAAGAGAGACAAGGAGTTATCATGGCAATTTGTCGAGGTTCTCAAAGATCGCAAATAAAACGTCACCAAGAATTCAAAGAAGTTAATCAATAGGTCAACTTGCTATCTTAACGAATCTCACCATTAACAAGTTAGCTTGAATATAGAGTCTCTTCCCTTAGAGAGGAGTAAACCCTTTAATCAAGATTTAAAGTCTATGTTTTAGAGATCATTCTTGTCTTCATTACTAAGCAAGTTACATCTATTCATCATTTCAACCTATAAAGGACAAGTTGTACAAGTCTCATTCCCTAACCAAATAAACAATCAAGAATTTATCTTATTGGAATAAGAGACATTTAAATTATCAATTATACAAGTCAGAGAATTATAGGATGACAAGTAGCCACAGAGGCAATACATCTCTTTATCTAAGATCCCAACTTCACTTATCAAGACAAGTTATTAAATGGTATTAAATCACTAACCACCTATTTCACTAATCAATTAACACTCGAACATGATACACAATTTAGCAAGTGGTTTTCTACAAGAGTGAATCCCATCCTAGTTTTATTTATCAACTTCTAATTAAATTTACCCAACCACTAGATCAAAATTTACTACTTGCGAAATGGTTTTCCATTTAATAAACAAGTCCTTAACATATCAAAACCAAAATTTCCATATTTCTAATAACCAACCAATCTGCACTAGCACATCAACCAAATTTAAATCTAACCCAATTCTCCAATCGATACCAAAATTCAAAAAAAAGTTCCATTCAAGCTAAAGTCTAGGATCTATACCCATAGCACGAGTTCGATCGCACGGGCACAAGACTTAGAGGACGGTTCATAATTAGGCAGGTCGGAGCTACAGAGGCATCGGAGGAGGCTTCGAACTGCAGCCTCCGACTTCGGACGTGGGGGGTCCTGGTCAGCCTCGAATGGCTAGTTCAACCGAGGCCATCAGTTTTGCCGCAGCGCAATAGGGAGGGGATGAGAGGAGGCGAAGGCGGTGCGATTGGCGAGTAAAACTGGCGGCGGTGCTAGGCTTCAACACTTGGGACCTGGGCTTCGTTGTTGTTACTCCGTCTGTCTACAAAGGTGCGGCTAGGAGCTTTAATTCGGCCTTCAATTGAGGTCGACGAGGACGCGATATGGAAGGGGAGTCGAGTCGCAAGGAGGGAGGCAGGCTCTGGGTCAGTATCGACGTCAACAGTCAGCTCCAGAGGTAGAACGAGGAGATTAGGAAGGAGCGAGGGCGGGAGACGCGATATGGTTGAGCAACGCAGCGGAAGCTGAGTTGCAGCTCTCTAATGGCGGCTGTTATAGGTGAAAGAAAGAGAGGGAGGAGGCTGAGAAGGGGCGACAAAATTTGAGAGAGAGACGGCGAGGCCATTGACAAGCTTGAAGCTTGAGGGTTGGTGAGAACGGGTGTTCAGATCTAAGGAAATGGAGGGGGGAGAGAGAGATGTAGAGCTGAAATGAAGGAGGGGCGGCTACAAGTCTGAGATTTACAAGGGAAATGGATGGGGCGGCTAGGTTCCGAAATGCGGTATTTATACGCCTTAATTAGGGTTAAGTTAAATTACGAGAAATCGCAAAAACCATTTCGTTATTTCTGTTATCTAATAATTATACCACATCTAAACAACACATTCAATCCCAGAGGTTTTATTTAAATTAAAACACCATAAAACATTATCATATTCATCTCGTTATGTTCAGAATAATACTTCATTCTTAATTCCAAATCCGAAAAAAAAAATTACAAGTCTTGGTATAAGATAACAAAATATATAAGTTTTTAAATCGAATTTAAATATGTGTCGGATTTGCTTCGAAGAAAATAAAATCACTTTCATCAAGGACAAAGATTCTTAAAATTTCCGGAATCTTAGAAATTATAATATTTAAAGTTTCGAGTCTTTACATTAATGACATGGGCTGATGCCTCTTCAGACCTCGGGTCTTACAGATGGTATCAGAGCCGACTCTGGGCTCGGAGGTACACCGACGATATGATCGGGTAGATTGTAAACTAAATATTATTTATAAACTAAATCTTATTTATTAACTATTATTTATAAAATATTATTTATAAATATTACTAAAATAAATTCTATTTTTTATATAATGTTATAAAATATTATTATAAATATTACTAAAATAAATGGATAAATATTATTTATAAACTAAATAAATTCTATTTTTTATATGATTTTATAAATATTACTAAAAGAAATGGATAAATCATTTTTAAAAATTATTTAAAGATTTGATATTTCATATACTCCGTAGTTTTTATCATCCAAAAAAACATACGTGAATAACAAATGATATGTTTTTGTTAACAGATGGAGTAATATTTTCCCCATTTTTTTTATTAATTGCTTTCTAATTTTATAAAGATTCCACTAGATTCATTATTTTAGCAAATTTATAAATACCTTTTATAGGGTTTATCCATTTTATTTTAGAATTTTCTTTCTAAAATAAGAATACTTAACCTATTTATGTGCATACAACCCTATTTATCAACATTATGAATATCTATAAAATATTAAATAATATTTTATTTCAAAAATATAAAATAAAGTCTTCAATGGTTAATTATTGCTAATGAAATATAATTAAAAATAAAATTTTGGGCATTATTATATATAATTGTATCTAAAGAAAAATATTTTTTTTAAAAAAATACTGTCAAATATATTCAAAATTGATGTCTATACATAGAGAAAAATAAATACTCTGCATAGTACTGCATAGTACTGTGAAGTGGATATAAAATATGAAACGTGGTAAATTTTATCACTTGAAGTGTCTCAAGTATCTATCCCCTGAAGCGGATAAATCACTCAATGTGCTTAATAAATCTCATCCTCGCAATGATGATCGAGCAGATAAATTTCATCCCCGTAGTGATGAAATTATATTTATTATTTATGTTTTTATTAATATATATGTATGTTGTTTATTTAATTTATTTAAAACTATATTTGTTTTATATCATCTCCCGAAGTAGATGAACGAAATCATCACATCTCCTGAAGTAGATGAACCAATGAATGGTTGAATATCATCCCCGTAGCGATTTACGATAAATTGATCTCATCCCCGAAGAGATGAAACGATAAATCTCATCCCAGCTGAGATGATCAAACCGATAAATTTCATCCATGTAGTGATGAAATTATATTTATTATTTATGTTTATTTATTTTATATGTAGGTTATTTAATTTAATTTATTTAAATTATATTTGTTTAATCCTCATCTCCCGAAGAAGATGAAGGGACCATCTCCTGAAGTAGATGTGAACGATTGAAAATCATCCCAATAGTGATGAACTTATTTTTTTTATTTTTTATTTCAGTTTTATTCATTTCAATTTGTATTTTTTTTGTCTCCAGAAGTAGACAAACATTATCTGTAAAGGCCGAATATATTTTTATATTATTTTAATATTATTTTAGTTAAATATACTATTATTTTATTCAATTTGTAAAAGTGGAATAAAAACCCGTCCTCGAGCATCAAGTTTCGATTAAAATCATTCCGGCATCAATTTAAATTTCGGATTTTGACGGGATTCGATTTTCGCTTTCGAGATCGAGTATTAATAAAGATTAATTTAAACTCCGAGTTTTGATTGAGATTAATTTAATTCCGTTATATTGAGATTTGTAAATTAAATTTTATTTAAATTGATTTAGTCAGGATTCGTTCGGGCGAGCGGGTTTCGGGATATTTTATCGGGTTCAAAATATCTTATTGGGACCACACACATATATATATATACATATTCAATTGTTTTCTTTTTTTATTATTATTTTTATTATTTTTCTTTTCTTCTCTCTCTCTCTCTCCCTCCCTCCCCGGTTTCCTGTTGCATTGCAGTGGTCCCCCACCCTCTTTCTGCAGCAACTCCCTCCTAAGTTGCCTAGCACCCTCACAATCTTCCTCTCCCTCTTCATCTCCTCTTCAGCCCTCACAATCCATTCTCCATCTCTCCTCCTCTTATCTATTTCAAATCCGCCCCCTTTCCCTCTCTGTCAAGCCGCAATCCACCATGGCTGCTACCACCACAACCGCCTCCTCCTTTCAATTTCTTCAAGCCAACACCATCCCCTACCACCAAGGAAGCCCAGAAGCGCAAGTGCTCCTCCACCCTCGTCCTCGCACCTCCTTGCTCTGCTTCCTCGTCGTCGCCGCCATCGGACCACCACAGCCGCCCCCCCGTTGTCTCCTCTGTTTTGCCGAGGAGGGAACCCAAGTCCCACTCCTCCCTCCTTCGTTCTTCCTCCTTGAGGCACCGGTAGAGGCAGCCCACCACCTTCCCGGAGTCTCCAGCAGCCCAGATTGGTAGCAGTGTCGCCAGGAGACCCCCGGAGCGCCGCCGCATTCTTCCCGCCCTGTCTTCCGATTTCGACCTCGGTGAGCCCCTTTTCTTCCTCTTCTTTAGATTCGCTTTGAGCTCTTCGTGTCCGGGGTGGTCGGGGAGAGATTCCGGTCGGGTTGGGGAGCTTTGGACTGGAGAGGAGCCGCCGGTGGCCTGGGCTATCCTTTTCTTCTTCCCTCCGTTTCAAGGCCGCTCTCTGCTCCTCCATTGCTTCTGCTGAGGTTGAAGATGAAGGGGAGCCTTCTTGGGCCTGATTTATGGGCCTGGTTCACTTCCTAAACGGGTTATACCGTTTCCATTCCGGGTCCCTTCCCCTTTGCCTCCAACCCGCCTCAAATCCGGATCCCCTCTACTTGTTTTGTTTCATTGTGGGCTGGGTTTTGATATCGGTTTTGGGCTTCATTTTATGGGCTGGGTTTAACTTTTCGGGTTGGGCTGGTTTTGTGTGGGTTTTTCTAATAAGGTTTGGGTTATGTTTTCTTATATTTTTTTCGGTTGTATCTATATATATATATATATATATATATATATATATTATATGCTATGTAGTGTATATTTATATGTTAGTTTATATTTCTGATTTTTGGAAAAATGACTATGTATAATTATATATTATGAGATTATTAATATATATATATATATATATTTATTTAAAAGAGGTTTTAAAAGTAAAAATAATTGATATTGGGTTATGTATACATTTATGGATTGGTTGAGATTTTATGGGCAACAAGTGTTGAATTATTTGAATATTAATTATCTTGGGGATTTTTATAATATTCTGGAAAATTTATCATTTTATATTGTGGTTGTTTTAAAATAATATGAATTGGATTATTTAATTGATGCATTTTATGAGAATTTCGATATGTAAATTGGGAATTTTAAAGTGAATTGTTGGCTTTGATTTATAAATATGATTTGTGAACATTGGTTTATTTTGATGATTTAATAATGGAATTTATTTATATATGGTTTTGAGATAAGAAACATTCCGGAATTATTTTATAACATGATTTTGGGAAAATGGGCCTTAAGGTTTAAATGTGTAATGTCGGGTTTTGACTAAGTACGATTTTAAAAGAATTATTTGATTTTCTAAGTTGAGTTCTTTGAGAGATTATTTTGGAAATGAGATGATGAGATGAGATTAACCTGAAATGGTAAAATAAGACGGAATAATCTGAAATGAGATATGAGAAGAGATGTATGATAGTTAGGAGCGCCTTGTGTGAATTAGATAGACTTATGCATTTATATGTTATTAGGTGATTGTGATATGTGGACATTGCTTGCTATCGGTGATTCATTTCTTGGATTCTGCTCTGCCTTGCTTTCTGCTGTTCGGTTTATTCAGGTAAGTTCCTTTATGGGCTTACTCAGATTCGAAAGAGATTACCGGCTTGTGAATGTATGACATTCTAGGTGCTGCATAAGCATTAAAGCATGCCATGTAGTATCATGCTAGGTTGCACTTGTGATTGAGCATTCTATTTCTTTACGCGCATGAAACAGAACGGCCGTATCTGTGATAGTCCTAGAGTCTTTGCTAGGGTCATAGGGTAGCCCAGCCCCATCGGGTGCCCTAAGTCTATCGAGTCGATATGAGCATGATGATAGCCCAGCACCATCGGGCATGATTTATTTATTTTAATTTATGTTATGATGATGAGATATGAGATGATGAGATATGATATGCTATAGCATCGAACCGGCCGGTCTCTGCACTAACGGAAAGGGGTGCAGAGGTAGGAGAGGGACATGCCACTTGGCATTCTTTGGGCGCCTTTACAGTTATTTCTCGCATATTGCAAATTAGGATCATGCTAGTGTGATTTAATTTCCGCATCTGCATCATCTTTATTATTAGCGTATGTGTATGTTCGCTTGCTGGACAGAGCGTGTTGGGGCCTCGGTCTGACCCCACTCGCACCCATTGTTTTTAGGTATGATTGCTCTCTGTTTATATGGCGTGGGAAAGTCCCTCGGCGATTGCAAAGAAATCTGTCTAACCCCGCTAATCTGGCCACCCGACTTTAGAATTATGCTTCGGTTTTGACCCGGCCTTGCCGTGGCTTTTGTATCTAAATCATATTTCCACTTCACTTTCGTTTAAACTGAATTTATGAAACTTCAACTGATTAGAGGTTTGAAACCTCGACCCGTACCTGAATTGCAACATCGGAACGAAGGTATCCGACCTTCGAAACGTATCCCGGATATTTATATCCGGGCCGTTACATTATCTCCCGAAGTAGATATAAATAGTTTAATTTTTATATTATCCCAGAAGTGATAAGTTTATCTCTTGAAGAAGATAAAATATGTTAGCTTTTATATCTTGATGAAACCTATCTCCTGTAGTAGATAAAGTTTAAAATTTATAATCATCAATGTAGCGATGATTTGTATAGTTAAAGAGTGCAAATTAAACGATCATGGTTTGTTAAATCGATCTCCAGAAGTAGACGATAAATATCATATAAGAACAATATGTATTTGTGGATTTTTAAATTCTTGTCACCAGAAGTTGACAATATGCTACTTTTAATCATTTATTTATGATTTTATAATTTTATTAATTATATCAATTGTGTATTTATTTGTCATTATCTCTTGAAATAAATAAACTCATTCCCTGAAGAGGATGAACACATTATGCTCATAAATCGTTCCTGCAGTAACGATAATAATCTCTTGAAGAGATATTTTTGAAAAGAAAATTCATAAAATGTCTCTCTCTCATCAATACAAATTTGTCTCTGAAGTGACAATATTCATTTCCTAAAGTAAATGAATGATAAGAGATATATTGTATATCCTCCTAAAGATTATTTAAAATCATACCCAGAAGTGTATGAGTTTTAATTTAAAGTTGCACAAATACCCAGAAGTGTAGAAATTAAAGTGAATGTATACAAGTTGTCTTCTCCCTGAAGTGAGTAATAATCGATCATACCGTTTCTTGAAGAATATGATCAACGTTTATATGACAACTTACTATATTTTTTAATGCAACTTATCATCTTTTGGAGTATATGATCGAATTATACATATATAATAGAGACTAAGTGTCACTCGAAGTTGACAAATGAATCATTTTATGAATAAAATCATTTCTTGAAGAAAATGATAAATTGACAAGTTTTTTTCATGGCTCCACCTGAAGTGGACAAATACAATTTTATTTATTTATTTATTTATTTTTTATTCATTGCTTTATATTGAATAAAATTATTATGATTTTACTTAATATAATTCAAAGCTCAAAGTGTTTCCCGAAGAAACAACTTATCATGAGTGTCTAATACAAAGTTTTGTTTGGCAAATGAACATTTGGGAGAAAGGTTTACCATAATCCCGTAGATTGTGAAGTTTTTCAACACCAACCTAAAAGCCTGAAGACTCTACTGGTGGATTTTTATTAAACTCTAGAAGAGTATATGATTCTTACAAACTCCAGAAGAGTATATGATTCTAATCTTATCATTTGTACTCTGAAGAAGTACATGGAATGTGGTTTTTTATCAAGTTCAGAACTATTATCATTCGGTTGGTACAAGTGTACAACCAATAGAAGTAACCACATAACACAATCCGGTTAACAATTCCACTTCCTGACATTCCTCTAAGCATAGCCTGAAGCATGCCCCTCGCAAGTAGAGGGTACGAAAGAGGTTAAGGTTAAGCGCGCGACCGATGTTATTGTTGTGGCTTATAGCTAGGTAGATGTTATACGGTTAATTCTAAATGTCTTGAAGAACATTATAAATGACTCATACCTGAAGTATGACATTAACAAAAGTTCTAACAATACCCATTCAATGGCATCTAAATTAAATAAATGGATCACCATATACAAAGTTCAATGGTTGAATATTATGTTTTTATAAGTGTCAAACAATTTTGAAAACTTGAAGTTTTCTCAAACAATCTTGAATGGAAAAACCAAGATGAATACCATATAGCTCCAGAAGAGCATTGATCTTGTTACCTGAAGTAACATATGTATGAATTGACATGGTATTGAACACCAATATCTCATATGACTAGCCAAAAGCAAGTCATGCAGAAATGAGAATGTATATATATATATATATATATATATATATATATATATATATATATATATATATATAGTTTATTTGACACTCATTTATCCCATTGAAACTTATCACTAACCAGAAGTTAGTTAATGATAAAATATATTTTCTTTGTGGCATCCGGTCACTCATGTGAATCGATGATGTGCGGGATCATTGAAATTCACATAAACACCCACTAAGAGGGACCAGAAGATCATATGACTTGAAGATCCTCAATAAGGGTGACCGAACATATATTGTCTATCATCTTGGCAAAATCAACAATAAGACCATTTATATTGAGAGTAAATGTAAAGTCTCTAATGCCTCTTGATTGGATACAATGAGACACCTACGAAACACTACTATATAGATCAGTGTAATTCCATTATTATAGATGCCTTGACACTTGGTCATATGAAACAAACAGGTAGAGAATGTTATCACGATGATCCATAAGAGTCGTTAGTCAAATGGGCCCATGCAAGCTAGTTTGCATTTCGAATTTGACACAATAACATCTCCCTAATTATCTCTAGAAGAGAGCATGTTATTCAAAGGTTTTGAATAAACAACATATGTTCCGAGATATACCTCCTCTAAATGAACTACAATGAGACCACAAAAAAGTTCGATGATACATGGGGTTTGCGTCCCTATTGATATCAAATACCTAGAGCCTTATAATGGTGATCAAATGCTCGGTATTTAGGGGGAGAGGAAATGAGACAATTAAGAAAGAGATTGCACGGAAGCAACTTCTCTATCATTTCATATCCGCGGATAAATAGAAGTGAACCAGAAGTTCAAATGAAATGATTATAAGGTTTAGCAAATATGTCATTGAAAGCATTTAATAAAGGCCAAGAAAGTAACAAAGTCACAAATACTAGCTCATTTGGAAGTTCTAGAAGTAACTCCAACTCAATAAATATCAAGTGATTCTCAAGTACACCAGAAGTGTTGGAGATCACTATGCTCTTTGTATATGATTCCCCAGAAGTGGAAAGATCCTAGGAAAATATGATGATCATCAAACAAATGGATGTCGACATCGAAATCATAGTAAAAGAGCTAGAAAGAAGCAATTCATGCAAAGATCGATGCATGGATTCTTTAAGCATGATGGCATTGGACCCGTAGTTCCAACACCGAAAAGTGCAATATCAATTGGTTTTAAGTGGGTGTTCATACAAAATAAAATATAAAACCAACTTGATTGCACAAAAGCCGACCTACCAAAGGTTATATGTAGAATCTATTCACCAGAAGTGAATATAATTTTAGATCCAAATGGAAATGATGGATGTGGTATCTATATACCTATAAATGAAAGGATCAATTGAAAATGTCTGAAGCATGAATGTCAAAGCACCGTCACATGCAATTGATTAAAGATCATTATAAAGAGTACCTGAAGTACCTATAATTGTGAAATTGGTGACATTGTATTAGGTCCCGAAGTACCATACAAAGTTGTACTCTTTTCCTTAATCTTGATTTTTATCCCACTGGGTTTTTCCAAGGTAAGGTTTTTAACGAGGCAACTCACGCACCATTTAATACAAAAGATCCCCCTGATCAAATAATGAAGTGTACGTTAGGTCCTGAAGTACCTCATGATTGTGCATTGAAAGCAGCTTAACACCAAGACATATAGGTTAAGCGCGTCGATGTCAATTGCAATATATGAAGACATTTCAGCTTGTACACATCAAAGACAATGTTCAGACTCGACCATGAAGCTCATGAAGTCAGAATTATCAAGAAATTCGATGAGCTTATCGGAATGAGAAAACTACAAGATGAATGTTGAATTCAGGGGGGAGAATATACGCACTGCACTCTTTTTCCCTTCGATCAGGTTTTGTCCTACTGGGTTTTCCTGACAAGGTTTTTAACGAGGCAGTATCACCAAAGCGTATCAAACAACATATGTTCTCTTTTTCCCTTAGCCCTAGTTTTTGTCCCATTGGGTTTTTCTAGGCGAGGTTTTTAACGAGACAGTTTGTAATGTTAGAGGTGTACATCCAAGGGGGAGTGTTATGAAACCATATATTATGTGGGTGGATGTTTCACCTCCATGCCTCTTCACCTCCCTTAACTCCCACATGGTGGAAAACAAAAGGATCATTATTTATGGCATCCTTATCCTTTACTTGTAACCTATCTCCATCTATGCCTATATAAGGCATTGTACTTCTCCTTTGAGATACACACAAGCAATAGAGATGACTTCTCTCTTTCTCTTCCTCCTTTCTACTCTATTATTCTTTCACATATTATAACATCCCCCTTTATATATGTACTATCATGAAAAAAGTAGGGTTACTTTTTTATTAAAAAATAAAATAAAATTACAAAAGGGAAGAGGTTACTTCTCACTACCAAGGTAAAACCTCTTGCATTTAATTATACCTTAAGGTATAACCTACAAGGGATGATTGAGACGATACTAGCGGTAGTATCGTTTTGGGTCGATACTCATTTTTTTTTATTATTATTGTTGAGCAAGCATCAATACTTCATTTTAACCCGATAAACTTGCTCTAAGAAATTTGAGGTTTTACCTGTATTTTCATGAGTTAAAAATGTTATACTCAAATACTCCCTTCTATCATAAATATAAGAGTCTTACTTTTGTGTATGTAGTTTAATGAGTTAAAAACTATATAAAATATTATTTTTTATGATAGGAGGGAGTATTAATTTTTTAAAATATTTTTTTAATAATTTAACATTTATTATTAATATATATTAAATTATAAAAATATAATTAAAAATGATTTAAATGGGGGTTTAACATTTATTATTAATACATTTAATATGGTAATCATCATTTGTTGGTGGTTACCATACCATACCAACCCTTAATAACAACTGAAATTCAAGAATTACAATTTTCAAATGCCAAAAATTAATCAAATGTTATATTGTGTTGAAGAATAAGAGAGTAGAGAGGAGGAAGATAAAAGAGAGAAATCTTCTCTATTGCTTGTTCACTCTCAAAAGAGACTTACAAGGCCTTATATAGGCAATGAGTACACAAGAGATATAAGTTCTATTAACCTTTGGTTTGCCACCATGTGGGAGTTTAGGTAGGTGAAAGAGTGGGAGGTGAAACATCCACCATGAACCAAAAGTTTTATAACACTTCCCCTTGGATGTATACCTCTAAAATTACAAACTGTCTCGTTAAAAACCTCGCCTAGAAAAATCAAGTGGGACAAAAACTAGGGCTAAGGAAAAAAGAGTACAGATGTCGTTTGATACGCTTTGGTGATACTGCCTCGTTAAAAAACTGTTCAGCAAAACCCAGTGGGACAAAACCTGGTCGAAGAGAAAAAGAGTGCAGTGCGTATATTCTCCCATGAATACAACATTTTTCTTGCAACTTTCTCATTCTGATAAGCTCTTCGAAATTCTTGATAATGCTGACTTCATGAGCTGCATAGCCAACATGGTCGAGTATGAACATTGTCTTTTATGTGCACAAGCCGAAATGTCTTCATATATTGCACTTGAATTTAATGCAATTGACTTCCTTGTCTTTCGTGACGAGCTGCTTTCAACGCACAAAAATATAAGGTACTTCAGGATCTAGTGTGCTCTTTATCATTTGATGCGGGGGATCTGATGTATAGATGGTATATAAGTTGCATTGTTAAAAACCTTACATTGGAAAAACCCAGTGGGATAAAAACCAAGATTAAAGAAAAGAATACAACATTGTGTATAGTACTTTAGGACTCAATACACTATGTCACCACTTACACAATACTTCAAGTACTATAAGCACCCTTTGGCTTAATTGTGTACATATGACGAGGCTTTCATATTGATGCTACGGGCATTTCAAATTAATTGATTATTTTCACTTAATTTCTTTTATTAATGATCAATTTGAGTATACAACTACTATGCCCGTCAATTACGCTTGGAGTTGGTTCATTGACAACAAAAGATACATTTACTACTGGTGAATATATTTTCATATCACCCACTCTAGACCTTTGTGAAATCTATCTAGCTTTATATCTTACAACTTCATTTCACTTGTTGCAGTTTCGTGCTGATATCATGTTATATTGTGTTGAAGAATAAGAGAGTAAAGAGGATGAAGAGAAAAGAGAGAAATATTCTCTATTGCTTGTTCACTCTCAAAGGAGACTTACAGGTTGTATTATTTTTTGTTCAATATTAATGCTTGTTATTATTTTTGGTTATTTTTTCCTTTAAAAAAAGATATTATGTCTACCGACATTTCCTACTTCTAGTCCAAACTAAAATATTATTTTGAATGAGAACTTGTAACTGTGTATTAGTGGCAAAGTTAGCCTTTAAAATTGAATGTCTTAGTTGGATCAAGTTGTCTTCCAAGGTAAGCTGATAGTGCTATGTGCTTTTGTCTATATGACGTGGAGAGCCCGAAACAGAGCTATTATTAAGGGGGGGCATTTGCAATACAAGTGAGTGTACTAGGGATATCATACAAGCTTATAAGAATCAGATTTCATCAAATGTAAATACAAATCTTTGATGGAAAAACGATGGGTGAAGAGATTAATGAGTTGATCAGATTATGAGAGGTATAGGGGCTGATAAGTCATTTGATGTATAGGGGATAGATGAATATTTTTAGAGGCGGGAATTTTGTATTTTTTCCACGGGACACTTGGTATGGTCAACGTGTTTTTTGTAACTTGGTTACACCGTTTATATATATATTTACCAATTCAAAAAAAAATACAACCTGTAATATTGAACATTTGATAAACAAACTACACCCTATTAAAAAAAAATACGAACGTATTTTCCGGTGAAATTTTTGGCTAAATTTGTCACTTCCTTAAGTTTGTATTATTTTCGACATGTAGTGAGCTATCAACAAGAA
Source organism: Persicaria maculosa (assembly GCA_963922045.1). NCBI lineage: Eukaryota > Viridiplantae > Streptophyta > Magnoliopsida > Caryophyllales > Polygonaceae > Persicaria > Persicaria maculosa. Next base: position 16,848,985 of record OY998257.1, on the reverse strand, counting down.
AAACTATGCCACGTGTATTTCCGACGTACACGTGACAAATTTTGCCGGAAAACACATCCATATTATTTATGAAATTGTCAATTTTAAAGTTCGTATTATTTTTGGTCATTTTCCTTCTTTAAGTAAAACCTAAAAATTGTACATTTTACATTAAACTAAATGAGTTCTTAACCCTAGGGAAGGTGTCAATGTCCCAGATCCATTGACATTGACACTTTTCCTAGGGTTAAAAACTTACTATGGAAACTAGCGATGAATGGACTACCCACAAAACAACGACTCACTCAAAAAGGGGTTGTTGTGCCTCTTTCTTGTGTACTTTGTAACCACCCAGATAAGGACTCTCGACACCTCTTCTTGGAATGCCCTAAATCTATACATCTAATTAGCAGAATGGACCCCAAGACACATGATATAATTACAAATGTCAACCACACGACACATCACTCTACCCAATGGGTTAACGAAATCTTTGAAAAGCTTGACAAAAAAAAGGCAAAGAAACACTGACAACTACCTGGTGGGGCTTATGGACCATAAGAAACAAAGATTGCATTTAAAGACCCGAATATGATAAAGGAGCAAGGATGAGAGGGATATGTATGACAACAGATCCAAAACTGGGACCATACAAAGGTAGATATTAACGAAGAAACTACAATTGTGCAAGCAAAGAAACAACTTCGACCACGAAAGATGAAAAACAATAGATGGAAACCCCTACAAGTGGGCCCCTTTAAAATCAACTTTGACGGCTCCAAGCTTGGGTCAGGTGAAGCTTCAGCAGGGTTCGTTATTCGAGATCACTCTGGTTTGGTGATAGCCTATGATGTACTGCTTTGTGGTTCCTCGTCTGCATTGTACGCTGAAGGCGGGGCCTCCATGCGGGATTGACAGCGGCTAGGAATCTGGACATTCAAAAGATCGAGGTCAAAGGAGACAACCTAACGATCATCAATGTGGCTAAAGGGCTCTGGAAGTGTCCTTGGGAGATTGAGATCCTCCTATCTGATATTCTCTTCATGTCTCAGTCCTTTGCCTCGGTGGTGTTCCTCAATGTGTGCAGGGAGGCCAACCAAGTGGCTGACCGAGTTGCTCGACCGCGTCATTCGTGTGATGTTGTCTCGGTGGTTACTAGGTCTGATCTTGGTATTCTCGTTCGCAAGGACGCCATTGGTTGGTGGTCACGCCGGTGCTGACACCTTCCAAATCTTTGCTTTGTCAAAAAAATGAGTTCTAAAACCTAAAAATTATATCTTCTCACACGCTAACATTAGTACAAATTATTGTACATTTAGTTCCCAAATATACCTTATAATTATGACAACTCATTTTTATCCCTATTATAGTTTTCTTTAAAAAAATAGATATAAATAACCATGATGAGTTGGTCATATAATATAGTAATATACTATCATAATTCCCAGGGCGGATCCTCTTTCAGGTCAGGGGTAACAATTGTCCCTCTAATAAAAAAAATTAATATGCATATTTCTCTCACTCATAGCTTCGATTGAATATATTATAAGCTCAAATCCGGCACCTGAGTAAAAAGTTATAATTGTTTCAAGACTGGACGGACATAAATTATTCTCCACATCTTTTACCAAATTAATATACTTCTATCGTATTTAGTATTTATTTATTAAACTTCATAATTTAATGCTATAATTAAACCTAAAAACTTCAAATTAGTATGCTATATTAAAATATTTGAAAACCATGAAATAAAATAGGCACGATTTATGTTTTTATTCTAGTTACACATTTATAAGATTTATGATTTTTTTTAAAAATATGGTTCAATTTTTAGCCCTCTTAACTAACTGCTTCAGGATCTCATGCCATAATTAATTTTTTGTAAGGAAAAATGAAATTTGAATATGGATTCCAATTGTATTATGTTTATAATGCAAATAGATAAGGTGGTGTTTGGTTACCACAATTTTTAAGGTGTTTAAATTAAGGGTGTATTTGGATTCCATGATATATTTATTATAACACAATTATTTTGATCTCGATTTATGTGCTTATTTGGTTAAATTATTTTTTTACATCGGTTTTTACGAGATTTTTTTGATAAGGTAAGAATTCGAGGGTCAAACATGCCTAATACCTCGAGAGGCTAACAAGTCGGCAGACAACGAACCGTCAAATATAAAACAAACTAGAAAACACAAATTAATATAGATGAAAGAAAAACCCCAACAACCCATAAAAGTCATCAGTTAGCGGAAGAGTCGAGGAAGATCCAAGGCGAGCCACGAATACCGAGAACACGAAAGAGTGCGACAACTCATACGGCGTCTCGACGCTGAGAAGACAGAAAATAGTAACCCACAAATGAACAAAGCGAAACCTACGGAAGTGCAGATCACCGATGTTGCCCCCACCTAGATGAGGGATTTTCAAAAATCACAAACAAAGCCACGATCCTCTCGATCAAACAGGACGCCTGACGGAAGTAAATGTCGTGGTTCACCTCGCCAAAGAAATACCCAAACCTACAAACATAGTATAGCATGCAAGTACGGGAACGATCCCACACATAAACAAGGATTTTGATATCTTGTGTATTTATCAATTGAAAGCAAAAAGATGAAAAAGATAATAAAAGAAGACAATATAAATAAATGCAAGTGATGAATAGAAAAGAAATGTTTCCACCCACAAGTTCTTAACATTGGTTGGCTTTATTGGTCATCGAATCCAATTAAATTTGTTTTCTACGAATTTCTCTCATCTTAGTTTGAATAGATTAAAGCACAACGAGTACAATTAATCCCTTACACCTTTAAGCAACCAAAGCGTGGCTAAGATTTAACATAAAGATAGCACAAAGTCCTAAGAATCCGGACACGTGAATAACATCAAGTTAAGCAAAGTAAACCGATGTTTATGACACATGTCAAATTCCCTACTGAGTCATGATCCAACAAAGGTCTTCACAGTCTTAAGCATGCTACTACGGAATTCATTCAAGTATGATGGAACAAAAACCTAGCAAGATATTATCATGGTAGCTAATCACAATAATATTGGAATATGCCCAAGGAAATTCAAAGGATATTAAAGAGAAAAATACTAACTTATTGTTGGTGATTTGTGAAAAGTCATCAATCCATTTGTCTGAAATCATAAATGTTAAGTGTGAGAATTACTAAGAGCATCACTCGGGCTTAAGGTGTGCGGGAGGCACGGCTCATGTGATCGGCCCTAAGTAATTCTAAGATTTTAAGGGGAAATGAAATCATGAGGAAAGACCCATGCAATAGTCTCACAATCGACAAAGTCGCTCTCGAGCTTATTCGGACGCTTTCCATAAAAGTAAGCAATAGGGATATGCTCGGCACTTGATCTGATATGGTTATGATCGAGTTTTGATCACTTATAGTGAGTTAAACTACTATCTCATGATTTGTAAAGGGAGACATTAAACTCTGAATCATTGATGCAAAATTTGAGAGCTAACCGAGCTTCAGAACTCCAAAAATGACCTAGCTCTATTTTTGAGCTTGATTAGGGTTTTAGCTTCATTGAAGCTTTAGCTTAGTCATTTTAGCTGCATGGTAGCTACACTCTGCTTCGTATAAATGCCACGCACATTTTATATTTTATGAGTGACCTAGCTCCACCATGCTAGCTTTGTCATGCTAGCTTTTCCTTAATTGGGCCGGTTTTTATTAGGCTTTTATTGGGCCAACGGTTGGGGACTATATTGGGTGGTAACTGCCCAACCACCATAACTACCATAACCACCAATAACTACCAATAACTTCCCATAACCACCCAAAACTACCACCCCATTTTGCCTATAAAAGGCCTTTGCCATCCACTTGAAAAGGCATGAGTTTTTCGATAGTTCTCTCAATCGGAAAAACAAACACTTGAAACACAAATAATGTATGTATATATGCAATAATGAAATGGGATGCCACCCTTTTATTGTATAGGAAATGTTTTATCCCACAACGTTATTGTAGTGCAACCCTTTGGCATAAATGGGCAATAAACGTTGAAGGAAAACTCGATTTACTCGTTGGCCATTATCCAAGACATTTTATATATCTTTTCTAAAGGGTCTAAACACTTAGTTTTGACGTCTAAAAGAATTCGGTGGAGATTGCCTTTTTTGCCTATTCTCTCGGGATTACCTTTCAAGGTCTACCCATAAGATTACCCTTTTTGGGTCTACTCAAATTGTCTTGATTATCCATAAGGATCTACAAGAACCACCTTCAACCCATTAAAACAACATTACCTAAAACTAACACTTATTAGAAACTCACAAACAACCAACCAAGTCTAGAAAGTGTAGGCGAAAACAACGGAAAATTAGCCAAGCATGGCTTATCTAACTTCCTTCTCTTGAATGCAAAATAAAAACTAAAAACTTACTGAATTTCTTCTAAGAAAAGGTCTCAATGATAGATGATTCCCCTAGGGATAATAATCTAAAAACTCACCTAAAAAGATAATAGAAAATATCCAAAAATATAATAATCTAAAAATAAATACTAAATAATCCTCAATCTGAACATATTAATCCATTAGGAATAGATAATCATTTACATTGGATAGAGTTTCCTTCCGAAAAGATAAGATTCGGTCTTCAAATTGATCGTCTATGGACGTTTTCGCCGTGGCGACTAATTGCAATGCTCGTGGCCTCTTCTAGGTGTTCCCTATGGTGAATTGGGGTCTTTCGCTGCGGCGAAACATATATTTTTCCATGGCAAAATATGTGATCTGATGTGTCCTTCACTGCTCCTCACCATAGCAATTTTGGGCATTTTGCCGGGGCGACTCATGTATTTTGCCGCGGGAACAGATTCGATAGACTGAACTTGTAATGCACTTTATGAAGTCGTCGTTTGTCTGATTGACGCATATGAATATGATTTAGAAAGATTTTTTCAACTACTACAACTCTCATGAGGACCTCAGAAGCTGATTCGAAATGATCACATGCCAAAAGATGAGATTTCTCCATTTTCTTCGTTTCAGCTCGTTCCTTTGGCTTCCCAATTCAGCTTCTAACCTTTCTTTGACTTGTTCCTTGCTCTTTGTGACTTCTTCCTTAGCTCTTCCAAGCCTCTCATCAAACTTCTAAGCTCCGTTCCTCATGCTTTTTGCCTCAGATCTACGAATCTGCATAAATCAACTGAAATAACGTAGTTTCCGAACTTCACCACAAAAAGAGTATAATGTGAAATTGACTCTCAGACATGAATATGTGTTAATGAAATGCACCTAAAACTAAACTATAATGCCTACTAAAATACACCTTATCAACACTCGATACTGCAACCCAACTCAGAACTAAACGCAACCAAGCTAAAGCAACGACCCGACGCCAAAAGAGGATCAATATGGACGAAAAATGGAAGATTAAACATCAAACAAAAATTTGTGTGCAAAACTCTGAGAACAATGCAAGTTGAATGTTCGAGGAGGAAATATTAATCGAAACCCTCACGAGATTTATTTAACCCTTTCGAAAATTTGGTCAAGACCTTTTCAGGCTTTTGTTCAAACCCTATGGGAATATAAAACTAGTTAAAATATTAACAAAAATTATACCGGGCTGTTTTGGGCCCTAGACAAAGCCTTGGGCCCAAAGATCAACAAGGGAGCCCAAACAACAGGTCACCTTCGGGCCCAAGGGAACCCTATGCCAAAAGAAGCAGGAGAATGCTAAAACAACCCCCACAATAGCCACAACGGCCGGAGAAAAGGGACAAAGATGGCTGAAGTAGGAGGGCGGCAAGGAAAGGTGAAGCGAAGAGGTTGAATGGGGCCGGAAGAGCAGGAGACGCATCGAGGTAGACCCTCCGAGGCACCAACATGCCACCAAGGGAGACAATCCCAGAGGGGAGGAAGAGGACCGACACCAAACCGGCCGGACAAGGAGTCATACTAGAGGAAAATGCCACGCCACCATCGAAGGAAGTGAGACATGCATGCGGGATTGAGCAAAGCGGAATGAAAACCTTCTGAACAGACTACCTACAGGAAGAAAGAGAGGGGATGATTTGCACAATTGGACCAGACGAGTGTAGATTAGGGGGTAGGATACTCAGATCAACAAAAGCCCCAAAACAATTTTTGGTTTGGATTGAAAACCAAAAACGAAAATCGGGGCTAGGTTGCATTGAATGCGTTTTCAACCGGTATTACGCCAAAGCTATGGTGGGCGGAGCAGGTTGATGTAGGCTTGTCCACGGGTCAGGAACTCATCACCCGCACCTGAACCCATGGGGAGGCGAGTCGACACCGTCGACCCGTTTTTTTTTTAAAAAAATTGATTTTATATTTTTCCCCCAAAAACAACATATTTTTTTTAAAAAAATTGTCGATCCAGCGGGTCAACTCGCAGGGTCATTTTCACAAAACCCTCGACCCTAACCCGAACCCGTGAACCGTCTCGACCCTTGACCCGTCTGACCCGGACTCGTCGAGTCCATGACCCGCCAAACCCGTCGGATCACGGGTTGACCGTGACCCATGGATAGGCCTACGTTGATGGCCGCCGAAGCCAGGGTAGGAAGCCAGTGTAGAACGACCTAAGTCAAGGTTGAGTTTCCCTCTCTCTGGATTTTATAGAGAGGAGAGAGCTCGGTCTTTCTCTGTTAAAGACCGCTAAAATAATTTTTACAAGATTTTTATTTGAACAATTAAAATACTCACATAAAAAAATATAAATTAATTGTATTATAATTAAAATTCATTGGAATCCAAACACAGTCGAAGTCTCGAAGATAACCCTTGTTTATTGTGTTAGCTACGCTCCATTCAGAACACGTAACCATAACGTAAATGGAGCTAAAATCAATGCATCATTTTGTTTTTTTTTAACAGTAGGCAAAGATTTGGATACTAAATGTATCCATGATCATCTAACATGATGATGTTTTGGAATTCGCAACTATAATATAAAATTAAATTACAGCTCAGTCGCGATTTGGCGATAAAGTCAGCTGCACTATTCGCTTCTCTATAGCAATGCTAGAATTTGATAAGTTCAAAGTCCTTGCTTAGAGCCTGTATTTCTTCCACAATTTGTGTAATCTCCCATTGTGAGTTGTTTATTTGATTGACGGCTTCAATGACCATTGCGCAGTCAATTTCAATAATAACGTTCTGTATTCCAAGTTCTCCTGCTAGTGTTGTACCTGCAAGTACTGCAAAGCATTCTGTTTAGATGACAGAATCTGTTTTACCATTGCACTTGTGTATTCGAATTATTTGCCCTTTATTATTTCTTACAATACAACCAATTTGAGAATGGAGTCCACTTCTTACAGAGGCGTCTACATTTATTTTAATGATATTTTTTGGTGGATATTTCCAAGTCATTTTGTCTCGAGGTCTAGTGTGTTTAGGTATATATATTTTTTCCTCTTTTTTCCAGCATAATATTTTATCTATAGTTTGGGTTAAAGTATTGGTTGTCTCCTTATTTGAACTATTTTTGAAAATGATTTTGTTTCGAAGTTCCCAGATCGAGTGCCATAAGATGCAGAGGTCTGTAAAGTCTCTGTTTTGAGCTTTAGTATTTAGGATGTTTTCTGAGATACTATCTGTTAAGTTCGGAATGATGAATGATTTGTTTAGTTTAGTACCCAAGTTTTGGATAAGGGATCTGGTTATTTGACAATTGAAAAGTAAGTGATTTGTGTCTTCTACTTCATAGTTACAGAGAGAGTAGGTATTGGGGACTCTATTTATATATCTATTTAAACGTGCGCTGGTAGGTAAAATATCTATTATAATTTTCCACATAAAATTTTTAATGTTAGGAGCGATATTTAGTTTTCAGATCCACTCTCCGGAAATATTGTGGTCCTTTCTTGTGTTAAAGAGAGACGAAGTAGATTTGACAGTAAAGATCCCATTTTTGTTATAGATCCAAATTAGTTTATCTGGGATATCAATTTTAGGGATGTAAATATTTGAAATCATTTGAGCAATATGGGATGGGAACATGTTGTTTATTTTCTCAATGTCCCAGGTGTTAGAATTTGTAAATAGGTCACAAACTTTTAAGTTGGGGTTTTGGTTGTTTCTAAAATTTTCTAGGTATTGTGCGTTTACCCAGATGTCAGACCAGACATTGATAGTTTTACCATTCCCGACTAGCCAAAGCAGCCCTTTGGAGAAAAGATCTCTAATATTTAGTAGTCGTCCGAATTGCCACGAGGTTTTTGTTTTTCCTCTTTCCAATAAGGATTCTTTTGAGAGATATTTTTCTGTGATTACTTTGGACCAAATATTATTGGGGTTTGCTATTATTCTCCATAGTAGTTTCATTTGAATGCTTATATTGATTTGTTCAGCTATTTTGAATCCCAGTCCATCATTATTTTTCGGGGTACACAAGCGTTCCCAACTGATTAAAGGATGATAATTATCCGATTGGAGTTTATTCCAGAAGAAGTTTTTGTTGATTTGATCAATTTTATCTAATATTCCTTTAGGAAGAAGGAAAGATTGCATTAAATAATTTGTTTTGGAGTTTAGGTTAGCTTGAATGAGAACAGATCTTCCAGCTTGAGAGAGAGTATTTGATTTCCATTTAGAGAGTTGTTTTTTAGGCTTGTGATTGCTTCGTCAAATAGACTATTGTTTACTCTACCACTGATTAGTGGGATTCCTATGTATTTTTCCATAGTTTTGGTGACCGGAATATTTAATTGTTGGGCAAGATTTTGGGCTTTTTGAAGTAAGATGTTTTTTGAGACTTGTAAGGAGCTTTTGTTATAATTGATAGAAAGACCAGAAATATTACAGAAGTTGTTTAATAGATTTTTTATTGTGTGAAGGCTTAAGTCATTAGCGTTTCCAAAGATGAGTGTGTCATCTACAAAAGAGAGATAAGGAATAGGATCACTATTTTTTGTAAGTTTAATTCCAATTAATGGTTAATATTCTAATGATTCTTGTTGTATCATTCTTCCTAGTAGTTCCATAACTATAACAAAGATGTAAGGTGCAAGGGGTGTAAAGACCGAGTATATTTATATATTATGATTATTTTATTAAATAAATTATTATTAAATTCAATTTGTAAAAGTGGAATAAAAACCCGTTCTCGAGCGTAAGTTTTGGATTTTAGTTATTCCGGCATCATTGAAATTTCGGATTTTGACGGGATTCGATTTTCGCTTTCAAGATCGAGTATTAAGATTAATTTAAACTCCGAGTTTTGATTGAAATTAATTTATTTTCCGTTATATTGAGATTAGTAAATTAAATTTAATTAAATTCGATTTAGTCGGGATTTGTTCGGGCGAACGGGTTTCAGGATATTTTTTTTTCGGGTTCAAAATATCTTGTGGGGACCTCTTTTATTCCCTATTTTGTTTTACCTTTTCCTTATTCTCTCTCTCTTTCTCTCTCTCTCTCTCTCCCTCTCTCGGTTCACTGGTCCCCTCCATTTGCCTCTTCTTCCTGTATTGAAGCAGAGCACCAGCCCTCCTACCACACCCTCCTCCCTACTTCTGAATCCCACACACACCAGCTCACACCCTCTCTCTCTCTCGCTCCTTCTTCCCACTGTCTGCAGACAACCCCATTTCTCATTCACTTTGATTCCAATCCAAAGCCACAAACATCCCCTCTATTGGCTTCCTCCCTCACCCAATTCCCACACACTCACAAACCCATTCTTACCCTCTTCTTCCTTGTGCCTCTGAGCGGCAGCGAAAGCAACCTAACAACACCAGGACACCTCTTCGCCATTGGAGCCGCCGCCAAGCCCCGTAGCCCTGATTCTCTCTCGAAAATCCAAGCCAAGCACATCCCTTCCTCCTCCGAGCTCGAGCCGCAGCAGCAACTCCTACCTCTCCTTGACGTTTCTGAGCAATGGAAGCAGCCCCATAAGGATCCCGAAGCCAGTTGCTGCCCAGTCGTCGCCGCCGAGCCCTATTTCCTCCTCCATTCCTCTGTTTTCCGTCCGAGCCTCCCGGTAGAGCTTCGTTTTCCCCCCTCTTGCTTTGAATCCCTGTAAAGTTGCACCTTTACTCACTCCTCTTCGTCTTAGGTCGATAACGCACCGGTTCCGAGCCAGATCGAGCCAAAACGATCCTTTTCCTGGCAAGAACTTCGACCCTCGGTATGCTTCTCTTTCCTCCTTCCTCCTTGCCCTCGTTTCAATTTTCTGATTAGAGTGTGGTCGGAATTCAACCTTGAACCTCCGGGTAAAATTTGGAGCCGAATGGGGGCCTCCTAGCCGGAGGATTCTCCCTCTCTTCTTCTCCGTCGTTCCTCGTCGAACACAAGAGCCAGAGGTGAGGAAGGAGACAAGCTACAGGCCTGGGCCTGTCTTCTTGGGCTAGGCCGGGTTCAATCACACGGGTTATAACCCAAACCCGGATCCGGACTCCCTTTTCCTTTTCCCTTGCCTACCGGGTTCCCTTTTTGCTTTTGCCTTACTTGGAAACGGGTTGTGGGCTGGGTTTGGTAACGGGTTGGGCTGGTTTTGATTTCTGAATTGGTTATATATATATATATATATATATATATATATATATATATATATATATATATATATATATATATATATATATATATATATATATATATATATATATATATATATATATATATATGGGGTTATATATATTATGGGTTGTGTTTTATTCTTTAATTTTCGGTATTATATATATATATATGATAATTATTATTATTTCTGATTTTAGGTAAAAGATATATATATATTTAAAAGTCCTGAAATTATTAATATTTGTATTTAAAAGGTTTTAAAAGTGAGATTAATTGATAGGGAGTTATAAATATATTTATGGTTATTGTTTTGAGACTTTATGAATATTAAGTGTTAAATTATTTTGATATTAGAATTATTTTGGGATTTGGTTATAATTATAATATTCTGGAAATTTATCCTTATATATTGTTTATTGTTTAAAAATAATATTGATTGGATTATTTGATTGATGCATTTTATGAGAATTTCAATATGTAAGTTGGGAATTTTAAAGTGAATTGTTGGTCTTGATTTATAAATATGATTTGTGGGCTTAGAGTTATTTTAATAATTTAATAATGGAATTTATTTATATATGGTTTTTGAGATAAGAAACATTTCGGAATTATTTTATGACATGATTTTGGGAAAATGGGCCGTAAGGTTTAAATGTTTAATGTCGGGATTTAGATAAGCGATTTTAAAAGAGTTGTTTGATTTTCTAAGTTGAGTTCTTTGAGAGGTTGTTTTGAAATGAGATGATGAGATGAGATGAACATGAAATGAGATATGGTTTGTGATGAAATGAGATGGAATAGTCTGAAATGAGATATAAGAAGAGATGTATGATAGTTAGGGGCGCCTTGTGTGAAATAGGTAGACTTATGCATTTATATGTTATTAGGTGTTTGTGAATGTTGGACGTTGCTTACTATCGGTGATTCATTTCTTGGATTCTGCTCTGCCTTGTTCTCTACTGTTCGGCTTATTCAAGTAAGTTCCTTTATGGGCTTACTCAGATTCGAAAGAGATTACCGGCTTGTGAATGTATGACATACTAGGTGTTGCATAAGCATTAAAGCATGCCATGTAGTATCATGCTAGGTTGCACTCGTGATTGAGCATTTTATTTCTTTACGCGTATGAAACAGAACGGCCGTTATCTGTGATAGTCCTAGAGTCTTTGCTAAGGTCATAGGGTAGCCCAGCCCCATCAGGTGCCCTGAGTCTATCGAGTCGATATGAGCATGATGATAGCCCAGCACCATCGGGCATGTTTATTTTAATTTATGCTATGATGATGAGACATGATATGATGATGAGATATGATATGATGATGAGATATGATATGCTATAGCATCGAACTGGCCAGTCTCTGCACTAACGGAAAGGGGTGCAGAGGTAGGAGAGGGACATGCCACTAGGCATTCTTTGGGCGCCTTTACAGTTATTTCTCGCATATTGTAAATTAGGATCATGCTAGTGTGATTTAATTTTCGCATCTGCATCATCTTTATTATTAGCGTATGTGTATGTTCGCTTGCTGGACAGGTGTTGGGGCCTCGGTCTGACCCCGCTCGCACCAATTGTTTTTAGGTATGATTGCTCCCTGTTTATATGGCGTGGGAAAGTTCCCCAGCGATTGCAAAGAAATCTGTCTAACCCCGCTAATCTGGCCATACGACTTTAGAATTATGTTTTGGTTTTGACCTGGCCTTGCCGTGGCTTTTGTATCTAAAGCGTACTTTCGCTTTATTTTTGTTTAAATTGCATTTTGAAACTTCGACTGATTAGAGGTTGGAAACCTCGACTCGTACCTGAATTGCAACATCCGAACGAAGGTATCCGACCTTCGAAACGTATCCCGGATATTTATATCCGGGCCGTTACAAGGGGGTCACCTTGCCGTATACCTCGGCTAGTTTGAAATGTCTTACCAGGCAGGTTATTAACTAGAACTGAAAATTTTGTTTTTTTTAGGCACGTCATAACCCAGTTTATCCATTTATGGTGAAAACCAAATTTGTTTAGTATGATGCATATGTTATTCCAGCTTATTTTGTCATAAGCTTTTTCCATGCCTAGTTTTATTGCCATCCATCCAGGTTTTCCTTTTTTGTTATGGAATGAGTGGAAGACCTCATGGGCTATTAATATGTTATCCTGGATATTTCTTCCTTGAACAAAGGCTCCTTGAAAAGGACTAATAATGCAAGGTAAGATGGGCTTTATGCGATTGGCTAGAAGTTTGGAGATAATTTTATAAATAGTGTTGCATAGACTGATCGGACGATAATGGTTGATGTTAGTAAGTTTGTCAATCTTAGGAATAAGTGCAATAAATGTTGTGTTAACCTCGTTGAGAAGGTTGCCTGAATGGAAGAATGATGTGATAGCTTTGCATAGTAGGCTTCCCACAATGTTCCAATATTTTTTTATAAAATTCAGGTGGGAAACCATCATGTCCTGGAGATTTATCTTCTGTCATAGAGAACAGAGTATCCTTAATTTCTTTATCTGTGAAAGGTTGTGTTAGGGAAAAGTTTTCAGAATCAGTAATGGTGTGATTTATTAAGTTTAGAAAGTTTGAGTTATTATTGGTTGATTCATTGTTTGATTTAAATCTCTCAGCTAATTCATTTGTAATTTCGTCTCTGATTTGTTTGTCATCTTCAATGACTAGACCATTTTTATTTGTTAAATTACGAGTAATATTTTTTGAGTTTCTGATTTTAGTTATTGATTGGTAATATTTGGTATTTCTGTCTCCAAATTTAAGGAAATTAGATTTAGCCCTTTGTTTCCAGAAATTGTTATTAAAATTCATGAGTGATTCACGTTTATTTAGTAATCTTTGTCTTTTACTGTTTATATTATCATTATGGTTTCCTCTAACTTGTTGAGTTTGTAGTAATAGGAGTTGATCCTCAATATCTTTTAATTGTCTGAAGTTGTTGTTTGGATGTGATTTACACCATATTTTTGTGTTTTTCTTAAGTAGTTTTTGTTTTTGTAGTAGTGTGAACATAAATGATCCATGAAGTTTGTTTTCCCATGTTGATTTAACTAGTTTATTGTAGTTGTCATTGTTTGTCCAAGACATTTCAAATTTGAAGGGTGATCCTGCTCTGATTAATTTTGTTCCAATTGAGATGGATATTAGAGAGTGATCTGAGCTTGTAAAGGGATGGTTATGGACTGTTAAGTTGGAGAATTGATTAGAGATGTCTGTATGGATCATAACTCTATCTAGACGTTCATGGATATTATTAATAGGGGTTTGTCTTTTCCTCCAGGTAACTGGGCTACCAGTATAGGGGATAGTGTGGATATCTAGTTCCTCATTAATTTGCCGAATACGGGTAAATCTATTATTCTGTGGATTTGTTCCTCTAATTTTATCAACTGGCAATTCTATTTCATTGAAGTCTCCTATTATTAGGGACGGGAAGTTGTACTGTCGAGTTAATGTGATTATTTTATCCCAAAAGTTGTTTTTCTCTGTTTGGTTTGATGGTGCATAAATAAAGTTAAGAATAAATCTAAAGTTGTTAAAGTTAGCTAAGTACATAATACAGTTATCTGATGTAGTTATTTGTTGTATTGAATCTGTAAAATGGGAGGTTTAGAAGAGGATCCATAGTCCACCTTTTGACCCATCTGAGGCAATGTGATGGGCTTTGTTGAATCCAGATTTTTTGTATAGATTTTCCACTAGTGGTTCAGTTGTTTTTGTTTCGGATAAAACTAGGATGTCTAAGTTGTAAAGGCTCGGATTTTCAAAATCCTAATTTTCTGGAAAAAGAGAATTAAAAATGAATTTAGATCGAATTAAAAGCTCGTTTAACGAATTCTGACCCGAATTTAAAATTTTGATGAATAATTTCCATCTTTTTACCTCGAAAATTCAAAATAATTATCAGATGGCGATATCCTTGTTGATTTTAAAAATCTAATTGATCGAGGGAGCAAGAGTCGGGAAAACTAACATTTAAAAACTAATTGCGGGATTCAAAATTCACATATTCGGGATTTATTTCCGGGTATTGGTTACCCAATTCAACACACAATTCCTTAACCACTCCTATCACTCACCTTACCCTTCAAATGAACCCATCACTTTCACCTACTCCCCATCACCATCGACACCCCCTCTCATCTCTTTAAAGTTGAGCCAAACACACCCCTACTCCTGTTCCTATTTCCCTTGTAAAGACTGAATATATAATTATATATATTATATTTTATTATTTTAATTAAATATGTATTATTTTGTTCAATCGGTAAAAATGTGAGAAAACCCGTCCTCGAGCGTAAATTGATTTTAAAAACATTCCGGCATCGTTTGGAAAATTTAGATTTTAACGGATTTAATTCCGCCTTCGAGCTCCGAGTTTTGATAAATTAATTTAATTATGTTATCTTGTAATTAGTAAATTAAATTTTATTTAATTTGATTTAGTCGGGATTCGATCGGGCGAGCGGGTTTTGAGTCTTTTCCGCTAATTTTGGATTGGTATTGTGGTAATCCTATTTTATTTTCCCTTTTCTTTATTCTCTCTCTCTCTCTCTCCCTCTCTCTCTCTCCCGGGTTTCCTGTTACATTAGACTGGTCCCCCCATCACAGCTCACCCACCCCTGCTCCCTCTTCCTCCCTCTGCAGCACGCACCCCCCTCCTCCTCTTGTTTCCCCATTTTTAGCATGAGACAAACCCCACACCTCCAAGCCCTTTTCAAACCATCAGAGGAACCCCATTTCACCTACCTCTCCCCTCTGCTTTACATACAAACTCCAAACCCACAACTTCCTCCTCCATTCTTATTTCCTTCTCCAAAGATTCAAACCCTCCTCCCGTCGAATCTTAGCCGCTGAGCACTCCGACGTCCGAGCACCACCCGAGAGCTCCCGAGCTTGCAGCCAGCCCCGCCGTCGCCACCACGCTACCCCAGCCACAGTCGAGCACCACCATTTCCTTATCTTCGCTCTGAGCCCTGTTTTGCCGAAGATCTAGCATCGGGCACCTCAGCTCCTCCCTTCGTCCTCTTGCTACGAGCCACCCAAGGAAGCATCCTCCCACCCTTCTTGGCGTTTTCGAGCCGCCACCGTCGCCAAAAGAGCCCCGGAGCCACCCGGCCGCAACCTTCCATCCTCCCTCCTTTGTTTTCGGTTTCAAGTGGTAAGGATCGCTTTCACCTTCCTTTTGTCCTTCAACTGTATAAAGGCAAATCATTTACCTCATCCCACTCTCTCTAGGCTCTCTTCTTCAAGCTCCTGCACCGAGAATCCTAATCGATCTCCGACGACCTTGAAACCTTCCGGGCAAGGATTTTCTCGGTGAGCACCTCCTTCTTCCTCTCTTTCTTGTCGGTTTTGTGGTCCATGGGTGTCGGGTGGGTGGCCTGGGCTAGGCTGTCGACGAGCCCTTCCCTTCTCCTTTTCGAACTCAGAGGCGCTGGCCTCTCTATTCTATTTTGGTTCGAACTGCAGAAGAGGAAGAAGAAGCAGGGCGGGCCCCCTCCGCTCCACCTCAGCGCCACGTCACCCGGGTCCCTCCTCCTTCTTTTAAACTTCTGCCTGGGTTTCGGGCCTTTTCTAGTGGGCTCGGTTTTGGGGCTTATAATTCGGGTTGGTATTGGGTCATGGGCTGGGATTTGATTTCGTTTTGGGCTGATTTCTGTTGAGTATAATGTTATTGTGTTATGTTATATATATATATATATATATATATATATATATGTATATGTTATATGTTTTATTTTTTCCTGATTTTGGGAAAATGATTATATATATATATCTTCTGAAATTATTAATATTTATATTTAAAAAGGTTTTAAAAGTGATATTAATTGATATGGGGTTATAAATATATTTATGCTTATTGTTTTGAGATTATGTGGATAGTAAGTGTAAATCATTTGAATATTATTATAGTTTTGGAATTTGGTTATCATTATAAGTTCTGGAAATTAACCTTTACATATTGTTTATTGTTTTAAAATAATGTTAATTGGATTATTTATTTATGATGCATTTTATGAG
Organism: Persicaria maculosa; assembly: GCA_963922045.1. Taxonomy (NCBI): domain Eukaryota; kingdom Viridiplantae; phylum Streptophyta; class Magnoliopsida; order Caryophyllales; family Polygonaceae; genus Persicaria; species Persicaria maculosa. The sequence continues at coordinate 16,832,456 of OY998257.1, read as the reverse complement.
GATTTAAATATGCGAGTTAGGAATTTTAAAAAGTGAATTGTTGGTTTTGATTTATAAATATGATTTGTGAACATAGGATTATTTTGATGATTTAATATTGGAGTTATTTATATAATGTATTGAAATAAGAAACATGCCGGAATTATTTTATAACATGATTTTGGGAAATTGGTTTTAAGGCTTAAACGTTTAATGTCGGAATTTGGCCAAGTATGATCTGAGAAAGTATTTTGAATATGAGTTGACTTAATTTAGGATTTATGAGTTTGAAAATATGGTTGGTATGATTTTATCAATGGGTTTAATTGAAGAAAGATTTTGGTCGATTTGATCGTATCGGGAAGATTTTGGAAAACGGTTTTTCTATCGGTCGGTTTTGAGAATGTTGAGAACTTGGGTTCGTGTGTATGAATGTTGGTTTGGTAGCTTATAGAAATGACTTGATGATAGGTGTGTATTGCTTTTGGATTGCTTTGGACTTGCATTTGGGCCCTTGCTTGTGTTATCTTGTTGTTCTGCATCAACAGGTAAGTATCCTACGGGACTTACTCAGTAACATGGACCTCCTGCCTGATGTGTCATGTAATGTGTAGTTTTGTTGCATATTAAAGCATGCCATGTAGTATCATGCTAGGATTGCATTGAACTGAGCATGTGTTTACTTTGTGTGTTAGAATACAGAACGGTCGTTGTCTGTGATAGTCCTAGAGTCTTTGCTAGGGTCATAGGGTAGCCCAGCCCCATCGGGTGCCCTGAGTCTATCGAGTCGATATGAGCATGATATGATCGCCCAACACTATCGGGCAAGAGATGAGATGATTTGATATGATATGATTAGCCCAGCACCATCGGGCATGAGCATGATTTATGATATGATGATGAGATATGATATGATATGATGATACCGTGGTGAGTGCACCACCACGAAGAGAGTGCTATGCTATAGCCCGAACTGGCCAGTCTCTGCACTAACGGGAAGGGTTGCAGAGGTAGGAGAGGGATATGCCACTTGGCATTGTCTTGGGCCCTTTACAGTTCTTTTCTGCATATTATATATATACTAGGGGCATGATAGTGTGATTTAAATCTTGTACCGCATTAGTCATCTTTTATTTAGGCATAGGCATGTTATGTGGCCTCAGCGCGGTCAGAGAACCCACAGGCGATCACCAAGCCTGACTTCGTGGATAGTGTTAGGTACCGCTCTTGTTGCTCCATGCTTCTGTGACGGGGAAATCTTTTGGCGAATCGAAGAATCCGCCTAATATATTCTAACTTGACAAATGGTAATCACCCACTTTGTTTTGGTTTTGACCCGGCTCTGCCGTGGCTTTTGTATCTAAATCGTACATCCGCTTTACTTTCGTTTAAATTGTATTTCTGAGACTTCGACTGATTAGAGATTTGAAACCTCGACCCGTACCTGAATTACAACATCTGAACGAAGGTATCCGACCTTCAAAACGTATCCCGGATATTTATATCCGGGCCGTTACAAAGTTGGTATCAGAGCGAGGTTGTGCAATTCGGGTACGCAAGGGTCGGGTGTATGTTTTGGAAAACCGCCCACGGATTTCGAAGATTTGAAAGCGTTTTAAAGGGGCAAAATGAACTTAATATGTCTAACTCAATCGGACTAAATATGAACTTGGCTTATGATAAAAGAAAAGAACCAACTAATAAGGGATCGAGTGGGTAGAAACGGCGTTAGACCATCCCTTTTGGATGTAGTCGGAAATGGGTAGGCGAAATACTAGCTTGTTCTTTACAGATGGTTCGGGAGGACTCCAAGGAGGTCGTTATATGTGGCATTGACTGATTATATGTTGAGTGCTTGATATGCTAAAGATTTGATTGTTATGCTCTAACTATTGAATGAATATTGGACGATCTGTACGAACGGGATAGCGGGAGTACCCTTCTTCTTCTTATATGGTTAAGCTCAACTTTTGTGGAACCGTCCCTTTCCTTATGAACCCTTTTGACAATTCAATCAAGTCCTCCCTTCGAATATCAGTCTTCCACGGGAATTGGGTTGGTAAACACATGGTGTTGGGAATCATGATTGAATATAGAGGTTTTCCGAGAGAGTATTGCAAGACGGTCCTTGATGAAATTCTGAGTTAGAGAGTGAGATGTTTTCGAGGCTGTCCTTATCCATTCTTATGACGATCCATCAGTGTCCTCTTGTCATGAAAAATTTGTATCCGAGTCCCACGGGAAAGATGGGTAATGAGTTAGTTGGGAAGAGTCAATGTTGCTCTTATGGATCTCTATCGGGTTATCTTGATTGCTCTATCCATGATTGTGTGATTCTATATGCACTACTCCTTGACCTACAGTTTGATCCTTAGTTTGAAACCGTGCCTACATGTTTGATGTTCATGATGACCATTGTGTGAGTCCGAGTTACATATGTTACACCCTATCATCCCGATATGACCTACTTAGTATATTGCATTGTCATACTGGGGCACGAATATATATGTCATATGCTAGGAAGTTGTACAATTGATGTCCTCCCTGTGAATAGGTTCATGATAGTGTCATCGTTCGGTTCTAGTATCATGATAGAGTGAGTCCCTTACTTGATGGATACATGTTATAATTTCATGTCAACATGCCTTATATGCTACGTTATCCTCAGAACATGTTATGATGATGATCTGTAATATGAATTCGTAGTTGTATGACATTCTGCACCCATGCTTGCCCCATTGCTTAGGTCTCGTGTTATGCCTTCCTTTCTCTCATGATTATATGTTGTCAACTCATGTTTACTTGGCATATTGATCGTATGATTGATTAGAAACATGAACCACATGGTATGAGTCTATATGATTGCTACTTTTTCTGAATTAGGTCCATGATAGTGTGATCGACTCTTCTTTATATGAATGCCTCATAAGATGTGCTCTTTAACATGCTAGCCGATGATGCCTCGATGCTTATCATTCATCTTGTGACAAGAATCTATAGCATGCCCACCTATTTTGTATTCCTCAGATTAACTATTGTTGATGCTTTTGCAAATGAGTATTGTTATGTGTTAAATGTGCTAAGGTTGTTTTGCAAATGAGTATTGTTATGTCTTGACAAATACATGTTTTATCCCAGTATACATTAACTTAAACTCATGTCCCCATATTCTGGTCGTGTTGCCACTACTTAGACTTGCACTATACCTCGCTACATTTCCTCTCATATTTCTGTATTATTGGAATGTGATTGAATTGAAGTCTTACTTAGTGCCGAGTAATCGATCAAGTGCATGTATGTACCACATGTTATATTTGAGCCATTAGTAACGTGTAGGATCCTTGGTTATGACTTATGCACATTTATACCTTGCCTACCTTATTGTTGATTCTCTCTTGAGCTAGGTACCTGATAGTGTGGTTCTTTCCTCTTTTTGTTCTCTTAACATGTTTCTCTCATTCTGATTAGCTTAATGTTGAATTCAAGGATTGACTAGCTTTCCGTGATGGTCAAACCTATCATGCTTACATGGTTAAAATGTCTATTACTCTATGATGGCTTCTCGTGTTTGCATGAACCTATGACTTGACACCTCGATTGATCACACATCACTCTATATCCTAATTTTGCATATTCATGACGCATGAATATCAGAATGAACCTAGTTGAATTACCTTAGTTGTACTCATGATCGATGTGTGCTATTAGTATCATGTGGAGCTTATGACTTCCAATATGACCCGCTAAATGATCACCTGTTGTAATCGTTCCATGATGTGACAACTATTGTACCATATATGTACTCTATGAATGCTCGTTCTTAACATTATTATAATCTAACACCCATGATGTTCTTCTTATTACTTCTGATGATGCCTCATGTTTCGTGAATAATATGTTGAACTCCTCTTAATGACTCTTGTCTATGCTTGTATCACATTATGTACCACTAATATCATGTAGGACATATGCTCTCTAAATGTATCTCGTCATATGATTACGTGTCATGCTTGACCTAATATATGATCATTGTGTCAGATGAGATAGTTACTATGTTGCCCTTATATGTTCTCGTATGATGCATACACCAAACTCGTGCACTGTTCATATATGTGATAATTACTATGCTGCTCTTATGTGTTCCCGTATGATGCTTCACCTGGTTGCTACAACATACCTTGCCATGATATATTTGGACTCATTTGTTGATGTGTATACCATGCTTTTACATTGTTCATATGCATGATGCTCGTCATCTTCACTAAATTCCGCATGACTTCGGATTATGTATGATCATTGTTGGTTCCGCCCACCTTGCTTGAAGTTACTAGGCATATCTGTTTCCATGGAATACTAGAACGTTAGCTCGTTTCACATACATCAGCGTAGGACTTGATTGTGTCTTGGATATGAATACGAATGTTGCCCCGAGGTAGGTACATGTTAGTGTGGATTGATGTGATTGATATGCTCCATAAGGAATTCATGCTTGTTTGTCACAAGTTGTAACCTAATGGACTCCATAAAGGCATCGTTACTATTCCCGAGTCGGAGTCTTGTCTCTAGTCATGTCGTCTTTAGCTTTGGTTTATTCCATCTCCGAAAGAAACATTGGGTCGTCCATCCTTGTCACTCCCCTATCTCCGCTAACTAGAACTCCTACGCGTTACATTGGATGAGCGACCGCATGGAAAAAGGGATCGGGAAGTCGAATAGCGATAGAGCAGCGCAGCGGAAGCATGGGCCCATAACCCACGGGCCCCAGGATCGATAATGTCGGCGGAACAAGCTCGCTTCGAGGGTTACGATTGTTGAGTACGATATGACTTGCAGGTGGGAGCGTCCTCTATTCGAATTGCTAACCCTTTCTGAGCTTGTTGATGATGATATTGTACTGACTTGATGTCGAAAGCTGCTTGTTGATGTGATGACTGTTACTTGATTGTCTGTTGACTATGATGATATGATTCGATGCCTTACAATCCTAATGTGCCTTGATGACTTAATATGATGCTACTCTGAGATGCCAAGCATGACCTAAATTCCTTGCCTATAATGTGAACTGCAATTGCTGAAAACCTGAACTGTTTACTTGATAAGGTTATGATGAAACTTGCTAGCTTGGATTGACCGTATTCATATATGATGTGTTGCAACACTTATTGAGCATGACAGTAAATTGAGACTTTAAACGCAGTTGCAATGCCTAATGATGAGCTAATGATGCTATTGATAAATGTTGATTGATATGATGTAGTCCTTCTATGTAATAATGTCCATGATTGCTTCTTCTTGAAACATGTGAGTGAGGTCCCTTGGTAGGATGGTTAGAGAGCGATTAAGGAAATTGAGTGATTGGTATGATGTGAGGGTCTTCTTGATTATGTGATTTATTAATATGTACTGGCATGATGTTAGATAGCAACCATGATAAACCTGTATGGCATGATATTACATGTTGATATGCAAGACTGAGTTAAAATTGGTAGTGACAACTATGAACATGATATAATGATCCATTGCTATCCTACTATGTTGTTCTAAAAGCATGTTATAATGTGTTGTATGAATCATGAGATGATGATACGTTGTTAATTGAAAGCATGATGTTATACTATATGGTTGATAAGCATGATTATGAGTAAGTAAGTGATGAATATGACTTGGAGCATGAATATGACTTATGTGCATATATGAGATGATGGTGCATGGCTGCTAATGGTCATTATAAGGCATTGTGATGAGCTAAGATGATGTCTGGAGAGCATGTTGACAATTCGATGTTGATATACTACTTGATCTTCCCTTGTGATTTAATCTTAATAGCATGATTTTGTTTAGATTGATGTGCTGATAAGTAGTTCTGTTTCATTGACTTATGATGAAATTTCGTTATGGCTAACCTTGCAAGTATCAATGATTGATGTGACAATATGTTATGATGATGCTGGATAGAAATTGGATAGGATGACTATGTGAATATTATGCTTTATATGAGATCCCTTGTTATGACTGGTTCCACTAGTGTTGCGATGTTGAGATGCAATCGTAAGATTCGACTTGTAGCAGCGTCCTGACTCCATGACACCTAACCTCTTTGATCTCTGACATGTGTGCTTGTGTGATAAGTTATGAGAATTCGATGATGCACTTGTGATGCCTTTGGTATGAGGTAGATATACTTTATGACTCATGGTATGATGTTAAGATTTTGTTATTGCTTTTGGCATGTTCTGAAGAGATAGTATGAATTATTTTATGGGTAATCGTGTCATGCGGTTGAGATGTCGATTGGTTGAGACTATCATGATTGATGTTGAGATTGCCATATGAGAAATGGTTGATGATGTTATGAGTCGATGAGTTGATTATTTATGTGCATATTGAGTTGAGGATGATGATAAAATGATTCTGGAAACTAAGAAGAGAATATGGGATTAGCCCTTAGAGGTGGATGACTCCACCTCCCACCTTCTGAATTTGATTGTTTGGTATGCGAGAAGCTGAGTTGGTTGATGGGAGATTTTGATGAAACCTTGATTTGAAAGAATTTGACTTGTTTTGGTGTAAAGTTGCTTGATTAAACATCGGATTTGAAAATTTCGAGCGGTTTAAAAAAAAATGGCCAACTTGGGGTTTTAAAGAAGTTGAGAGTTTCAATGATTTGGATGACAACCTTTCCATTTACAAAACGCTTTGAGAATTTACGAACTGGGTTTACACTACTAGAATTGTGTTCATAGACATCGGGTCTTTTATATCGGTCAGAAAAACGCATGATGTTAAAAGTATTTATTACAACAGTTTAAAAATTATCGATGTTATTGAAATTAGAAACATCGATTTAACTTTTTGGACGATGTTAAAATTTTGTTTTAAAAAAATTAAAAGCGCGCAGAATACACTTAGTTAAAATTTGAAGCGGCAAAATAACTTAGTTGTCAATCACTTAACAAAAAAACAGAGGCATTCAGATTTTTTTTTTCAAAAAATTACCCAAAGCACAACACTTGATTCAAATTTGGCTAAAGTAAAAGCGGTAAAATTAAAAGAGGCGCTAATTTGAAATTTGGATTTTTTTCCAAAAAAAAATATCTGAATACTTATCCAAATACCCCACCTAAATCTAATCCTCCCGTCACATTCAGATCCATCCATTGAAATCTCTCTCTCTCTCTCTCTCAACATTCTACGGTGAATCGGTGATAGCCGATTGACGAACCCTAACCCTGTTCGTCAGTATCGATCCCTCCGTGTCCATGTCTTCTTCGCGTCGACCTTTCTGATTTTTGAAGAGTTTGGGGTACATTGAAGGCGATTAAGGTTGAAGGTGGGTGTGATTTGGGAAGGAGGGAGATGGCAAAGAAGATGATGGTGAGGAAGGATGAGTCAAGGAAGAGGGAGGTGGCGGAGGAGCAACGGAGGAGAACGGAGATGATGCGAGGGTTGTGGTGGGTGTTGAGGTTGTTGAGGATGGTGCCGAGCATGGGGACAACGAATTAGATGTCGAGCATGGCGGATAGGTTGGGGAGGAAGACGACACCGCTTCCTTGTGCTCTGCTTCTCCAGATGCTGCAAGGTACTTCATTTCTTCTCTCTTTCTCTTATTCCCCTTCTCCTCAATTCAAATCCCAGGTTTTGTTTTGATTAATTTGTTTTCGATCTAGGGTTTACTGTTCGCTCTTCGCTGCTCCAAACACCATCTCTCTTCTCCACAAGCAAGGTACTTCTTCTTCTTGCTTTCTCTTGTTCCCCTTCTCCTGAAATCAGATCTAGGGTTTTCATTTTGGTTAATTGTTTTTTTGATCTAGGGTTTACAATTTCGACCTTGAGTTTTCATTTTAGGTTGTGTTATTAAGATGCATCTGTTGCGTTTAATTTCGATCTTGATTTGTCATCTGCTTCAACTATTGGGTTTCTCAGCTTTTATCTAGCAGTTGATATTGCTAATACTACTATAATTCAATTACTACTTAGTTATGAAAAGATACCTCTTGCTCTTGAGGCTGCATTCAATTACTGAAAGGTGTCTTAAGGTCTTTCTATAAAAACCTTAAGAGCAATCGAGTCCTATCCTTTGGAGATATTACTTAGAAGCATGTCTTTCTATGAAAACCTTGATTTAATAGAATCTGGTCATTTGTTGCTAGTTGTATTCCTTGCAGTTCTAATTATCTTCGTGGTCAATATAATTTCCTATTAACTTGAATTGACTTAGAGTATCTAATTGTTTACGATTATTGAGTTAACAAATATATGGTTGTGAATGTGAGAGATATCTTAAGACTATTAGTGTTCCATGTATTTGCTTGCTAATAAGAGATCTGTTAACACTTTGATATGTTGCAACTGTCTTTCTCACTAAATAAATGCATTTTCTCTCAGGAGGTAGTTATTAACATTCTGGAATCTATAGCTGAGATAGTTACATATGGCGATAGACATGATCCATCAATTTTTGAGTATGTGTTCCCTTCTATTCTTTCAATTCAATGATGTTCATGATGATTTTTCATGATTTGTTAATATTTTGGACTGAAACCTTGTTAAACAGATGCTTTATGTCCATGTTCATGCCTTGGTTTTGATGATTTCTCTCTCTGATGACAGTCCTCTGCAGTGTGTAAGTGCATTAGAATAAAATGGCAGTAAAGTACAAACTCCTATTGGAATTGCTAAAGCTAGGGTTTATTGATGATTTAACTCCATTTTAGTGTCTCACTAATTGTTCTTGTTTAGATAATTTTTTACTTCATCCTGAATTTGCCTTTAGAGACTTGGAATGGGGCCTAGGTAGTTTTTGCTGGCATTCCCTTTCTCTGCCCTTGTCTTCTACTATGGGAAGATGAAGTGCTATTTAATTTTAGATGCTAATTTTTTTCATTTTCAAAAGGGGAGGTTTAACTTGTTTATTTGCATGATATTTAATCAAGCCATTCCTTACATGTTGGACTTGCAGGTATATAGTTAATAACTTACAAAGGATTAAAGCGGTGGATAATTTCAACAAGGTAATCTAGAAAAGGTGCGGGTTAGAGAGTGTAGAACTTTGTTAGAAGAATTACTGAACGTCAGTAATGCTGATATTTTCTATAATTGTCTTAAACAAGCAATACCTGATTCATGCTAGTTCATCATGGGAGGGGGATTCTGAGTGATGCATTTCGGCAGACCTTTCCTTGTATCTTCCAATTTTCAGCTGTTAAGTTTTAGATGTATACCCTCTATGATCCATAGCTCTCGTGGTAAGTTTTAGATTTATATCCTTCTACATTTATCAGGATCGAGTGCCTGAAACTATCGAGATGTTGAGGAAAACAAGCATAAAATTTTGGATGTTAACTGGTGACAAGAAAGAAACTACAATACAAATTGCATGACAAGATTTGAACAAGAAGGTTGGTATACTATTTGTCTCTTGTATTATTCTCTATTGGTACCTTCTTCCACATGCATCCCTATCAATGTCAAAATCTTGTTGTTGAAAACTGTCTTCATTTACATATTTTGTAATGCTCTAGTCAATTAGCGATTGGTGGCATACATCTCCCTCATTTGTGTCCATAGTTTGCAATGTTTACCCTCAAATTTTGGTCATCATATGCTTCTAGATTGACTCCATATAAATTCAAACATGTAACAAATGGCAGCATGTATATGTGTTATTATACGTACTGTTATAATGAGCATTCAACACGGAGCTTAGTTTGGATTATACAAGGATATGAAACCATCTAAAATTCTAGACTATCCTTGTAAAATTACGTAAAGAGCTCTCTTTTTTTACCCATTGAATATAAAAGGAGGATCGTGTCTTTCCTGTGTGTGCAGGTATCTCCTTAGATAAGCCCATCGCAACTTCCTGTGTTAATGGAGTAACTGCTTGTGTTCTTACACTGGTGAGTTCTTTCTCCTCCTGTATCACACTTTAATTTATCGATCTCTTACACTAGAATTCGGTGGCCTTCCAATCCCTTTTCTTAGAGAGATTGTTGGCAGCTTGTTAGTGATTTTTCAAATTTAAGGTCTCCATCAGCTTGGAAAAACTGATGTTGCTGTATATGATGGACCATGGACCAAATAGGGAGCTCATTCTAATACCCTTGTTGACACCACAACTTAAACCAGGGGCAACCTTTCTGAGCCCTTGCTCCTTGTGTGACTGGGGGTCTTCTGCTGCTGTATTTAAATCAATTGAATGCAATTTGATCTTCGTGTAACTTTTGCCTTAATAATGAAGGAGAGAAGGATAATAAGTGGAAGGGAGTTTAATTATCTGTCTTTGATGATACATTCTCTTGCTATCCAGGACGCGACTGAACCCTTCCTCCATTTTTGCATATTGAAGTCGTGAATATATCGGAGGAGAAATGTGAACGTGTAATTACAGAGCTCTCATGATCAAACATGATTCAGTTCAATAATGGAAAAGTGAAAGATAGCACATGTATAAGGGACTTAGAGACACCAATGTATATTAGATGAGTTATTGCAATCAAGAACAATGTTTAATTTTTATTATTTAATGCATGTTTCGTCTTTCACAATGTTTGAGTTTCTATTAGCCAAAACAGGGTCGCAATATAGATCAATAGAGGTATTCGATGATTGGCGTATTTGATGAAAAACATCGGACTCGAGAGAAAAAATAATGATGTATATCTTTATAGATACGTCGACTATGAAGACAAAAAGTGATTTCTAAAACTCACTATATGTCAAAATTGTAATATAAAACGATGTGATAAAATACATAAACATCATTTTTCATATAAAAAATGATTTGAAAAATATATAAATAACATTGACTTTTAAAATATTCAATATGGTCTGTTATATTTATATAAAATAATATAAAAAATTAAACATGAAAAAAGAGTGTGCATAAATTGAATAATTCCTAACCGATGTGTATATCAATGTAAGACATCAGGTATATAAAAAAATAGTGATGTTAATGTGAACTTTTGGGTTGTCCTATAAACATTCAAATGGCTAGAAATGCAAAATAATAATGGTTTAACATTAAATGAATATATCAAAACGTAATTATATTCATGTATTCAAGTCATTATAAAAAAGAAAAACGATGTTATAAATCATTAAAGACATCGGGTATAAACCGATGTGGTAAAGTTGGGATCTTTAACACCACCCACTAACACGTCGAATTTTTTTTTTGATTAACATCGGTTTATACCCGATGTCTATGAACGTTATTCTAGTAGTGTTACATTATGATGTCTCACGAAGTGGATACAAGCATTTTATAGGGGCGCATATAGATTGCTTGCTAAGACCTAGTCGGACGCTATAATGCTTTTAGAGTTGTGATACTTCCGAAAGGTCGAAGCGAGGATGTGATAGGGGCACTTATTACACACTCGACAAGACCCAATTGGAGATGTCACGACCGTGACTAGGATGTTGTGAGAATCCCGGAAGACGCAACCGAGATGATTACAAGATCCTTGGACATGGTCCTCGGACTCACCGATCAGGATGAACTGGAAGTATATATGTTGAACGGTATGAGATGGGAGATAATTGATCAGGATGAACTGGAAGTATGATGGATGCGAACTTGTTTATTTATCTATTTGTATGAGTGTGTGATATATGTGTTCAGAGAGACTATAGAAGTTTACTCAGTATATTCTCGTTATATAATTAGGTGATATTCTGTGATCGTGACTACTGTGTGCTGGATTCTTCTGTTGCTGATCTTCTAGCCAGGTAAGTACCTCCGGGGCTTACTCAGTAACCAAGACCTCCTGCCTGATGTGCCATATAGTATGTAGGTGTTGCATATGCATAAAAGCATGTCATGTAGTATCATGCTTAGGAATTGCACTTACGAATGAGCATTCTTATTCTGTATGCGTTTGAATGCAGAACGACCGTTATATGTGAGTCCTAGAGTCGTTGTTAGGGTCATAGGACAACCCAGCTTCATCGGGTGTTGTCCTCCTCGAGTCATTTATATATATATATATATATATATATATATATATATATATATATATATATATATATATATATATATATATATATATATCATGAGGTACGAGATGAGCACGAGATACGATATGATGATGAGATGTGATATGCAATAGCATCGAACTGGCCAGTCTCCACCCTATCTGGAAGGGGGGGGGGTAGAGGAGGGATATACCACTTGGTATTCTTTGTTAAGGCCTTACTTTATATTCTGCATATATGAATTAGGAGCATGATAGTGTGGTTAATATTTCAGTATTGCATGAAGGCATCCTTTATTCTAGGTATAGGCGTATTATATGTCCTCAGCGCGGTCAAAGGACCCGCGGGCAAACACTTGGCCTGACTTGGTGGTATAGTTTCAGGTACCCGATCCACTGCTTGATTTTGTGCTGTTATGACGGGGTCCATTCATAGGGCGGAGAGTGAGTGTTTGAACCCTGACTTCACCAGATTCACACTTTTGGGATTTCTTCCTAATTATACTATGTTTTGATCCGGCTCTGCCGCGACACTGGTTGTATCATTTCAGAATTTATGTCCTTTGCATGATAAAATATTTTCCGCTTTGTAGACTTAGGACAGGTACAGGGGTTACCCCGGGGTCTCCAGTAGACCTTCCGGATTTGGGTGCGAAATCCCGCTTTAAAGTACAAATCCTTGATTTCAAACCTTCAACATGTGCTCGGGGCGCAAGATCCTAACGAGGGGTTTTATCCCTCGAAACGTAACTCGGGAATCATAATCTCGAGCCGTTACAAAGTTGGTATCAGAGCGAGGTTTTGCAATCCGAGTACAATAGGTTGTAGATGGTTTTGAAAATCGCCCAATGATTTCAAATGGTTTTGGAAAATGTTTAAAGGGCAAAATGAATTTAATTGGACTTAAAACCTAAATGAATAAAGGGGAAACAATCTCGTGGGTAGAGATCAAAGCGATAGACCTCCCTTATGGATGTAGAACTCGGGGAACGGTAGGCAAAATACTAGCTTTTATTTACAGATGGGCCTAGAAGACTCCAAGGAACACCACGGAGGTTGGAGTGTCGAGTTAGGAGGCCGTGAGGTTCTTGCCCCTCCGGTCAGCCGTCCCTCGAAGGACGGCATAGATCGTCTCTGTGATTGTATGCATTATATCCAATTAAGCCCGAGGGCGATCCTCCTCGAGGAGGATCATATTAATCTTGTTGAGTGCTATTGTGCATAGGATAGCGAACTAATCGGTATGCCTTAACTTGAATAATGTATTGAATGTGTAAACGGGATAGCGGGAGGAAACCTTGACCTTGTGTAATTGGAATACCTGTCTTGTCGGAATAGTTCTTCCATAATTCAACCCCCTTGATGATTCCGATTTCGTCATCCGTCCCACCCAAATATCTAGGCATGTTAGCAAGGGTCGAGAAGCGTCTGCTCTCCCTGTTTCGAGTCCTGTTTGGTGTCCCACTATCTATGCTGCTATCGAGTCTTGTACCTGAGGTCGGTGACCTCCACGGGAAATTTGCGTTGGTCAACTATGTCTTCTTGCCGCATGAGTCTAAGCTCGATTTCTACCCTCGCCTCTCGAAAACAGTGTGAGTGCCCTTGTTTCCTACCCAGCGAGTCATACTAGTGCCCCACGGGGAAACGGGGTGATGAGTCAGTGAATGGCCTTGGAGAATTCTGTCGGTTATAGTCGTATCCATTCTTGTGGTTACATGACATAGTATACTGGTGTATTTCAGCATGACTTGCCTGATATCTTGCACGGTTGCTCTTATGAGATGTATGTGTAATATGTATGGAACTTCCATGATTATTGTCTTCCCGTGAATTAGGCCCATGATAGTGTGGTCAACCCTTGTTGTATGTTTAATATATGAGATGACTGTCCTAGCATGCTGAATTAATCTAATTAGACCATGTTGACTGTTTACATGTTTAATGAGCAATTCTAGTATCATGTAAGACATATACCTCCCAGTTATAGGCCCTCGTATGATTGTGTGACGTCCTAGTCTTACTATGCGAATATGGATGTATGTGATGAGATAGTTGCTATACCAACCCTGCATGAACTTACCATACCCTTAACATGATTTTTAGGGTACATCTTAGCATGCTTTCCGTAATATTATGACTTGCTTAATTGTGTATCTAAATGAGTGATAAGTCGTGCATATGATATCCTCTTATGTTTGCTAGATCTTGCATAATTTATGCCATATATGTCCCATGTCAGTCTGCGCATACATGGTCTTAGTCTGTCAAGCATGATTGGTGAATGAAATGATAGGTTGCTAGCTTGTTCTACACACATATAAAGATGATTATATGAACATGTTATGAATGCATAAATCGATATTCCTTGAGATAGGAGCATACTAGTGTGAAATAATGTGATGATATCTCTTGATTTTTATGTGTTGCGTGCCCCAATTATAAGGGCATCGTTGTAACTCTCGGGTTGGGATCTTCTCCTTGGTCTCGTCGTCCCTAGTCCCGGTCCATGTCTGAACCCTTAAGGAAGTTGTGTTGTCCGCCCTTGTCTCTCCCCTATCTCCGTAACTTCTAACCCTTATGATCCTTCAATGAGCGCCGATATGCAAGAAAGTACCGACGATCAAGTGGCACTGGAGCGGCGCAATGGAAGTGTGATGGGTCCATGACCCCTAGGCCCCAGGAACAACGTCACCGATGGCGAAAAGGACGAATATGCATCAAAGATGACAATTGTGAACAGGTTCCTGCCAGCTGACACGAGAAAGAGCATTCTTAATTCAATCGTGGATTCTCCTATACTAATCGGAATTGATGTTGTGTGATAGGCCTAGAACTGACATAATTGAATGTGTGATGAAGGATGTGCTGAACTGGTAGCAATGATTGCCTGACTAACTTGTTTCTATGATGATGTGCCTTGGTGATTGGTATACTGACTTGCTGGTGAGTAGGTTATGGGTAGAGCCGAGTGAGTTGGAATGTGTCGAAGATAGTGGTCCGTGAGTATAGATGAGCTTCCATGTAGGACTTAGGTGAGCAGTGGGGCTAGTATGGCGAGATTTTGAGGGAGATGTCCTAGTGAGAAGTGATAGTCTAGGCAGGTAGTGTGTGCGGGTAGTATAAGAGAGTGGTTGGCTGATATCTGGACTAATTTCATTAAGGTGATCTTGAGATTGGGTATGGGTAGAGGTGGTTAAGATAGTTCTAGAGGTGGATGGGCGAGCTAGGAGTTGATCGGGGGATTCTTGAGGGGAGGTGTTGTGAGACGGATTAGTGTGCTAAGGAAGGTGTCTAGATGGTCTATGAGCAGATCGCGGGCGGTGTCGAGGATGATCGAAAAAGGAACATCTTAGGAGTCGTAGAATTTGGGACTAGGTGATGTGTGCTGTGAGTGGGAGCGATTTCGGTAAGGGATGAGGTTGAGGAATTGCCAAGGAAGAGTAGTATGAGGTTGCTTGGGAAATTATCGATCGGGGATATTAAGTTGTTCATATCAGGGTTGTTCGTTTGATGAGTATTTGGGGGTTGTTTAGATAGGATTGGTAATACTTGGGAAATTTATGAGTGAAGGATCTCTAGATGCGTTGTTGGAGGATTTTGGCATGGGGAATGAATCGGTATTTATGAGTGGAGGTCATTGTGGCAATTGAGGTAATTGAGGATGTGAGATGAATCTTCGAGGAAAGGCTGGTAGCTAGGCAAGGATGTAGTTGAGATTCCTAGTAAGAATGTGGGCTTAAGGTTGAGTTAGGGAGATTCTGAGCATGGATTGGGGAGCTAGGTAAAGCGAAAGGTATTGGACACACTAAAGGATTGTGGAAGACTTGGTAAATTTGCAATGCTATGGTTAGTTCGGAATTAGGAGGACATCGAGTTTCCTTGGGAATAATGATACAGGGGTAAAGGCTTTAAGTCGAATGTGTCGGGGTTAAGAACTGATAGTTTGGGGAAATTAGGAATTTGAGGAGATGAGGAACTATAGTAGGACGGCTTGCGGAGTCGCAATCGGTTAAGGTTTCGTGATGTCCGGAATGAGGAATTTAGGCTGGTGGCAGGTGAATTATCATGATCTTTTGGGAAAATAATTGCTATGGTTCGGATCGATTGGGTCTGAGGAGCTACATGGGTTAAATGTGTTGTGGGTTACCTGGGATAGATGCGGGTAGTGAGGGACTTGGTGATTCGTGGTTGAGAGTTAGCACTAGATGGTCTTCTGCGTTAGAGTTGTCGGAAGTAGACGGTTGAGTAAATTCGAGCGAGGGAAGATGCGAGTGTTGTTAGGGATACGAGATTGGCATAGGAGGTGAACCCTTGTTGGGAATGTCGAGGATATAAGGATGAGAATGTCATGTGTGAGATGGTCAGTAGGAGTTGGGTTCTTAGAGGTGGATATTCGCGATATCTCTTGAGTGATGATAGTCAGATGGATCCTTGAGAGCCTGGGAAGAGTAAACAAGATTGTTAAGGAACATCTAGATCGATCGTAATAGGGGTTCAGTTGAGAACTTGAGTTGAGCTAGTGAAGTAAGATCTGAGTATTGAGCCGACTTGGGATTTTCTCTTTAAAAGTAGTGATGAGACTGGTAGGAAACCCCTAGGATAAGGATGTGTTTGATAGGGAGTCTTGGTAGATGGTCGAGGTGTTGAGCTTGGCGGAATAGGGAATTCGGGCGATTGTGAGTTCCGGGATATGGATTTTAGATAGTTGGGTGGAAGGTTAGGACTTGAGCCTAGGATGTTGAAGTCGATTGATCTTTAGATGGCTTGATGGCGTAAGAGTTGGGATACCTAGAAATTTGGGTAGGCCTAGAATTGCGGATGGTTATGAGCCTATAGAGTTGTATATGAGCGGAATGCGATGGTACTTAGAACTAGTATCAGATTTGAGTTGGTAGACCTATGGTTATGCTATACTTGAGGTCGAATAATGTGCAAATTCTCTACTTTAGTTGATGTGTTTCTCTGAGGTATTGTCATTGACAATAGTGAACTGTTAGTACTAACATAGCTGAACTTGATGGAATGCTAGTGTATGAAAGTACTTGTTTGCCTCTAATGCGATGACGCTTGGCAATAGCATGAGTATGATGTTCTTATCTGATTAATATGATGTGCTTATCTCATTGATGTGATGTGCTTATCTGATTGATATGGTGTGTAACTTCTGCGAGATGATGTGATAAATCCTACCATGAACGATACGATGCTAGGTATGTTATGTTATGTGACTGTCTGTGACATGAGTATGACCTGGTTATGAATGTATGATACGATTTCTATGTTGAACAATTGCTATGATATATGATGTCTTGAATTGAAATTTCTAGGATGATAGAACCGAATTGGTGAGATTTGATTATGACTTAGGACTTAGGAAGGAAATATTGGATTAGCCCTTAGAGGTGGATGATTCCACCTCCTGAGATTTGAAAATTGCTTGACTAACGTCGGGCTAGGGAATTTTGAACGGTGTTTTAAAGAGGACGTTGTGATGTTTTGAGTTATGATATGACCGAGGATTCGGAGTAAGGATGTGGAAGGGGCCCATATTACATTCTTGCTACGGTGTTTTGGGGATATTATGATCACGACAACGGTACTGTGAGGATCTCATAGGGGCACTTGTGAGATGCTTACGGGATCAATTGCATGATCCTTGGACTCACCAGTTTCAAACTTCATCCCCAGTTTTAAAATGATTTTAGTCTCGGGGACGAGACTTGTTTATAGAGGTGGATGATGTAAAGGCTCGGATTTTCAAAATCCTAATTTTCTGGAAAAAGAGAATTAATTAAAAATGAATTTAGATCGAATTAAAAGCTCGTTTAACGAATTCTGACCCGAATTTAAAATTTTGATGAATAATTTCCATCTTTTTACCTCAAAAATTCAAAATAATTATTAGATGGCGATATCCTTGTCGATTTTAAAAATCTAATTGATCGAGGGAGCAAGAGTCGGGAAAACTAACATTTAAAAACTAATTGCGGGATTCAAAATTCACGTATTCGGGATTTATTTCCGGGTATTGGTTACCCAATTCAACACACAATTCCTCAACCACTCCTATCACTCACCTTACCCTTCAAATGAACCCATCACTTTCACCTACTCCCCATCACCATCGACACCCCCCTCTCATCTCTTTAAAGCTGAGCCAACACACCCCTACTCCTGTTCCTATTTCCCTTTCTTCTTGTCTTCAAAAGCATCCCCTCTTCACTCTCTTTTCAGTCCAAACCACCCCAATACACACCCCTGCCTCCCTGCTTTCACCGTCGTTGAACACCATCACCATCTTCTCCTCCATCTTCCGCGAGCAGCACCGAACAGCAGAGCTCCTCCCTCCTCCACCTCTGCCTTTCGACGACCACCAGCAGCAGCCTGAGCCACCGCCGACGCCGAGCTCTCCCTGTTTTCTGTTCCGCTTCGGTAAGATTCGATTCTGCTAGTTCTCTCTCCTTCACCTCTTATCAGCCTGAAAGCTTCCGCCTTTGACCTTCCATATCTCTCCTCAGCACTTCCGATTGAAGAATCCGCCTCGACGTACCCGGACGTCGGCTCCCCGAGCTCCATTTTGGGCAAGACAACCCTCCCCCCCTCGGTGAGCACCCCTTTCCCCTCTTTCTTGTCGATTTTTTGTGTGTGTGTGTGTCGGTGTCGGGTAGTTGGGATTAGGTGGTCAGAACCTGACGTCTCCGGCGGTTCATCCTCCTCCTTCCTCTCGGTTTTTCGAACGCAGCAGGAGCTGCTCTCTGTTCTCTGTCGAGCAGCAAAGGGGAAGAAGACCACCTGCGGGACCCGTCTCCATGTCAGCTACCACATCAGCCGGGCCCCATAGCCCTTTTTAAATCCGGTTTTACAAATGAGAGAGCTGAGAGTGGGTTGGTGATGCTTGGGCCTATTTATAAATTAGAACCATGTTTTAAGATTTTAACAAAATGTGAGTTCGGTTTTGATATTTAATAAATTAAAAGGGCTGGTTTATAATCTTTATTAAATAAGGGGTTGTTTTTGTTAAAATGAAAATGATTGGGATTTTAAAGGATTTAGAAATATTTTATGAAAGATAAATACGGTATTAAAATATTATATAATATTAATTGAGATTAAAATATATTATGTGAGATTTAAAGTTTTAAAAAGAAATTTAGAAAATAATTTTAAGGTCGAAAAGTGATTTAATAACTAAATTGAAAAAGGAATTTTATGAACATTTTCAAGGGTCAGAACCCTTAACTATTTAACTGGGATTTTAAACGGTTTTGAAACTAACTTGGGAATAAGACTTATTCGATGACTAACTAGCATGGTAATAAAATCGTTTGACTAACGGTATGATATGTATGACTAATAGCATGATATTGTGGTGATTTTTAGAGGAGATTAAATAATCGATACTCGTGATGATAATGATATATGTCCTTATGGAGAGTATGAGTATGGAATAGTAATATACGAACTTGGCTAAGAATGATATAGAGGTTATCTTAGGCTGATAACATGACAGATTATATATGTTGAACGTTATGAGATGGGAGATGATTGATCAGGATGAACTGGAAGTATGATGGATGCGAACTTGTTTATTTATCTATTTGTATGAGTGTGTGATATATGTGTTCAGAGAGACTATAGAAGTTTACTCAGTATATTCTTGTTATATAATTAGGTGATATTTTGTGATCGTGACTACTGTGTGCTGGATTCTTCTTTTGCTGATCTTCTAGCCAGGTAAGTACCTTCGGGGCTTACTCAGTAACCAAGACCTCCTGCCTGATGTGCCATATAGTATATAGGTGTTGCATATGCATAAAAGCATGTCATGTAGTATCATGCTTAGGAATTGCACTTACGAATGAGTATTCTTATTCTGTATGCGTTTGAATGCAGAACGACCGTTATCTGTGAGTCCTAGAGTCGTTGTTAGGGTCATAGGACAGCCCAGCTTCATCGGGTGTTGTCCTCCTCGAGTCATTTATATATATATATATATATATATATATATATATATATATATATATATATATATATATATATATATATATATATATATATATATATATATATATATATATATATATATCATGAGGTACGAGATGAGCACGAGATACGATATGATGATGAGATGTGATATGCAATAGCATCGAACTGGCCAGTCTCCACCCTATCTGGAAGGGGGGTGGTGGTAGAAGAGGGATATACCACTTGGTATTCTTTGTTAAGGCCTTACTTCATATTCTGCATATATGAATTAGGAGCATGATAGTGTGGTTAATATTTCAGTACTGCATGAAGGCATCCTTTATTCTAGGTATATGCGTATTATATGTCCTCAGCGCTGTCAAAGGACCCGCAGGCGAACACTTGGCCTGACTTGGTGGTATAGTTTCATGTACCCGATCCACTGCTTGATATTTTGTTGTTATGACGGGGTCCATTCATAGGGCGGAGAGTGAGTGTTTGAACCCTGACTTCACCAGATTCACACTTTTGGGATTTCTTCCTAATTATACTCTGTTTTGATCCGGCTCTGCCGCGACACTGGTTGTATCGTTTCAGAATTTATGTCCTTTGCATGATAAAAGATTTTCCGCTTTGTAGACTTAGGACAGGTACAGGGGTTACCCCGGGGTCTCCAGTAGACCTTCCGGATTTGGGTGCGAAATCCCGCTTTAAACTACAAATCCTTGATTTCAAACCTTCAACATGTGCTCGGAGCGCAAGATCCTAACGAGGGGTTTTATCCCTCGAAACGTAACTCGGGAATCATAATCTCGAGCCGTTACATAAGTTGTTTCTCTTTTGGATATAGGCTAGATCTTGCCATATGTTAGGTTTTCTTATACCTCTAATATTCCAATATGCTATATGTGTCATTTAAATTTATTTTTTGTGTATACCTGCTTTTTGAGCATTTTTGATATATTATGGTATTCTTTTTTAGAACTCGTTTGGTTGGAAACCCAAAAACCCAGGAAGTAGAACTTCCCATGAAGTATGAGAAATTCATGTGTTTGGTTGGTATTTTTGAAATTAAAAAACGCAGGAATTCAACTTCCCGGGAAGTTGAATTCCCCCAAAATGGAGGAAGTTCACTTACCTAGTCCCCCCTAGGTTAGTTCAACTTCCTTCATTTTGTATTTGGAAATTTCCAATTCCCCATTTTAATCCTCTAAAATAAAAAAATCGACCAAACACATTTTCGCAATTCCCATCAATTGGACTTCCCGGGAATTCAATTCCCATGAAGTAACTTACCGGGAATTTCAATTCCCACATTGAACCAAACGAACCCTTAGTGTTTAAGTGGTTATTGTTATGGATTAATTGTTTTGATGGTTTGAACTGATGTAATTTAATGGAGTGGGTATTATAAGTATTTGGAAGGTTTATCTCTTTGTCAATAATAGTTTTTTTTAGTATTAATTTGGTATATTTATTCCCTGATTTAATTTTATCTTTTTGGTTCCTTTTATTTAGTGAGTAAGTGTAGTTGTTAGAAGAATCTGAAAACTCTAATTTTGTTATGATTTTTTTAGTCTAGGAATTAAATGTGTGTATTAATCCAAAGGGTGTTTTGTTATTCTTTATTTTAATTTGAGATCCGGAAATGCAAGTCCAATTTATAAGGATAGATTTTGTATATCTATAGCAGTTATAGGTAGTAAATTTTTTTAGTAGACGATATTTTTTCCAAATTGGGTTGCTTTGTATATTATAGTGTATTTTGTTGGGTAATATGGGTGTGAACCCAAGTTTCTTGCTGTTAAGCCTCTGCCCAGGGTAATTGGGCCATAAAATTTGTTGGGCCGATCTATACAAAATGGTAATAGATTTGGTGTTTCTACCTTTACCTCTGCTATAGTTATAGGAGGATGCTGTGAGGGGGATGAATAATGTCGAAGCATTATTCCTTTGATGACCCAAATCAGAACCTAGGAAGAGAAGAACAAGCAAAGCATTTAACAGGAAATCCCTTTGACAGACAAAATTAGGGATGTCCTGGCCAGTGTTTGTACATACAAATTGTGACAAAGCTTCCAAAACCCTTAGAGAGCTACGAAAAACTTTAAGACAGTAAGCTAAAATTCTGCTAGGATTATTACAGCACCAAAGATTGAGGGTAGGGTAGGTCTTAATCATATTAAGCCAAGATTGATAATTTTGAGTAATCAGTAATATACTAATTTTAATGGTTTCCCAATTTATGTTATATATTACATGGTTAATAATCCACATATTGAATAATCGAAAAGGATGAAAGATATGATTAGGATATTCTTTAAAGAAGTGATTGAGGAGAACATAAGCGGTTAGATTTTGGTAGCTCAGCCATTTTTGTTTATGATAATGGAATTCAATACATATTAAGATAATCCAAAGGGGTGTTAACCCATAAAAGTTGTTGTTAAGCATCTTAGTGTCAAGTTTAAACCAATATGTTTGGGAGAATATGGTAAAAGAAGCTATATCTAATATATTATAACTATGAGACAAAGTATTGTAGCAGCACATAAGATCATCCAGGAAACTAAACATGAAGCATCCAAAACCCTTATCTATTCTAGCCGTCATAAGGAGTTCCCTATGAACCACAAAACAAGGGAGAACCTTATGAGAACCTGTACAGGCGAACATGAAGCAAGGCCACAGAACCCTTACAGTATTATAGCAAACCAAGCCTTCGAACAGCACATTTCTACCGCTATTACAGTGCCAGAATTTAAGGGGAAGTAAGAAAAAAATCTTAGAACACCAAATTACCCTCTTTAAAAGGCTATAAAGTGAAAGAATCTGAATAGCAGGAAGTCTTGAAGGAACTTTGAATGAACTGTAAATCGGGTAAGAGCTGTTAACCTATATATTTCTATCAGGATAAAGAACAAAAGGGTAGTTGATCATTTTTTGATTCCAACATATGAAGAAATTATTACCCTAGCTATTAAGCCGCAATTTAAATCCGACATAGTTATGATTAAGAGTCCAAAACCCGAAACTGCTATCCTCTAAAGATGAGAGACAGTAATCAAGGAGAGGAACACTCGACAGACCGTAAAATAGGAGAAGACGTTCACCGGTACCGCAGAACCCCACCACGGTCAGGGGGCGAACACGACTCGAGCCCTGGCAGTGGGGAGGCAGCCCAGCAAGATTCGGAGAAGAAGGCGAGGAGGCAGTTAGGGTTTGCCGGAAAGAGAGACAATGAGAAAAGCATCTCCCATTCCCAGTGCGCCTACGATGGTGAAGTTTAGAGGTAAGAGTGGGTGCCGGAGGAGAGACGGTGGCGGCTATGGCGGAAAGAGATTGGGTTCCGGTTGGAGGGGAAGAGCCGACAAGGATTCCTGTGGTGGTGGCCGCAGAAGGAGGGTGAAAGGTGGGAAGGGAGATCCGCCTGGGCCACGCCGGGAAGAGGAACCAAGG
Source organism: Persicaria maculosa (assembly GCA_963922045.1). Lineage (NCBI taxonomy): Eukaryota > Viridiplantae > Streptophyta > Magnoliopsida > Caryophyllales > Polygonaceae > Persicaria > Persicaria maculosa. The sequence goes on along the minus strand of OY998257.1, from coordinate 16,809,072 downwards.
GGCGGCGTTGGAGAGGCGGCGAGGGTCGGGGCTAGGGTTAGAGGGTGTATGGGTTTTTTTGGGGGGTTTGGGGTGATTTCGATTGGGAGTGTTTGCCGGGTCAAACCGCAAGCCTGCTAAGCGGCGGCTAGGCGGAGTTATCGGAGGTGCAGAGGTGGGGTGGAGGAGGAGCGGCCGAGGAGAGAAGAGGAAGCTCTGGTTTGGGTTTTTTTTTAGGGGTTCGGGGTTAGAGCAAAGAGAGAGCTTTTTTCGTGGCAGCGTGATAGGGTATTGAGGGCCTGCCAATGCATCATTTTGTTGATTCATTCCCTACAAAACCCATAACCAAAGACAACCCCTTTTTATCTTTCCTTTTAAATAAGTTCTCCATCGGTTAGATTAGATGAATGCTAATTACATATATGGTCTCTAATAGTTTGATTTTATTCAAATTTTAAATAATTCAAATCATCAATAATAAGTGTATCATTTTTTTCCAAGTCAAGTTCAATTATTTTATATTTGGATCGGGGATTATATAACTCATTTAAAAAATAATATTTTTAATTCATAAATAACTTCATATAGCTAGGCACGGATCGAAGGACGGGCAAGAGTCCCCTCCACCCGCCTCATATTTTAAAATAAAATAATAGTAAAAAAATTAAGGACATTTAATAAAAAAAAATTATCCATTTATTTATTAAATAAAAGGTTTTATTAATAAAAACATTATATGTATAAGAAAAATTTAGTCTACTTAATTCATCCGAATTTGAATTTCTGATTTCATGCTTTGATTTAACTCCATAAATATTACACCAACTTGTAAATGATTATCATTATAAAATATTTTACCTGTCGAATAATTTAATTCACTTTTATTTTGGACACATGTTTTTAGATTAAAAACTCTATAAATTATTTATAATTAGAGTATTTACATAATATTAAATTTTATAATACGAAAAAAAAGGCAAAACAAGAGCGAAGCGTACTAAGCAGGCGTTAGTTCACACGGTAAACGCCGTCATCCTATCCGTTCTAAATCCTTGACGGTGGGTCCCACCATAGAATGATTGATCTATCGTTTATGTATGAAGATCCTTCAATTAGATGTTTAGATATGATCTGAAATTCCGCTAAACGCATCTAATTATCCTTCATCCCTAAACGACCTCGCCACCGTCTCCAACACAAGCGGAGGTGAAGTTCGGATTGTCTTCATGACCGGAGGCATTTGCGGCCAAATTTACCCCGCCGTCACTATCACCAACAAGGTCAAAGCCAAAAAAAACCTAGCACAAAAATCTTAATCATCGACAGGTGTAACGGCCCAAATATAAATATTCGGGTTACAAAACCTAAAATGATAGCGTTTTAAAGTGGGGATTTCGAACCCAAAATCAATCGCAGGGCCGTTAATTATCCTTAACCTGTCCTATGAGTCTACATCGCTAAAATTCGTTTTAAGTAAAAGGTGGAAACAGAAAGTAGAGTACACCTTGCCACGGCGTTCACATACATTATACCTAATCAATCGCAGGGCCGTTTTAAGTAAAAGGTGGAAACAAACCTAAAAAAAATATGTGCAGGGCATGGGATCAGATCGAGGCCCTATTTGCACTATGTTCCCACAAGCAGGCATTCACATACATTATACCTAATAAAGATGCTTCTAATGCAGTGCAGAATATTTAAACACTTAAGCATGCTGACAGTTTATATATATGCAGAAATACAATAAATGACCCAAAGAATGTCAAGTGTCATATCCCTCTCCTACCTCTACCCCCCTTCCCGTTAAGGTGGAGTCGAGCCCGCAATCGCCATCTGCAGATGCTATATGTGTGCATAAATAGTCTGCAATCATCCTCATATGGTGAGTCAAGCCCGCAAGCTCAAATCTAATCAGACTCGATGAAGGACAAGCCCGATGGGACCTGGCCATTCTATGACCCTAGCAACAACTCTAGGACATACAGATCACAACCGTTCTCTTTTCATACGCATAAAGTAAACTGATGCTCAATCAAGTGTGCAACCTAAGCATGATACTACATGGCATGTTTCAATGCTTATGCAACACCTAGTATGTCATACGACTACATGTAGGAGGGTACATCTGATCAGTCTAAGTAAGTAAGTCCATAAAGGAACTTAGCTAAAAAGACGAACAACAAAGTGTAGCACAAAAAGAATCCACTCAGTCAATCAAGCACCTATGATATTAATAGGAAAGTGATAAGGCACAAGACTACTAGTCACATACACACAAAGACCATGTCCCAAAACCGTTTCTAAAACCGATCCGAAGTCCAACCATTTCAAACCATTCTCAAAACGGAAACCTCAAAGCCAAATCATCCGAATAAACCAATTCCATAATACTCAAGTCCATTTCCATTTCCAAATATCCATCATGTAATCAAATTTAAGAATCCCGATACTTGAAACAAGGCTTTCAAAACACTTTCCAAGTATTCAATCCGACATTGCGAATTCTGTCAAAATCCCCTTTTTAATATTAAAATAATCATTAATTAACCTTTTAAATACTTTTCAAAACTCATATTTCGAAACCGTCAATGAACCCAAATCAAGGTGGTCCAAACCAAAACCAAACCAAGGACCCAAGAGACAAGGGAGCCGGCCTTGGCTAAAGCTCTCTAGGCTAGTTTCACGACGGGGAGACTAGCTTCTAGGGCTCTCCCGAGAGAGGCGCTCGCTGGTCGCGAAGGGCCGCTTTCGCCGTGGTGATAGCCACACTCGCGGCCGCGAGATGCCCCTGTTATTCCTCCTGAGCTCTGTTCTAACTCGCCGTGGCAACCATGGTTTCGCCGCGGCGCGACTCGAAAATTTTGGCTCGTTTTTGCTTCAAATCACATTCGTTTTGCCTCGATTCAAATCCATTTTAACCCAAACTTGTTTTAAAACATTTCTAATACAAAACCAACACCAAACAACCATACGACTCAAACGAGGACTAGAGGGGAGAGCAGAAGAGGGATTACCTAGCCTCATTGAGGCTTCTTTGAAAATCTTAGGAGAGGTAGGTCCTTAGACTCCGATCCAATGAGATTTTGCTATGACAAGGCCTATGAGGGACAGATCTTGGTTAAAAGAGGACCTTTACAAAGTTTTAGATCCAAAACGAGAGGATGGTAGGATGAGAGTTTACCTTGCTCAAAAATAGGGGAAGAGGAAGAAATGAGCTCGAATCCACTTCAAAAGGAGTTATATCTAGCGTTTCTTGACCTTGGAAGGTAGAGGAGAGAGTGAGGAACAAGAGAGAATAAATGGAGAAGAGAAAGGAGTTAAAACGAGGGAGAACGAGGTGATTTACCGAGCCAACACCGGAACTAGGCTCCCAAGTCGCGGCGGCGAAGAGGAACTCTTGGCTGCGAAAATGGGTTTCCTTCTTCCGGGCTCTGATCTCGCGGCGGCGACACAGACAAAAACTTGGTTTTCCAATGGAATTTGCTTTCCGACTCCGATTTTTGAGTTAGATCTGTAACGGCCTGGATATAAATATCCGGGATACGTTTCAAAGGTCGGATACCTTTGTTCAGATGTTGCAATTCAGGTACGGGTCGAGGTTTCAAACCTCTAATCAGTCAAAGTCTCAGAAATACAATTTAAACGATAGTAAAGCGGAAATACGGGTTTAGATACAAAAGCCACGACAGAGCTGGGTCAAAACCAAAACAAAGTGGGTGATTGCCATTTGTCAAGTTAGAATATATTAGCCGGATTCTTCGATTCGCCAAAAGATTTCCCCGTCACAGAAGCATGGAGCAACAAGAGCGGTACCTAACACTATCCACGAAGTCAGGCCTGGTGATCGCCTGCGGGTCCTCTGACCCCGCTGAGGCCACATAACATGCCTATGCCTAAATAAAAGATGACTAATGCGGTACAAAATTTAAATCACACTATCATGCCCCTAGTATATATAATATGCGGAAAAGAACTGTAAAGGGCCCAATACAATGTCAAGTGGCATATCCCTCTCCTACCTCTGTACCCCTTCCCGTTAGTGCAGAGACTGGCCAGTTCGTTGCTATAGCATAGCATATCCTCGTGGTGGTGCACTCACCCACGGTATCATCATCATAACATAAATTAAATATAAATTAAACATGCCCGATGGTGCTGGGCTATCATCATGCTCATATCGACTCGATAGACTCAGGGCACCCGATGGGGCTGGGCTACCCTATGACCCTAGCAAAGACTCTAGGACTATCACAAATAACGGCCGTTCTGTTTCAAACACACAAAGTAAACACATGCTCAGTTCAATGCAATCCTAGCATGATACTACATGGCATGCTTTAATATGCAATAAAACTACACATTACATGACACATCAGGCAGGAGGTCCAGGTTACTGAGTAAGTCCCGTAGGATACTTACCTGTTGATGCAGAACAGCAAGATAACACAAGCAAGGCCCAAATGCAAGTCCAAAGTAATCCCAAAGCAATACACACCTATCATCAAGCCATTTCCATAAGATACCAGACCAACATTCATACCCACGAACCCAAGTTCCCAACATTCTCAAAACCGACCGATAGTAAAACCGTTTTCCAAAATCTTAAATCCAAATTCAGTCAACTCAGATTTGAAATAACTCTCAAATCATACTTGGCCAAATTCTGACATTAAACATTTAAGCCTTAAAGTCAATTTCCCAAAATCATGTTATAAAATAATTCCGGCATGTTTCTTATTTCAAAAATATAAAATAAGTTCCAATATTAGATCATTAAAATAACCCTATGCTCACGAATAATATTTATAATTCAAAACCAACAAATCACTTTAAAATTCCTAACTCACATGTTTAAATCCTCATGAAATGCATCAATTAAATCATTCCATCAATATTATTTTAAAACAATAAACAATATATATATATATATATATATATATAATGATTAATTTCTAGAAATTATGATTATAACCAAAACCCAAATTATTAAAATATTTAAATAATTTAATACTTACTAATCATATCATATCAAAACGATACCCATAATATATGTATAACCCAATATCAAATAATATCACTTTTAAAACCTTTTAAATATATTAAATTTCAGAATATATATATATATATTTATTTTCCCAATGTCCAAAATAACAATTAATATAACATATCATATATATATATATAATAACATAACACAAAACTATAATTTAACACATAACATATATATATATACTACCGAAATATAAAAACATAACCCATACAATAACCAATTCAGAATTAAAACCAGCCCACCCCACAACCCAGAGGCCCACTCCCTTACCCGAATTGCCAAGCCCAACCCGAGCCCAGTAGGAAGCCCCACCCGAAAACCCCTATTCGGATCCCCTCCCCCCTTTTAGTTTAATGAACTGGATGAATAAACTGAACCGGACCCAAGGAAATAAAGAAAAGAAAGAGGAAACCGGTCTGAGGGAACCCGTCTCCCTCCCCAGCTTCACTCTGCTCCAACGGAAAAAGAAGACGAAGAGGGAAGGCGGAATTCAAGCGTCTCCGGTGGCTCTCTCCGCCCCAAACCCCGCCCAGCTAGTTTGAATCCTAATTCTGACTGCCACCCACCCCAAGAAACTCAAACGCGAGGGAAGGAGAGGGAGAAAAGAGAGAATTACCGAGGCCGAGGTCTTGTTCCGGCGAGGGTCCGATTGGCTTGCTTCGTCTTCGTCGGAATCGGAATCAAGGGAATCTGGTCCTGGGGCGAATGTAGGAGTTATAAAGGTGACGTTTTATGGCGTGGGTTGATCGAAGAGGGGGGCAAGGCTTACCGCGGCGCTCGAAGAAGCAGAGGAGCGGAGCTGCGTGGCTCGGCTTCGTCTCGGCGTCAGAGGCTCTATCTGCTGCTACTTCTTGAAAGGAAGAGGTGTTAGTGGTGCGTCGGCAGCCCCTGGAGGCGGCGACGAGGTGAGGTGGTGGTGTGGTGGGGATGAGGGTGATGCTCACCTCACAAGGAGGAGGTGTGGTGGCTTGGGCTCCTCGGCGGCGCCCCTGGCTGAGCTGGGCAGAGGAGGAAGGCTTGGAGGGTCATCTGTGGGTGCAGGTCTGTGGAAACGAAAAGGGGGAGGAAGAGAGGGAGGTTGTGGGTGCTGAGGCAATTGAAATGGGAGAGGGAGGTTGTGGTGCGGGTTGTAGGTAGAAGGAAACAAAGGGCTGGTGAATTGCAGAGGTGAGGAAGGGGGGACCGCAGGAGAGAGAGAGAGGGAGAGAGAGAGAGAATAAGAAAAGGAGAAATAAAATAGGGAATAAAAGAGGTCCCCACAAGATATTTTGAATCCGATAAAATATCCCGACACCCACTCGCCCGAACGAATCCCGACTAAATCGAATTTAATTAAATTTAATTTACAAATCTCAATATAACGGAATTAAATTAATTTCAATCAAAACTCGGAGTTTAAATTAATCTTTATTAATACTCGATCTTGAAAGCGAAAATCGAATCCCGTCAAAATCCGAAATTTAAATGATGCCGGAATAACTAAAATCCAAAACTTACGCTCGAGAACGGGTTTTATTCCACTTTTATAAATTGAATTTAATAATAATAATTTAATAAAATAATCATAATATATAAATATACTCGGTCTTTACATTTATCCACCTCTAAAAATAAGTCTCGTCCCCGAGACTAAAATCATTTAAAGCAATGGAAAGGAGTTTGAAATCGGCGAGTCCGAGGACCATGTCGAAGGATCTTGCAATCATCTCGGTTGCGTCTTCCGGGATTCTCACAACATCCTGGTCACGGTCGTGACATCTCCAATTGGTCTAGTCAAGTGTGTAATAAGCGCCCCTATCACATCCTTGCTTCGACCTTTCGGAAGTATCACAACTCTAAAAGCATTATAGCGTCCGACTAGGTCTTAACAAGAAATCTATAAGCGCCCCTATAAAATTCTTGTATCCACTTCGTGAGACGTCATAATGTAAATCCAGTTCGTAAATTCTCAAAGCACCTGTAAATGGAAAGGTTGTCATCCAAATCATTGAAACTCTCAACTTCTTTAAAACCCCAAGTTGGCCATTTTTAAAACCGCTCGAAATCTTCAAATCCGATGTTTAATCAAGCAACTTTACACCAAAACAAGTCAATTCCTTTCAAATCAAGATTCCGTCAAAATCTCCCAAACACCAAAACAGCGTCTCGCATACCAATCAATCAAATTCAGAAGGTAGGAGGTGGAGTCATCCACCTCTAAGGGCTAATCTCATATTCTCTTCCTAGTTTCCAGAATCTTTTATCATCATCCTCAACTCAACATGCACGTAAGTAAATCAACTCATCGACTCATAACATCATCAACCACTTCTCATATGGCAATCTCAACATCAATCATGACAATCTCAACCAATCGACATCTCAACCATGTAACATGATTACCCATAAAATAAATCATACCATCCTTTCAGAACACGCCAAAAGCAATAACAAAGTCTTAATGTCATACCATGAGCCATAAAGTATATCTACCTCATACCGAAGGCATCACAAGTGCATCATCGAATTCTCATAAATCACGCAAGCATACATGTCAAGAGATCAAAGAGGTTAGGTGTCATGGAGTCAGTACACTACTTCTAGTCAAATCTCACGATCGCATCTCAACATCACACACTAGGGGAACCAGTCATAACAAGGGATCTCATGTAAAGCATAAATTCACATAGTCATCCTATCCAATCTCTATCCAGCATTATCATAACATATTATCATATCAATTCAACAAAATCATGCTATTAAGATTCAACCAAAAGGGAAGACTAACAGTATATCATCATCAAAATGTCATCATGCTTTCCAGACATCATCTTAGCTCATCACAATGTCATATAACGATTAATAGCAGTCATGCACCATCATCTTATATATACACATAAGTCATACCTATGATCCAAGTCATATTCATCACTTACCTATTCATAATCAGGTTTATCAACCATATAGGATAACATCATGCTTTCACATAACAACGTATCATCATCTCTTGATTCATTCAACACATTATAACATGCTTTTAGAACAACATAGTAGGATAGCAATGGATCATTATATCATGTTCATAATTGTCACTATCTAACATCATGCCATTACATATTAGCTAATCACATAATCAAGAAAATTTTGCACATTATACAAGTTAAAATAGAACACAACCCCGCTCGCTCGTCCCCAACTCTCAAGCCAAAATCAATCCTCATCTAAACTCACCAACTCGGATAATATCCCCAACTCATTTTGATACTTCCGTCTCACCCCTCATTTCACCAGGCGCTCTCACTAGCAATCCACCTCTAAGAATCCAACCCTCATCTCTGTTTTCACACCCGAGCAACCCTGCATACTATGTCCTTGATACCCCCAAAGGTCATTTCTTACATTTCTCACTCTTCCCAAGATATCACAACGTAGAACCCTTCTAACCACGCATCTTCGATAAAGTTTCCTCGGTCAATACCTAACCAGCCTATCCCTAATCATACCCTTATCCGAGATTCACCTAGGAGCTCATCGAAATCATCAAGCATTACCTCTTATAATTCCCGAACTCACTCGGTCCGACCTAAGTCAACACCCCTCTTCTGCAACTTCCCTTACCACCGTCGATCATTCTAATCACTCAAAACCTTCTCCACTCTCTGACCGCTCAACCAAAAGGACCTCACTCACATGTTCAAAGAAGAAGCAATCATGGACATTATTGCACATAAGGACTACATCATATCAACTAGCATCATTAAGCATTGCAACAAGTATCAAAAGTCTCAATTTACCGTCATGCTCGAAATTATCACATAACACCATATATGAATAAAGTCAATTCAAACTAGCAAGTTTCATTATAATCTTAGCAAATAAACAGTTCAGATTCTCGGCATTTGCAGTTCATACTATATAGGAAAGGAATTTAGATCATGCTTAGCAACTCAGACTGGCATCCCATCAAGTCATCAAGGCACATTAGGATTGTAAGGCATCGAATCATATCATCATAGTCAACAGACAATCAAGCAACAGTCATCACATCAACAAGCAGCTTTCAACATCAAGTCAGTGCAATATCATCATCAACAAGCTCAGAAAGGGGTTAGCAATTCGAATAGAGGACGCTCCCTCTTGCAAGTCATACCATACTCAACAATCGTAATCCTCAAAGCGAGCTCGTTCCGTTGACATTATCGATCCTGAGGCCCGTGGGTTATGGGCCCACGCTTCTGCTGCGCTACTCTATCGCTATTCGTCTTCCCGTTCCCTCTTTCCATACGGTCGCTCATCCAAGGTAACGCGTAGGAGTTTAAGTTAGCGGAGATAGGGGAGTGACAAGAGCGGATGACCCAACGTTTCCCTCAGAGACAAAATGGACCAAAGCTAAAGATGGCACGACTAGAGACAAGACTCCGACTCGGGAATAGTAACAATGCCTTTATGGGGTCCATTAGGTTACAACTTGTGACAAACAAGCATGAATTCATTATGGAGCATATCAATCGCATCAATCCACACTAACATGTACCTATCTCGGGGCAACATAGTAACTATCTCACAATGATCATATATTAGGTCAAGCATGGAACGAAATCATATGGCGAGATACATCTAGAGAGCATGGGTCCTACATGATACTAGCGATATATAATGTGATACAAGCATAGTTAAGAGTCATTTAGAGGAATTCAACATAATATTCACAAAACATGAGGCATCATCAAAAGTACAAGAAGGACATCATGGGTGCTAGATTATAATCATGCTAAGTACGAACCATCATAGAGTATATATAGGGTACAATAGTTGTCACATCATAGAACAAGTACAACACGTGATCATTTAGCGGGTCATATTGGAAATCATAAGCCCTACATGATACTAATAGCACACATCGAACATGAGTAGAATTAAAGTAATTGAACTAGGTTCATTCCGATATTCATGCGTCATGCAGATGCAAAATCATGATATAGGGTGGTGCGTGATTAAGCGGGGTGTCAAGTCATAGGTTCATACAAGCACGAGAAGCCATCATAGAGTAATAGACATCTTTACCATGTAAGCATGCTAGGTTTGATCATCACGGAAAGCTAGTCAATCATCGAATTCAACATTAAACTCATCAGGACGAGTGAAACTTGTTAAGAGAACAGAAAGAGGAAAGAGCCACACTATCAGGTACCTAGTTCAAGAGTGAATCAACAATAACGTAGGCAAAGTAGAATTCGCACAAGTCACAACCAAGGATCCTACACGCTACTAATGGCTCAATATAACATGTGGTACATACATGCACTTGATCGATTACTCGGCACTACGCAAGACTTCAATTCAATCACATTCCAACGACATAGTGGCACGAGAGGAAAACGCAACGAGGTATAGAGCAAGTCTAAGCAACATGGCGACATGATTAGAATATGGGGACATGAGCTCGAATCAACACATAATATGACAAAACATGCATTCCTCGAGGTTCAATTATAACACATATTCTCCGTTCAACACAACTAATACACACAACATTAACTTGCAAAATAATCAACAATAGTTAATCTGACGAATTCGGAATAGATGGGCATGCTATAGATTCTTGTCACAAAATGAACGATAAGTAACGAGGCATCATCGGCTAGCATGCTAAAGAGCACATCTTATGAGACATTTATATAAGGAAGAGTCGATCACACTATCATGAACCTATTCACAGAGAGGGCATCAATTATACAACTTCATAGCATATGACATGTTTATTCGTGCCCTAGTATGACAATGTAATATACTAAGTAGATCATGTCGGGATGATATGGATACGATAAATATAGTTCAAACCTACACAATAGTCATTATGAACATTAAAGCACATAAGCATAATTCCACACTAAGGATCAATTGTAGGTCAAGGAGTAGTACCATATAGTATCACGAAATAATGGACAGAGCAATCAAGATAACCCGATAGAGATCCATAAGGGCAACATTGACTCTCCCTAACTGACTCATCACCCATCTTTCCCGTGAGACTCGGATACGACTTTTCGTGACAAGAGGACACTGACGGATTGTCATAAGAATCGATAAGGACAGCCTCGTAAATATCTCACTCTCTAACTCGGAATTTTATCAAGGCCGTCTTTCAATACTCTCACGGACAACCTTTATATTCAATCATAATTCCCGACACCATGTGTTTACCAACCCAATTCCCGTGGAAGACCGATATTCGAAGGGAGGACTCGATTGAATTGTCAAAAGGGTTCATAAGGAAAGGGGCGGTTCCACAAAAGCTGAGCTTAACCATATAAGAAGGAGGGTACTCCCGCTATTCCGTGCGCACAAATCATCCAATATTCAATAAATAGTTAGGCATATCAAGCACTCAACATAGAATTAGTCAATGGCAATTACAATGATCTCCTTGGAGTCTTCCCGACCCGTCTGTAAAGAACAAGCTAGTATTTTGCCTACTCATTTCCGACTACATCCAATAGGGATGGTCTAGCGCCTTCTCTACCCTCTCGATCGCTTATTAGTTGGTTCTCCTCTTTTATCATAAGCCAAGTTCATATTTAGTCCAATTGAGTCAGACATATTAAGTTCATTTTGCCCCTTTAAAGCACTTTCAAATCTTCGAAATCCGTGGGCGGTTTTCCAAACATACACCCGACCCTTGCGTACCCGAATTGCACAACCTGGCTCTGATACCAACTTTGTAATGGCCCAGATATAAATATCCGAGATACGTTTCGAAGGTCGGATACCTTTGTTCGGATGTTGCGATTCAGGTACAGGTCGAGGTTTCAAACCTCTAATCGGTCAAAGTCTCAGAAATACAATTTAAACGATAGTAAAGCGGAAATACGGGTTTAGATACAAAAGCCACGGCAGAGCCGGGTCAAAACCAAAACAAAGTGGGTGATTGCTATTTGTCAAGTTAGAATATATTAGCCGGATTCTTCGATTCGCTAAAAGATTTCCCCGTCTCAGAAGCATGGAGCAACAAGAGCGGTACCTAACACTATCCACGAAGTCAGGCCTGGTGATCGTCTGTGGGTCCTCTGACCCCGCTGAGGCCACATAACATGCCTATGCCTAAATAAAAGATGACTAATGCGGTACAAAATTTAAATCACACTATCATGCCCCTAGTATATATAATATGCGGAAAAGAACTGTAAAGGGCCCAATACAATGTCAAGTGGCATATCCCTCTCCTACCTCTGCACCCCTTCCCGTTAGTGCAGAGACTGGCCAGTTCATTGCTATAGCATAGCATATCCTCGTGGTGGTGCACTCACCCACGGTATCATCATCATAACATAAATTAAATATAAATTAAACATGCCCGATGGTGCTGGGCTATCATCATGCTCATATCGACTCGATAGACTCAGGGCACCCGATGGGGCTGGGCTACCCTATGACCCTAGCAAAGACTCTAGGACTATCACAAATAACGGTCGTTCTGTTTCAAACACACAAAGTAAACACATGCTCAGTTCAATGCAATCCTAGCATGATACTACATGGCATGCTTTAATATGCAACAAAACTACACATTACATGACACATCAGGCAGGAGGTCTAGGTTACTGAGTAAGTCCCGTAGGATACTTACCTGTTGATGCAGAACAGCAAGATAACACAAGCAAGGCCCAAATGCAAGTCCAAAGTAATCCAAAAGTAATACACACCTATCATCAAGCCATTTCCATAAGATACCAGACCAACATTCATACCCACGAACCCAAGTTCCGAACATTCTCAAAACCGACCGATAGTAAAACCGTTTTCCAAAATCTTAAATCCAAATTAAGTCAACTCATATTCGAAATAATTCTCAAATCATACTTGGCCAAATTCCGACATTAAACATTTAAGCCTTAAAGTCAATTTCCCAAAATCATGTTACAAAATAATTCCGGCATGTTTCTTATTTCAAAAATATAAAATAAGTTCCAATATTAGATCATTAAAATAACCCTATGCTCACGAATAATATTTATAATTCAAAACCAACAAATCACTTTAAAATTCCTAACTCACATGTTTAAATCCTCATGAAATGCATCAATTAAATAATCCCATCAATATTATTTTAAAACAATAAACAATATATATATATATATATAACGATTAATTTCTAGAAATTATGATTATAACCAAAACCCAAAATAATAAAATATTCAAATAATTTAATACTTACTAATCATATCATCTCAAAAGGATACCCATAATATATGTATAACCCAATATCAAATAATATCACTTTTAAAACCTTTTAAATATATTAAAATTTCAGAATATATATATATATATATATATATATATATATTTATTTTCCCAATGTCCGAAATAACAATTAATATAACATATCATATATATATATAATAACATAACACAAAACTATAATTTAACACATAACATATATATATATATATATATATATACTACCGAAATACAAAAACATAACCCATACAATAACCAATTCAGAATTAAAACCAGCCCACCCCACAACCCAGAGGCCCACTCCCTTACCCGAATTGCCAAGCCCAACCCGAGCCCAGTAGGAAGCCCCACCCGAAAACCCCTATTCGGATCCCCTCCCCCCTTTTAGTTTAATGAACCGGATGAATAAACTGAACCGGACCCAAGGAAATAAAGAAAAGAAAGAGGAAACCGGTCTGAGGGAACCTGTCTCCCTCCCCAGCTTCACTCTGCTCCAACGGAAAAAGAAGACGAAGAGGGAAGGCGGAATTCAGGCGTCTCCAGTGGCTCTCTCCGCCCCAAACCCCGCCCAGCTAGTTCGAATCCTAATTCCGACTGCCACCCACCCCAAGAAACTCAAACGCGAGGGAAGGAGAGGGAGAAAAGAGAGAATTACCGAGGCCGAGGTCTTGTTCCGGCGAGGGTCCGATTGGCTTGCTTCGTCTTCGTCGGAATCGAAATCAAGGGAATCTGGTCCTGGGGCGAATGTAGGAGTTATAAAGGTGACGTTTTATGGCGTGGGTTGATCGAAGAGGGGGGAAAGGATTACCGCGGCGCTCGAAGAAGCATAGGAGCGGAGCTGCGTGGCTCGGCTTCGTCTCGGCGTCAGAGGCTCTATCTGCTGCTGCTTCTTGAAAGGAAGAGGTGTTAGTGGTGCGTCGGCAGCCCCTGGCGGTGGCGACGAGGTGAGGTGGTGGTGTGGTGGGGATGAGGGTGCTGCTCACCTCACAAGGAGGAGGTGTGGTGGCTTGGGCTCCTCGGCGGCGCCCCTGGCTGAGCTGGGCAGAGGAGGAAGGCTTGGAGGGTCATCTGTGGGTGCAGGTCTGTGGAATTGAAATGGGAGAGGGAGGTTTTGGTGCGGGTTGTAGGTAGAAGGCAACAAAGGGCTGGTGAATTGCAGAGGTGAGGAAGGGGGGACCGCAGGAGAGAGAGGGAGAGAGAGAGAGAGAGAGAGAGAGAGAGAGAATAAGAAAAGGAGAAATAAAATAGGGAATAAAAGAGGTCCCCGAAACCCGCTCGCCCGAACGAATCCCGACTAAATCGAATTTAATTAAATTTAATTTACAAATCTCAATATAACGGAATTAAATTAATTTCAATCAAAACTCGGAGTTTAAATTAATCTTTATTAATACTCGATCTTGAAAGCGAAAATCGAATCCCGTCAAAATCCGAAATTTAAATGATGCCGGAATAACTAAAATCCAAAACTTACGCTCGAGAACGGGTTTTATTCCACTTTTACAAATTGAATTTAATAATAATAATTTAATAAAATAATCATAATATATAAATATACTCGGTCTTTACAAGATCCTTGAGAGGAGATCTTCTGGAGGGTGTTTTAGGGTCTTTTGGTGGTTGAGAGACAAGAAATGAAGTGTGGAAGGTGAGTGAGATGGATTGAAGAGATGAAAAGTTGGAAACTTTGGATTTGTAGGGTTTGATATTGAAATGAAGAGAGAAAGATATGAGGCTGAGGTAAGGCTCAGATTTTTATGAAGATATTATTGGAATTTTAGGGATTGGAGCTTCCCTTAAGTAGGGGCACAATTTGCCACATTAGGGTTTTAATGGGGAAAAGGACAAAACAATTAAGGTGGTAGTGGGAAGGAAGAGAGAGAGTGAGTGGGAGAGAGATGGAGCCGAGTGAGAGAGAGAGAGAGACGGGTTCCGCTCGTCTAACCTTAAGTCCCGACCACCTATCCCGAAATCCAACTCAAGTTTAAATTCATTTCAAACGACTCGCAAGACTCCATGTTTTAAAACTCAAATATAATAGCGGAGTTTAGCTCGACAATCTACATTTTAAAACGTGCCGGAACGATTTCCAAAGACTTTTCAAATTTAGAAATGCGCTCAAGGACAGGTTTTTATGAAACTTTCCAATTTTCGAAATTAAATGCCCATTTAAAATTCCGGTCTTTACAATAGGGAGGCGGGGATCAAGAGTAAGGTCGTTCCTATTGCTAAATATGATTTCACCACCATGTCCTCCACCATCATCATCAAACTTGAAGAAGCCTAGGCCGTTCCATGCGATCGCGAGGGAAAGACCTCGTCGAGATTTGGAGGGTTGAGGACGAGAATTCCATGAATGAAGATGCGGGCCAGCAATCTCAGAGGCGGTGCGATGGGCAAGGCTGCTCCTAAGTTGCTGGTGATGAAGACTTGCAATCTTTTGATATGAAGATTTCAATGGAGATCTTTGATTAATTAATTCATCCTTTGCACATTAATTAGGGTAATTAATATTGAAGATTAATTGAATTTTTTTCACTCAGTACATCAATTCAATTAGATTGAGTGTAAGCTTTGTTTTAAGTTTGATTAGGGTTTTTTAGAGCTTGGTCTATTTTGTAAATATTTTTTAATTAAAAAAGGATTTAGGTGCAATTTTACTGTACTTATCTTGTCAATAACCATTTGAATGTCTTGTCAACAACCCTTATGAAAAGGGACCGAATAAAAACAAGGGATAAAAAAGTAACTGGCCATATAATGAGACCTGATTAATTAAATATCCATCATCCGAGATTTATTAGATAAATGTCCATCGGTCACTCCTAACCTCATGCCCGTGTCGCTCAACTAACCGATCTCGCTAAAAAAATCTTTCAATTTCCCTCACGAATGTCCGCCTTCCAATTTTGCCTCCTAATTTTGCTTCACAATTTCGATTGTATTCGTTTGTCATCACAACATCAGCACATATTCTCGATTGTATTCACGAGTTTGTTAGCATATATATATAACTAATAGATAGCTAACAAACAATGAAACGATGACAAAATAAACCTAGTATGACAAATAGCTGACAACACAATGACAGAAAGTTGACAAATGATGAAACAATGACAAAATGAAACTAGTATGATAAATAACTGACAACACAATGACAGGAAGTTGATAAATAATGAAACGATGACAAAATGAACCTAATATGACAGATAGCTGACAACATAATGATAAGAAGCTGACAAACAATGAAACATAAGTTGACAATATCAACATATATATATATATATATATATATATTCATTTTTCATCAAATTATCAGCATAATGACAAATAGATGAAAAAATGATAAGACATAAGTTGTCAAAGAATGATAGAAAGCTAACAAAAGCATGACAGATAAAATCATGTGCTGAAAAAAGATGGAAATATAATCATATTGCACATATTAGAGCAGTGTAATTATCAACATATAATATCCCTACCATATATAGATGTTTATCAGCATACACATACCATATAATCCAACTACAATATAATATGAGCAGTGTAAAAATACTAATATCTTCAGTGTAATTTCCCTAAAGTTTGAAGCTCCAAATCTCCTTCATAAGATCTACACATATTAGTTCGCGATACTTATAAAGTTTATCTTGAGTAAACATACTAATATCACCACCAAACACAAGAGCTTCGATCACCTTGATGATAAAAATACCACAATAACACCTAAAAAATACGTAGAATTTAAAAGGTTAATAGTTGTTATACATGCTGACAAATGTAACTATGAAAGTAACAAAATATACATACCTGGTTTCAATGTTAATAATATCAAGAATCTTCTCTACACTGAATGCTGGTGTTGCTTCAAAGTTATTGTAAATTCTACATTTTCATAAAGGATGAGGCAACCACATCGTTAAACCCCATAAATCTTTCTTGATTGCCTCATCATAATTAGTGTGCTTGTTACAATTATACACCAGAACCTTCCTCTCTACAATGTTAATCTCCAGCACCAGTCAATGCTGATTTTTAATATTTTAGGGGGTAGGCGTCGCCACGGGTCCGACCCGGCGGGGCGACGGGTTCGACCCGCCGGGTCAAGGATCGGGGAGGGGTAACCCGAACCCTAACCCGGGAATCCAACGGGTCCACGGGTATGGGTCACCCAGCGGGTCACAAGGTCGACGGGTCGACCCGTTGGGTCGGAACCCGCCACGTACAGTTCAGGTTGAACAGGTTAGCGCTTTGCGATGGCTTGCCATTTGACACTTTGATTTAGAAAATAATGTTTCGTGTTCATCGTTTATGTAATGTTTTCAACAAACGAAAATAAACCAAAAAAAAATCTAAATCAAGTATGAACCCCCACAGCCCGCTTACGGCTTACTTATGTATCTTTGGCCAATGCTAGTTTCTCTGGATGCTTTAATTGGATATGACGTTTGTAGTTCATATTTCCTCCTTCCTTTGGGTGCTTGAAGATCGTCCCGCTGAAGTTACACTTGGTAGAGCAACTACTGTCATCCCTCAGACTCGAAGACTTCGTGAACCAGCATTTGAATGTAGTTGTACGATATTGGGCCATAGTTAATAGCATGTCGGACTCTTGAGTTGGGATCGTTGAAGGACTATACCTAACAGCAACTGTAAAGACCCGAAAAATTTAAAATATTATTTAATAAATTATGATTTAATTTAAGTGTTAAAATTTTGAGAATTCTGAAAAATTTTAAAAATCTCCGTCCTCGGACAAAATGATTTGTTTCCAATTCAAAGCAAATCCAACATATATTCGAATTCGATAATATATATATATATATATATATATATATATATATATATATATATATATATATATATATATATGTGCAAGAGTTCCAATGAAACAAAGAATACGGTGAAACGGTGAAACGAATGAATATTGTCTTATATTAATATGAATATGGCATTATGTGGATATGAATTTGTGAATATTGTGGTTGATGTGCGCGCAAATTGCCATATTTTCTATGCACGTAAAAGTCCATTTTATTGTCTTTTGCATGCATATTAATGGAAAACATGGGAATAGTGTAGTTTACGCTTAAATGTCAAATATATGGGTTTGCACGAGTTTCTATGTGAATTCGCAGAAAACAGGATAAAAATGGACGAATTTGAAAGAGCAAAAAAAAAACTCGAAATCTTCTGAAGAGGTCGAAATCGGCTGGGGACCTCGACATCGAGTACATCAGAAACATAGGAATCGAGCAGGAAATGAAACAGAGCATGTCGACACAGAAGGGGTCGATATCGACGTCTGAGGTCGATATCGATGTTGCCAGATCGACCAAATTGATAGAAGTCGAGTGCCAGTTCGAGTAGGAGAAGGAGAAGCTCGAGATAAAGTTTTGAAGGGGTCGATATCGATGTCTAGGGTCGATATCGACCATGCCAGCAGAGGAATCCGACTCCGATTTTGATAGAATTCTATCCAAAGCTTGCAACGTCTATCCAAAATTCGAGATTTCTTATCTTCAACACGAGATTTATCGGATGGAGGCTGAGTTACCATGGAGTTTTAGTTTTTTTACTTTGTTTTAGTTTTATCTTAGAGAATAAAGATAAGGTTTTGAGCCTTTATCGACATCTATAAATAGAGGCCCATAGGGCTGAGTTTAGGCATTAAATTTTCAGTTATTCAACACTTAGACACGCAAAGAATTAGTAGAGAGAGGAGGCCGAGTAAAAGTTGTAAAGCGAGAGCGGAGTGGCTTGTTCGGTTGTACTTTCTTTCGAAGTTTTAATTCAAAGCAGCTTTCTTTCAACAATAATGATGATGATGTGTATAATGAGGAGCGAGTAGTCAACCCACTTCTAGGGTCGGGGTGAGCCCGACGATAGCAATGTGAGGTAAGTGCATCAAATGTATGACTTTTACGCGATTCTGTCTTCTACCCCATGCATGATCCTTTGCGAAAGTGAGGGAGATTCATTATTTGCATTATTGAAGCGAAAGCCACTCATATTGTGAACTTGAATTGATCATGAATTGGATAGTAACTCTTAGGAACTATGCAAGAGCCTCTAATCACCTAAGTGTTGATAAAGAAAGTTATTTGACGGAAAGGCATTAAATTTCATAGCTTTAGCATAAAACTTGCATTGTTATCGTTGTGGCATGAAACCCCGACTTTGGAAGCCTTTAAATTAATTGAATTCTTTATAAAAGTCTTAAGTTTTGTTTCTGTTCATCTTCCTTCTCCATTCTATTTTCTTCGGACTCTTTTCCGATAAATTAGTTACGAAAACAGTTTCTGTGACAAGTATCGAAATCGACTGAGAGGGTCGATATCGAGGTCTAACATCGATATCGAGGTCTGCTCGACGTCGACTTTGCTGTTTTGTCTTCTGCAGGGACTACGCTAGGAAATTGACCAGAACTGAGGTCGATATCAACCAGTATACTCGATATCGAGGTCTGCTGAGGTCGAAAGCTTTGATCGTGAGTTCAACAAGGGAAGCGCTGACACACCTCCTCGTGGATTCGATCCTGAATTACCCTACTACTACAAGGGAGGGGATTCTTGTATTATTTGTTTAGGACAGGGAGTTAGCCTAGTTGTGCATTGTTTTAAATATTTGAATCTCCTACACACCACCCTGCTGCAAACAAATTGGCGCCGTTGCCGGGGAGGCAATCAATCGCCACCTAAGTTAACCACGATCTTTTCTGAGCTTATTTTACAGGTTTATGCGACGTTTTGATTGCGGACCTATCCTGGAACCAATCAACGAGCCTGAACGTTTCTACCATCTTCGTAACAAAGCAATTCGCATCATGGCTGACAACGAGACGCAGGCCGAAACCATAGAGCGGTTGAGGAAGGAAATCGAGGACCACAATGCTACAATCGCAGCTGAAAGGGCCGCCGCTGCTGCTGAGCGAGCCCGTGCTGATAGAGAGGAGGATGCGCGCAGACAAGCCCAAGAGCGGCTAAATCAGTATCCACAAACGGCAATGCAATACATGCATCCGCCGCTTTATGTTCCTGAATCCGTTATTTTAATTCCTCACTCCAACTATGAAATAAAAATTAACTTCCTATTTGAGATAAAAAGAAATACTTTTGAAAGAAGACCCAATGAATGCCCCCTGCAACACATCTCTACTTTTATGGACTTATGTGAGACAGTTGCTGATGGAGTAAACTTAGAGTATGTGCGATTAAAATCTTTTCGATGGTCTTTGGCAGGGAAGGCATTACAATGGCTTGAAAGTTTGGCTCCACGCTCGCTAAGGACATGGGTGGAGGTGAAAGATGCATTCTTGAACAAATTCTTCCCACCTTCTAAAACGGCGATGCTGCGACAAAGGATCACGACTTTTAAACAAAAGCCAGGTGAAACCCTAGCACATGCATGGGAGCGATTTAAGGACTTGATGAGATCATGCCTGACGCATGGGCAACTTCCATATGTCATCCAGGAGATCTTCTACAACGCCCTTGATGCGCCGAATAAGGAGAGGATAAATTCATATACCTCCTATCGGTACATTGAGCTTACACCAACGGAGGCATGGGAGACCATTGAGAGGCTTGTGAACTTTGACAACACTTATGGGGCTGCTGCGGCCTATGATGCAAGGCCTGCCCCATCTATGCCACTATATGAGCCTCCAAGGGAGATAGATCCTGATGTGCAGCAACAATTCCATAACGATCAAACACGCCGCCTTCAAAAGCAAGTAAGGTTCCTGAGCAACAATCAACCTTTTCAAGAGTGTGGCTCAACAAGGCATAACACTAATGCCTGTCCACATACTGAGCAAGTATCCATTGCGGAACAACATGAGGAGGTTAAGTGGGCAAGAGGCTCCTATGGAGGGGGCAATCAACAAAATTGGGGTGATCAAAGGTTCTATCAAAGGGATCCCCCACCATATAGGGAACCAGGGCACCCTGAGCGGGAGACAAGGAAAGATGACCTGTAAATCATTCTTGATGAGATACGGAGGAATCACGCTGAGTTCAAACAAGCCAACAACTCCGTCCATACTCAGCTGCAGGGCATCAATTCTAGACTTGGGGAGATCGACGTGTGGAAGCGCAACATGGAGACTCAAATGAGTCAATTGGCAGAAGCAATACCCAAAGCGTCAGGATCATTCCCTGGATCCACTGTGCCCAACCAAAAGTGCAAAACCACTGGTCATATTGCGGCAGTAAACCTAAGGAGTGGGCGTCAATTACAAACGCCCGAGAAAAAAGCGGAGGAGAAGGAGACGTCAATATCGACCCCCCCCCCCCGTCGATATCGACCAAGGTGACATCGAAATCGACCCTCCAGTCGATGTCGACCCTGATCCTGCGTCACCACAGAAATCGACTCCTCTAGTCGATATCGACCCTACTGCTGTCGATGTCGACCTCACTACAGTCGCGTGAAGGAAAAAGGTGTTGCCATTCCCATCTAGAAAGGTGATTAAGGACCCAGCGGAAAAGAAGTTCCAACGGTTCGTGAAGATGCTCCAAGGACTTAATGTCTCTATACCATTCAAAGAGGCACTTCACGAGATGCCATTCTATGTAAGGTTCCTTAAAGACATCTTGGGTAAGAAGCGATCGCTCTCTGAGATCGCAGAGGAGTGCAACAGGTTGGAGCTACCACAAAAGCGGGCGGACCCAGGTAAGTTTTCTATCGCTATAGGTCTAGGTCAATTCAAATTTAATGCTTTAGTTGACTTGGGCGCTAGCGTTAGCATGATGCCACTAACCATTTGGCACAAGGTAAAGATAGGTCCTCTGGAGCCCGTGGATGCAAGATTGTACATGGCTAACAATACGGTAGTGATTCCAACTGGGATAGTGACGGATGTGCCAGTACAAGTAGGTAAATTCTTTGTCCCTGCTGATTTCCTAGTTGTTGATATATCAGAGGACCCTGCTTGTCCAATTATTTTAGGTAGGCCATTCCTAGCAACCGTCGATGTCAACATCGGCGTAAAGAAAGGATTGCTCTCATTCACAATTAGTGACGAGGTGATAGAGTATGCCTTCAACAAGATGGTGAAAAATCAAGGGCCAATGGAGATAAAAGCCATCAATGGTGTCTACATTGCATGTGGAGAAGCCAAGGTAAGAAGTATGACACCGGAGGAGCTTGAGAAGAGGGCCATAGAAGCCCAAGTAGAGGAAGTTGTGGCAATCTTGAACGAAGGAGCCCAACAAAACATCGAAATCGACCCAGGTAAGTCGATATCGACCACTAATGTTCAAGATTATGTGCCAGGTCTTAAGTATGGGGTCGACGGAGGAGAAGAGGAAACATCGAAATCGGGGTTAAAGGTCGATATCGACCAAGACCTACCAAAATCGACCACCATCAGCGCTGAGAAGGG
Organism: Persicaria maculosa; assembly: GCA_963922045.1. Taxonomy (NCBI): domain Eukaryota; kingdom Viridiplantae; phylum Streptophyta; class Magnoliopsida; order Caryophyllales; family Polygonaceae; genus Persicaria; species Persicaria maculosa. The sequence continues at coordinate 16,786,438 of OY998257.1, read as the reverse complement.
AGGAAAGGAGACCTCGATATCGACTTCTGAGGGTCGAAATCGACCTGATCATATCGAGTCAAAACTCTCCAAATTGACTGATCCTCCAGGAGTACAACAGGAGTCAATATCGACCTCTGAACATCGATATCGACCTGAGCCACAGACTGAGAAGAAGGTAAGTCAAGGTACGGATTCCTCTTGTTCAATTACGATTAAGGATTTATCATTATTTGGAAGAGGTGTGCCTTGGAATGTGCGCTTGTGTAGGGTATCCGATGATGATTCAAGCCAATATGAGATAGGAGACAAGGTCTATGTTGCCAAATCTAAGGACCATTGGTTCCCTACAAGATTCAAGGATAAGAATTTAGGACCATTCACGGTGAATCAAATCAATCCTGGCGAAATGCAGCTGCGTGACAAGAAAGGAGTCATATTTGAGGCCCAAGCCACATGGGCTCTGCAGATGCCGCCTTGAGAAACGCAAAGGAGAAGTCGGCCTAGCGACTTAAAAATCTAGAGCTTGTAACAAAGACTTAGTTTTAATTTTTAGACACTTTTTCTTTGGGTTGAGACTCTTTATTGTTTTGCATATTTGGTTTTGTGTTTATTAATAAGTTGCAGGAGAGAGAAAAAGCACACTGAGAAGGCATCGAAATCGATGTCCGACATCGACATCGACCCCAAGGTCGACATAGATAGGGTTTGTGATCGAGGCCAAATCACCCTGAAGCCTGAAGCATAAATCGAGAGAAACATTGATATCGATGTTAAGGGTCGATATCGACCACTCCTGCTGTCTTCTTCGACTCCTGAAATTTGTGACGGTTTAGTAAGTTTTCTTCTTAACCATAGTTCTAATACAGTGAGGACACTGTAAATTTTAAGTATGGGGTGGGGGAAAGGCTTACTTGCATATTCATACTTAGTTTAGATTTGCATATTTATTTTAAGAAATAATTTGTCAAACCGGCCCTTTTTTTGGGCTTTATTGGGGGAGTGTCCACCAAACCTATCAAATTAGGTTTTTGTCCATCTAAAAAAACATAGTGCCCCTCCTCTTTGGATCTCCTCTTCACCTCTCTCGCTCAACTTTGCTTCTTGGCCTCTTTGAATTGGCCTCCCACAGAATAGACCGGGGAAGTTCGTCTCCCTCTCGCTCTCACGCCGGCAGATTGCCTCCCTCTCGCTCCGGCAGATCCTCCGAATCGGCTCCGAGATATCGTCTCCCTCTCGCTCTAGCTCTTCCGGTCTCCCACCACTCTATTCTCCTATTTTCGGCAGCAATTCCATCACAGAGTAGACCGGGGAAATTCATAAAACCATGAAGAACTCACCGGAAAAGGAGATCTAGAAAACAGAAGCTCGATCCTCCGAATCTGTCCTCTGTCTTCTCCAATGGTCCTTGCCTTGTACCGCACTCGCACTTGGTCTCTCTTTTTGATCTTCAGGCTGTCAATTCCTTCGAAGAAACTCATCGATCGACTTCACAAATTGATTTAATTTCCACTTTCTCTTCGGAAACGAAGAAACAGAGATTGATATCGGTAAAAAGTTGTAAAGGCGCTTCAATTTGGCATTTTGGAGAGGATGAATTGGTGGAGGAGTGGATTCAATTTGTTGCTCTCTTCCATTATCGGTATTTCTGAAATTTGATTAAATTCTTTCTTGTAATTTCTTTGAATTTCTCCCTGTTCCTAATCAGATTTTTTTACTTGTTGAAATCCCCTTCGCTCTGAATTAATTGTTGAATGATTTGGCACTTGGCAAGATCGATTGGGGCAAAAGTTGTCTTGGTTGCTGAATTTTATTTCAAAATGATGAATGCACTAGTAAAGTCATAATTGGTTGTTGAATTACCAAAAGAAATTAATTTCTGCATTGTTTAAACTTTTAGAGAGCTAGTGCCAAGTTCCGGTCTAATGTTTGACTAATTGTTTGTTATCCAGTGGTGTAATTGGGCTCATCTTTTTGTGATTTAGCGGAAGTTGATAGGTTTTAGGAATTTTGATTTTGAAGAGGAGGTGAAGTATTGCCTATGAACAGTAAAATTGAAAGCATAGAGATTCTTTTGTAGTTTGGAGGCTTGAATTTCCACTTCTTTTATACTCTCATTCCAATATACATTCAGAAAGAGTTGATCAATATACTTGACAATCAGCTAGATTGGTGTTAGAACGTAGATGAGAATTTGTTTGGCACTTATTCAGGAGTTGCAGACAAAATTTTGCTTCTACTTCTTGTTGATGAGGCACATGTCAGATATGAAGCTTGACATGTAAAATAACTCTACATTTTATGGATTAAATAGCTCATGCAAATGAATTAGCAGGGTTACTTGTTGATTTTTCCAGTTAGTATGGAGTCATTATAGTTTCAAGGGTTAATTATGCTTGATTCACAATAAATAGATAGTGTTTCAGGCTTACTGCTGTTTGGTTGGTGCTCCAATGTTTCTGTCTGAATTGAATTGTTGCTGTTCTTTTTTTTTTTGGTTCTAGATATGAATTAATACTGAGTTTTGCTTGCATAATCTTCAGAATTCTTTGCTGCTGTTGAAATGTATTATGTGTGTATGTTTTCCGCAATTTTTTAATGTCACCAATTTTTTAGTAATATTACATTCCGCTTTCAGCACTTTTAACCATGTCAATACTTTTAGGAATATCTGTTTTTTATAAAAAAAAAATAGTGGTGTCTGCAAATTTTTTTAACGTCAGCGGTATTTTGAGCGTTAGTGGGTGTCCGCATTTCAGCAAAATTCGTTATACTGAAATGCAGACTCCGATTTCAGCATCCCTGGTTTCAGCAACTCCGATTTCAGCAACTTCGGTTTTAACAACGCGTGAAAAAAAAGAAGAAAAAAAAAGCAATTCCAGTTTCAGCAACATGGTTTCAGCAACTCCGATGTCGAAGCGCTGACGCGGAAAAATAAAAAACTAATTTCAACAATTTAAGCAACTCCGGTTTCAGCAACCCTGGTTTCAGCAACTCCGATTTCAGCAACTTAGGTTTCAGCAACGCGCGAAAAAAAAAACTAATTTCAACAATTTCAGCAACTTCGGTTTCAGCAACTTTGGTTTCAGCAACGCGCGAAAAAAAAAACTATTTTCAACAATTTCAGCAACTTCGGTTTCAGCAACTTTGGTTTCAGTAACTTCGGTTTCAGCAACTTCGGTTTCAGCAACGCGCGAAAAAAAAACGCTGAAATAGGAGTTGCTGAAATCAAATGTGCTGAAACAGGAGGGGGGGCACAGGGGGAGCGCGTGGGGGGGCAAAGGGGCAAAGGGGGCAAGGGAAGGAAGGTGGACATTTTGCCAATTTGGAAGGGAAGGGTGGACAATTTCCTAATAAAGGCCTTAATTATGGCCTATAGCACAATTCCCCCTTATTTTAATGCATATATATATATATATATATATATATATATATATATATATATATATATATAAAGAGAAATAATGACCACCATCAAAAATTTTGAAATTTAGAAAGAGTCATGGAAGTATAAAAAAGAGCTCTATGATGCAAAATTAGATTCATTAGAGATATAACATGAGATTGCCTAGTTAAGGGAAGTCCCAATGAAGTGCAAAAAGAGAAAAAAAATAAAGGAGATGAAAATTTGATGTTGCTTTTGACATGTGCATGATAAGATGATTGAGGACTTTTTATGAAAAATTCCATACAAGCAAAGTTCATATCCTAGCCTTACCTATGCATATTTGCAAAAGTCACAAAGCCACATATGAGCCTTATCATGATCATTATTGCTCCACATATACACATATTACCCATTTTATACCTTATACCCTATCTGGGGACAAGTTTCAGAGTGGATGTCATCTTTGGAGTTACATGGAGTTGTGCATTATTTATGAAGTTGTTGGCAGGAATGAAAGAATTATGAATTATGGAAAATTTAATGAGCGAGAAAAAATCCGATCACCTCAGGAGATAGAGGTAGGTCGACCCTGCTCGTTGAGATGTTAGTTCAGCGAGATGGGACACAAGGTGAGGAGTCCGAAGTACTAAGTATCAGGGGCCATTCATGACACCCATGTTTGTGACTCGCGAGAAGGCAGTACTAAAGTTAGAGAGGTGAAAGCATTATATTGAATAAAAGCATTGAGCGATGAGTGAAAGGTGAGACATTATGAAGAAGGAATGTTGAATGTTTTGGAAAGAAAGTATGATTTCCCGGATTTAACACCACATGGCCAAATGTTAGCCCACCTTTAGCCTTTTACCAATCTACTTCTCATAAGCTTGCAAAAAGTCCTCTTGATTATTAATGCTATGTCACTAAAATTATTTTTGCATATTACCTCCTTTTATGAGGATAAAATTGCTTTAATGCACATGCATGGACTTGGTTGACATAAGTAACTTATTGAGGATGGCAATTGATTGTAGGGACATATGAAAAATGAATCTATGATGTTGAGGGTTTACTTTCTTCCCCTGAATGACCATTAAAGGTATTGCTTGGGGACAAGCAAGCTTAAGTATGGGGTGTTTGATGTGCACGATTGCCATATTTTCTATGCACGTAAAAGTCCATTTTATTGTCTTTTGCATGCATATTAATGGAAAATATGGGAATAGTGTAGTTTACGCTTAAATGTCAAATATATGGGTTTGCACGAGTTTCTATGTGATTTCGCAGAAAACAGGATAAAAATGAACGGATTTGAAATAGCGGAAAAAAAAACTCGAAGTCTTCTGAAGAGGTCGAAATCGACTGGGGACCTCGACATCGAGTACATCAGAAACATAGGAATCGAGCAGGAAATGAAACAAAGCATGTAGACATAGAAGGGGTCGATATCGACGTCTGAGGTCGATATCGATAATGCCAGATCGACCAAATTGATAGAAGTCGAGTGCCAGTTCGAATAGGAGAAGGAGAAGCTCGAGATAAAGTTTTGAAGGGGTCGATATCGATGTCTAGGGTCGATATCGACCATGCCAGCAGAGGAATCCGACTCCGATTTTGATAGAATTCTATCCAAAGCTTGCAACGTCTATCCAAAAGTCGAGATTTCTTATCCTTGACACGAGATTTATCAGATGGAGGCTGAGTTACCATGGAGTTTTAGTTTTTTACTTTGTTTTAGTTTTATCTTAGAGAATAAAGATAGGGTTTTGAGCCTTTATCGACATCTATAAATAGAGGCCCATAGGGCTGAGTTTAGGCATTAAATTTTCAGTTATTCAACACTTAGACACGCAGTGAATTAGTAGAGAGAGAGAGGAGGCCGAGTGAAAGTTGTAAAGCGAGAGCGGAGTGGCTTGTTCGGTTGTACTTTCTTTCAAAGTTTTAATTCAAAGTAGCTTTCTTTCAACAATAATGATGATGATGTGCATGATGAGGAGCAAGTAGTCAACCCACTTCTAGGGTCAGGGTGAGCCCGACGATAGCAATGTGAGGTAAGTGCATCAAAGGTATGACTTTTACGCGATTCCGTCTTCTACCCCATGCATGATCCTTTGTGAAAGTGAGGGAGATTCATTATTTGCATTATTGAAGCGAAAGCCACTCATATTGTGAACTTGAATTGCTCATGAATTGGATAGTAACTCTTAGGAACTATGCAAGAGCCTCTAATCACCTAAGTGTTGATAAAGAAAGTTATTTGACGGAAAGGCATTAAATTTCATAGCTTTAGCATAAAACTTGCATTGTTATCGTTGTGGCATGAAACCCCGACTTTGGAAGCCTTTTAATTAATTGAATTCTTTATAAAAGTCTTAAGTTTTGTTTCTGTTCATCTTCCTTCTCCATTCTATTTTCTTTGGACTCTTTTCCGACAAATTAGTTACGAAAACAGTTTTTGTGACAAGTATCGAAATCGACTGAAAGGGTCGATATCGAGGTCTAACATCGATATCGAGGTCTCCTCAACGTCGACTTTGATGTTTTGTCTTCTACAGGGACTGCGCTAGGAAATCGACCAGAACTGAGGTCGATATCGACTAGTATACTCGATATTGAGGTCTGCTGAGGTCGAAAGCTTTGATCGTGAGTTCAACTAGGGAAGCGCTGACATACCTCCTCGTGGATTCGATCCTGAATTACCCTACTACTACAAGGGAGGGGATTCTTGTATTATTTGTTTGGGACAGGGAGTTAGCCTAGTTGTGCATTGTTTTAAATATTTGAATCTCCTACACACCACCCCGCTGCGAACAGTGGTGTGTGGATATGAATATGGTGTTATTCACTTTATATTATTTGAATATAAATAATAACATATTCATATACCCATATTTAAATCATATTCATATTCACACAACATAATATTCATATTTATATATTCATATAACATAATATTCATATGAATATGACCCAATATTCATTCGTTTCACCGTTACACCGTATTATCCATTTCATTAGAACCTTTCCCTATATATATATATATGGGGTTGTTTTATTATTGTTTTTTCACAATTTAATTTTAACCCTAATTTTGCGGGTATATATATATATATATATATATATATATATATATATATATAATGTCCTTATCACCCTAGGAGCCCCTATTCACACTCCTACTCCTTTTTGAGACCTCCAGCCGCCTCTTTCAAAGAAGCTCTTCGGTTCATCCTCTTCCAAAGAGCTCCTCAGCCTCCTATAATGGCTCCCTCCTTGTGCTCCGCTCCCCTCTCTCGCTCTTTCTCACAGCCGTAGTGCACCGAGCCAGATCAGCCGCCATCCCGCACTCATCCCTCCCTCTCGTGCGTTGGAAGGGTTGAGGCATGCCCTGCTTGAATCGGCGTCAAGGAGCCCGCATCTGCTCTTATGGATGCCGACAGCACCACCTAAAGACCGAGCTTCGACGTTGGCATGTGGCTGCCCTCACATCTCCCAGGCCTTATTCCCCGTAGCTGCTCGCCCTCGACTCGCCTTCTCGATGTTCTCCAAGTCCAGGCCGACCTCCCTCCCACACATCAGTAGCCTGGACGTCGGAGTTGTGCCACCCTCCACCGCTGCCGACCAGAACTAGACGAAGAAGAAGAAGAAGAAGAAGATAGGCTTACTTTTACTTACCACATGATGTCTTTCTATACTCATTATGCACTAATATTTTTAGGCCTCGTATACTCGTAATGCCCATCCTTATAGTTTAAATTGCACTTGCATGTCTATTCAACACATGTTGCTTAAGAATTGTTGATGTTAGGCTATCTACCATGTTGAGCTTATAGTGGTATGAAGTATGTGTTGATGTATGCTTTGGTGACACAAATGCATGAAGCACACACTTGCCCTTGTCTTTCTAGTAAACTATATGATGTTTCTTTTGTGACTCTTGAGACATGTTCATACTATTTCTTACATGTTTTGTTTAGTTCCTTACCCTATAGTAGCATATAGGATTCCCTCAAGCACGTACTAAATATATTTAGTCATATTCGGGTGTCAAATTGTTAAATCTATCTTATATATGTATGTATGTTGTACTTTAATAACATTCCTGGTCATCACATGTGTGATATTCCCTATTAGTGATGATTTGACTTGGGAATAGTATGTATATCGGTATTTCTCTCATGATGATAGGTTATTTATCTTGTACCTTACCACATGATATGACACTAGTGCTAGAATCGTATCATCGTTGCCTTCTGAGATAGGTTCATGTTAGTGTGCAAGATTACCACGTTGTGTGTTTTATGACATGATGTGTCCCGCGATGATTTGAGTGATACGATCATAACCTTAAAGGTTTCTCATGGACATCGGTGAAATTCTCGTGTTCAGTCTTACCAGATACTATACGAGTCTATCTTCGTGTCAAGAGTTAGTCGAATTGTCCCTTAGTGTCTCTCTCCTTGAATTCAGCTTAAGCTTTGCGTCATCCTTGTATATCTGTCTATGGTGTGATAAGGAGTGGGTCGTCTAGATTAATCAGAGTTGCACATTTGATTTGCCTGATTTTGTGCTCGTCATGATACTTAGTTGTGCTCTTTCGGGTTGGTGTGGATGTGTGAGTAGGATGATTCTGTTCATTTCTGATTGATAACAAGGTGCAAAAATCTGTGATTATATGTTCTACTGATGATGTGATGTGCTGATGATGGGATTTCATAGTATGATAAATTCTGATATGCTGATATCTTGAACTTAGGAAGTGGAATATGGGGTTAGTCCTTAGAGGTGGATAAACTGCTTCTCGAATCCTTGAAAATCTGACTGACTGACATAGGAGGAGTTGGCTTGAGTGTTCGAAATGTTTGTTTGCTCTGAAAAAAGGATTTTAGTCTCGGGGACGAGACTTGCTTTAAGATGTAGATGATGTAAAGACCCGAAAAATTTAAAATATTATTTAATAAATTATGATTTAATTTAAGTATTAAAATTCTGAGAGTTCCGAAAAATTTTAAAATCTCCGTCCTCAGTGAAAATGATTTGTTTCCAATTCAAAGCAAATCCAACATATATTCTAATTCGATAAATATATATATATATATACGAGGTTGTTTTATTATTTTTTTCACAATTTAATTTTAACCCTAATTTTGCGAATATATATATATATATATATATATATATATATATATATATATATATATATATATATATATATATAATGTCCTTATAATCCTAGGAGCCCCTATTCACACTCCTCCTCCTTTTTGAGACCTCCAGCCGCCTCTTTCAAAGAAGCTCTTCAGTTCATCCTCTTCCAAAGAGCTCCTCAGCCTCCTACAATGGCTCCCTCCTTATGCTTCGCTCCCCTCTCTCGCTCTTTATCACAGCCGTAGTGCACCGAGCCAGATCAGCCACCATCCCGCACTCATCCCTCCCTCTCGCGCGCTGGAAGGGTCGAGGCCTGCCCTGCTTGAATCGGCATCAAGGAGCCCGCATCTGCTCTTATGGATGCCGACAGCACCACCGGAAGACCGAGCTTCGACGTTGGCGTGTGGCTACCCTCACATCTCTTAGGCCTTATTCCCCGCAGCTGCTCTCCCTCGACTCGCCTTCTCGATGTTCTCCGAGTCCAGGTCGACCTCCCTCCCACACATCGGACTCTCTGTGTAACTGGGGTCCCCTCTCGCTGCCCTCACCTTCGAACCCGAAAATGGGAGTCTTTATAGTCCGACATCGACGAGCCGAGCCCTGCACTCAATCCCGGATCCAATCCCTTCAAAGCTCTGCCTCGCTACCATAAGTATCCAGGACGTCAGAGTTGTGCCACCCTCCACCGCTGCCGACCAGAACTAGACGAAGAAGAAGACGAGCTGAAGTAGGAGCCCGAACCTTTGAGTCGAGGAACCCCTGTAGCCTTGTACCGAACCTCGAGCCCTTGTCCGGTTTAATTTCAGGATTCGGGGTATAAATTCTGGGTTCCCTCTCTAGCCTAATCGGTTCTTTAAGTTTTGAATTGAGACTAAGATGAGTTTGACCTTGCTAATTAAATTAAATCGAAACTTTGGGTTTAGATTTGAAGTTGTCCAAATGGTTGGTGTTTCTATTGTGGTTTTCTCCATTTCTTTAATGGTTGGTGTTTTGAATTGAGATTAAGTATGAAATAATTGGTCACTGTTTCATAACCCACTTGGTTGGATTGCTCTAAGTCTACTAATGATTAAAGGGATATATCTAAGTGATGATTTAAAACATGTAATTGGCTTAAAGTATATGGTAGTGATTAAATGTGATTTAATTGGTAAGTTATAAGTAAATTAGAGATGTGCTTTGTGAACGTACTATTCATGAATTTGCTTGTTGTGACTATGACCTTGAGGAGTAGTATAGTCACAATCAATTAGAAAAGACTTCTAGAACTTCGATCTACTTCGAAATGGATTTGGGTTCTTAATCTTATACACTTTTGATCTTGCTAACTATAGGAAAATAATAAAGGTGTTTTGAAAATGTTAAGTTATCGGCTATATTGGTGAGTAAGATTTGATTATACCGCTCTTGATAACTTAATTGTTAGACATGATATTCCTTGAGTTCTCTTGATGTAAGGAAATATGTTAAAAAGTAGACTTGGTAAACTTGTAACTTGACCCTATTTTAACTATTAACTTGAGCATAAAGTTATTGGTCGTTATATGCTTGTAGTATTATGATTATTGGTTAAGTTCAAAGAATGAGCATACATGTTGGAACCTTGAAATGAATAAGATATGTGAATTATGGTATGATCGTTTTAGGATGCACCAATTGAGTTATGAAATTAGGTACTAAGGCTATATATAAGATGTTTGTACAAATTACTATGCTCGTGTGCGTTAAGCCTGAAAGTAGTGCTTTGATGTTGAGTAGCTCTTATATTGAGATTATAAAGATTCTTGAAATATCAACTTGCCTTGGTTACTCGTTAAGCATAATTTATTTTATGAGTTTTGATAAATAAGACTTGTTGATCCTTGGTTTTGAGAATTTATGATTTTGTTGAGTAATTGAGTATTGATAATTGATGGTTACTTGAGAAAATGCTTAAGGAAACCTGAACTTGATATGAAATAAGATGTTTTAGGTGATGAGATTAGTAAGGCTTTGAGCTAAGTTTCATACTTGATGAGAACAAGTTTAAGTAAGAATGATGGTTATGATGAGAATGCGAGGTCACTTGAATAAATATTGTTAAGTCTTGTTTTTTGAATAAATGTGTATTGATGAGTTGTTCCTTGCTTATACTTGCTAGTGTGATTGGATGGTACTTTGAGTGGCTTGTTTGCTGATGGATGAATCTCTGAGTGGCTTGTTTGCTGACTTATTGGATGTGAAGACTCCAGGTAAGTCCTCCGGGGCTTGCTCAAGTGATTGGACCTCATGCCTGATGTGTCATATAGTATGTAGGTATTGCATATGCATAAAAGCATGTCATGTAGTATCATGCTTAGGACTTGCACTTATGAATGAGCATCCCTATTCTTTATGCGTTTGAAACAGAACGTCCGTTATCTGTGAGTTCTAAAGTCTTTGCTAGGGTCATAGGATAGCCCAGTCCCATCGGGTTGTCCTGATTCAGTCGCGTCGTTATATGAGATGATAGCCCAGCACCATCGGGCATGAGCATGATGAGATGATAGCCCAGCACCATCGGGCATGAGCATGATATGCGATATGATGATGAGATATGATGAGATATGATATGCTATGATGAGATATGATATGCTATAGCATCGAACTGGCCAGTCTCTGCACTAACGGGAAGGGGTGCAGAGGTAGGAGAGGGATATGCCACTTGGCATTCTGTGTGGATCCAATTTATCGCTTTCTGCATTATATAAACTGTCAGTATGCTTGTGTGATTTAAATTCTAGTATTGCATTAGAACATTCTTTATTCTAGGTATAGGCGTATTATATGGCTTCAGCGAGGACTTCCGGTCCCGCATGAGTGGCTCGACCTTGACTTGTGGTATAGTTTCAGGTACCCGCTTCCTTTTACTTGCTGAATTGCTTCTAGGGCGGGGTTTTCTAACGGGACGAGAGTGTTAAGAAGACTTCGTACAAATATGACTTTATAAACGTTTTGGTTTAGTTGGACATTTAGAAGCAATGTATATTTTTATTGATTTAAACTCGTTTTGTCTCTTTGGAGCTTTGACTAGTTGAATTAGGACAGGTTCCTGTGCGAAAGCACAGATTGTGATTTGATTGTTTTGAGGGTTTGAAATCCCCTTTTTCTTGAATTATATCATTAAATCCTTAAGACTTAAACAGGGTTATAACTTGAAGATGATAAATAAGCAGCTCGTACTTGGATTGAAGATCTGACAGAGGGATAATTCTTCCCTATAAACGTAACCCGGATTTTATAATCTAGGCCATTACAGCAACCTCCTCCTCGATCTCCTCCTCACATCGCTCATCGAGTAGCGGGCCTTGGACACTCGATTCGCTTCCCCTGCTCGACGATGGGGCTCCGGTAGCTCCGACTCCGCTGACGCTTCTTCTACCTCGGGAAAACACTTTCAATAAATTTGAATTAAATATAAACTAAAAAGTACCGGCTTTCGACTTTTGCGATTACAAACTTAATATAGAGAGATTATAAGAGTGAGATGAGATTAGATTAGATGGTTGAGGTGTGAGTGAAAAGGGAGGGAGATGAGGCTTATTTATAGCCAAAATCAGAAGGAAAATTGGAGAAAACGAATGTTGGGAAACGTTCAACCCGACGGGTTGATCGTTGAAAATTCGAACGTTGCCTCCCTTTTTTTTACCAAGGTTGAGCACTTGAGCTTAGTTGGTTGCTGATTTATTACTATATTTTACGAATGTTCGGTTCGAGAATTTTTTTTGCTTCAAATGTAATAATTTATTAACGTATTAATCATTATGTTACTAATTCTCTCACTCAAAGTTGTGATATACCAAATAATAATACACATTTATAAAATACACAAGTTTATTTCAAGTCGAACATTGATTGCAATTTACAACCCGAACCGGACTCCTCGGTGGGGATCGAACCGATCGATTTCCAACTTCTAAACTTGAAATGACAATAAAATTAAAAACATCTTACATCCTACTTTATTTAATACTTCATCATATTTCAAACATAATTGTTTCATAGTTCATACAATTAACCCAATACAAGCTATTGAGCTAATTACCCGATCCTGATGCTTCGTCCTTGTCGGGATGTATCTTCAAAATGTGTTTCTTTAAATTCTCGTAGGACAAGTTATTCGTCACCTTGTATTTATGAGCACAATATCGACAAACCGCTTTGAATTTGCCCGGGCCTGTCATGACCTTGTCGAAATGATGCGTGAACAACGAACTCATAGGAACTCCAACTTCACTTCCGAAACCGGATTTATCCGCCATTATGATGAAATGAACAAAATGAGATTTTTCAGATGCTTAATATGTGACAAAATGTATGAAATAAATTATGGAGATTGAAGAGGAGATGAGATGAGGATTGGGAAGGCGTGTGTGTGTGATTGTGTGAATTTATAGGCTCGGAGCTCGGCCCCAACGACTATTTTTTAAAAAAAATATCCCGGACATGTGGGGCCTACTTTCTAACGACTGTTTTTTTAAAGGGGTCGACCCACCGGGTTGTCCCGCCGGTTCAGCGGGTTTCCAAACCCTTGACCCTAACCCTAACTCGTAACCCGCCTTGACCCTTTGACCCGAGAACCCGCACCCTTCGGGTAACTGACTCACCGGGTCGGTGACCCGTACGACCGGCTGGTTCACGGGTCGACCCGTGACCCGTGGCCACGTCTAGTACTAGGGGGTGTATATCTTGGTTGCATTGCTCCAATCTTTACCAAAATCCGCAAGAAACGGACCAATAAAATCATTTGCAATATGTTCTGGAACATCAGAAGCTACATCATATGAAGAGACAACACTAGGTAAATAGTACTGATATAGAACCTAGTCAAATATAACAACATCTTGATATTCTGAAGGTTGTTTTGATATTCATCTCCACATATGATAGAGAGCTTCCCCAATATGTTGACAATGCAAATTACACATGTTTAGTAGATTATCATCATGAAAATGTTTTTTTTTAATTTATAATAGAATATATACACACACATATACACACACTTACATTTCCTTCCAACCACTACGTCCTCGCACAGACAAATTTAAAAAATTCTTTATCAAAAATCCCCTCATAGCTCTTCATAGCAAAATCCTTATGACACACTCAAAAAAAAAGTCAACATATCATAAATATTAATATAAATAAACGAAACTACATAATAAAAAATAAGCACCTGTTCCCCTTGATGTACGAGTACAAAAAATATGATCATCTTTAGATAATAAAAACTTTGAAGCGTAGTATTTCAGAATTTTTCCCATCTTCCCAACTTCAAAGGGGCTCAAACAAAAACTATTTGCTTTACGTATACGCTTTGATCGCCTTAATTGTTCAATTTCATGATGAACTTGATGATGTTCTTTTTTCAACACGTTAAAACAATCAAAGCGTTTAACAACAACATCAGATTCATCCTCACTAAGCACAAGTACAAGTGCATCACCATCAGAGTGCCTTACAAAATATCAACCTTACGTGATGGCACAAGGTCAACTGCTCTAGAATGAACCTCAGTATCAATTGAAACAAGGTCAGCCTTTGTTAATGGAAGGTCAACTACTTTAGTATAAATGTCAGTATCACTTGTAATGTCAGACGTTCTTGATTGAATGTGAGCTGCTTCAATTGGTACAATGTCAGCCTTGGTTTGTGGAAGTTCAGTTGCTTCAATAAGAATGGCAGCAACACTTGAAGCAATACTAGCCTCTTTTGGTTGAATGTCAACTGATTTAATAACAAGATCGCCATCACTTGCACAAATATCAGTCTTGGCTTCACATATTGCTTCATCATTTTCACCATTGGGAGTAACAGTCTCATGGCTAAAAGAATATTTAACAATGAGAGGAGTCTTTGGTTCAGAATCATCTAAAAGTACTTCATTAACCTTTTGCCTCTCAATATTCTCCACCCCACCAACACCCTTAACAGAAGGTTCTAATTCAACATTGGCTTTAATGTCGGCTTGTTCAACAGGGTCTGAGTCACGAGCAAGATCAATAGAAGAAAGCAAGAATCAAACTCAAGGGCTTTTATCGCTCAAGAATAAAGTGTGACATCAACTTCACCTTCAACTAAGGTGCTTTCACCTTCACCTTTCAATGAAGGTGAAATGTCAACTTTTTTGATCTTATCATTTTTCTCTGCACCTTCATCAGGAATATCCACATCATCTTTCAACCCAAACAAAACATCAGCAACAACCTTACCGAGCAAATCAGCAGAAGGAATAGAAGCTTTTCTTTTCAACCTAGACAATGGGACTTCAAAGTCATCGTCATCATCAGCTGCAACAAGAGCAAGAACAGAAGAAGGAAGTGCAAGTACAAGAGTGGGAGAAGGAAGTGTAGGAAACACAACGCCGTCATCACCAAATTAAACCTCATCAAATAGAAATGCTTCCTCACTCCCATAACATGGCAAGTAGAACTTTTACGAACATTTGAAAAAATTGGTTCAACATTAATGTTATCAAAAACATCGTCAACAGCTTCATCTTCAAACTCCATCCCAGGCTTCCTTGCAAATTCACCATAAGTTGGGTAGTTGGGAGCCTATTATACACATAATATATAGGTAAAGTTATGCTGACATACCATGACAGATAGTTGACAAACGATGAAACTTAAAAGGATGCTAAAAATCAATGAAAGAATGAAAAGGCTTACCATTTCTCCTTCAAATAATGAAGTTGCTTACTCATAATTGTTTTTGACATCACAAACCCAATGTAGAGATGTTGGGTCTCAACATACTTAAATATGCAATTGATTTTATGTGAAATGAACGAAAAAACTTCCATTATCCAGGCATGTTAAATACATTAAAAACATGCTGATTTTTATAAATGATGATACACACACATATAATTAGAGATAGACAAAAGGGAATAAAAATATCACCTGAAATGCTAGAGGATATCCAAACAGTTGATATACTCCCTTATCGTTAAATCCAATCGAAATAGTAGTTGCCCTTCTCAAACTTCTTATCAACTTAATATAAGATTCCCGCCCCCATGGATATCTTTCAAACTTCTCAGGATCATAAGCTGATACAACCCGGGGAACATCAAATTGGCCAACAACGAGGCAACTGAGATTTATTCAAGGATTTGAAGTGATGAAGATTAATGATCCATGATTGTATTATATTTTTATTATTTAGTTAATTTTAGCCTAGCTATCCTATTATTTAATAAGTTTGAATATTTAATAAGTATTAGTTTTTATATTATTTGAGTTTTATTATATTGTTGATGGCCTTTAGGAATTTGTTAGAAAAGCCCATTAGAGTTTTTAAGCCATTAGGTTTTATGTGTCACTATTTAAGTATTTTTATGATGAATGAAAGAGACGCTCAATTATTATTTTCCCCAAACCAAGTTTATTGTGAAACCCTAACGGACGTGAGAAGCGTTCATCTTCTTCGCGAGATTCGAAGAACTAAGGACCGTGAGAAGCGACACTGAGGGATTAATTTATTTGTGAGATTCAAGCAAGTTGAGAACTCATTGTTCTAAAAGGAGGATTCGTGCAATTCGAGTTCTTTCCCAAATCCAATTCGATTACCTATTCGAAGCGATCGGGCACCCTTGGGCGTGAGAATCGCCATCAAGTGGTATCAAAGCTCGAATCTTTAGCGTAGCCAGATCACCGAGAAGAGTGCTTGACATTGAAGGATCAAGCATCGCGCTTCCACCATTAGTAGCCCCATCAAAGTCAAGGCAACTATAAATTCCACTTTGGGTGTTAGTGTCATCTAATATATCTACCAAGCCATTCACTTTGGCTTCACACTAAACAGGTAGTAGATCTTGGTGAGATTGTGAAGCGTCGTTGCCAGATAACTGTTGATTTCAGAGCTCTTGACTCAAGGGAGGAAGAGACACTATTGGTATCCAATCAGGTACATCTACTACATGAGGAAGTAGGCCATTGAGATTGGCTACATCCATTGTAGGAGTGATTGTGGTCATCTGATTCACGACGTCCTTCACTTCATTGCACATCACTGTGCAAGCCGCCTCAGCTACCTTCTTAGCTCCAACAACAATCACATGCTCCTTTTCAGCCTTCTTTAGGCTAGCAGAAGGTGTTGTTTGATTTGGTTTAATCTTTTTGAGTTGAGGTTTGTCGACGGATAAGCTTCCATGGGCAGGCTGATCAAGGGAAGTCGGAGAAGGTTTACCGAAAGCATTGTTCTCTGTACCTGATGCCAGGATCTGAGGCTTGATCTGCATGGTTTGAGGCCTCAATAGCATCCTCCTTAACTGCTCCGAATACAGATTTGGGATTGATGGGTAAGGCTGGCTTCCAAACCCGGTGTCAGGTGCCGGTATGAAAGACCTCTTCATTGGATTTCGCCACTCGAATTCGCCCCCTACAACCACCAAACACTTTCATCATCACATGAGTATACAAACATACACATAACCAAAAAAAATGCAGCAGCAATTGATCATGATTCATGAAAAGATATTATTTCCTTCCTTACCCATGTATTCGGAAACAAACGGATGTTTGAACCTTGATGTTAAAGAAGGAAATAAGAAGAGGCTTTCCGGGGTCTCAATCTCCCAATGGCTCACCCTATTTGGCTTAGCACTGCACCCTGGCTCATCCCGCTCGACCTGTTATTAAAACATCACCGAAGTTCAGACATCATCTGAGAAGGTCATTTAAGAGCCTTTGGAAATCAATTGTTGCCATCAATATTGCAGAAAAGGCAGTTGGTGATTCCAGGAAGGAGCTTTAAAGACAACTTCGTACCCGCAAACTGTGCCACTTAGAACCGGGCCACCTCAATGGATCCAGATCACTTACTCCAAGTACAGTACCCATGTACCTACAAATACATCAGCATAATACATAGTAGAAAATTTAAATGATGTTGACATCAGATGATCTCATCTGGCTGGCTGCATAGGTATGAGTACAGTGGGAGATTTAAATGCAGAACCCTTTTTCAGATTATGTGAAAACACCTTATCAACAATCAGCACATTGCACCAAGTATACCAGCGTTTGCCAGACTCCTCGGTTTCGAAGATCATCCCGAACCTCATGCCCGTGGAAACCTGTGGCCCATGAACTGCTTTGCGGCTTGTGCACGGAGATAACAAATTCAAAAGGGCATGATCTGTAACAAGGAAAGATAACTTGTTAATGTCATCCGAAACCAGTGCATTCAAAGGGGGTAAAATTGATTACAAGCACACCTTGGATTGTAGAAGACTGTAAATAGGCTTTTGTTGGTAGCAGCATGTGTTGCTGCTGCAAGGACGCCAATGTGTATACTGTCAGCAGAGAGGACTGATGAAGGCAGTGTTGTTTGCTGACGGTTTGCTCGTCTCACTCCGACCATTAACTGCGATTTCTCATCTCTGGAGAGGAAAGGAGATGAGACCAATTTAGATAGAGCATCCAATGTGCCCATGAATCAAAGGCAACCGAAATGATGTGCTTTTACCTGATGAAGATGACAGAATACCCTGCTCGAAGTCGCTTTGAGCTGACGAATGTGCTCCAACCGGTTGTAAGGAGGTGCCTTTTCGGCTGCCCTACATAGAGAGAAGAAATAAAATTGAGCAAGAGCATAGTACTAAAGGATCAAACATCAAGGTTTGCCCCTCCCAAACCTAAATCAGATCTCTCCTTCTTGGGGGAGTGTCCCCCATGCCGGTTTAATTAGTTTTTTGTCCATCTCTAAATTTTTGGACAAATTTGCCCCTCCCAAACCTAAATCAGATCTCTCCTTCTTTTCCATGGCAGTGGCAGAAACCTCGCCAAATTCATCGATTGTCCTTCTCTATCCTCTCCGTCCCACTCTACAATGGCGATGAGGAGAGAGATGATCGATTCAATCTGCTCCGCTATCACTCTTTTCCTCGTTCTCTTCGCCTGCGTCGAGCTCTGCGACGCCGCCACCGCCGTCGACGTCTACTACCTCATCTAGTACGTTCTCGCCAGTGCTCCCTTCGGATCTCGCCTTGCTTCTCTCAATCACCACGTTGTCTCTTCTCTCAACCCCAAATAATGCAGATCTCTTTGACACTATTGTCATCGTTCCCATTCGGAAACTTGTGCAGATCTTCGATTGACGTCGTTTTCTTTGAAGATCAATGACGAGGAAGATGATGACATGGAAGATCGACGGTGCTCTCAAGATCTGGCCGCCATTTTGTTTGAAGATCGACGCCGTTGAGAGCGACGACATCAACAGATCTTCGATTGTATCTCGCTGATCGATCTATGATGTTTTTGCTGTTTGATTTTTTGTTAGGTATGGGGAGGTTGAGAGAGGAAGTAGGTATGAGCGATTGGGAGTTAGCTAGGGCAAAGTGCAATTCGGAATCGAAAGTTATTGTTGCTGAAAACATCGATGATAAGAAGAACTAGATGAGATCTGCGCAGATGTGGAGCTCCTATCATGCATTGAGTTCGATTGTTAAGGCTAAGATACCACGAGATGGTGCACAGGGAGTGCAGGCGTCATTGTCGGTGGCTGTGGTACCAAGCATCGTTGTCGGCGGTTGCGGTGGCACTGCAGGGAATGAAGAAGCAGAGGAGATGCTGGTCATCCGAGCTTCACCGGCGTTTCATTGATGATGCTCCTCTGAATAATGAATGGCAAGAGGATGTTGAACTTTGTCTTCGAAATTTATCTCTTATTAGGATGTGTTTTGTTGTTTTTAGACTTGTATGTATAATGCTGAAACGATGAAACGCGAAAAAAGCAACTTCGGTTTCAGCAACTCTGGTTTCAGCAACTTCGGTTTCAGCAACTCCGATGTCGAAGTGGTGACGCGAAAAAAAGAAAAAAAAGTAACTCCGGTTTCAGCAACTCAGATTCAGCAACTTCGGGTTCAGCAACGCGCGAAAAAAAAACTAATTTAAGCAATTATAACAACAATTTCAGCAACTTCGGTTTCAGCAACTCCGATGTCGAAGCGCTGACGCGAAAAAATAAAAAACTAATTTCAGCAATTGCAACAACAATTTAAGCAACTCCGGTTTCAGCAACCCTGGTTTCAGCAACTCCGATTTCAGCAACTTAGGTTTCAGCAACGCGCGAAAAAAAAAATAAAACTAATTTCAACAATTTCAGCAACTTCGGTTTCAGCAACTTTGGTTTCAGCAACTTCGGTTTCAGCAACACGCGGAAAAAAAACCCTGAAATAGGGTTTGCTTGAACCAAATGTGCTGACACAGGAGGGGGGGCACAAGGGGAGCGCGTGGGGGGCAAAGGGGGCAAGGGAAGGAAGGTGGACAGTTTGCCAATTTGGGGGGGAAGGGTGGACATTTTCCTAATAAAGGCCCTAATTATGACCTATAGCATTCCCCCATTGAATAATCCTAGCAAGACATCAACAAGAGGATTATTACTATAACAGATGAGCATTTCACTTAAAAGGGGAGATCCAAGAAAACACCATACCAGTTGCGGAAAGAGCTTCTCTACAGCACGGCGAGGGACTGAGAAGCCTCCAAGAGTACTCGTA
Source organism: Persicaria maculosa (assembly GCA_963922045.1). Taxonomy (NCBI): domain Eukaryota; kingdom Viridiplantae; phylum Streptophyta; class Magnoliopsida; order Caryophyllales; family Polygonaceae; genus Persicaria; species Persicaria maculosa. Next base: position 16,766,402 of record OY998257.1, on the reverse strand, counting down.
TCGCTTGTAGTCAATGTCTTACAGAAGAATTTGGTTGCTTGTTTGCCAGGCTTCGAACTTGAGTATGATATAGGCAAGACATCCTTCTCCTAATCCACCAGAAGAACTTCATTTCCATGTTCAAGGAATACATTGGAAGCATAAAAGTGAAGCAGTTAAGCTTACGGATTTAATAGGTTGAAGGCTCATTTGCGCGAAGATCTCATTTGTATCTTTATCCGCCTATCAATCAAAACAAATGTCATTGCTTGAAATTTCTCAAGTATCATACAGAAAAATTCATGATCATCAGCTGGAAGAAGATCACTGTAATGCATAAAATCTGCACCTCGATCCTCCTCGGTGTCGATTGATCTTCCCTGCATAGAAGGAGAGGAAGAGGCAGGGCTCGCTCCCCGGAGGAGCCTCCGACGCTCAAGTCAGAATGTGTCGGCCGTTAGAGAAGCCTCCCCTAAACCCTAGTAGATCACCCATATATATAGTGAGAATTAGGTTTTGATTAGGGATCACCTTATAAATGACGATTATGCCCCTGGATCTCTTATGTAATTACTTTTGCTCTATCAATTGCCCCTCGGGTTTCCTTATCACGATCTAGTGATGAGGGAAGACGAATAATTCAGTGCTCTTCGCTTTCTTTGATCGACGACACACACTGGTGCTTGCCCTTTTGCCTGAATTGTATCCTGCACGCTAGCATTCTCAACCAATAAACACAATGTAATGTAACTAGCGAATTGTTAACTAACCAACCAAAAGTTATTGCTCAAAATGATTAGATGAATTTTTTGCCATAAGCGAGAAACAGTGTTAGTTGATGACATTTCTACTTAACTTTTATTTACGACTGACAATTTGGTGGTTTTCGTTTAGGGTATATCTCGTCTTAAATGACGTTCTTATCGCATGATTTTGACTTTCACTTGCCCTTGAGTGACGATTCTTTGGCCATAAGTGGCGATCTATTGGCCTTAAGTGGCGTTCTGTTGGCCTTAAGTGGCGATCTGTTGGCCTTAAGTGGCGTTCTGTTGGTCTTAAGTGGCGATTCCGTTGGCCTTAAATGGCGTTCTATTGGCCTTGAGTGGCGATCCTTTGGCCATGAGTGGCGATTCTGTTGGCCATAAGTGGCGATCTGTTGGCCTTAAGTGGCGTTCTATTGGCCTTGAGTGGTGTTCTGTTGGCCTTAAGTGGCAATTCCGTTGGCCTTAATTGGCTATCGTTGGCCGTAAGTGGCTATTGGCCGTAAGTGGCTATTGGCCGTAAGCGGCTATTGGCCGTAAGCGACTATCATTGGCCGTAAGTGGCTATCGTTGTCAACAAGTTGACATGTCCTAGCGAGTTCGGCCAACATGAGTCGATGCCCCTAAGCAGCTTGATTGGTTCAGTCAAGTGCCATGGAAATGACAAACTCCTTCCTATTTGTGCCCATGAGAGGTTGTCTTGATTTCGAATCGTCAGACTTCAATGCATTGAGATCCTGCCCCTTGTCATCCCCGGCTGGTCTCGTTTGGAACTCTTGATGTGTAGAGATAAAAATCCACAACTTTGAAAGTTCTGGCCCTTCTCTGCAATTATCCTGAAAGTGTGGGTTGGTTTCACAATTTGTGAAAAGTCTGTTTCGGTTTCATAATTAACCAAAAATTCCAATGGAAAAGTTGTCTTCTCCTCTCGGGGTGATTTCGTAGAGAGCGCCGCTTCGGGGGGTCTGGGCTGGAATAAGTATTCTTCTTTGCGGAGAACTCATCGGCATTGACGGAAGCCAAAATCAGTGTGACAGGGCTATCGATCGACGGATGTATGCGTCTTTGGCTTCATCTTCGAAGGCAACGATGACGACGGTGTGGGAGGACTCCGCTATGCCCCTGGTGCCAAGGCGACGTTGATCGCCGGTCAACGGGTGGTGTGGAATTGTTGTCCGTCTTCATTTCCTGTTGCTACTCTTCTTCGTCTGCTAAAGAGATTTCGATTACTTGGAAGGGGTTTGATCCGATCATTGGAGTTCACAGGACTAGGATGCAACCATCTAATTAATCTCCGATCGCTCCAGTGCATTCCGTTGTATTAAACCTTGCCTCGGTGCTCGGGAAGTGAACTATCCCGATGTTCTCTACTCATGCCCAACTATAATCACCTGTTTACGGATCGCAAAACAAGCAAAGGAAACCAAAAGAAAGCACCAGGGGCACAAACAACTACCTTCACTCATTTATAAGCAAACCATTTTAGGAATCCAGTATAGGAGGCTCTTGATTAGGAATTCAAAGAAGAGGAATTTTGAACCAACTACATCAACAAAGGCAGTTTCATCGACTAATTAATGATAATGATAATCACAGTTAATGACCATTGACCAAGTTCATCAAATCAAACCAAACGTTTTCAAGGAAAAGAGCATATACTGCCCCTAATTACGTCCAACGAAATCAATACGGTCAACTTGCAAATTCATCCGATCAAGTGTAAGTATACGCAATATAGATCCGAAATAGGATGCAATAGTACAGTTCTTACCAATCTCAATCCAGCATATGCAATGGATGCAGTTTAGTCGAGATGGATCGTCGTCGGTCGTCGGGCCGTAAACTCGGACCAAAATTTGAATTTGGGGCTGATATAGGAATCACGGAATCAAACGTTACCATCGGTAAAGGGGGACGACCACGATCAATTCGAGCGATGCGCAATAGATCCACCATGATCCTCGATATTGTTGTTCGGTTCGCCAAGAGAAGAGGATTCTTGGACGAATATGGTCGAACCCTTGACCGTTTGATCCTCGTTTCTCATAGATTTCTTCATTGGTTGACTAGGAATCAAATCGGATCAAGCACAATGTTTTTTTTATCGATCCCCACGGACGGCGCCAAATGTAATGCATAAAATCTGCACCTCGATCCTCCCCGGTGTCGATTGATCTTCCCTGCATAGAAGGAGAGGAAGAGGCGGGGCTCACTCCCCGGAGGAACCTCCGACGCTCAAGTCAGAATGTGTCGGCCGTTAAAGAACCCTCCCCTAAACCCTAGTAGATCACCCATATATATAGTGCGAATTATGGTTTGATTAGGGATCACCTTGTAAATGACGATTATGCCCCTGGATCTCTTATGTAATTACTTTTGCTCTATCAATCACATACATGTAAAGTGACATTGTGAACCCGACAGGGTAACTGAGGTGGAAGGCTCGGATCGTTGGGAACCGGTGAATTTGCAGGAAGCTTTGCAGAAATTGCTACCTGTGTAATGAAAGAACAGACAGAACCCTAGGTCATATTGGGATCAAATTCAATCTTTTCTGGTCAAGGGAGATGCTGAAACCTTCCAAATTGGCAATTTAAAGGCCATGATTTATGGAAATTGGAAGCTTTATCTAAATCCATAACTCCTAATTTAGTTAAGTAACCAACCTGTTCAATGTGGCCCTGTTGGAAGTAGTAAACAAGGCTCCCAATTTGGAGCAATGAAACCAGAGGGCCAACACAGGTGTGCCATAGCTCAGCTCAGAGTGTACGTGCTTCCTTTCTGTCAATTTTACATCAAAAATATAAATAAAAATTCAGCAAGCAAAAATTTATTGTCAATTTGGAAAAATTCAAGGTCAACCAATTTGATCCTGCATCTCCTCTAGGAGAGTTCCTCTTGTTTTTATTTTCTCCTCCATTGCAAACCCAGGTAGAACAAGATAATTTTCTCTGTAAAAAGACAAAAAATGGAAGCAGAAATCCAGCAGGTGTTGTACAAATTGAAAAGGACTTGGGTGAAATCTGGAGGGTGAGGGTGAGGGTGGGTTGGGGCGTGTCTAATCTAACGCCAATCCAAAGAGAGGGGTTTTGAGTTTTAACGCTTTTTGGATGATCAAAGCACGCGAAACGAAGAAGGTGGAGTTGGTACTTGGATTGTCTATCAACTACCCAAGTGAAGTGCTTTTTTTTTCAGTGTGATTATCTTTAAAGGTGCTTTCTTTGGATCTGTATGATCACCTTTTCCATTGAAATGCCCAAAAGGAAACGACTTTTGGATGAACAAGTCATCGAATTGGTTCACTGATTGATTCCGCCCTAGCTCAACTCTACATTTTTTTTTGGTAGAGCTAGCTCAACTCTACATTCAGTAATCAGTATAGCAACAAAAGCACTGTTTTTTTTTATTCTTTTCTGGGTTTGAAAGGAGAGATAAGCGGCAAAGGGGATGGAAGGGAAGACGAGCTGGCGTATTTTAGCACGTTTCGTCGGGGGCGGTGTAGTGTTTTTTTTGCCCGATTTGGAGAAATATACCAAATCGGTGTTCGGTTTGTAAAAGTATACTCGTTTTCTGATAATAGCAAAAATAGGATAGGTGGGTCATTTGTGCTAAAAAATAATGAGTGATTTTACTTTTTAATTTAAATGTAAAAATCTTTAAAAGGAGAATTATGAATTAAAAAAAAGTAAAAAATATATAAAAAATGAAATATATATTAAAATAATATTTTTAATATTTTTTTCTCAGAAATTTAAAAATAATAAAACTAGCCAGATGAAAAACATTGTCTTAGTAAGAGAATTAATATTGACAGGAATAAATTTCTTTATGACGGGATATAAGTTCTTTATGACAAAGATGATAATTAATACTGACACGATGAAGTCTATAATAGGGAAGATAATAAAGATACGATTTTATCCATACCATAACTAGAAATTAAAGGCATCTCCAAGATGATAATGTTATTTGTTCCCAACGACAGGAGTAATGTTCACAGTGACAAGGCTGTAGGTTTACTTTGACAGGATGGAAGCTATAAATCTATAATCGGGGAGAGAATCACTGAAGATATGGTAAATCATATCTTCAAGATTATTAACCATATTTACAAAATAAAGGCATATCCAAGATGACAAAGTTATTTGTTCCCAACAACAGGAGTAATGTTCATAGTGACAAGGCTGTAGGTTTACTTTGACAGATTGGAAGCTATAATCGGGGAGAGAATCACTGAAGATACGGTAAATCATATCTTCAGGATTATTGACCATATTTACAAAAGGATTGTGAATACTGAATATATATCTTGAAACCATAATATTATCACATTGACAGGATGACTATCGTTCTTGACAATCCCAAATATGAACACTGACAGGATATGATCAATAATCGGCGGGAGGTTGAGTAAAGATACGGTTTTGACCTAAATTATAACCTTGGGTCGGAGCTAGCTGTTAGGGATTGAGATTGAGATTTTTTTTTAATTCTAGATTTTTTTATTATTTAATATAATTTAAAAATAATTAAAAATATAAGAAAAATGATAAATATCAAAAATATTTAACCTTTTTTCCTTATTTTTCGGGGTGATGGGTAGTTTTGATAATTGAATAAGGTATTTTTGTAAATTTTCATATATTGATGCAATTGTTTTCAAACCTAGGTATTTTTGTAAACCAATTATCAAATTGGGGTATTTAGTAGTAATTCCCCCTTTTTTGAATAGGTAATAATTCGGTTGGAAACCTAACCGATAGCATCCCGAAGGATGAGATCGAAAAGATATGTATGTGATACCAGTGCAAACCCGCTAACAAAGCGGCAAAGGTGTTCAACTTTATCAGCAACTTTGTTACCTTCGCGGGGCACATGGGAAAAAATTACTTCCTGAAAGGATTGAAGAATCCTTTTAATGTCTCCCATTAAAAGTTCGATTTCCCAAGGACAGGGACTATTAAATCTAAGATGATTTATAATTACTTGTGAGTCGTCCTCAATAATAATTTTACTAATCCCATTATTTGCGGCATACAAAATTCCCTCCTGAAGGGCAATTGTTTCCGCCATTAGTGGTGAGTGGATCCCCAAGTATCTATACCCAATGTTGATTGTTTTACCTTCCTCTAACAACGTATCCGGTGCTTGGATTTTCGTCAGGGAATGAAGCACCATCAAAATTTATTTTAAGAAACCCACGATCTGGTTTTCTCCATCTAACAATTTTCCTACTTAATTTCCTTCGTTGCATCGAACTTCCACTAGAAACCTCATTATCTAAATGGAAGTGACCGGACGACGCTTTCTTCCAATTTTCTTTGATAGAGTGCATAAAAAACTGTATTTTCTGCGTCCGTAGGTTTTTTTTGATTTCTGAAAGAGACCTGATTTCTATAAAATCATGTTGTCCACCATTTTAGTGTCATATCTGTTTTTTCAACCTTATTAATTGATTGGCCTAATTTTTCGATGATGAATTTGGCATTCCTTGCTGAACTCGGAAGGTTACAAACAACACTTCGAACTTTTTGCATGCCTAAACTGGAATTTTGTACGAAGGAGCAATCCACAAACAGATGAGCTTCGTCTTCCGTGTATGCGTCACAAGAAGAAAAGAAGTTTGGAATAGGGATACCCCTTTGCACAAGTCGCTCCCTTGTGGGTAATCCATTCTGAGAAATTTTCCACATGAAGTTTTTAATTTTTGGAATAGTATTAATCTTCCAAATCCAACAATTGGGGTCATAAGTGAGGCAATCTTGGTTTGATATAAGTTTCACCGCAATAGCCGTTGTGAACCATCCATGTTTATCTGGCAACCAATAAAGTCGATCCGGGGTTGGGTTAATTGGTAACGAAATGTCTATTATCTTCTGTACTGTGTTTTGATCCAGGATATTACTTAACTTCTCTTTCCACCATTTGCCAGCTATTATGTATTCACTTACTTTTGTGCTCATATCCAATTGTTGATTCTCAGTAATCTTATGGGCTAGAGGAGAGTTGATGACCCATTTATCTTGCCAGAACCTTATTCATTCACCATCACCAACTGACCAAATAAGACCCTCTTTGATTTTTTTTATTACAAACAATACTTCGGACTTTTTGCATTCCTAAACTAGAATTTTGATGACCCATTCGGAGTGTCGTGTTGATTTTGGTTCTTTATTTATTACTCCGTATTTATTTAAGCTTAAAATAGAATCAATTATTTATGATCGGTTCCGGCGATACACCGGAGGTCTGGGGGGCCTGCCCACCCCCCGCCCCCTCCCCCCGACGGTGGTCTCACTGACCGGTCAACGAGACGAGGGTCCAAGGGCGACGCGCCCCTAGCGAGGGTTGTGGACAGGGCCACTTTGCCTTTACGGTATACAATATTTATTGTAAACGGGCCTATCGACTATCTGATTTGGGCTTACAGTCCATTATCTGTTTAGGGTTTTTATGAGCACATATATAAAATTATAAACTCATGAAATGTCGAACCCTTGTAACCCTAATTTGTTCCGCCTCCTCTAATGCAAATTTGTGTTTCTGCCTGTGGACGTAAGTAACGCATTGTTACCAAACCATGTTAAATCTCTGTGTCATTCTTTGTCCGTTTATCATTCTCGTTACAACAAGAAAAAATAAAGAGGCTTCCCTAAATCTGCATCATTCTTTAAAAATAAATCATTTTTCAAATCTTAAAAATGTAGAAACTGTTGAAGTTGAAGCAAAAATAATTTAAAGAATGTGTATTTTGTTTTCCCATTTTGAAAATTTTTTAAAGAAACTGTTGGAGATAGTCTTAGGTGTATAAATGTTATGAGATTTGATTTTAAAATTAATTGGCAATAGAAGTAGTTGCATATCAATTAATTATTAAACTTATAATATATTTATACGGTAAAATATAATTTCGTAGTTATTATTAATAAGTATATAATTTTTATCATCATAAAAAAAGCATGAATAAATATTAAATGACATGTTTTTTTCTGAACGAAGAAAATATTAAATTTTCAATGTGATACTATTTTGACCTCTTCAATGTCTCAATAATCATAGACTAGTTATTGAATTAATTTATGTTTCAAAAGAAAGAAAGAAAATGTCGATAACTATATAATTAGCAATTAAGTGTTTGCTTGGAATTACATACGGCTTGTGATTATTATTAATTTCAAATTATTAGAGTCCTTCATTTGTATTCCCTCCGAACCTCTATTATACGAGAATTAACCCTATACACACCACTAAGTCATCCCGACTGAGGCTCAAAACCCCGTATATTGCTTCTATATGTAAAACTTGAATGATATATACCGTAAATAATCAAAGGGGGAGTTTGCAAAATGTCCAAAAAAGTTGTCTCAATTGGTGAAATATCCACACTTTGGGACAAATTGGTGGAGTGTCCATCTTGTCAATAGCAATTTTATCATCTTGCCTATAGTCTCACTCTTTTTTTTTTACATTTTGTCGTGCAAAAATAAGAGTATGTTGTGCATGTGCAAATATAACCGTATGTTGAGCAAATATGACCCAAGTTTAGTTTTTTTTATTTTTTTTTTAACATTTTGTCGTGCAAATATAAAAGTATGTTGTGCAAATATAACCGTAAGTTGTGCAAATATGACCTAAGTCTAGTTTTATTTATTTTTTTATTTTTTAACATTCTGTCGTGCAAAAATAAGAGTACGATGTGCAAATATAACCGTAAGTTGTGCAAATATGACCCAAGTCTAGTTTTTTTTTTTTACATTTTGTCGTGCAAATATAAGAGTACGTTGTGCAAATATAACCGTAAGTTGTGCAAATATGACCCAATTCTAGTTTTTTTTTATTTTTACATTTTGTTGTGCAAATATAAGAGTACGTTGTGCAAATATAACCGTATGTTGTGCAAATATAACATTTTGTTGTGTAAAAATAAAAATAAAAATATAGATTATGGATCACATAATAAAATATAGATAGTTTTTTTAATTTTTCATATTCCTAGGGTGATTTTTGTAATTTAACAAAAAAGTCCTTCTCCTTCCTCACGATTCAGTCCGCGAAGAGGAGCCAGATCGACGCTCGTCGCCTCCGCCTCCGCCTCGCCGCCTCCGCGTCTGATCGCACTCGCTCCGGCGCTCGCTCCGGCCGCTCGACCTCGCTCGCTTGAGAAGGGAATTGATTGCGATCTGGATCCGTCCATCTTCCTCCTCTGCTCCTTGTCGATTGTCGTCGCCGCTCCTCCACCGCCGTCGCAGCTCCTACTCCGTCCAGATCTGAAGTCGAATTCCAGTTCCGATTGAATTATATCTGAAGTCGATTGAATTCCAGTTCCAGATCTGAAGTCGAATTCCTTCAATCGGAGCCCGAGGAACGACGCCGAAGATATGAGAGAGGAGGAGAATCGGTCGTCCTCGGCCTTGCTTCAGATCGATTGCAAGAGGCACGCAGCCATGGCTGCTCTCGAGGGAAGCCAGAGACGAATTGATAAAGGAGAGGGGTGGATAGTTTCACAATTTGTCCCAAAACTAGAACATTTCACCAATTGATCCAAAAAAGTGCCTACTACACAAATTATCTCATAATCAAATTCGAGTTTGATCACCCAAAGTCGTCAATATTATTGGGTGTGTATCTATTCAAGTTCAAGCCTCAAGGAATTTGCAAGTTGACATTATATTAACCTGACACGTGGAAGAGGCAAGGGGCTCCACCTCCCTCGATCGCGCATGCAATGAAACAGTTAGTTTTACTGGTCAATGGAGCAAAACAGTTTTACTGTTTTAGGCATCTCATAATATACATGTATATTATTATTATATATGAACCGAGTCGAAAGTGCAAATAATTAAATTCTGCGTATATATTGCAGGTCTCCGCATATAATCCAGACCCTCCGTTCTTTAATTGATGTGTAAAATACTGATTATATAATATAATTAAAATAAAGATTTATAATCTGAATAATTTAGGTAATTATAATGCTTTGTTAGAAGACAACTATAATTTATGGATTAAATTAGATTTAATCTATTGCTATTTTATTCGGGTGTCACACACAAAAAAAAATATTATGAATTGGATATTTGATTAGTGATAATAATAATTAGTTATTATTGATGATATAATATCTTTATTGAAAGATATTGTGGATAAAAGATAAAAATAAAAGGTAATATATTAGGACTAAGTTTGACCTAGTTTGTGCACTATATAAGGAGACTTATTGGGAATAAGTCTTAACCTGGTTTTTGGGCATTGTGCATCTTTTCTTCCGCCAAAAACCCACTAGCATCCCTAACACAAGTAGGGTGTGAGTTGCAATCCTTTGAGATCCAATCCCGTGCTCGTGTGGACTAAGTAGATGACTCGCGATTGAGACTCTTTTCTCCAAAAGTGATTTCGAATCAAAGTTCCGCACAAGAAAAATACGACTTTTTCCGATCCTTCTATATTGTTCATATCAATTCATGCATGAGATTCCGAATTAGATGTTAGAAAATAGTTTTCTACAATTCTGCTGCGTATCTAATTTTCCTACACCTCCTACGTAACTTCAGCAAAATGTCATTGCCTCGTTCGCGCATTGCTCATCTCTTTCAAAATAATGGCTCAACGGTATCACTCCATATTAGAAATTTACGCATATGTATCTAGAAAGATGTCATTGGTTGGTGGTTTAGCAATGTCTAACTATATCTCCAAATCATTACTTTTATCAAAAGAAAAATATCTTTAGCCAAACCAAAATGATAATTTTGGTTATTATACAAATTACAAACCTTGTAGTTTACAGTGACAGAGCTATAAAATTTTCAAAGGAAGAGCATAATTATATATTTGCAATATTGTTTTGAATTAAAGTAGCCTAAAACATTATAGTTTATTCAAATAAACTATAAAATTAAACAGGTAGTTAGTTAGATAAAGTGGGGCATGTGCTCCCATTAGGGATGGCAATGGGTCGGGTGATGGGTGGATGATCTACTTCCGTCACCCGACCCACCTCCCAAAACTCTTCACCCTACCCGACCCATCACCCACCAAATATTTCACCCGCTCCGTCCACCCATCACCCACCGGGTGATCGGGTGGATCGGGTAATAATTCGGGTGAAATACAAGACATTAAATTCATCAAAAAAAATTATTGAAAAACATACGTCGAACACATCGACGAATAAACGTTAATTAGGAGCTCATTGCATTCACGTTTCCATTTTAATTAGGAGCCAATGGCATTGCATAACTTACTTTATGACAAGATATTTTCATTTTAATCGTTTGATAGGTATCTTGAATTAGGGTTTAGGGGTATATTAGTAATTTTACATATAAAATATAGTTATATAATACAAGTCGGGTGACGGGACGGGTGATGGATCGGGTGATGGGTCGGGTGACGGGTGGGGAATGTCTTCACCCGAATCCGACCCGACCCATCACCCGTTCACCCATCACCCACTTAATATCCGCTTTGTTTCGCATTTTCACCCACTTTTTTGGGTCGGGTGAGACGGATATCCGTCAGGTGCGGGTGAAATTGCCATCCCTAGCTCCCATGCCTCCTTTATAAGAGCATTCCCAACAGATGCTCCATTATGAAGAATTTTACAATTTTGAAGAATATTAGGCTTATTTTTTACCCAACAGTTTTCCTAACCCATTCTGCAAAATAGGGATAGGGTATGAAAAATAGGGCGTCTTCCCTATTCTTGCAGCAATCGCCATTTTTTTTTGTGCGTGCCTCCAATCCTCCTATGACATCAGTGATAGTGGGAGTCTAGGGTTCAAATTATCATTTGATTAGTAGTACAAAATTTACATTCATTCCTTCCCTTTCGAGATCGAAGGGAGGAAAAAGAACCTCACTGCAGATTAGAAGTGGGGCCCGGAAGAGCGGGGATGGTGGAAGGGTGGTGGGGGTGACGGCAGCGGTCAAGAGGAGCAACTCGTATGGATTGGGAGAAGCAGATCTATGCCAACTATGACGACATCATCTTCCGCGCCCTCACTGTTGTTCAGTCGTGCCTCATGGACACCCGCCCCTCTGTCGCCATCGCAGCCCTCGCTCTCCTCCGGGCAAGCTTCCCAACTTCCTTCATTCTCTTGACTATTCAGATCGCTAAGCTCCAATCTTCTTGCTCCTCCGTCTGTTGCTTTTAGTTTTTTTCTTATCAAATTGAAACATTCCATTGTATGATTTACGTTATGACATTACATTCAATAGTTTCTGATTGATTAATCAATTTAAATCTTCAATCACATTTGGATTTGCAATTGACCTCGATCGGAAGAAGAAAGAATGTGAAGTAATAGCCATGGACGATAGGGGCAAGTTTTGAAGTGCAGGATTTCTGATTTTGGCTACTGTTGTTGCAACTAAGTAAATTAAAAAAAATGTCAATTTGAAAATAGATCCTAAAAAGTCAATAATAATAATTTCAATTAAAATTTAATTCACAATTCTTCAAAATGAAGAAACCGTTGGAATTGATACAAATATTTTTTTGACACTACAAGAAAAACAGTTTTTTGTGACAAAATATTTCGTCGCCCAAAGTGGTTTGTGACAAAAAGCGTTCCGTCCCCTATTCGTCGCCTCAGCCCCATCGCCCAAAGTTTGGGCGACAAAAAAAAATTTGTCGCCGTATGTAGCCCTTTTGTGATGAAATTCGAATTTTGTTGCCCTACAGTGTTTGTGACGGATTTTTTTTACTTTCGTCGCCCAAAGTAACAGTTTTGTCGCCCAAGGTAACCCAGTTTTTGTGATGAATGTTTCCTTTTGTCGCCCAAAGTAGCCCATTTTTGTGATGAATTTGACCTTTTGTCACTCATTCTACCCTGTTTTTTATGAGAATTGTTTTATTTTGTCACAAAAGATAAAAGTGATAAAATGTGATTTCCCCCTATATTGGCACATTTATAACCTATTTTAACCCACAAAACATACATACATTATAATACAATAGTAGCCAATTAGTTTAATTTCAATGTTTTTATATTAAAAAAACTTGATTTAAAATATATTCAATACAAACCATTTTTACTTTAATATTAACTAGCCTAGAGCCCGTGCGCCACGCACGGGATTTTAAAAATTAATCTAAGTATACTCGTCTTCTTTTTCGGATGTTATCATATTAATCAATGCACTTTAAATGATGTATAAAACATAGTACTCGCCCGAGAAACATAGAATGTTTCTCGGGCAAGTGTTCGATTTCTTTTAATTTTCCTTCAATTTATGTTCTTTACAAGTCGTAGATGAAAATGTGATTTTGACTCTTGGTCGAGAGGGTGTTGGTTGAGACAGACGTTGTCACACTCCTTTTTTTTGTATCTACTAGTTTTTTTTTTTAATTTTAATGCCATGTCTCAATACATGCTTCTACATGTGTCAATCATAGATGATAATTCTAGGGTCATCTTAATCAGCATCAAAATCACTCTATCACTATAAAATCCAAGGCAAAATTAGCAACGAATCTACATAAGAACAAAGGCCACCATAAAATTAGAAGCAATGAACTGCACCTTGACCTAATTGTAGTAATGGAGCCATAGCTTATGCTAAAGTACAAGAAGTCTACCTTTGAACTGCAATGCAAAGCAATATGTCATCAACCAAATAAGAATTGGAAATAAGCTTCTCATCAATCAATTAGAAATTTAAAATATTCAAACTTCAGTTATGATAATTTCTACACATCAAGGGGTAGCAAAAAGAGAAACTTACTCATTGTAGTAACATGTATGAAGAACAAAGTTGAGCCACCACCTATAACAAATCAATGAAAGCATCAATTTAAAGTTGAGGCTAAAATTTATAGACTCTTCCACTCCAGGTGCTCGCATAGGAAGCACTCAAAATCCTTCGCTCCAGCCGCTCTGAAAACTCTTCCAGTCCATCAAATGTTGCTCTACCCAAACACTCAAAATAGGCAGCAACTACGATTCAAAAGCTCTCATAAGTCATAAGCTCCCAAACACCTATGCCAACTGTACCCGGCGGCGATACTCTAATTTTATTGAGAAAGGAGAAGGAGAAGCGTTTCAACCGCGACCCATATGTGACAAGAATAAAGAACTCCAAACAAAGTACCATATTGAACAATTCCATTGAACCCCGTCCATTTAGAGCCATTACTACCACATACCAAATTAGAACACTAGGATTTCAGTATTGTGCTTTCCATAAGTTACTCCCCATATTTGGAATACTAACAAGTGGGATCCTGATCTCACCAAAGCCCCGGACATCTAACTTCCTTGGTCTTTGACCCCCATTGGCTAATCATGGTCACGTACGTCATAGGTTGTTGGTATCACCTTCCACTAATGTTCGGTTTTTTCACTATGACATACAGTAGTTGATAACTGTACGAAACTCACGTGTTCTCCAGAGTCCAGGATGTTATCACAAAGTGCAAAATGAAAACCGTTAACCTTTCCTCATAAATGAGTGTATGATGTAGGATAAAAGAATTCATCACTAGGTCTCTCTCCCACATTTCGCCCCAAACTTGTTCATTTGATAATGTTTTCATATACATAGCATTTGTGCTAACTTGACTTGATCTTTGAAATGTTCTATGGTAGACTCTTACTCTGAGGTTTGTTTTGTTTAGACAATAAGCTTAAAATTAAGAATGTCAAGAATGTTTGTTTTCTTTCTTTCAGAAAGACAAAATCAGTTACCAAAAATAGCAAAGGTCCTTAAAAAGCTTCATGCTAAATTAGGTCTTTAGAGTTCTCCTAGGGACATTCTGCCCGGGTTAACTTTACTGTCAGTAGTTGGCCATGAATCAACATGACCTGCTTGATTTGGTAATGGAAATTCTGAACACACCAAAAAAAATTTGGAGCAACACAAATGGATAAAAAAACAGTCTCCAAATGGAAGCCTTGATCATGTCTCAAAATTCAAAGCCGGTGAATAATTACATAACATATAAACCATAATATCTTCAATTGGTAAGCAGAACAAATCACAAAAATCCCAACCAAAACTGTAATACTGCAAATCTTTAAATGCATGAAGCAGGAAACAAAAACACAAAGCGGATGAAAGTGGAAACGATAAAAAAAAGGAGCTTTACGGTGACAGGACGATCAGGAAGGAGTGTATCATTGTCATCTTTGGAATTCAGTTTTAGATCATCACCATTAGATCTAGACTTTCCTCCACTCGGAAGCTCTTGCCGCTTTTTAGCCTTCTCTTGCTTGGACAGGGAAGCATCAGCCTCGATCGCTTTGATAGCAACGACGAGCTGGCCTCCCTCACCGGCGCCACCAACCGCGACCGATTCTGGAGCAGAGGATCCGTCACAATCCGGACATTCCCATTGCAGAGTAGACACTAGGGATTCAGGTCGAATTGCAAGGCAATCTACATGCCAGGGAGTTACTCAAGTGCCACAGAACAGTGTCTCCGCCTCAGAGGAGGCAATCTACCCAATGATCTTGAACTTGATCACCTTTAAGATTTGTGTTAATTGTTGATCTTTTCCTTGTGTTACTCATTATCTTGAGGATCTATTTGGCACTATATCTTCCTAAAAAAAATTTGACACTAATTGTAAGAGATAAGATAACTACTACTTTCTTAACTTGTGACAATTACAATTAGTGACATATTAGAAACCTCTAACGAAAGAGATAAACACCTTGTAATTTGACAAACCTCTAGAGTTGGGTTTGTGAAATCTTGTTTTAACTTGTTAACTATACTAAACATTAAAAAATTGAAAGAAGAGTACAATCATTCACTGCCTAATATTATAATAACATAAAATGAACATCCAACCATGTCCATGGAAGCTAAGTTACCTAATTAAAGCTTCCGTAAAAAGCTGTCAACATTAAGAGTTCCCCTTTAATGTTCACTGCAAAAAGTAATAGAGTAGTATATCAGAAATGCGCTTTCAGTTGGTTAAATGTTGGTGCAAAATTACAAGATTAGCTTTTTTGGTGTGATAGGACCAAATGAGCTTTCATCCATGGCTGAGTTTTGTTCAATAATAAACCAATCGTAGAATAAACCTAAAGACATCACTTCTCTAAAGCATAAGTTGGATGTATGATGCATTCACCATATGTAAATATGGAGTTCATCGGTCACTGCTCACTATAGGTAAACAAATTCTTTTGCTTAGGGTGGCAGGGAAGACTGGAAGAGGGATCTTCAACATTTAGTAATAATAACCAAGTGCTGATTTAAAGCAGGACAAGAACAAGAACTAAGAATTGTGAGTTCGTAACAATACCATAGCAACTACGTATCAACTACAGGAATCAACTCACTTAAATAATAGATTTCTAAGACATCCTTTAGCAAAGTCCTCTCAACCTGCATTCCTTCATGTTCATGATCAATCTTGCCACTACGAAAAATAAATAGAGAAATCACAAAGAAAAACAGATACCACACAAATCAAAATTCTTCCATACACCGTATCTTATAAGCTTTAGCAAACAAAGGCCAAAAGAGAAAATGGTAATGCAGGTTAAAAGAAGAAGATTGTATAAGTTAACAAATAACACAATTGCAATTATGCATATGAAATGTCTGAATTAAGCATACCTGGATGCTTTTTGAAATATCTCAATTAAGCATAACTGGATGATTCCTATGTAATGGCCCGGATATAAATATCCGGGATACGTTTTGAAGGTCGGATACCTTCGTTCGGATGTTGCAATTCAGGTACGGGTCGAGGTTTCAAACCTCTAATCAGTCAAAGTTTCATAAATTCAGTTTAAACGAAAGTAAAGCGGAAATACGATTTAGATACAAAAGTCACGGCAAAGCCGGGTCAAAACCAAAACATAATTCTAAAGTCGTATGGCCAGATTAGCGGGGTTAGACAGATTTCTTTGCAATCGTCGGGGGACTTTCCCACGCCATATAAGCAGGGAGCAATCATACCTAAAAACAATTGGTGCGAGCGGGATCAGACCGAGGCCCCAACACACCCTGTCCAGCAAGCGAACATACACATACGCTAATAATAAAGATGATGCAGATGCAGAAATTAAATCACACTAACACGATCCTAATTTACAATATGCGAGAAATAACTGTAAAGGCGCCCAAAGAATGCCAAGTGGCATGTCCCTCTCCTACCTCTGCACCCCTTTCCGTTAGTGCAGAGACTGGCCAGTTCGATGCTATAGCATATCATCTCATATCTCATCATCATAACATAAATTAAAATAAACATGCCCGATGGTGCTGGGCTATCATCATGCTCATATCGACTCGATAGACTCAGGGCACCCGATGGGGCTGGGCTACCCTATGACCCTAGCAAAGACTCTAGGACTATCACAGATAACGGCCGTTCTGTTTCATACGCGTAAAGAAATAGAATGCTCAATCACAAGTGCAACCTAGCATGATACTACATGGCATGCTTTAATGCTTATGCAACACCTAGTATGTCATACATTCACAAGCCGGTAATCTCTTTCGAATCTGAGTAAGCCCATAAAGGAACTTACCTGAATAAGCCGAACAGCAGATAACAAGGCAGAAGCATAATCCAAGTAAGAGTCACCAATAGAAAGCAATGTCCAACATATCACAATCACCTAATAACATACAAATGCATAAGTCTATCTAATTCACACAAGGCGCCCCTAACTATCATACATCTCTTTTCATATCTCATTTCAGATTATTCCATCTCATTTCATCACAACCATATCTCATTTCATGTTCATCTCATCTCATCATCTCATTTTCAAAACAACCTCTCAAAGAACTTAACTTAGAAAATCAGAAAATCCTTTTTAAATTCGCTTATCCAAATCCCGACATTAAACATTTAAGCCTTAAAACCAATTTCCCAAAATCATATAATAGAAATCATTCCGGCATTTTACCTCTTTAAAATACTCATCTTAAAATCACCTTATAAATCATTATATAATAACACTTCTCAAATATTACTTTTTAGAACCATTTATAATTTATATAATACTTAACAACACACTCCAAATAATATTTAAATATAGTAATTCACCAAAATCAAATCCATCTTAATAACCCATTTTTATAAAACAACACCATTAATTCTTTTTATAACATCACACAACACCTATTCAAATATTACCACTTTTAACATAATTTAAAATATATTTTCTGAGATTCATTATATATATTTTAAATTATGTTAAAAGTGGTAATATTTGAATAGGTGTTGTGTGATGTTATAAAAAGAATTAATGGTGTTGTTTATAAAAATGGGTTATTAAGATGGATTTGATTTTGGTGAATTACTATATTTAAATATTATTTGGAGTGTGTTGTTAAGTATTATATATATTATAAATGGTTCTAAAAAGTAATATTTGAGAAGTGTTATTATATAATGATTTATAAGGTGATTTTAAGATGAGGATTTTAAAGAGGTAAAATGCCGGAATGATTTCTATTATATGATTTTGGGAAATTGGTTTTAAGGCTTAAATGTTTAATGTCGGGATTTGGATAAGCGAATTTAAAAAGGATTTTCTGATTTTCTAAGTTAAGTTCTTTGAGAGGTTGTTTTGAAAATGAGATGATGAGATGAGATGAACATGAAATGAGATATGGTTGTGATGAAATGAGATATGGTTGTGATGAAATGAGATGGAATAATCTGAAATGAGATATGAAAAGAGATGTATGATAGTTAGGGGTGCCTTGTGTGAATTAGATAGACTTATGCATTTGTATGTTATTAGGTGATTGTGATATGTTGGACATTGCTTGCTATTGGTGACTCTTACTTGGATTCTGCTTCTGCCTTGTTATCTGTTGTTCGGCTTATTCAGGTAAGTTCCTTTATGGGCTTACTCAGATTCGAAAGAGATTACCGGCTTGTGAATGTATGACATACTAGGTGTTGCATAAGCATTAAAGCATGCCATGTACACTACAAAAAAAAAATTAAATTAGCCACGCTAGCTAGCTTCGGCAAGGGTTTTGGCGTGGCAATTGATACCTTTTGCCACCAATAATAGCTTCGGTAAGGGGTTTAGCGTGGCAATTGGTACTTTTTACCACCAATGGTAGCTTTGGCAAAGGTTGTCGGGGCAATTACCACATTTTGCCACTCTATCTAGCTTTGGCATTGCTATACCGTGGCAAACTAAAGACGCCCGGTTACCCCTATATACTCCTCGTCTCTCAAAGAAAATAAATGAAATGAAAAAGAGATAATGCAATTTCAAAACCCGACCCCGAAACCCTAAAATCACATCTGAGCAGCCACAAATTTCGACAACAAATCAAGGTACCTACACAAGCAGAAATTGAAGAGTACTGCATCAAAGGAGAGGATCGAAGGAGGAATAAAGAGAATGAAAGAAAAAAGGAGCACTGGCTAGGAAAGGAGAAGAGAAGAAAGAGGGCAGAAGGGAGGCATGAACTACAGATCTGCCAAAATCGAAACAAAAAGAAGCAAAGAAAGGCAGAATCGGAAGGGATGGAAGGAAAAAAGGATGAAAGAAGAAGTTAGGATCCGAAATCGAGTAAGGAGAGAGGAAGAAAGAAGGAGGAGGAGGCGCAGAAAGGGCTTCTCGACTACACAAAGGGGTGGGGTTCAGAAAGCTGTCAGGGAGAGGAAGGGGTCGGAGACGCTACTAAGAATCAGGCCGCTATTAATCCAGTTAACACCGTCTTTGGTACAATTTCTTTCCTTGTTCCATCTTTGATTATGTGTTGCGTTGGTTCTTCCTCTCTCTCAGCCGAATTTACCGACTTATTTCGGTGTTCATGTCGCTTGTCTTTGAATCCTCTTCAAGTTCTATTGTTTTCCTTGCAATGTCAATCTAGTTTTTAAAATTGCATTCAACAGTGCTGGAATTTCAGAAACTAGGTTAGAAAATTGATCAATCCATTGTAAGGTTGATAATTTATTAGCATCTCTGTGGAAATTAGGTTAGGAAAAAGTTAATAAGTCATTCAGATTAGGTGCAAAATTTGTGAATCTAGTTCATTTTGAACTCTAAATCAATTACGAAGCCAAATTTTAGTTCTTGGGTTTTAGAATCTAAATTCTTGTTTCAAAATCTAACATCCAAGGTTCTGTTTCAATTTAAAGCTTCATCTGTCACTTCCTTTTTTCTGCATTGCTCATTGATTCCAGTAGGGCATAGCTTTATGGATTGTTCTTGCATTGTTTTGAATTACAGATTATGTGCAAGAGCAGGAGATGGAAATTGAGGCCTTGGAAGCCATACTAGCATATGAGTTTAAATGTTTCTGACCATCCCCCCACCTAGTCACACACACTCACAAAGAGCACATATTCCTCTTTTTAAAACAAAAATTTCATAGTATTCCTTTGACAGTCTTACTGAACTAACATCATCCTTGTGCTTGTTATAGAAATTCATTCCTGGGAGAGTGGGCTTAGTACTTCCTCTAGATGTTTCCAGATCACAATATCCCCACAGGTACACTAGTACAATGTTTAGATTTATTTTGAGCTAGTTGATGCCAAATAGTTTTGCAAACTGACTGATGTTCATATTTCTTACTATATATTTAAAATGCTTCCCCGTCTTTTTGTAGCCAAGCCCCCTTTGTTTTTTTAATAGGGAATTACATTGTAGAGATGTTGCATTTGTAAGTGTATCTCGGTTAATTCTTATTTTGCATTTGCAAGTATATCTTGGTTATTCTTTGATGATGTGGGGTCTGATGTTATTCTATATTCAGTTCTCATGTTTGATCAATGTTGCATTTGCATTAATTCTTATTTTCTCCTAAACATGCTTCAAGTTATGCAAGCTTTACTTTCAATTTCTAATTTATCTTGCTTTTCATTTTTATGATACTCATGTTGGTTGATTATATGTATCATTGAATCTTGATTTTGCCTAAGCATGCCTTTCGGTTTTAAGCATTTTAGAAATACATAATGTGCTCCTGTAATTCTCATTTTGGCGGCAGTTTTACTGTGTTTATTGAGCTATTGTACTTAGATATTGTATGATATAATTTTATCACTGATTAGTGAAAGGAAGGAATTAAGAGGATTGGCAGCTGTTGGAGTCACTCATGTAGTTCATCGCAGCTGGTTGGAAGATTGTGATCGTGCAAAGAAAGAGATTCCTGTCTTGCAAAGGCACATGGCTCATGATTTACTTTTCCCTAAAGGTTATTTTCTGTTATACTAGAGTTTCTATTCATCATTACAATTTTTTGAGAGTTAAATATCAGCCATTTGGTTGGGTTCGACTTGGTTGTTAGTTTGATTTCTTGATGATGTTGTTTAGGAGAGTTTTTGGAACTGATTTCTTTTACATTTTGCTTGCAAAGATTTGATAGGTTCTTCCCTTAAAGGATCTATCACAGGGAGGGGCAGCATGAAACAAGAGAAAGCTTCCACCATACCTTCTAGCATGTCTGTAGATCCATCATCAGAGGTTTTAAAATCACGACATGCTATGTTGTTTGAGGAAAGCAAGGGACATGCAGCAGATGGCAAAATCAAAGGTGGTTTGGTTCTAGGAGAAACTCTTAGCTCTTCACAGCATAGCCTACCTGTTGTAATTGATGCATTGAAGAGTCAAAAGAAGGTTCAGCACACCGGCAATTTGAAGATAGTACCTAGCAATAACTATTCAGGCGTATTTATGGGAAAGCTATTTTGTTTTTCAAAGTCCTTTCCTCAAGATAGGGTATGTCCCTCATTTATCAAGGTTTCTAGAGCCTTTCCTTAAAATTTTAATTATTGAGTTCACCCTTGGCATTTAAAAATTCAGCATGCTTGAAACAACAAGATAATGTGTCTATTCAGCTTTCAGGTTGTCATGAGGAATTATATCCTTATCAATCTTATCATTTAGATTCATCCAAAAAAAAGCCAGTCTTGGCTTTCAGAAGAATGCAATGTTTTTGCTAATAGTAGATCATGAGAAGAATATAGTATGATACAACCCTATAGTATCATTTAATACAAATCCTCTTTTCTCATTAACAACTTCATTTTCATTGTGTTGCAAGGTAATGACAACTTCTAACGCATGTGGAGGATTTTTTGAGTGGTTTCTCAAAAGTAACTTGTTCACTGGATTATGTTTTATGATTGCCTTCTAATTTGGTATCTTAAATTCCAAATTTTATGCCCTTTGTTTCTAGCAGCTTGTTAATGTCAGACAAATTTGGCTTGTTTATTTATATCTGCTAAAATAATTTTTTAATTTTATTTATATGTAAATAAATTTAAATGGATAAACAACTTAGCAAAGTGTCCTTATATTGATGTGCCTGCCTTTTGACACAGCATACAATAAATATATATGTATCCCCCAACGAACATGGGGAAACCAATCGAAGATTTCATGCTAGCTGGATTATCTATCAAGACGTATATGATCCAGCAACAAGAGGGTTGGACTTCAGAGGTACATATGGATATTTTCTGTTTCATTAAAACTAGCATTTTCTTGATAAGGTTGGGTAAAATAATAGGGGAGCTTGACCCTCCTACTGAAATTCTATGAGTTAGATGAAATTTCCATGGGTAATTAGTTTGACAGCTATTGTTATGCCGAGTTAGATGATGAATTGAGGTAGGAAATTGGATATAGAGTAAAGGTGCTGCATTCTTGGGTGTTATATACTGATTGTGTTGGATCAAAATCCTCCTAACATGTATTAAACATCTTTATAATGATTTGGTGCTATATATATTTCTAAGTGGTAGAATTTGAATGATTAGGTGTTATCTTCTTTCAGAAATAGAGTTGTTGGGTCTAGTGTAAATGAACCTCTAGTAAAAATGTTTTGATTTTCGCTTTGTTTTTCCCCTTAAAATTACTACTTGGGTTGGGTAGTATCTGAGTTGAATACTTTGGTATATCTTGATACATTCATTATGTTGATGATTTTGGTAATTTGGTGATATGAGTTAGATACATGAAGGGAATCAAAATACATATAGGCTGAAAATTGTTCCACTTCCTGAAAAATAGTCATAATCTTACTAGATTTTGTTTGTCTGCACTGCAGTTGAAAGATATGTGCAATGAAGGAGCTCATTGGGGTAAATTCTCACTTTTATCTTACTTGAAATCTCACTCTATCAACCACTATATGTATTGTGCTGTGTTGTTTTCTACTTTCATGAAACAATAAGTGTTTCATTAAACATACTTTTCTCATCTCCCTCAACAGGTTCTCTTGGGTGTTATATGTTCTTATGTTTCCATTGAGCTTTTGATGTAGACCATTTAAATTTCCCATGTTTTCATTTTCTTATTCCGTATAATTTGGAGTTTCTTGGGACCTTACTCGGTCTAGTTGTTTTTTATTCCAATAGTTGTTCGTTTTGATTGGGGTGATTGAAACTTGGTTTGGTTGCGAATTAAAGTCTGAGTTAACTTAGAAATGCATATTTGTTTTCAAATGAAAAATTTATTTATCTGGTTTTGTTGCCTTGTGTTGTTATTCATGTGAGCTTTAATAACTTCATGACTGGATCCATGATTTTTGGGTCCTTTTACTCTGCTACTTATCAGTTTTTCTATTTGATGTAATGTTTTGATCTACTTGAGCGCAAATAAGTGAAACAACGTCGATGGTTTTTTTTTTGCTGGTGTTAGGTGGAGGCTCACATTTGCATGGTGAAGTGTTGAGATGCAATGAAAATATGTAAATTTTATAATTATGTATATTTATTTTATATAAATTATGTAGTTTTTAACATTTTATTATATATGTAATTTTTTGTAATTAATGAAATTTTATTATATATGTAAATTGTGTATTGTTTTTTTTTTTTAAATATTGGACTTTTTAGCCCGGGCATAAAGAATCCGGGCTAAAAAGCATGTTTTTTTTTTATTTTCCACCCACACTTTAGCTACGGCTACTTGCCGTGGCGAATGTGTCATGCCTCGCCTGGGGTCGCCTTGCCGTTGCTTTTGCCGTGGCTAATATGTTGCCACGGCTAGTAGCCGAAGCTACCAAATTTTGCCACCGTCCGGTTCGCCACCCCCTATTTGCCGTCGCAGTGCCGAAGCTAGAAGCCTTTTGCCACCACAGAAAGGCCTTTTGCCACGGCATTTTTCCGAAGCTAATTTAATTTTTTTTTGTAGTGGTAGTATCATGCTAGGTTGCACTTGTGATTGAGCATTCTATTTCTTTACGCGTATGAAACAGAACGGCCGTTATCTGTGATAGTCCTAGAGTCTTTGCTAGGGTCATAGGGTAGCCCAGCCCCATCGGGTGCCCTGAGTCTATCGAGTCGATATGAGCATGATGATAGCCCAGCACCATCGGGCATGTTTATTTTAATTTATGTTATGATGATGAGATATGAGATGATATGCTATAGCATCGAACTGGCCAGTCTCTGCACTAATGGAAAGGGGTGCAGAGGTAGGAGAGGGACATGCCACTTGGCATTCTTTGGGCGTCTTTACAGTTATTTCTCGCATATTGTAAATTAGGATCATGTTAGTGTGATTTAATTTCCGCATCTGCATCATCTTTATTATTAGCGTATGTGTATGTTCGCTTGCTGGACAGGGTGTGTTGGGGCCTCGGTCTGATCCCGCTCGCACCAATTGTTTTTAGGTATGATTGCTCCCTGTTTATATGGCGTGGGAAAGTCCCCCGACGATTGCAAAGAAATCTGTCTAACCCCGCTAATCTGGCCATACGACTTTAGAATTATGTTTTGGTTTTGACCCGGCTTTGCCGTGACTTTTGTATCTAAATCGTATTTCCTCTTTACTTTCGTTTAAACTGAATTTATGAAACTTCGACTGATTAGAGGTTTGAAACCTCGACCCGTACCTGAATTGCAACATCCGAATGAAGGTATCCGACCTTCGAAACGTATCCCGGATATTTATATCCGGGCCGTTACAAAGTTGGTATCAGAGCGAGGTTATGCAATTCGGGTACGCAAGGGTCGAGTGTATGTTTTGGAAAACCGCCCATGAATTTCAAAAGATTTGAAATCGTTTTAAAGGGGCAAAATGAACTTAATATGCCTAACTCAATTGGACTAAATATGAACTTGGCTTATGATAAAAGAGGAGAACCAACTAATAAGGGATCGAGTGGGTAGAAAAGGCGCTAGACCATCCCTATTGGATGTAGTCGGAACTGGGTAGGCGAAATACTAGCTTGTTCTTTACAGATGGGTTAGGAAGACTCCCAAGAGATCATTGTAATTGTCATTGACTAATTCTATGTTGAGTGCTTGAGATGCTAAAGATTTGATTGTTATGTTCTAACTATTGAATGAATATTGATGATCTGTGAACGAGATAGCGGGAGTACCCTTATTTCCCTATGATTAAGCTCAGCTTTCGTGGAACTGCCCCTTTCCTTATGAACCCTTTTGACAGTTCAATCGAGTCCTCCCTTCGAATATCGGTCTTCCACGGGAATTGGGTTGGTAAACACATGGTGTCGGGAATCATGATTGAATATAGAGGTTGTCCGAGAGAGTATTGGAAGATGGTCCTTGATGAAATTCCGAGCTAGAGAGTGAGATGTTCATGAGGCTGTCATTATCAATTCTTATGACGACCCATCAATGTCCTCTTATCACGAAAAGTCGTATCCGAGTTTCACGGGAAAGATAGGTGATGAGTCAGTTAGGAAGAGTCAATGATGCCCTTATGGGTCTCTACCGGGTTATCTTGATTGCTCTGTCCATTATTGCGTGATACTATGTGGTACTACTCCTTGACCTACAATTGATCCTTAGTGTGGAATTATGCTTATGTGCTTTAATGTTCATAATGACTATTGTATAAGTTTGAGCTATATTTATCGTATCCATATCATCCCGACATGATCTACTTAGTATATTACATTGTCATACTAGGGCACGAATAAATATGTCATATGCTATGAAGTTGTATAATTGATGTACTCCCCATGAATAGGTTCATGATAGTGTGATTGACTCTTCTTTATATGAATGCCTCATAAGATTGTACTCTTTAGCATGCTAGCCGATGATGCCTCGATGCTTATCATTCATTCTGTGACAAGAATCTATAGCATGCCCGTCTATTTCGTATTCGTCAGGTTAACTATTGTTGATTATTTTGCAAGTTGATATTGTGTGTGTTAGTTGTGTGAACGGAGATTATGTGGCATAATGGAGTCTTGGTGAATGCATGTTTACCCTAGTATGCGATGATTTGTACTCATGCCCTGTATTCCAATTATGTTGCCCATTATTTAAACTTGTGTTATACATCGTTAAACTTGCTCATGCTTCTAATGTGATTGAATTGAAGTCTTACTTAGTGTCGAGTAATCAATCAAGTGCATGTATGTACCATATGTTATATTGAGCCGTTAGTAACATGTCGGGCCCTTGGTTGTGACTTGTGCGAGTTCTACTCTGCCTATCTTATTGTTGATTCTCTCTTGAACTAGGTCCTTGATAGTGTGGCTCTTTCCTCTTCCCGTTCTCTTAACATGTATCACTCGTCTTGATTAGCTTAATGTTGAATTCGATGATTGATTAGCCTTCCGTGATGGTTAAACCTAGCATGCTTGAATGGTTAAAATGTCTACTACTCTATGTTATTCTCTCGTGCTTGCATGAACCTATGACTTGACACCCCGCTTGATCACACACCACTCTATATCTTGATTTTGCCTATACATGACGCATGAATATCGGAATGAATCTAGTTGAATCATTTTGGTTGAACACCCGTTCGATATGTGCTATTAGTATCATGTAAGACTTATGATCCCAATATGACCCGCTAATTGATCACGTGTTGTACTTGTCCCCTGATGTGACAACTATTATACCATATATGTACTCTATGATGGTTCGTTCTTAGCATTATTACAACCTAGCATCCATGATGTCCATCTTGTTACTTTTGATGATGCCTCATGTTTCGTGAACATTATGTTGAACTCCTCTTAATGAATCTTGGCTATGCTTGTATCGCATTATGTATCGCTAGTATCATGTAGGATCTATGCTCTCTAAATGAATCTCGTCATAGGATTCCGTGCCATGCTTGACCTAATATGTGATCATTGCTGTTAGATGTGATAGTTATTATGCTGCTCTTATGTGTCCTTGTATGACGCGTCATCTGATTGTTATAATATACCTTGCCATGATATATTTGACTCATTTGTTGATTTGTATACCATGCTTTTACATTGTTCATATGCACGATGATCGTTATCTTCACTAAATCCTGCTTGACTTTGAATCATATATGATCATTGTTGGTTCCGCCTATCTTGCTCGAAGTTACTAGGCAGATCTGTTTCCATGGAATACTAGAATGTTAGCTTGTTTCACAAATATCAGCATAGGACTTGATTGTGTCTTTGATATGAATACGAATGTTGCCCCGAGATAGGTACATGTTAGTGTGGATTGATGTGATGGATATGCTCTATGATGGATTATGCTTGTTGTCACCATTGTAACCTAATGGACTTCCATAGGGGCATCGTTACTATTCTCGGGTCGGAGTCTTGTCTCTAGTCGTGTCATCCGTAGATTTAGTCCATTTTGTCTCCGGGAGAAACATTTGGTCGTCCGCTCTTGTCACTCCCCTATATCCGCTAACTTAAACTCCTACGCGTTACCTTGGATGAGCGACCGCATGGAAAAAGAGATCGGGAAGTCGAATAGCGATAGAGCAGCGCAGCGGAAGCGTGGGCCCATATCCCACGGGCCCCAGGATCGATAATGTCGGCGGAACAAGCAAATCACATAATAATAGTAACTATTAATAATAGCATATAATCTTATCATATAAATAACATATATAATATAAACAATAACAACCATTCCATCCCCAACCAAAACCAAAAGAAAACAGCCCAGTCCAATGAGAATCCGAGCCCAACATTTCTCAACCCGGATCCGGACTTGAGCCCATCAGAATTCAGAACAGAGGAGAAAGACCCGCCCCAACGGAAGCCCCAAACCTGGAAATGAAAGAAGGATCCAGACCTGCCAAAATGAAGCCCAAACCCGGCCCGGCCCAAAAAAAAAAAAAGGGAATAAGGTCGTCCCTTCCCAGAACGAGACACAGCTTCGGCACGACGAAGGGAAACGGAGAAGAAGAAGAAGATCCAGGTCCCCAGTAACCTCTTTTCCGACCCCAACCACTCCCAATCAGATCGACACGCAATTCCGACCGAACCCACATGAATGAACACAAACGCAGAAAAGAGAGGGAGAGAGAGGGAATGAGGTGTTACCGAAGGCTCCGGGGATCCAACTCCGGGATGCTTGAGAAGGATTTCGACTCCGACGATGAAGGATTTGAGTGTTTCTTGGCCTAGGACGAGTGCAGAGGGGTTAAAGGTGGACTTTTATGGTTCAAGAGTGAAAGGAGAAGAAGAGGGTGCTTACCGACCTCAATCGGAGAAAACAGGGGATTTGAGAGGGGGAGTGGCTCTGCGGCGGGTCAGCTCAGACTCCAGGGTTGCTACTGACGCGGACAGTCGTCGAAGAGAGAGGTGGCTACTGCCTGCTGGTGCTGCTCGACGGGGCAGAGAAGGTAGGCAGTGCATCTGCTGCTGCTGCTCGGTCGGCCTCTTTCGAAGAGTAGAGGAAGCGAAGGCGCTCGGTGGTGACTTCCGAGAGCATGGGAAAGGGAAGAAGGGGAGATGTCGGGTGGCCCGGCTGGTGGCGACGACGAGAGGCTGGTGAGGTGGTGGTGGTGGTGGTGGGGTTTGAAATTGAAACCCAAGGGCTGAGAGATAGAGAGGCAGGGGGTTTGAAGACCAAAAGAGGAGGGGGACGTGCTGCTTCTGAATCAATCAAGCAACAAGGAGGGAGAGGAGGGGAGTGTTTACTGCAGGAGCCTGAATAAGAAAAGAAGAGGGAGTAATGGGTTTTGTTTGTTTGCTGATTAAAAGAGGAAAGATGGCATAGGAGGGCTGTGTGAATTGCAGCTTGTGGGGATGAGGTAGGGGACCAGTTTAATTACCCAGGGATCCGAGGGAGAGAGAGAAGAAAAAGAATAAAGAAAAGGGAAAATAAAATAGGATTTACCACAATATCAATTCAAAATTAGCGGAAAAGACTCAAAACCCGCTCGCCCGATCGAATCCCGACTAAAAAAATTTTAATTAAAAATTGATTTACTAATTTCAAGATAATGGAATTAAATTAATTTTATCAAAACTCGGAGCTCGAAGGCGGAATTAAATCCGTTAAAACCTAAATTCTCCAAACGATGCCGGAATGTTTTTAAAATCAAACGTACACTCGAGGACGGGTTTTCTCACATTTCTACCGATTGAATAAAATAATAATTCATTTACTCAAGTATAATAATATAATAATATAAAATACATTCAGTCCTTACATCCTATATATTTCAAAAATCTTCAAATCCATTTTCAATCGAGGACCTTCTTGCCAAACAGTGAAGCTAATATTCAGTTGTTCTAGCTTCAAACTAAGCTCAGAGGTTAGGTACTCCTCACATTCTGGAATCGCCAGCAATTTCTATCAGCTTATTGTTCCGAAAATCCCTGTAACCATCGGAAACATATAAACAGTGTAAGGATTGCTAGTTGCTACCAAGTAGACAAGTAAGTGAAACTATCAAAGATTAAAATGAAGTAAGGATTTTCAGTAATCACAAACAAAAGATGACAGTTTTCAGAAGTACTTACT
This sequence comes from Persicaria maculosa, assembly GCA_963922045.1. Taxonomy (NCBI): domain Eukaryota; kingdom Viridiplantae; phylum Streptophyta; class Magnoliopsida; order Caryophyllales; family Polygonaceae; genus Persicaria; species Persicaria maculosa. The sequence continues at coordinate 16,737,020 of OY998257.1, read as the reverse complement.
CCATTTGGAACAAGATTTATGTCTTCTATTGTTTTTTTCTGCCAAAGAAAAATCAAACTTACTTTATACATTGGCAAAATCATCATATACTTTGCATGAACTGAAATTCAAATAAATTGTTCTAGAAATCTGCAATCAATAACATAAACTGAAATTATTGGCTCATTCATGTTCTCTATTGAAATCAGTTTCTTTTGATCCGTAAATGCAACAATTCGAGCACCTCCAATCTGCATTCCAAGCACTGTTGGAAACCTAATCGTTTGTTCCAGTCCAATATTTGTATTCGAGAAGAGGCAAAAACAATAAAGAAGGAAAAGGGATACAAGTTATGAATCCACGGAGGGAGAAGAAAAATAGTGATTGAAATCACCGTCGAAGTGTTGAACTCCAACGTCTCAAACCAGGCTAAACTTTGGAAATGAAATTGAGGGAGAAATTGAGCGATTATACCTCCACGGAGGATTCGTAGAAGCTTCTCGATCTCCTGGAAGTCCACAGCGAAATCCATAACAATTTTGTACTCGAGCTATTGAAGTTGTGGGAGAAGTGCTCATCGAGACTCAGAAACGAGAGGAAGAGGAGAGGAGAGAGATTGCAAGGCAATAGAGATCGGTGAAGGAGAGGTTATAGAGGTGAAGGAGAGACTGGTGGACGCTAAGGTAGGATTAACCATGGCGGCCGAGGAGAACCGCGATCAGCTTGTTAGGGTTTCAGATCTGAGAATGAGAGAGAAGCAAGGGCGTTTTATTAAAAAAACACATTAATTGGGTGACAAAAAGACACCTTTTTGTAGCCCTAGGCCTTCATATGGGCGACAGATTTCGATTTTCATCACCAAAACTATGTTTTGCGTGACCGAAAAAAAATTTGTCACGAAAGAGTTAGTTTGGGCGACAAAAATAAATTTGTCACCTTAATTTTTAATATTTGGTCGCCCAAAATTATTTTTCTTGTAGTGTGAAGAAGATTGATTTTCATTCCTTATCTATATATCTATCTATATCTATATATCTATATCTATATAAAATATCTATATAAAATATCTATATAAAATACTAAAGCAGAGGCATGAAACGGGCTCTGGTGCGATCTCACATCCACGGAATTTTCTGGATTAAAACGGGATTTTTTTGCTTACGTGTCATTTTCTGGATTAAAATGGTGTTATTTTGTCATCTATAAATATTCAACCGTATATTTTAATTAGGTAGAAAATTTATCATTTTATACTTCATATCTAAGAAATAATCTTTTCAATATAATAAGTTAAATTTTTATAATTTTATCTACATCTTATTTAAAAGATTAGTTTAAGTAAAAATATATTTTTATAAAACCCAATAAAAACAACTAAATTTTATACTCCGTATTATTTTTAATTAATGATAAGACTTTTTCAAGATGAGTTTAAAATTTATTTAACCTAGAAAAACCTACATGAGGGGATTGCATCTCCTATTTCAAGCGGACTTTAAATATGATCGAATTAGATAGCAATTTACGACATGATATTTTGATCGGTCAAAAAACTTGAATCTTAGTTTTGATCCAACTCCAATTAAATTTGATAAACTTTATATCTATACAATATTTGGTTCATTATTATTAACTCAATGTAATTTTGTTATCTCAATTAATGGTTCATTATTATTAACTCAATGTAATTTTGTCATCTCAATTAATGGGCTAGAAAACTTATCTTTTTAGATCAAATAATCTATCCAATATTTGATCAATTATTCTACGTTTTAGATCAAATTGGATATAATATAGCTATATATCTATATATAAATATTTCTCATGCCTTCAAGATTTTAAAAGATAATGAAGAATTATTTGGTCAATTATTCTACCTTTTAGATCAAATTGAATATAATATATTTATATATGGTTTTATTTTTGTGAGTCATGTTAATTTGGTTTTATTTTTTTGAGCTATGTCAATTGATAATCTAATATAATACTTTAATATAATTAATATAATAAAATATAATTTATTAACAGAACGCACAACCGTGCGGGTAACAAATACTAGTATAATACTAAAACAGAGGCCTGAAACGGCTTCTGATGCGATTCGCCTACGTGGCATTTTCTGGATTAAACTGGAGTTAATATTGCATGTGTGTCATATTGTAGATTAAAATGGTATTATCTTCAAATTTATACCTTAAATCTTATAAAGATTTTATCTAAAAAAATCTACATAGTATTAAAAGATTAGATTAATTTATACCGTATATATAATCTATTACGATTTGACAAAATCTAATATATTGAATCAAATCATATCGTTTCTATTATATAATTCTTTTAATATAACTCCTTTTTTGTTAGTTATTACGTAGTATAATTTAGTAACATTCATATAATCACAATTCACAAGCATTTGTAATCTATATAAACCCTCTTTGCTTAGGTTTACTAAAATTTATAATCTATATATTATTGATTTAATACCTATCTTTTTAAAATGTATATCATAAAAATTAACTAAGTATCCTATCTTCTTTTTAGGACTAAAAAAATTTATGTAAATCAAAATTTAATAAGTTGGATGGCCAAAATTACCAAAACATATATATATATATATATATATATATATATATATATACATTAAAGTTTAGAAAAAATTTGGTGTACATTACTACGATTCAAAAAAGAAACATATATACTTATCATATTTTATACTCCGTATAAAGTTGGTGTTTTACTAAATCATATTTTATATAAATTTCTTATAAAATAACAAAAAATTGATCCATATAAAAAAACTAAATATTTTTATTTAACATAACTAAAATTTATAATCTATATATTATTGATTTAATACCTATCTTTTTATAATTTATAGGTTTTTTTGGTAAGTGTTCATATTTTGGGCAAAAATTAAGCCCTAAGACAAAAGAGGGAATAAATTAGGTCCGTGTCCAAAAATTCCAACTTTGCCCCTACGTTATAATCCCCTTTTTTTTTCTTTCCTTCTTCCCCAAGTGCCCAAATCTGTGCGTTCACTTCACGTCGTCTCCGGCCTCCTTGCAGCCACCAGCACCGAGCGGCCTCCCTCCGGCCTCCCTGCGTTCACGTCGTCTCCGCCCTCCCTCCGCCTCCTCCGCCATCTCCTCCCTCCGCCTCCTCAACAACCACGCTCCCACCGCCGCCGCCACCACCACCACCACAGCCGCTGCTGCGATCGCAACCCCCCGCCACCACCCTCCCCCGCCGCCGCCGATCACCTCCACCGTTATGTTCCAGCTGAGCACGCAGTTGAGCTCCTCCGTATTGGACCCCGTCGACGCCGCAAATCCGAAGTAGGACTCCTGTTCCACGATTGAGCTCAGGGCCGGGCTGGACAAACACAGGGCCGAGACGATCGCGAATCATCAATTTCCAGTCCATCTGCTTCAGCTTCCTTCAATTTGCAGTCGCTAGAGGCGATTCACAAATTCCTCTTTCCAATTCACACCACCAGGTAATGGAAATTGGGGGTTTCTCAAATCTTGGACTTCCTTCAATTCTTGGGGCCCACAAATCACATGTACCAATTTGGGATTTGATTTTATGCGCACTCTAAACTTTTGGGAATTTCCATTTCCATTCAATTTTTTTTCCATTCAATTTATGTTATTCATTGTATCTAATGAGTATAATATAATTATAAATATTGATAAATCTTTCAAGATGGAGTAATTATCACTTGTTTTAAGGCAAAATTCCACTAATAAATTATTAACATTTGATAGTTTTAACATCCTAAATACTCTAAAATGGAGAAACAATTTGGAAGGGTAAGAGGGTCATAGATACTGTAACCACTATAAAAACAGGGTTATAGACACTGTCACCACTATAAAAACAGGGTCATAGACACTGTCACCACTCTAAAAACAGGGTCATAGACACTGTAACCAAAGTAAAACCCTAGGACAAAGGAATCACAAACCCTATAAGGGCAAAATACATGTGGTGACAGTTCTCCTTTAATATACGAATGGGTAAGAGGGTCATAGACGCTGTAACCAAAATAAAAATAGTGTCATAGACACTGTAATCAAAATAAAAACAGTGGCATAGCCACTGTCACCACTATAAAAACGAGGTCATAGACATTGTAACCAAAGGAAAACCCTAAAACAAGGGAAGCACAAACCCTATAGGGGCTAATGAGAAGTCAAAATACACGTGGTGACAGTTCTCCTCTAATATATGAATGGGTAAGAGGGTCATATACGTTGTAATCAAAATAAAAACAAGGTCATAGACACCATCACCACTATAAAAAACAGGGTCATAGACATTGTAACCAAAGGAAAATCCTATAGACGCTGTCACCACTATTAAAACAGAGTCATAGACACTGCCACCACTATAAAAAAACAGGGTCATAAACACTGTAACCAAAGGAAAACCCTAGGACAAGGGAAGCACAAACCCTAAAATACTAATGAGAAGCCAAAATACATGTGGTGACAGTTCTTCTCTAATTTCTAATTTCTAGTTTTCAAGATTTTTTTAAAGTAGTGTCACCACAATAAAAAAAAATTAAAAATGTAACTATTGTTGTAACCACTATAAAAAAAATAAAGTCATAGATATTGTCACCACTATAAAAACATGGTCATAGACACTGTAATCAAAGGGAAATCATATGATAAGGGAAGCACAAACCCTATAGGGGCTAATGAGAAGCCAAATTAAATGTGGCGACAGTTCTCCTCTAATACATGAATGGGTAAGAGGGTCATAGACACTGTAATCAAAATAAAAACAGTGTCATAGCCACTGTCACCACTATAAAAACAAAGCCATTGACACTGTAATAAAAAGGAAAACCTATAGACGCTGTAACCAAAATAAAAACAGCTTTATAGACACTGTCACCACTATGAAAAAAGGTTCATAGACACTGTAATCAAAGGAAAACCCTAGAAAAAGGGAAGCACAAACCCTATTGGGGCTAATGAGAAGCCGATATTCATGTGGTGACAGTTCTCCTCTAATATATGAATCGATAAGATGGACATAGACCCTGTAATCACTATAAAAAAAAAGGGACAAAAACATTGTAACCACTATTAAAATAAGGACATAGACACTTGTAACCAAAAGGAAAACCCTATGATTAGGGAAGCACAAACCCTAAAGGGGCTAATGAGAAGCCAAAAGAACATGTGATGTACAGTATGGTTTAGGGTTTAGGGTTAAGTCTTTAGGGTTTAAATCCTAAACCCTAAACCCTAAAATGTTAAGTACAGTACGTCGTTAAGAGATGATTGTTGTCACCAAATGGAAAACCCTAGGACAAGTTAAGCACAAACCCTAAAGGGCTAATGAGAAGCCAAAAGACATTAGGTGAGCAGTTCTCCTTCAATATATGAATGGGTAAGAGAGTCATAGACCCTGTCACCACTATGAAAATAAGATAATAGACACTGTCACCACTATAAAAACCGGGTCATAGACACTGTCACTACTATGAAAAAAGGTCATAAACACTGTAATTAAAGAAAACCCTATAGACGTTGTAACCAAAATAAAAACAGGATCATAGACATTGTCACCACTATGAAAAAAGGGTCAAAGACACTGTAACCAAAAGAAAACCCTACGACAAGGAAGGCACAAACCCTATAGGGGCTAATTAGAAGCCAAAATACAGGTGGTGACAGTTTTCCTCTAATATATGAACGGGTAAGAGGGTCATAGACGCTGTAATCAAAATAAAAACAGGGCCATAGACACTGTCACCACTATAAAAAGAGGGTCATAAACACTGTCACCACTATAAAAACAGAGTCATAGACATTGTAACCAACGAAAAAACATAGGACAAAAGAAGTACAAATATGATTTTTTAATTTATAAATACAAATATGATTTTTTAATATTTTTTTCCAGATAACTCTACATAACTGGCCATTATATACAAACTTTCACACACTTGTATATCAAACAGCAAAAGAAAGCGGGTTTTGTTTTGCTTTGAATTTGGTAAAGTGTTTTGTTTTGCCTTGAAATTGGTAAAGTGTTGGTCTCCATTAAAAAATCACTCCATTGGCTTGAAGACAGCCCTTTCCCGGTGTCCTCTTCATTTGCATAGAGAAAAGCATGATACAAGATTGATCGGATCAAGAAACAAACCCAACTTTGTACACAATATTTCTAAATTAATCAACTAAAATAGATCCAATTCAGAAATTGCGAACTAAAATAGATCCAATTCAGCAATGGTTATGGTTTCCAAGTTTCTCAGGGCGTGTTCAGCATCGTCGATTGTTTTCGACAATGGATCACCCGTCTGATTTGGAAGAGGACGACCTCCGGTGACGTGATGAAGGAGGCGACGGTGGTGGCTTTGCTCAACCGTCGACTACGGGAGGGTGGGAGCGGGCTTGCGACTCCGGAGAGGGTGGGAGCGACGCGGTGCGGTGCGGCGACGACGAGAGCCAGCGAGCGCGACTGGGTGAGGGCGGCGACGGGTGTGAACTTTGGCGACTTCGGCGAGGGAGGGAGCGGGGCGGCGCGGCGCAGCGACGACGATGGAGGGAGTCGGGCGAGGGCAACGACGGGGGGGAACTGGGAAAGGGAAATAATGAAAGAACGAGAGATCTGATCTCAGATCTAACGGAAGAAGAAGGGGGTTTGGGGTAAAATTAAAACAGGAGTAAAAGTGGGATTATGAAAATTTTCTGGACAAATGCTAGCAAAGAGAAAAGGGTGGGACAAATTGTATTTGGCCCAAAGGCTATCCTAACAACTAATTAAGTGTCCTATCTTCTTCTTAGGACTAAATTTTTTTTATTTAAATCAAAGTTTTATAAGTGGTATGGCCAAAAGTACGAAAAGAAATATCTATATCTATATCTATATATCTATATAATATACTAAAATAGAGGCATGAAACGACTTCTGGTGCGATTCGCATATGTGTCATATTCTGGATTAAAATGGTGTTATTTTTTCATGTGTTTACCCTCTAAAAATATAACACAATTGAAGATTATATATTTACTTTATATGGATTAGTAATTTATATTAATTCAACGATGGTTTGTATAATAAAATTTATTAACAAATCGTGCAACGGGCGAGTAATAAAACTAGTATAATACTAAAACATAGGCGTGAGAGTCCTATGTGGCGGGCTCTGGCGCGATTCGTTTACATGTCTTTTTCTGATGCATTCTGACCGAGTTTTTTTGACACGTCAATTAATTAATGTCCAATGAATTTAATACATGTCATACAACTGTCTAATCAATTTATCTACATGTAATTTCAATCAATTTTATATATTTTATATTAAAAGATTTTCAATTTAAGTGATTGAGATATACTTCCATTTTTTTTATATTCATTAAATAAAAGTTTGGTTCTACTTTTTTATATTTAATTTAAATCCAAAGATTTCAAATAGGTTATATTAAAGATTAAAGGTAGATTAGTTCATGATTAATAATAATTAATAATAGGTCATATTAGAGCATACACAATGCTTATACTCCAAGTGTCTTAACTAAAATTAAGAAAAAAGATAAATTAAAAAAAATCAGATTTGAGTGTCTTAATGTCAGAGGGGAGTTTCTCGGCAGAGAAACTCTCTCTCACGGCCATTATATTTTTCCTCTTTTTTATGCACTATTTCACATCATTACTTCATTTTACTTTTTTCTATTTTTTGATTAAAGAATTTTGGGTGTCTTAAGGGTATCACCATTGTGGATGCCCTTAAAGATAGAATGCTTCCATTTGATTTTGCCGGCTATAGGATATTTAGTTTATAGGTTATATTAAAGATAGATTAGTTCACGATTAATAATAAGTTAAGTTATATTAAACATAGAATGTTTCCATTTGATTTTGCCGACTATCAAATTGTAACCGTATGGATGCGGGGATCGAATTGATATTTGATTTTGCATGTGATCACATTAAAAAATGTTGATATATTTACCCGTACTAATTAAAATTTTTAGACCCTCAACTTCTTTTTTTGTAAATTATATAAATATTTTTTAGTACGCGGGTAACAATGCTTATATATCGAGTGCAAGATCAATTTTTTAGATTAGATTAATTTTATAATTTTGTTTATCTTTAAACAATCACATTAAACAATAAGAGTTGATTGATCCGTCTTCGTTTGAATTTAAAGCTATAATTTTAGTTTATACTATCTCGATTGCACGGTTTTTAAATAAGTTTTATTGTATTATATCAATTACATTTGAATTGATGTAAAATAATATAAAGTTTACATTTGATTTTGGATTTTTTTCTCTAAATATTCACTAAAAATAATTATTTAATAAAATATTCACACTTTTAAAATATTTACAAAAATATTCATTTTCTTGTAGGGTTGACAGAAAAACGCGGTGTATAATAATATTTTTCCTTTGATTAAGATATGAGATTAATATTTATATTATATATATATATATATATTCATGATAAGGTTTTATTGTTCAAATGATAAAAATTAATTTTAGTTATTAATTAATGTGGATACATAAGATAATACGTGGATAAATAAATATATTCATTATCTAACGTGACATAAATTTATTAGATATTCATTATATATTACACAATTTGTGAATAAATAATAAAAGTCATATAAAAAAACCGCGAAGATCGCGGGTAATAAAACTAGTTTTAAAGAAAATTTGGGGAACCTGTTGGGTATGCTCTAAGGCTCCAAATCACTCGTCTCCAACCGCGTCCCTCCCACCTATCCCTAACCTCCTTCTCCTTATAAACCTTAATTAAAAAGAAAACGAAAAAATAGATTAAAAAAACAAGAAGGGTTTTGAGAGAGACAAGGAGAGAGACAGAAGATTCGGACTCCCACTGCAAGAAAATTGATTTTGGGTGACAAAACTATAAAACTACGGTGACAAATTTAATATCGTCGCCCAAAGTGGGTTTGTGACAAAATTATACTTGGTCGCGAAAGATCCATTTTCGGTGACAAAAAAATAAAAAGTGTCGCCCAAATTATAACATGGCCACATAGGCTACAATAGAAATGGATTTAATTATCGGAAATTTCGCCAGATATCCTCGAGGTATAGCGTTTTTCGCGAGGTATACAAAAGTTTTACAATTTTCGAGTGGTACCCCTGAGTTTCAGGGTAATTTTGTCTCGTGCCCTTACAAGGTCAATACTAACAGCAAACCTACCTCCGTTAGTTTTTTAATTAAAAAAGAAAAAGAAAAAGGAAAGATCGAGCTAGAGACTCGTAGATGAAGAAAGAAAGGGATTAGTGACAGAGGAAGGAAGAAGGGGAGATGCTTCACTGGCTGACAGAGGAAGGAAGACGGGGAGAGGCAACACAGGCCGGTCACACCGCATCCGCCGGAGATGTCAGAATCCACCGGAGGGTGGTGCCGGGTATGTCTATGAGATTTCAATCCCCTTTTCGAAAATTAGGGTTTAGTGTTTACTTGGGTGTGAATTAATCTGTTTTTGATTGTGTAATGTGAAATACTCAGTAGTAAACTCTGCTACGAGTTTGATTTCACTTTCTACGCACTAAAGCACTTTGAGATCTTCCAATTTGCGCTGCTGTTGCAAACTCTGTAGTGCGATTTCAAATTTCAGATCTAGTTTTAGATTTGGTTCTCTTGCTTTTTCCTATTTGCTGGTTCTTATCTGTCAAACGTTGTGTGGTTCAAATCTATACGATCTTGTTTAAATTTCCAATTCTTAGTGTGATTGCTTAGGTTTTTCAAATTTCCAGCGTTTTGAATTGCTCATCTTTTCAACTAAAAGTAATCCTATATTACTTAAAGGTGACATACGATTTCTTTAAATGGGTCAATTTAGAACATGGGGTAACATCTGCAAATGCAGCCTTTAAATGGGTCAATTTAGAACCTTTTCCATATAGGTATGGTTTGTGTTAATATGCATGGTTGTCCATCACTTTCCTGTCTAGTTCTTCCATTGATATTTCATGTAGAGGGTTTTAAGTTCCTCTTTTCTTTTCTTTTTTCCTATTGTTCTCATTATTGACAAATTTCTTAATATACGTGGAAGAAAGGAAATATGACATTCATGGTCAGATGAAGTTATGAGGAATAAACATAAATATAAGGGAAAATTACAGAAAACCACCCTTTAAATATGGGTATTTTCACTTAACCACCCCTTAAATTCAAAATTACAGAAAACCACCCTTTAAATGGTATTTGTTTACAACTCACACCCATTCAACTATTTTTGTTACTTTATCATTAAATATATTATATTTTAATATTTTTAAACTCAAATTTGATTGTAAATATATTCAAATTTTGAATTTAAGGGCCCAATTATATTTTAGGGATCATTGTATTTATTTTTAAAAATAATAATCAATAAAGCCTAGAATTATTATCTTAATTTATGTTTGAAAATGTTTATAAATTTTTAAAACATTATGTAAATTACTCTTATGTAAAATATAAATAAATAAGAGTAATTTCCATAATATTTTAAAATTTTATAAACATTTTCAACCATAAATTAAGATAATAATTCTAGGCTATATATATTTATTATTATTTTTTTAAAAATAAAATAATCCCTAAAATATGACCGAGTCCTTAAATTCAAAATATGAATATATTTACAATCAAATTTGAGTTTGAAAATATTAAAATATAATATATTTAATGATAAATTAAAGAAAATAGTTGAATGGGTGGTGAGTTGTAAACAAATATCATTTAAAGGGTGGTTTTCTGTAATTTTGAATTTAAGGGGTGGTTAAGTGAAAACACCCATATTTAAAGGGTGGTTTTCTGTAATTTTGCCTAAATATAACTATGATTCTACCTTAATTAACACATTATGACTCACATCAGCGTTTGTGTGGTTACAAAGTACAGTGACATTTCTGCATATCACCTTTCTATGTCAGAAGACACAAAGGCTATAAATCAATTGGTATGAAATTCATCCTCTCAAATGTCTTGCACGAAATATTGATATAATTTTAGTGATCAGTTTTGTCAAGACTTTTTACTCAAGATTTGAGTGTCGCAATTACTGAAATTGGAATTTCTAGAATGCATTTGTCCATGAGGGGAAGGAGATGGCATTGTGTTAAGGCTCTTCCACAGGTGAAAGTTTCTTTACCATTTTAAATTGAAAAAATGTTTTTGTTATCAAGGTGCTCTGGTTTTAAACTTCTCTTTTGTGAAATAATGCGGCACAATGTTGGATTGGTTAAGTCTCTAATACCAATTCTTTGGACTCAGCTTTCTGCACCATATATATTGAAACAATCTAAGGATTTCAAGGGCTAAAATAGATAAATTTAGCATAGCATGTATATGCTTCTAAAACCAGGAGCTGCATCCTGATTTTAGAAGCATAGTCAAGCTGAATTATACTTGGATACATATCAAGTTCTAGATTTGGAGATGAGTCGTCTTCGTGAAATTTAGCCATGGGAGGCAAGGCAAGAGCTGCATCTAAGGTACCAGGGTTGTATGTTTCCTCATTTCTTGCTTCTTAATTATTAAGTTTAGATTGACCAATAGCCTATTAGCTCAATTGGTAGAGCGATGTGTTTGCGCACAAAGACGTGGGTTCAACTCCCACATAGGCTAATATGTTCTCTTAAACAATGTACAAAGGCATTCATTTCAAATGAAGTTATATGCATCAATTCTAGGTTTCAAAATTATGACAGCAAGGTTTGATTTCATTTTGAGGCTCCAAATTATGACATCAAGGTTTGATTTCATTTTGAGGCTCTTGGAACTGAATCTACAAACTGAAAGTCATGGTTTAGTGGATATGAGTAGATTTTGGCTGGTAAAACATGTTTCACAATTATTGTTAATTTTGTCTAGCAAGGATGAAGCAAGTAATTTAACAAGTTAGCCTATGTGGGGTCCGAACCCACACCATTTTATAACACAATGCTCTGCCATTTGAGCTAATAGGCTCTAATATGAGCTAGATGATGATATTACAAAATCTACATTCAGAATGTGACTCACCAGTTTGTGCCAGGATAGTCAAGAAATTCAGGACTGTCACATACATGTACTTGTCAGATCCACCAAGTACTTGCCGGTGGATTTTCGACCATCTTTGGCGAAGTTCCTGCAAATAACGAATTGTAAAAGAAAGGTTAGAGAACTACTGATTTTGTGGTATTTGCATCCACTTCTCACCCAAGCAAACTATCAAGCCATAAATTTTGCTGGCTGTTTTTTTGCGTTTTTGCTGGCTGTTTTTGCTGTTATTACTGTGTTTATGACAGCAACAAATCTGCAGAAGATTATTCAAATAATAGGTTATAAAAACAACAATTCAACAAGTATATACTACAGAAATTCAGTAACTTAATGAACTTATATAACAAAAAATCAACAGTCAGTAGCTACAAAAGATGATCCAAAGATATAGGTTCTAATATCGTAGGCTTAAGATCTTGTATAGGCTTAAGATCACCAGCAATTCAGTCATACCTATTCATCCCACTATTAAACAAACATAGAGCATAAACAAATGGGACAAAATGACTCAATCTAACCAAGCAATTGATTTTCCACTCAATTAAAATTAAAATTCACCTATAACTAGCTATTCAAATAAGTTTCCACAAGAATTTCACAATAGCACAACTAATGGAGGGGGATGGATTATATACCTGCACTAACCAAAGTCTAAATGGTTGTCAATTGGAGTTATGCCCGACTCGAATGGCATTTGTAGCACTGACTACTTCACAACAGAGGGAACGCTTGAGATGCCGAAATCGAGGGAGTGCTAAAGATCCGAAGACGATAGAGCACCAGAGATCCAAAGACGAGGGAGCACAGTTGCCCAGAAACGCCGGAGACAGCGGAGACGAGAGAAGCAAGTTGGGGACAACCGAATAAGTAATAAGCAAGACGGAGATGGGAGAAAGGATGTCGGAAATGGGAGAAGGACACCCGAGAGGGTTCCTAAACTCGAGAGCGATTGAGGTCGAGGTTAGGGTCGACCGTTCAGGCATGGTTGAAGGAAGGTTTCTCTCTGGGTTCTTCTTCTTCGTTCTTCATTTTCGACTTTCATTTCATTTCTTTTTTTTTTTAATAAAAACAAACGGAGTATTACAACTCTGTTAACTACCGGAGTATCACTTAAAAAGGACACGCCGCGAATTTAACCCAAACCTCAGGGGTACCTGAACACCTCATCTCCCCTTCCCGCTCCCACTTTCATCTCCTCTTTCATCCAACCCTAACTCCTGCCGCCGACCACCTCATCTCCACCTTCAACGAAATCACTTCCTCCACCACCGACGAGGCTCTCTTCTTCCTCGAGAATCACCACTTCGACCTCGACGACGCCATCTCTACCTTCCTCGAATCCACCGCCTTTTCCGACCTCGTCGTCGCCGTCGGGAACCTCTATTCGCTTCTCCTTCCTCGAATCCACCGACTCTCCGTCTCTTTCTTCGCATTCTAGATCCGAATTGTTAGTGTGGGACGACGTGTTAGTGGAATCCGGACTTTTACTCCATCAACCACTAGAGATACACTGCCTCTCTCTTTTCCCTTATTTCGCCTCTTTCCTCTTCCTTTCATATCCACCACTGAGATTGTCTAATCCAAACAGGTATGTCCTCTCTCACTCTGTTCACTGTTTGTCGTTGAAACGTTGAAGAGTCATTGATTAGGTTTTTATGAAATTAGGTTTTAGGCGTGACAGTCATGTTTACTGTGTTGTTCTTGAGAGTGCAAAAAGCATGTTGCGAGCTCTTTTTTTACACTTCATAGTAAGTGGTTCTTTACAAGATAGTTAAAATTTGAAATCTTTGGTGGCTTCTTATTTTCTATTCGGATTGGAAACTGGTAGTTCATATCGAGGAAATTGAGGATTACAATAGTCACAAACAACTCTAATTTGGTCAATTTATTCAGGTTCATGCTGTCAAAATAGTTTAGATTAAAATATAGATTAGAAAAAGATGGATCAAAATATATTATACTAGTGATGCTTTAAATTTCTGATAAAAGATCTTAAGTGGCGGTTTCTTCAACCTAAAATTGGTATATTTGATGATTTGGTTAATAAATACTTTCTAGTTTTTTTTCTTAATCTTAACCATGTGGTGTACAAGCTGCTGCTGCAGCAACAACTCCAGCAGTTGTTATTTTACATAGTTTCATTATTTTACAAAACTTGCCAAAAAATGATAAGACAAATATAATGTGACGGAGGGAATTAAAAACTATATGGGCCATTTAGGCCCAAATTACTGTGTGATCTTTCCTGGTCCAGTTGAAGCTTTTATTTCATATACAAGTTTCAAATTAGGGTTCCTGAGGGTTTAGCAAAATTACAACATTGTAGCGCTGCACAATGGAGGGATTGAAGGTTTCAGAGGCTAAATTGGTAGTGCATATTCATCCGTCGAAGACGAAGAACGTCTCTGAAGCCATCACTCGTGAACTCAGCTCTTTGCTCTTCAAGTTCGTTTTCCCCCCTCAATCATTCCCATTTCCGCTGTTGCCTGGGTTTCTTAAGCTAATCATGATTGTTGTTGTGCAATGCAGGTTTAGTGAAAGCTTTGATGGTGTTTTGTTGGCTTACGAGGTCGTTGATATTGAGAGTAAAAATGCCTTGATTCTTCCTGGCCTATTTCCCTATGTTGGTGTCAAACTAAGAGCTAATTTGTTGTTGTTTGATCCCAAACCTAACATGTATTTAGGTAATGCTTTGCGAATTGGATTTTGATTCACACCTCCATTAGAAATTGCTTGTTATGTTTGCTGATCATTTGTAATTGCTTGGTAATTTTTGATAAAGTTCTCTTCTTTTTCCCCCTCCCGTTTGTGCTTCTTGTAGAAGGTAAAGTTGTGAAAGCGACTCGGGAGTCAATCCATCTTGTAGTCCTTGGGTTTGCAGCTGCAGTCATAACTGAAGATGATATTCGTGACGAATTTAAGTTCAAAATTGTATGCATCTACTCTTTTTAATGTCCGCACACCTTCTAAAATTGCTAATCTATTCAGAAATGAGTTTGGAATTTGGAATTTGGAATTTGGAATTGTTCTTTAAGCACATCGATTTGTAACAGAAACATGGCCAAGAAGTCTTCCGCAGCAGATCAAACAAGCAGCATGTCATTAAAGTTGGAGCAATGATAAGATTCCTAGTTAAGAGGTATGATGCTTTTCTTGATGCAATTTCTTTATAAATTGATTGATATAAATTCATTTATAGCCTTTTTTATTTCTCAATAATGACACTTTGTGGACCAGTTAGAGATGTGAAATGAAATGTAGGAGGAATGTGTCAGTGTCAATTATCAAAACATAGTAGTTGATAGTGTTGAAGATTGTCTGAAGTAAATATGTGGTGGGTGTGAACCCAAAATACAAAAAGATAAGATCATATCAAGGGTCTTATGTAAAACAGGACACATAATCAAAATGCACTAGTACAAAAACTGAATTATAGCCCGGGCGTATTAGACCTTATACCCCGGATCTGACAAGTTTTATGTCCGGGCTTCAGGTTGGTTGGGGTAAAAAAAGAGGCCAACTTTATAGCCCGGACCAAAAATAATAATATCCGGGGCATATAACCAAGAAAAATATACCCTGAAAATGACATTAAAAAACGCCCGGGGTATATTCCCCCAATATCCGGGCTATAACCCCCTACATCCGGGGTATATACCATATATTGTCCGGGCTATATGGTATATTTAATCCGGGCTATATTTCTTCAGGTGTAGTAAGTAGTTCTCTCCTACCATGTCATATAGCCCGGAGGAATCCACAAAATCCGGGCTCTATAACTTTTTTTTCTCTAATATTATATTTGTATTATCCATAATAAGCCTGTTGTGAACTTAAAATCAATAAAAAATAATAATTTCCAACACAAGATTGTATTTATATCAATCACATGTATATATACAATCATCATCCAAAATCCATTACAACATCAACCTCGTATGTTCTTGAATAATAACAATTTTTAATGTCTAACTACAACTAGAGAAGATCCCTATATATCCTTTGCCCACATTTGAAGCATTGTATAAGCTACTGCATGCTCAACCTCGTATGTTTCTTTAATCTATCAGTCCTGCAAAGTGATACACAGATGAAAGTAGGAGCATATTAGATGACATTTCAGCAAGTAATATAGACAGAGTATACGGTACTGCATGCTCCAAATTTTGCATTTCTATAATTTTTTAATTAGGAAGATCTCTTTTTGGCTTTATATAAGCTACTGCATGCTCAAAACCAATAGGAAGAACTTTTAAACTAATCATTTTGCCACACTATGACCCGGTAAAAAGCACTCCCCACACCATTGCAACAAGATGGAGCTTGCCTAAATATCTATCAAGACAAATGAGGCAATCGAGGCCTAAGGAATGCAACATTATTTAAGGGGAAAGAAATAGTATAATTTAGTTCATACAATTACTTAAACAAACTATACATGCACTAAATAATCATAGGGAGGAAACTATGAATTTAAGTTTCAGTTTTGGATGCCTTACCAAAAATCAAGGACACTAGATATCGTAATTGGGAAAGAATGGGCCAAGAAGCCTCTCAAGCTAATGAGCAACCACAGTATAACTGCATCATAAGAAGATGTAGTTAATCAATAAATCAATAGAGGGAAAAAAGCATCAGGAATAAGTTTTAACTCATATCTACACTATTTATTGCTTCCCACCACCTTTCTGAAATGAATGAGGAATCAAGAATTTGTAAAGAGTATATAAAATTTATTGATCATAATCTTATCAGTAGTAATAACTACAAATAAATAAAAAGAATTGAGGGACACCAACACATCCCACATTTGAGAGTCTCAAATCAAATCTCCAATTTGCATCCAACACATACCTTGTCTGTCCATTTTTCGACACTAAAATTAAACAAAAAGTGAACAATCAAGGACTAGAAACAGAGGGAAAAGAAAGCATCAGAAATAAGTTTAACAATGGTGGTGAGGATGGTCTGCTCAGTCATGGGCTGAACAGAGTAAGAAATCCAACATGAAAATGAGCAATTAAAGGTCCTAACACCCAAACTTGGGACGAATAGTTTGATATCAAAAAGGGATCTCCAGGTGAGGAGCTTTAAGGACAAACAGAAAGGTCTAGTGCATAGATAAAGTGAGCTCATAAAAGAATTAAAATAAAAACTGACTGAAATGTAAAAAGGTTCTAATCTTGAACTATAAAATTCATATTTTTTACAAAATGATACTGTTAAAAGGAACTTGTATGAAAAAAGAAAAAGGTGGAAGGAGTTGACTCTGAAAATGGTAGCACATTCAATAAAATAAGCAACAGTGAAACAATTTCTTAAAAAGCCATAGCATAGATACAAATAGAGCAATCAGTACTCCCATCAAGTTGTTAATCTTGCCACATGTTCATTGTCTAAAATTTAAAAATAAAAATAAAAATTGGACCACGTCTTGCTCCAAAAACAAAATATGTTACTCATTGTGAAAATCTAAAGAGAGATAGTGACAAGGATTTTTTTAGTATCCACTATAGTATATGCCATGTCCTTTGATCAATAAAACATACTTTGATTCTTTTCCAGGTAAGTGGTCAACTTATAAACCCCCATTTTAGCAATTCTGGTGCTCTACTATGAAGTTATTGCAAATAGTATTTGATATATAAAATAAATCCCAATTTTATACAATAAAGAAACTAGAGCAAGTTTACAACTATCCTGTAACTTCTGTACATGAATTGACTTATATTTTTAGAAGAAAGAATCAAAGGTGAAAGGTCTAACTATGCTAAAGCTATATAGACTTGTATTTAATGCAATACCATCTGTTACCATTTTATCAAAATGGAATCAATTGAACATAGAGATTCAACCTAGCAACATTACCAAACAAAGAGGCAATAGATCATTGGAAAAAATTCACACACACCACCTCATATGTGGTTAGATTCCGAAATCATATCATGCTCAGGCAGCGGCGGATCAAGCTCCTCGTCTGCCTCAGCATCTTCATCTGCATCCCCTGCATCGTCAATATCACCCTCGTCAGGCCCCACATCATCAAAGAAGGGCAAAAGGTCAGAGTTTGAGAAGAAACTAGGCGAGCTCATCAAATACCAAATTGAAACAGACAGATCGGCTATGTATGTAGATGGGTTCAGGAGAGGCAATGAGGATGTGAACAAGTATGGAAGCATTTTTTCCCCATAATCTTCAACTGGCCAAACCAATTGCCTAATTAGCTTCCAAATTAAAACAAAAACTAACCATCAAGCAAATAAATTCCTCAAAGGCTGGAAACCCTAGAACAAGAATCATAAACAAGAAGAAAAAACAACACAGATCTAAGGGACGAATTCGCCGAATTTCCAGGCTTTGCTACAAATTCGCGGAAGAATAAGGGATGGAAACCTCTTTCTCTTTCAGATCTAAAGCAACACAAAGGGAAAAAATGCTAAACCTAAATAAGTATTCATAGAAGATCGAGAAAAAAAATTGAAAAGGAATGAAAAACCTACCTGCTCTGGATTTGCAACATGCTGAGACGTTGATCTGCGATTTAGGGTTCAAAGGCTGAGAGATAAATTACAGTGACTGCAATTGAGAGTTCAGGGGCTCAGATATGGTCGGAAATCTGTGCAAGAGGAGGCCGAAGAAGAGGATACGGTGACAAGAGCTCGAGTATCTTTGCAAGAGAAGGGCGGCGAAGAGGAGTTTGGTTTAAGGTCGGCGATTGAATGAGAGAAAGTAAGCGAAGAGGGAGAGAGGGATGTGATTTTAATTTTGGAAAATAAACGTCTCATATACCCCGGATGCAAGTTATGGATATACCCCGGATACGAGCTAGGGGGTAAACTTTTTTTTGGGTAAAAATGGTATATACCCCAATTCTTAACTGTCCGGGCTATATAATTTATTATCTGTAGCGTTAAAAAATAATATACCCCAGATATATGTGTAAAAAACGCCCGGGCTATATAATATGAATAAATTAATAGCCCGCAGTTATATAGCCCGGAGTTTATTATATTATCCGGGTTATATGTGTTGTTATCAATAAAATAAAAATACAAATGGCCAATTCAGACATTATACCCCATAAATATATGATCCGGGCTAATAGGTCACGAGCTAAAATCACGTTTTTGTACTAGTGATGTTCTCTTTGTACTCCCCACCAACTACTCAAAAGTATCCTAAAATCCTCCGGTTACTCACTACAATTCTACCATCCTCCTAAGGCCCTCTATCACGCTACTCATGTACTAGTTTCTACCCGGTCAATAGAGATTTTCGCCAACGAATATCCATGAGCGTCTTGCACTTCCACTTCATGGATATTCGAGACTTACAACTCTCTATAATATGAATTACACACGAATTGGGCATAAAAGTTTCATTACAAAAAACCGCTTTATTTCTAGCTAACCGTGTGAAATAAATCAGTGCTTCAAATACCATCAACTTTGCCTGAAACTGGAGCGATTTCTGAACTTTCAGCGGTTCTGTAGCAAACCAGTTCAACCACTCTTCAATTGTTGCATATCGACAATGGATACCCACCCAATCAAACACAACAGCTTGCACCTCACTTACCGCTGGGAAGCTAAACCACAAGTGCCGTTCACTTTCCTCCCCATTCTTAGAGAGTATGCATCCGCCGCTTCCTGACCATGCCAAATCGCCTATGCTTCACTTTCTTCCCCGTTTGTAGGTGGTTTCTGGCGGCTAACCAAACTATAAAAATTCACTTCCTGCACTGTATGTTTCACCATAGCATACACCCCCACTCAACTGTAGGCCCTCACGTTCTGAACAACTGATACAACTTGGAGCATGGTACTTTACCATTCGGACCCAGCAGCCCATCAAAGGAAGTTGAATGCAGCCCCTCTGAGCCCATTAACAGCTTGAGCTCATCCTTTACAACCGGGACGTTTTTCCGAACCCATGTATCATTCACCCTACGGGTATAGTCCCAAACCCCTCCACCATTCAGATGGTTTGCAGCACACCATCATTGCCAAATACTAGGCACGTTCATATGGAGCTCAGCCATCAGCTTCGCTTGTACACTCATTCCAGGCAAGGATCTCCCTTGCCTCTAACCCACCCTCAGAGAAGGGTTTAGTGACCACCTCCCAGGCCATCAGATTCTTTCCTCCTCCATCACTTCCATTCCATAAAAATCGTCTACACATACCATCAAGTCTTTCAGTTGCACCCTTCGGCAGAATAAGGACTTGACTCCAGAATGTGTACACTCCCAGCACAAACCGATTTTATGAGCTGCAGCCTCCCCGCATAGAAGAGTTTTCGAACCGCCCATGATTGAATAAGCTTTCCAAATTTCTCATATAAAGCACCATACTGATGAACCGCTATTCTTTTGGAATGAAGAGGAATGAAGATTGTTATGAAATGCAATATTGCCACTTTGTTACACTATACTGTTTTCATGCATTATTTTATTTTAAATTTTCTCTTGCAGTTTTGATGATGATGTGCTTCACATTTCTGGGTCTCTAGCTCCTGCTAATACTGGCAGCATTCGATGGTTGGACAGGAGTTTGGAAGAAGCCTTTAGTGTAAACAGGTTTGATATAAAGTGATAAAAAGTTGTTTGTTTGATTTTCAGTGATTATCTGTTGAGAAAATGTTTCCAATATATTATTAAATCGTGCAGCGGCTCCACAAAACGGAAGGAGAGTGTGGGAAAGAGAGGAACAGGGGATCCTGTTAGCGATTTGATCGACCATGGAGCACATTCTGCTAACAGTCATGTAGTCAAGAAAGCTAAGAGAAGAAAGGGTGAAGAAGTATGTTGAAGAATGATATGTTTTTGGTAATACTTTCTTCCACATCTGGTGATATAGATTGGAAACTCACATAGGCACCTAGTGTTGTTGTGCCTTTTTTTTATTTTTTTTTAATATATAAAAATTACCTCGCATAATTGTATCAACAATTCCTTTTAAACTCTTTTACCTTGTTCTCATTGAAGTCTTTTTTTTCGATTATTGATTGTAGGATCTGCATTACAAAATTCATGTGTTTAAATGAAACAGTTGGGCAAGAAAACATATTGGAATAGCTGGATGTAGTGGAGAGATTGATTGTGGGCACATGGCCTTGGAAGTATACAATTCTTATGTAAAATGCTCTTCTTTGGCTCTTTTCTTGAGGTATTTATCATATTATCCCGCTTCCTCGGTTTTGTAGGTTTAGCATTTTCCCCCCTTTTGAATGGAGTGGTATTGGTTAGGGTAGTCATATACTTAGTCCAGGAATACTACTGATTATCATACCCCCCATAAATGCTATTCTATTATTGCGGTCTTTAATCGCCCATCACATGTGATTTTCGTTATTGTAATATCTGAGAAATGAGAGAAAAAATCACTTTATTTACTTGCAGTGTCTCATGTAAATGGTGTTCTATTTAGCAAATGTATTTACTGAATTCATCATTAATGTGGTGGGTACATCTCGACCCTGCCTGGAGCGGGATATTCTGGGAATGTTGTTGTTTTTTATCATTAATGTCGTGGGTTGCAACTTGCAAGGGTTGAGCCACAACTTCAACCGGAATTCCCTTGGTCGGAATGATGCAAACCAACTATTGCAGATTGCTTCATACACATAGCCAGTACAAATTGCTAATGTGCTACACTTTACTTCAACATTTTGCATGTTTTTCAATGTTTTCGTTCATTTCTAGCTGTCATTCCTAGAGCTAGCAAAATCTGACCCGATCCGAAAACCCGACCCGACTCACCCGAACCCGACCGAAACCCGAAAATCTGGAGTCATCCGTAACCCGAACCCGAGACCGAACCCGACCCGACTCGAAACAAACCCAAACACAGATAAACTCGATCCGACCCGACTCTAAACCCAACCCCGACTTTGAACCTGACCCGACTCTAAACCCGACTCTCAAAACTCAAATCTTTATATATCTTAACCTCAAATCTCAAATATCAAATGTCCATTTTTGTCCCAATCTTAAATCTCAATCTTGATCTCAATCTCAAATTTCAAATCTCAAGACTTTAAATACATCGAATATTCGAATACATCGAAGATGAAGTATTTATAAGTTTTATTTATAATTTCGGTTTTCTTAAACGTGTTTCTTTTTATAGTTATAAGTATAATAATTCTATTAGTTTTCATAACTAAGTGTTAATAATTCTATTAATTTTCATAAAGCTAACTCTTTAAGGTTTTTTTTCACCTAAAAAATTATATTAGACTATTAGTGTTAATAATTCTATTAATTCTTGTAGTTTTCGGTTTTTATAAATGGATTTCTTTTTTATAAATATGAGTATAATAATTCTATTAAATTTCATAATTATGGTTATTCTATAACTATTTGTCCGTATTCCATAATTTGTATGAATTATGATACATGATTATTTTTTTGGGAAAGAATTATTTATATCCAAATCAATAATTTTGTAGTTGTTATTTTATTTTTATCTATATTATTATATTTTGATAGAATTAATTATTTATATCTAGATTTGTCAAAAACTAATAAAAATAATGAAGAAAAACTAATGGGCCAAAAGCTAAAAATTAAATGGGCATTGAAAATGATATGGGTCAATGATATAGTCAAACCACAAATAAGTCCATTTGAAACTTGCTAGTTAAAATAAGGTTAAATCCTAAATGTACAATTAATTTGATTTAATTATAGCACTGATCAATTGGTTTAAATGTTTAAAAAAGGACGATGTTGCCGAATACCGAATTTCCGATTATGACTTTTTTGAAAATCGGTCGACAACTGATGAGTCAATAACAATGAGTGTATTCAACCGAGTCAAAAGTACATATTCAAGTATTCAGCCGAGTCAAAATCATTTATTTTAAGTAAATTACATATTTAAGTATTCAACCGAGTCAAAATCATTTATTTTAAGTAAATTACATATTTAAGTATTCAACCAAGTCAAAATCAACCTAATTATCCAAACGGGTCGAATATGATTCAACCAAAAAACTCAAACCAACTATACGGATATACCCACTTTGATTTGAAACTCAAATGAGACCGACCCGCCGCTTGACCCGAAACCCGAACGAGCCCGACCCGCTTTGACCCGAACCCGAATGGGCATGACCTGATTTAACCCGAAACCGACCAATCTAAAATTCATTACGACCGAACCCGACCCGAACCCGACCCAACCAGTACCCGACCATAAATTTTACCCGAACTGATCCGACCCGTCAGTGACCCGACCCGAGCAAGCCTGACCCGAACCCGACCCGAACGACCGAATTGCCAGCTCCAGTCATTCCCATTTAATGCACTTGTAGATGAAGGTTTCTCTTAACTCAGTGCAGCTTTCATTGAGAATAGATACTAATACATGAATTTACGGGGAGTTTGTAAGTGGAAGCTATCAATAGAAGATCAGCATGAATCATTTAGGGGAAATCTTCCTGTTCAAACTTTTGGTATCTTTTAGGTTTGATGTGCCATTCCGACAGCGAAACAAATCTATCTTCTCTTCTCTCCTCTATCCCAGAGTAATGCAATCAAGAATCAGTAATGACAATGGTTTTCATCTATTATAGTCTGTTATATCACCTTCTAGATAATATTATTTGCCTGATCATCATCCACACTGCACCTGTCTATTAGACTCAACAGGTGTCGAAAATCAAGTGGTTTTCTACAATATTTTGATATACATTCTATAAGTAATGTTTTAGGTGGTGGTTGGTCAATCAATATATACTGGGATTTGGGAAGCAAAATGCATCAACCACCCTTTGTACTTGTATTATTATGTGTATAATCATTTGGTTGTCTTCTATTATTATATCTGCATCTCCCTTGTAATGGTATTATCATGAGTTATTTTATACAGGTGCAGTTTTAACTACTGTGGCCGTTTGGGTCTGTCGTGTTAAGTTGGCGACTAGTGTGATTATCATGGGTGTGTGTATGTAGACATGTAGCAGACGATGATATTAGGGTTTATCGGATGAAATCCTGCGAGATCTGGCTTCTTAACATGCATTCTAAATCCATCCAAAGCATCCACTTGATGGATACTGTGGTGTTCATTCTGATGTACTGTATTGTTTTGAAGGGTAGGCAATCTGGTAATATAAATAAGCACCTTGTAAGTAATCAACACGACAAACCAAACCGACTTTGAAGGGTAGGCAAGTGATGTTACATGCACCTCTTGAGTGATTGCAATGCAGATAAGATAGATTCTTACCCAGTTCACCTCCCAACCATGGAAATAAAATACCTTCAATATCACTTTGTGTTTCATAAGCAACAACAAATGGATTTGGAAATGTTTGTGTAAGTTGTGTCACCATCTGTCTGAAGAAATTGAAGAATTTTGTGAAATTTTGATAATTTGTGTACTATTTGTATTATGTAATGTCTTACATCAACATATGACTACCTCATAAATCATAATACCCGAACCGGTTTTCACTAGAACCTTTGTTAAGCGGGAAGCCTATATGCACCGAGTGGAAGTGTTATATGCACTCAATTACTCTAAGGTAGAGTTGGTAAAATATGATCCGACTTGAGAATCTAACTAAACCCACGCGAATCCAGACTCGATTGAACCCGAAAATCTAGCATCATGTGCAATTCAAATCCGAACCAAGCCTGACCCATTTTGATTGGATTCTCGAATGGACACGAACATAGGTAACGGTATTCATGATTGGTTTAAATCATGTGATAACTGTAATACCCCCGTCCCACATCGGATATCATAAGGATGTTGGGAATGATTTATAAGTGATTCAAGCCCTACCCATGTTACAAGAGCTCTTCCTTTTCAGGCTCCAAGTGAGGACAACGGACCTGAGAGGGCTAGGTGGCATGGGCTGGCGCCTCTTAAGACCCCGGGTCTTACAATAACATATGTCCCATAATCATTGTGATTCTTCTTAAAAATACACTAATAGATTATGAATCTGGTTCAAATTGCCTCACAGATCAGTCTTACAATAACATATGTCCCATAATCATTGTGATTCTTCTTAAAAATACACTAATAGATTATGAATCTGGTTCAAATTGCCTCACAGATCAGTGTTTTCTTCACATTTTTTAAAAAACAAAGCCCCATTATATATGCCCATTATATTTACATGCATACATACAAACACACAAAGACGATTAATGCAAATGGAACATGGATCCGTTATGTAAATGGAAAGAATTTCATAATCTTTTTGTGTTATTTTTCAAAAAATTTATAATAATTATTGGATATGTGTCAATATTAGGATTGAATAGATCTATAATAACTAAATATATTATAAATATCGTTGGATTTCGGTGAATTGATTAAGATTTTCTAAACTTTACCGTGGAGTTTGGGATCCCTTTCCAATGAATGCATAAATATGTTCAAGTTTATGAATATGTTCAAGTTTATGCATGATTCTTGCGTAGATCGTTATCGAAATTTGTCTGATGTAAAGTAGCATTTTGACCAAATATATATTTTATACATGTGTATGCATAAATAGAGTTGGGTTCAAGTGAGAAGTATCCGGTCCGATAAGAAGGAAAGAAGCGATTTCATTGATTAATTAAAAAAGAAGACACACGTTTTTTTTTTAAACCGCAAGCGTTTCTCAATCTTCTTCCTCACTGCTTCACCATACTTACCCCTCTCCTTCCACCCTCCATAGATGATACCTGATGGATTGGTGCCTCCCTCTCACATTCAAAAACTTACAAATTAAACAGATCCCCCTCGCCCTCTTCCTCCCTTCGATCCGCCGCGCCGTCCGAATCATCCACCGCTCTCCCTGCGATTTCGTCCTCTCCATCTGCCGCCCTCAATCCGTCATCATCGTCGTCAGAGCTGCCGAGCACTCCGGCGAGATCTCTTCTCCCTCCACCGACACTATACCCTAGTGCGATTCGAACGGCCGAGCCTGGGCATTCCCTTTCGAACTCGTATTGCTTGATTGGAACCCCCGCTCACCATAGCCACCAGCCGCTAATCTACTCCTCGGCTCGGACTCGTACGACTTGATTGGAACCCCCACTCCCTCTCGAACTCGGACGGCTCGATTGCGCTATCTCCGATTGATAGTCAGCGAACCGGTGCCGTCGAAGGTAGAATCGTTTGTCTTGGTTGAAATGCTCCCAGATCTTCATTCCAATGGAAGATATATAGCATCTGATACGGTGGGTGGGAAGTGGACACTGGAAAATGACTGTAGTTGTTCTTCATTGATTGCCCTACCAAACTTTTAGAAATGAAATTAACTTGTACTCCGTATTATTTTACCAACAGAAAAGAGTGTATTATTTTACCAAAAGAAATGAAATTAATTCTCCTGTTGTGGTTGAAATTAATTTGAAATTTATGTGAGTGTGAAATTGGGGGCACTATTACTAAATAGAGAGTGGTTCAGTGACTTAATAGAGATTGATTCAGTGACTAAATAGAGAGTGGTTCAGTGTTTTAATACCAAGTGGTTCAGTAACTAACTAGAGAGTGGTTCAGTGACTAAAAATAGATTGGTTCAGTGACTAAATAGAGAGTGGTTCAGTGACTAAATAGAGATTGGTTCAGTACTAAATAAAGAGTGGTTCGGTGACTAAATAGAGATTGGTTCAGTGACTAAATAGAGATTGGTTCGGCACTAAATAAAGAGTGATTCAGTGACTAAATAGAGATTGGTTCAGTCACTAAATAGAGAGTGGTTCAGTGACTAAATAGAGAGTGGTTCAGTGACTAAATAGAGATTGGTTCAGTGACTAAAAAATTTAATTATTTATTTTTTTTAACCAAGTGGTTCAGGGTTTAATACCAAGTGGTTCAGGGTTTTAATACCAAGTGGTTCAGAGTTTTTATACTAAGTGGTTCAGAGTTTTTATACTAAGTGGTTCAGGGTTTTTATACCAAGTGGTTCATCAAATAAATAGACTCTTTATAGCTTCATGAACCACTTCTTGATAACTTCATGAACCATTAGAAATAAAATGGTTGAACCAATACGAGTAAAATAGCCGAACCAATACAAAGGAAAAGCCTGAACCACTAAGAGTAAAATGACTGAACCACTATGACTAAAATTGCTGAACCACAACAAATAAAATGGCTGAACCACTATGAATAAAATTGCTGAACCAATACAAATAAAATGGCTGAACCACTTCTTGTTAATTTTTTTTCCAACAAAACATATACAAAGCGGGTGTCTATGTGTAGATAAAATTAAATTACACTCAAAAATATATTTTTTATATTTTTTAACAAGTGAAAATGTCAAAAAATAAATTTTAAAAGTGGATGTAAAGGTTTTTATATGTCTACGTAGCTTTTTCAATTAATTAGTAAGTTTTGTGTGTTGGCGCGTGTAATTAATTAGCATGACGTGTGAGAGTGGAAGTGTTACTAATTAATTTGTTTGGGTGTTGGTAATTAATTGAAAAATCCACGTGTACGCTTATTTGTAACTAACTTTTGTACACGTGGACTACTCATATCACTTCTTTCCTTCTCACCGGTTCGTCTCTTCTCACCTGAACCCAACCCTGCATAAATATATCCAATGATGAATTATCGTAAATAATTGCATGTCAAATGTAGTGATTTAAGGGTCAGTTTGATAACACATAGCTACTGGGTAGTTGAAGTTGATGGATTAAATGTGTTAAATATATGTTAAATTCAACTATTTATAAGATAGTAAGTTGTTTGGGAACCATAACTAATAAGGTAGCTAATAACAACTAACTGATGAGAGAATGGAAAATACATAGACGTGTAAATATAAAAACAAAAGTTCTCAAAAACTTGAATTTTTTTTTCAAAATATTCAAAGAATAATAAAAATTTACAAAAAAAAAAATCACAACTTGAAAATATTTACAAAAATATTCAAAATTTGCAGGCATGGCAGAGAAACGCGGTCTCAGACCGCGTTTCATTCATCAAAAGTACGATTCCTAACAAAAAAAAACAAAACAAAAGAACCGCGGTTTCAAACCGCGTTTTATAATTAATTATGGTTAAAACGCGGCTTGAAATCGCGGTTATATCAATTTATATTTTTAAATCAAAAATTTTAAAAAAAAAAAGAAACGCGGCTTGAGCCGCGTCTCATTGGTAACCCTGCCCTAACTCTCATATCCAAGCTTCCCCTCCCATGGTCTTCTTCAATCTTGCCCTTTCGCCTCCGGCCTTCTTCAATCTTGTCCTCCCATGGCTGTTCTTCGCCTCGATCTTGTCCTCCAGGCTTTCTTGTCCTCCGGCGCCTCTCAGATTTCAGATCCGAGATTTGAACCTTCGCCTCTGTTCTTCGATGCCATCGCCAGCCATCGCCTCAATCTCTGGTGTCGTGCTCGTCCGTCTTCCCAGCCTCCCCTCCTTCACCTTTGTTCTCCGGCGCCTCCGCATCGATCTCCGACCTCGTGCTCCCTGTTCTTCTTCCCAGCCTCCCCCTCCTTCGCCTTTATTCTCCGGTACCTCCGCCTCGATCTCCGACACCATGCTCCCTGTTCTTCCCAGCCGCCACCCCCCCCCCGCCTCTGTTCTCCGGCGCCTCCGCCTCGTTCTCTGGACCCGTGCTTCCTCCGCCTCCATGCCCCTCGCCAACACCTTCACGCCTTTGCCGCCGGCTCTTCCTCCACCCTCAGTTCTTCTCCAGCACTGTTCTCCCTGATGCATTTTGATGTAAGGTCGCGTTTTTATTTTTTTTTTTATTTTTTTTGTTTTTATTATATAAACGCGGATTGAAAATGTGTTTTACCCGAAATTAGCCCTAAAACGCGGTTTTAAACCGCGTTTTTTTAGCAAAATATTATTTTCCTTTGGCGCGAGATTGAAATCGATAATTTTCACAAGAAACGCGGTCTCATACCGCGTTTCTCTGGTATCCCTGCAAATTTTGAATATTTTTGTAAATATTTTTAAATTGTGAAATTTTCGGTAAATTTTTATTTTTCTTTGAATATTTTGAAAAAAAATTACAAAAACTTTAGGTGAGCACTTAGTTGTTGAAAATCTAATTTCAAAAGCTAATTAAATTAAAATTTTATTTGTACCACATTTAAAACTTTATAATACTAAAACCAAAATTTCTAAAAAAATTTATGCCCAAACGGAGCCTAAGCCAATTTGAAACCGTGGGCTTGATCATGAAATTTTTATTTTTATTTTTATTTTTTCATAAAAAGATGCATGGTTTTGGAATATAAAAACGAAAAATGCCAACTAAGGTAAGCTTATGATTAAGCCACCTAACCCCTCAAAAAAAAAAAAGAACAATAAATCTCTCAAACTCCAATTGGGGTTTGGAATCTTCGGATACTATGCCATACTCTTCTCGATTTTTATTACTCACCTATGTTTGGAGTTAATTTAAAGAGCTCCAAACAATGTGAGCTATAATGGTGGATCTAAAAAATAACTTAAAATTTGAATATATCATAATATTTTATGAACTATAAGATGCAGTGTGAATAGTAGCTTAAATAACATCGCTGATGTTGAGTTTTGTTTTTTTTTTAAAAAAAAAAATTGATTTTCAACATATTGACTCTATTTCTTTATTAAAAATTAGTAGAAGTCATGTATCGATATTTTTTTTATATAAATAACAATTATTGACAGCGTCAACATTAATGATAGTATTTATTCTTTACCATCGATGTCATTTTATAAATTTAAAATTTAGGGTCCTTGAACATTTCCTATTTCTAAACCTTTTTTAATAGTGAAGTTTGAATTATAAGTTATTTAAAAATATAAGTTATTTTATTTTGTGACACATTTTTTAAAGAGCTAAAAAATATATAAAATATAAAATTTTTAATTAAAGTTATACCCCGTTCGACAAAACATGTCATTTTAGAATATTATTTTTGTTCAAAAAAACTTGTCATTGTAGGTATTTTGCACTTTACTTTACAAAAATGCCCTTAACATGATTGATGATTTGTTAGTTGTAGTTTTAGATAAAGTAAAAAAAGAAGGTAATAATTGAGGGCAAATTAGTACATTTATTAATTGACTTAAAACTTGTGAATTAAGTTAAAATGACATGTTTTGTCGAACATAGTCCTTAATATTCGGAGGGAGTATATTGTTTATTAGGAAAATGATGAGAGACAATTAAGTAGGCAAAGAATTTGGAAAAGGGGTTGTTAATAGGTTGGTGAATTGTTTATAATTAATAAAATGCAAAACAATTTAATTTAGGTGGAGTATATATTAATGTATTATGAATAGAAAAGGTGAATAATTACAAGATAAGTAGGCATCATAGTTTTTAATGATAAAATGGCAAGTTAGCACTACTAATTAAATGACAGCTAAGTATGTGGAATCTAATCGCTTACCCATTTGTGCAACTTCATCTCTACAACATTAATTATCTAATTAACTTAACTGCTTAGCTAATTTGAGGCTATGTCCAACTTGTAACTAGCTTCTACAATGGAATTTTTTTTCAAAATATTCAAAAAAAATATTTATTTACGAAAATATTCACAAGTTGAAAATGTTTACACAAATATTCATTTTTTGCAGAATTGTCGGAAAAACATGGGTTGAAACTACGTTTTTAGTATAAATAATCAATTTAAATCTAGACCTGAATGAAAATTATATTTTATGTAGAAACGCAATTTGAACCCGCGTGTTATTTACACTTGTGAATAAAACGCGGGTTCAAACCGCATTTTTATATATTTCACAATAAAAAAACCAAAAAAAAATTAAATATATAAAACGCGGCCCCGGAGCCGTGTTTTATGCTAAACAAAAAAAAAGAGAGAAACGAAGAGTCGAAGACCGAACTCCATAGCCTACAGCCTACCCCTTGATCGCCACCCACGATGCACCACCACCACCGTCTGCGCCGCCGCCAACCACGGACCACCACCGTCGTCTTCTTCCTTCCAATCGCCACCCATCCTCCTCCCCTCGATCTGCCTCGATCTTGCGCACGACACCACCGATTTGGATAAACCACACTGCCTCCTCCCTCCTGATCGATGAGTGGCGGCAGAGCAGACGGTGGTGGTGGGTGGCGAAGCAGGGGCAGTGGTGGTGGTGCTTCATGGGTGGCGAAGGGGTAGGCGTGGGTGGTGGACCGGTGGAAGTTGAAGGTTCCATGGCTGGGCAAACGTCTTCGGCCCTCTTATATTGACAATGTTAAGCGCACAACCCCGGTTGATTTGTGTCTTTAAGATATGATTTTCGCCTAGAATTGGGGACTTTGGATTGGTGAAATTGTTTGAAGATCACAAATTGGGGACTCCATGGCTATAGAGTTCGGTCTTCGTTTCTCTTTTTTTTTTTTAAGTTTAGCATAAAACGCGGCCCCTGGCCGCGTTTTATGTATTTAATTTTTTTTTGTTTTTTATTGTGAAATATATAAAAATGCGGTTTGAACCCGCGTTTTATTTACAAGTGTAAATAAAACGCGGGTTCAAACCGCGTTTCTACAATAAAATGTAATTTCCCTTTCAGGTCTAGATTTAAATTGATTATTTATACTAAAAACGCGGTTTCAACCCGCGTTTTTCCGATAATTCTGCAAAAAATGGATATTTGTGTAAATATTTTCAACTTGTGAATATTTTCGTAAATAAATATTTTTTTGTGAATATTTTGAAAAAAAATTCTCTACAATGTATCTTTACATAAATCTAATAATTTTTTTCATTTCATGCATTTTTGTCATATTAATTAACCCATGTAAAACTCATCTAAGCAATTACAAACATTCAATTTATAAAGTAAGATATATTAATTATTCGCTTCTTAAATAAAATTGCAACTTTTTTTAGAAGGCAATAGAAATGGAAGCAAAAAAGGATAATGCATTAAATATATAAAAATATACAAGTATTTATAATTATATTATGTAGTGTCGGATTGGTCCACATCTTCTTTTTTTTTTTTACCAAAGAAAACTCAAATTTAACCCCTTTTTCATTTTTTTTTTGCAAATATCACCTTAGTAAATAAAGAATATCAACATTAAAAAATTATAAATATCAACAACTGTATAATTTGTAATATGCTCATTTCCTATAATGAAAATATCGTCAGTTTTACATAATGAATACTAGGTATTCACATTTCGTATATAAGGTATTTGTTATTCATATGTAGGATATTCATATTGGTTATTTGTGATTTATATATTTGATATTCTAATGTATTTGTAGTTTGTATAATAGCTATTCATGACTATAATACTGATATTCATAATTTATATTTAGAGTACTGCTTCAAGTTAGTTGGATATCCAGATTGGTAGAGAGGGCCAAGAGAGGAGGAAAGGCCTAGACAAGGTGGGCAGTTTGCTGCTCATCTTGAAACTCCTCAGTTTGATAGTCCTATTAAGGGTCTTAGCAGTGAGCCTAGCCCTGATCCTGCTATGGTGAATGCTATCTTTAATGAGGTGTTGAAGATGATGAAAGGAAAGGGCAAAATGGAGCACTATGAGAGCTCTGCAAATCAAGCATCAGTGCATTTTGCAGGTGTGTCATTTCTTATTGGTGCAAATAAAGGTGATAGGCACACTTGGATTGTGGATTCAGGTGCTACTGATAACATAGCATTTGATAAATCTATGTTTTCTCATTTGAAGAGTTTAGACAGTGTTATTTCTCTTGGTTTGCCTGATGGATCTAGTATTGAGGTTAGTCAGTTTGGGACAGTTTGGTTGAGAAATGATTTGCAATTGCACAATGTGTTGTATGTTCCCCAGTTTAGACATAACTTGATGTCAGTATCCAAAGTCTTGCATATGCAACAGTTGGAGTTTAGTTTTAATGGGGTATCATGTTGGCTACAATACCTTACAACTAAGAGGGTAATAGCTAGAGGAGCTGAAGAAGGAGGTCTCTACTTGATCAAGTCATGTGAAAGGGGGAATCAAGGCCTGGATGGAATCAGGCATATCAATAAAGCTCATACTGAGCATGGTTGTAATAAGGTTGTTAGTTTGAATACTTTACATGCTAGACTTGGGCATTTGTCTGTGTCTAAAATGAGACATATTGTTGATTGTAATCAGAATGGTTTGAATGAGTTTTCATGTGAGACATGTGATCTTGCTAAATTTCACAAGTTACCCTTTTCTAGAAGTGAGTCTATGGCAGATAAGTGTTTTCAGTTGATTTATATGGATCTTTGGGGTCCATACAGAACACCTTCTTTATGTGGTGCAAGATATTTTTTGACTATCTTAGATGATCACTCCAGAACCACTTGGGTTTATCTTTTGCAAGGCAAGCAGCAAGTGTTGAGGATCATTACTGGTTTTTTGAATTTAGTTGAGAATCAGTTTCAGATGAGAGTAAAAGTTGTGAAAACTGACAATGGGACTGAGTTTACACATAAGGGTTGTTCTGATTTGTTTTTAGAGAAAGGGATTATTCATCAAAGGTCAGCTCCTGGTGTTCATGAGCAGAATGGGAGAGTGGAACGTAAGCATAGACATGTGATTGAAACTGCTCGAGCTCTAGACAACATGCTGGTCTGCTTGTGCAGTTTTGGGGTGAGTGTGTGTTGAGTGCTGCTCATTTGATAAATAAGATGCCTTCTTCTTTGTTGCAGTGGAAGTCTCCTTTTGAGGTATTGTATAATGTCAGTCCTTCTATTGACAATCTTAGGACTGTTGGTTGTTTATGTTATGCCACTAGTACAAATTAGGTCATTAATAGCGAAAATTTAAAAGCGCTTATTCAAAACCGCTATTAATGTACGGGAAGCATAGCGCTTTTTCTAAACAAGCGCTGTGAATATATTTAGTTTATTTATCTTTTAATATATTTTTTCAAGTATAGCGGTTGTAGAAAACAAGCGCTATTAGTAGATGGGAAGCACAGCGCTTTTTTCTAAAAAAAGCGCTGAGAAGATATTTAAGTCTTTTTTTTAATATATATTTTAAAATCATAGCGCTTGTATAAAATAAGCGCTATTAAAGTGAAACCTTTAATAGCGGTTTTTAATTAAAAAACGCTATCCAAAATAAAAACAATTTTTTTAAGGAAACAAATTTGCTTTGCCCAAGCCCAAACTGATCGATCAATTGCAAATCCCTAATTCGATCACCACCACCAGCATCGATCGAGTCCTTCTCCTGCCGGATTGGAGGCGAGATCACCGGCGCCGTCGACGAGCCCACTTCTGATCGCCCTCCCAACCGTCAACGAGCACCTACCAACCACAATCGCCCCTGTCGCCGGTCACCAACAGCCCTTGACGATCAACTGCAGCCTTCTACTGTTATGTGTACAATAGTGCTCGATTTCCATCCCTTATCTGTCCTATTTCGGTTTCTGTCTAAACAAGCACAATTGCCCTCCCTTTCTACTGGTGTGTTTATGTTTAATTCGATCAATCGAGTAGCGATCGATTGCCTTTGGTGCTCCGGTTCTGAGTTAAAGTGCTCGAGAATTTTTCGAATTAATTGCTTCAAAATTTTTCGAGTGCTTCTCAATTTTTTTCGAGTGTTTTCTTGCTTCTGATTTGTGTTTTCAGTGTTTTCGAGTGCTTTGGGAACTGATTTAACCCTTAGGTATGGACCTGTCTGGAAATTTCGTTGATGGTGCTCAAATGTTGGGTGATTTGAACATCTTGGGGAATTTCCGGATGAGAACCGAGCATGACTTTGGTGAATTGTTTGTGAATTTTGAGCAATATCCTCCACATTTTAATTGCCGTTGACCCATAGTTGTTTTATATTTTTTAGTGTTTTTTGCTTCTGGAGTGTGGCCTTTTCATCTCTTTCATAAGATCTCTTTCGAGTCAACTGACTTGAGGTCGCAAGATATGTTTTTGTTAATAAATTTTGCTTGAAATAACTAGGATAACCTTATTTTATTTTATTTTA
Organism: Persicaria maculosa; assembly: GCA_963922045.1. Taxonomy (NCBI): domain Eukaryota; kingdom Viridiplantae; phylum Streptophyta; class Magnoliopsida; order Caryophyllales; family Polygonaceae; genus Persicaria; species Persicaria maculosa. The sequence continues at coordinate 16,702,127 of OY998257.1, read as the reverse complement.
TTTTAATGACTACTATGATAAGTTTCATTTTGACCCAGTCGTTGTGTTGCAAACACTTTGGGTTAACTATGTCTGATAGTAGAGAGCATGTGCCAAAATATGCTCAAAGTATTTGAACTTTGTTGTTTGTGTCTTATTCCCCTTTGATATTCAACAAACTTGTTTTATCTGCAGTAAGCTGATTACTTGTTGCATGGCGTACTTGCAGTTTGGTGACTGCCCTTTTCAACTAGTTGGCCCTCTTTGTTTGTGGTTCTCATTCCATTCATTGACTGACCATGTTCTTGCTGCATCTAGGTGGGGTCCACTTATCGAGCAAGCAACATACAAGCATCGACAACGTCTTTACCTCTCAGAACAGGCAACTAACTTAATCATCTTAATATACGCATCTGTAGTTGTTGATTGTATATTAAATGGTTATGTTTCTCTTTTGAGAATTGTTGATCAAAATTCAGAAGTTTCTATGCCCGTTAAGATGGATCTGTCTAAATCCTATTCTAAGTAGCTATGAGCTTTCTGCACTGTGGAGGGATAGAGTTCCATCTTTGTGATATATATATTAGTATAATTTATAGCAATTATAGTGAAATTACATGAAATATTGATTTAGAAGCTACATTTAACATATCAATCAAAATCTCATTTCTTTTGTCCCCTTGTCAGACTGACGGCAGTGTTCCAAATACACTTGTCATAGCAAATGTGGAAGTAGTTAAACCTAGAATTGCTACTGCTGAGCACATATCTCAGGTTAAACAAAAGTCTTTCCTGTCATTCTTTGGCATGTTAAGTGAGTGATGTTTATTTATTGACTTAAACATGTATAATATATGTACTTTGGCACTTGATCTTCCAGTTTAATGAATTGAGGCACAGTCTCCTTTTGCGAGGAAGTTCAAAACCATCATACATCCCCGAGGGGTAATACCAAGTAATTTTATGCACATTATAAGTTCCTTGATTTGGTTCTTTGTTTAATGGATGTTGAATGAGAAGATGTATGTTTTAGTTATATAAGTCATTTGCTTGCAACCAGACTAACAAACTAAGCTTATAATTTTGGCAATTGATGTGTCTGTTTTTATTACGTGTAGGTCAATAGGATCAGGGAACTTCCGCAGAACAGCAACATTGTTGCCACCCATACTCATAGTCCCGATGTAAGTAGTTTGTGAAATTTAATGGAGAAAGTACTAGCATAATAACATTATCTGGTCAATGAGCTGTCCAAATAGACCTACTCTCTTCTAGTTCAGATGTAATTTTTTGAAATGTTTGTCCATGGAACTTTTATACCAGGTGCTTATCTGGGATGTTGATAGTCAACCCAACTACATGCCAGGCTGTGCTGGGTGTTGCTGAGTCTAGTCCTGATCTTGTAAGTATTATTAGAAGGGCTATCGTTTCGCTTACATTCTGAAGGCTTTGCCAACTAGTAGTCTCAGTGATTAGATATATACAATGTAAAGTTATTCTTGTATAGGTTTCAAACTTAAGTATACAAACTTATGATCACAAAAACTGGAAGCCTTACTAGGATAATTGTTTAAATCTTGTATATTCACCTATAACATTTCTTAGCCCTTTCGCTTTTCTACTTACAATAAAATTATAGGATGCATTTGCCCACTTTTTTTTAAACTGATGTTAGTTCTTTCAAAGGGATTAAACTTCTTTTAGAAAAACTATAGAAGAACTTCTAATTTGGTAGAGACTCATTGTCCTAAAACATCTTATGTTGCATATTTTAACAGGACATGAAGATGATGCTAAATTTGCTCTTGCTATGTGCTCCACTGAACCATTTGTGCTTATTGGTGGTTGGGAACGACTCGTGGGTATGGTAGATGGGAATCATTTTGATTATATATCTAGGAATTATTTTGATTATCTAGGAAATACTTTTTTGTACCTAAACATATTAGACATTTCATTTTCATTATGATGCATGAATTTAATATTTTTGACATTGTTATGACAATTCAACTATTTGGTACTCTTTATGTGTGAAAATTGATATTTTTGGGTTCATTTGTGCATTTGAATCTGGATATGGTCGATTGTTCACATTATTAACAGAGATTTATGAATGAATATATTAATTAGCTGGTGGAAAAAAAATGTATGCATAGACAGCGGTTTTTAAGAAAAAAACCACTGTCTTTTAGCGAAAAAAAAGAATGATAGCGCTTTTTAAAAAAAAACCGCTATCCTTGTAATTTTAACAGCGCTTTTTCAAAAAACCGTTGTCTTTTAGAAAATTTTAAAAAAATAATAAAAAAAGAAGCTTGACAGCGCTTTTTACAAAAAACCGTTGTCCTTCCCATTTTAAGAGCGCTTTTTATTTTCCGCTCTTACCCATACTCATAGCGCTTTGATTAACATCACCTCAATAAGCGTTGTCCTTCCCTATAAAAAACCGCTCTTAATGACTTAATTTGTACTAGTGTGCCATTCAACCAAATGATTACAGAGATAAGCTTGGGACTATGTCTAGGAAATGTATTTTTCTTGGATATCCTCCTAGTCAAAAGGCTTTTAAGTTGTTTGATCTCAGTAAGAAAGGCATTATCATTAGCAGACATGTGAAGTTTGTTGAGGGTGTTTTCCCTTTTAAAGAATCTAATGGTTCAGTAAAAGACAACAGTAAGATAGTTGACAGAGGGGTATCTCTTGGTCATGATGATGATGATGAGGATTTCCTAAGTATGCCTATGATGGGTTTGAATGGGGAAGAGTCGTATGATTCAGTAGGGAGTCCTGCAATGGTAGAGATAGATAATGATAGAAATAATGGTGACAGGAGTGTCACCTTGGATAATTCTGAGCTAAGGGTTGAAGACAGTATGGGCAGTTCTCTTTCTCTGGTGGTGTCACAACTGAATCAAGATCAGTCTATGGGGCTGGGTAAAAGGCAGATTCATAGGCCAGCAAGACTGAATGATTACATTTGTTCAGGGTTGCCTTCTAGAAACCTAGATGTATCATCAGATTCTAGCAGTCAGTCTTTTGCAGTATTTTCAACCAATCACTTGGCTCATCTGTCTGAAGATTATATGCAATCATTTGTGAATATGTGTGAAACATTTGAGCCTCGATCTTATAATCAAGCTAAAGGGATTCCTCAATGGGAGGAGGCAATGAAAGCTGAGTTATCTGCACTTGAGAGGAACAACACTTGGTATGTCACTCATCTTCCTGTTGGGAAAAAGGCCATTGGATCCAAATGGATTTTTAAAATCAAGTACAAGCCAGATGGGAGCATTGAAAGGTTCAAGGCTAGACTAGTGGCAAAAGGGTATAATCAAGTTAAGGACAAGGACTACAAACAAACATTTTCTCCAGTAGCAAAGCTTGCAACTGTCAGGATTATTTTATCTGTTGCTGCTGTTAAAGGTTGGGTGCTTCATCAATTGGATGTAAATAATGCATTTCTGCATGGTTTCATTGAGGAGGAAGTGTATATGCAAGCTCCTGCAGGTTATGATATCAAACCTGGGTTGGTTTGCAAGCTAAATAGGTCACTGTATGGGCTCAAACAGGCAAGTAGGCAGTGGAACCATGAGTTAACTAAGTTCTTGATCAGGTTGGGCTATAGTCAATCCAAGCATGATTACTCTTTGTTTGTTAAAGCAGTTGGTAATGAGATTACTGGTGCCTTAGTTTATGTGGATGACATGCTATTAAATGACATTTCTAGCTCTGAAATTGCTCATACTAAATCAGCTTTGCACTCTGCATTTACCATCAAAGACTTGGGTGTAGCTAGGTATTTTCTTGGGATGGAAATGTCAAAGTCATCAGCTGGGATTTTGCTTAATCAAAGAAAATACATATTAGATATTCTCAAAGATGCTCAGATGGAAGCTTGTAAGATTGCTGATTTTCCAATGCAACATGGGACCAAACTTTCTGCAACAATTGGAGATCCTATTGAAGATCCTGAAGTTTACAGAAGATTAGTAGGGAGGTTACTATATCTGACTCTTACACGGCCTGATATTGCTTATGTGGTACAACAGCTGAGTCAGTTCATACAAAATCCTCTTAAGCCACACTGGAATGTAGCTATGTACCTGCTCAGATACTTGAAGGGTACATTTCATCTTGCTCTTTCTTATTCAGCCATGACAGACTCTACTCTTACAACATATTGTGGTGCTGATTGGGGCAACTGTTTGGACACTGGACGTTCCCTTTCAGGTTAATGTGTGTTCCTAGGTTCTTCCTTAGTATCTTGGAAGACCAAGAAACAAAAGGTGGTCTCTAAGTCATCAACTGAAAGTGAGTATCGAAGTATGTCATTTGCTGCAAGTGAATTGGTATGGATGCAGGGTATTTTGTCAGATTTACAGATGAAAGTTGGGTTACCTATCAAATTACATTGTGATAATCGAGCTGCTCAGTGTTTGGCCATGAATCCTGTGTTTCATGAACCAACTAAACATGTTTGTATAGATTCACACTTTATCCGTGAGATGGTGCAGCAGGGCTTCATTCAGACAGTTCATGTTTCTACCACTCTTCAGATTGCAGATGTCCTAACTAAAGCTTTAGGTGCACACCAGCATAAATTTCTGTGTTCCAAGATGGGACTTGTGTCTCCTACCACATGTCCAGCTTGAGGGGGGTATGTAGGACTATATAGGATGATGTAATAACAACAAAATGACAGGGGTATTTTGGTCATTTCCGGGTCGGTTATCAGCTGGTAGTATAAAGCTTACAGAGGTGGGAATTTCTATTTCAGAAGTTCATTTTTGTAACAGATTGAGATCTGTAAAACTCCACCTCCTTCAATGGAGTTCTTGAATCGAAATTAGCTTGATTGATGTTTGTTTTGTGTTTTGGTTGATTGATTCCGCAATATTTCAAAGACATGTATTTTGAGACGGAGGAAGTATTTGAAAATCATAGGCTAAATATTGATATATAATTCATGAGTAGTCGAACTCTACAATTTTAAGCCAATTTCATTGGCTTAGGTGATTATATGTATCCCTATTCTAAATCATCTCGATCTACTTTCAACTACAAATTATCGGATTTATGAGCTACTTTTTCATTGCCAATGATTGTTGATATAAAATCTATAGAATTGATATATTGGTATTGTTAATATTAAGAGATTTAATATTAGAGTGTTTGTTGTGATGTGAAGGATGGTTTGTACCATATCGAAAAACACGAGAATCCGAGCATTGGATATAAGTCAGTGGGTCACTTTTTCTATTGTCAATTGATTTTAGGATGAAACTCTGCTAGCCTTGTCACCCTTGGGTGCACATGATGCGCTTGGACGTGTGGACTCCCCACGTTATATAGTCAGACAATGACATATATAATTTATTCAATTGTCATCATATGTGTCCATCATATAATTTTACAATGAGTTATTTTATAAATATTGTACCTTAAATTATTTTATTTTTAGTCATTAAGATTGATTATTTTAGTTCATTATATCTAATGACAAGATTTCATTATTAATTAATTATCTATTAAACAATAAAATCTTATCATCAAAATATTTATATTAATTCTCAATCTTATATCTTACGTCCTTACAAAACCTATTATTTTATGATTGCTTGAAAATCTTTAATAAAAATTTCAAATAAATTATTTTACTCTTCACATAAAATTTAATAAAAAATAATTTTAATATAATAAAATATAATTTATCAATATAGCCCATAAAGATAGGGATAACAAATACTAGTAGAATAAACAGAGGGTGAAGCTTTATAAAATAACTTAACCTTTTTTGTTCGATAGATCTTGACATCGTAAAAATAATTTAATAATAAATCAATATAAATTTGCTTCAGTTAAGTGAGATATTTCACAATTACAATGAGATGTTAGATTTGTTCAAACTTGGAACTATTTTCATCACACTTTCAATGCATGCACTAAAAAAAGGCACTTAAACTAGAGAGAAATTACAGGGAATGCATAAGGCACCTCATAATTTAGAATTAAGATGAAGGTGATAATAGGAAGTTATTTCAAATTTAATTAGTTAATTTTAATAGAAAATTTTATATTTTAAAGTAAAAAATCTTATTACTTATTAAATTATAAGTAAATTATATGGCATTTTAAATTTTAAGCAAATTATTAAATAACATTGATCTTCTACCATTTTTTTATCACTTATTATTATTTTTTTCAACCTTCTAAATCAATAAGGGAAAATTTATAACAAGTGATAAAAAAAATTCAATCACAATTCTTATAAATCACTCTCATTAAATTGGCTAACAAATATAAAATGATATTTATTTTAAATCAAAATCAATACTTACCCCTCGTTTACTTTTAAATAGGAAAATATAGGAGTGAACTCCACAAATTTAGTCTATATTTAAGTTATAATTTATAAATTAATATTCTAATCATTTCTCTTTCTCATTTTTTATACAAATTTTGTTTTTTTTTCTAGTTTTAATACACGGTAACCATATATTTTAATACTAAGTCTCTAACCATTTCTTTCTATAATCCTCTAAACTAAAAAAATAAATATAATTATATATAATTATTATATATTTTTCATATAAATATTTTTATTACTTCATCTTCCATTCCTATTTGTCAAACAAACAATCCTTCAAAGTGCTACGAAGTTCCCATCTCCTATAAATAACGAAACAGCCTTTTGGGATCCTCCAACTCAAAGAGTACTCTGAGAGGGAGAGAGAAAATTTATTTAAAAAAAAAAAAAGGAAAAGAAAAAAAGATGACGTCAGCCGGCACGGGTCTAGGAAAATGCAGCAAGATCCGGCACATAGTCCGACTCCGGCAGATGGTACGGCGGTGGAGGCAGAAGGCGGCGGAGTCGTCACAGCGCAGCTGCGTCCCTCCGGACGTCCCGGCCGGGCACGTGGCGGTCACCGTGGGGAGATCAGGGAGGAGGTTCATCGTCCGGGCAACGCAGCTGAACCACCCCATCATACGGAGGCTGCTGGCGGAGGCGGAGGAGGAGTACGGGTTCGCCAACCAGTGGGGCCCACTCTCCCTCCCCTCCGTCGACGAGGTCTTCTTCCAAGACATCCTCTGTTTCATTGCCCGCCCCGACTCTTCCTCCTTCTCTTCCCCTCGCTTGGTCAATCTCGAGGACCTCCACCGGCACTGCCTCGTCGGCGAATCCCTGCCGTTGCTCCCCCGTAACTCCGTCCGGTGAGGGCCAAATTTCTGGTTGAGAAAATCAAAGAGGTGTAGAAGCTAGAACAACTACTTTTCACTCTTGTAATTATATAATTACAATTGGAAGTTTTTTAAATTTCCAAGCTATATTTTTTTTGGAGTTTAATTTCCAAGCTATATATAAATGTTGTTAATGGAAAATCTTGAAACTTTATGAAATTATCTTGAACAATTAACGGTATATGAAGTTATGAACATTGGCAGAGCTCGGGTGGCGTCAGCACTCAGTTCGAAAGAAAACCATAGATTTTATTTTTGATTTTTTTGGTAAGAATGTAAAAAAATAAAAAATGACAAAGGCAACTCAGCTTAGTTGGTTAGGAGGTGTAGTTATGAGCTCAAATCTCATTAGATTCACTTTTTTCATAATTTTTGTTTCTCTTATTTTTTTTATTTAAAAATGTCTAATTAAATACTAACAAATTAAAATTTCTCTACAATATATTTAAACAAAAATATTTTTTTTCTACATATACATATAAAAAAATTTCTTATTCTTTTTCATAGTTTTTATTTTTTTCTACTAAAAATAACTATTTAAATAACAAATTTAATATTTTTTTTCAATTATTTTTTACAATATTTTTCTTATACATGTAAAAAAAAAACCTCAAAAATTTGTTTAGCCCCCAGGAAAATTCTTAGGTCTGCCATGCCACTGGTTATGAACTATCATATGCATTTGTCTTGTATATATAGAATAAGAAATTAAAATTAAAAGTAAACTGGCCAACTGGGTATGTTGAATTTTTTTTTATATATATTAAGTAAATGGTTAATTTTCATAAATATTATCATTAATCTGATAAAAAAAACTAATAATTTTCATTAATTATTTATCCTTACACTATTTACCTATTTATTATATTTATTTTGAACAAAAAATGCATGATATGAGCTATATGACATGAATTTGCATTGTTTGAAAATTATTTAACATACTAATCTTACGAGACTGAAGTTTATAAGTTTATGTCGCTCCCAACCATCTCAACACAATCAAGAACCTACGATTTTGAATTTATAGGTATGGAGTATGCCTCAATCAGGGTGATCTAGTGATAAGGATAAAGGGATAGGTAGATGTTAGGAGGTCTTGAGTACAAGTACAATATATCCATGCCTTTCCCTCTTCACTTAGGCGAAAAATTGAGTATCATTATCCTTCCTAACAAGTACCAATGGATCAAATTAAACGACACAAGTTGGTTTATCTGGTTTGGGGATTAGGTTGATGTGCCCATGTTGTACAACTAGTTGTAACTTGTAAGATGAGTTATCATCAAAATGATGATATCAGGACAAACTTAGCAAAATTCTCTTATGCATTTACACATGTTAAAGATCAATACATATTTCATTGATGTATCTATTGGGCTTCAAACAAAGTCCAATACCATTAGCCCCAGAATCCATTAAACCTGTCTAACTGGTGCATCTTTTCAGTCTCATACTCTTATTCTTGGGTATGGTTTACTTGATTTTAATGTTTTGTAGTGTTTGGACTCAACAATAACAACAAATTCAGTGTATGCCATTTAGAGTAGAATATAAAATGTCGAAATGTACACACATTTTTCTCGACTAAATTGAGATAGTGTTTTCAATTGATCCAAATATTACAAGTTCGTTGATAAACTCAGCTGGTTCCAATCCGATGTCCTTTAAAAAAAAACTAAATACAAAATTTCCTTGATGGAAAGTGGGACAATTATATTTAGACACAAAATAATGCTAATTTGGCATGATTAAATGCTAATACAAGGTCAACTTGACCAACCAACCTCCAATTAAACAGACGTTATATCAACGGCCGGTGGTTGAGCTAGCTCTTGTCGGTTGTCATTTGTCCATTAGCCCCTTTTGGACCTATTCACACGGTGAAAATATCGCCTAACACACGGGGACTATTGCGGATTCTGAAACCGTGAGAAATGTAGCTAATTTTAGTTTTCAAAACCGTGAAAAATATCATGGTCACAGCTTCAGAATTAGTGAGAATTTTCACGGTCTCGGTTTCGAAAATCGGGTAATGAAATAGCCCAATTTAAGTGTTTTGGGCCAAAGCCCATGAAGTCCAAACCGAAGCCCAATCAGCCGGCCACGGATTTGAAAACCGTGAGTCACTTTCCCAACGCAAGCCTGCAAAAAAATCTGAAGATTCCCCGTAACCTCAGCCGGCCACGGATTTGAAAACCGTGAGCCACTTTTCCGTTTCCCATGCCAGCCTAGCCTGCACCCCTAGGCCTGAAGATTCTCGGTCTTCACTCATCCGGCCACGGTTTCCCAAACAGTGAGGTTTGTGGTCTTTCCCGATGGCCTAGGCTGCACGCCTACACTTGTGCACGGTTAATTGTTCACATTTTAAAATCGGTTGGCCACGGGTTCAGGAATCGTGGGACTTGATGTCCCTCTATAAAAGCGGTGAGGCCTCCCTTCATTCTCACTAAGCTCAAAACCAAAACCGCCAGACGAGCCCCCGTCGCCGACAGTCCGCCGGCCTCTCATCATCCCGGCGTTGCCGGCCGTTCATGTAATGACGTGGAAGCCATGGAAAAAAGGATTCATTCGCCTCCGAGGTGGTTCCGGAAATACGGATTCACAAAACACTACCGACCCCCGTGTCGATCAAAGGACCGAGGTTAGTTAGCGATGAATCTTTATTTAGATTTTGCATTTTAATGTTATATTATATGTTATGAGTATTTGCATTTCATTAGTGGTTTTGGTATGTTAGGATGTAATTAACGATTGCATGTGATTATGTGTTGATTTTCATACATGATGATTAAATTTGAATTCGGAATTTTCATACATGATGATTAAATTTGAGATCGGTTGAATTGGTGAAAAGGGTGTTGAGTAATTTGCATTTGAAGTGAAATTTTTTATTAGGTTAAACTTATATTTTATGAAAATGTTAATTTAAATATGAAGTAAAAATGTTATTAGGTTCAGTTTCCGGTTTAGTTTTCGTTGTTTATGAAAGAAGGTGTAATTAAATTTGAGTGGATGGAAATTGTGGTTAATTGGAAGTGAAATTGGAAGTGGATGGAAATTGTGTTGATGAATATTGTGTTAAATTTGAGTGGATGGAAATTGTGTTGATAAATATTAATTGGAAGTGAAATTGATGGTATGTGAAAATTCTATTTGATTAGAAATGTAAATTTATATATGAAGTGGAGTCGATGAAATATGTAATTTTGATTAAGTAGGTGTTGAATAAATAAAATGTGGAGTGAAATATGTAAGAATTGAATTTAAATTTAAAATGATGACAATTTTGGTTAAATGGGTGTTTAGAAATATGAATGTGAAATGAAGTTATTGTTAGGTTCAAATTGTATGCATTTGAAAAGTGAAATTTTATTTCAATTGATGATGAGTAAATATGTAGTTTTGGCTAAATAGTATGTGTAATGGGTATAATTTTGTGGACTATATTATAACACAAAATTAAGTTATATGAAATTGCAATTTTCTATTAGGCATTAAGACGGGCATTATCCCAGAGAGAACGGGTGCGCCCAACTGCTTCAGTGCGAAGGGGAGACAGAGAAACCGAGCAGGAGCTGCAGCCTGCCAGAGCTAGTACATCAGCTCTGCAGCCTCGGATAGGTGTTCCGAGCCCAGCTCCGCCTACTTGGGTTAGCACATCACAACCCGAGGAGGGTGGGTCCCAGGCTCTCTCTCATTCAGATGCAGAGAATGATGTGCGTTCTATGAGGGGAGCTGATTTGCAACAAACAGTAGGAGACCCCCGGATTCCATTCGATCAACCGGTTGCACCTCATGTAGTTGTAGACGAACAACCGAGTTGGGGATGGGCATTGGGAGAGGATGCGTGCTGGGGTAGATCTAATATTGCAGAGTTTCTCGAGCCACCAGTCCATTGTTGGGTACCACCAGGATCTAGAGCTCCCGACGCTAATGTCGGTCCTAGCATCCACGTCGGCCAGTCCTCATCTCGACATGGGGAAGAAGCTAAGGACCTTGGCCAAGATCACGAGGAGGTAGTTCAAGAAGATGAACATGTTGCTGCTGACGAGGACTTTGGGGACGGAAGACCTCGATTTGATGAACCATTGAAGTGGTATAAGACACGCAGGGCCAGATCTTTGTGGCTAGGCCATGTGATAATCATATATAATTATAATATGTTCATCATGTATTATTGTTATAGGGTATCCTTAGTGTTAGAATTGAAGTACTAATTGGGTAATTGTTGTGAATTGTAGGGTGATAAACTGCTGAAGAGCATACGACATATTGAGAGATTTGAGGCCCTCCGTATGTGGTATAGGGGTGAGGGAGGTGCTGATGCCTGGTGGCAACTAGTCTGCATGAGCGGACTACAGGACTTGCATGACATTAGCTTTGGTAATGTTGATTACTGTTTGATCCAACCCTTTGTTTATCGGTGGCATCCGGAGACGAACAACTTTCATTTTCCGTGGGGAGAGATGACAATTACCCTACATGATGTCCACGTGTTGCTAGGGTTACAGATTGATGGTTCATAAATGAGGGAATCTTTATCACTTGAAGACCGCAAGTTATTCCTCACCAGCCGCCTGCAATTTTCCGCTAGAGACATTACACCCTCGGGGAAGACCTTCTCCCACTTAAAGCTTGATGAATCGCTTTCAGAGATGAGGGCTAGACGAAACACATCTCCTTCGGACATTGCATCTGGTTACCTCATGTGTGCTAGGTGCTTGTTTGTTGAACGACAGGTCAACGAACGAAATTCCGTTGTGGGCTGTGGATTTTGTAGTAGACCATCGCCGAACTGGAGACTACGCATGGGGTACAGGTGTTCTGGCATACCTGTATAGACAGCTTGGTGATGCTTCTCGTATCGGAGCAGGGACAACCGGTGGTTGCACACCATTGTTACAGGTACCTTTCGCAATATATGGGTGTTGTATTTTTTTTTCTCACTAACCTTTTACGTAATTGCTTAAAAGTAATCGAACATACTTGTATTGTTTTATAGTACTGGATTTTTGCACATTTCCCTATGTTGTCCCCGAGTGTATTGGAGGATCGTCTCCTTCACGACAACCAACGTTGGGCCAGGAGGTACACGGTAAGACCTACCCCGTCGATAAAAATGGAAAGGGTGACGAGCTTCGTCCAGCAGATTGAGGCAATGCGTGCTGAAGATGTGAAGTTCATGCCATATGAGGACAGGTATCTCGACTTCACTTCGTTCTATAAAGTTTCTTTGTATCACGGCGTTATACATATTGGGGACGTAGAGGAGCCGTACATGCCCGACCGTGTCCTGCGCCAATTTGGGTACATTCAAAACATACCCATCTCACGAATTATGCCGTTGAAGGAAGACCGTCCTCTGCAGGGGCCCAACATCTGAAGTTAAAGTTCCTATCTGCTGTTGACAAGTGGCAAAACCGGCGATACGACCCAGCTGCCATTTTCGAGATTGGTGGTCTACTCCGTGCTGTGGAGCCGTATTCTGTTGCACCTGATTACATTCCATGGTTCATGGCGCATGGGCATCCATACGTGTTCAGCAACTCAGTCCAGGAGCCAATCGAGCAGGAAGCCCCTGCCCCAGTACCTCTCTACGCTGCGCGGGGTAGTCTAATTATGCATTTAAAGTTCTTATGTTTCATACGTTTAATATATATTTTGTATTTACTTTACTGGGCAATTGCTCAGCGACTTACCGTGTTGATTGTTCGGCTAAGGGAAATGATTGCACGGGGAGAGGGCATGTACTCTGACCGGGAGATTGAAGGATATCTAGATGAAGCACTGTCGCCTAACATTCCAGTTGCACCCACCCAGGTTCGAGCGACTCAGCAGCATTACGATTATTGGCAGGAGCACCAGCAGTAGTTATTATTTTGAAACCCTCCCTGTAGTATTTGTATTTGGACTATGTTGTATGGTTTTCTGTTATGAGTACTCTAGCATTAGTTGTTTGCTTGAATTTATCGATCGTAATATGTATTATGGGAAGACCAAGAAGAGAAAATCTTATATTATAAATGCGTAGTATGAAAATGCGATAATTTAGCATGCAAATCGCTTACACAACACCTGATCCATGTCCATACTGTTGACGATAGTTAATAAATTGTTGAATTCTCTCCATGAACGGGGAATCCCAACCATTGACAGTGGGATGGTGGTAATGAGTCCATTCTGGTGCCATTGGGGGGAGTGGTGAACCTGGGCGGAGCCAAACTGGAACCCAATGACATCTTCCAACCCATGCCAAGGCAACAACGTCTGTAAGTGGATTCACATTCCTTCCGGTTACGGTGATTGGGAGGCATGTGTGTGGACCATCAATGCTGAGCACCACAACAACTTTGTGATAAAGTGTCGCGACTGCTAGTGGAACTAGCGGTGCCTCCATCCATGTCTCTGGGCGATGAAGACATGGTGCTGGGTTAGAAATGTCCACGTTACTTATGAGGATATCTATGGTCGCCAACATTGAGGCTTCCTCATACAACAATCTATGCGTCCGTAACTCCATCGCGATCTCTAATCGAACTAGCATGTACCGATGTTCGCTATATCCTAGTAATAGGGCGATGGCACGAAATCCGCAGTGACTGTCTCCCTTGACACTAGTCAAGCTAGTCACAAAATATTGTAACACCCCCTTCTATAAACGAGGGAATGTTGCAGCGCCAGTGATTACTCGGACTTTAAGGTCTTCGTAACCACCTTAGGCTTATAGGGACATGCTACCATGCTCCCATAAATAAGATGATAACAAAATAAAATACAAATAGCGGAAGACTTAAAATATAACAAATGTTTATAAACTCACAATTCAAATTACAGTATCTAATACATCAAAACATTATAGCGGAAGACTTTTTAAAAATAAACATTTAACAATTATACAATATTTTCTATGATCTTTAAATAATTAAATCTTGAAAATAAAATGTCTTCTTAATCTTCTTCAACTTCTCTTCGGAGACTACACCTTAACCTGTGAACCGGAGACTGGGGTATTGTACAAAGACAATGAACCCCTAGCCGTTCAAACAAAGGACGGTTAGTTCGCGAGAACTAGCAAGTGACGACTCAAAAATTGGGACTACTTCAAATTTGCAATCATTGACCTTTAATGGTATGAATTTAAACCTGAATGTGATTATTAGAGTATTTTAGATGGGCTAATAATTTGACGACACAACTTTTATGACAAGGATAATCCCGAAGGATTGAATAAGATAAGAAGTAGGCGATGAGCACCCTTAGGAACCATACCCCGATTACGGATGGGATATGATATAGCTTGAATTAGTTGTGATCACTATGAAACCGATGTTTATCACACACTTTACTCACTTTCCTCCCATTGAATATCTTAAACGTACACAAATTTACACAGTGTTACACATTATAATACTTTGATAGTTTACACATTTCACAACACACGTCTCTTAATTAATTAACGATCATATGATACCGGTCCCGCTCTCAATAGCAGATAACGACCTACTACATTTTTATTTGGTAGTGTAACATTCCGATAAATAATATATGCGCGTTCGGAATGTGTGAGTTTCAAGAAACTTTTAGACCGGGGAATAACGACCTCGACCTGACTCTACCACATCACTTTCACTTAACTTTACACGTTACGTATCACCTTGATTTACATTGATCGGTGAGTTTTACTTGAATTGATCTTGATTCAATTGAGTTCCGATCTTAGCACACAATCCTCGCATTTTTCACTATTGATTAATGTCATCCTAGGTGATCACACAATACAAAAATAATCCATATTATTTAAAGGTAACATGGATGCCAAATAGAATAAAATAAAATAACGGATGGAAACATCAATGAAATAACATGTTCCATACCTAAACATTGTAGCATGAAAGAACAATAATAAAATCATGCTTTAAAGAGACGGAGGGTAAACTATATTATTATTTTATATTAAGGTCAAATAATAACTTTACCCAATTATACTTGCCAAATCCAAACCGACGATTAAATAAATTACACAAAACGGGTGAATTGTAATTTATTTTATTTAACTTGGCAAGCAACCAAATGAAGAAAACAACTAGACACGAAAGCACTGAAATGAGCAGAAAGGCTCGAAAAGTCACTTGCCTTTTTCGCCTTGTTGGATTTCGAGACCAACTATGGACTTCAAAGACTTGATGACAGAGTTAAATAAATTAGCAACAGATCTACACACATAAATTACGAGACACGAAAAAGAATTTACTAATTGGTATTTTATACACATAATTGACTTATTAATGCGAAATAAAATCGAATTAATTATCAAGTTGTTGATTATACCAATTTGATCTTCGAGGCTTTCACGTAATGGGTGTGTCGGAACTTGAGATTACCGCTGCAAACGTTTTAAGAATTAACGCGAGTTAAAATACGTTCTAAGACTACATGATAATTTTTATAATTTTAAAAACTGAAATAGGGCATACTTTATAGGAATGGAAAATATGGGGAGGTTTTATGAAATTTCCACATCTTCTTCTTCTTCCCGTCACTTGCACAGTAGACTACAAGCTCCTCACCCATGGCTACTGGTGGCGCGGCGGTGCAGCTCGGCAACGGCACGGTGGCGCCCGATTTAGGTGGTGGTGGTACCGGCTAAGGGCGGCGAGACTCCCGGTGTTCCTGGGCGGCGACGGCGGAGCTCCGGGCGGCTACGACATCGGCGACCTCCAAATTTGAAATTTGGGGGTTTTCGATTTGGGTTGATTTGGGATAAAATATTTGAGGGAAAATATTCCTAGGTGAATTTAGAACTCGATGAGATGGTTTTTGAGCTCTGATTTCTCAGGAATGTGGAGATATGGTCCCGATATGGTGAAACCCCTTTATCTCTATTCAGACGATTTCGTAACCGATTTCTCAAATTGAATATGCCATTATCATCATATTCATTTCGGTAGTCAATAACATTCATCAATTGGATCAAAACCGACGTGGCCATGACCAGATTTGGGTGAGAACGAAGTAAGTGTAGTAGAATATTCCTCGAATCGAATTGAATGTAATACCTCCCATCAATGAATGAAATAAGTTTTAAACTCTTCAAAATTCATTTAAGACTAATCCCCTTAATGAATTTGAGACGAAAATGGTGAATGGAGGAGCTAGAGTTGGCCATGGTGGAAGGTTGAAGAAAGGTGAGTCAACTCACTTCACTCGGTCAACGTAACCGAGTTGACTCGCCAATTTGAGTTAACATCTTTTACCCATTAAATAAAATAGGAAACATAAAATATAATATAGTATATCTATGACAGTGATGATGATGATGATAATTATTATTATTATTATTATTATTATTATTATAATGATAATAATAACAATAATACTAATAATAATAAGATATGGAAACATTTTTTTTTACTTTTAATTAGCTAAAATATTTATTTACTTTGAATTACATTACAAATTTGTTAAATATATAACACTTGTTTCATAAACTTATATCCAACCTACATGTTCCCATAAAAGCTATATAAAATCTAACTTGAATCCTTATTGAGTTAATTTGTTAAATATATAACACTTGTTTCATAAACTTATATCCAACCTACATGTTCCCATAAAAGCTATATAAAATCTAACTTGAATCCTTATTGAGTTAATTTAATCGAAATAAGCTTCTAGGCTTGAGAATGGACATAATGGAAATAATCAACCAAGTACTTCAGAACTTTTGATTTATAGTACTAGATGTTAAATATAAATACTTGGGTCGTCAATTATATCAAAATTAAGATTGAGGTAATTTAATTAGAGAACCTTTCACTTTAAAATAATTAAATTACTAAAGGAATTCTTACTTTTAATTATAATTATAGTTAAAATACAACAAGTCGGCTCATAAATCAGACTTATTTTACATCAAGGAGGTTATTGAAATAATTTAATTAAAATAAATTTCAAATAAAATAGTAAAGAATGAAATAATGAACTCACATCAATATTTATATAGTTAAAATAAAAGTCATGCCTTATCTTAGTAAAAATAAGGTTGACTCTTAAAATCATAAAGTTCAGGCGAATTTTATGTTCTAAATAATAAGAACTGAAATATAAGATATATATTCCATAAAAAATCTTATAATTTCTTTTATTTTAAAATTTTAACCTTATTCATTTACTTAACTTAAAACAGAAATATCCAAAAATACTTTGGGCTATTTCAAATGTAACATAAATGCGTCCACCTGGCCCCTGAAAACTACTTGTGGATTTACTGTACTGTGCTCACCCTCTTCAACACCAGGCCCACGTCCTCTGCCTCGAGCCCGACCTCTTCCACGTGCATGACCTGCAGCCTCCCTTCTACCATGCTCGAACCCACTCATATTGTGTTGGACAGAACGCCTCCCGCTAGGACGCCCTTTTGGGTTGATTCCAGTTGGCTCTCTCATGGTGGTTTGGCCTGGGTTTCGCATGTCGAAGAAGAACGAACCAATTTTATCAACATCATCTTCAGTCAATGTGTCAGCATCCATCTCACGTCGTAGATTGGTTAGTTCAAACCGGTTTGGGTTTATGTACTCAGTGTCATCGTTATCCTCTTCTACAGTGATAACTCTACTCCAAACTACTTGCCTCCAAAATGGATGAATCTTGCTTGGATGTAAGGGATTCCTACTATCTGTAACTTCTATGAATTCGTGAACACAAGGCACTCCATGCGCATCACGCCAATAACGATCGCGACATACACCATCATTGTAGGTAAGACTTCTGGACTTGTTATAGTTTTGTAGCAGCAGGTCAAAACACTCTCGGGTGACCTTCATCTGGAGGAGAGAAAATATTGGGTTGCTGGATACACTAACCTCTGTCCTCAATCGTGACTTTTCAAGGGATCCCTTTATCTGGTCAATCTGTTCCTTGATCATGGCGTCGATGCAGTTGGTAATGTAAAGACCGGAAAAATTAAAATATTATTTTCTTAAAATATTAAATTATGTTCGACTTTAAAATTAAGATTCTAGAAATTTTGAAATTTTCGACCTCGAGCAACTGAATTTTTTTAAACGAACTTCTATATAGTTTTGAACTGGGTATTAGAAATGGATTTTGATTTTCGCTTTCGAGATCGAGCATTAATAAAATTTAATTTGAGCTACGAGTATTGATTGAAATTTATTTAATTTTCGATTATCTTGAAATTGAATTAAAATTTGATCAAATTTGATTTAGTCGGGATTCGATCGGGCGAGCGGGTTTTGAGTCTTTTCCGCTAGTTTGAATTGGGTATTGTTGGGACTACATATATTTTAATTTCATTTCTTTTCTCTCTCTCTCTCTCTCTCTCTCTCTCCCTCCCCTCGGTTTACTGTCACATGAGAATGGTCCCCCCTCTCTTTCAGCCCACTCCACCATTTCTCTGCACTCACACATACACTTTGCAAAATTTCTATACCCAGCTCACCTTGTGCCAAACCCTTATCCAAACACCTACCCAATCCTCTTCCTTCATCCATTTTCTCTGCCTCTGCCTCTCCTCTCCTCCTCTTAAAGACAAAGACAACCCACAAACCACCACCACCTCCTCCTCCACTGGCAGCCATCGTCACCATCACCACACCTCACCTTCACCTTCTTCGCTGCACCACCAGATGCCACCACCAACACCACCTCCCATCTCCTTTCGCCGCCGAGCGCTTCTCTGGTTGAAGAGCCGAGCAGATTCCCTCCTCCTCCTCCCCTGTTTCCGCCAAGCCACCACCACCAGCTGCATCTCCATCTTCGCCTCCTTATCTTCTATGAGGCAGCAGCAGCAACACCTCTGACGTCCATGGGATCCCTGGAAGCCGCCGAAGGAGCCGTCGCCGAGCCACTCCTCTTGTTCTTCCTTCTCGGTTCCTTTTCGTGTTCAAGCACGGTAAGCATTCTCTCCTCCTTCCTTCTCTCTTAAACCCAATAAAACTCCACCTTTACGCCTCTTAGCATCGTCCTAGGCCGAGAACTTCCTGATTTCAACTCCGACGAAGCCAAATCGAAACTCCGAGCCTCGTTCCGGCAAGACAAACTCTCTCGGTGAGCCCTCGTTCTCCCTCTTTCCCTCTGTCTGTGTTTGAAACCTGTGGTGTGGGTCTTGGTTGGTTGTTTGAGTCGGTCGGGGTGGGTGCTTGGAGTCGGAAGGGTGGCCGCCGGCAAGCCTAGTCCACCTCCTTCTTCTTCCGGCTGAGTGCCCTGTTCTGAATCTTGGGAGGGAGACAGTAGCTTGGAATCGGATTGGGCCTGATTCCTGGGCCGAGAGTGATAAGCTTGGGTTGGGAGTGAGGGCATTGGATCCGGGTTGGGAGTGAGAGCATTGGACCCGGGCTATCGGGTTGGGCTTGGAATCCGGGTGGGCTCCTCCTCTTTGCTTCCGAGTTGGGCTTCCCTATTCAGTTTTTTTTTGGGTTTTCTGGGTGGTGGGTTACATATATATGGGTGGTTATTTTAATTTCGGTATTGTTTATATATATGTTAAATGTTATGGTTATATATATATATATGCATATATTTATATGTTGTATTGATTATTATTTCGGATTTTGGGGAAGTATATATATATATATATATATATATATATATATATATATATATATATATATATATATATATATATATTCTGAAATATTTTAATATATTTAGAGGATTTTAAAAGTAATTTTAATTGAGATAAGTTATTATATTATGTTTATAAGGGTGATTTTAAGATTTGGATTTTTAAAGAAAGTTATGTCGGAATTATTTTAAATGGTATGATTTTATAAGTTGGTTAAGGATTTAAATTGTATATGTTGACTATATGATATGTTATATCCTTATTTGAATATTATTATTATTTTGGAATTTGGTTATAATTATAAATTCTGGAAATTAATCGTTATATACTGTGTATTGTTTTCAAAAAGGGTATTAATTGGATTATTTGATTGATGCATTTTATGAGAATTTCAATATGTAAGTTGAGAATTTTAAAGTGAATTGTTGGTCTTGATTTATAAATATGATTTGTGAGATTAGAGTTATTTTAATAATCTAATATTGGAATTTATTTATATATGGTTTTTGAGATAAGAAACATTCCGGGATTATTTTATAACATGATTTTGGGAAAATGGGCCTTAAGGTTTAAATGTTTAATGTCGGGATTTAGATAAGCGATTTTAAAAGAGTTGTTTGATTTTCTAAGTTGAGTTCTTTGAGAGGTTGTTTTGAAAATGAGATGATGAGATGAGATGAACATGAAATGAGATATGGTTTGTGATGAAATGAGATGGAATAATCTGAAATGAGATATGAAAAGAGATGTATGATAGTTAGGGGCGCCTTGTGTGAATTAGATAGACTTATGCATTTGTATGTTATTAGGTGATTGTGATATGTTGGACATTGCTTGCTATTGGTGACTCTTACTTGGATTCTGCTTCTGCCTTGTTCTCTGCTGTTCGGCTTATTCAGGTAAGTTCCTTTATGGGCTTACTCAGATTCGAAAGAGATTACCGGCTTGTGAATGTATGACATACTAGGTGTTGCATAAGAATTAAAGCATGCCATGTAGTATCATGCTAGGTTGCACTTGTGATTGAGCATTTTATTTCTTTACGCGTATGAAACAGAACGGCCGTTATCTGTGATAGTCCTAGAGTCTTTGCTAGGGTCATAGGGTAGCCCAGCCCCATCGGGTGCCCTGAGTCTATCGAGTCGATATGAGCATGATGATAGCCCAGCACCATCGGGCATGTTTATTTTAATTTATGTTATGATGATGAGACATGATATGATGATGAGATATGATATGATGATGAGATATGATATGCTATAGCATCGAACTGGCCAGTCTCTGCACTAACGGAAAGGGGTGCAGAGGTAGGAGAGGGACATGCCACTTGGCATTCTTTGGGCGCCTTTACAATTATTTCTCGCGTATTGTAAATTAGGATCATGCTAGTGTGATTTAATTTCCGCATCTGCATCATCTTTATTATTAGCGTATGTGTATGTTCGCTTGCTGGACAGAGCGTGTTGGGGCCTCGGTCTGACCCCGCTCGCACCAATTGTTTTTAGGTATGATTGCTCCCTGTTTATATGGCGTGGGAATTCCCTGGCGATTGCAAAGAAATCTGTCTAACCCCGCTAATCTGGCCATACGACTTTAGAATTTTGTTTTGGTTTTGACCCGGCCTTGCCGTGGCTTTTGTATCTAAATCGTATTTCCGCTTTACTTTCGTTTAAACTGAATTTATGAAAACTTCGACTGATTAGAGGTTTGAAACCTCGACCCGTACCTGAATTGCAACATCCGAACGAAGGTATCTGACCTTCGAAACGTATCCCGGATATTTATATCCGGGCCGTTACAGGTAACATCAAAAAACCCGCCAACAGATGTGTTCAACATTGACTTCAACTTCGAATGAGCAGACTCACAGCTGAACGATATAGATAATCATGATTAGTTTATATGGAAATCAGGGATATCTAATTGTGTAGATTTGATAATATAATAAGGACACACTTACATGTTCGTTGTTCGTGTTCCGAAGTGAGGGTAGCAATCGACCCATGCTCTAACAAGAGCCTCTTTGTAGTCAGTCAACCAAGTTGATTGTAAGTAAGACATAAGTCCCCATTTGGACTCCCACTTTTCATGCATGCTAGCTAATCGACCCTCGTAACTATCTTCCATCTTGGACTCGAATAAGGCATAACAGTCGTTGTAAAATGCCTGTTGTCGACCAGCTGAGTTTGTACTCCTCGCCTTCAGCTAGATGTTGCACATAACATGCCACCTACATAGCATATGTTTCACTGTGGGAAACACCTCGTTTAGAGCCTTAATGAGACCCAACTCGCGATCTGTGACGATAACATCTGGTAGCCTTTGTTTTCACAAATGCTTAACTCGTCTCATTGCCCACACATAGTGATCCGCATTCTCCCTTGCCATGAATACAAATGCAATTGCAAATGTCTTCTTCGTGCTTGTTATTCCTACGATCTCAAGCAAGGGCATTTGGTACCTACAAAAACTAAGACCTTATGTTACCCACATAATAGAATCACAATTGAAATTAATATTGGCATTGATTAAAGTAAGTCTTACTGGTTAGTTTTATATGTTGTGTCCATCACGATCACATAAGGAAATAACCTTAGAAGATGTCGTGAGTCTGGATGGGCTAATATTATGTCGCTAACCTCGTTACCTTCTTGAAGAGGAGACTTCCTCGACACAACATAGTAACCTTTTTTTATCAAGCGAGTGTAATGCTTATGGTAGATCCCTTCGACCCTCCGTCTCCTCTCTCTTCATCTTCCCCATGGCATTGTACACTTGTCGAATGTCGGCAATACATTCAGCGTCGTCAGTCTTCAGACCACGCAAAATATTACGAGGTCTTGTCCCAATCGTCGCATCACGATACACCGTTGCCTGTTGTGAGGATGTTAGGCGACTAGCATACGCATGGCCGAACAAGTTTTCCGGGAGGGGGTGAGTATGGGATCCACATATGACACGTATTGTCCAATTTTCATCCCCGTGTTGTTGACCCTCTGTAAAGACCAAATATATTCCGTATTATATAATTATTATTTTAGTTAAAATTATTTGAATTATGACTGTTTTATTCGTGTGATTGGAAGAAAACTTGTCCCCGAGCAAGGTCAATTTTATAAATCTTTCCGACTTCATTTTAAATTAGATTTTACTCGGAATCGAATTCCGTTCTTGAGTATTTGAATTTTAAAAATTTATTTCTTACTCGAAATGTTGTAATTCAATTTAAATTCTTAACGTCGGAAATTCGAAATTTCAAGGCGAATGAGATCCTCCCACCTCATTTATCATTAATTATATTTTATATATAAATAATATATATTTATATATATATATTATTAATTTTATTTATTTAATTCTCTCTCTCTCTCTCCCAGCTGTTACTATCGGTCCCCCCCTCCTTCCCCTGCATTACAACAGACACCCACACACAACCCCTCCAACCTCCCTCTCCACACACCCACACCCCTGAATCTGTCCTTAAAACCGTTCCTACCTCCCCCTCCTCTTCATTCCATCATCACACTCTCTCTCTCACCTCTCCCTCCGCAGAAAACCCACAAAAAACCCAGGAGGAAACCCACAAAACACCCCCATTTTCATCACACATTCCATCACCAAGAAATCACCTTTCCTCCTCCAAATCTCTCCTCCAGGCAGCTAGCGACTCTCCCTCACACCTTCGGAGCTCAGGGGAAACGCCAAACGTCACTGGAGCCGCCACCGTGCCGACGGAAGCGCCTCCCTCCTCTGTTCGGTTCAAGCCTCGGTAAAATGTCTCCCCTCTCGCGTCTTCGCTTCTAACCTCAAAAGCGGTTCCTTTACTCGTTCCTCTCCCTTCCTAGACACAGTAGAGCCCCTTGCGGCCACGGAGGAGCTATCGCCGGAGCCGCCACCCCTTCTCTCCCCTGTTTTGGAGCCGAAAAGGTAACTCATTCGATCCTCGTCCCTTGCCTTCAATCGGTGTATTCGTCGCGCTTTTAACCCCTTTCCCCATCGTCCTAGGCCGGAGCAAACCTCTTTCCCCCCCATTGCGGCACCAGGCACCACCCGGAGCACTTCGGCGGAGCTGCAACTTGGACTCGGTAATCCTCTTCCTCCTCTCTCCTTTCTTGACTTCGTTCCCTCCTCTCTACCATGGTTGGGGTCGGAATCGCCATCCAATCCCTTGGGGTAGAGGTCGAGTCGAAGAGAGCCCTAGCTGGAGCTTTCTCCCTCTCTTCCCGTCGCTTTCCCGCTTCCTCTGCTGCGTCTGAGGTTGAAGACGATGGGAGGCCCTCGTGGGCCTGTTTCTTGGGCCGGGTTCACAGGGAAACGGGTTATACCGTTTAAGAACCCGGATCCCCCCTTCCCTCTTTGCTTCAGCCCACAACCCGTATCCCCCCCCCCCCTTGTGATGTTTCTATTCGGGTCTGGGTCGGGGTTGCAAGGTTGGGTGATGGGCTGGACTCAAGCGGGTTGGGCTTACCTTCCAATTCCTTCAGCTGGGCTGGCTGGGTTGGGTTAATTGTTTTTGGTGGGCTGTATATATATATATATATATATATATATATATATATATATATATATATATATATATATATATATATATATATATATATATATATGAATATGTTATATATATTCTATAGTAACATTATTTTACTTATTATTGTTATTATTATTAGTATCCTTATTATTATTGTTGTTATTATGACAAATCTGATTTTATGAAAATAAAGTTGGGAAAGTGTTATATTATAAAATGATTTGTATAAGTGCCTTGTGTTGAATTTAAAATGTTTTAGTTGAGAAACTTGAAAGGATTTATTTATAAATTTGAAGGCGTGTTATATTAGTTATTTATGTATATTAGAGTAATTATTTAAAAGAAGGAGTTTCTATGGTTTGGAAATATCTTTTGAGAATTGTGTTAAGAACCAAGATGACGGAATTATCTAATAACGACTTTGACTGAGTTTGACCAAAAATTGGATATTTCGGATATTTTCTCGGAATTTAGTTGTTTCCTTTGTGAGTATCTTGTGAAAAGGTTCCTATGTGTTAAATAGTAGAATAGTATCTCATGGCGCCTTATTCGCTTATATATTAGGTGTTTGTTGATTCTTGGATTCTGCTTCTGCTGTATCTTTTGCTGTTCGGCTTACTCAGGTAAGTTCCTTATGGGCTTACTCAGATTCGAAAGAGATTACCGGCTTGTGAATGTATGACATACTAGGTGTTGCATAAGCATTAAAGCATGCCATGTAACACCTAGCATTTGTATGAGTTTTTTTTTTTCAAAACTGAAATTTCCACCATTTGTAAAACCGTGATAATTGATGTTTTTTCCCCCAAAACTAAAATTTTTACAGTTTATAAAATTTGGTGAGATTTCTATCTCTTCTACTACAGTAACCCTAGATTCAATCCAATTGACTGTCACTGATTTCGAAATCAGTGACAGTCAATTTCTCACGGTTTGAGAAGCTGTGGCAGCCATATTTTTCACGGTTTTCAAATCTGTGATGATGAACGTGCGTTTGGCGGTATTTTCACCGTGTATAAAGCGATTCTGGCCCAAAAGGGGATGGCTAGCTAGCATGGGCGACCGTTGAGGGCACATCAGTAGATAAGGACTTAAACTAATTAATAGAGACCAAAAAGAAAAAACTGAAACCAAGTAATTAATAGTTATATATTTGTAAGCTTTAAAATAAGGTCAATCATTAACTTTGGTTTTTGGTAAAAAGATTTTTTTATGAGGTTTCAAACTCTCATACTTTTTACATTTGTATGGGTCCTTGGATTGAATCTAGGGTTACTGTAGTAGAAGAGATAGAAATCTCACCAAATTTTATAAACTGTAAAAATTTTAGTTTTGGGGGAAAAAACATCAATTATCACGGTTTTACAAATGGTGGAAATTTCAGTTTTGAAAAAAAAAACTCAGCGGTCACGGTTTAACAAATCGTGAAAATCTTAACTTTTGAAGAAAAAAAACTCAATTCCCACAGTTTGGGAAAACGGAGAAATTTCAACTTTTGGGAAAAAAAAACTTTAGCCGCTCACGGTTTGACAAACCGTGAGAGTCCTTAGGTTACAAAATTCCCACGAATTTTAGAATTATGGCCGTTGTCATGCCCTTTGTGATAAATTGGTCATTCGGATATCAATTCGGTTATATTACCAATGATGAAAAATCGCTTAACTTTTTGAAGTAAATAAAAGATCGATTATTTTGCAATATAATTTTAAAAAAAATTTAAACGTAATTTTTCATATGTTTTGTTATAAAATTATTTTTTTAATATAAATTTATTATCTAAATAATTATTTGTTACGATCTCCTCTCGTTGTTGGCTGGTTGTTACTTGTTTTAATTTTATTAGCAGCAAGTAATTAATCCATCGTATTGCAAAAATGAGATGGCCCATGTCTCTCCATATATTTTCTTCAAGTAGTTGTCATTCTTAATTAGGGTATATATAAATTATAGTCCTTCCCGTTTATTTATGTTTTATTTTTATTTTTTCCTTTGGACAGCTTTGGGCCCAAGGCAAAACCTTGGGCCCAAAGCACCAATTTTCGGGCCACCTCGGGCCCAAGAAAAATCTTTTGGGCCCAAGGAAGGGTTGTTGTGAATCTGTACGACACCAAGAGAACAACCAACATCAACACCGGAGAACCAGATTCAACGGCAACGTTAGAACACGAAGACAAAACCAGCACCGCAAAACGCAAGTTGCAGCGCCACCACCCCCTAGATCTACCAATAAGATTTTCAATTAACTCCCTCAAGACATGATTAAAAATTAAATAACCACCAGAGGGAGGAACTATAGCATGCCAAACGCCGCGGAACTGCCGAAGGATGAAGAAACACGCCAAGTGCAACAATAGAGAAACACAAGCAGCCTACTAGCCATTCATCTGATGCTTCACCTGAAGAGCTTGAAGAGCATCAACAAGCAATAGGCAATTCCAAGACAAATGATTCAGCACCTGAAGGCCCAACGATCAAGCCCAATTCTTCAGCCCAATCATAGTGCAATTCTTAGTCTTGTATAGTTACAGCTGTAATGCAATAGTTCTCCTCCTCCTCAAGAAATGTAGTGTTTATAAATATCTGTAATTGCCGTTATACAATTAGTGAAAAAGACAAGAAAACTTCAAGCATTTTGTGCTCCTTCCACTATGGTATCAGAGCTGTGGTAAGCCGACCCACGTCGCACCAGTCCGTTTCGTTCTTATCCATGGAAAACCAAAATCTCACAGAGATCCTTACCCAGCAGATTCAGGCATCAATGGCTGCTACTTCTCTATCCCCAACAAATCCTCCTTTACCAAATTTTTCTCACCTAAACACAATTAAACTCTCTCCTACCAATTTTCCGTCTTGGATCCGGCAAATTACGCCCTATCTACGGTCCCAGAGACTCATGGGGTTTGTCGATGGTTCGTCGCCCTGCCCTCTTCCCACCGAATCTGGTGACAACGCTGCTGAAATCGAAAATTGGCAGGCAAAGGATCAACTTGTGGTCGCGATTTTATCCGCTTCGCTTACGGAGCAAGTCATGGTTCAGGTCTTGGACTGTGAGACCTCCCATCAGCTTTGGAATCGCCTTCATCAACTGTATGCTGCTCGTTCCACCGCCCAGGCCGTTCAAACGCGCCTTCAATTAGCCAGTCTCAAGAAAGGGGATGAATCTGCCACCGACTACTTCAATCGAGCCAAGGGCCTGATTCACCAACTTCAGGCTGCCGGACAACCCGTTACTCATCCGGAATTTGTGTCGTACGTTCTCGCTGGTCTTGGTTCCGATTATGATGCTTTGGTGACTACCTTGTCAACCCAACTCACTCTTCCTGACCCACACCAACTCTTGTCTTTTCTCCTTCTTCAAGAAAACCGAATTAATCGCCAAAACTCCACCACCAACAACTCCTCTCAAATCTCCCTCAACAATACCTCCTCAAATGATTCTTCTCCAGATCTTAACTTCACCACTACTAGTCGTGGTAGAGGCTCAAACAGGGGAGGACGTGGTGATTCCTCTCGTGGCAGAGGACGTGGTGATGAGCATGGTGGTCGCTCGTCTTCTCGTGGTGGTCGAGGTTACACCACCTTCCCCGGACAGACCTTCTCAGGCGCCCCGGATAACAGGCCTGTCTGTCAAATTTGCGACAAGCGAGCGCCCTCAAGTGTTGGAGTCAATTTGACCAAGCATTTCAGGCTCCTCCTCCTCGCAATTTCCAGGCCAACTACACAAGCTCGTCGTGGTTCCCCGACACTGCAGCAACCCACCATTACACTCCTGATGTGACCAACCTCAGGTTTGATCGTTTACCTTATGAAGGCACCGACTCCATATCGCTCGGAGATGGCTCGTCTGTGCCAATCCACCATCATGGTTCCTCCTTCATCTCCTCTCCTTCTCGCAGTTTTCATCTTTCAAACCTTCTTCATGCTCCTTCTCTTACAAAGAATTTATTATCTGTCAATCGGTTTTGCAAGGACAACAATGTCTATTTTCAGTTTCATGACAAATATTTCCTTGTTGTTGATGCTGTTACACAGGCTCCACTTCTCAGGGGGGGCGCTGAAGGAGGACTCTACACATGGCCCAGTTGTTCGACGTCGCAGCAACCACCCATCCCCAACCTCAATTTCACCTCCACAATCCCTGCCTCTGTTTTGTCGTCATCCTCAACTTGGCACACGAGATTAGGTCACCCTTCAAAGACTGTCACCAATCTTGTGGTTCATCTTTTTCAACTGCCCAGCACCGGCCCAAATAATTACCCTTGTGTGTCATGTTCATGGGCCAAAGCTCATGCTTTGCCTCACAAGCCTAGTTTGTCAAGATCCAAAAAGGTGTTAGAACTTTTGTTTATTGATGTTTGGGGGCCAGCCTATCATCAATCTATCAATGGGAATAAATATTTTATCTCTATTATTGATGATTTTTTAAAGTTTATGTGGTTGGTTCCTTTTCAAGCTAAGTCCCAAGTTTCATTTATCATCACAAATTTTGTTACCCTTGTCACAAATTATTTTGGCACAAATGTCATAGCCATCCAAACGGACAATGGGACGGAATTCAAACCACTATCTTCATTTTTCCAATCCCGGAGCATCACCCATCGCTTATCCTGTCCTTATTCTCATCAACAAAATGCGATGGTTGAATCCCGTCATCGTCGGATTGTGGACATGGGTCTTACACTCTTGAAGCATGCCTCTTTGCCCCTTCGTTTTTGGGATTTTGCTTTTCAAACCGCCATCTATCTCCAAAACCGACTTCCCACACCCACACTTAACCAAAAATCCCCATATCTCACCTTATTTCATACCAATCCTGATTATATTTTTTACAAGACCTTTGGTTGTTTGTGCTTTCCCAATCTTCGCCCATATCTCAAACACAAATTGAATTTTCGTTCCACTCCGTCTATTTTCTTGGACTATAGTCCTAATCATAAGGGCTACATTTATTTTGATTGGTTAAACAACAAATTTTACACATCTCGTGATGTTATATTTCATGAGACCATTTTTCCTTTCTCTCTCCCTCAATCATCCCCACCTATTCTCTCAAATACAGGAGCTCACTTGCCCCTTTTTAAAGAAATGTCAGGCCAAGCTCCTACTGGTTTTCAAGGCCCAATTGATTTGGCCCAAACACATCACCCTGCCTCTGTTTCTACTAGCCTAAATCCATCACCCTTGTCCTCCTCACCTGTTTCACAAACGTCTTCGACGTCTTCTTCATCACCCTCTATCCCTGCCGTTGTTATGCCGCCACCACCACATCACATGATTACAAGGTCAAAGTCAAATACCTTCAAACCATTGATTCGTTCTGATGGAACTATCCCTTGGCCTCAATTATCCCTAACCACTATGGTTCCTGAAGAACCTACCTCGTTCACAGAAGCTTCAAAATTCTCCGAATGGAGGGCAGCAATGGTTGTCGAATTTCAGGCCTTGCTTGATACCAAGACTTGGACCCTTGTCCCTTCTTTTCCGGCCTTCAATACCTTGGGGGTTAAATGGGTGTTTAAAACAAAAAGACGGAGTGATGGCTCGATTGAACGCCGTAAAGCTCGGCTTGTAGCGAAGGGGTATCATCAGTTACCAGGGATTGATTATGAGGAAACTTTCAGCCCCGTTGCCAAACCTTCCACCATTCGCCTTCTCTTGTCTCTTGCTACGATGAACGGCTGGCCAACAAAGCAATTGGATATCCAAAATGCTTTCCTCCATGGCTCCTTGGAAGAGGATGTTTATTGTGTGCAGCCTCCCGGTTTTGTCAACCCTGCTTTTCCCTCTCATGTATGCAAGCTCAACCGCTCTCTTTACGGACTCAAACAAGCTCCAAGAGCCTGGTTTTCTCGCCTTACTGATGCCTTGATTACCATGGGCTTCACTCAATGCCCTGTTGACAGTTCCCTCTTCTCGTATCGATATAGAGCTCAGTGTGTCTTTATTTTGGTATACGTTGATGACTTGTTGGTTATTGCATCTCACTCTCATTTGGCTGCAAGGTTTGTGTTATCTCTTTCCAGGCAATTCCCGGTTAAAGATCTTGGTCCAACATCCTACTTCCTGGGCATCCAAATCACTCGTACTGCTGCTGGTTTTGACCTCTGTCAATCGAAACATATTGATGATATCATTCACAAGACGGGCATGACTAATTCCAAGCCCGTAGCCACTCCCATCGCTGCGAACTTTGATCCCACTGAACAATCCCCATCAATGAATGACCATGTGATGTATCGCAGCACATTTGGTAGTTTGCAATACTTGGGATTCACTTGGCCGGACATCGCCTTTGCAGTCAACCGGGTATCTCAGTTTATGCATGATCCAAAGTTAATTCATTGGCAAGCTGTCAAGAGGATCCTTAGATATCTAAATCACACTCGCTCTTATACATGTCATATTTCCTCTGTTCAACGTCATGAGCTCTCGGCATTCTCCGATGCGGATTGGGCAAGCGATCGGCAAGATCGACGATCTACAAGTGCATATTGTATTTTCCATGGCCCTAACCTCATCTCATGGATCTCTAAGAAGCAACAGAACGTCGCTCGCTCCTCAACCGAAGCTGAGTATCGTGCACTTGCTCTCGCTACATGTGAGACCTTATGGTTGCAATCTGTGTTAGCTGCTGTCAGAATTACTCTTTCTCGGGCTCCTACCTTATGGTGTGACAATCTTGGTGCAACCTATCTGGCTGTGAATCCAGTTCTGCACCATCGCATTAAACACCTTTCTCTTGACTATCACTTTGTCCGTGAAAGAGTTGCGAATCGATCCTTAAAGGTTGCTTTTGTTTCTGCCAAAGACCAAGTTGCTGATCTGCTTACGAAACCACTTTCGTCTCGTCAATTTCAAACCAACCGCACCCATCTTTGCATTCGGCCGATTGGAGCGCAGGGGGGTACTAGCCATTCATCTGATGCTTCACCTGAAGAGCTTGAAGAGCATCAGCAAGCAATAGGCAATTCCAAGACAAATGATTCAGCAACTGAAGGCCCAACGATCAAGCCCAATTCTTCAGCCCAATCATAGTGCAATTCTTAGTCTTGTATAGTTACAGCTGTAATGTAATAGTTCTCCTCCTCCTCAAGAAATGTAGTGTTTATGAATATCTGTAATTGCCGTTATACAATCAGTGAAAAAGACAAGAAAACTTCAAGCATTTTGTGCTCCTTCCACTACAGCCCCAAATTCAAAAAACACCAACAGATTAAAAAAAAATTTTCATTCACCCATCAGTTTGATGTGAATAACCTGATAAACCTAAATCGATTTGAACTCACAACCCAAGACCAAAGATTGCAATTCTAAATAGAACCCTCAAAACAATTTGGCAGGCAAGGATGGAACAAATTCACCCTCATAGACTCCAAATCAGAGTATGGTTGCGAATACGGGAGGTAAATCGGTTGGGTACACGGGAGAAATAAAGCACCCAAACCAGAGGAGATGCGAAACTCCCACACCGGACAACACCGTGCTCAGGAAGAGAAGGGGATGGTGGGACCCGACCGAGACGAACTAGCCAAATTGGAGACGGAAGGAGCCGGATTGAAACGGCCGGAGCCGGATTAGATGGCCGGAGCCGGGTTAGGCCGCCTGAACATGTTTCTCCACCTCTCTCCAAAGAGAGACTTTTTTTTACATGTAGTGTTGCCTCTTTCTTCTTTTGTTGGAGGTGTAAAAATTTATGTGTTTTGAAGGCGGAAGTTTGTGTCATCTTAATAATTTCCTTTTATATTTTTTGAAAAATATTTTATATATAGCTTTTGTATTTAAAAACCGAAAGGTCAAATTGACTTTATACCTTCCGTTTTTTAAAAATCGGAAGCGAAAAACTGCCCTTTTCCATTCGTTTTTAAAAGTTGAAAAGTCAAATCTATTTTCTAACTTTCGTTTTTTAAACACGGGTGTTTAAAATACGAAATGCAAATTATAATTTGCATTTCGTATTTTGCCCTAGTTGCTGCTGATACTACTTGTGAAGATAGAAGAATGTTGGACCACGTATCCGATGGTAGTGAAGCAGTCGACAATAATATGCAGGTATTTATGAACTTTTATAATAGAATTTAATGATAAAATATATTGATTCAATTCGTGAAATTTGATCATTTTTAACACTATTGCAATTGTTTTTAGTTTGATCGAATGAACATTGTTCTTTCAAAAAACGAGAGTTATACCTACTTTTATAACTTCCATTTTTTAAAAAATGGGAGTTATAACTAAATCCCCCGATCGTTTTAAAAATCCTTTAAAAATTGAACTCCCGTGTTTAAAAAAGGGAGGCATAATAAAAATTGTACTTCTGTTTTTGAAATACGAGAGTACAACTCAGTTTTATAACTCCCATTTTTTAATCACATGATGCATAATAAAAAATTGTACTCTCGTTTTTAAAAAATGAAAGTACAAACTATTTTTACAACTCCCGTTTTTAAAAAACGGAAGTACAAACTATTTTTACAACTCTTCTTTTTAAAAAATGGGAGTTATAACTAAATCTCCAAATTAGACTTCCGTGCTTTACACACGAGAGTACAAAACCTTTTTCGATGTCCAACCCAATTTCTTTGAAGTGGAATTAGAGGATTCAAAGTAGGAATTATTTTCTAAAATAATTGATATTTCATCGTGTTGTTCTTTCATTTGTGAAGGTGTGTGGATGTCTTCTCGTGTTCACTACTGCATGGAAAAACCGTGGATGTGCGATCAACACCCGAAGGCTCGTGAGGGAGTCCAAATATGAGACATTTGCAGTTGTTCCCCAGGAGTCATTTCCTGTGTTGTTTCTCCCGTTGGTGACCACTTCTAATGGCCCGACATCTCTTCTCTGGCTTTCCCATGGGGCTTTGTGGTGATAGCTTGCTTTTCTTTATTGTTTGGTTGACTCTCATGATAGTTTGCCCATCTACCAAATTATCCGAACTCTCAATCCATCAGATATGA
Source organism: Persicaria maculosa (assembly GCA_963922045.1). Taxonomy (NCBI): domain Eukaryota; kingdom Viridiplantae; phylum Streptophyta; class Magnoliopsida; order Caryophyllales; family Polygonaceae; genus Persicaria; species Persicaria maculosa. The sequence continues at coordinate 16,668,843 of OY998257.1, read as the reverse complement.
CTGTCTGGTGTATTGAAATCCTTACTTGTATCAAAAATAAAAAATAAAAACATAAACCTCCTCTTAAACTCCATTAAAAGATAGAACCACACACGGATCTAGGGGTGGGTTGGGTTTACTGCAGCCCACCCCAACAATCCAGAATATAACTAAGAAGAGGAAGTAAAGAGACACAAAATTAATTTAGTGCAATTGGTTATTCCTTTGGGCTTGATAAACCCAACCCAGGTTCGAATCCTGAAAAGCCCATTTTTCCCATTTCTCTTTATAACATATATATTGTATTAATTAGGTGTTTATTTGTTATATTTTTTAAAACAATTTATATTTCATATTAATCACTCTTTTATAAAATAAAAAATATGTGTTATATGTGATATTAATACTTATGTAACATTAAAAATAAAAAATACGTACATGTGTTATATTCATGATATTAATAACTTTTAAAATGGGCTTTGTAAATGTGCTTTTATTTGCATATTTTTTATACATACATACTTATGTAGCATTTTAATGGAAAATATATATTTTTTGCATGCTTACAAACTTTATAAAGTTACCCCGCAAGGGAATCAAACCTCGCTCCTTTGGGCGTGTACTAAATCCCGTTAGGGTTGATTAAATCTTGAAAGGGTTCTGGGTGCTCTTTACTCAGGCGGTGTGCAGCTCTGCGGTGGCGTGACGGGGCGCTCTTCCCCGTAGATTTTGTTTTGGCTGTCGGTGTCGGGATAGGTTGGGGTCGTGGTAGTGTGTAATAATTTTTTTTTTCTATCTATCTAGGAATTCATTCTTCAACAATAATAATTTTTAGCTAACCATTCAAAATATACTATAGTTATTAAATCTTAGTTATCAAATTAGATAATCTGAAGTTTGGATAAATCTTACTTTGGACCAATATCATAACATTTGATAATTCTCATTTAGATGACATAAATCTTATTTCGTTTAAGTGGTGTACTAATATTTTATTTTTAATCAAGAAAAGATTACCTATACAAACCAACTTTAAATTATATCCTATAACACGCTATAAATTCATAATATTACTATATAGTGCAAATACGCATTATAATATATATATATATATATATATATATATATATATATATATATTAAGATCGAATTGATAAGAAATAACTTCTGTATAAAAAGATAAATATCTCATAAATTGCACCCAAATTTTTTTAAGAAATATCTCATAAATTACTATATAGTGCAAATGCACCTAAATTTTTTACTATTTGTACCATAAAACCCTATGCTTTTAGAGGCGCCGATTATTTTTTTTAAGAAACAAGGTGCAAGGGTTTGTGGCACAAATAGTATCACCTTTTATTAATCTAAAAGTCTTCCAAATAAAGATTTTTATGTTAAAAGACCGCCATCGGGAGCCTCAATCAATTGTGACATTTTATTTGTTACACTCTATGTTACACCTCTTTATTGGTATAAATCAAATTGGTAAAAGATATTAAAGTTTAAATGTATAAATCCTAATAGATTAAAACATTAAAAAAAAGATATTTGGTGTGTAATTTTTATAATTTTTAGCCTCTTAGAGTTTATGCCTGTAAATCTACGATATCTTTTCTAAACTTTAAAACATTAAAAAAAATATTGAATACATTATTTTTAGTATCTTAGCCACTGTTCTAAAAAACACTCTCGGTGTCCGCCTAGACACCGCCAAGACGCTTGGGGTAAGCTAGCCACCAAGACACCTCCAATGTGCTTGGTGTTTGGCATTTTGACGGTTTGTTTAGAATTTGAGATTGATGTTTATTGTGTTATTTTGTTAATGTAGAAATTATGGATTGTGATGTTTATTTGAACATGTGTATGAGATTTTATATTTGATTTTATGTTTGAATCTAACAACGGTTAAAATGATCATGATGCTTATTTGATTTGTATGACTAGTATTCGTTACCCGCGCGGTTGCGCGTTTTGTTAATAAATTATATTTTATTATATTAATTGTATTAAAATATTATATTAGATAATTAATTGACGTGGCTTAAAAAAATAAAATCAAATTGACGTGGCTCACAAAAATAAAACTATATATAAATATATTATATTGAATTTGATCTAAAAGGTAAATTAACGCACCAAATATTCCTTCTTCATCTTTTAAAATAATAAATAATATAGTTTATTAACAAAAGCATGAAAATAATGAATATGTATAACAATTAATTCAAGTTATATTGGATAGATTATTGATCTAAAAAGATAAGTTTTTAGCTAACTATATTCATTTATTAATTGATGTGGTCAGAAATATAATACCACTTTAATCCAGAAAATGCCACGTAAGCAAAAATAATCCCGCTTTAATCCAGAAAATTCCGTGGATGCGAGATCGCACCAGAGCCCGTTTCAGGCCTCTGTTTTAGTATTTTACTAGTATTCGTTACCCGCGCGGTTGCGTGTTTTGTTAATAAATTATATTTTATTATATTAATTATATTAAAATATTATATTAGATAATTAATTGACGTGGTTTAAAAAAATAAAATCAAATTGACGTGACTCACAAAAATAAAACTATATATAAATATATTATATTCAATTTGATCTAAAAGGTAGAATAACGCACCAAATATTCATTCTTCATCTTTTAAAATAATAAATAATATAGTTTATTAACAAAAGCATGAAAATAATAAATATGTATAACAACTAATTCAAGTTATATTGGATAGATTATTGATCTAAAAAGATAAGTTTTTAGCTAACTATATTCATTTATTAATTGATGTGGGCCAGAAATATAATACCACTTTAATCCAGAAAATGCCACGTAAGCAAAAATAATCCCGCTTTAAACCAGAAAATTCCGTGGACGCGAGATCGCACCAGAACCCGTTTCAGGCCTCTGTTTTAGTATTTTATATAGATATAGATTTTTTTTATTTAAAGATTTTAATGACTGAAAAGGCATATTTTATTACATTATATGAGTTTTAAATACGTTCAAGAGTTAAATATGAGAAAATAATTTTAAAAAAAACCGTTTTATCCGCCAAACCATCTTGGCGCTTAATGGTACCTTACCGTCAAGCATCCGCCAAACATCTTTTAAAACATTGATCTTAGCCCATTTAAACCTATTGTGTTTTTTCTCAATTTGATGTACAATTTAAACCAAATAAAAAGGTGTAGCATATAATGTAATTGTAATACAGAAAATATCACCAAGGGTCAAAACTTCATCTTTGTCACATGAAACACAACACCTTGCACATCGATATAGAGCTCAAAATTAACATCTGACATGACATTTGAAGGAACGCCAGATTGTAAAGCATCTATAAATTTCATGGAGGAACATGAAGCAAACACTTCCAAAGTGTATATCATACCGGTTTCTAGCGCACTTCACATATGCTCATTCCCTTATTAATGTTACATCATATCTAACCAACACAATCTCTCTCTCTCTATATATATACATATTGTTAGTTCAACACCTCATCTCATCAGCCGCAAATTTAGGATTAAAGTTAGCTCAAATAAGCTTGAATGAATGTATACACTCAATCGGTTCAAATGATCCTATAGCTGCCTAAGTGCCTCATGGGTAAACCTCATTTATTGTTTTTTGGTATTTTGGGGGGTAACATTACACTTTTCTTTACCTGCTTTTCTGAAATTGGAGACCCACAATTCCACAAATCAAAATTGAAATCAAAGTTGTCTTTACCCTTTGCTTTTTTTCACTTTTATTCTTCACCTTCACAGTTTTGTTATAGTTATACAGTTGTACAATTGTACTGTCTGTATGTGCATTTTCTTCATCCATATCAGTTGTTTGTAATTTTCCCATATTCATTTTTTTTATGTAATTTTTTTAAATATTTTTTAGAAGGATAAAAACTAGAAAAAAAATCTCAAAATAATACGAAGTATCAGCTTTCAACCGAAAATTATACGAACTTTAGTTTTAACTAATCCATGTACAAACCATACTCATATTAACCCAAAACAATATGATTCTCAGTTCCGACTATTTTTCCGACAATTTTGCCCGCCGAAATACCTTCTCTTTTAGTATTTTCTACGATTTCGCCTGTCAAAATACCTTCTCCAAATTAACCCAAAACAATAAAGTTCTCAATTCCGATAATTTTTTGCTGAAAAAATAGTCGGAATTGAACCCTATTGTTTTGGGTTAATATAGACATTGTTCGTACATGGATTATTTAAAACTAAAGTTTATATTATTTTTTGTTAAAAATTGACTTCGTACTATTTTGAGTTATTTTTCCAAAAAAAATACCCTAAAAAATATTTTTTTTTTAAAAAAAAAGTAAGTGGGTCAGTGCCTCAGTGGACTGTGTTGGGCCAGGAGCCCACCCAGCGGCTAGCCCCCTGCTATTGCATTAGCTACCATGTACAGATGGTATGTAATTGTTTTGTGCATTTATTTGATCGGTTAGAATTTTTTTTTATGTTAATTTATTATAAATTTTAAAAAAAGTTTTTCAGTTAAATTTGGAAAGCTAATAATCAATCATTCATGGTATAAAGCTACTAATCAATCAGTCTCTGCAAACATGTTTCTTACTATACCTAACACACATTTCTGAAAAGATTCTTTTTATGCCATCCAAACTCTACCAAGTTCTCCACGGAAAATGGTTGTATTACCATGTGGTAGACTTATCCAAGGGTATTTCTATGTCCAAGGAGAAAAGGGAATAAAAAGAAATGTTTTAATAGGGGATAAATAGGTTTGCTTTTTTGTGAAGTTTCATGCACTCCTATGTCATAATTACTAGAAATAATTTGCCCAACAGGCCACTTTTTGGGCTCAAATTGGACAAATGTCCACCACCCTTGTTAAATTAGGGATTTGTCCACCCCAAAATTGTGCCCCCTTTCGATTTCTCGATCCAGCCATTAGATCCAGCGGAAGGAGATGGATCTGTCGTCTCCACCTGTGTCCTCCATGGAGATGGATCCGAAGCAATGGCCGAATCTGGCGAATCTCGAATCTCTCTCTCTCCCTCCCTCTCTCGAAGCAATGACATACTCTCCTTCAATGGCGGCGACCGGCCTCTAATCGACTCCAATCGAACTCCAATCCGGATCAGGATGCGAATCACAATCTCCTTATCAGCGACGACGCACCAAATCGCCGACCATAAGACACTTGCCATCATCGGCGGCAGCGGCGGCGGGGGAATGTCTCCAGAACTTGAGCAACCCTAGCGGCAGCGGCGGCGGCGTCCTTGGGTCAGCAAGATGATCCTTGTTTCAGCAAGATCGCCTACGTTGCAGGAAATTTCTGATCTCAGATCTCAGATCTGAAAACGCCGATCTGAGATCGTTCGACATACCTTGAATTGGGCTACGTTGCAGGAGATGTACAGCGGATCGCCTACGTTGTTTCAGCACGATCGCCTACGTTGTTTCAGCAAGATCTCATATCGTTCGACATGATCCTTGTTTCAGCAAGATCGCCTATGTTGCAGGAGATGTACAACAGATGTATGTTCCTCCGATCTTCTAGGCAGATGGAAATTGGGCTCGCTTGGCTGTTGTGTGTGGAAAGAGGGATTTGGCAGTGGCTAAGTACTTGTATTGGGTGAGGTTAGTTTTTTTGTTTTTTTTTTTTTTTATCAATTTTCATTATTTCATTCTTTGATTCTCTGAATTTGAATGTCATCCATTAGCTCAATTAAGGTTTATTTTGGTAACTGGCAAGTGATTTTACTATGATTGAATTCAAGGTTAGGCAAAGAAAGTCACTGGAGAGCATGAGGCCTTGTTCAGCCACGGAGTTGTTGTTGTCGGATGATGGTGATCGGATGCTTGAAGGGACTGTCACTAATTTCTTTGTTGTCTGCTTGAAGGTGAGGGATCTATACTGATTGTTCAGCTTCTGTCGAGGATGATGATGACCATGTAACTCTGTTTGCTGTCTTCAAATTGGTCGATCTCCTATGCTTTAGCATTTCTGTTTGCTTAATTTTTTTTAATAAGCGTTCTGTTTGCTTAATTTGCTTGTGAACGCAAAGTTGCAGTTTAATTCATTATTCTTTCCTTTTTTCAGACTGGTTATTCTCTTCTATGCTTAGATGTTTGAACAATCTCTTTTGTGAATCTCCTTGATTCTTTGTTCACCCTTGATAATACATAAGATAAAATTTACAATTGAAGCCAAGCGGAAAAGGTTCTATATGAAATCAGGACTTGCAAGATGTTATTTACAATTGAAGCCAAGCGATGATTTTGGTGCTGAATTTTGATACACCTAGTTTTACTGTATATTGTCCTAGAGGAGTAAGCAGGTTTGAATTGCTTCAAGTGCTAGTTGAATAGCATCATCACTATATTTCATAAGTTACTTTTGAAATATCAATATATATTACTATTTGTTATATTTAATGCTCCTTCTTTCTATTGTTTTTACAGGAATCCCAACATATCAAGCTGTACAATATTTCATGGTATTTTTTGCGGTAATACCTACAGTTGCATTCAAGTGAGTAGTTTTTAGAACAACATTTTTCTCTCATCTCATATCTGGTTTGTAATTCAAGGAAATTATGTCACACTTTTTCTGCTTATGTGTAGTGTATACAATGTTTACAATGTAGTGCAGTCAAGAAAAGGAAGCATGCTAAAGGCACTAGCTATGGTAAGATTTCTAATTGTAAAGCTTTGTTCAGATGATTCCTTATGTAATGAATATCTCATTTTGTCTTGTGCAGATTTACCCCTTTGTTGTTCTACTTTTGAATGTAAGTATTTATGATTGCATTGAAGTAGCTTACTAGTTATTGACCTGAACCATTACTAATGCATTGAAATAGCTTAAACTAGCTATTTTGTTCGGTAATCAATTTCATCCCATTTGATTTTGTTTCTCAAAATTTCCTCAAAATGGGGCCTTTGGTGATCGGCTCCTCCTTGATACCATTCGAAAATAGTTGACTTTCAATGCAATGGAAAATGAAATTGAATTTTCTAACTAATTAACCAATTTGATCCCATTTGAGATATTAAAAAGGCGTGACATGCTCCCATCTTGATGTTTATGCTAAGCCGAGGAGCTCGTTTCAGCAAATGGCAATGACTTGATGCAACTTTATACTAATTACAAAAAGATGACCAAATTTTTATTTGCATTAATAGCCCAAATTTTTAGAATTTTATATTTTGCTTACTTTTTTTTTTGGTGAAATATATTTTGCTCACTAATAATGAATAAAAGCAAAGGAAGTGGAGGAAGGGGAGAACAAAAAGAATCCATCTTTGCTTTGGTTTCAGCAACACGGTTTCAGCAACTCTGGTGTTTCATAGGCTGATTTTGAATGGAAGAAAGAGGAACTAATTGGTGATTAGCATTTCAGCATTTCAGTATTTTAGCATTTTTTGCTGATGCGGAAAAAAAAAAATTTCACCGGAGATGCGAAAAAAAAAACTAATTTCAGCAATAATTCTTATAAAAAAATTTAGCGTTTCAGCATGTTTTGTAAAAAAACATCGGTTTCAGCAACTCCAGTGTCGAAGTGGTGATGCAAAAAAAAAAAAGCAACTCCGGTGTCGAAGTGGTGACGCAAAAAAAAAATAAAAAAATAAAAAAAAGCAACTCCGGTTTCAGCAACTCCGATGTCGAAGTGGTGACGCAAAAAAATAAAAAACTAATTTCAGCAATTGCAACAACAATTTAAGCAACTCCGGTTTCAACAACTCCGATTTCAGTAACTTAGGTTTCAGCAACGCGCGAAAAAAAAAACTAATTTCAACAATTTCAGGAACTCCGATTTCAGCATCCCTGGTTTTAGCAACTCTGATTTCAGCAACTTCGGTTTCAACAACGCGTGAAAAAAAAAAGAAAAAAAGAAGAAAAAAAAAAGCAATTCCGGTTTCAGCAACATGGTTTCAGCAACTCTGATGTTGAAGCGCTGACGCGAAAAAATAAAAAACTAATTTCAGCAATTGCAACAACAATTTAAGCAACTCCGGTTTCAGCAACCCTGGTTTCAGCAACTCCGATTTCAGCAACTTAGATTTCAGCAACGCGCGAAAAAAAAAAACTATTTTCAACAATTTCCGCAACTTTGGTTTCAACAACTTCGGTTTCAGCAACGCGCGGAAAAAAGAAAAAAAATAAACGCTGAAATAGGAGTTGCTGAAATCAAATGTGCTGAAACAAGAGGGGGCACAAGGGGCGCGCGTGGGGGGGGCAAAGGGGGCAAGGAAAGGAAGGTGGACATTTTGCCAATTTGGAAGGGAAGGGTGGACATTTTACTAATAAAGGCCCTAATTATGGCCTATAGCACAATTTCCCCTAATTACTATCCCTATATTACTTCTCTCCCTAAAAAATAGTGTTTGTTGACTGATTTCTGGTGGTAAACACTAATCCGAAAATACTAAGTCCTAACAGCAATTTTTTTATACTTTGTTTATACTGTAATTTGTTTATACGAGTATTAGACAATTTATACTTTGTAATTAAATAATTTTTAGATTTTGTTTATACTATATAACTTAATTAGTTCCAGTTCCTATTTTTTATTATTTGGAATGTAATTAGTTATGGCGGTAATGAATACTCCGTATATAACAACTACTTTCTTCCTGAAATACCCCAAAGTATTTTTGGAAATTTTGTTTTAATTAAATATTTTTTTCTAGTAAAAGTCCTTTTATTTTATTTATTTTTATTTATTTTTTTTTACTCAGAAAAAACTTTTTGAATTAATTATATATAAAGTTTTATAACTATTCGAGGTATATTTTATTTTAGTCTTGTTTACTTATGCACACTTACAATAAATAAAATATTTTTAAGTTAATATTATTTTAATGTGAAGTTGTACATTTGCTCTTCAAACTAAAGTAGGATTTATAATTATAACTCATCTTAGTGTTCATAAGGTATTTATTTTAAGGTTTTAGAAAAATGATGTTACATAAAATAAAATGTATTTAATTAAATCTTTTGTTAGTTTATTATTTAAATTGTGTGGGTTTTAATAAAATTTTATTCGGATATATCTATATAGGTATATATTATAAATAAGGGCTAAACCGGTTTTCTTTTGGTTTGGTTGAACCGAACCGGGTCCTTTAAAAAAAATGTTGCTGAACCGAACCACTTCTTCTTACTTATATGAACTGTAAACGCGATGAAGATGTTGAAATTTTAACCACCCTCAAATCTCGCCCGAAGCTCAACGATTTTGTTTCTAGAACGTTCTTTATTCGTTGTTAATGAGATTTATGCAAGAAATTTGGAGATTCGGGATCGAATTGCAACCGAACGAACTTATCCCCAAATTTGAAACTCACCCAAATCCGCCCAAGTCAGGCCGAATCTCACCAAATTGAGGATGGGGATAAGCTTGAAGGGGATTATTTAGTTGATTTACGGATTTAATTTAATTCCATCTGTCCTCTAATCCTCCCCTATATATACCCCCTTTCGGGTTCACTTTCGAAGCATACCACCGCCTCTTCTCTCCATCTCCGAGCTCTCAAACTATTCCATTGTGTTCTAAATGCCTCCCGCAACAATCCTCTTCACAAAATTTCCACAAAAACGTTCCGAAACTGATAACCCCAATTTCGAATTCACCCCTCGTCGGAGCCGCCTTTACCGCCCTCGTTTGCCACCAGTAGCCGCTGGCGAAGCCACGAGCCACCACCGAGAGGTGCACCGCATCGCCACGAATCCGTAGCCATCGGTCGTGTGTCAATTTTCCGTAAAAAAAATCAATTTTCCGAAAAAAAAAATAGAAGAAAAGTGGGTGGGTTATATTTGAGTTTTGGATTTAAATTTGGTAGAAAATATTGAGCTTAGGCGGGTAAAACTAAAAATGAAAATTTGGCTAAATTTTTTTTGCGGGAAAAGTTGCTTTTTTTACTCTTATATGTAGCCACCCATACTTTATCTTTTTTTGTTAAAATCAGCACCCTAAGATCCTTTAATAATTGTCCATACTTTTTTTTATTCCAAATCAGCACCCTGCACTTAATACATTTCTTATGAAAAATTCGTAAACTTAAAGAAAAAAGATAACTAAAATTCATAAAATATATATGAATGAATAAAATGAAATTTCATAAATCTTACTCATGTAAAAAGTTAAACTCACAAACTTTAATGGTCAAAGTAATAACAAGAAGGAATCAAAACAAGTACAATTGGTACTTATAAACTTAAATTAATAATTTTGATATTGTATATATATATATATATTTTATTATATAAACTCAACTTAATAAAAAAAATAAGAAGGTAAAATTATTTTTGTGATAACATATGTATATTTTTTTATTATATAAACTTATACAAATGAACTTATATGCATCAAATCAAAGCCAATTCCATAAGTATTACCTATATCAATCCAAATTTATAAGAAATATCCAAATTGTACTTGATACTTATAAACTCAAATTAGTAAAAAAATATTATACACACTCTAAGCGTATGACTTTTTGAATTTTGTTTTATGTGATCATAGTTGAACGTACATCTTACTTATTTAAACTCATATATATATAAATTCACATCTAAACTTATAAAGATATAACTTATATGATCAAATGTTCTATACAATGTAATTGACTAAATACCTCTAGGATTATTTTAATAGGAAATTTTATCCTAATTAGATCGAAATGACCTTCATTATTTTTTCATAATCATTTTATTAGTTGATGACTTATTAATTTTCGAGTAATCTAGTAAACCGACTCCTTTAATTTGTGAGGTAAACTTAAATACTGATAAAGTAAATAAATTATTGTCTATATAAAAATAACTAAACAAGATTACTTGAATATTCCTCGTATATATAAATTCATCTCTGAATATTCGATGAATTAGAATAATCGATTGATTCGAATATTCGATGCTTTTAAAGTATTCTCTTCTTCCCTCGTTGAAGTTTGGAAAATAAGGTAATAAAAATTATGAATACAACGTATAAAACTATCATATATTCATAATTCATATTCTTGTAATTTTTTTTTAAACTATATTCAATTATTTATATTTGATTATTAAGTATTTAAGTAGATGATATAAAATTCGTTATAGACAAATTATTATCTTTCATGTCTATAAAGTTATGATTTTATATTTTATTCATTTCAAGTGATTTGATCGATTATTTTATTTTTGGAAATTAGATTATTACATAATTTATAAATCAATTTTTTTTAAAATTTGATAGATCATTTTATTCATTTCAAGTAGACCTGTCAAAGTACAACCCGACCCGGAAAATCCGACCCGTACGCCCGGTAAATTCAGGGTCAAGACCCAGTTTTTTCAACCCGGAAATTTTTTTGGACCCGAACCCGAAGTACCCGGTAATTTTTCGGGTCATCTGGGTTTAGACCCGGTAACACGGTTGACCCGGTAATTTTGACCCGATTGACCCAGTGACCCGATTGACTCAATTGATTTATAATTATATATGCTTAATTTTTTTTATGGAGATTCCAATTTATTACATTTTATAATTACAATCACTTGATCTTTCATTTTCAAATCAACTTTTATATTTATTTGTATTGTGTAATACTCCCTCCGATCAATAGTATTTGATTTTGATTTATTATCACATTTTTTAAGAAGATAAAAATTCTAAAAAATATTAAAACAATTCTATACTTATTACCAATCGCATGATATTGTTTTTAAAAAATTATTTAAAATTTTATATATTTTTAAATTTTATTAAAAAAAGTTAAAATTGACGAACCCGAAATCGACCCAAAATGACCAGAAACCCGGTCAAACCCGGGTTCGAGTCAACCCGGATATACTTGGGACCCGTTTTACCCGGAATCCGTTTTACCCGGAACCCGAAATGACCCGACCCGAACCCGACCCGAATGACCCGATTGACAGGTCTAATTTCAAGTGATTTGATCGATCATTTTATTTTTGGTAATTTTACTTATGTGAGATAATATAAAATTCTAAATACAAGTATTAAGTATACAATTTATAAAATTATCATATATTCATATTCCCGTAATCTTTTTTTTAAACCCATGTTCAATTATTTTGTTAGATTGTTATGTATTAAAGTAGATGATATAAAATTCGTTATAAACAAATTATTATCTTTTGTGTCTAAATAAAGTTACGATTTTATATTTTATTTATTACAAATGATTTGATTGATCATTTTATTTTTATTAGTTAGATTATTACATAAGTAAATTTTTATTTTATTTATTTTTGCCTCGTCGAACATATTTTTGTTAATTAGATTATTAATTACAATGAAATTTCATAAAATAAGAGGGAATGAAATTTCGTATGACGGAAGAGAGTGAAATATATATATACATATATATATATATATATATATATAATTAGGCGCGGCTGGTGTAAGAAAAAAAATAAACGCGTGCCGCTGGCTGATGCTCGAACTGTAGATCTGATGCTTCATATGCCTAAATTAGAGATAAGCAAGACAACAACTCTTTTGTGTCAAAAGCGACACCCATTTTTATTTATTACTGGTACTTCGTATAAATAACAAACTAAGAAAAATACATGCTCTCTCAGTTGCCTTTTTTTTACCGAAAAGATTTAATTAAAACGACATCGTTCCGGGTAATTAAACTTCAAAACGCAATGTTGCATAAAGATGCGTCATAGTGCTGCAGCCAAGGGGGACACATGTCGCATGCTGAGTGGAGGCATAGGGAATGGCTGAGATTTGATAATGTGGACGGTCCTGATTTAATCTGCCAGTTGAATATTTATAATTACAATATGCAATTTTCGACATTGAAAAGGTAAAATAAAAAAATTACCACAATATCACATTCATTTTTCTCTACGTATAGACATCAATTTTGAATATATTTGACTATATTTTGAAAAAAATATTTTTTTAATATAATTATGTATAATAATACCCAAAAAAATATCACAATACTAAATTCATTTAGTTCTATTTAGTTGACAAATAATTTAAATTTATTAATAATATTTTAATAATAAAAAATTAATATAATAATGTAATTTAGGATGGAAAAAATTATTAGGGAGGGCTATATTTGTAAATTGAATTGGTAGAAATGAATGAGTTTGAGATCCTAGGGATCCTATTGATAAAACGTGCACGAAAGGTCCAATTAAATATACCAATCTCTTCGTATCCTTTTGATGATCAGTTTTATCAAATTAATCAAGTAGATGCCTTTTAGAGAGATTTGTAGTTATCCCTGGGAATTCAATCTGATCCAGTTCCGCCCTATTTGACATCGCCAGAGAATTGGGAATACACAAACTGATGCTTGAGCTTGACTGCGCACAAGTTGTTAAGATCCTAAATCAGGAGGAAGCCATGTAACGATCCGAAAATTTAAAATATAATTTTATGAATCATGATTTAATTTAAAATTTCTGAGATTTCGAAAATTTTAATTCAAAAAAAAAATAATAATACTTTCATTAAATTTGACTTATTTATTTATTTTATTAATACAGAAATTAATATTTGGTGCTTTTAATTTAAATAATATTTGCTGGGATGAATTCTATAATTTTATGGGGATTAAATCTTTATAAAGCAGAAATAGAGGGATAGTTGTATAATTTTCATAGGCTAAACAAACCCTAATTTTCCAGGTATAAAAACCCCACTTCCGCCCCTTTTTCTTTACTGTACAGCCACCCTCCTTGTTCCTTTTCTTTCATTCCCAGATCTGAGCTTCCAAGCTCTCCCATGGCCGCCACCACTCATCCCTTCAACCTCCCGTCTCGCTCCTCGTCTCTCTCCTTCCATCTCGCTCACGCCCTCCCTCCATCTCTCTCGATTTTGAAGCTCGCCGCCTCCTCGTCCATGGCTTCCCCGACATCGAGCCGAGCTCCCTCTCCTCTCGACCTGCCATGGCTGCCCCGCCAGCTGCTGTCCTCGTCCTCTGCTGCGCCACTCTGATGGACGAAGCTGGACTCCCTGTCGAAGCCATCTTCTCCCGCCCTTTTCAGATCTGAATCGATGCCTTCCGCTCGGACCTCCGTTCACCTGGTTGATCCTTAGGGAGGAAGGAGCAGCAGTCCTTGGTCACCGAAGCTACAATGCCGACAAGGAGCCGAGCTCGCCGAAGACAACACATATCCCTCTCCTTGTTCATGCTCGAAGCCACCTCGACGCCCTTGCTCTCCGCCGAGCCCGAGTTGCCCCTGCAGACCTTTCTCGGCACCTCTCCTCTCGCCGGACCTCCATGACGACCGGAGCCGAGGATGTCGACGTCAGAGTCATGTTCGTTGCCGGGGAGCTCAACACCTTACCCTTCCGTCTCTACAGCCCCAAACGGTCCCTTCTCCTCGCCTTGAATCCGGGAACCGGGGTATAATTTCTTAGGCCTTCCTCATGAAATTGGTGTTTTTTTAAAGTAAATTGAAATCAGATTTGGTTGACTAAATTTATCGAATTCGCTTTGGTTGAATTAAGCTCGATCGATTGCGTTTGCTTGCTTGGAAGGACTTGCTTGGGCCTTCGTTATAGTTTTGCTTGTGCATTGTCTATTGTGTTTGCGTAAATGGGTACCTTCTAAGTGTTAAGTTAACTAGAGTGCTAGTTGACTAGAGTCTATGAACGAATCCAAAATTCTTGAGATGTTTAAGTTTTGGATATAGTAACTAAGTGTTTTATCTATTAGAGTGTTAACTATATAAGTTAATTGTTTATTATAGATGGGTTGGACAAATTAACTTTAGCAATCAGGTTATAAAAATGTGACTTTGCTATTGACTTGTCACCTAGAGTGAAATTATATGAGTTAACTTATAGGTTGTAGATATTAAATTGGTTGGTTAAGCATCCAAGATAAGGATGCGTTAGAATTTTTTCTTATAGAAACCGACTTTCAACATGAGTATAAGTGTTTTAGTATTGTTTGAGGAACGAGTTAGTTAACAAATGGTTTGGCTAGTTGGACCTTGTAAACTAGTTGTTTTATTGTCGATAATAAGTGCTTTAAGTATCATGACTTAAGAGTAGCGAAGATACGGTCACGCGTATAAGGTTATATAAAAGGCATCTTGGGAACTTGTTATACTTGTAAGCTTGTGGTTATGCTTTTTAAGTTAAGAAATTGGTTAATAATTTGTGTTAGCTATTAGACATGAGTATAGATGAGTTGTTGGTTGTTATTTTCTTATAGAATTATATTTATTGACTAAATCTTTTTGGCTAGGGATAATGATCCTTTAAGTTATATCTATATTAATAAGATCTTATTGTGATAATGATAAATCCTTACTAGGTTATAATCATGTGTTTAATAGCCAATACCTTGAGATATGATTTAATAACTTGTCTTGATAAGCAAAGTTGAGATCTTAGATAAAGAGATACCTTGAGGACTTATTATGTTTTAATCTTGATTGTGTTGACTTCGAGCTTTCATTGATTGATTTAGTGATAATTGAATTCGTAAAGGATTTTAGAAATGTTGACTTATCGTGGCTTGGTCCTTAAATATGAATGAATATATGATACTTGAGAAAATGATTTGATAAAAGAGATTCTTGTCAACTTACCTTGGTTACTCGTTGAGCATGATTATTATGTGAGTTTTGAGAAATAAGACTTGTTGATCATTGGTTTTGGGAACCTGTAGTTTTGTTGAGTAATCGAGCACTTCATAATCGATGGTTACTTGAGAAAATGGTTAAGGAAACCCTGAACTTGATATGAAGTAAGATGTTTTGAGTGATGATATTGATAAGAATTTGAGATAAGTTTTATACTTGATGAGAACAAGGTTAATTGAGGATGATGGTTATGATGAGAATGCGAGGTTGCTTGAATAAAATATTGTTAGTCTTGTGTTGACTTGAAAGCATGCTTGTGCGTTGAGTAAATGTGTATTGATGAGTTGTTCCTTGCTTATTACTTGCTAGTGTGATTGGATGGTTCTCTGAATGACTTGTTGCTGATGGATGATTCTCTGAGTGGCTCGTTTACCGGCTAATTGGATGTGAAGACTCCAGGTAAGTTTCCTACGGGAGCTTACTCAGTAACCAGGACCTCATGCCTGATGTGTCATATAGTATGTAGGTGTTGCATATGCATAAAGCATGCCATGTAGTATCATGCTTAGGACTTGCACTTGTGAATGAGCATCCCTATTCTTTATGCGTTTGAAAAGAGAACGGCCGTTATCTGTGTGTCCTTAGAGTCGTTGCTAGGGTCATTGGGGCATTCGTGTTTCATATCGTTTTGGTCCCAATCGAGTCTTATATTATGATATGGCTGCGGCGGTGACCGAGCGTCCTACCTCGGAGTTGGGTACGGACATATGATGGCTGCGGCACCGACCGGGCGTCCTACCTCGGAGTTGGGTACGGACATGTATGACCCCGGAGTGGGCGCAGATTGAGAGATTGGGGATATGCCATTTGGCATTTTGTGTGGATCCATTTAATTATTTTCTGTATATATATAAACTGTCAGCATGCTTGTGTGATTTAAATTTCGTATTGCACTAGAACATCCTTTATTTTAGGTATAGGCGTATTATATGTCCTCAGCGAGGTCTTTAGGGCCCGCATGCGTCTCTTGGCCTGACTTCGTGGATAGTTTCATGTACCCGCTCCCTTTTGCTTGCTGATTGCTTCTATGACGGGGTTTTCTCATGGGACGAGTGTTAAGAAGATTTCGTACAACCTTGACTTTATCAATGTTTTGGTTTAGTTGGACATTTAGAAGCATTGTATATTTATATTGATTTAAACTCGTTTTGTTCCTTTTGAGCTTTGACTAGTTGAATTAGGACAGGATTATAACTTGAAGAGAATAAATAAACAGCTCGTACTTGGATTGCAAGATCCGACAGAGGGATAATTCTTCCCTCTAAACGTAACCCGGATTTATAATCTGGGCCGTTACAAGCCATCTACGCCCATCATAACTAAGTCCTACAATGCGGGAACCTCCTACGCGATCGAAGCGGGGAAGTTATGATAAGCCAAGTCCGGCGACAAGCGAACAAGGAGGCGGATACTCTAGCAAATAAAGGAATCGGGTTATCTGAAGATCTGCTAGTTTTTTATACTATAGCTGATTGGTCTCCACAACAGCTTCCCATTTGTATGCAGCTTCTTAATTAATTCTAAATAAAAGTATGGGGCTTTTGCCCCCTGTTTAAACGAAAAAAAAAAAATTTGGTTGTACCTCCCTCTTTACGAGGCCCCATCTCTATTGGTGCAAGGCTGAGCCCACGGATTGAACTCTTACACCATTGGATTTAATAAATAAAGGGTCACGATTGAATACAAGTTGCTTCCAATTTGTAAATAATATTTAATTATCAAAAAAGCCATGCGTCTGGCTGCTGCTTTCCATGCTGCTTCAGACCACAACAGTCCCAGCCAATCAGAGCATGGGGCGTGTCCCATTTCTACTTTGCTACTTTTATTTTTGGAAAAAAAATCACAAATTGTATTTATAGTAGAATTCGGTCAGAATTATTATTATTATTATTATTATTATTATTATTATTAATTTTTTGAATTATTATTATTACTATCATTATTATTATTAATTTTTATAATAATAATAATAAGGAAAAATGAACAAAAATAATATGAACTATGGATGGTAAACCAAAAATAATACAAACTTTCAAATTTATAAATCTATCACGAAACTATTAACTAATAAACCAAAAATGATACAGTGACCATAATTGACAACTAAAAATTTAATTTATGATAAAAATATAATAAACAAGAAAAGTAGATCTCAAAACATAAATTTTGAGAAATACTGTTCATCCTCTTCCCCCAACAAACCAGTAGCTAACTCAAACAATTGATCTCAAAACATAAATTTTGACTTGTGTATCCATTTTAGTTTATTAGGTTATAGTTTGGCTATAAATTTACAAAATTTAAAGTTCATATTATTTTTGGTTCACCGTTGATAGTTCGTATTATTTTAGGTTATTTTTCCTAATAATAATAATTATTAGGAAAAATAACTCAAAGTAATTACAAATACATGTTACATATATAAGATTCACATTTCACCTAGTTAAACTACCTCCATCGATCAAATTACTATCTCGATGAATCGAGAAAATATATTTAATAAACTTCACATTTTAGTTTAAATATTGGAAAACATTATTTTTTCTAATATAAGTTTAGAAATATGTAAATACAAGTATGTGGAATGAAAATGTAATACTTTAGGGTTTAGGATTCAGGGTTTGGACTACCTCGATCTCAAATGTACTATCTTGATAAATCCAGAAAATATATTTACTGACAATGTTAAGAAACAATTGGAAACAAGATGTAGTTGTAATTCTAGTATTTTTTTATCAATTGTTTTTTTAAAATGTTAATCTTACATGTCTACTAGATTGTTGAATTGGCTTATATGTTATAAAATATTTGATCGTTCAAATATTGTACGGAGTATATCAAGATTGATAATTACAAATACGCATTTAAGATTAATTCACCTTTTAGTTTAAACAATCGACATAATTTTTACTAATGAAAATCAATACTTTAAATTATAAGAATGAATAAAACAAAGCAAAAAGATATAAGTACAAATATGATTTTGAAAAACTACACACTTGATATATAATATTTGAACGATCAAATATTTTATAACGTATAAGCCAACAACCTAGTAGAGATATAAGATTAATATTGGTTTAAAACAGTTGATTAAATACATCAAAAAACACAATTAATTTTAAAAAACAGAATAATAAATCCTGATAAATGGATCTCGAAAAAGAAAAACAAAAAAAAGTAAGTGGTCATTTATTGCCGTTAGATTAATTTCAATCCAACGGTTCACATGATGTGATCCGTGTGCAATTAAAATTGGCCTATTGGAGAGAGCCGGTTGGCAATCTGTGTTAGTGGGGCCCAATTACCCTGTTATTTTTTTTAAAAATTTTTTGACCGATGGTAATTGGGGAGAATTTGGTGAGGGCTGAGTGAGAATAGCCTTGACAATTTTTGCCCATCCGAATCAAAACACAACGTTTCATTGATAGTGACAAGGAAAATATAGAAAAAAGGTGGGTGGGGAGGGGGGTATATACCGCCGCAAGGATTCGAATTCGGACTAATGGAGTGCATAGCAAATGTTGTGACCATTGGAGTATGTGCATCTCATGGTTACAAACCCAACTAAATTGTATATCTTACGCCTTATATTATTTTTACATTAATTTCATTTGTTTTATATTTGAAAAAAATACACATATTTGACAAAAAAATATATATATACATATTTTAACATATTTGAAAAAAATATATATGTATTTACTTATACATTAACATTAAAAAAAATCTTAAAAAATCGATTGTTCAAATAATATATAGTAAAATAACATGTTTTTACAACTTTAGAAAATCTTTCTACATCTTTTGAATTATTATAAATGTTGTAAGTGGATTTGTTAAGATATGTCTTCTCATGATAAAAATATATGCATTTATATATTCTTGGTTCATATTTTCTTATAAAAGTCACAATTGTGAAACAAGTTAATTATTACCATTGGAGGGGAAGGACTGGTGTGCATTAATTGTTGTTAGTATCAATGTTCTATTTAATTGATGCATGTAATTATTGTCATACTCTCTCCATTTTCATTTCTTTTTTTTATAAAGTTTGATTTACTTTTGACCAGAAGGAATTTACATTTTTACCATCGAATAAATCTACTAGAGGGTAAGAGAATCAGCCTCCAGTTCTCCACATTACTTGAGCTCTACAAAGATGCTCTTCATGCAGCACAATCTCTGGAATAACCCACAAACTACTAAACCATTTGTCATCTCTCTCTTGTAAGATGTCATCTTCTAGTGAATCTAGTCTATCTCACTTTTTTTTTTACGACAAGGATATATGCATTGAACACAAGTGTTATATGCACTCAACCACGATCAATGTAATCAGCAAAATAGTTGTAACAACAAACAAGGAAATGAGGGGTTTAGCTCAACTGGTTACAGGGGTGACATTTAGAACAAGAGACCAAGGATCGAGTCTCACCAACGGCAGTGTGGGAGCAACCTCTCAAATGAGGGGGGGCTCCTTGTGCGCAGTGAGCATTGGTCTTGATCTCTGTGGTCGGTTGAGTCACCATGATTTACCTCCTCTCACAATTCCCTTCGGGCTGGGGGTAGGGATGGCAACGGGGCGGGTTCGGGGTGGGGAGTACCCTCCCCGTCCCCGTCCCCGTTTGCAAAAAGTCCCCCCGTCCCCGGTCGGGGATGAAAAATGTCCTCCGTCCCCATCCCCGTCGGGTCCCCGTCCCCGTCCCCATCGGGGAATCCCCGTCCCCGCTTAATTTTCCCCGTTTGCATTCCCCGCGGGTTTCCCCGTCGGGTTCCCCATTTAAAACTCATGGTTTTCCCACCTCTAGTAAAAAAATGATATAAATATTACATATAATATCTCATAAATGTAAATTATAAGGTAAAAGTTTAAAAATGAAAGAAAAATTATTTAAACTTATGTAAGATCTAAATAAAAATGGGGATTTTATACTCCCCATCGGGGATCCCCGCGGGGTTCCCCAACGGGAGCGGGGCGGGGCGGGGATCGGGGTGGGGACTACTATCCCCGTCCCCATCCCCGTCCCCGCGCTGGGAATCACTTTGGCCCCCATCCCCGTCCCCGTCCCCATTTAATTTCCCTATCCCCGTCCCCGCCCCATTGCCATCCCTAGCTGGGGGTGAGGGGCGCCCGGGGTGAGCGATTTCACCTTTTGAAACAAGGAAAGGAACGAAATGGTAAGCACAATCATGGTGTCTTGCTGTCGGAAGCAGAATAGTACGTAGTAACCACAAATGAGGAAAGTGACGTCTTGTGAGAGATTTTAAAAAAATACGAACACAATCAGCAATACAAAAACAACAACCATAAAAACAAAAACAAAAAAAATCCAAAATCCATTTTTTCTTATTAGCACATACATTAGGCATATTTTGTTTTATCAGGCAATAATTTAGTTGGACTAATTCTATCCGATAACATCCTTATGGAGTTACGAATGAGGTCTTCAAGACCTACGTACTTTAGGCATATGAACATGAACATATATATCTTCCACACACAATCATCCCTGTAGCATTAGGTGGTCGCCTGGCCCTACAAATTAATGCATTAATTAGTTATTGGCATATTCTTGAACTATCGGATTCGGATCGTTTCTTTGCTTGTGGCGATTTGGATTTTTTTTCTTTTAAAGTTCGAAATCAAATGAGTGGAAAGAAGATTCTTCTTTTTCACTTTTACTTTCTGAATATCAAAATATCAAATTGGCATTTAAAAATGATATCTTTAGACATATGAATATTAAAAAAATCTTAATATTTAAAACATACCGACGGATATATTGATATTTTTCTTGTAAAAAATCCGATTTTGATATATTAAGGACTCGTTTGGTTAAATGTAGAAATTTTAATTCTTGTGAACTGGAAATAGAATTCTCATAAATTCTACTTTTTGGGAAGTATGAAAATATTTTTGTTTTCAAATAAATTCATATGAACTCAATTACTGCATTTTATTTGGTTGAACATGGATATTTGACATCAATTGGTTTTAAATTACTTTTATAGACTTTATATATAAATAATTTCATCTAATTAATATGGACAACTTAGAGATTTTCTTTATGAAAAAAATAAAATCAATAAAAGATTTGGGGAAGAAAAGCGGAAGTAGATCTTAGAGCAAGCCCAACAGTTTTTGTAAAAGTTCTCTAAAATCAGTGTTTTAAAAACTGCGCCTAGGCGCTAGGCGGGAGGGGACCTAGGAATTTTTAAGCCTAGGCGGCCCTCTAGGCGGATTTCCGCCTAGGCAATGCATGGGCGCCGCCTAGACCCGCCTAGGCGCCCCCTACACCCGCCTAGGCACTGCCTAGACCCCGCCTAGCCCGACTATTATTCAATTTTAGCTTTTATACATGTGATTAGTCAACTTAGAATTTTTTTTATCCCCTAGGTCGAGATATATTTGTGTTTTAGTCGAACCTATGGTTTTGGATTTTAGGAGGTTTAGAGTCGTTAGTCGGACACGTACTTTTGCGTTTATTTACTTTAATGTTAGTTAAGCACGACAAATTTGGGTTTATGAGTGATATTATGGATTATTATTACATTATATGAATTATTAACATGTGTTATACGTTAAAAGATAAAGAAATAATCAAGTTTGTTCTAAGTCCGCCTAGGCACCCGCCGCCTAGCGACCGCCTTGCGCCTTTTAGAATATTGTCTAAAATAGAGATCAAAATACCAAAATCTCTAAAAATTTTAGACTTCAACTCCAACAGCTTCTCTATTATATAGATTTTTGTATTTATTATATGTTATATTTAATAAAAAAAATTATAATATAATAAATGTATTTATTAAGAAAATGGTTTTCACCATTAAAGAATCCACACTATGAACAGCAAAAATGAATACAGAGTAATATATATTTGATAATGTGAATGATCAGCACAGACAGTGTCACTCCAAGCCTAGTCTTGATTGCAAGAATGATGTTCGGATTCCCATGAACACAAGAATGATGCTTGGAAGCAACAACACGATAACAACGCTCGAAAACACATGAACACAATATGAGATTCAGAAGCAAAACACTCTGCAATAGCACTCAAAATCAACAGAAAACAAGAAGCAATTCAGAGGCAACAAAGAACACTCGAAATTCCGAAGCAATAACATGACAACAACACTCGAAAACATGATGAAATTAAGAAGCAACAACACTTGAAATCAACAGAAAGCAAGCAAAATCAGCAGAAGCAACAAGGGCGCTCGAAATTTAGAAGCAACAGCAGTCCCGAAAATTCAGAAACACTAAGAAACAACACTCAACAACAAGCTAGCGCAATTAAAAGAGAGCAAGCAAAATCGGCAGAAGAAACAACACTCAACAACAAGAAACAGAAATCGAGCGAAGCAATGACAACAGTCGAAATTCGAAAGCAATAACAACAACTCTCGGCAGCAGTCGAAATTCAGAAGCAATGATAGCAATCGAAATCGAGCGAAAAAGGGGCAAGCAAAATCGGGAATTAGAAATCGAAATAAGAAATCACATACCTTATGAGTATGGAGTAGCGAAAACTCTAAAAAAAAAAACCTACAGTATTGTCGAACATGTGGCACCCGGTAAGTTGAAAGATTTGATCAATAAATTCAATATAGGGAGGAGTGCACATTGAATTATACAGATTAATTCTCTTTTTGTAAATTTAGAGATATTTTCCCTCTTTTCACCCCTTTCTCTATTTTATAGATGTGTTTGGAGAATCTGTTGGGGAGAAGAAATGATATTTTTCTCTAAAATCCTCCATTTTCTCTATTTTAGCACAACTGTTGGGCTTTTCTGAATTCCCTCATTTTGTAGGAATTTCAAATCCCTCATGATAAGTTGAATTCCCTCATTTTGTAGGAATTTCAATTCTCGAGAATTTTAATTCCTGGATTTTATTTTAAGACTTATACCTCTCATAAAATTAATTTTTAGCTTAATATATTATAATTTATAATTTGACATCCAATGAGAAAAAAAATACCAATATTTTCATCAGTGATTTTTTAAATACCAATATTTTTTAATATCCATAAATCCAAAGTTATCAAATTTAAATACCAATTTAGTATTTTAGACTTTTTAAATTTCATGAAACCGGTCCCTCTTAATTAACAAAAGCATCCATTAAAGCAATAAAGGTATAAAGACCGTCACCAATGAACTTTTCCGACAACTTAGCTCTGAACAAAAAGCCACTCTTTCCTTCTCTTGGTGGAGTATTTGGAGTAAGAGAAACAAGATCATATTTGAAAATCAAGACGTAAGAACAATAGACGAAGTGATTGAAATAATTCATCATCATATGAAAAATTGGAAAAAATCCAAACAAAACAACCCAGATGAAGAAGGCGTAACTACAAGAACAATCAAACCAAAGAGTAACCCTCGCCAAAGAAACGTCATTAGATGGCGTAAACCCGATGAAGGTATTTTCAAACTCAATTTTGATGGTGCTAAAATATCTTTTGGCTGCGCTTCTGCAGGATTCTTGATTAGAGATAACGAAGGAAGATTGATCGCTTGCAATGCCAAAAGATGCGGAAAGGTGTCGGCATTACAAGCTGAGGCGGTTGCATTGCAGCTCGGTTTGGTGGAAGCTCGGAAAAGGGGGATTCGAAGACTTGCAGTGAAAGGTGATTGTCTCGCAATTCTGAATGCGGTCAAGGGAGCATGGATGACGCCTTGGGAGATTGAAATGCTTATTTCGGATGCTCTTCGTTTGCTCGGTTCCTTTGAGACTGTCTCCGTCTCCCACGTCTTTAGAGAGACCAACAGGGCTGCCGATCGTATTGCTCACCTGGCCTTGGATTCTGTTTCTTCCCCATGGAGCTCCGACCTTGAATTTCAGACTCTCGTCCACAAGGACACTATTGGGTGGTGGTACAACCGTGGTTGACACACCCCGAATTTTCGCCTTGTAACAAAAAAAAAAAAAGCATCCATTAAAAAATGTACAAAATTATCTACAATTATAAATGTTTTTTTAATTGTGTTTTTTCCCCGAAAACATGCAATACTAATTAATTTTTGGAACTACTAAAATTAAGAAACTATTTAGAAAATGTGAAGACCGTTGAAAATAGATTAGGTATACTATTTGAGGCTTGAAAAGGTGGCATCCATTATTGATACATACTAGTGATTAATAATGGAATATATAGCCCCATCTATTAAGGCTGAATTTATGAAAATCACACTGGTTTTTAAGTTTTGAACTTTAATTTCACCCCTCAAGCTTCTCGAGTCCAAAAATAAAAGAATTCCAAGTGGCCCCCTTTACAATCTCTAGTCCGAACAATCATTCATATGACAGCTTACTGTATACATTTGTCTATGTTATGTTTTGTTATTTTAATACTCCGTAATTAATTAGTTCCTTATTTTTGGTCTAAGAAATCCATAGTGATTAGTGATGGACTGCTTATATTAATTATCAATTTATATATTGAACTTAAGTGATGTACTACTTCTTACAAATAAATTGATATTCATATTGCTCTAGTCATTATTCGCTTGAAATTAAAAAAAAATAGAGTATTTAATTTCTGATACGTTTTTAAAAAACTAAAAAATTATATAAAATATTAATTTTTAATATATATTCATGCATATTTTTTAAAATTAATAAAAAAATATTTTATAAAAAAATTAATTAAAAATTTAAACGACTTACCTTTTAAGAGAGAAGTGTAATGGTATTTAGAGCCTATTATGAGTCCATAAACTTTCGACGGGTTAAAATGTATTATAAATAAATTTATAATCAACGTAGAACTTCCTTTTCAAATGTGATTGCACAATTATACGCATCCTCAAAAAGCTCTCTTTCTGGAAAAAACTCTCTTCCCCTGTTTCCTTCTCCTCTTCTCTCCTTCAGCTCTTCCCCATCTCCTCTCCAACTCTTAGACAGTGAGCTTCTTAGCTTACTGTCCCCCAGCATCATGTCAACACAAATCTACAGTAAAACAGAAAGAAAGTAGGCTTAACAGCCATGAAAAAGAATCGAAAAACACCTTACTCCATAAGCTTAACAGCTATGCAAGTGAACAACTTACTACATCATACCTTTTTCAGAAAACAGTGACTTCAATCTTACCTACCACAATTCAATTAAAAACTGAAATTTCACAGGACTCCTCACCTAATACTCTTTACCAAATCAACCACAACCATGACAAACCCTTAATAATTATTGACACAATCAAATAGATGCTCCTTTCCTTGAAAAATTGGAGCAAGGATATTATGCTCAGACATATAAACCATATAATCTCATACCTTGAAACAAATAACGGGTTAAGAAACCTTCTCTATAATTATACATGGCTAAACCATAACAGGAAAAACTGGATACAACAAATTCTTAGGCATACAAAATTCACAGCTTTATTCATGAACATAAATACAATTATGCAGCTCATAAATTTTATCCCTCTGCTGTATCTACCCAATCAGATCTTAAGTAAACACTCTATCCACAGCTACTACTTTAATTTGATTACACCATCCAACAATATTGATCATCTTTACACTTCAAATCTTGTAATTTCTGAAATATCTCATCAACTTATCATAAAAACAGCACAATTTATTTACTGTTATCCCTTTTATTTCCACCCTAAATTATCTAAAAAGATTTCCATCAGTTTAACTCAGAAAAATATATCTTATAACATTTTCTTTAACCTTTTCTATTTACTAAAAGATAATCTTAAATTTGATATGATTACAGTCTGTTACAGCCCTTCTTATGATTGCCACGTCCAACATAAATTCACATCTGTCAACATACCAGTAAAACTTATCCTCTTGATTACCCTATCTTACCTCACAATTCCCTTTTATTTCAATAACATTAAACACTATAACCGTCTTCAAAATTTAATCAAGGCTAAGAACCTTTTGACAGATAACAAATTACCCATGTCTTCATCTTACCTTCAGGCTGTCATCCAAGGAAATCAAAATCAAATGGATCTTAATCCATCCCCTCCTGGATTTCCTAGCCTAATCAGCCCCATCAACCCAAATACTACCCTTTCTGCTGAACCTACTCCAAATATTATTAGCCAGATCCATCAAACAGAACCTATAACAGAGAAAGGAGCAAACACTGATGACTTTGAAATCCCAATCATAAGTGAAGTCCATAACAGGCTCCAAAGTACTGCTCTAGTTGGAAGATTTGTGAATAAACAGGTGGATTTCAAAGAGGTTTTAACAAGAATGCGTGCAGATTGGAGATACCTCAAAGGACAATGGTTCATTGATCTAATAGGATATGACTGGTTCCTATTTAGATTTGCAACAGCTGAAGATAGAGCAAAAATCTGGGCAAACAGACCCTACCATGTCACTGGTGGCTTGTTGGCTCTCTACCCTTGGACACCCTCCTTTGATCCTTCTCAAGCAGATACTCTCTCAGGAGAAGTCTGGATACGCATCCCAAACTTACCACCTCAACTTAACACTACTGAGATTTTGGCCAACATAATCAAATCTTGCCGTGTTGGAACATTAATCAAGGTGGATAAGGAGGCCTACTTCAAAAGCCGATTCAGGTTTGTAAGACTTTGTGTTCATGTTTCCTTTGAAAACATACTGATATCCTATATTAAGTGGAAGATGCCTGATGGTACAAAAATCAGTTTGAGAATATGGTATGAAGATTTCTCTATAGGATGTGGTTGTTGTGGTCAAGAGGATCATCTTTACCCTGACTGTCCTAGCAACATAAACAAACCTAGGAGCTTTGAACTTAGAATCCAAGAAAGGCCAGGTATAAACCTTCTTGATGAAAATGCCAGAGCTGAAAAATCTAGCTATACCACAGAGGAGATGATGATCACTCCAAATGTAGGAGAGTTTTCTGTCATTGGGAAAACTGTTGCTGCAGAAATAGTAAACTCCTCCCTCCAACCTGCTCAAAATGACTTTGGTACACTCCCCACTATGTCAACCATGGCAAACACTTTCCCAACCAACCAACCTCTTGGAGGAAACACAAACACCATCTTCAATCCTTTCCTATCACAAGAACTGATTAACAACTTGATCACCCTAAATAATGCACATGCCTCCATGCTTGCAAATGAATCTACAATCCCACCCTTCCAGATTTCTCCTACAATGCTTCACACTATCATGAATACCAATGTAAACCACACATCCTCCTCAGCTGCTCCTGACAGAGAATTGAGTAACCTCTGTGATGTTGTGAATCCCTATATCAGCAACCCTCCTAACACTGAACACAGCCTCTCCTCTTACCAATCTATGAATTCAGCAGCAAGTATGGTCAGAAACATGTCAAGCTTTCACATATCACCTCAAGACCAAGACCAAAACATGATAACTGACAGAAACAGCAGAAAGGGCAAAGAGAAAACTGAAGAAGATGAAGTGGACTCCCACGATCACATTAGCAAGAAACAGAGATCCTCCCCTTAAAGCTTTTATGATAGATACAACTTTTGAGAATGATGTTGCTGCTCCTATGAAGCTCACCTCAATAAACCTCAAATTTTGGCAATGTAATATCATCTCCCTTATTACTCTTTGCATCTTAGTTGCTCCTTGCTGTAACTTGTCTTTTAATTCAGCTTCTGTCTGTACTGATGAACAACAGAGGATCCAACTTTTTGTTATCCATATGGATGCCTCTTGTAGGGTTTGGTTATGCTGTATCTTTAGGGGCTTTGTACTTCTGTGCATCTTTTCCACTATCTGTAACTTATATTATCTACTGATCACATGTCTACCCTTAAACTTTTGCTTTAAATCTTTGATCTATAAAACACATTGCAGAACAATAAAGAAATCTATGCTTAACAGCAAATTATTCGGGTTAACACCCCTTTCTTACACCAATAAAGGCAGAAAAATTAAAGGAAAAATGATTAGGCTCATACCTATAAACAATTACAGTCTATACAATCCTATAAATTTCATACAAATCTTATTTAATCAACTATATATCTTCACTGGAACTTACTCATACCAAAAAATTATAGAGTTTAAACACTTCCTCCCTTATTATGTAACGTATAAGATTAAACACCTACAAATCTGGTACCTTACTTCAAACATAAGTAATCACTGTGAATATTTCTATACCACAGTCATACAAATAAAAATCATAAAAGATAATCTCCTTATAATAAATCGGAATCCCAATTCTTATAACACCAAAACCTTAGGAAAAATAAGAACAAACAAAATCCTAGTTTACAAATCTTATACCCCAATAAAAATATTCTATAAACGAAAACAAATCACAATTAATAAATACAGAATTAACTATAATATAGCAATAGAAAGGAAACCCTTTAAAACAGTAAACTCATCAAATTATTTCAACATTAATAACAATACCCATACTATAAATTTACACCCTTTAATACAATCAAAACTACCTCATAATAAATTTAATACTACTAACAACTTAAACATTATCAGAATAAATTATATAATATTAACAAGTATGTACATAGCTCATACAACTAAACACTACCTAATTTACATTCTAAGGGAAAAAGAAAAAAATATTTTTAGTAAACACACTATTAGTATAAATTCATATATCATACCTCTCAATACCAAACCCTCAGAAAAGAAGGAAACTTGCAATACCTTAATATTAAATCACAGTCTCTATAACCAAACAAAACCGAACCACATTTTAAAACAAATTTCTAATATTAAAAATAGTAATAAATGCAATAATTTAATCTTAAAAAGGAAATCTTTTAAAGTTACAAAACCGCCATATTATTCTAACACCAATTACAATTATAATACCCATATTACTAATTCATACCTTTTAAAACTATCCAAAAACATATGCCATATAAATTTTAATACTACTACCCACTTAAATATTACCAAAATAAACTATAAGAAATTAACTAACACAACTACCTATTATCCAAAATATTACATTACAAACAAAATAAGTCAAAAAACTATTAACAAGCATCACCTCGGACTAATTACCACTCTTAGCCATTATACCACCAAACCTACAATAACAAAAGAAAATCTGGAAACTTTAATACACAAACTTAATAACCGTATAAACCCATTCCACAAAACATACCATAATACAAATATTAAATGTAAGTACAAATTTAGTACCTTTACTTCCAAAATCAAAATAAATACAATAATAAATACGGGAATTAGTTTTCAAATTAAACATATTTACAAAATCCACATCATAAAATCACATTCTCCAAAAATGTCAAATTATTTAATTCTTACTAGCTACCTAAACCCCATCAAAATAAATTATAAGGAAAAATCTATTATTATAAAAAGCTTAAAAAGCGGTTTCACAAAAAAATTTTTTATCAAATGACAAACATAGGATATTGGAATATTAGAGGTGTAAGAAAACCCAACTTATGGCAAGACCTAGCCTACATCCAAAAACGAAATAATTTAGATATTCTAGTACTAGCTGAAACAAAAACTCTTGAACCACCAAATGAAAAACTATATAAGAAATCAGGATTTAATCAAGCCCATCACATTGCATCAGAGGGGGCTAAAGGCGGACTATGGATCCTCTTTAAATCAACTAATACTACAGATCCAACCCAAGAATTAACCAGATCAAAAAATTTCATACTTTATTTGGTCAACGTTAATAATTTCAGATTTATTATTAACTTTATTTATGCACCTTCAAATCCGATAGATAAAAATAATTTCTGGAAAGAAATAATCACAGTAACTCGACAATATAATTTCCCATCCTTAATAATGGGAGATTTTAATGAAATTGAATCTATAAATGATAAAATTGGTGGAATTAATCCGCATAATAGCAGATTCACTCGTATTCAACAGATTATAGAAGAGTTAGATATCCATACTATCCCTAATACTGGTAGCCCTGTCACATGGAGAAAAAGCCAATCTCCTATTAACAATATCTATGAACGTCTTGATAGAGTCATGATCCACACGGATATTTCCAATCAATTCCCTAACCTAACAGTTCACAATCATCCATTTACAAGTTCTGACCATTCGCTCATATCCATCCAAATTGGAACAAAAACAACTAGAGCAGGATCACCTTTTAAATTTGAAATGTCCTGGACAAATAATGAGATTTATAATAAACTAATTAAAAAAACCTGGGAAAACAAACTTCACGGATCATTCATGTACACACTTCTACAAAAGCTAAAACTAATCAAGAAAAACACAAAACTCTGGTGTAAATCACATCCAAACAACAACTTTAGACAAT
This sequence comes from Persicaria maculosa, assembly GCA_963922045.1. Lineage (NCBI taxonomy): Eukaryota > Viridiplantae > Streptophyta > Magnoliopsida > Caryophyllales > Polygonaceae > Persicaria > Persicaria maculosa. Next base: position 16,637,967 of record OY998257.1, on the reverse strand, counting down.
TAAAAGACATCGAAGATCAACTTTTATTATTACAAGCACAACAAGTAACTGGAAACTCTAATAACAATATTGACAATAAAAGACATAGACTTCTTAACAAGAGAGAAATTCTCATGAATTTCAATAATAATTTCTGGAAACAAAGAGCTAAATCAAATTTCCTTAAATTTGGAGACCGAAACACCAAATACTATCAATCAATAACTAAAATCAGAAACTCTAAAAACATTACTCATAACTTTACAAATAAAACGGGTATTGTAATTGAAGATGAAAAACAAATAAGAGAAGAAATCACAAACGAACTGGCTGAAAGATTTATCTCTAACAACGAACCAACCGATAACAACTCATATCTTCTAAACCTAATAAACCATACCATTACTAATAATGAAAACTTAGCACTAACCCAACCCTTTACTGATAAAGAAATAAAAGAAACTCTATTCTCAATGACAGACGATAAATCTCCAGGCCCTGATGGATTCCCACCTGAATTTTATAAAAAATATTGGAACATTGTAGGAAGCCTACTTTGTAAAGCCATCAAATCTTTCTTTCACTCAGGTATCCTCCTAAACGAAGTAAACACAACATTCATTGCACTCATTCCTAAAATCGAAAATCCAACTAATATTAACCATTTTAGGCCAATTAGTCTTTGCAACACTATTTATAAAATTATATCCAAACTTCTAGTCAATCGCTTGAAACCGATCTTACCCCGTATTATCAATCCTTTTCAAGGAGCGTTTGTACAAGGCAGAAACATTCAAGATAATATTCTTATAGCTCACGAAATTTTCCATTCATTCCATAATAAAAAAGGGAAACACGGATGGATGGCTATTAAACTTGACATGGAAAAGGCCTACGATAAAATCAGTTGGAACTTCATCCGTATAATACTAAATAAATTTGGATTTCACCATAAATGGATTAACTGGGTCATGACATGTCTTACTAACACTAACTTTTCAGTTTTAGTTAATAACCTACCTGGTAAGACATTCAAAACATCTCGAGGAATTAGACAAGGAGATCCTCTCGCACCATATATCTTTGTAATAGTTATGGAACTATTAGGAAGGATGCTACAACAAGAATCGTTAGAATATGAACCGCTAATTGGAATCAAACTCACAAATAATAGTGAACCTATACCCTTTCTTTCCTTTGCTGACGATACACTCATTTTTGGAAATGCTAACGATCTAAGTCTTCATACAATTAAAAACGCTCTTAATAATTTTTGCAATATATCAGGCCTCTCTATAAATTATAACAAAAGTTCCTTACAAGCTTCCAAAAACATCCCACTTCAAAAAGCTCAAAATCTTGCTCAACAATTAAATATCTCTATTACCAAAACTATGGAAAAATATTTGGGAATACCACTTATTAGTGGTAGAGTCAACAACAGCTTATTTGATGAGGCAATCAAAAGCCTCAAAAAACAACTTTCTAAATGGAAATCTAATACTCTTTCACAAGCTGGTAGATCTGTTCTCATTCAAGCAAACCTCAACTCAAAAACAAACTATCTAATGCAATCCTTTCTTCTTCCTAAAGGAATTCTGGAAAAAATTGATCAAGTCAACAAAAACTTTTTCTGGAATAAACTACAATCTGATAATTATCATCCTCTAATTAGCTGGGAGCGCTTATGCACACCTAAAAAGGATGGTGGACTAGGCTTTAAATCAGCCGAACAAATCAATATAGGTATGCAAATGAAACTACTTTGGAGATTAATAGCTAATCCGAATAATATTTGGTCTAAGGTAATCAATGAAAAATATCTCTCTAAGGAAACACTAATGGAAAGAGGGAAAAATAAAACATCCTGGCAATTTGGTCGACTTCTCAATATCAGAGACCTATTCTCTAAAGGACTGCTTTGGCTTGTAGGCAATGGTAAAACCATCAATGTCTGGTCCGACATTTGGGTAAATGCTCGATGTCTCGAAAACTTTAGAAACAATCATAACCCTAACCTAAAAGTCTGCGATCTCTTCACAAACTCTAAAACTTGGGATACTGATAAACTAAATAATATTTTCCCCCCTCACATTACCCAAATGATAACAAATATCTACATTCCAAACATTGACATCCCAGATAGACTAATATGGATCCACAATAAAAAAATGGAATCTTCAATGTTAAATCTACATCCTCTCTATTCAATACTAGAAACACAAATTGCACCTCTGCAGAATGGATTTGGAAACTTAATGTGGCTCCTAATATCAAAAATTTTATTTGGAAAATTATATTAGACATCCTACCTACTGCTACACGATTGAATAGATACATAAATAGAGTTCCTAGTATCTGCTCTCTGTGCAATAATGAGGCAGAAGATACTAACCACTTACTCTTTAATTGTCAAATAACCAAATCCCTTATCCATAATCTAAGCATCAAATTAAACAAATCATTCGTTATACCAAACCTTACAAATAATATCTTAGATAATATTCTTAACACTAAAATCCTGAACATAGACTTTACCGACCTATGTCATCTTTGGCACTCTATTTGGGAACTTTGAAATAAAATAATTTTCCAAAAAGGTTCAAACAAGAGCTTAACCAATACCCTAACCCAGACTATCGACAATATTCTATGCTGGAAAAAGGAAGAAAAAATTAAAATTCTGCCCAAACACAGTAGGGCTCGTGACAAAATGACTTGGAAATATCCCCCAAAAGATATCGTTAAAATAAATGTAGATGCTTCTGTTAAAATTGGAATCCGATCACAAATTGGATGTATCATTAGAAATAATCAAGGTCATATTATCCGCATCTACAAAAATAATAGCAAACCAGACTCTGTAATTAAAACAGAATGCTTTGCAGTTCTTGCAGGTATAAGATTAGCAGCAGAACTCAGAATACAGAAGGCCATTATTGAAAGCGATTCTACAACCGTAATCAATGCCATCAACTAGATAAACGACACACCATGGGAAATTTCTCAAATAATAAGAGAGATACAAGCACTGAGCAAGGACTTTGAACTCATCAAATTCCAACATTGTTACAGAGAAGCGAACCAAGCAGCTGATTTTATTGCAAAATCAGAACTGAATTGTAACTTTATTTTAGATTATAGCCTTGAATTCCAGAACATCATCTCCCAAGATGATCATGGATACTTCTAGTATCCTAAACTTTGCCTACTGTAAAAAAAAAAATGTGATTGCACAATTATATTAAACTTTTTAGCTTATTCTACTATTTTTTATTGTTTAGTTAAGATTTTCATATATTTTATTTATAGATCAAAATGTTTTTTTTTCCTATTATCGATTGTTGGGGTTTGGGGGTGTAGTGTCCCACCTTGAAAAATAAGTGAAAACCAAAAACCAAAATATAAGGGGAGGTAAAACCCTACACAATGGTTTAAGTTTTTGTGTTAGAAGGGTGGATCCCGACCTTAATTATAACTAAAAAACAAAATTAAACCCGACACGACTCCCGTTTTCTTACGACCCGACCGAGTTTCTCGAAATTTCACATGGTATCAGAGCAAATTCGAGTTAGGTCGGTTTTCCTGGCTTCGGGTAAGGCTAAAAGAGATTAAGAATGTCGAGACCCATCGTATAAAACCAAACAAAAAACCGGGCGAGCACTTAATGGGTGTGTTGGGAGTGTGGGTCACATTGAAAAAATGAGGTGAAAACCAAACCAAAATATAAGAGGAGGTGAAGCCAGCCCCTACACAACGACTTAAGTTTTTGTGTTAGAAGAGTAGATCTCGACCTTATAGCCAAAAACAAAATAAACCTAACACAAAACTCCCGTTCTCTAACGACCGGACCGAGTTTCTGGGAATTTCATATCGATCAATCACTATTGAAAAAAATATATACAGGGTTGAATGAGATTAATTTAATAATAAGAGTCAAATAAAGTTTGTTAAATTTGTACAATGATCATTTGGAATTGTCATTGCCACTCCTTTTGAAATAGTGATCACTTTGTTCGTTTTGTGAATCTCATATAGTCATTTTTTTTGTTCAATGATCATTTGAACCGTCTTGTTTATTTCACCCGCGGTTTTAGTGTGCACTAGTTTGTCTTGTACCGATTACTTCTCAATTGTATGGTTATAATGACAAACGTAACGTACATTTCGAGTCTTTTTTTTTTCTTTTTTCTTCGAGAATCATTAAGTCCATTTTACAGAATTTGTCGATTAGTTTATAGCAATGCTGGTTGGATGAGTTGGTTACCATTTGCTTTATATATGGTGGTTTGTCTTTTATTTCGTTGGAGGCAATTTTTTCTTCTTTTCAAAACGTAATTTACCTTCTAAAATTTCCCACTTTATATAGACTCGGTATGTATCATGTATGCAGTGTTAAGCCCTCTACCATATGCCCTCTAGAAAAAATGTTGAAAATATTTAGATCAGTTGATAAATCACTATCCTTTAAATTATAAAAAATGGATTAATAGATGATTTATAAGACTATTATGATGCGTAAGTTTGAGCACACCGGCCATCTTTTCTTCCTATCTGTATAAACTTTCACAAAAGTTAATAATTTTATTTAATTTGTTCTTTTTTCTTTTAAATTGATTTGATTTTAAGAGTGGGTAAAAATGCACATTAATGTAGCTAAATATCAAAAGTAAAATATATATAATTTTAAGTACATTGTAGATCCAAATGTGTATATATATATATATATATTTAATCCAAAATCATTGAGGATTGTCTATATATAGTAAATTGATTATTTAATTTTAACTGCCTTGGTAAAACTACAATATTAAATTAGTTTGTGGGTCATGAGAGGTGAAGTCCTAGCCTATAAAAGGGCATGAGAGCTTATGCATAAGAGCAAAAAACCCCCAAAAACCTCACAATGGGTTTAGGGAAAGGCACACTCATGGCCACTCTACTAGTTGCTCTTGTCTCCATTTCCTTGGCTTCTCTAGCCAAGGCTGATCCTCAGCCTAACTACATTTATGCTTCTCCACCACCTCCACCAGTACCCTACCATTACGCCTCTCCCCCGCCACCGCCTCCGGTGGTGCACTACCCGCCACCACACCATGAGATGCCCCCGATGAAACCATATCCTCCACCTCACCACGAAAAGCCTCCGGTTAAGCCCTGCCCACCACCACAACACGAGAAACCACCGGTTAAACCCTACCCGCCACCGCACCATGAGAAGCCATACCCTCCGCCCCACCATGAGAAGCCACCGGTTAAGCCCTACCCACCACCACACCATGAGAAGCCATACCTTCCACCTCACCATGAGAAGCCCTACCCACCGCCACACCACGAGAAGCCACCAGTTAAGCCCTACCCGCCACCGCACCATGAGAAGCCATACCCTCCACCTCACCATGAGAAGCCACCGGTTAAACCCTACCCGCCACCGCACCATGAGAAACCATACCCTCCACCCCATCATGAGAAGCCCTACCCACCACCACATCACGAGAAGCCTCCAGTTAAACCTTACCCACCACCTCACCATGAGAAGCCCTACCTGCCGCCGCACCACGAGAAGCCTCCGGTTAAACCTTACCCACCACCTCACCATGAGAAGCCATACCCACCACCGCACCATAAGAAGCCTCCGGTTAAGCCCTACCCGCCACCTCACCACGAGAAGCCTCCAATGAAACCCTACCCACCACCCCACCATGAAAAGCCCTACCAACCACCGCACCACGAGAAGCCTCCGGTTAAACCATACCCACCACCACACCACGAGAAGCCGTACCCACCGCCACACCATGAGAAGCCACAAAAGAAGCCTTGCCCACCACCACCGCACCATGAGAAGCCCTACCAACCACCCCACCATGAGAAGCCACCGGTAAAACCCTACCCGCCACCACACCATGAGATTCCACCGGTGAAGCCTTACCCACCACCGCACCACGAGAAGCCCTATCAACCACCCCACCACGAGAAGCCTCCAAAGAAGCCATGCCCACCACCACCACACCACGAGAAGCCGCCGACACACCACTACCCACCTCACCACGAGAAGCCTCCGGTGGTGCATTACCCTCCACCGCACCCACCTCACCATGAGCTGCCTCCGGTGGAGCATTACCCGCCACCTCAACACCATGAGAAGCCTCCATTGAAGCCCTGCCCTCCGCCTCACCATGAGAAGCCCCCGGTGGAGCACTACCCTCCGCCACACCCTAAACCAGTTTACAAGCCTCCGCCGCACCCTAAGCCGGTTTACAAGCCTCCCCCGCACCCTAAACCGGTTTACAAGCCTCCCCCGCACCCTAAGCCGGTTTACAAGCCTCCCCCGCACCCTAAGCCGGTTTACAAGCCTCCGCCGCACCCTAAACCGGTTTACAAGCCTCCGCCGCACCCAATGCCGGTCCACAAGCCACCCCCACACCCCTACATTTATGCTTCACCTCCTCCTCCTCCTTACCAGCACTAAGCAGTAAGCACTGTAACTCTGTAAGCTCCTTTCGTTCTTTCTTAATTAATTAATTCGATTTATCATATTGATTTTTAACTGCACCCATTGTTCATTTACACACCACATTTTTATACAGTAAATGCTAAACTAATTTTAGCTGAAATAAAAAAATAAAAAATATACACATGGCCGGTATATATTGAATGTCAAACATATATATATATATATATGATGACTTGACAGTACGTAGTACATTGTTATGGGCTGCAAATTAATTGTGTTACATTATATAGGAAAAAAATGTAAAAGCATACCTACTTTTCTGAATATTTACTATTTATAATTGATTGCTAATTTCAATTGGGTCTCCACTCTTGTGATATGATCAGATGGTCCTTCCTGGGTGATCGATTGCAGAGACAGACATAAAGCAAGCAATGCACGCGCTCTGATCTTGCCCTTTCCATAAGTTATATTATATCATGTCATATGATATAGCTAGCACTTGTAGTAATTTATGGCAAGAAAAATAATAATAATAATAAAATAAAAGGAATATCATGAGATCCATCAAGAGTTCAGCTTCAATCTTGGATCGAATTTAGCGGGTGACAAGAGTAAGAAGAGCTTCAGTGACAAGAAAAATCACATTGTCAATGTAAAAAAAGATGTCGGATTGTAACGTACGATTAAAGTTTCTAAATTTGGATTTATGTATGTCTACTTAATTGTCTAGTGACTGAGCTGTGTTTTTTTTTTCACCTCCTAATTATATGCAATGTTTTTCTCCTTATTTAAGTTAGGTTATGAGTAAAATGGAAATATTCATTTTTAATAATTGTTTTCCTTAGTTTCAATGCATTAAACTCTAGGATATATCAATGTATGAAACAAAGGCACACATTATAAAAACCACGAGTAAAATGACAACATAAGTTCATATATCTTGCCAAACCATGTAGATGGACCCCAATGACTAGAGCAACAAGCGAGCTAGGTTATTTAGACTTTAGAGCACCTTGAACAACTTTTTAATTTGGGGAATTTAAGAGTTTTTAAAGAATTTTAACCATTTTTTTTTGTTTCAATATATCCTCTATCTCATTTCGCAAATTAGAAAAAATAGAGAAACTTTCTAAATCTACAATATTCTCTAAAACTACATGATTCTCCAAATTGAGAGAGCAATTGAAGTTTAAACAAAAATAATTTAAAAAATATGTATTTTATTTCTCCATTTTGAATAAATTTTAGAGAAACTATTAGAGATGGTTTTAGTCATCACATTTTCTGACACACAACGAATTTAGTTCCTTCTAACATTAGCAGCCAAATACGTAACAAAGTATCATAACTAAGGACATGTTTAACACAAACTTATTGAAGTTTTGAAAGAGGAACAGTAAAAACTTTTCATTTTTTTTTTGTAAAAATTAACTTTACAAAATTCTATAGAATTTGTCATGTCTAACAAAAATTTACTCTTTTAATTTATCCACAAAAACTAAAATTTCATTTAAGGGGCAAATCAAACCCTAAAATCAAGGCTGGTTTGATGATTTAATTTCACAATTATAGAAGCACTGACTTTTATCCCCTTTGACGGGGGTAGATCATGTGTAGTGAGATAAGCTTTAATGATTTATATACTGTATGGGGTTTAAAACTTTAGGGTGGGATCTAAAATCTAAATATAATGTCTCCCTCAATCTCGTGCTTTTGGATTGCATTTGCATTGGTATTGATTGAAGGCAACAAAGCAGCTACCATTACCATGTGATGCTACTGCATGCTCTGCCCAGCTTTTTACCCCTCCTAACATTTATATTGAAAGCAATTCATCCTCCTCCTATCCTATCCCTCTTTTTCTTTTCATTTTTTTCCTTCTTTTGTGTTGGAAATTTCATAGAGCACTGTTTCACTTTATAGCCAATTTTTTTGATTATATAGATAGTGTAGACTATAGACAACTAGTGTATTGTCAAAAACTATGCCCACAATAAATTATTTTGTTTGTCATTTTCTCCTTATAATTGAGAATCCCAAGCACAACTATTCCCATCTCCCTTGGACTAGAATTCAATGTATGAACCCATGTTAAATACTGCTAGCATTTTACTCCCTATTTTCAATGTAAGAATATTTATCTTTGACAACTATTTTCAATGTAATAATATTTATCTTTAACCATTCTAGAATGGTTCAACCGGAAAGGACTTGTGGATAATATTCAAAGATCTTCGATTCGAAACCCGGCTGACCGCTCTTTATTTACCAAATTCAAAATATATAAGAAGAAATTTGTATTTATAAGATTTTTAATATTATGTGTTTAGTAAATTAGTAATGGGTAGAATTATAAAGGAAAGAAGAAGAAAAAAAAATGAACAATGATAAAAAAAGGATAGCAGTACAGATCACATGTTACAATTCCTATTACACTTCTTTAATTGATCTAAATTATGAATTAAATTATAATTTGATATCTTAGGTTTAAATTTATATATAAATCCTAAGTGGTTAACCCATAAAAAAAATATATATTTTGCGTGTATATTTTAATGTTTTAGCTTTTTAGAGTTTATGCACCTAGTCCTAGGGTATCTTTTTATAAGAGGTTAAAACATTATAAAAATATACATTAAAAATTTTTTTTTAATGCTTTAGCTTTTAGGGTTTATAGATTTAAATCTAGAATATTTTTTCCTCAATTTTATTTATAATTCATATCAATTTAAGAGATGTAATATGAAGTGTAACACAAAAAGTGTAACAGGGAATCCAAACCGGAGGGAGAGAAGAGAGAAGAGGGGCGAAAATCTATAGAAACGGAAATTTTCTTACGGTTTTTCTAACTCATGCCTGTATGTCCCAACGGTTTTCCATCTTGCATTCTTTCCGCGAGATCAAAACAGTAGCAAATATGATTGCATGTTTTGATGCTGCCTAACTCACCATCTCAATCCCTTTCTTAGATGATCGCGAGTTGTGTATTTGATGATATTCTTACATTGCCCAACCCTGCTTAAATCTAAATCTTATATATATAAAAAAAACCAAAAAACAAAAAGATAGTGGCAGTACAATTAACACGCTAAAAATCGCCAACACGCTAAAAATACCAATTACCCGCTCCTGAGTTCAGGATGCTTTCTTCCCGAGAAGGCAAAATGGGCTATGCTAATTAATGCTTTCAAATATGCTTTCTACCAATTTTGGTAGACGTAATGGGTGGCAAATGGCAATAAGTGGTTAAATATTTTATTTCTAAGATTATTTTGCTTTTGAAAAAAAAAAAAAGCAAAATTGTATAAAACCACCCTTTAAATAACCTAATTTGTCCAAAATCATCCCTTAAACATATAATTGTAGTAAGCCACCCAAAAGTTTGGATAGAACCACCCTTTCTTAAGATCTAGTAGAGTTAAATGCAGAAAATAACAACAATACTCGTATTAAAATATCAAATTTATTTTGTATGTTATTCAACAACATCCAACTCATTCCTCTTCTAAATTTGTTCGATTCATAATCATTGATTTGTGCACCGTTCAACACCCCCCCCCCCCCAATCCCCCAGTAGTTGGATCAAATCGGGTGAGTGTCACTTGTGAAAAAATTAGGGGTGTCTTTGGTATTTTTTAAACTTTTGGATTTTAACGGGTAGTTTACTACAATTATGTACTTAAGGGGTGGTGTTGGGCAAATTGGCTATTTAAGGGATGGTTTTCCGCAATTTGACCTAAAGAAAGTGACTTTAAATAGCTGGGGTTATGTGCAGCACTACACCACAATTTAAAATTAAATTGATCTCATTAGTGCTTGGCAAATCTGCTTCTGGGCCCATATCCTTGCCAATTGTGGCAACCATGTAACACGCCGAGAAACATGCCAGTTATCGTAATTTCTTCAAAACTTTATTTTTAAAAAAAGATTTATATTTTCTGACAACTAGAATTAGTATTACTATTCTCATTAAACAAAAAAGTCGATTAAAAAACATATAATCGGATCATTTAGTCATTTACCCCCCATCATGAACAACACCAAGAAACTAATGAAATGATTTGTGGTTACCAGATATTGGTACAGATCCCAGACAATGCAAATCAAACCACAAATATCAGAACACTTGTATATTCATTTGTAGTTATCAGTTATCACTCCGATGAATCAAGTGTCAATGAAACCACAAAAGATGTCAAATCATAAATGTTGCAAAGCTATAGGGCTCAACCCTGATCCGTTCAAGATTTGAAACTTATTCACCAAATATCAACTTCAACTTGTCCATGTTGCAAAAATGAGATGTTCTAAATTGAACTATGAGACTCCAAGCAAGGTGGGAAAAGGCAGCATTTGCAGATACCTTGGTATTCGCTGACAATCACTTGAGCTTATCAAATAATTTCACCGCAACCTGTGCATTGCAATACCAACTCAGTTGACGAGATAGGATATGGAGTCGCACACAACATTATTTTTTTGAGAAAAAGACTAGAAAGTGAATGCTTACACATTTGTCCACACAAGACAAGTAATCGAAGTATTGTCCAGTACAATGCTTGTGTCCACTTTCATCGCTCTCGATCCTCTTAGCACATGCCTGCAAATGCGGGTCAAGGATTCCCAAAGTTAGTTCATTGTTTCAGCATTTTTTGTAAAAATGGGGAAATCAGATGGATTCAAGGACATTCGCAAGATTTCACCTGGTACTCAAACAAGGCCTTCACGCACTTGGGCTTGCAACGTTCCTCAAGATACTTCTTCTGATCAACAGGTTCCTCATCCGCCCTGAACACACGAGGGTATCTAATTAGGAAGAAGCTAAAATTGGGATTCAAAGAGAAGAAAACGAGCTTGAAGTTATACAAATTGCTGGACTGAAACAAAGACATTTTCTCCCCTTTTTATACATGGGAACTTATATACTCGTTTTACACTTGGAAGTGTTGTTGTGGATGGCAAATAAAAGTTAAAGTTGTCTAGTGTGTATTAAGTAATTCACAGCAGACTCTCTACCAAGGCAGGACAACACAAGTAAGTCAAAGGACAATGGCAGTATTAAAATGATTTACAACATGCTAAAACCTATTTCAAGTTCTTATAGTTATGTAATTTTGTCTAAGTAATTGAATGCAGCTCGACAACACCAAAATAAAAGATCAGACTATTTGTCATCAGATTATGTTGTTTTGCTTACATAGGTACAAAGTTGATGTGCTGAACGGCTGATCAAAGTTCAAGAACCTGCATTGATATAAATGAATATTTCTAAATCAACAAGAAAACAAATAGAGAAAAAAAAATTGCAAACAATGTACAGAAAACAAGCTTTCAAATTCAAAGGCATTGAACAAATCTTGAATACAATTAAAATTCTGAATATTCTCCCAGACAATCTCAACAAAAGCCAACAAGGACAATCAGAAGTCAGGTATAGTGTCTCTACAGCCGAGCAAAAACTAAGCAGAGCTAAAACTAGTGTCAATCATGCAGTAACCAAGTCAAAAGTCAAAACAACTTTTTACAATGATTTAACCTTAATATGATAGATTCAACTAGAGTTCAAAGCAAATTCCAAAGGATAATCTCTCACTGAATACATTTCTATAGTAGAATATTGTTGTGCTCCATACTACAGTCAATAAACCATGAAAAGTGATAACCAAAAAGCTACGCACATAAAGAAACGAAGATGAAACTACTGTCAGTTCAAAGGGTGGATGCAACATAAATATGCAGGCAATAAGGGAATTTAAGTAATCAAGCTGAAAACAAAATCACAACAAACATCTTCATCGCTCCACCAATGCATTACTCAGATTGCATATACTAAATATGAAGCAAAATAATTAATTTGCAGTTGTGAAGAGAATAACATGCACAAGCATAAGTGAACTTCAAAATGAAGAATACAAATGGTTAAGCAATTACAGGCATGGGCAAGTCACTAGGATTAGAGAAGAATTCTAGCTGGATCAAAGGGCCTGGAACATACTCACTATAGAAAGGGCCTACAACCTTTTATGTTATATCCGGAGTTCTTAGCATAAACAAGGGAATAGCTCTGAGGGCTAAGTTTCCAGAAATCTATCATTTGTATTGGCAATCTGCCTAGGGGCCATTTAGGTTGCTTATAGGTTAGGAAAATAAACTCCAAAGATTCACTTCACTCCTCAGGTTTCTCTCATATCGTGGTGTTTTTGGTTCTAGTGCGTGTGGGTTCTTGTTTTTAATCTCCATCAACTGATGCTCTTCTCGTTGAAAGAAACACACACTAGAACCAGAGCCAGATGAGTGAATCCCTGGAACTTGACTCACTGATACGTAACTACTAATTATTCCCTTATTTACACTAAGCACTTCAAATATAGCAGAAACATTTGTAGGCTCTTCCAGCACAATGAGTCTGTTCCAGCTCCTTCAATCCATTGGCTTCTCAATTCAATTAACAAAAATCGACATGAATGAATTCCTACAGATTCATATTGTGGCGGTCAGTAAACACAAAGTCACAAACTAACAAGTAGCCCCAATGTTTTGAGCTACAATTGACCTCTATTTCGGTCAATCATGATTCACGAGGCTTACTGAACCTCAAAAACTCAAGGTATTCAATAAAACTCCACTAAACCTATATACCTATCAATCTTCAATCTAGAGCAAGCATTCTAAATAAGAATAAGACAACAAATATAGCCCCTCAACAGTTACTTGAATACATAATCTCAACAACACAGAAAGGTTTCAAGTTCTACAACAACATGACAAATACTACATTAGATCAACGAATCACTTCCTCTGCTTGCCTACTAAATCCCTTTCCTCCATAAAGAGTTGGAACATTTTTCTATTTGTTCAACCAGAAAAACCCTAAGATACTTTATAACTATCCATGCTCTAATCCTGCTTCAATCAAGCTCAGCAGATAAATCTACAGCATACATCGGAATTCGGAAAGTTCCTCCAATAAAGAAGGGGAAAATCTGCTGTTCTACTCCGTTCAGATCTGTATTGAAGATGCTCAGATCGAAAGCAAATAATTTGATTGCGATGCCGAAGCTCTAACTATGAGATTCGATCATCAACACAACTACACATCGTAAGAGTAATTCAGCAAAAAGTCGTACCTTTTTCAGCCTCCGCGAGCTGGTCGGATCGCTTAGGCCGGCGTAGAGAGAATCAAATGAATGAAATGATACACAGAAGCAACCCTTTCTCTGGTGGAATCAGTAGTTAGAACTAGAAATCTAGAACCCTCTATTGGACCGGGACCTAAGCCCAAACGATGGCCCAATATTATGGCCCATCCTAACTTGATCCGACCCGATTGATATCGCACTCCGTAACACTAACAGTCGAACTCTCATCTTCTTCATCCGACGATCTCTCTCTCTTTGCCGATTTCCGTTTTCTCAATCTTCCGCGCCGAAATTCGTCCTCCTAACTCATCGCTGAGGTCAGGGTGAATTCAAGTCTATCTCCGTCGTTTCAGTTCTTCAAGGTAAGCTCCCTTCTTCAGAATAAATGTCTCAGTGATTGCTTGTTTTTTTTTGAAATTTTGCAATCGTTTTTTGTGTTTGGATTTCGATGCGTTGGTGGTGAAAGAATGTAATAGTTGGTCAGATTGGTAGTCTTTGGGATGAAATCGATCACTTCCTGCCGTTTGTGAACAGTGACTATCTGATGGAGGTGGTGCTGTAATTTCCTAAAATCAATGGATTCTCCCCTTAATCTTCAATAATTTGATGTTGTAAGTTTCTATCAGTAATCTCTGTATCAATTTTCTCATGAAAGAATGAAAAAAGTTCCACTGATTTCACTTACTCTAATTTGGTCCCTTTAGCTTCTTCCATTTTTTTTGGTTTGAGAACAAGTAAGCAGTAAATTCATCTATGTCTCTATTGCATAATTTAGGGTTTCTGAAATGATTTCTTTGTTCTCCTGCAGGAATTTCATCATTCTCTCGCTTTGGTCATAAACTTCACTGGCCCATATCAGGTTTTCCTTCTCAGCTGTTGTCTGTCTTCTTGTAGATTGAACAGAAACGATAGGAGTTATGCTTGCCATTGTGTTGTGGTGCAAGAGATTTGATTGCAGATTTCATCACTTCAATAATTTATTAGTCATTAGACACCGAATGTACATATAGTGAGAGCTTACAATGATGATTGGAAACACAATGCGAGCACTGCAGTTTACTAGTTTTAGGCTCTATTCCTCCCCAACTAACCTAACTCAGTTTCGGGGATTTGCACTTTGGTCAATGAAGAAAGATATGGACCTCGAATCAGCTCTCTCACGTAATAGGCGGTGGGTTGTGAACAATCAGATTAAAAACATAATCATTAGATATCCAAACCAAGCTGTGCCGATAAAGTTTCTTCAGAAGAAGTTTAAGACCCTAGATCTTCAAGGAAAAGCCCTCAATTGGGTTAAGAAATACCCTTGTTGCTTTGAAGTGTATCAGGAATGTAGTGAATATTATTGTAAACTTACTAAACGGATGATGCATCTGGTAGAGGAGGAAGAGGTTGTGAAGGATATGCAAGAGCCTGTGTTTGTTGACCGCTTGGCGAAGCTTTTGATGATGTGCTCAAACCACAGGCTCAATGTAGTCAAACTTAATGAGTTCCAGAGAAATTTTGGCTTTCCTGATGATTATCTAGTTAGATTTGTGCCAAAGTATCCAGAAATGTTTCGAATTGTTAATCATGGTGGGAAACGGAGCTCAATGGAGATTGAGCTTTTAACTTGGAAACCTGAGTTAGCAGTTTCTGCCATTGAAACCCATGCTCAAAACCAGAATACTGAGCCACGCTTTTCCTGTTTATTGCCGTCGACATGGGTAAAATCATGGGAGAGATTCAATGAATTTGATTCCATGCCTTATATCTCCCCATATTTAAACCCTAGCGGTTTGATTGAAGGATCAAGGGAGAAGGAAAAGAGGACTGTAGGTTTGTTGCATGAGGTGTTGTCATTGACACTGTGGAAGAAGATGTCAATTCTGAAGCTGGGCCATTTTAGGAGGGAATTTGGCTTGCCAGAAAAACTCAACATACTCCTACTTAAGCATCCTGGTATATTCTATGTTTCGAACAAGTATCAGATTTACACGGTACTCCTTAGAGAGGGTTATCACGGGTCAGAACTGGTGCAAAAAGATCCCCTTGTTGTGGTCAAAGATAGATTTGGAGAGCTGATGCAAGAAGGGCTTCATGAATATAATCAAAGGCGGCGTATGGTGAACGTAGAGAACAAGAAAAAGAAGGGGCTGCTCATGTCAAGGAAGGAGAAAAACAATAATGCAAATCTGGATATAACCGAAGAGGAGGATCAAATTGGTGGGCTGTTTGATCCAGAAGAAAGAAAAAGATTTTATAAAGTTCTCTTCGAGGATGATCCAAATTGATTTTAAGAAAGGTAAGCTCTGGCGTTTTTCCTTTTCCATGGCTGGCTATTCAGTTGAATTTTTATTTTATATAGTTGGAAATAGGTGCACTATGTAGAGATTGAGTGACTTTGTTTTCCTGCATTGGTGAATGACATGCTAAATTTGCAATTACTCTTAGTGTTTTGACTTTTGAGGATAACTTCATGGACAAACATGATTGGAAGGTTCTAGTGAGTTCAAGACTAGGCTACTAGATTGGTAATCATACAGTTAGGCTAAGAGGTATAGAATAGGAAAGATACTGTTAGGTCAGTGAGAGTGATATTTCTGAACATATAATCCAGCTATTCGTTCCAAGAGAGTGTTTCCAAGAGACCCATATGCAGGTGCTTGGTAGCCAAAGAAAGAGCAATGGAGAACTAGGCAAAGGACTAAGGAGACAAACAAAGGGTTATGCATTTTCATCTCCAGATTGATCAAAAGGGTCATGTATTTCGTGGGGCTGTTCGAAGTTTGTTTAATCGAAGAGAATACACTCCTCAATTTCATACACAATCCACCTTTTTTGTTTTTTTTTACTACCTTATGTCTCTTGAGGTTTTGAGAAAGATGGATAATTTAGAGGACCCTTCTTTTTACGGCTCTGTGTTTTTTTTATTATTGGGTATATTTTCTCAAGTTTTTTTCCTTCTGAATCTTGCTTCCCAGGTTACAACGTGTCATGGCCACTGTCTTCTCCATCCACCTTTCAAAGGCAGCTTCCCTGCCGTGTACCTCCTGGAGTCCTCAATAATCAGGTAGCCTCATTTGCATCACCTGTGACATCTTTTTGAAGCTTTACTTAAAAAATATACAGTAGTATCTAAGCACTAAGCATAGCATATCTATTAGCAACAAATCGGATTTCATGACATACTCTTTTTGGTTGTTTTTCATAAGTAGGTTTATCCTAAGCAGTGTAAAATAATCTTGTTTGTATCACTATGCACTGTTGCAAATTTCATGGCAATGGGGTCAATTTACTCCATCAAGTATCAATGATATTTTCTAAGTTGTGGAAGAGAGTATATATATATAAATAGCATCCTTAATGAAGCCTTTTTTTTCACACATTGAACACCAATATCTCTGTGTGTGTTTCAATGCGTCTGGGGCTAATACGACGTTATGTGGTGTAGTTTCAGGACCAGGGTAAGTTTACATGGATCAAGTTCATGCCAAGGTTCTGCTATCCAAAGATATGAAGTGAATTGTCTTCATTTGGCAGTTTGGGATGACAAAATTGCTACAGATAATGATGTGATGTGCCCAATGTTCTAAAAGGCGCTAGGCGGCCGCTAGGCGGCCGGTGACTGCCTAGCGCCTAGGCGGATAGGCGGGTGCCTAGGCGGCGCCTAAGCGGACTTAGAACAAACTTGATTATTTCCTCATCTTTTAAAGTATAACATATGTCAATGATTCATATAATGTAATAATAATCCATAATATCACTAAAAAACCCAAATTTACGGTGCTTAACTAACATTTAAGTAAATAAACGAAAAAGTATGCGTCCGATTAACGACTTTAAAACTCCTAAAATTCAAAACTATAGGTTTGACTCAAAAGCAAATATATCTCGACTTGGGAGATAAAAAACCCCTAAGTTGACTAATCACATTCCCAAAAGATAAAATTAAATAATCGTCGAGAGGGCCGCCTAGGCTTAAAAATTCCTAGGTCGTCTCCCGCCTAGCGCCTAGGCGCGATTTTTAGAACACTGGTTGTGCCTGTGGGCATTGATCAGCACTTCTGCAACTGATAAGACCGTCTGATACTTGAATTGTGAAACAAGCCTCACTGTTTCCTAATATCAGCTCAAACTAAATTGACAATTCATCAAGTGTATAGCCGTGAAATGTAGGGCAATGCCTTTTTTTTATTACTTGAATTTAAACACATTGCCATCTTACTGTTTCTTTTCACTTGCTGGAAGTCAAGTTGCTTTTATGGTTACATGTCATTCTCGTTCTCATTAAATTAGGACTATTTCTAGATTGGAGGTGTTGTAACCTGTAACTGCTTCTAGAAGTGTTAATGAAATTTTAATTGGATGGATGACTATTAAGGAGAGAGTGGAGATCTGCAAGGTTGGCTCCGCACTCTCTTACGTGTTGATGAGGGTCCTGAGGAAGTAATTTTTTGGTGGCGAAAAACCCCATCTAGCTCATTCGGCAATGCTGGACCGAAAAAGCAGATGCATCACAGCCACGTCGGTAAGAGTAGGCCTGGAAGGTGGTGGTAACAAGCATAGAAGCTTCACCTGCGCCGACGAGAATGGGTGATGACTGATAGTGAAACAGAAGGATAGCATAAAGTTTGTAAACTGTAATGCAGATTCTGGATGATTCTAACTTGTATGAGTGACTACAAAAATCAGAAAATAGCACAAAGTTTATACTTGTGGGCGGAGGATGACATTTAACTCGTTTTAAATGATACAATAACGGAAATAGTGAGTCAATACAAACAATTCAAATGTTAAATATTAGAGTGAAATTCGGTTCCCAACTATTCAAAGAATTTTTTTTTATAAGGTAAGAATTCGAAGGTCAGACAGGTCTAACTCATCGAGAGGCCGACAAAGTCGGCAGACAGCGAACCGTCAAATATACAACCTAAGACAAAAGTACAGACAACAAGCGAAATAAAACAAGCAGAAATAAACTCTACAACAAGACGGCCCAAGAAGACCAACTCTCAAGAAAGCCGAGGACGCCGGCGAAGAACGAAGTCAAGCACCACCGAAGAGTGGCACCGCGGGCCAGCGGTACAGCAGGATTCTAACTTCTATGGGTAGTGTAGACGAACTCCAAGGAAGCTCAATCCCGGATACGGAGTCGCCCTGGGCACACTACCTCGACCCCAGCCAGTCCCGACTCTAGACTCCATGCCCCCCAACCAAACAGAAGACCTCCTAGAAACACCGGAAGCAGAGCCGCACGCTGCTCGTACAAAACGTCAACAAGATTTCGCCTAAAAGAATTTAGTCAAGCCCTAGCGAGATTTGGTCAGACCCTTTCGGGATTTTATCGAGACTCTTACGGGATTTTTTTAATAAAAATTTATATCTAAATGATGTGTTCGTAAAATTATTATTATTATTATTATTATTATTATTATTATTATTATTATTTTATTTTTATTGAAAACAAACACATCAAACATGTGGCGTGAACAAGTAGCCAAAGCCCGCAAAAGAAAGAGGCGTGTACGACCTTTTTTGTTTTGTTTTGATTTTTTTTAATTAGGCCAAACAAGCTTGGCGTGCAAGTTGAAGGACGCGAGAACTCCATGAAAGGAGTCAGAGGCGTCGTCGAGGACAACCGGAGGTGGAACATCGGGCACCGTCAGCAGCGCCGAACAACCCAGGCGGGGGGAGGCGCCACCGACATACCAAGAAGACGAGCAGTGAAATGTGGTTGTGGGAGGCATTGGCACCGCACACCAGGCCGGAGCAACGGGAGTCAAAACGCCACCGCCAGGTGTAGTCGGCGGGAGAAGCAAGGAGAAAGGCAGGTCCTCTCCTACAACCCCGATTTTGGTAGCAGACTGAGCGTTCAGGTCGAGGCTCGAGAACCAGAGCACTTTCGAGCTATGGGACTGAGAAACAAGATCTATATGGACATATTGGATGTGGCGAAAAATGAAATTAGGGACAAGAACCAACAATCAAAGAAAGCCCCATCTTGATTTTAGTTTTGATCGAAGTCCGAAGATGGAGATTCGAATTGGGGTTTTCCACGTTCACCTTCCTCAATAATGAACCACATCAAAACTAAGGCGCCACGGTGGGTCAGAAGTGGTCGGAGTCGGGTTAAGGCGGTCGAAGCTAGAGTAAAATGGTCGGAGCCAAGATATAAGGCGGCCGAAGCCGGATTAGACCTTCCTCTCTCTAGATATTCTAGAGAGAGGAGAGAGCGTCTTCATGATAAATTTTAAAGAAATTCTTGTTTTTAATGCTTTGCCTCGAGTTTATAAATAAATTTTCAATATTGAATAGTTTATAGATAATCTTACTTTAGACAAGTAAATTCTTTATCTTTTACGGAGTATCTTATAAATTCTAAGACATTTGCTTTTGAGGGAATTCCTATATCGGTAAGACAGGTTTCGTATTGTTAATAGATGAAACCTATCTTACCGATAGACTTTATGATACTTATTAACCCATCAAACTGGAGCCCTAGCAGGTTACGGTGCAGGTTAGGCAACTCTTGACTTCCATAATGCGAGTCACTTTCCAACAAGTCCAATTTATGGACATGTTTGAAACTTCCTTGACACATATTTGAGACAACATAACATTAACATTTTCCTTGTACGAAGATCTAAGGTTTGTATACTCTCTATTAGTGGGTTGAGTCGGTTTACATGATACGTGACTCTTATCGACTGGATCACGTGTTCGGGGTTTAACTTCGGTGGATTCCTTGTCATAAAAAAACATTAACACAATTCATTTTAAATGTCAAATTATGTAACTTTGATTTTTCACTAAATTTTTATTTAATTTATACCCACTTTAATTCATATAGATCTAATTTAACTGAAACCTCAATTCATCGAAAATTGATTAGACTAAAATCTAACTAGGTCAAAATTTAATCAAATCGAAATGTAGGGTATGGGCCTATTTTAACAGTTTAAAAACTGTTAAAATGAGATAGATTTTTTTAAAGAATGTATGGGGTTAATTTTTTTTTTTTTTTTTTTGAACCGAAAAAAATTTGGCGTTAGGCAAGCCCTAACAACCAAGAGCATCCAGACGGATGAGATTCCGAACCACTGGATCGTCAGGCACGCTAGAATCAGAGAAAGCCCTGTCCAAATGCGATAAGTAGTCTGCAACGCGGTTAGCTTCTCTAAACACATGACGAAAATCATAAACTGTGAAATGGTTGATGGAGATTAGACTGTCTGAAACAATCATCTCGGAATCTCCAGTAGGCGTTCCAAAGCCCTTAAGGCTATTAATTATAGTGAGATTATCACCTTCAATGATAATGTTTTTTATGTTTAGGTTGGCTGCCAAAATACCTTTCCACATGGCATAAGCCTCCGCACCTACAATGGATTTGATAGGTGATGTTCCTGCTTCAAGCAGAATTGGTGATCCTCTATGGTCTCTAATGACATATCCATATGTGCTTTTGGTTGATGAGTGAGCTCCATCAAAGTTGAGCTTATAAGTGCCTTCTTGGGGTGGCTGCCATTTTGCCCTTTTCCTTTTTTTCACTTTTGTTCTAGATTGTTGTGGTATTCCTTCTTGGTATTCCCTTTGGTCATCGGAGTTCATTCTAGAATGGTTCCAGAGGAAAATCTGTTCTTTAATAAACCCAATGATGCTATTGATAGTTGTGTTATGGTTTGCAAATAGTGTTTTATTTCTGTAGTACCATATGCTCCACCAGGCAAAAGCTAGTCTGCTGAAAAGGGCGGGTCCAGTTTTCACCTTAATGTCCTTGATGATTGTGTTAATGTCTCTACCCAGGATGAAGCTATTATGGAGGGTGGCAGCTAGTGAGGGTTCTAGGGCCATTATTGTGGCTTTTGATATAGGGCAACCCCAGAGTAAATGCTCTGTGTCCTCATAATTCGAGTCACAATGAGGGCAGGAGGTTGGTATTCCAACGCCTCGAGAGGCTAACCTAACCGCTGTGGGGATGCCATTTTTTGTTAATTTCCAAAGGAACGATTTGATCTTTGGTGGTAACTAGAGATTCCAAATCCAGCTCATATCAAACTGTTGATGCTGCTTGTTGGTATTAAACATTGTTATGGCAGAGTTAGCTGAGAACCAACCATTTCTGCTCCACTTCCAGTATAGCCTATCAGTGTTGATATTTTTTGAAATAGGAGTATCCAGAATTGAGTTTATTGTTTCTTGTTCCAGGACTCCATTAAGTGTGCTCTTTAATTTTACAATGTCCCAAGTTTTATCCTCGTTCAGGAAATTTGAGATTGTAATATTTGGGTCAATATCATGGTCGCTTGTTATTGATGTGATGAGTGGTGAATTTCCATGCCAGTGGTCCATCCAGAAATTGATGCTACTACCATTACCAATGGACCAGCGGAGGCCCTGCTTAAGTAGAGGTAATAGCTTAGTCAGCTGTGTCCATTGCCATGAGGTTGTACCTTTCCGTTTATAGCTTAGTATATGTTTTTCTTTTAGATACTTCTCAGTAATCATGATTACCCATGGGTTGGTTGGTTCTGCAAGAATCTTCCACAGTAGTTTGAGTTGTAGAGCCTTGTTCATGTCCTCCGAGTTGCGGAGGCCCAGACCCCCGTGAGTTTTATATTTACATACCTCATACCAACTAATAAGAGGTTTATGTTTTGGCCCTTTATTCCATAGGAAATTCCTGTTAATTCTATCCAGTTCAGAGTGGATTGGTTTTGGTAGTAAGAAGCATTGCATTAGGTGCAATGGTTTGGAAGATAGTGTTGTTTTAATCAAGGTACATCTTCCTGCTTGAGAAAGACAGTTAGCTTTCCATCTGTGTAGCTGTGTTTTGGTGCTGGAGAGTAGCTCTTTGAATGTGTCCTTGGATGGCCGGTCAGAAATAATCGGGCATCCAAGATAATTGCCTAGGGAACTAGTGCCAGGGATTTCCAATTCGTTGTGTATTACCATTCGTTGGGCTGCGGTTATGTTAGGAGTAACTTGAAAATGTGATTTGTGTCTGTTCACTTTTTGTCCTGATATGGAAGTGAATTCCTGAAGTATTTTATTAATTTGGTCACAGGCAGTTTTAGTTGCTGAACAAAAAACCACAATATCATTAGCAAAAGCAAGGAAAGGGATTCTGGTTCCGTTTCTAACAATAGAGATATCGATGTGACTTCTTGGTTTTTACAGATTCTGTAATGAGTCCTCGGGCAAGTACCTTTGATAGGATCAGGAAAAGATATGGTGATAGCGGGTCCCCTTGCCTGAGCCCTCTTGTAGGCTTAATGAGGTCAGTCGGCTCGTTATTTACCAGGACGGAGTAAGAGACTGTTGTGATACATTCCCTGATCCAATTAACGAACCTTTGGGAGAAACCAAATTTATCCATTACTGTTAGAAGGAATTCCCAGTCAACCATGTCAAATGCTTTTTCCATGTCCAGTTTTACTGCCATCCAGCCTGATTTTCTTTTTTTCCTAGAAAATGAGTGGAATATTTCATTTGCAATCAGAATGTTATCATGTATTGATCTTCCTGCTGAGAAAGCACTTTGCATTGGATTAATAATTCTAGGTATTATCTTTTTAAGTCTCGCCGCTAGTACTTTGGATATTATTTTGTACGTTGTTGTACAAAGACTTATAGGTCTATAGTGTGATGTGGTTTTTGGTTCCTCACACTTTGGAATAAGTGTGATGAATGTGTGGTTTATTTGTTTCAGGATTCGGCCACTAAGGAAAAAACACTTAGTTGCTTTAATGACCGAAGGGCCCACAATATGCTAGTATTTTTTGAAGAAACCCGCGGGGAAACCATCGGGTCCCGGAGATTTGTCATTGGCAAGATTGAAAACAGCATTTTTAATTTCTGAATTGGTGATCTGTCTAGTTAACCAGTTGTTGTCTTCCTCTGTGATTTCTAAACCAATGTTATCTAGGAGCTTACTTGGGATTTGCTGTCTTTGTTGTTTAGAGTATCTTTTCTGAAATTCATTTTTAATGATATTTCTGATTTCTATTTCATTGTTTGTCATTATATTTGCGTCAGTCTGTATTGTTCTGATAATGTTTCGATTTCTCCTTCCCGTATCCACCTTGTGAAAGTATTTTGTATTAGCGTCTATTGCTTTTATATGTTTTTTCTTGGCGCGTTGCCCCCAATATGTTTGCTGGTAGTTTAGTAGGGAAGCATGCTTGATCGTCAGTCTTTTAATTTTATTTTCAAGATTATGATCGTAGGCTTGACAGAGTTGTTTTTGGAGAATCTGTATCTCGTTTTCAGCAATAGTTACTTGTCGGAAGATATTGCCAATAGTTGCCTTACTCCAGGCTTTACTTTTTCTCTTCACCTCTTGGAGTTTCCTAGTCAGCTTGTACAGTTGTGAACCTGGCGTATCAAACCTCCATGTGTTTTTTATGAGTTTTTCGAAGTCTGGTCTTGTTGTCCATGCCATTTCGAATTTAAAAGGTTGTAGTTTTGGTCTTTGATTATCCATTAAATGAAGAGTGATTTGTGTATGATCAGATCGAATAAAAGCGTGGTTCTTAGTTTGCAAGTTAGGGAATTGTTGTGCCAGGTGGTGACTAACCAGAGCTCTATTGAGCTTCTCATAGACATTGTCGTTTCCATATGCTCTTTTTCTCCATGTATACTGATTTCCGGTTGTTTTCGTATCTACCAAGTTATGTGAGATAATAAGGGAGCGGAGTCTCGAGAATCTATTGTTCGAGGGTATAGTTCCTCCTGATTTATCAGAGGGATCAAGTATCTCGTTAAAGTCACCAATAATAATAGTAGGATCCTCGATCCCATCCAGCACAGAAGATAACAAATCCCAAAATTGCCTCTTGTCCTGTTCATGTGGTGGTGCATAAATGAAAAGTACGGCAATTGTTATGTCTAAATGGTAGTTCCTATATGTAGCATAGATAATTCTGTTGCTTATTTCTGTAACTTTGAGAGTTTCGTTATTGAACTGGGATTCTTTCCAGAGGAGGCAAAGACCACCTGCAAGCCCATTGGAGGGGCAGAAGTGCATATTGTCAAATCCCGGCTTTTTCCAAAGGTTGTCATCAGGAGGTGGATGTTGTAACTTTGTTTCAGCTAAGGCTAATATTTTTATATGTTCTGCCTTCGTGGTAGCTTCTAAATGGGTCCATACATTTTTCCTACCCAGACCTCTAATGTTCCAGTAACTAAACTTCATGGACACCATACTTAATATTAGGTTTAGCTTGTGAGGAATTTGGACACCAGTAGTTATGTACATTGTATGTGTTAGACCCTATAGTCAAAACCAAAATGAATGTGTTAAACAAGCATGGAATGACAGAGGGCCTAGAGTTAAGTTTATGGGTATTGATTTCTTTAAATTTAAAACTTTGAGTGATTGGATAGTAATCAGCTTCAACTTTTAGAATTCTAGATTTAGTATTTTGAGTACATGTTTTATTTCTAATATACTTTAAGTACCGAGTCAATCTGGTAAGTTGGGAAGTATCATGACAAGTTTGGTGAGTATCACTCCCTGTATTTTTAGAAGAAACAATCCAGATGTCTGTAATAAGGGTTCGGTGAGACTTTTTATACAGTCCATGGCAAAGATAACATACAATAACCAGATAGATGTCATAATGTTTAAGTCTACATGGATGACTCATGGCTGAGGAAATGATTTTGAATTGAGTATATGCCATTAGTTGCAGTTGTGTCGAAAGATACATGAAGGGACTCCATGGGAGATTGTCTGAGAAAACCCAGACCTGCAGGAGGCTTGGAATGGAAGCCTCCGAAAAAGAAATATGCCAGCATAAGAGTGTTTGATCAAGTGCCATTTCCCAAGTCGTTGACAGCAATGTGGAGATCTGCTGTACTTTGAACAAAAGGTGGTTGTCGTTTTTGTGTGATCCAGGAGGAGTGAGAGTAACCTGATATATTCTCCAATGCAGTTCCTGTGAGAAACATTTCTCTTGCTCAAGAGAATAAATCTCTTGAGCAAAGTTAGCAATATTGAATTCATAATTAATAAGTTTGATTATGTAAAGAAAGGAATCCAGTCTAAGATGCAACCAGTTAGTAAAAACTAGAGAAACAGGTTTATCATAGCAATAATATAGTTGAAATTCATCATAGAAGTACATTAGTAGCACATAGCAAGGATACATTAAGCAGTCATAACATGGCTTGATTAATAGTACAGGAAGTGGCTGCCACCAAGGCACCATGATTACATATGGTTGTTGGCATTGAAGGTAAGGCTTTCTGGAAAAACTACTAGCAGTACAGAAAATACAATTAGCATAGCAAATTATTTTAGTGATCATAACATTGAGATTTTGCCAAGAATTGAGACTAAGGCACTGAGGTAAAGGTAACCATAATCGAGTTATGAGGTAACAAAAGGTCTCAATTCTTCTCAAAAACTGCATCATAGAGTGAAGATTAGTTTGGTTTAGTTCTCTTCAGAGTGGTGCTGGCAGTATCTTCATCCTCCCCTGCCCCCTTCCTTTTGAGAGAGCTCGAAGAAGAGGGATCCATTGGTGGCAGGTCCATGGTTGCAAGCATTTTGACAACAGTGGAGTTAGAGTGGATGGAGTGGAATGAGGGTTCAGAGATGAAGTCATCAACAACATCAAGCTCTTCAGCAGCATAGTCCACCATTCCCTCATCCAACAGATAGTCTTCTCCCTCCAGTTCAGCACCAAAAAGGACCTCATCCTCTACATTAAACTGGAGGCAAGATAATGTCTCCGACTCTATTTCAGCTCCAATCTCATCAAAGAAGGTAGGGTCAGGGAGCACGTGGGCAGCATCCACAATCTCATCATCAGAGTGGGAGGAGAGGGTTGTGGTGATTGGGTTAGACATAGGGGGTTGGTGAACAGCCTGAGGAATGATCCCCACTGAGACCAGTTCAGCTGCAGGCACAGTAAAAGAGCTACTGTTGAAACCAGCAGTGGGAGCTAGGAGGGGCTCGACCACTGGGCTACCAACAGAAACAGTAGGAGGCAGAAGGACTGTAGTTGGGTCAACAGTGGGGGGTGGAGCTTTGGGAGAAGCTCCCTCAGGCTGGTCAGTTGGTGCTTTGGAGTCCCTGGAAGATGAAGAAGAGTTGGAGAAGGTTTCAAAGTCCACAGAGACCCCCCCTTGCCAGATACATAAGGCTTGTTACTAAAAGCTTTCAATGGATTGGGTAATTTTGGAGCTTTCCCTTTCTTTTGGACCTTGGTCCAGCCATCATCATTAAGGTTATCAACAGACAATGGGTTTTTGACACTAGGTTTTTTGATAGTTACTTTGATTTTTTGTTGCTTGGGAAGAAAAGAGGTGCATTGGGAGAACAGATGGTCTGGTGCACCACAGTTTCCACAGCCAGCAGGAAACTCCTCAAACCAGACAATATGGGCAGACACTTGATCTTTGTTAACTGGGATAAGGATGGTGTTTGATAATTTTTCAGCAATGTCAAGGTTTACACACACCCTAGCGCAGCGGGCATTAGAATCAACAGAAGGATCATACTTAATAAAGGTGCCAAAGGAGTTGTGTTTGAGGATTGTTTCTATAGCTCCAGATTTCTTATAGACATCCGGGATAAGAGTGATGCGCACCCACATGTCTAGAGCTGTGGTGTTTTCTGTAAGAGGATCAAAGTTGGCCTTCCAGGGGCGAAGAATGATGAGTTGGCCGAACACATGGTAAGGCCTGGCTTCCCAGATTCTCTTAAGATCAAGAGGATCAGAAAATCTCATTTCGAACCAGTGGTTTGGCATATCCAGTAACTCAAATTCACCAGAGAGAGCTAACCAGTCACTCTCAAATTTGGCTTGGATTTTCTGTAGCTCGATAGGGGCACCAAAGGCGCGCCCAAAGAGGATTGCTTTGGTGTTGAACTTATACTTGGGTGCATATTTTTGCAGTTGGGTGAAGAAAGAATTCATATCCAGCTTCCCCTTACCCTTAGCACCCTTAGGCACTTTGGGAGGGGGGGTGGACAGCGAAGGTTTGCCCAAAGGCTTCTCAGCATTGGTTGTAGGAGAGGGTAGTGGGAGTTGGCCCGAAGGCTTCCCAGAGGAGGTAGCGTTGTTGGTGATTGGGGTTAGGCCCGAAGGCTTCCCAGAGGGGTTGTTTGAGTTGGGTGTCGGAGGAGTCCCAGAAGAACTCTCCTTCCCTTTTGGGTTCTTTTTATTGCCTGACATAGCAGACAAAGAGAAAGCGAAATTAATATAAGACTTGAATGGAAAGTAGATAGTTTAGAGAGTAAGAGGAGAAGAGACAATTGCAGAGAGTTTGTTGAGCATTTAATTTAGGGTTAAGTGGGTTTTTATAGTATGGAATCGAAAGCCAAATCAAGAGGGGGTAATCAGAAAAGAGAAGCATCTGGATCTGCAGCAGCCGATTAAGGTTTTTGGGGAGAGAAGAAGATGGATTTGGTTGAAATAACAAGGAGGGATTCAGAGAAGGAAAGGAAAACAGAGAGAGGTGTAGGGTTGAGATATCATACCTGTGCAGGTGAAGCCAGAAGACCCACCAGAGAGTAGATCTGAGCCACCAATGATGGTCGTACGGCCGAGAGTCTAAGAGAGGAGCGGCCTCAAAGTCAACTGGCTCCGGGAACACAAACCAAGCAACGAGGAGATAACGGGTACTGAATCTCCAGACGGTAGCCCTAAAGCAGGCGTTGAAGTAGCAGATCCAGCCATGGAGGGGACAGAAGAAGGCCTCCAAAGCAGGCATCAGACAAAGCCGCGTACGGCCAAGCAGAGAAGGAACTGGCAAGCCAAAGTCAGAGCACGAGCGCTTCCAAAGGAGAGAGCGACGAAGGGATTTGAGAGGGGTAACTTTTGTACTTCCTCTGCGTTTCTTCATTTGAGAGTACCAAATCCAGTTCCAAAAGGATTTCGAGGACAGATTTGGGCAAGATCCATAAGGATTGCAGTTGCAAAGAGAAGAAACCCATAATTTGTTGCAGAGATTGAGAGGAGAATTGGGGAAATTTTCTAGGGTTTCATTGGTAGAGGGAGGGTCGGGGAGCGCGTGCTTAGGCGCGTTCTTTATGTGGGTTTTTGGCTTTTCCAGTTCCATTTATGGGGTTAATTATTTGGAATTTATAGTTGAAGTTTGAAGTTAAACAAAAAGCTATTTTTTTTGTAGCTTTTCACTAGTTTATTTTGTTTATTTGATTTAAAATTACTATAATACCTCTAATAACAACCAAATAAACTTCACTTTTTACAAATAAACTCTTTTTCACCCGATACAAAGTTTATATTATTTTTTAATCTTTCAACCTTTATTTTACACAATTTTAATCACTTTTTCAATTTGATTGAAATTGTTTCAATCAATTTTTTAATTTCAATTATTCAATCAATTAAATTTCAATCAAATTTTCAATTTCATCTATTTTATCCAATAATTCCAATTCGAATTATATCAAAACCGAAATGATTCAATTCAACCCGTTTGATTGCGCTTTTATTGGACTTATCAGACCACCGACTTATTTCCAGATCGTTTTCTACAATTCTACCCCCCCAAATCTTCACAATCTGTGTTGTTTTCTCAAATTTTCCACCCAAAAAAAAAGAAAAAAAAAGGGGAAATGACTAAAATGAGTAGGAAAAGCATTTTCCCGAGTAGACTATAAGTGTAGGCCGACGTGTATCTATTAATCCTATTTCAGGCCAGCAGTTCTATATACCACGGCACCGCCTTTCCGTTTTATTCCCCCTGCTTTTCCATTTCCTCCTCCCCCGCTTCATCACCTATCAATTCCAGGCGAAAAAACCACGACTGAGAGACCTCGGAGTTTCTTGCGGTAAGCTCCACGATTTCCCTCCCCTCTCAAAGATCGCCGATCGGCGATCAAGCTGGATGAATAACACTGTTCATTCAATTTCCGAAAATTTGAACTAGTTATACTTGAATTTATGTTTGCATGTATATGATCTAGGGTTTCGTACTTTCGCTCTCTTTTCCGGTAACGAAAACAGCTTTACTTGCTTGATTCTCCTCTTCAAATCTCTGCTTCTTGACGCTTGCTGAAGCTACAGTTATAGAAGTAGTAGTGTTTCTGTTTATGGAGTGCTAATCACTCCATCGTACGAGTTTTGACGAATTTAATTACCTTTCCGCTTAAATCTACGGCATGATCTTTTCGCTGTAGTGTCGCCTTACCTGGCAGGAACTATGAATTGATTTTAAATGCGTTCCGAGTTCTGTTTCCTTTGATTTTTCTCTTGCAACGGTTCGCCTTGGATGGAAATTGTGTTTTTCGTTGATCTGTCTGATGCTTTAGATTGAGCTTAAACAATCTGTAGGTAATCTGCCTTCATTCTTTATCCTGTTGGTTTCATTTAAGAGATCGCTGAGGTTTGGTTTGGTTTGTTGTGCTGAACTTGTTTAAATAATCGACTATGGTGATTCCGATTCGTGAAAACAGAAATTTGCAACTTGCAATTGCACCTAAACAGAAGTTGCTATTTGATTTTTGATTTTATTTCTTGCCTTAACCTTGGGGTTGTTTCCAATTCAGTTAAGTATATTAAAACATGGCGGATGTAGATGATATTCAGCCCCTTGTTGTTGACAATGGAACGGGAATGGTCAAGGTCTGTATCTGGTTCATCTCTATGCTTATGAATCATTAACAAGAATACATGGATAATGAGATCTCCATTTCACAGGCCGGGTTTGCTGGGGATGATGCTCCAAGGGCAGTTTTTCCGAGCATTGTTGGCCGGCCACGACACACTGGTGTCATGGTCGGTATGGGCCAGAAGGATGCATATGTTGGGGATGAAGCGCAGTCGAAAAGAGGTATTCTGACCTTGAAGTACCCTATCGAACATGGGATTGTTAGCAACTGGGATGACATGGAGAAAATTTGGCACCATACGTTCTTTAACGAGCTTCGAGTTGCTCCTGAAGATCACCCAGTGCTCCTGACAGAGGCGCCCCTGAACCCGAAGGCTAATAGAGAGAAGATGACTCAAATCATGTTTGAAACATTTGATGTTCCTGCTATGTATGTGGCCATCCAGGCTGTTCTGTCACTATACGCTAGTGGTCGTACAACAGGTTAGATGCGAGTCACTGCTTACGTTTAATCCGTTACATTTTGTTGGCTTATCTGTTCCTTGTTATATGAGCAGGTATTGTGCTTGATTCTGGGGATGGAGTGAGTCACACGGTTCCGATTTACGAAGGATATGCCCTTCCACATGCTATACTTCGTTTGGATCTTGCTGGCCGGGATCTCACGGACTACTTGATGAAGATCCTGACCGAGAGAGGCTACTCATTTACAACATCTGCCGAGCGTGAAATTGTTCGTGACATCAAGGAGAAATTAGCTTACGTTGCCCTTGATTATGAACAAGAACTGGAGACTGCCAGGACCAGCTCTATGGTAGAAAAGAGCTATGAGCTTCCTGACGGACAGGTGATCACCATCGGAGCTGAAAGGTTCCGCTGTGCAGAGGTCCTCTTCCAGACTTCCATGATCGGAATGGAATCACCAGGGATTCACGAAACAACCTTCAACTCCATCATGAAGAGTGATGTGGATCTCCGAAAGGACCTCTACAACAACATCGTGCTCAGTGGCGGGTCAACCATGTTCCCTGGCCTCGCTGATCGGATGAGCAAGGAGATCACAGCTCTTGCACCCAGCAGCATGAAGATAAAGGTAATTGCCCCACCTGAGAGGAAGTACAGCGTATGGATTGGCGGGTCGATTCTAGCTTCACTCAGCACTTTCCAACAGGTAACTTAACTACATGAACTTGGACTTTGGGTAATTGAATCCTTTACGGTTGTGAGCTAATGACAGCATTGGCATGTTATGTGATTACTCAGATGTGGATTGCGAAGAGCGAGTACGATGAATCTGGTCCGGCAATCGTTCACCGCAAGTGCTTCTAAGCTTGACAACTCTACTGGTAAATGAAATAAATCAATAATGCTAGAAACTGCAAGCTTGTTCTAACTAGTTTCATTGCATCAAATCTGTCAGGAATGTTGGCTGAAGCCTTCCCCTTTGGTTAATTAGTGTTTGCAGGTTCTTCATGAGATCGAGTCACAGGGACGGCGTCCCTTTGGTTTTTGCGTTTACCTGAATAAAAACCATGTGAGTTAGGGAGTAGAAAGGGACTGATGTTACCTAAGCACCGTTTAGTTTAAGTTGAATGGTTACTGATACCTAAATAAAGTGGACGTACTATACCTTATACGTATATAACATGTATCCTGCATAATACAGTAATATCTTTTCATGTGATCGAAGCTCACCTTCTAAAGTGAAAGGTCGTCTCTTGGCAGACGAGCAATGGAAAAATAAGTCATCACATCACAATTTTGTGGTTGCAAGGAGATACATGATACCCTCTAAAAATATGTTTACAAATTTTAAGGAAATTCACAAATACTACATTTTTTAACCTATTTTTTTAATAAAATTAATATTCTAAAATGTCATATTTTGCCCAGCGGAGAGAGTAACATTTCATAGGTGAGTATATAACAAAAATGCATTTTTTTTGCAATGTATAGAAACATAAATATAGAAAATTATAATCCATAACTGCGTGTTCTCGTCCACCAGAAACTATAGGAAGGAAGGTTTCTGGTCGTACTAGCTTGCTTCCCCCCCCAAAAAAAAATAGGGTGTTGTTTTTTACACCCCAAAATTTTACTATTTACACCCAAAATTCAAGTTTTTTTTAAATAAACCCTACGCCTCTTGAGTCATAGATGTGTGACTCAAGAGGGGCAGAGTATGTATATAGAAAAAAATAGCTACGCCTCTTGAGTCACACACCTATGACTCAAGAGGCATAGAGTTTATTTTTTTTAAAAAAAAAGCAAAAACTTGAATTTTGAGTGTAAATAGTAAAATTTTCGGGTGTAAATAACAAATCCGAAAAAATATCATCCATGGTGTCATGAGAAGGAACTTTAAGAGAGATGATAGGCCTGTATTCCGAATTACCAACACCCTTCTCCGCTCTCCTCGGTGCATCACTTAATTATTTTAAGTATAAATTTATATGGATAAAAATTTTTAAAAAATATTT
Source organism: Persicaria maculosa (assembly GCA_963922045.1). Taxonomy (NCBI): domain Eukaryota; kingdom Viridiplantae; phylum Streptophyta; class Magnoliopsida; order Caryophyllales; family Polygonaceae; genus Persicaria; species Persicaria maculosa. The sequence continues at coordinate 16,605,340 of OY998257.1, read as the reverse complement.
TTAGGTTCTAATGTTCTATACATGTTTATAAATTTATATCTTAAAAACTCACATTTTAAAAATATAAAAAATATATTTTCTAAAATAATCAATATTTTATTTATCTAAAATTTTAAAATGTGATTTTTTAAGATATAAATTTATAAACATATCAATATAAGTGGATAAAACTTAAAAATATTTTTTAACTTTTTTAGTTAAAATTATAACCAAAATAATTAATGCATCGAGAAAAACGGGAAAGGTTGCAGAGGATCCGGACTAGCTATGCGTGTGGTAATGGGACAGCCACATCCTTAAATAACACTGAATTTTGGAATGTATCGTTCATTATATATTGTTTTCAGCAGCCGAAACATCTCTCCAGATAAATATTGTTCTAACGATGAACTAATGATTCTTATCAAATACAATGTCTTACGAGTTACAATGGTCCTCGATCCAAGGAATCGAGTATCAGACAAAAGCATACTCCCAAAATTTGTTGTATTATCAACCGGTACGGAATCAGAAATTAAAATTCGGATGAGTTATGTAGATTAAAATTTTCTTATACGTATATTTTTTTATTAATAAAATATTTAATCTAATAAATAATAAATGAATAATATTTTTTAAATTAATTTTTGCTTAATTTTTTGATCTATTATTTTATTTTTAAGAAAATAAGAAACCCGTCCCTCGGTCCGTCACTGACACACTGAATGTCAAGGTGGACTTGCCAAACTCATTACCCTTGTTGGAGAGGCCAATATTCAAGCATACCCTTTTTTTTTTTTAATCCCAATCCATATTGACGATATACATGGCCATTTGCAATATGTGATGATACTGAAAAAGTTAGAATACAAATAAGTTAGTAATCCAATCTTAAACAAATAGAAGAGGAAGTGGGTAAACATACAGGCTGTTGTCAACAGAGTCTTAGGAGGGTCCTTACTCCTTAATGGTACTGGAGGTTGGCATCACATATCTAATACGGTCTATAATATTTATCCATATAAAAAAGAATTCTTTTATAAATAGACAAATAAAGAGAGAGTCCCCTTCGGGTGAGGTTGGACGTTTTGGTGAGGACGATTCATATGATAAAAATGATGCATATAGTATTTTGCAATTTTATGTGCATCATTTTTACATAAATTGTTCGTTATTTTTCTTAGCTTAGCTTATAGTATATTACAATATGTGAATAAATATAGAGTGTGAGATGAACAAGAACCATATAGACACGATTATAAAGAATATTTTTATACTGAAATTATATACATAGTAACATGATTATTTATACATAATGAAAATTTGATATTGCAATATTTTATTCTTGATTGGGTTTTCGGTTACCCTAATTATTGCAATATGTTAATGTTGATTATATTGGGGATGCCATCTGACAAATGACCATTTTTATTCATAAATTAAGGATCATCATAACGTACATATTCCTCTTTCTAAAAAAGAGAAAACACAAGTTTCCACCCAAAAATTACCCCCAATAGGTTAGGAGGACGAGTCTGTCAAGTTGACAACTTGCATGTTGTCAACTTGTATAAAGCTTACGTGTAACACCCAATGTTATATTGGGTGTTGCAGGAGATCCATTTTCCTCTCATGGTCCCATATATACATATATTGCTTCTCAATACCCTTTACATATATGTTCTCAATCAATCCCCTCCCAAATCTCCACCAAGCTTCTCAATTACTTCTTACCTAGCTACCCAGATGAGTTTTGTTAGTACTTTCAATTTCTGTATCTCTATTTGAATTGCTTCTTCTGGGTTTTTAATTTCAGTTTGATTGATCACTTCTTCTGGGTTTTTAATTTGAGTTTGTTCTACCCAGATGAGTTTTGTTCTCTGTTCTAGATCCAAAACAATGTAAATTTTGCGTTGATATATTGTTGACCATTTTGTTGCAGAAGCTAAGTTGAGTCTCAAAGAGGGCTTACTTTAACTTGTACAATCCATGTCGGATTACATATGGAAGAAAGCGAGTAATAGTATGGTGCCTGACAGTTCCACTTCAACCTATGATCAGCACCACACTCAAACCTGGCTAGGCTCAATGCACCAGCCGTCTTTCCATCTAGCAATGGACCGGATCCACGACGAGGGAGAGGCGGCTGGCAAGAGGCCCGTTTGGCAACGCGTCAAGTGGACCGATCCCATGGTGAGGCTTCTGATCACCATAGTGTCATACATTGGTGAGCCAGATACCGCCTCCTCTGAGACGACTGGATATGGGGCGAGGAGAAAGATGGCGATGAGCCTGCAGAGGAAGGGGAAATGGAAGACGGTGTCGAAAGTGATGGCTGAACGAGGACTCTATGCATCTCCCCAGCAGTGCGAGGACAAGCTCAACGATCTAACCAAGCGGTATAAGAAGCTCAACGACATCGTTGGGTGGGGCGCTTCGTGCCAAGTTGTGGAGAATCCGGCTCTATTGAACATGATGGATCACTTGTCGGATAAGGCCAAGGATGAAGTGAGGAAGATCTTGAGCTCGAAGCAGCTGTTCTACGAAGAGATGTGTTCGTATTACAATGGAAATAGGCTGCATTTGCCTCCTGATCCGGCGCTCCAGAGGTCCTTGCAATCGGCTCTTATTGGAAGCAAAGACGAGATTGATGAGGATGAATTAGTACGCCAAGAATACGAAGAGAAGCCCTACATTGAGGATCCGGCTAAGAAGGCGAGATTGCGAGTAGCTCAATTGGAGGATCAGAAGATGCAGATTGAGATGGAGATGATGGAGCTGGAGAGGAAGCGATTCGAGTGGAAGAAGCTGAGTAGGAAAGAGGCGAGAGAGCTGGAGAAGCCGAAGATGGAGAACGAGAGGATGAGGCTCGAGAACGAGCAAATGGCGTTGGAGCTGAAGCAGATGGAGATGAGCATCAACAGATGAATTAATAAAACATATAGGTGTTGTTGTGATGTTCTTGGTTGATCATCAAAACCTTAGGTTTCTTTTGGATGAATGGATGTTTGAGAGTGTAATTAGGAATGGAATTTTACGTTTTCTTTATTAAAAAAAAATATGTGTTCAACTCCATCTCCAATAGTCCAATCGAGTTTTAACATCATTTGATGACTTGCTTAGACAAATTTTTATCTCCAATAATAATAATAATAATAATAATAATAATAATAATAATAATAATAATAATAAAATCTTACTAAGTTAATAAAGATGATAGTATATAATTTAGGAGTTTGATTCTCCTCTCCATAATGGGTCCACACTTGAAAGAGTAGAGACCAAAATAGAAATATAAAGACAAATGTTTTATGGCAATGGTTGATAACAAAAAAAAAAACTCCTTAAAATATATCACTTGTCATAAAACCATTCTAAAAAAAGTGTTTTTTTTTCTTTCCAAATTATCACTATAAATTTAAATATTTATGTACATATATATTATAAGAAGCCTCACTTTGATATATAAAGTGATAAATCTACATTTTTTCAATTTTTATAACACAAAAAGGATTTCAAGGGAATGATTTTCTGATTTTTTTTTTATTTTAACAGTGCTTTTATTGTGTAATAAACATCCCCATAGATAATTCAGCCCCATAGATAATTCAGTGAGATATATGAACCTCAAATGAAATATTTGATAGGCCTTATTCAAGCCTACAGTTATTGGGCTTTTGATCGGTCATCAATTAAATATGACCCCTTGTGAGTATTGGATTCTCCTGACTATTTTTCATTCTTCCTCCAAAACTCTTGCCAAAATGTTTTTTGAAGCTTCAATCTAAAGGTTGTTGAACTAAATTTTCTGTTGTCGGGGCGGAGGCAGGGATCGAGCTCCGAACCTCCTTACCACCCCCTTTCTCTACACCACTGGAAGGAGCAATCTTATTTATTTCATTTCAATATAAACAACATAGAGTTTGACAGGATGCAAGCATTCTCCACCCTTTCATTTAGGGTTGAAAACAATGTTCTAACCAACGAATTTTTGTCCTGCCTTAATCTATCTCCTTCAACTTATGTTTTTGTTGCAATATTTTTGCAAATCTAAATTTTGTGTACGTTTCCTTAGCTGTTCATATTACGAGCAGCATCAGAGCTGCATACCATGTTTGCCGATCAGTGCAGCCTTCGAAACATAGATTTATTGAAGTCCCAACTTCACTGTTTGTTCGGTGACAATGCTCTCAAGCGAAGCCCAAGCACACCAGACAAAGCACCGTGCAGTCAATCCCCAGAGGAAATATTCATTCCAAGAAGGCTTGGTAGCCTCTCAATAAATGATGCCAACTACAAGGGCGATTAGATGAGACGCCCAACTGAGACGATGAGGTAGCTTGGCTTGCAAAGCTACTCATACACCTATCTGTTTATCTGAACAAGAGGCAATGCTGAACATGGGCGTAAGGAGGCCTGTAAGATCATCTAAAGTTCATTGATTTCCTTGCCTCAAAGAAGTTCATGATGCTTCTACTTCTGTCGGCGGTGTTCAGGTTTATAAAGAAAACTCAGGTTGGTTTTGTGATCTCTTGATGTACTTAGGTGGAATGTGCAACCTATAAGGAAAGGTTGTTTTTTGCTTGACATTTTTTTTCTTCAGAGATGCACTATCTACCGTTGGTGTAAATAGCTCCCAGGACAAATGGTGGCTACTTGAAGAGTATACATGGGTTAGGTTTGTCCCCTTGATTCTCACATTCGACTTCACCCCCACTTACCAACAAAGGAGCAAGTAGAGCAGAAGCAACAATATATATCTACCAACTTCACAACAAAAGCAATCCATCAGAAGTCAGAACCAGGATCAAAATGATATTGAAGAAGCAGTTACCCCCACCAACATTCCAAAAGCATACAACCAAATAAATGAGTCTCAGCTGAAAATCCACCAACTTTGTAACTTCATTTGCAGCTCAGTAAATTATGCAGAAAAGCAACCCAATGAAGCATTCGTAATTCATTAGAGCAACATTAATGCTAGTTCTAGCTTTGCCCAAATATTTTGGTTTTTACTTTTTCAAAACAATTCAAAATAAAAGTAGAAGAGGTTGAAACAACTTACAAATCCAATTACTTCAGTACTCAATAGAACAAGTGCTGTAGCTGAAACCTGAAAGTCCCCAAAAAAAAAACTGAACTTTGTCTAACAAGTTAGTATATAAGTTGCTTGGGATAATGTAATGTTTAGTAAGAAAACATCATACACATTTTGATGGAAGTGTGAGTGTTCCTCAAACAAAAATTCCATCTTTAGCGCGCTCTATGATGCGATGCAATGCAATGCAAGCTGCGCTGGCCAGTCTAAATGCTGTTTCATCGAAGAATTTTTATTGACAAGCCTCTCTACAACCCTACCAAATAATGATAATGATAATGATAAACAATTGAAAAGGGCCAAATCCAAAACTCAATGATTTTCAAGTGACAAAATCACCATCACATCGGTTTCCCATTTGGGTATAAAAGCCATACAATTATCACAGAAGATTGACAAATGAAGCATTATGCAAGAAGCATATATACCATTATCACCAAGTCCATTATATTCATACACAAATTATGAGCACAAAGATAAAAAAGGCTTAATATAATACACACAGAATCACACAAAAAAAGTTGAAAAAGCAATGGAAAAAAGAAAGAAAGTACAAGTGAGAGAGAGAAGAGATGTGATATGAGTACTGAAACAAACCAAACCAAGTCAAGGCTTCTTCATGAAACAGAATGGCGACGATCCTTGTTGGGTTTGCTCTTGCCTTTGGCATTTGGAGGAGCTATAGCGTCGCCCTTTATGATAGGATAAAGCCTTCCAAGCTTCTTTGACACTGAATTCATGAAAGATTTCCTCGGCAAAGGAGGTTTACTAGCAGAAAATGTATTATGGCCACTACCAGTTGGGCTGCTAATAGCACTCACTGGATTTGATGCCAACATCTCCATCTCTTTCATTTTCATCTTTACCTTGATGAGCTCTATCTTGAGACTATCGTTCTCTCTTTTCAAACTCTCTAACTCTTGCGAGACCTGGCTATGATCATGCGTGGAGAATAAAGACATTGCCTTTTGAGTGTTCATAGTGGGAATGGTTGGGGAGGAATCCCCACAACTATTAGAGTCCATGGTGTTGCGAAGGCGTTGTTGCTCATGATAAAGAACTTGAACCACAGTTTGAACAGGAAGGCGGTCATTTTGGGCAGCATGAGCACAAGCCTCCCTAGATAACTTTTGGCAGTCCATCAAACTGCAGATTTTCTTCTTCTCATTCTCATTTGCATCTGGGTGGGCCTGCAAATATACTCCATTACAAGATATTTTACCAGCTTCCTAAAATCAAATGAGAAAAATATTCAAGAGGAAGTTACAAGTGATTTGATTTCACATATCAGGTGTATGTGCAGATATTGTTCTAAAAATTCATGTTACCTTTGCACCCCAAAAAAAAAAAATCATGTTACCTTTCCACCCCAAAAAAAAAATTTCAAGTTACCATGAACCAAAAACTGAGTTCATGAGCCAGTCTACAAATTTAGTGTCCACTAAATGTCATTGAAATACTATAACACAAAAAAAAAGGCATTTTAGTGTCCATGAACGTTGATCGTTTGACATTACTTCAGAAATTGGTTTATTTAGATGAGAAACAACAAAAAAATAATTAGATTAGTGATCTTCAACCATGAGGCTTTTAGTTGATCAACTAAGCTTTATTTATAATTTTGTGTTGTCCAAGGTCAAGATGAGTACCTTTAAGAAGATGTCTATAGCCCTATACATCCCATCCTCTATAGCCCTTGATTGCTCAGGGATAAGCTCAGCAATACCAACAAATTTTGGGACTGTCAGGTTCCGATCAGAAGCAATCTCAGCAAGGTAGGTTTCCATTAGCTTACCCACCCTCTCTAAGTCAGATGGAAGTGGAGCAATATATTCGTCCCCTGTACCAAAGCGCATATGATTTCCTTCCAAAACATACTCAAGGTAGTTCATCATGATCCTTTTCACAGTATCCACATCAAACAATGTGTCTCCATTGAAAGAATAAGAAGGGATTAGTAGATCATCAAGAACAGCCTGGCCTAGCTGCAACGCCATTCGCTTCTCCAAATCAAGCCTACAAGCAACCGTTGTCTCCAGATATATTGACGAACGAAGCAATGTAGCAAGAAAACTAACGGAGAGTGCGTTCTTCTCCTTGGGTAAAAGGCTCACAATGGTCTCCAATATAACCCTCTTTTTGTGCTCTTCTGCAGGCTCCATTTTCTTTTTCACCTTTCCAAACACATCCTGTTCCAGGAGCAAAGTAAAAAGGCCAGACTTCAAAATCATTTGAACGAAGCATTCACAAAGTAAAATAATGAGTTGGAAGCAATTCCAATTATAATCCATTGTTGTCCATGTTTCGGTTTCTTAAGCAAACAGATCTTCGGACAACCAGATCGAAATGTAGGCCTAAACTTTTAAAGAAACAATCATCAATTTTGAGTATTTGGGATAAAGAAATCTCACCAAACCCCTGAGAGACTTCTGAGCATAAAGCATGAGGATTGGACCAAGAGCATATTGCTTGAACCCTCTAGCCATCATCGCGATGAGAACGCGTTGGAAGAAATCAATCTTGAGAAGGGTCAAATCCTCAGCCCACCAATCCACTATGGGCTTTTGCTGAGTTATGAATGTAGCAGTAAACCCAGCTTCACTTCTGCCCAACATAGAAGATTGTGTGTCGTTGCAAGCCAGATAAGCTATTGCATCGATGCAACGGCTCACTAGCTTAACATTCTCTGCCACAGGAAGAAGGTTTTCTGATCCATGCAAGACAGAAACAGTGGAAGAGAGATTTTGAAGTACAACTTCGCTCAAGTAAGCCTCGGCTCTTCCTGAGAGGTTCCCGACAGCGAATTCCTCTGTCATCTCAAGATACTCAGCCACACAACGCAGCACCGCAATGTTATCTATGTTTATCTCGAAGTTAACTCCATAGCAGAACTTTGTTGCGAGTTCAAAAGCTTCAGCCCCACCAGGGACATCAGAGAGTTCAATATCTATAGGATTGGCATCAGTGGATTCTGATACCAATTTCCTGATGTATCCACACTTGGACACTAATGGAAACTGTGGTCAGCACACAAAAAACAGTGCAGATTCTTATCAGTTGTGACCTTGAACTATATGATTTTCTCAGTCGATAATTTTTCAAATTGAAAAGTAACTGCAAGAAGACTAGACAAAGACGTAAATAGAAAAAAGATGACTGATGTAGATGAAGAATTGTATGTTATCCGATGTTGCCAAGGGGAAATTCCCATGTTTGCTCAATTGCAAAGCTCTATAGAATCTATTTTTTCCAGCTGAAAATATACTAAGATTACATGAATCTGAAACTGCCATACAAGGTAGAAAATTCAGAATCACCTTATGCAATGAAAAGGAAGAATCGCCAACACGAACAGTCATGTCACTCGGAATCTCCTGAGAGCAAATCCTGAAATATTACAAAACCAAAAGTTCAGAAACAAGTTCAGAATAAGAAGCATCTAAGGAAAAGGATATTAACAAACGATTACAAAACCAAGCGAACCATTCGCTAGTCCTCTTCATGGCAGCAGAGAGGGATTCCTTTTTCCTAGAAGACATGCCAGAAGTACTCAAGGGAAGTTTCCTCTTGATAAAGCTCCACCATGACAGAGATTGAACAATCGGATTTTATCATTTTCAAGTCTCCATCAGACAACCAGTTAAGAAACTATGTCTTTGAAGGTACATAAATAGAAGTGCAATCAGAAAGTTGCAGTGAAAAGATCACCTTTTTTGAATCCTCACATCCACTTATTCGTTTTACAAGTATCACTTCCCCACTTTTGTTCCCCAACTCCTAGATATAAACAAGATACAATTATAGAAGAGCTGGAGCCTGCAGTTCTGTTATGCACTTATGCATAAAGGAGCCATTCACTTGAACATCACGGCCCTCAGGATATGACGTTTTTAGGCTTCCATTATGACCAGAAAACGCAACCCGTCCTGGGCCATAAAACATCCAAAAGGGTGAAACTTGCATTCAGGAAAAAGAATGGCATTCTAGTTATTATTGACAGAAATAAGGGTACAGTCCTCAGGTTAGGGATTTATTCCCTGTAGTGTTATAGTGTGTGGTGGTAATGAGCTCAAGAATAAAATTTGGACACATTAGGCCTTTTCACCCTCTATCTTCCTCTCTAGCACTTGGATTTGAAATTGGAAGAATCTTCCATATGGAAAGAGAGGATGTTTTACATTTGTTTGTCTGCAACATATACAAATGGACAGAGAAATACTCATTCTACAAAGTACAAACAGAAGACCAAATTTATCCCATATACAGCAAAAAACATTGGATAAAAACCCATGTCAAAAGGCAAAAGTTCATGACAGATTTGCAAAACAAACCCATTTAACGGTGAGATGCTGATATGGGTTATTTTGCAAATTCCCCATTTAAACGCCACTTTGGTTCGGATAGAGATGCAGACATATACAAATGACGATTAGAAAGTTACAACAAGTATAAAAAAAAACTCCATGAAAGTAAAGGGCAGACCTACAACACATTAGAACTCAAGAGATATGTCAGCCTGTCAAGGGCCAGTGAGGGAGGGCCGCACACTGCTTTGTTCTCATTGTTGCACAAATGAGGTCACAAATTAATGCAGGAAAATCTCATCATATCCAGAAAGGAAAAATGGAGAAGAGGACCCCCCTCCTTTCTCATGAAATTGACATTCCATTTGGACCCATCAATGAGTTTGCTCCCCATGAAACCCAATTTCATGTTTTTGACAAAAGGATTATACAAGGGAAGATCATAGAAAAATAAACTAGACACGGAAAAGATAGAACCTACAAATTGATAAATTGCCAAAGAGGAGTAATATTCTAGGAAAAACATCAAGAACTGAAGACAATTGGGTTTCTTAGGAATTCAGGATGGGTGATAGATAAAGATCAATACTAAGGAATGAAAACGTTCTGAGATTATTGAAACTTGAAAGCATCTTGTCAGTTTAAAGGATCGTTGTCCATTTTGTAAAGATCAATTGGGAAATGGGTTTAATCACCTTAAATTGCTAATTTCAATGCATGTAGATTGTAATATGAATTTGAACTAAATATTAAAATTATACAATATATACCCTCCAAAGAACAAAGTTATGTTAGTAATACCCAGAAAATACAATGCTTCAAACAACGCTATATATTAGCCAAAAGAAATAAGAACATTTATGCTAGTACTACGTTACATAAAAATTACTATACACTCACCAATAAGAGCAAGCAAGATAGTCCATTCCAGTGAGATCAACCCCTAATTAAATCCATGCTCAGCAAATACCAGCCAAGCCCTTGAGCTCAGCTAAGCAACCAGATTAGCCTCCTCACTTTCAGGAAGAACAATGTCGAGTCTCATCATGGGCAAGTGCCTTTTCGGCACCCGAGCACCACCCTGCATGCACAACTCCACAACTGCAGGAGCCTTGCCATAGAAGGTTTTCAGAGCAGTGGTCAATGGTGGGCCTTTTGGGTCTCGAACATGCCACACGTAATTTGAAGGGAAAACCTCATTCAAAACAGCATCCTGCCAACCGTGCTTCCCGTCCCTCCACTGGTGCTTGAATGCGCCACAGAGCTTCGCATCGTGGCCCCACGGGCCCACGTGAACCTCAGGGCAGTACCCACATGCCTTAACAGAGTACTTGCCCATCAACCTCTTCACCCCCATTGCAACAGTTTCATAGGCTTTTATTGTTTCCTGAGCAATTTGGGGAGTGTCTGATGCATCTGGAGGTGGGAAGCGAGATAACGCACCCTCGGTGTCGAGCTCAGTGAGCAACGAAGATGGGGTATTTGGTCTTGGGGGCTCCTCAACAAACCCCCCACGGTCAATTATTTTCTTCCCAATGACTCGTATGGGTCTAGTTCTGCGACGAGAAGGGAAATCATAGAGATCAACACCAGCTTGGATGCAAAGCTCGACAACTGCTGGGATACGGTCATATTCGAACCGGGTCTCATGCTTGACTCGCCGGCCAAAAGGGTCAAACAGGTGGTATGAATCAATAGGGATGAGCACATCAGTGATGGAGCCCTTGATCCAGGAGTGGAAGCCTTTCCGTTTCCTGCTGGTAGATCCTTCACAATTCTGGATGCGGTGACCAGCATTAGCCACATGAACCTCAGGGCACTCGCTATAAAAGCAAATTAATGGGCATAAGCAAATTTCTTTTAGTTTCTTATAATCTGTCAAATATATAAAGAAAGCGTAGACTGATTGATGATTAAGTCTACGGTATGCTAAGAAGTCTGCAAATACCTGCAAGCATAAACTGGAATAACATGTAAGAGCTGTGCCACTCCTTTAATCAAAACCTTCCAGGCATCTACAACTTCATATGCTACAGGAATAAGTTCAGGAACTAGCAATCCATTTTTGGGAGGCTCAAGCGGCTTTTCTACTCCCAAATCTGCAAGCTTTTTATCAGCCCTTGCATTCCTTTGGATTATTGATATTGGAACAGGGAAGGGTTTCTTTTTCTTTTTTGGTAACATGGGTGGAAGATCTACATTTTGGGGATGTGCCTCGTGTTTTTTAAGTGATGATTCTCTTTTGGGTCCCTTATTCCAACAAAGGAAGAGAAGTGGATGTTTTGACTTCCCAAACTGAAGCCTGCCATATTTGTTCTGCAATAAAATTCCAATGTGAGTCCAAACCCTATATTTACTAGCTGTTCTATTAGCCCCAATCCCACTTCACAGTCAAATGGAACTGAAGTTAATGACTGAGGGTTTCTAAAAAATCAAAATATGTTCTCAGCCAATCACCACTTATCTCATCAAACTAGAATTTCAAAAGGTATTAGCAATATAAAAGATACACTGCATTCATGTCAAGTCTTAGTCCCCTTTAGATTGTAAGATTAATTGAGATCTCATCATTTAAGTCCATCATTGAAACAGTAATTCAACCAATTTTGCCAAATGGTTGACTGTATAGTATCAAAACAGCAAAGATAACTACAAAACCAAAACAGGTGTTCGATGATCTTATGAATGGTTTATAGCAGGCAATATCCAAAACTGCCTCTCTTACTCCTGTAATTCAAATCCATTTTCCTATTCCCAATCCAACAAAGTAGAATCCAGGAACATAAAGATTTGAAATCAAATTATCATCCTGCTCCAAATCTGATTATAAATAATAAACTATATGAGATGCTCTCAATCATTGTTCATAGTTAAGCTTCCTTAGCACTTGCAGCACTATTCCTTGTTCTTAAGATAACTCTCCTTAGAAGTTGCAAACTATATGAAGTCAATCTACAACTTCAGAGATTTTCCTCCTATTAAAGCAAAATTGGGTGAAGAAGAACAATACCTGCTGCTTATGCACTATCCCTGGAAAGTCATAAGAAAATGGGAGCCCAGTCATAATGGAGAATGTGCCCGTCATACTTCCTACATCATTTCAGCAATTTCACCATAGTCAATAGTTACTTCAAAATCATCCACACACTTGCCATTTTATTGAAACACTCTCGCCATTTTATTGAAACTAACAGGCATTATAAGGCTCATGTCTTGACAAATTATGAGCAAATAAATTAACGATGTCACCAGCACCAACTAATAAGCAAACACAAATAGCCGTACCATCGTATCCTACTCTAACAAAACAATAATAGTCCCAAATCCTATAAATTGGAAAACTCACCTAAAGCTAAGCTCAGAGGCAGGGTGTGTTTTGTTTAAGGCGGTGGACTGTAAACAAAATTAATGAGTTTCTGGAAGGGAAAGTGTCATGACCCATGTTTGGTTGGTTCATGCCATGAACGGAATGACTTGGGTTTGCATTACCTTTTTGTTGTGCAGTTTGTTTATGTTCTTTCTGCATATAATCACTTTCTTACAAGTTTTTGTGCTTAATGTTTTGCTCCTCACCTCTAGTTTCACAGATTTTATGCAGCAAACATCAAGCACCAAAAACTGCAGGCAAATCTTGCTGATTGCAAATAAAAAACACCAAGGCTTCAACTTCCCAAATCTTAAAACGTGTATACATAAAAAGGAATGAGTAAATTTGAGCTACTCTACTTCATAAGCATACACTACATCCAAACACACATTAGATTTTCAAAGAGCATGTCTGCACAAATAACCACTGAAAGAAACCCTAACTCTGAAAATTCAATGGATACATATCACCAAAGATTTAAAGAGCTAGCAGAACAACTGCAATTTGATCCTAGTAAGACTCGGAAACCAGAGAAGTTCTAGACGAGATATTGGCGATAAAAAAACGCATTCGAAGAGGAATATATCAACACGAGGGAGAGAACAGATGGATGATTTACCCGAGGATCAAAGCGCGAACAAACAGAGATGGAATGGAGAGTGAAGCCGGCGGCAAGGCCCAAAGGAGAGGGAGGAGTGACGCCGGCGAGCGCCAAGGGAGAGTGAAAGAGGGAGGGAGGGAAGAGCAAGAGCAAGCTTTCGACTGCAAAGTAGACAGACCGTACAAATCTACCAAATCATTTAATTTTGATATATTTTGGGGATAAATTTCACAAAAATACCCTCAAATTAAGGCATTTTTCACATGTTTTGATTATGTTTTATGTTTTGTTTTGATTCATCTTTATTCAACTAAGTTTTGAGTCGTAACACATCAACCTCACATTTTTAACCGGTGGACAATCTAAGTGATCACATAGCACACAAAATAATTCAGATTATTTAGAGATTACATGGATTTCAAATAAAATAAATAGGATGGATGCACCACAGAAATAAACTTCTTTCATACCTAATCAGATAATAAGAATAAACCATGTTTTAATAAAAGGGTCATGATAAACTATGTAGCACATGTGAAAGAGTATTTGTAAAACTAAGTAGAAATTGGTTGGATGTAATTTCTTTGAAAGTTTCTTCGACTGTCATATTTTCTCGGTCTCACGATTTATTAGACAATGGTCTATTTCGTATTTTAAACTCTTGCATTTTCAAAAAAAAAATTGCAGGGTGTAATTTCATATCAAATAAATCACAACCCTTTTTAATTAGCTTCAATTTAAAGATTTTCATTTCAACCCTTTTATAAACCCCAACCAATTGATAAACTATGCCCCAAACAAGGATTATTAACTTTTTGAAGTAGTTAAACCGATTGAATTGTTGCCCCCGTCCACACATCCAAATGTTTAGTAACTTTGGTTTGAAACTTTGAATGAATGAGCCTATGAGAGGTAAATATTTTCTTTTGGGTATTCCTTTGTTGATAAACCTTTGATGGAATGTAATCCCTTCTAATGGCACAACCCACACACTACATAATGTGTTGAGTGTTGACATTATATGATGGTATGTAAATGTTTTCTTTTGAGTATATGACTGTAAGTTTAGCTTGATATGTATTTGATTCCAGATGTTTTACATTGTCTTGATTACCTTTTTCTGATTGTACATTGTGTTGATTACTAATGAGTGACCTATTTATTATGTTTTTGGAACTGATAAAAGTATAACCAAACACAAATAACCCAGTTTCGTAACTGTTAAACCGTTACCAAATCCACATAGATTGCAACTTAGAGCAACAAACCCAAGCACATACCAATAAAACAATCAAAAGGTCGTTATTCCTTTCTAAGTCAGCAAAACTTTCAAACTGTCATTTCACAGCTTACATGAATTTGATGCTGAAATGGTATAACGGAAACATCAACTATCTCAGATGCAGTAATCTAACACCAAAATATGTTGGAAACAAATTAGGGAAATAGTCATGATCAGCTCATCTCCAAAAACACAAGACAAAAGCTTCTTCAATACTCTCCCCTCCATGAACTCCATTTCAGTTTCAACTGAAACCACAATGGAGGGATACCCAGAATGCCTCGAGTGAACCTTGCATCATACACATCAAAGTTGACCCGGCTAAGAGAGTCCAACAGAACTTGTGCTGGAACTGCAGGCAGAAGCACAGGTATGGACTCAGCAGGGATGGTTTTCGTAAGCTCCCGAGCCTTCTGTAAATGGGCGTTGGCCACAGAAGCCATCTCAAAAACTGCATTGCAAAGCCCCTCTCTGGATTCCAAGCTAATTTCTCTTCCGCCACCTGTCTCAACTAACAGCCCGCTTTTCTCAGCAATATCTATGGGTATGTATGCAAACTGTCGCTGCTTACTTGCATGGTAAGGCAGCGACTTGAGGAGCAAGAGGATCCCACCAGCTTTACCAATGTGTGATGCTGCATGATCAGCCACAGTAGAACCGATACCGCCAGCTTGGAGGGTCAGATACAGAATAGTAGACTGCGTATCCTCTGCGTATTTCTCAACCTCCACCATGGTTTCCGGGATCTCACCTGGTTCTCTCTGGGCATCCTTGATACGAGCATCAACGGATCTCTTCAGCCACGCCTTGCTTAGTTTATGTTCCGCTATCACCTCTGAGAGGGCCGATGCAATGGGGTGCTCAACTAATTGATTCTGCCAGATTTTGTCTATGGTGTCACGCCACCAAACAAGGCGCATAAGGCCGATCTGGGGATCAGAAGCGACATCCATGGCCTTAGCTGTTTCTACATTGAAGGCACGGATTGCGAATGCAGCTTTCCGCATCTGCAGCGGGAGCTCAAGGAGACAGAGGTAGTGGTGATAGTCATAGTTTCTTACTTGCTGAACACAATATGAGAGAGCTGACATAGCGCTGGTGGATCTGGAAGCAGCACTCATCAAGATTCCACTCTGATTCCTCCTACTCATTTACCAATTAACACATTTGCAGTCAATATATAAAACTTCAGCAGAGGCTTGAGAAGGGGACGAATTTCAGGTAAATATAAACCCTAACGAACTCTAGTCAATCAAATCAGGTGTCGGTAATTGACAGAACCTAGAGCAAACAAGGAAGAGGGATGGAGTGCAGAAGACGAATGGAACACACAATTCAACAAATTCGATCCCTAAAATACAAGGAGAAAAGCTTACAATGAAAGAAATGGCAGTTGCTATGAGGAGGTCCGCCAGTGGAGGGAGGGAGGTCGTGCCGTCGTCGTTCACACTTGTTTGAGTTCTTTTTGGATACTAATAAACTAGTATAGAACCGTGACTAAAGCCAATGAGCGTACGCCGGAGAGGAGCCACTGAGCGTCAGAGCGGGGTGCGGTGCGGCTGCGGGACCTTCTCTTCGGCTTCGCCAAATCGCCAATCACCCTTCAATGATAGAAGAAAATTTACATTGGATCATGATAGAAAATGAGGTAGAAAATGAAACAATGGATAAAAGCAAATCAAAGAATGGTATCTTCAAAATTAATAAAAAAAAATGCCCCAGTAACAGAGACATAATTATGTCAGGATTAGAGCATGAGCAACCATGGGTTTTGCTCACCTTAAGGTTACTAAAAGGTAAACCCATGGTTGTGGGTTTTACCTTAAGGTAAGAGAATGGAAGAGGTTACCTTGGTAGAGAGAGGTAACCTCTTCCCTTTTCTAATTTTGTTTTCTTTTTTTTTAATCAAAAAGTAAATGGAAGGATATAATGGTACACATAATAAAGGGAAAGAAAAAGTGAAAATAAATTTGAAAAATGGTAAGAGGTTTCCTCATGGTTGTACAACAAACCTTTTAGGATAAGGTAGAAAAAGTGAAAATAAATTTAAACAAAAAAATAAATGAGGTGTAAAATTAGGATAGGAAGAGAGAGAAAAAAAATGGGTAAGAGGTTTACCCATGGTTGATGATGGTCTTACAAGATGGAAGAAGAAATAGACTACAATTTGATGAGGTTGTTAACTTATGAACCATGATTGGTGACCACCATACACCGTAAAAAATTGTATAGTGGAAAAAGCAGTGAGGCATTGGAATTTGGAACACAAACATGGAAAAAAATAAGTAAGAATGATACATGAACAGAAATCATTCTGCTGGTCATTACCTCTTCCAAACTTCTTTTCTTGAGGTTCCATCTATTAAAATCAAACGAAGTGCAGGAGCTTCATCCCCTATTTCCATTTCAGATATAAGAACATTAATTAATTATTAATTAATTAATTAATTATTCTTAAAGAAGAAGATAAGTCTTAGGAGGGTTGCATGAAGCTCAAGCACCACTTTGTAGTCCAAATGGAAAGTAAAAATCATGAAACCACAACATGCTACCTATTCCAACCAAAAAAAGGAAGGAAGAAATAAAGCTCTTAGATTTGTTCATAGAGATTATGCAAACCACAAAATATCTTCCTTTGTGCAACTCAATACAAATTTTAATCTCATCCATAATGTCCTAAGAAAATAAAACAAAACATCAGCACAAGTCTAACAACAATTCTGCAGACATAAAAATTTGGATCACCACAATTGAAACAAAAATTTATTCTCCTGAATTTCCATGTTTCAACACATGTTCTACAGATCATCCTCTTCATCTTCTTTAAATCACAGTTAACATCTTCCAAATTCCATCCCCCATCAATTAACAATACCACCATACTTGATCAAAGCATTGGATCCTGATATCTTACAAAATCAATTAGAACACTAAAGTATTAGCATTAATAAACTACTATGAGAAAGATGGAATACGTGCAGATTTGAGCTAAATTTGCCAAGCTAGCACAAAAAGATACAGTCCGCTGTCCGTAGCCCTAACAATGCAATTATGCAAAATTAGTCCCTAACAAATCGAAAACTTACATAAAATGGAGCATAACCAAAGGATTTGAGGAGGATGAGGAAGAAGAGCTCTGGATTCTGCTTCACTCAATCGAGTCACTCGCCGTTTGATTGAACGCCGCAATTGCAATAGCGTAGCTTCGCAGTTCGAACTTGGCAACGATCGGGATACAGAACTGCACCGGCCACCAGGCAGCCGTCGCAATCGGCGAACAAAGCAGCGTTATTGGCAACCGAAACAGGATATCAAGTGGATATAGGGTTTGCACTCTGCCATCGCCGAACAGTCACAGGCGAGTCGCAGCACAAATAGAAAGGGGATTTTCTTGTTCACAATCGGAGAAGATGGGTTAAGTTAATGGCAAAATCGTAATTTAATGAGAGGGTTTAGACAAAATTGGGCCTTAAAATGGAAACAACTCGTACTTTCCCCGTACGTTGTACAAGAGAGAATTTTTATTTAAATTTACCGCTTTAATTCTCGAATTTTTTTTCGAAATATTCACAAATAAATAAATAATTACGAAAATATTCATTGTTTTAAACATTTTACAAAAATATTCATTTTTTGCAGGGTCATCAGAAAAACGCGGTTTCAAACCGCGTTTTATGGGTAAAATCTGAAAATAGATTGGCGCGCGGGAGGGGGTTTGAAAATTGCCAAAGAAACGCGGTTTCAAACCGCGTTTCTTGGTCAAATGTCCACCTGGCATGATGGCCAGAGGCAAGCGCTGATTGATGTGGCACAGAGAAACGCGGTTTGAAACCGCGTTTCTCTGTGTGATTTCAGAAAAAAAAAAAAAAAGTCAAAGATTCCCCCAAAAACGCGGTTCCAAACCGCGGTTTATGTGCCGCATTAATTAAACCCTACCGAAACCGCTTCCTACCCCATTAATATCATCTTCAACCTCCAAACATCAACAATCGCCGGTTCCCTTCGAAACCCAACCCAAACCCTCGCCCCCCATCCTCTCCAATTACCATCATCTTCAACCTTCAACTGAAGAATCGTTCGTCACCCCTCACTTCTCATCCGAAAATACAAAGGTTAGTGTTTTTATTTTTTGTGTTGTATGTACTCGGTTTTTTTTTTTTTTTTTGATTGTAAACGTGGGCAAAAGCCTTAGATTATTGAAGCATTAGGAAATTTAGAATAGATTATTGAGGCAATAGGAAATTTCGAAAGTTTTGATAGTATAAGTTTGGTTTTGATAGTGTAAGTTTGGTTTTTTTAATGGTGATGGATTTTTTTTTTTTGGTAATAAAGTGATGAAATTTGAATGTTGTAGAGTTGTATTTTGTGATGGAGGATTATTATAGATATGAAATAATGAGTTGAATCGATTGTGAATTGAAATTGTGGTTAGTATAGATATGAAATTGTGAGTTGATGTTGATAGTATAGATATGAAATTGTGAGTTGAAATTGTGATTAGTATAGATATGAAATTTGTAATTGTTGAAACGAGAAGATGTTAATTTCGGTTGTGTGAATTGATTTTGTAGATGAGAAATTGTGATGGTTGATTATACTTGAAATTGTAAAAATATATTTATAAAAAAGATGTTAATAAGTTAATAAGTTTAGAGTTTACAAATATAATTTTAGAGTGTATTATATACTTAAGTTAATAAATTTGGATTCACAACATATTTTTGATAGTATAAATTTAGATTCACAAAATAGAAGGAGAAGATATTTGAATTAGCAAAAAATATAGGAGCGTGGAATTTAATTAGCATACAATAACCAGAGAAGAGATTGTATGTGATTGTAAGAGAATAGAATTCAATCAGAACTGAAGCGATTGTAGGAGAATAGATTTTGATTCACATATATGAATTTAGATTCAGAACCCTTGTTTTCTGTAAGTTTGTAAAAAATACTTTCTTTCTGTTAGGGAGTTATAAATGGAAATGCAACTAAATCCTGGTCCGCTCAACAACGAGGTGCTCCACATACAACATCTTCACAGGTCAACTCATGTATGGACTCACGAGGAATATGTAAGTATATACTATTTTCACCAAGTGTTAAAACTAAATTGAATGGAACATATAGATCGGATCCCTAATGTTTGTAAGAGTTACATTTGCAGACGAATGGTGTTATCCAACATAGGATGCACTTGCGAAAGTTCGGGAGAGATCTTGCTGCCGACCCTCGAGTCCTACAGTATATACAGTTGGCAGGATTTCAATGTATATACAAGCTTGGGTCCACGTTCGAGATAGACAATGAATTAACGACAACGTTAATAGAGAGATGGAGACCTGAGACCCATACCTTTCACTTGAACGTTGGGGAGGCAACAATCACGCTTCAAGATGTGTCGGTTCTATTAGGTCTGCGTGTTGATGGTCTTCCAGTTACTGGATCTGTATGGTACGATTGGCCAGACATTGCAGAAACATTGCTTGGGCAAAGACCCCCGGCGAATCAGATTAGGGGATCTTCGGTGAAGGTGGCCTGGCTACGACAGCTGCTCCAGGTGGCCTTACCAGAAGATGCTGAGCAACATGCCATTCAGTGCCAAGCTAGGGCATACATTTTGTTGCTTATGGCTGGGGTTCTGTTTGCTGATAATAGCGGCGGCCAGGTGCAATTACTTTACCTTCCATTGCTAGCAGACTTGGAGGCTGCTGGCCAGTATAGTTGGGGAAGTGCAACCCTTGCTTTCCTCTATCGCCAGCTTTGCAGAGCTACATTGCGAGAGAAGTCTGAGATTGTCGGTCCCGTCATATTGTTGCAGGTACGATACATGTTACATTTGTCATCTCATATATTCGATAAATGTGTTAACTCGTTAATTGTACGAAATTACTAGTTGTGGGCATGGGAGAGGATCTCCATTGGAAGGCCCAGATGCTTGAACTTGGTCGACATTGACGGTGATGACCAAAATGCGCTTCGAAGGGCTAGAAGGAAAGAGGCGCGAAAGAAGACAGGTTATGGGGCACAACCTCCTGCATTTACCGGACGCTTTCGAGATGGGGAGGACTCACTAGCGATGAGATGGTTGAATGTCAAACAGACGTACGGAACTACACCCAGGACACTTCTCTATTACCGAGATGCATTCGATCGTCAAACTCCAGATCAGGTTAGTGCTTCAATTTGTGTATTACCTACCTTCCATATAGTCCAATCATGACCTCTCAAAGTCATCTGTGTTATGTTACTATCCAGTTTGTTTGGGAGTCGTACTCTACTGACGTATTAGGTCGCCTAGCGCCCATATGTCAACAAGGTATGAACATATGGCGATCTACTACTCCTCTTATTTGCTTCGACATTGTGGAGTGGCATCACCCAGAGCGAGTTACACGTCAGTTTGGGGATGTGCCAGTAGTGCCCCCACCATGTGCATTCAACGAGGTGTTGCACAAGATGGACCGTTGGGGAAAGCACCAGCATAATTGGGCTCAGGTACATGCAGAATGGATTAAGTTGTGGAATGAGCGCGAGAACTCCGTTCAGGCGGCTCCAGAAGTGGATGATGACGACGATGCTACATCACAGTACATGACATGGTATTCAAGTATCACTAGGCGCCTCATCAGTCCACCTATGAGTGCACCGGCGGGGGTTTATCAGCCGGTGGCTCCAGATTATCACATGGTGGTTAGTCTCTAAACTGTACATCTACACTTGTGTAATGAGCTATATACTTTGCATGTTTATGTACTATAACAAAATCTAACATGATTTGCAGGGCAACTTTGTGATGGACTCAACTGCAAGGGCAACTCAGACTTCGCAGGAATCTCGCTCTTTCTACGATCAACACCAGTACAATTCCATGATGGGCAAAGTGGATGAATATTGCAGCTATATGGCATTGCAGGGACCCCAGCTGCTTAGTCAGGTGTCCTACAACCCATCATATGCACACATCCCGACTGCTCCAGTGCATCCACGCCCATCTCAGACAGAGATGCCCCCGACGGGTTTTGGAGGGCCCTCCCAACCGGAGATGCAAACTCCATCGTCAATGGTCTTCCCATCGTACCCATTATATGGTAGTGCAGGTGGCACACCGCCGATGATGATGGATCCATACGGCCAGCCGCAATTCGTGTTCCCTTAGTCTAGCTTCGTAGCATCTGGCTCAGGTTCGGCGATGTTTGGTGCTGCTCCTACCTTCTTGACTACACCACCATGTCATCAGGGGATGATTGTGTACAATGACCCTTCCAACCAGTACGGTCCTGCACGTCCAGTTCGGCCTGGACCAAACCCAAACTTCTTTTCACCGATAGAGGATGAAGAAGATGAAGCTGACTAGTAGGATCCTTGTGACACTGTTGTATGTTTGGATTGTTCACTTCTAACGCTAGTACTTTGTTTATGCTATCGTTTTATCCGAACACTTTACTACTTTGTGTCTAATTGAATTATTAGCCTTTTCCTTCCGATAGTTGGTTTGTGACCGTACCGAATGAGATTAGCAATCTGGATAAATCGAAAAACAGACATAAAGCATATCATAGGAAATGTAGAATTAGCATTAAACAACCATACACAAAACAACACATAATAAGTTCATCACACATTCCTACAGAAAACAACACATAATAAGTTCATCACAACACCATACATGAAACATCTCCAAGCAGTTCATCAAACTACAGTACAGAACACGCATAATAAGGATGCCAACACCACCAAACAAACATCAGCATAGTCCTCGACAACTGAGGCTCATGAGCCTGATGGACCCGCACGACTCGGGCAAGATCGTCTGTTGTGCCCATGACCTCGACAGTTGCCACAACGCACCTGACCGGGGACCCCTACGTCCATTTCATTCCTAATTCTGCGTGAGGGAGTCCGCCCAACATCACGCAAACGCGTTTGATCAGCAACCAAACAAGGGCCTCCCACTTCTGGCCAATTGAAAGGCTCACCAACAGGTAGAAAAGTCGATTGGTACGCTCCCCAGTATGCATGTGCTGTCAAGTACTGGTCCACAAGTGGCACATATGAGATACTCTGGTCTCTACAAACAGCCAATACGTGAGCACAAGGAATCTTCAACAACTTCCAACTGGCACATGTACATGTTCTACGTCGCAAGTTCACTGTGTATGACCTCCCACTTCGCCTACCTTGCGACCCCCTTGGGTTCAAAATCACCTCAAAGATTCCATTCTGCAAATCAAATGAAACGACATGTGCATTCAACCCAGCAGTGAGAAGTAACCCAATCTTCTTATCAGTAGCGTCTGTTAGTGGGAAACCCAAATAAATGCGCTCAGCGGCTTCACCTCGCCTCTTGACGAAGTAACTGTTGACTTTGTAAAAAGTCTGACGCACGAGCGATGTGAGCGGAAGGCTCCTTCCACCCTTTAGCACACCATTGAAAGACTCAGATAAGTTCGTCGTCAGGACACTATACCTCGCCCCCCCATCCTTAGCCATTGACCACTTCTCTGGCTCTATCTGAGCTAGGTACTCCCAAGCCTCGGCGTTCATCTCTTGGATGGCGCGACATCCCTTCTCGAACCCACTTGTCGTAAGTTGGTGAGCAGTCCAGCCTACCATGTCTTTGACCTTATGGTCATGGAACATGGAATTCACATTTGATTTCAAGTGTCGGATGCATATCCTATGATGTGCATTCGGCGCACTCCATCTAGGCAACTCCGCCATGGTCTTCAAGATGTCTGCGTGTCTGTCTGAAATAACACATAATCCGACTCTATCGGTGACATGTCGGCCTAGACAATCCATGAACCACGCCCAACTATCTCCATTCTCACTCTCAACAATAGCGAATGCAAGAGGGAAAATATGATCATCTGCATCGAACGCCATTGCCATTAGCACAACATGCTTGTACTTCCCATACAAATGGGTGCCATCGATAGATATCAAAGGACGACAATATGTGAACCCAGCAATAGACGGTGCGAAAGCCCAGAACACACGACCGAATATCTTCTCTTGTGGGTTTGGAGAATCCAGATGACACCATTCAACCACTATTCCCGGGTTTGTAGCTTGGAGTGCAGCCATGAACCTAGGCAACTCCGTGTACGACTCCTCCCAATCACCAAAAAGCTCTGCTATAGCTTTCTGTTTTGCCCTCCAGGCTCTCATGTAGCCCATACCTTTTCTATAGATGCTCGAGTATGGTGCTTGGCTTCGTTTCTGGATCTTTGCGGAGGAACCCGAGAATCTCACCCCTAATGAAATTTAAGGTCACATTGCGATTATCTAGCTGTAAAATGTCAGATGCACAGTTAGGCGCATGAGGCCCACTGTAACTGACAACTGTCCACATTTCAATAGTTCTGTCTAAACGCCGAGCAGACAATCTCCACGGGCACCCACAACTGTCCTTCCTATCACAGACGACTGTGTACCAATCTGGACTCGCCTTTTTTGTACGATATGGCTTTCTCATTTTAACAGAATACTCCGTCAACTCACATTTCAACTCGCCGAGTGAGTTGAATAGCTGCCCGCGAAAGAACTGTCTTCCATCATCTTCTTGTGCATGAGAATTTAATTCTTGCCAATAATTTGTTATCATTGGATCAGATTCCACAATATTCCAATTGGGATTAATGGCCTCATCCTCAATCGTCGTCATCGCCGCCTCCCTTGTTGCTTCATCATCCTCCTCAGACTCGTCCAAGTCGTCTTCATGATCAACCCCAAGAGCATCAACATATATCTCATTTAGCTCAGATATGTTGTTCACTCCATCCATCCTACGTTATCAATGATAAAAGTTAGTTTATTACTTTCAATAGTAACTACCAAATTTCATAAACTCATTCATATTTCAATGAAATTACGTAATCCAAACTTCTATATGTAATCCAAACTTGTATACGTCATCAACAATAAACTAACTACGAGAAATTATATAATCAATCTTCTACATGCCATCAACTCATCCATGCTAAAAACTATATTTCCATAAATTCATTCATGCTAAAAACTACTTAAATGTGAGAAATTATAATATCAAAAAAATATTAAATGTGAGAAATTTGGTAGTTAATCTATCCAAACTTGTATATACTATCAACAATATCAAAAAAAATTATATAATCAATCCTTAAATTTCTCAATGACGATAGCAAATACATCTATCTTCGAAATAAATGCAAGAAATTATAATAAAACAATTACTTACCTTAACTAAATGTGAGATAACGCCGATATTGGAGTGGGTTTTGAGAGTGTTTTCAACTTGAAACCAGCAAAGGAAGAAGATGAACAAGGGGCAACGAAGCTTCAATAATTTGATCAACCTAAAAACGCACATTCAAACCGCGTTTTTACTTAGGGTTACAGAGATTCCCCTTAGCATTAGGGGAGAATCAGTTTCTGGAATAATATTACCCATAAAACGCGATTTTAAACCGCGTTTTAGTGGTGAAATCAAATCAACCAGAGGAATCTCTGGTTTTTTTCTGAAATCACACAGAGAAACGCGGTTTCAAACCCGCGTTTCTCTGTGCCACATCAGCGCCTGCGTCCAGTCATCATGCCAGGTGGATATTTGACCAAGAAACGCGATTTCAGACCGCGTTTCTTTGGCAATTTTCAAACCCCCTCCCGCGCGCCAATCTATTTTCAGATTTTACCCATAAAACGCGGTTTCAAACCGCGTTTTTCTGACAGACCTGCAAAAAATGAATATTTTTGTAAAATGTTTAAAACAGTGAATATTTTCGTAATTATTTATTTATTTGTGAATATTTCGAAAAAAAATTCTTAATTCTCCCGTATTACCGTATACCATTAACTAGTTTAATACCCGCACTGTGTGCGGTTTTTTCAATTTAAATAAATTTGATATTAATATCGTTTAATCAGCTAATTAATTTTTTCAATACTTTTTAATTGTTACATAATTAACATATAATTAAAATAAATTATTATAATATATACATATAATTAATTAACAAAGTCGTAAATAACCTGCAAGAACAACACCAAAAAGAAGGGAAAAGACGTCAACGTTTGTGAAATAGCATTAACAATCTAAAGTATATATAGGTCAAAAACCAAAAATCTATCCATAATTTTATATATATATATATATATAATCCAAAAATATATCTCATAAATATATCAATACCTTCAAGATAGGAAAATTTTATTTCTTTATCAGAAGCAAACAACCTGCGATACCAACACCAAAAAAGGAGAAAAGACATCTTGTGAAATAACATTAACAATCTAAATTATATATAGGTCAAAATCTAAAAATTCGCTAATATATTTTAAAAATATATCCATATATAATTAGATTGGGTCTAATTTTATCTTATACATATATAGGTATATTGATAGATATATTGATTAAATAGAGTTAGAATAAAATTTTCTCCAAAAATATATCCATATCTAATCAAATTGTGTTTAATTTTATCTTATAAATATATTAATTTTATCTTATAAAAAATTTGAGAAAAATATATTAAAATTTTTTTATTAAAATATTCCCACCGAAACTTGAATTTGGAGTAAAGTGGACGTGGCTATCTATATCCATAAAATTGTGATCATAAAAATTGTGATTAAAATTTTTATATTACCAAATTTTAAAAAATTGGGTCTAATTTTATCTTATAAATGGATAATCTCTTTTAAAAATATATCCATATCTAATTAGATTAGGTCTAATTTTATCTTATACATATATAGATATATTGATTAAATAGAATTACAATAAAATTTTCTCCAAAAATATATCCATATCTAATCAAATTGTGTTTAATTTTATCTTATAAATATATTAATTTTATCTTATAAAAAATTTGAGAAAAATATATTAAAAAAATTGTTATTAAAATATTCCCACCGAAACTTGAATTTGGAGTAAAGTGGACGTGGCTATCTATATCCATAAAAATTGTGATCATAAAAATTGTGATTAAAATTTTTATATTACCAAATTTTAAAAAATTGGGTCTAATTTTATCTTATAAATGGCTAATCTCTTTTAAAAATATATCCATGCCTAATTAGATTGGGTCTAATTTTATCTTATACATATATAGATATATTGATTAAATAGAGTTAGAATAAAAAATTTTCCAAAAATATATCCATATCTAATCAAATTGTGTTTAATTTTATCTTATAAATATATTAATTTTATCTTATAAAAAATTTGAGAAAAATATATTTAAAAAATTGTTGTTGAAATATTCCCACCGAAAGTTCAATTTGGAGTAAAGTGGACGTGGCTATCTATATCCATAAAAATTGTGATCATAAAAATTGTGATTAAAATTTTTATATTACAAAATTTCAAAAAATTGGGTCTAATTTTATCTTATAAATATATTAATTATTTCTTCCAGAAAAATTCAAAATACTTGATTGGCTCATAAGACTACTTTTAAGGAGAAGCCGCCATGTGTCTCAGGCGACTTCTCCTTTATTATATATAATAATAGATATATTTGATTTCATTTGAATTGTTGTCATGCTATCCATTACATTTAAATATTTGACGTTGCATTTCATATGGGTGCAATGAGATTACAGTCGTGGTGTGAAGTATATTATGGTCATGAAAAACAGTTTTCAATATAGAATACAATACGAATAAAAAAACCCGGGAAATATAAAATCTGAAAAGAAATCGTCAAATGGTGGTTACCTTTGGAATATATGGACTCCCATGGTAACATGCCACACCTTAAAACCATCACAACGATGAATCAATAGTTTTATTTCAGCAAGTTTCACAACCATGGTGTGAAATAGTTAATGGCCATGAATATATTTCATTTCATTTGAATTGTTGTCATACTATCCATTACATTTAAATAAAAAAGAAGTTACATCTCTCAAATTTGATAAAGATACCTTAAGTTGAAATGTATAAACCCTATATAGTTAAAGAATAAAAAAACAGATATTTAATGTGTGTTTTTTATAATGTCTTAGACCTTTAATTAGAAAGAGGTACTCTATGTTTAAGTATGAACCCTAAGAGGCCAAAATATTAAAAAAAAATACGTTATGGACGATGATAAAACCTATCAACTCACAATTTATAACCTTCTATTTCATTTGAATAGCACCAATATCTTATGATAAATTTGATCAATAATTTATAATCTTCAATTTCACAAATTTCATCATGGAGTAAATAATTTATGCATTGCTATCTAAATATTTTGCCCAAAAATTATTGCAACGAAAATATCTTAGAACCCTTGTCAAAGCTCCAGGCTTAAATATATGATAGGTTGAGTATTGAATATTTTTGGGTTTTTTCTCATTGTATTTAATATTGAAAATCAATTTTCATAACCATAATAAATTTCACACTATGCTTGTGAAATGGGCTGCAGAAAATGAATGATTTATGTTTTTACCCGTTTTAAGTTGGTGTGTATTTTAATCGGAGCCCAATTACTGCATTATACCCTCTAATAGACTATTCTTTTTAGATTATTTTTTTATATTTATTATTTCTATTGTATTTAATATTGAAAACTAATTTCCTTTCACTTTTATCCTAGATTTATAGTATCGATGAATCATTCATACTATAAAATCATTCCATATAATCAAAGCATTGAGAAAGTATGGTTCATAGTTGATCTACTAACCACGATGTAAAGTATAAAGCATTTACACTTGTTAAACAATAAAAATGGCTTATAAGCAAACAAACTTTATTCCTGAAGCTTGAAAATTTTGTACTCTCATCAAACACGAAATCAAACATTACAAAAGATAAAAGTGAAAGGAAACTTCACAAGAACTGATGAAAACTGGCAGACCTGATCAACTTATCTTATTGTGAGCATCTAATTGACAATTATGTAAGAAAAACATGTTCAAACTAGAGCCTACAGGTGAGAGATTGTGCACAAAACCAATACCACCTCCATGTGTAAGTAGGAACTCTAGATTCAATCTCTAAGCCTACATTTGACGGATTGTATAAGAAAACAATGTCTGGATGTGAATCATTTGGCATAACTGATGGAACATAGGTTATATTAGCATTGTTGTTTATCTGTAAATTTTTACCGGTGAATATACATAGTGAAGCCACATCACCCAAAGTGGAGAGGGGAATTAATCATCAATTCTTTCAATAATCTATGTGAAGATTTATATCCAACTAAAACCAATGTAACCTCTTCACAAACTCAACAATAAAACCTAAAATGAGAAATGCAATATAGTGAAGGGAAAACAAAGGAATCCATAGCATGAAGATAGGCAATTCCTAAAAAAGATGAATAGCGATTAAAAGAACTACTGCTGATACATAAATGACAAACGATGTACATCGGCGTTGGCATTCAACTCGTGAACTTTCCCAACTAGTTCAGCTTCAGAGACTTGCTCGGGTAGATCTACATTGAAGTACTTTATCCCCACTTCAGCGCACGCTTTTCTCTTCATATTCACATAGGTCTGAGAATCCTTCCTATCGCCAACAATTACCACAACCAATCCAAGTACCTACGCACATGAGTATGTGCCTGGGTACTCATTGTGATCAACTGCCAAAAAAATAAAACCTTGGCGTTGGATATCACTTGCCTTCTTACTTGAATATCCTCATGAGTATGTGATCTCAAAGTACACCCCTTTCTGTACTTCATTTCATTGAGATTACAATAAACACCGACAAGCAATAAATTCGTTCATTCATTTAGATTAAACAAACACAGACAACTCCATTTAATTACAAATAGCTCATTTAGATTAAGCATTTGTCAAGATTCAGCAATTAAACTGAATCTGTGTTTAACTACAAATATCTCATGATCTATGTGATCATGATCTATGACAGCAACAGAAGCGAATGCATAAACCAGAGCAAGTAAGGGAGAGAGAGAGGGAAAACCAGATTTGTGAATTGTACATATCTTGATTTCTTATTCTCTCAAAACTACTTTCTGTACACGGTGGGAGCATGTATTTATAGAGGAGTTTGTTAATATGATGACATCACCTTTATTCATTTACAACTAACTACAACTAAGCTACTGATTAACAAACTAATTTGGTCATTCTATATACTCTACAACATTTAATATAAGCTAACACAATTTTCATTTAATTACCTACCAAAGATTGGCAATCATCCGTGGATGGGTGAAAAGAAAGACATCAAGATTACAACAGAGGAGTGATTCAAGACAAACTCTAAAAGGTGCTATGAGAGTTTACCGACCAATCACCAATACGGGGGCAATTAGGTTAGCCACGATCTGAACAACCGCTTGGAACAAAAATCGTCCACTATCAATGGAAAAGAACAATCCAGTATCGATGGACCCAATGCTCAGATCCTATTCAACCTCAGCCACCACAGTTCCAAACTCAAAAGACGTTCATCAACCATGCCATCACAACAAATCCCATTTACTACAAGCCCGTAGGTCTGTACTACCTCATTTACCTTCAAGTTTAGATGCGAATAAATAAAAAAAATCCAAAATCCCTATTTCTCATCCATAAACCCTAATTTTTCGAATTAAAATGAAAAAAATATATTTGAAAACATACCTGAAGAGAAATTGGGTTTTTCGCACCACGCATACAGTCGTCGGGTTCTTCGCACCACCCAAACCACTTGCCCTAGCCTCCTACGTTGCCGCCCAATTGTGCCACACCTCCGGAAAAGATTGCCGCCACCCGCCACAAATCCGATTGCGCTATGCCTCTCCAACCGATTGCCGCCTCCCACCGTTGCCGACGAAGCCGCCTCCCAACACTCGCCCTCCTCCAGCCGCCACCCGATTGCGCCACGTCTCCAGCAACGACTGCCACCACCAGCCACCGATGGAAATAACGATTGTGAGGAAGAAGAAAATATTAACGTGAACAGAAAAGAAAAACAATTGCAAGAGGTGGAATTTGTATAGAATAGGCAGTTGAATGGACGGCGAGTTGATGGCCAGCGGTGAAAAGAGGGTGTGAGGATCTGATGGATGAGCTTGAGAGGAAGAAGACAAGTAGTTAACAAAGAGGGGTAGAACGTTGCTAAAAAAAACGGTTTTTAATTTTGGTGAAAAGTGGACACGTGGCTCAATTTTTTACAAAGAGGTTACTTCTGAAATTATCTCCCTAGAACTTAAAGTTTTACCCTTTCAAGTCCTCTCATGAGGCTATCCATGTGGCCACTTAAGAAGCTTTTTATTTTCTTTCAATTTTGCCCTCTATTTCTCTAACCTTTCTCAACTGCTTGCAATGTCAGTTCAGATTCAATTTGGGTTTTCAACCCCCGTTTTGCTTCTTCTCTGCCTACTTGTTCTCTCAATTTAAAAACCGCTACTCCCTTTTCATTTATGTAAAACCGCTAACCCGGTGACCGGAAATACGACAGCGACAAGAAGCACAATGGTGGACAGTTTGCCCTTAATTCTCTATTGCTTTTCATTGCCGGCCTCCCCGCCTCATCTTCTTGTGCAGACGACGGAGCCCTTCACCTCGCTCTCTCTCCCACGATCTGAACTTCTTTTTCTCCTTCCCACCCACGTTCTCTCTCCAACATCTGAACCAATTGAAAGAAGGAAGGAGAAAGGGCAAAATCGGGCTAGGTGGTGGCGCCAGAGAGGTCCAGCGAGAGGAAGGTTGATGTAGGCTCAGCTTCCGGCACCTGGGTTCGTGAGCGGTGTCGTCGGGAGGAGCTCTGATGGTTAAGAGGGGGCGAGGCTCCGCCGTCGAGAGAGAACGTGAAGGGGAAGGACGAAGAAGGCTCAGCGACTATGGCGAGAGGTATGAAGACAGATCGATTTTTGGCTAGACGCCTTGTGTTTGATAGATTTAGGGTTTTGATTTGATGTTTCTGAATTTGGTGGTTGTTGTTCTTCACCAACTGCTAAATTTCATGTTCAATTTAAGTTCAGGTCGGATACGGCCCAACACCGATTTACGACGACGGCCGGAGAAGAGGGCGGAGGAATTGTCATGGAAGCGCCAGATTTGTGAGGGAGCAAGGGGTGTCACTCGGAGAAGAGAGCAGAGGAATTCAAGGCACGGATATCTTGAGAGCGAAAACCTCGGAGCCAGTGGAGAGGAATTCAATCGCTTGCTGTTTAAATCTCATATTTTTTCGTATTTGATTTCTCTTCCTCAACGAGACTTCAGAAATCAGAATCCGGGGGTAAAAAACAGTTAGCTCCCATTTATCATTCTCTTTATTGCTCTTCATTTTTGAATTCCCCCTTTATTCTGGGCTTCATTGTTGATTTCGTTGCACAATCTGTCAAATCGTTCTCTTTCAATTTCAGGACAAGTGATTAATTGCGCATGTAACTGCAAAGGTAGTCAACTAGGGTTTTCATTTTATTTTTAATGTTGTTATTTTTCCAACGAAAAGGTAATTGGTTAAAAAAGAATCACATTTGTTTGCCCACTTTAATTATCATGATTTTGTAATTTTCCATTGGAGATCTTCTGTGTTGAGATTTTTTGTTATCGTTGGATGAATTCCTTTTTTAAAAAAAATTAATTTATAAATTGTTTAAGTATCACTCTTTGATACGACTCTGCATATAATTCTTCTAGTCCCTCTCACTTCTTAATTAAGATGTACTCTTAATCTTAGCAGGTTTATACTTCACGAGTAGTTGTAGAAGTTGTTGGACATTTTGATTCAGAAAAGTAGTGAATTTAGGCCTAGAAGAAGGCGTTTTTTCTTCTTGCAATGGCTACTACTGAGTTTGCAGCCCTACAAATCCTCTCGGGGGTTGTACCTCGCCTTTTCGGTGGCACATCACAGTTCAACAAGTCAGACTTGAAGTCCATTTCCAAGTCTCATACAGGATGCCGAAGGAGGACTGGAGAAGAGGAAGGGAACATGTTCAATTTTTAAGTTGCTCGGGTGTAAGAAGTAGTTGGATGGTTGTTGATCATTTCCCTGGCATAGGCGATGAATCATACAAATACTCAAGACTTGACAAATCACAATCACTAATCTATCACTGCCAACAATCGGAAGGTGTTGGTCGGGCAACTGATGATAGTGGAAAAACATGGTACATGGATAATGTGATTGGGCCGAAGGTTCTAGAGCTCCAACAAGTTCAACAGTCAAGAGAGGAAAAGGTGAGCAATGAAACCAATGGGAGTTTACTCACGGACAACATTTTATTGGATACTTTTGACAAAGTTAGCATTGATCCAATGGAGGAGGAAGCCTGGGTCATATTGAGAGAATCAATGGTATATTACGGTGGGAACCCTCTAGGAACAATTGCTGCTAATGACCCCACAAGCTCTATTCTGCTTAAATTATGATAAGGTTTTCATTCTCATCACTGCGATCGTCGACGAGGTAATCCTCCAACCTAATTCGTTCTTTTGCAACTTCTTTTTGTTGATTTGCGATTTCCTGTGGGATGTATTGGTTTGTATCCTATTCTTGTACTAGATGCATGTTTATGTGATTAGTCCAATTTTGGGATTCTTGATTCCCTTTGGAGTTCAGTTTTCGAACTAGGTATCAATCTATTGGCTGCAGAATCGCCGCTGAATTTAGTTTTCTGTGATTAGTCCAATTTCGCGTGATTTTTTATTATGTTGTGTTAATGAAAGTGAGGGAAATTATGAATTCAGCATAATAAGCTTTAGCGATAGATTAGTGTTGACAATGGGGTTTTTTTCTGTTGATTTGATGTAACATTGGGGATTTGGGGACTCTGAAATGAATTGTTGACTATTTATGTGTTGAATGAAAACAGATCTTGGATGTGAGTTACTGCCATGTTGTTTTAGTTGATTGACTAATATTAGAGGAGTTTCATGTTTGATTGGATAGATTCTTGATGTGAATTTTATCAAGTATCATATGGCATGCTTTTGCTTCCTGTTTGCAAGAACTCAACTGATTATGACATTGCTTAATCGAGGGATAAAGTATTTTCATCCTTGCTGCATCACTTATATTAAAATTAAGCTTTAGCCATAGAACAGAAACTATATAATGATCTCATGTTGCCTTTTTCTCCAAGAATACAATGACAAATTCGAAACTGCCTGTTTTGAGTGTTTCTCTTTAAATATCCAAAATCAATCCTCTCCATTTTGCTCATAGCTCAAATTAAATCTCATTTCCCTTTCTCATAAAAATTCCTCTTTTCAAATATTCATTTGTTCTCAAAGAATCCATGGGTAATCAATCTTTCAAACTGATCATCTTTTCTTCTTCTTGGTTTGGATCCTAAATTTGATTATATGCGGGAAAAAAACGTCTGATTTTTCTTCAAGTTTTTCCCTCATGGATTGTCTTTGTTTTCTTGCTTTTCAACAGCCTCTGACAAGATCAAGATTGGTATCAATGGTTTGGTTTTTTATCTCAATTTTGGGATGCTGTAATAGTGATATTGATTTCACTAACCAAAACTATCCACTCAGTTGGAAGAGAGAACAATATCTTTGGATGAAAGAACATTGAAAACATTCAAGAAACAAAAAATCTCTGAATATCCAAAGAAGTAAAAATTGATGTTTCAGATTTCACTTGATTTCACTTTCTTGTGCGGGAATGTCCAGTCTTTGCCTATCACTAGGAAGTCTGAACTAATCCTAGAAGACATTAATGTTATGTTTTTAAATTGCACACATTTATTCAGTTTCAAAATGGTGCAAGCTAAGGGGATTGAATAGTTGAAGATTGATGTAGCTACTGGAATTTGCGGATCAGTTGCTACAAAAAGTTTCGCAGGTTCATCAAACTCAGTTGTATGTTGCAGCTGCTGCAATCCTAGTCTTGACTCTAATTATTCCATTGCTCGGTAAATCTGTTTCTCCATGTAATTGAGATCCTTTTGCTATATAGCTTGACCTCAAAAGAAAAATTAATACTCTATCAAACAGAGGATTTGAAAGTTTCAAGTTATATCTCCTTGTGACTAAAATTTTAGAATATGAGCTTCAAGAGTTTGTTTCATCAGTCAAAAGTAAGCTTCAAATAGTATCTCTGAATAGCAGATTAAGCACTACCAGATCTGATTTATAATAGTTATTTGTTTGTCCTATTTTAATGAATTGTAGTCCATATGTGAGGAGACTGACAAGCAAATTAAGGAGGTGAAGGCCCATAAAGATCTAAAATTAATTAATTGATTAACATATGCATCTCACTTCAATTGTTGCTCCTCCTTTAAATTATTATGATGATTGGTTTTAGGCCTCCATTGTTTTATATTACCATTTTAAATTATTATTTTTTAAAAAGGAAAAAACTAGTGAATCGTAGTTCTTAGGATCAGCTATGTATGGCTCATGGTTGTAAATGGGTCTTCAGATGTTAATACAAGGTTCAAAATTCATATGATTACATATACCAAGCGTAGAGCCATATCAGGACATCACATAGGTATATGTAATGAAATATATACTCCGTATGTTTTTTCATAAAAAAAAATTAGTCTTTATTTACTTTACCTAATTTTTTGGTTAATTTACTTCTTGGTGATTTCAATTCCATATTTTTCCCTGCATAAGGAAAGAGTCATGTGAAAATTTTGAGGATGGTGTGAAATGATTACTTAGCGCCCTATGACTTTGTGAGCATAAATATAAGCAAAGAGCACATTGCAATCGTATCGTACTTTAGGTGTTTGGTATGGTACGATTGCAATGTGCTCTTTGCTTATATTTATGCTCACAGAGTCACAGGGCGCTAAGTAGATCACTCGCCATTACGCCAATTCCATCATTTGTTTCTTCATTTGTCTTCTCGTAATCTTAGAAGATACCAACCTAGTACATATATGTGAGTTTGATCTCTTTCCTAAACACCAATTCCATCATTTGTTTCTTTATTGTCTTGCCATTGTCATGGTGACTCTACAATGTTTTAGTAGTTTAAATTGGTCTCTTTATCATATATGATTGATAAAGAGGTTTTTTTTTCTAAATTTAAAATTGGGTCTATTTCGTCGTAATGTTTACCTTTGGTTTTCATAATTGTGTTTTCTTATTTTGCAGTGGTTGTCACACTTGCTCTAAAGGAAATTTGTTAACTTAAATTTTCTTATTTTATTGCAGATTATAACTACCTTCGGTGTTGTGGATAACATGAGGGATCAGTTATATTCTCAGAAAAGGAAAATTTCCAAGTTGCAATCAGTTCAATATAATAGTTTATTGTTTACTTCTAGACATTTTCAGTATAGTTGAACGTTGGTAATCTTACCAGGAAGGATGATTCAAAGATAGAAGAGTTATTGAATGACATCGAGAAGTTTAGACAAGAATTTGAATCCAGAGATCAAATTTGCGGATGGAATATCCTAAAGGGGCAACAGAGAGTCCAAACGGTGAGAAGCAACAGGGAATCCCTTCCCAACCGATAACAGAGGCTTTAGACGAACCGAATGCAGTTGACGAGGAGCATACTAAGCCTTCCGCAGTGAATGTGGAACAATCTGCGGTTGGTGCGGAACAGATGCTTGACCACGAAGCGGAGTTAGCAAAGTTGGAATCGGAATTCGGAAACATCGATCAAGAATACAACCCGCATGAGATAGGGGACTGGGAGTTCAATGAGGTAGAGCGAGAGCTGAAAAGCTAGCAGGATCAAAACCGAAACAAGAAGTTGACAGACGTGTAAGTGTTACCCAACCCTGAGAACCCCTTTTACCTATGTCCAATAAGATGAATCTGAATTCCCTATTATGTAAATACCCATCTGTTCACTTTCCATTTCTTGGTGTTCAAGGTCTTCTCTAGGAGCACTGTTTTCGGCCTGGGAGCGAAGTCCTTGCATTTGAGGATGATCACTTTGGTGAATTTGTTGTGTAAATTCTCATTTGCATGTAACATGGGATTATGGGGTATGTTATACAAGAAAAATGTGGTTGTGAACTTATGGAATTTCGCAGTGGTTTTCATAATTGTGTTTTCTTATTTCGCAATGGCCGGCAACTGAAATTTGCTATTCATTCACAAATTGTTAACTGATACTTCATCCGTTCGGCAAAACTTGTCATTTTAGCTTTTTTCACAAGTTATAAGGTAATTAACAAATGTACTAATTTACCCTCAATTATTACCCTCTTTTTTTACTTTATCGAAAACTACAACTAACAAACCATCAATCATATCAGGGGCATTTTTGTAAAGTGAAGGGCAAAATATCTACAATGACAAGTTTTTTTGAACAAAAATAACACCCTAAAATGACAAGTTTTGCCGAACGGAGGGAGTAGTAATCTTTGTTATTATGAATTTCAATCCCTTGAAATCGAATTCAGTTACAAGGTTGTGAGTTGTGACTTGTGAGAACCCTCGGTTTTGTATATTTAGCCTAAATACGACTTAATATTAATGATTTTTTTAACCACACGAAAAAGAGAATCAATCATCAATATCTATATAAAATACTAAAACAGAGACCAGAAACGGCCTCTAGTGCGATCTCGTGTCCACCGAATTTT
The DNA here is from genome assembly GCA_963922045.1 of Persicaria maculosa. Taxonomy (NCBI): domain Eukaryota; kingdom Viridiplantae; phylum Streptophyta; class Magnoliopsida; order Caryophyllales; family Polygonaceae; genus Persicaria; species Persicaria maculosa. The sequence continues at coordinate 16,568,243 of OY998257.1, read as the reverse complement.
CTGGATTAAAGCGGGATTATTTTTGCTTACGTGTCATTTTCTTGATTAAAGTGGTATTATATTTTTGGGCACATCAATTAATAAACGAATATAATTAGGTAAAAAAAACTTATCTTTTTACATCAGTAGTCTATCCAATATAGCCTTATATTTTAATTAGATAAATATATCATACACGTACTATAACACCTACTATAGTTATTGTGAAAACATATCTAATCTAATTAAACAAAATATAATAATAAGTTATTAATATAATATAATATATATATATATATATATATATATAGCATGTGGTCAAACTTATCAAAAAAAAATTGTTCCTTATCATCAAATTTGATGATAAAATTTTACAAAATAAATCTATGCATAATCCTATCTATATATATGTACCACCGTATTTTCCTTCTTTTTTTTTAATCAATAAATCTATGTATAATCTATCAATATATATATATATATATATATATATATATATATATATATATATATATATATATATATGTATGTATGTATATATACCACCTTATCTTCTTTCAAATTTTAGGAAAAATATAAATTAAACATCATTTTATTTATTAAGAAACCGCACAACGGGCGGGTAAATAAAACTAGTATAATACTAAAACAGAGACGTGGAAATCCTATGTGGCGGGTTCTGGTGCGATTCGCTTACGTGTCGTTCTCTGGTGCATTCTGGTCGAGTTTTTTACACGTCAATTAATGAGTATCATTAATTCATATCACAATTTGATTAAAATCTATCTTGAATAAATAGATATATATATTCCCCATCAAATAGATACGGAGTATATGATAAATAGATATATAATAAACTTTACCCAAATTTTAAAGACAATATATATATACATATATATATTAATATAAATATTAACCTCATATCTAAATCAAAGGAAAAAATATCATTATAAAGATCTTTTCATTTTAAGCTATTTTAATATATTGAATCAATCTCCCAAAACCCTTTGACCCAAAAATAAAATAAAATAAACCGTACTTGCAGTAAAAATAATACAAATAAAATGATAATTTTTTTACTTAGATTAATATTTTTTTGTTACCAAGTTAATGTAAACATTTATCTTTTTAGACTAAAACCTTCTGTAACTTCATTTATCAATAAAATTAATTAAATTTAACAATTGAAATAAATAATATGGTATCCATATATTAGTTGTTATCCACATCTTTAAAAATAAAATAAATCCATGATTTTATTTATATGAATACTTGATGGTAAAAATAAAATAAATCCACATCTTTAGTTGTTATACATATTTATTATTTTCATACTTTTGTTAATAAACTATATTATGTATGTACAATATTGGACGTACCTAAACTACTTAATTTGCGTCATAAAGTTTTTGAAGATTTTTCCCTTGAATAAAAATGTTCATAAACGATAAATATTATACTTAATTTAATAAATCTTTTAATAAATTAAAAGATGAATATTATAATAAATAAAATAATAACTTAATTTCTATGAAGATACAAAATTTTATTTACCAAAATAACATATCATCATATGGGTTCACCTTAATTGCATCGACAATAACTTAAATAAATAGTTTAAATTAATAATCATTTTATATTCAATAAGTTAAAATTTGATATCATAATCTTTAAACCCTAATCGTACTTAATCTCATAAACTTAGATTTAGAATTAAATAAATATTATTATAAGGAAAACTAGAAAAGGACCCATGATTGGTCGTCGCCTAAATATTACTCCCTCCGTCTCAAAATATATGTCTTTTTAGCCCATAAAATTTTGTCAAAAATACATGTCTTTTTAGATTTAATCATTACACTTAATCTACTTTTACATCTAATCATTACTCTAATTTTTACATCATCCCTACTCTCCTCCTCACAAATTAAAAAAAATAAACAAATGGAGTACAAGTCTAATCATTACACTTAACCTACTTTTTACATCTAATCATTACATTTAACATACTTCTTAATTCTCGTACTCTGTCCTAAAAAGACATGTATTTTAAGACGGAGGGAGTATTAATAAAAATTACATAATAATTTGATAGATATGTTGACATTATTCTATGATTTTGTTCACTTTTTAATTTTATCTTAAAAAATTTCCAAGGTTTTGATTTATTTATTTAGTAAAATTTTAAGTATATTAATTTCAATAGTTTATTATTATTAAAAGATCCAAAGATTTCAAACAAACTATTATAAACCTCAAATTTCAAAAAGCAAATATAAATTAAACATTATTTCATTTATTAACAAACCGCATAACGGGCGGGTACTATAACTAGTATATAATACTAAAACAGAGACGTGAAAATCCTCTATTAAAAATTGAAATTAGGTAAAGTAGAATTTTTATAGGTTTTAATATATATATAGACCCTTTAAAAAAAAGATTTTTTTGTTAGTTTGATTTCATCTCAATATATAAAATTCATATCATGATAATTTATTGATATACGGATTTAAATCAACAATGATTCATGAAGTTGGACTTTTTATTTGGTACCCTAATTTTACAATTTTTTTAAAAATTAAAATAAATATTTTTATATTTGAAAGGACTATATTACTTCAAGCGAATTCCTTAATTTAGCCATTTTTAGCCACTGAATATACAAATATACTTATACAATACTATTACCTATGTATAAAAATAAGTACTCCGTATTATTAATATCAATTATGATTTAATTTTTTAATATATAATACTAAAACAGAGACGTGAAAATCCTAGATGGCGGGCTCTGGTCGAATTCGCTTACGTGTCGTATTCTGGTGTAATCTGACCCGATTTTTTTGACACGTCATTTAATGAATATTCAATATATTTAAGTCACATCAATTAATGATTATATATCTTTAGCCACATCACTTAACTTATGTTATTAACAATCACAATTGATTTAAATATCAAAATTTTATCATATCTTGATTAGTTATATTTTGATCAATTTTTTGAGTTATTTAAATAAATCTAATGAAATTTGATAAACTAAAAAACCTTATCAATATATCTTAGAAAACTTCCGTACTAAATCTTTTCAAGTACATCTCAAACTTCCGAACAAGCTATTAAAAATTGAAATTAGGTAAAGTAGAATTTTTATAGGTTTTAATATATATAGACTCTTTAAAAAAGATTTTTTTTATTAGTTTGATTTCATCTCAATATATTAAATTCATATCATGATAATTTATTGATATACGGATTTAAATCAACAATGATTCATGAAGTTGGACTTTTAATTTTACAATTTTTTTAAAAATTAAAATAAATATTTTTATATTTGAAAGGACTATATTACTTCAAGCGAATTCCTTAATTTAGCCATTTTTTAGCCACTGAATATACAAATATACTTATACAATACTATTACCTATGTATAAAAATAGGTACTCCGTATTATTAATATCAATTATGTTTTAATTTTTTAATATAATTTAATAATCTATATAAATAATATTATATACACTCAACAGAGGCTTTGGACTGGAGTCCATGTATTTATCTCGGGTCGAATTCACTTATGTGTCATTTTTTGGTGTAATCTTACTCATATCTTTTAACCACATCAATTAAATATTTTTACATATTTTTATCCACATTAATGAATCAATTAATGATTTTATATCTTTAAGTCACCTTATTTAACAAGGTCCACTTAAATTAACAAAAAAAATATAATTGAATCAAATAATATCTTTTCTATTATATATATAATTATTTTTTATATAATATACTAAAAAAGCAAGTATTTATTTATACACTAATCTATTAAAATAAATGGAACTTCCTAGCAACTGAGTATTTATTCAATATAAGAAAGATTTATCATACATCTATATTTATTACTGGTATAAGATATTTCTTAATTAATACAAAAGACATAAATTTTAATTAAAACTTTTCTATCAATGTGTGTGTGTGAGAGAGAGAGATAAAGTTTGACTATATTTTACAACTAAATCAAACTATGGATAACTCCAAAATTTATAAGTTTGTGTTAGTGAATGATTTTTGGTATTTCAAATTACATTTTATAATAATATAAATAGTTATCCATATCTTTATAAAAATATTTATTTTAATGTAAATTTGTTAGTGGAGTCATAGAGGAAACTTGAATTGTTAAATAATAATATATTTGGATAGATTATTTTATTTTATTAAGTTTTATACATTTTTATTAGTTGCAACACAATTTTGTTTAATTTTAGCTTTAAATTTTTTAATGATGCTATTTATTTAATTAATATATTCTAATGGATTGTATATTGATTTCCTAGAAAGTTTTCAATCAATTATTTTTATCTTCATAATTTGATTATAAAAAAAATTCAAGGATAATATATATATTATAAGACCCGGGGTCTTAAGAGGCGCCAGCCCATGCCACCTAGCCCTGAGTTGGAGCCTGAAAAGGAAGAGCTCTCACTCCCAACATCCTTATGATATCCGATGTGGGAAGAGCTCTTGTAACATGAGTAGGGCTTTAAAGCACTGACGACCCCGTCAGGCCCAAGGGACTGCCCTTCGGGAGGAGCATACCCGAGCATACTGTCGGAGTACCTCCGGGACCCGGGGTCTCAAGAGGCGCCAACCCATGCCACGACCCCGTCAGGCCTAAGGGACTGCCCTTCGGGAGGAGCATACCCGAGCATACTGTCGGAGTACCTCCGGGACCCGGGGTCTCAAGAGGCGCCAATCCATGCCACCTAGCCCTCTCAGGTCCGTTGTCCTCACTTGGAGCCTGAAAAGGAAGAGCTCTTGTAACATGAGTAGGGCTTGAATCACTTATAAATCACTCCCAACATCCTTATGATATCCGATGTGGGACGGGGTATTACAATCTCCCACACTTAAAGCACTGACGACCCCGTCAGGCCCAAGGGACTGCCCTCCGGGAGGAGCGTACCCGAGCATACTGTCGGAGTACCTCCGGGCCCAGAGTCGGCTCTGATACCATCTGTAAGACCCGGGGTCTCAAGAGGCGCCAGCCCATGCCACCTAGCCCTCTCAGGTCCGTTGTCCTCACTTGGAGCCTGAAAAGGAAGAGCTCTTGTAACATGAGTAGGGCTTGAATCACTTATAAATCACTCCCAACATCCTTATGATATCCGATGTGGGACGGGGGTATTACATATATATATATATAATATTTATTAAAATGTCGCGTAACACGCGGGTAATAAGACTAGTACACTAATAAATTAGAATTAATTATTCATATTTTTTTTTGTTTTTACTCAATACTCATAAATACATTTCTCCGCATCTATGTAATCTCGCATGATGTCACTCTTAAAATATTTGATAAATCTATTAATTTAAGTATTTGTTTATTTTTTTTCAAACTAACAAAATTATTATCATGATATGATATATCCTTATCGTTTTTTATTATGATTTTTTTAACGTATACTCATGGACATATATTGGAAACCAAAAAAGTATACTTCATATAAAAGCTGGTTTAAACATGAAATAAAAAAGCTAAAGCCTTTTTAAATAATATTTTTAAATATGGAGCTTTTAAAGTGTTACCATGGGTATATATATTATAAAAAAATTATAATATCAAAATTACAAATATATAAATACGATAAATATATTTACACAAAATATTTACAAATCTTGTACATTATGTACGAGATTTATGTAACGTACAAATCCCATACAATGGTGCCCCATACTGCAATCTACAAGGTCCACCATTTATGTTGTGACAACTTTATTATAGAAGTTCATGTTTTTTACCAAACTTCAGTTCAAGTCAGATTTACCTATGTTATCAAGTCTGGGGACTAAACTAAGAAGATTAACAGATGAAATTAAAAGTACTCTGTGATTATTTATTAGAATTAAATTACACTTTCTTTGTACACATAAATAATTACATTTTTATGTGTGTGAAGGATTGAGTACTTCTACATCGATAATTAAACCCAACAATTCGATGAAAAAAAAAAGATACAATCTTGCATGGTTTAAAATAATTTCACATAATGCTTCTCCTAAAATATGTGATAGATCTATTACAAATATTTTTTCTAATAAAATCATTATCAAAATATAATATATTATTATCTTATTGTATATTAGAGTATCAAAACCTGAATTTATATATGTATAGTGATAGTTAACTCCGTACGTAAATAATAATTTACATAGCACGTGCGTAACAAATTATACTAGTCATTCCAATGTCGATCTGTTGGATTTACAATTGAAACTGCATTTTAATGCCTCAAATGTTGAAGCTCATCATGTGGAGGTGACACTCGAAGTTACAATTAAACCCTATAATTCTACTTAACAGCCAATACTCGAAGCTAAGGCCACTGCAGTTTGGCTTGACAAAAACTACTTCAGCCCCACATCACAAGTCTTCAGCCCCACATCACAAACACTTGACAAATTCAACCTTCAATACATCAAGCCATGTCCACTGAACACCAACGTCTCTACCAGCCCCACCACCACCAGACGGTGGCCGACCAGCCAGGCCCCCGACTACTCATAAAGTTCACGACAGCAACGACGGTGGGCCTGGCTTGCCTAGCCCTTTCCGGGCTGACCATGACCGGAACGGTTCTAGCCATAGTAGTCATCACCCCACTCCTTGTGCTCTTCAGCCCGGTCTTGGTGCCGACCATGCTGGCTACACTCCTCGCGGGCACCGGCTTGCTCTTCTCTGGCGGGTGTGGCGTGGCGGCCATCGGGGTGGTGACTTGGGTTTATAGCTACGTGAGGGGGTAGCACCCGCTTTGGGCGGATAGCTTGGACCGTGTAAGGCAGGTGGTGGGAGATACTGCGGTGGAGCTCAAGGAGAAGGTGTTGGAGGTCAAGGACAGGGTGGCTGAGGAGGTGAAGGACACGACAGCGCAGGTGGCACCAGTGGCAGAGACCGGAGAAAGAACGGTGGAGGTGAAGGAAAAGACGAAGGGGAGGAAGGGGCAGCACAAGGGTCAGGAATCTTGAATGATTTGTAGTTGATGTTAATAAAAATGTATTTTGAGTGTTTTTGTGTATCTACTTGTTAAGGTGCATCCATGCATGTTGGTTTTCTGCTTTCACATTTAAAAATGTATGATCTTGGTTGAGTTTAATCTTGTTTTATTTTTCAACATTTAAGGATCTGTTTCATATTTGTTTGGTTGGGTCTCTCTCTCTGCCTCTTATGGATTTAGAACATTGGAGAAACTGAGAGTTATAAATTGCTAACCAACTCAATTCATTTAAAGAACTAAAATTGGCCAAATGGGTATATGATGAAATGAACACACCAAAAGAAGGGGCTGAAATTACAAATGGTAATGTGAATCCCTTGAAGCTATGAAAATTGAAAGTGACACATCAATTGTGTTTCAATTCAACCGGTTGCTGGTTTTCTGGTTTCCTAGAAAGGAGATAAGCAGGTAGAAATAAGGGGAGTATGAAGCCCAGAGCCAGACAGATCACTGCAAATATGATCACTGGCCATGCTTGGTAGGGGAGTCCCAACAGCAGCTCATCACACACTGCCATCAAAATTGCACTAGGACTTCAATCTTGAATCTTTAAATCTATCTCTTATAATCACTGATATTGTCAAAACAAAATTGTAAAATGTACCTATATTGAACAAGATGGTCTCTCTTTCTTGGACACCAGTAATTGCAACAACCCCTTCAGCCTCCACACTCACAAGAACATAAAATCCACCCTAAGGATTTAACAATAAGAAAATGGTTAAATCAGTGCTTTGAGCAGTTCATTGAAAAAGCAGCACTAAACAACATCAAAACCTGGGAATTGATGGCATCAAGAGAGTCAGTTTTGAAGATCAACTTCTCAGTGTTGAGTAGCTTCCTTTGGTGATTTGTCAGCACATCAGATTCCCCTCTCTTCAGTTGAATAGCAAAAACAGCTGGTATCTGGCATTTGATAAAGATGAGCAACAATGAAGATATACCTATTGATCCTTGAGAGTAAAGTTGGGCAAAATTGCAATGCAAAGGGTATTGGACACTTGTTGAAATTACATACAGAAGCTGGGTATGAGATCTTCACTTCATACCACGTATAGGATTTGAGCCCCTGAAGATGGTAAACCCTAGATCCCATTTGCAGTGGCATGGTTTCCATCAACAGCTCATCCCCTACTTCCAAGACTTTGTCATCCATCCTATTCATGTTTGTGTCAATTGTGAGACCAAAAGAAGTACAACCACAAGAATTGATCCAGATGTGCGCAGATCATTTCGATTTATTTCCTGCAGATTTCAACAGGGATTGATAGGAGCTTAAACTGACCTGCTACAATGGATGAAAGGCAACAAGATGACGACAACAACGATAAGGCTCAGTGAACTTGAAGCTTGACGAGCAATAATGGAAGCCATCTGAGCTGATCGATTGTTCGGTCAATTGCAGTTGGTTAGTGAAACGCGTTGGATGATCGATTAACCGAATCGGATTTAATCTCAAACAATCTGGCATTAACCCGCCCAATATCGATGAGAGAGAGAGAGAAATAGGCGACTGCAATGGTGGAACTACGAAAGTGTGATAACAGAATTAGGAAAAATTCAGATTTGGGGGGAAGAAAGTGTAGCTGGTGTCAATCAGAATTCATCAAATTTTGGCGCTGGTGCTTGGTGATCGTGAGGCGATCCAATTGGGCTGGCTCGGTTCGAAATTAGGGTTCTGGAAACTACAAGAAACTGAAACAGGACAAAAAATAAGCAAGGAAATAAAAATAAAATAAATAAAGGAAAAAGGAAAAGGACGAAATTAAACCCATCCAAATCCTCAACCTTACCCATCGGAAGTGGGCGTGAGAAAGAATGAGTATGAGAACTATGGTGCTTTTGAGAGGCATTTTACAATTCAATATCAGCCACAAATTCCATAATATAAGAATTTCTACCATTAATGGAAAACCAGGTTTAAAATAAAAGAAAGATAATCGTAAAAATAAAAACCTCTGTGGGGATGATCAAGAAAGCCAGCCGGAGTAGAAACTGCACATTCAAACAATAAAACAAATCAACAAAAGCACATTAAATAACCAAAAACTGCAAAAACAAAAAGAAGAAGAAGGAAGTGAGGGGAGGAATTTCCGATCATCTACACTCTCATATTAACAACCGAAGTTCCAATAACACCAAAATCAGGACATGAGATTCTATATTGGATGCAAAATCGATTCCAAAACAGAAAAATCAAATCCCCTAATAAACTTAATCTGATTCATTGAAGCAACAAACAAAATTACAAAGGTGGAAAAGAGTAGGTCTAATTCTTACAGGCGCATCCTGAAACCGATCAGAGACCTCAAAATTTAAGTTACTTTATTTTTAACATGCTTTTTAAAAAGCTAAAAACACTATTTCATTAGATCTAAAGCAAAAAAAAATGTTATTCACTAACATCAACTAAACATAAGATTAGATATTCACATGTCATTAGGCAGAAGGTGTATGACTCCTGGCTTTGGAAGGAGGTCCTAACCATTCGGGATGAGATGTGCAGGGCTGGTTTTCTGGGGCATGATCTTGACATGAGACCGATCCTGAATGGGAAGGGTAGTATGGATGGTCGCAAAATCTATGAAGCTATTCGGAAGAGAGGTCCGCTTGTTGATTGGGGTGGGATGCTCTGGAATGGTGCTCACTCCAGGAAATGGTCCTTCGTAGTATGGGTGGCAGTCCACAATAGGTTGCAGACCGGACGGATTGTTAAGCATTGGCGGGGCCCTGATGCTGCTGTGTGTCCGCTCTGCAAGCTAGCAGAGGAGTCTGAGCATCACTTGTGGTTCGAGTGCCGGAAGATCCTGATTGCCAAAGATACTGTCTGGTCTTGGATTGGGTTGCCGAGAAGACCAGGTGGGATTGAGGAGTGGCTGGCATGGTTTGCCAGTGAGAGCCCTAGGGTACAGAAATCTCCAGTTTTCGGAAAACTGTTGGTTTTTTGTGCATTTATCTACTTCACATGGTTAGGGAGAAACGAAGTAGTATTTGGGGGAGAGGCTTGTTTGCCGGTTGTTTGGGCTCATCGAGTAATGAAAAATTGTAAGTCCAGAATATCCTTGAGATGCAAGTGCAAGTCATCCAGGGATAGAAGATGGGTGAACAGAGTCACAAAATAGCTAGGTAATTTAGGGAGTAGAGGGGTACAGTGGTGATATAGTGGTATGGGGGTATACCGTAGGAGACACACTTTTGTATCCTTTGTGGGAGGTTTCACACCGGGTAGTTAGGTGTGTATGGCGAAAGCCACCTTTGGCAAGGCTATTTTGTCTTGCCCCTTTTGTAATTACGCATTACTTTCTATAGATTTACCACTTCAGGATATTCACATGTCATTTAGAAGCTTTATTTCATTGAAATACTAATAGAAGGCATGAGTGTCACATGAAAAGAGAGTCTGATGCACTAATAGAATCATTTTAAACGTAAAAGATTCGAAACTATCCCTGTTAACCATTAAACCGAAGCTTCCTTACCTGATCAATACCTGATCAAGATGAAGAAAAAGTATCATTGTTCTCCAATCAGCCAATAATTCTATGCAAATTTTATACTACAAAGCCCAAACATTTTTGTTGTAAAGACTCGAAAAATAAAAGACACACATCCCCTTATTAAAGATTGAAATTCATCTCAATATTCTCATGCAAAAGGAAATCCTAATGAAAGACATATGCAGACCCGTAAGGAAGAACATAACTCATGAAACAAAAAGGATGTCAATGATAGGCAAGTTAGGATAAAATGTGATCACATTTGATGACTATCTAGTCACATTTTCATTAACATCTGATATTAGTGGAAACATATAATGATTGCCAAATGAACGTAATAAAGCACTTTAGGTTGAGTTAATGACTATCTGTACAATTATAAGTGAACATATAAGTCATACTTTGGCTCGGCCATCAAAAGTCCAACTGGTCAAGTGAGAACGAATTATCAAAACCCCAAGCCTTCCCATTTTAGAATGCTTTGAATAAACATGCAATTTGAGAAATGTAAACAATATTACTGCATCATTTCAAGTTGAGTAGGTTCCTATTTCACTTAAGATATTTGGCACATTAAGTGTTTGCACAATCATGAAATCACCCTTAATTTAGGCCACTTTGCACAACTCGTGCTCAATCAATCATTTCCATCAGTTCAATTAATCAGTGAACTCACACTATTAAGAGATAACATTATCTTCCACAGTGAGGCAAAGAACCTGCAGGGAAGGAACCACAATCCAAGGCAGGCAAACAAGTTCCAAAGGCTTGGTGGATGCATGTGTATTCTCCAAAGACTAAAGAGCAACAGACCTAAGTTGAAGAGCTCTCCACCTTATGCTTACGGATTACAAGCTTCCACCAAATACATAGATCAATTTTTAATCAAAAGATAATCCTTGGCTCTATGTAACTAAGCAAAGCTTCCACCCCATACTTGAAAGTTTAGTAAGTTAACAACCTACAAGAAGTTTTTGAACAACCTTGTAATTCTAAGCACACAAAATTTCCACAAAATTTCCAAATTTCCAAATTCATTCAAACGCACAATCTCCCACCAACAAAACCACACCATAGTATGCAATATTCTCAGCACATGCACAAATAAGCAGAGATTAATCACCAAAAGAGGCTCTAAACACGAATTCATGATCTCCCCCAAATCAATTTAATCCAAAATAAACCCTAGGATTTGCAATCTGACATAAATCACCAAATTAATGGAATAATCAAGCAAATCCAAGTAAAAGGGAATTATTAGATGAAAACTCACCAATTTCTTAAAAAGCAATGGAAATTTAGAGTCCTTATGTACGCAAGGAATAGACCCACAAGGAAGCAACAAAGCAGCGACGAAGGAGAAGGCCGGACCACAAAGAAGAAACGCCGAGGAGGTCGGACCACAAAGATGAGACGGGGAGGAATCAGCTATTCAAGCCTAATTGAATACCTAATTCAATCTCCTATTAGCAACCAAAATTTTCCAACAAAACTAATCAAAAGAAGAGTAGCGGATTCAAATTCCTATTAACAAGAGATGTTTGGCTACGTCATTAGGAAGAAACAACGGACATAATCACAATCACAAGCATACCATACCTGAAATTGACTGAAGCAATTCAACCGAAAGAAACCACTGCAGAGATTTTCGGATATACAAAGCTAGAACGCCAAAGATTTATCCAATTCCTGACAGATTCAAGTCAAAAGTTTCAAGGTCAAAGGAGAGATGGTGAAGCTAATTAGAACAACCAAATTGACGAAGCAGATGGCAATCCAATTGCAAAGAGACAGGTACTAATTCAAAATACACAAGCAAATTAGAGGAATCGAGAAGACGGACGCACAGAAACCGAGGGAGCAACCTGCAGCTCTCATTAAACGACAAGGGAAAAAAAATTGAATACCCAACTGACTAACTCATCCTAAGGTTTCAATTATTCAAGCCCTAATCGACTAAACTAAGAGGGTCGACACTCGAGAGACCGGAAGAGACAAGTGCGAGGTCGAGATAGGGACAAAGGGTGGGTTGTGAAAGACCTAAAATCCAAATAAGAGGCTTACCGGAGGAGGAGACTTTAGATCGGCGAGGGATGACGGAGGAGTGCTGGAGGGCGACTCGATTAGGGCTTCAAATCGGCGACATTGAGAGAGAGACAAGACTACCGTTGCCATGACGAGCCAACGGAACAGACGGGCGGTGGACACGAAAGAAGAAGATAGGAAGGAGCACAAGGGAGGAAAACCGCGATTGAAGAGTGCCTGGATTAACAAACCAGAGTGAAGAGGAGAGGAAGAAGGCTGTTACGGTGGCTGAATGAGGCGAGGAGAACGAGAAACTGAATACCGGAGTCGCCAATCACCCTTCAATGATAGAAGAAAATTTACATTGGATCATGATAGAAAATGAGGTAGAAAATGAAACAATGGATAAAAGCAAATCAAAGAATGGTATCTTCAAAATTAATTAAAAAAAATGCCCCAGTAACAGAGACAGAATTATGTCAGGATTACAAGATGGAAGAAGAAATAGACTACAATTTGATGAGGTTGTTAACTTATGAACCATGATTGGTGACCATCATACACCGTAAAAAATTGTATAGAGGAAAAAGCAGGGAGGCATTGGAATTTGGAACACAAACATGGAAAAAAACAAGTAACAATGATACATGAACAAAAATCATTCTGCTGGTCATTACCTCTTCCAAACTTCTTTTCTTCAGGTTCCATCTATTAAAATCAAACAAAGTGCAGGAGCTTCATCACCTATTTCCATTTCAGATATAAGAACATTAATTAATTAATTAATTAAATCTTAAAGAAGAAGATAAGTGTTGCATGAAGCTCAAGCACCACTTTGTAGTCCAAATGGAAAGTAAAAATCATAAAATCACCTATGTCCAAGTTGATGATTTCAGACTACGGACTTAGGATAATTCATAACTGCATTTCACTTAATGGGGTTTCATTTACCAGAACACTTAAGATAAGCCCATTTGCGAACTACGAATTATTTGGACATTTTATTTATTATCGTTCAACACAATATATAAATAAAGATGAAATATCATATATCATAAAATCATCCAGTCGAACATAAACTTAGTGTCTAACACTCTAAACATAAAATGTAATAGAAAGCAATCTCAAAGCCATACTCCAATGTGTCTGAGACCCTTAGCCCTAGTGTGACTATCATGCTTGGGCCTAGGCATAGGCTTTGTCAATGGATCTGCAATGTTGTCATCTGTATACACCTTGACCTTACACATCTTAATGTCACCCTCAGTAACTATGTGTCGAATAAGGTGATACTTCCTCATAACGTATCTGGATTTGGAGCTTGAACTCGGTTCCTTGGCTTGGGCTATGGCACCATTGTTGTCACAATAGATGTCAATGGGCCCTGAAATGCTAGGAACAACACCGAGTTCATCTATGAACTTCCTCATCCAGACAGCCTCTTTAGCTGCTTCATTAGCGGCTATATATTCAGCTTCTGTCGTAGAATCGGCAACTGTGTCTTGTTTGGAGCTCTTCCAGCTCACAGCTCCTCCATTAAGGATGAAAACATATCCCGATTGAGACTCAAAGCCATCTCGGTCAGTCTGGAAGCTTGCATCAGTATAGCCTTCTACGATCAACTTATCATCACCCCCATATACTAAGAAATCATCATTGGTTCTTCTCAAGTACTTTAGGATGTTCTTAGCTGCACACCAATGTGCCTCTCCTGGATTCGATTGGTATCTGCTACACATGCTCAAAGCATATGCAACATCTGGTCGTGTACACACCATGGCATACATGATAGATCCTATAGCAGAAGCATAAGGAATCTTACTCATCTTTTCTATCTCAGCAGGTGTCTTAGGACACTGCTTCTTGCTGAGATATATACCATGTTGCATAGGTAAAAACCCTTTCTTGGAATCTTGCATTTTGAATCTGTTGAGAATCTTATCTATATAAGTTCCCTGACTCAATCCAAGCAATCTCTTAGATCTATCTCTATAGATCTTTATTCCAAGTATATATTCTGCCTCTCCCAAGTCTTTCATTGAGAAACATTTCTTTAGTCATTCCTTAACGGACTCTAGCATCGGAATGTCATTCCCAATAAGTAGTATGTCATCCACATATAAGACTAAGAAGACCACTTTACTCCCACTAAACTTCTTGTATACACAAGGGTCCTCTTCGCATCTGATGAAATCAAACTCTTTGATCTTTTCATCAAATCGAAAGTTCCAACTCCTGGATGCTTGCTTAAGTCCATATATAGACCTCTTAAGCTTGCATACCTTCCCCGCATTATTTGGATCTTCAAAACCCTCTGGTTGTGTCATGTATACATCCTCTTCCAAGAATCCATTCAGGAAGGCGGTTTTAACGTCCATTTGCCAAATTTCATAGTCATAATATGCGGCAATAGCAAGGATTACCCTAATGGATCTTATCATGACAACTGGTGAAAAGGTCTCATCATAGTCTATACCATGAATCTGTTTAAAACCTTTGGCAACTAATCTTGCCTTGTATACAGATACCTTTCCATCCTTATCTCTCTTAAGTTTGAAAACCCATTTGCTCCCTATGGGTTTTACCCCATCTGGCAAATCTATCAAGTCCCATACTTGATTTTCAAACATTGAATCCATTTCGGATCTCATGGCCTCAAGCCATTTCTTGGAGTTTGGACCCGTCGTTGCTTGCTTATAGGTATTAGGCTCATCATATTCTAACAGAAGAACATCAAGGTTTACATTCAAGATGAAATCATCATAACGTCTTGGTTGTACCCTTGGCCTATCTGATCTACGAGTGGGTTCAACCGGTTCAACAACTGGAGCTGAAACAGTTTCCACACCTGTTTGTGGATCCTCTTGTTCCGGTTCTTGGATGATTTGGGGCCCTTGGCCTTCCAAAACCATCAACTCGTCCTCGACATCATCTATGTCATCTCGTTGTTGAGTTTGTTGCTCTTCATCATGAACCAGTTCAAGATGAATATTTCTCCCACTTGACTTGTTGGAAATAAACTCTCTTTCCAAAAAGACACTATCCCTTGCAACAAACACTTTTTGCTCAGTGGGATTGTAGAAGTAATATCCAAAACTACCTTTTGGATAACCTATAAAATAGCATTTATCTGATTTAGGGGCAAGCTTATCAGTTTGTAAACGTTTTACATAAGCTTCACATCCCCATATCTTCAGAAAAGACAATTTTGGAACCTTTCCAGTCCATATCTCATATGGAGTTTTGTCTACAGCTCTAGACGGAGTCCTGTTTAGTGTAAGTACGGCAGTTGTGAGGGCATATCCCCATAAGGATACCGGAAGGTCAGCAAAACTCATCATTGACCGAACCATGTCTAACAAGGTCCGATTTCTCCTTTCAGACACACCGTTAAGCTGTGGTGTTCCTGGAGTAGACAACTGTGTTACAATCCCACAGTTTTTCAAATGATGATCAAATTCATGGCTCAAGTACTCACCACCACGATCTGATCGAAGTGCTTTTATTTTCTTGCTAGTTTGAGTCTCTACCTCATTTTGAAATTCCTTGAACTTTTCAAAGGATTCCGATTTATGTGACATAAGGTAAATATATCCATATCTACTCATGTCATCAGTAAATGTGATGAAGTATCTATAACCACCTCTAGCTTCTGTACTCATTGGCCCACAGACATCAGTATGTATAATGCCTAATAGTTCAGTAGCCCTTTCATTTGTTCCTTTGAAAGGTGACCTTGTCATCTTACCCATCAAACATGACTCACATGTATCAATGGATTCACAATCCACATCTTTTAGAAGTCCATCTTTATGGAGCCTCTTCATGCGATCTAAGCTGATGTGACCCAAACGACAATGTCATAGGTAGGCTTCACTCAACTTATTTGATTTTTGCCTTTTTGTGTTTATGTTATAAGATTCTGTTTTAAGGTCAAATACAAATATTCCATTAATATTTTGAGCACGAGCATAGAAGATATCATTCTTATGAATAACTATACATTCATCTGTAGTGCTAAAATTAAAACCTTCAGAATAAATTACTGCAGCCGAAATAAGGTTCTTTGTAATGCTAGGAACAAAATAACAATTATTTAGTTCTAAGATTAAACCAGAAGGAAGAGATAAACTAAAATCTCCTACGACAAGTGCAGCAACACTTGCTCCATTTCCAACGCGTAGGTCTATCTCCCCTTTCTTCACTTGTCTCCTATTTCTTAGTCCCTGCACATTTGAAATAATGTGAGCACCACATGCGGTATCTAATACCCAAGTAGGACCATTATCTAATGTGAGGACATTGGTTGACAGTAATTCAATAACATAAATACCTGAAGTGTTGGAACTCAAAGTCCCATTCTTCTTGTCTTCCAGGTACTTGGGACAGTTTCTTTTCCAGTGTCCCTTAGCCTTACAGTGGAAACAATCATGGTCTGCAGCCACCCTTGGCTTCTCACCACCCTTAGGTTTTGCAACTTCCTTGCCTTTCTCTTGGGTATTGTTCTTGTTCTTGGCTACCTTCTTGAACCCTTTCCCTTTGTTGACATTAAGAACTTCCTTCTTGTTGTTAGTGGGAGTATTCTGCTCAGGAGCTTTGAGCATACCATGGAGTTCATTCAGATTTTTCTTAATACCATGCATATGGTAGTTCATCCTGAATGAGGCAAAGCCATCATGTAAGGAGTGTAAGACGATATCTGTGGCCAACTCTTGGTCATATGGGGTGCCCAGTGTCTCCATACGGCTAAAAAGACCGATCATGTTAAACACATGGGGACCTACTGGCTTTCCCTTCACAAGCTTGCTATCCAGTATAGCCTTGTGAGTTTCATATCGTTCAATCCTTGCTTGTTCCTGAAACAGCATTTTCAGGTTGGAGATGATAGTATAGGCATCTTGGTGTTCAAACCTCTTTTGAAGGTCAGGTTCCATGCCTGCTAGCATCAAACAAGTGACAGGCAAAGACTCACTCTTTAACTCCATTACTCTCGCCTTCTCCTCATCTGATGAGTTGTCGGTGATAGTAGGGATAGGGGTGTTTAGGACGTCCTCACGCCCTTCGGACCTGAGAACAATTCTCAGATTCCTTTCCCAATCGAGAAAGTTCGTTCCATTCAATTTGTTTTTCTCAACTATTGAGCGCAGGGTGAATTTCAAGTTATCGTTCGACATAATGCCTATATATAAAAGGAAATAACATGCAAATCAGTTTATGTTCGAAATGCAAATTACTTAAAAATTAAACACCTTTAAAATTAAGTAAATGCGCATTTTATTCAAGTTGTTATCGTTCCTTGTGAATAAAATGATTCCAAGATCCCATTACAGACAAGACTTAACGTACTTTTGCACTGCCTTAAGTCTTGTGTGCTCAAGGTAAGTAACAATTACTAATTATAACTCCTTATAATTCTTGGTTGATGATCCACATCCAATGTAAAATCATCCCCATGCCTCAAGATCCAAAACTTTGTCTTTTGGTCTCTTGTTAGGTACAACCATATCAAGGTTTATGAACCCCCGTATAGATTCACCTTCATTAGTCCAAGATTATGGAAAGACACCCTCACTTTTGTGAAGCCCATCCAACCAAAAATCCAGAATTTAATGGGTTATGATATGGAAAGGCATTGCCCCAATTTACCTTTGGAACTTAAGCATGCAATTGTCATTTATTTATAAGTGAAAAAAATAAATAAAACAAATGCAAAACTTAAATAAAATGCAAAAGCAGTCATTCAAAATGCAATGAAAATTGTGATCCTAGTATGGCCCCTACGATGCAAAATTTTAAAGATCTAATCTTCATGGGTCTCCACCCTCACACCCTTCATGGATCTCCATCCTTGAACTTCTTATGTCTTCTTCATCTTGTATTACAATATTTCCTAATAATCTAATTACCGAAAATAAAGTACAAAAATACATAACGATACGTAGATCGTGTACAAAAAAACATAACGATGCGCAGATCATATTTATGGGCCATACTAGTCACCTTATATATGCAAGCAATATATCATAATATAAAACAAGCATAATAATTAATCTCAATTTAAATTTAAATCCTTATATGGCATTAATCAATATTAACCATAAAATGTAATAATTGGATTAAATTGTATGAAAAAGATATAATATCAAATATTAATCTTAAGTGGGATTTCCTAACTTTTAGGAAATAATTAAAATAAACAATATCATAATATTATCCATCTTAATTTTATGGGCAAAATCTCAATTCACCGGCAAATATTTTACAACCAAATATTTTACGGCAAATATGTTATATCAAATATATTTTGAGATCTAGCCAAATATGCACACGAAAATCATCCACCGTTCCGGTTCCATCACCGAATCGGATCAAATCCGACTCGGACCGGTGATATTCTATTTCCATGTTAATTCATACAATTTCATCTCTCAATTCATCAAAATCTCCATTTCAATTTTATATTTTATCCATATAAAATTTACCATCAATTTAAATCAAGATCCGCATCAAAAATTAACAATTAATCTATTGATCGTATCAATTTATGCAAGATGGCTCTGATACCAATTGAAGGATAATTAGATGCGTTTAGCGGAATTTCAGATCATATCTAAACATCTAATTCAAGGAACTTCATGCATAAACGATAGATCAATCATTGTTTATAGGAGATACCTGTTGATGCGTGAACCAGATTGAATCGGGATGGAATCGGAAGAGAACGAAAGCCTCAAATGCGACTTCTCTACTTGGTCCACACGAGCCCGGTGCATGGTTATTAGGATCCCGATCCGGATCTTACGATCCTACGATCCTACGATTCTAGGCAAGGTTTTGATCCGGATCGGGCATATAGACTCCTTCGTGCTAGGATCTATCTAGGATCCTATGGGATCGGTAGGATCTACCTAGGATCTACCGATCCTAGAAAAGATATCCGATCCTAGCAAAAATCATATTTGTGCAATTGTGTTTGTTTTGTTTGGATATTGGGCCTTCTGGATACGATGAGCCTTTTTATTTTTTATTTTTTGGCAGCCCATCTCCTTAGAAATTGAAGGCAGAAGAGTGAAGACGTTGAATTGAAACCCTAAGCCCTTTGTTTCGTTACTCAACTCGATAAATCCACGTCTGAGCGCCTGAAATTGTTCATGATGTGGTTAATTGCGACGATGACATTTGAAACTAGAGATGACATTGGATATTTGGATGTGTGATTTATCTCTTGTATGTTTGTCATATTTTAAGACATTATTCTTGTCTGTTTGTCAACTTTTGAGACATTATTCTTGGCAAATTATGAATGTTAAGTGCTTATTATTGGACTATTTTAGTTACTTAATTTGTTTAATGGAGGAAAAGCTTAGTTTTATTTTAAAATTAAGGTGTTTGTTTAGGATGGTTTGTTTTTATTTTATTTTTAATTTTTGTCTAGGATCTTACGATCCTACGATCCGATCCTACACCTTTGTCTCGATCCCACACTAGGATTCCGATCCTAAAAACCATGGCCCGGTGTCTAGATCTCTTTAGCCTTCGACTGCTATGACGAAGGTCGAAAGACTAGCAATCGAATTGCTTGGGATTGATGATGGTGGTTCACAACCTTTGAAATCAACACTTTGATTTTCTTTTTCGGTTTACTACCATTGCTCCGTATGATTAGTGTTGATCAAATTAGCAAGAATACTAATTCATTCTCACCACCACCGAAAGCATTAGTCAGCCTTTTTTAAAACATCCGTTTGGAAGAATTAAACGGCCAAATCAATGTCTTGCAATTTGCAAACGTCTTTTCCCTCTTTTAACTCCCCATTAATCCAAATTAATTAGGAGTCTATTAATTAGGTAAGACCAAATAGGTTATGTACACCCTTAACAAATTTACGGAATGTTATTTCTCAAATAACTAACATTTATTTATTTCTTAAATAAATAATATTTATTATTAATAATATATAAAAGATATATATTACTAATCAATCATCAATTCCGTTAATCCAGTCCGTCAACTCAGAGTGTGTGACCTCATAGGACCCGTTTATATTAGTCATGGACTTAACCGTTTAATTCCATTAATCGTAGTTGGCTTCTAGCAAAACACTACGACTTCTAAAATAATCGGATTGTATATCTCTATCAATCGTCCTATTCCATGTTTAGTCATTGCACATTAAATTAAAGGACACAATTCCTTCACCACCTAATAATTTCTCCACGCTTTGTTTATTAAACGAAATTTCGGGCCATTTCTCTACGTTAGCTACAGGGTCAACCGTCAACCCCTCTACTAGCCCTAATCCATTTCGTACATTTGTACATTTTTTGAATTTATATTAGGGGAGGCGTTACCATAATAACCAATAAAAACGACTTGTGATATAATGTCGACTAATTGAATACCTTATTTTATATACTTGAATGTCGATATTTATCTCCTTTCACATTTCCTCTTTTAAGTATTATTAAGTCCGGTACAAAGGATTGCATATTTCACTCATGTCTTTTAATCGGTTTTCAAATATTTTTCAGATACACTTCAAACTTTTTTCATGATATATAAAATGGTGTACAGAAAGAATGAAAAACCGTGTCCTTTGTATACAATTGCTCAAGTTATTAATTAGACCTCGAAATCTTATATTTTCAAATTTATCCTCTTTCCGTATCCAAACCTCTTTCAGGTTATAAATCTCAAATTAAAAATAAAACAAAAATTATAACAAAAAAGAATGAAAATAAATACTCCATCCGTTTGGAAATAAATGATGTTTGACTTTTGTGCACGTAATTTTATGAGCTAAAAACTATATAAAATCTTATTTATTTTAATTATTTTTTCACAATTTAATACTTTTTACTAATAGATATTAAACTATGAAAAAATTAATTAAAATAAATAAGATTTTATATAGTTTTTAACTCATAAAACTACGTGCATAAAAGTCAAACATTGTTTATTTCCAAACGGAGGGAGTAACAAATAGAGTTGTCGTGAAAAGGGATAGGAATTAAAAGGTAAAATTGGAGATAGTTGATTTAAACCGATTATTTAGAGTTTTTTTTTTATGATACTGAAAATGATGGGAGAGAAAAAACCAAAAGAAAAATCATGTGCACATATAATCATCAAACAATTCCTACAATTAAATTTTTTTTGGTATAGTATCATCCAAGTAGCCTTAGGCCGTGTTTGGTAGTAAGTGGAGGTTATGGGGTTGGAGATTATGGAGTTGGAGGTGTGGAAGGTGAAGTTTATTTTTTTTAACCTGATTGGGTGTTTGGTGATTGTAAGGTTTGTAAATGGGTTTTGAGATGAAAATGTCTAAAATACCCCTACCCCTTTCTTATACAATTGAGTTCCAAGGGCAAAAAAAAAATAACACAACAAAATAACCTCCCAAAGTTTGCCCCCCAAGCTTTTTTTGGGCAAATTTAACCCCTCAAAACCTACGCCTTAAACTCCATCTTAAAACACAAACTTTTTGACAAACACATAGAGTTGTAGGTTTTTTTTTTCACCTCCAACCCCTCCCAAAAAACCTCTTACCAAACACACTCTTATAGTTACCACATGTTTATTTTAAATAAAGAAGGCCAACAGTTACTTTTATTAATTTAGTTCATATTTAAATTAAATTCATTAATCAATATAATAATCATTCTATTTAATTATCTAATTTTTGGGTCCGTTTGATAATATAAGTAGCTTTTTAAAACTTTTAGTTTTAATATTTTATAGTTTTAAATAAGTTAAATACAATATTTTAGTTTAATTAGCTTTTTAAATTGGGTTTTTAACGGCTATCCACCCTAAGCTTTTCAAAACTCTATTCATTTTCTCCTATCTCATCAGCTAGTTTGGATCAACTACCCTATTAGTTGTAGATGGATTACCAAACACTTTACTACCTTATGAACACTTTAATTTAACAAATATTTAACACACTTAATCCATCAATTTCAACCACCCTATCAACTACGTGTTACCAAACAAGAATAGAATAATCATGGAAACAGACATTCTAATAATTTTCATGTCTCCTAGCCAATTTTTGGGCCTAAAGGGTAGTAACTAGACCAATTTTTGGGCCTAATTGCACAAATAGACCACTAGCAAAAAAATTGGCCCAAAATAACCTCTCTACCCCCAAGCAAATATAACTGCCGGTATTTTGGGACTGTTTGTAACCGGCTGTAGAGGGTGCGGGATTTCTGAAAATAAAACGAGGAGGGAGGGAGAGAGACGATTTACAATTTGTTTGTGGAAAGCGACAGACAGAGAGAGACGAAAAACCAGAAAGGAGGAGCGAGAGGAGGAAGAACCGGTTGAAGAAGAAGGGCCATCAGTCACCGCTAGGGAGGAAGGAAAAGGTTGAAGACGAAGACGAAGGAAAGCAACTGTGGAGTTTTTGTTTGAGTTGCGAATTTGGGGTAATGGGGATGCGGTTACATGCGGTTTTGTGAAGAAATTGAGACATTGGGTTGCCATTGTAGTTGCCTAGCAGTAGAGGAATGAAGTAGGCGGGGTTAGGGGTGCCATTGTGAGTCGATTTTGGGGAGGTGGGTGCGTTTAGGGTTTGTGGGTGTCGGGAAACGGATGGGTAAGGGTTAGGTGATGTTGGGTAAGAAATTGGGGACAAAAGGACAAGGAGGGGGTCGGATGGGTAGGGAATCCACAAGATTGGGGGTAATCGGTAGGGTATATGTGCACATGAGGTGGGACTGATTCTCGAAGGTTGTTTCTGAAATTGTGGTACCAGATTTCGTAGGACCGGGTAAAGAAATTGGCTGGAGAAATTTGAACATCTGGTATGCCGAGTGGGGTGAAGGAATTTTTGGTTGATTGGTTGTTTAGTGTTGAAACCGTTAGTACCCACCAAGTGTTTGATGAAATGCCTAAAAATATGATGAATAAATGGTGATTTTGTTTTGGTTAATCTCCTTGCCTATATGATGTGTTGTGAAAGAGGTAAAATGAACCAAACTTGTCTGAAATGAGAATTTGGTAGGACAGAAGAGTATAGCAGCAATGATAGGATAGGAAAATAAAGTTGGTAGAATAAATTTAGACTGTTGGTATGTATGACAGATTAGGTGACCTGAATGTATGAATTTATGTTTGGTGATTGTGTAGCAGGTACCCCCACTTTAAACATCATATAAAATGACGAATTCAGGGAACAAGAAAGTCCGTGCAGGACCAAGCAGCCAGGGGGTAAGGAAACTGAGATAGTTACTTGGTTGTGGTTGTAAAGGTTGGGAAAAAATGTCTAAAGGTAAGATTCTTACATGTTTTGCAGGCTGTCCTGGCTGTTCCAGAGACACAATACTTCTCAGGGAGGGCGCTGTCCCATGCAAGTTTCGAGCTGTTGGAAGGCATCGACCTCACCATTGACCGGGAGGATTACAAAGCCCTGAGGAAGAGCCAGTTTGGGGGCATTGTGAAGATGGGGTCGAGAAACAAATTCTCTGCACAGTTGGTGCACTACTGCCTTCTCCACCAACTGAAGACTCAAAAGACACATGAGACGTGGTACTCCCTCCAGGGGCATCACGTTCGATTCTCTCTTCATGAGTTCGCGCTCATGACGGGCCTCAACTGCTCACCACCCCCCAGGGATGTCATGGAGGGGGACCACAAGGAGTACATTAACCAGCTTTTTAAGAAGGGGAGGGTGAAGATGAAGGATATGGAAAGCGCTTGGGCCCACGAAAAAGAGTCGGACTCGGGGTCCCTGATGAAAAAGTACAAGCTTGCCCTCCTAGTCATAGTGGAGGGCATCCTGTTTGGGTTGGAGAAGAAGACACAAATAAGGGGGTGGGTTGTGAAGCTGCTGCTTGAGGACACAAACCGTTTTCTGGAGTTCCCTTGGGGAAGGCTGGTGTACGAGAGGCTACACGAAAGCCTCAATGGGACGCTGAAGGACATGGTGGCTGCAAAGAGTCACTTGAAAGACAGGCCGACCTACGCGCTGTACGGGTTCCCCATGGCCTTCCAGGTTAGTGAAGTTTTACAAAATGTTATAATCCTGTGCCAATTGTCAAAATGTGTTGGTGTGGCATGCCAAATGGATATTTGTATCCTACCAATGTGGTATCAATATCCTACCAAATGGATATATATATCGTACCAATGGGTTATGAATATCCTACCAAATGGAAAAATCTATGTTACCAACTTCCTTAATTTGTCATGCAAACTGTGTTATCATATCTTACCATATTGTCTTTGCAGCTGTGGGTGTACGAGACCTTCCCAAAGATTGGGAATCATTTCGGGCGCAACATCGACGACACCATCATCCCGAGGTGTCTGAGATGGGAAACCCCAAACTCCCACATCCGATACGAGAACGTCAAGTCCTTTCTAAACCTGTAGGCCCCCGCCGACGACGACATAGATGAACACGTTCTGCTCGCGAAGCCTGAGCCCATCTTGCACCCAACCCACAAGGAGAAAGATGCCCACCCGCATTCCTCGTACAAGAAAGACTCTCCAGACGTCTTCTTTGACCAGATTGTGGTCGAGCACATGAGGGCCCGGAGAGAGAAGCGACGACAAGAGGATGCCACTGTTGGACCCAGTCAGGGAACCAACCAGTCAGGGTCAGACGCGTCGAGCGTCGATTTGGAGGCCCGGATTGTGGCGAAGGTTGAGGCTCTCTGCAGGGGCATGATGGTCGAAATGGGGAGCAGGTTCAAGGTGCTTGAGGAGAGGATCAGTGAAGTTTCCAGAGATTGCAAGAAGGCTTTATCTGAGAGGGACGGCAAGGGAAAGGTATGTGCTTCTTTGCCCATCTTATGTGCAATTGGTAGGATAGTGTTGACGTGTTGGTATACCATAGTAAGCCAACTGGTATGACATTTATGTGCAAATGGTAGGATAGTGTTGATGTGTTGGATTCCCCATAATATGCGACTGAATGACTGAATCTCCTTGCAGGTGTACGTGTCTTTGGATGACGATGTTGTTGAGAAGGATGTTTAGAAGGATTTTGACAAGGTTGAGGAGGATCTAGTTCACAAGGACGGTGACAATGTTGAGGACAAGGCGGAAGAGACGGAAGAGCTGAATGCTGATGACAAGGGGCCGGCCAAGCAGGGAGAGAACGTTGAGGAGCACATGGCGGAGAACGAAGAGCTGAATGCTGGTCTTAAGGGGCCGACCAAGCAGGGAGAGAACGTTGAGGATAACACGACGGAGAACGAAGAGCTGAACTCTGATCTTCAGGGGCAGGGCATGGGCACTGTTGACGAGGTTAAGGACAAGGTTGAGGAGGAGGCAAAGGAGGGTGACCAGGACAAGGCTTCCACCGAGGATGATCACGACAAGGACCAGGGAGAGAAGGTGGTCAAGGCTGAGGATCAGAGTAAGCAGGGAGACATGGGTGGGGACGTGAAGGGCAAGGACGCTGTAAAACAATCTGCAGGGGAGGGTTCCAAGGATGAGTCTAATGCAGATGCTGCCGAGGAAAAGTTAAACCTTACTTGTTGGTAGGATAGGCAGCCCCTTTTGGTAAGAAAGATGTAGCTTTTTGGTAGAATATTAACATCAGTTGGTTTTCGTACGATAGAATTACCTAGTTGGTAGGATATATTTACCCTTTTGGTAGGCTAATGACAGCTGTTTGAAAATAACTCGGGTGTGTATTTGATTGTTAGGAGACGAAGTTGGAGCCGAGGAGAGGCAAGCGCGATAGGAAGGTCACAGCGAAATTGGGGGACTCCTTCGTGACTCAACCCTCTAAGCGGGCCAAGAAGGGTGGAAAGGCAACGTGTCCAGCCACCGACGCGGCTGCGGAGGGGATGGTCACGGATGCACAGAAAGACGAGTTCTTGGCGTGGCTGGAGAAGTTCCCGGCGCAGGTGAAGGGCCCTGATGGGACCCAATTGAACAAGGACTTCTTCAACAACCTCATCTCACCCGGCGTATGGACATCCACCGAGGTACGCAAACTTTCGTCCTCTTCCACTTGTTTCCTTATTCACTTACGTCATGGGAGCAACGCTAATGAGAATTTGTAACGTACCCCATAACGCAGCATATCCAGCAGTCCCTGGTCCTGGTACGGAAGGCATTGGAGGCCCGGGAGGGTGACAAGAAGTCGGGCGTCGTCGTGCTCGACCCCTACTGGCAGGACGCAGTGGTGAAGCAGTTGGACGCATTGAGCGGGGATGTGAGTCGCATTACAGGTCGCAATGTGTCGAAGGCGCTACTGAAGTACTTTGCGGGGACACTTCCTGACAACCACGGCAAGACCTGGTCGGTGGCGAACGCCAGGATCTTAGCGCCTTGGAATTACAAGGCCAAGCACTGGATCGGCCTCGTCATCGACCTTGTCAGGTGGAACATCGAAGTGCTGGACAGTGACTGGTACCAGGTCAAGGACAAGGAGCTGCAAAACCACCTCCACCCCGTTGCGAAGCTGATCCCGGTGGTGATGCAATTTTCTGTGGAGCTCCGTGCCAGGCACACCGTCAACGTCCCCAACCCTCTCATCATATCCCGCACAATCAAGATCCCTAGGAACGAAACCTCGTAAGTGTCTCTTAACTCGTGGTTTATGTACTTCTACTAATATTGGTAAGATAGATGCCTACCAATGGTAGGATGTAATCCACCCATTGGTATGAATAAATGATGGAAATGGTAAGCTGTAATGAATGTATGGTGTGTAACAATCTTTTCTTGTGCAGTGATGACTGTGGAGCATACGTGATCAGGACGTTGCAGCTGGTGGCAGAGGGCGTTGAAACATTCGAGACCGTCAACGACGAATATATTGTACCCTACCGCCAATACTTGGGCCTCTCCATACAACGACACTCTCTGTAGGACTCGTCCCAACCTGTCGTCGTCCGTCGTATTTGGCTTTTGGTTTGTGAAGACATTATATCCTGGTTTTCTATGTTGTTGGATTGTGATGTTGTTTGTTTGGAAACTTCTGCTGTTTTGAAAACTTCGGACGTGTGGAAACTTATGTTTGTTTGAAAACTTATGTTATAGGTTGTAATGTGTTTTGTTAACGGTTTTTATGTGTTGTGATTGTAATGGTTTAAATGGTATTTATGCTTCGCGACAATTAGTTTCTGCTTACACCCACGGTTGCATTTTTTTGGTGCTAAGTTGAAGTGTGCATTAATGTTATATTTGGTAAGACTATACGATACTATTGGGCAGATAACAAGACAATATTGGGAAGATAGTAACAGAATATTAGTAGGATAAAGGGACACAGTTCGTAGGATCATAAACGGTAGGATGTAGTGTGACTATTGGTAATACATGTATTGGAATGACAAGTGTATACTATTGGTAAGATAAAATGTGCCATTTGGTAGGATATTAAAGTAGCGAGGGCGTACCTGTCTGAGGTGTGGGATGGTTGTCCGCCAAACACCCAAGCTAACGAACGCATACTTGAATTGCTGGTTATCATCACGGACTAATGTGGTTATGGTCCCGGGGTTTGCTCGCTCAATCATGTAAAGGTATGAGGCCATCCGATCGTAGCTCTCTTCGTAGGTCCCGTACAAGCCGTCCCTTGCGGCTCCCTTCGCCCTGCGTGCCTTCTAGTAGCTGCAGTCCACGCCCAACCGAGACTTCATCATCGTCCTGATCTGACGGGGAAGCAGCTCCTTCCCTGACCCAGCAAATCTGCAAAGATGCCAAGATACGAGTTACACCAAAAAAATTCCACCAACACATAGTACATAGACGGGGAACAAGACGCCGGTTTAGAAACTTAATCGGACACCAAACTCTGCCCCATCAGCTTGTAATTGGGTTGCGCTGGTAGTTGCTGACGACACTAACCTTGCAAGTGTGTGTGTCCACGAACTTACGGACCACCCACTTCTTAGTTTCCCGATACGTTGACGCCCGACAGTACCATGAGCAGTTCGGTTCGGGACATACAACCACGTACGCCGTTGTTGTCGATTGCTTCACTTGGATCGCGTAGCACCCACGCAAAGCTTCCCACTTCACTATGGACTGAATGGCAGCCTTCGTATCGAACATCTCCCCCTCACGTAACACCTTCACACTCTCCCGAGGGTCTCCGACTAGAGGAATGAACCGAGCCACGTCCTTTTCCACTTGCTCCAACGTCGGCAAAGGCTGTTTGTGTCCTTGGTATGCTCGCTCTATGTCTCTCACCGCTGCCTCAGCCTCCTCATCCCACGATTCAGATGTCTCGTTCGGCCTCCCACCCTCCACTTTCACGGGGAAACCACCCCCGATCATTTCATCGTCGGAGCTTCCTACGTCTATTATGTCCTACATTTCGTGGGGGGTAGGACGTCCACATCGTCGTCGGTATCAACGATCACCACTTGCTTTCCGCGTCGGATGGCATCAGACCTGCTCACGTCGCCACCCTTTTCTGGGTCATCCACTTTGTGAAGCTGTCCCACTTCATCGCCCTGTCCTACCATTATGTTGTCATCCATCCTACCAACTCCGTCCGACTGTCCGACCATTATGTTGTGATCCATCCTACCAATACCAGAATGTATACCGCTCCCAGCAAGCTCCCCCTGCATCCCACTGATGCTGTCCTTTGCAGTGGGACAACACTCTCCCTCCCCCACTACACACTCAACACACAGGCAGGTCCCTCCAGTTTCGCTGCTAAGGTCGTCCAACTTCCCTTTCTCCTCAATGGAGCCTCGAACCTTCTCATCCGCCCCTCCGCCTCAATCAAGACCATCATCGAAGTCTTCCTGCGTGGTGGGAGGCCCGGTTAGGAGTATTTCCCCTAGGGTGGGAGACGACAGGTCCTCAGCCCATGAGTCGGAGTTCTCCGACTCATGTTCTTTGGAGGGTGTGGAAGGGGTTGTCGTTTTCATCCGTAAGGTGGCGTGCAGTGCGATTGGCCAGGCTCGTGCACCGGATTCAGTGTTGTAGAACTTGTAGGCTTCTAGGTCATCGTCGTCCCGGACCCGAATCGGAGTGGCCCGCCCCATCGAAGGAGGGAGGTAGGTGAGCTCAATGTCGTACAATACCATATCCACGTCGAATTTGGAAACAATCTTCTCATTCAGTTGGTCGTAGCCAATATTCTGTGCCACCACCATAGCTGTAGTATGTGCCTCTCCCTTGAACACCAAGCTCCCACTCCCGGGAGCCCACCAACCGCCGCACACGACATTGATACATACCCTATTACTTGGGGTACACCACGGGAATAGAGGATCAGCCTGGGGGTAGTTCTGATATAGGAAAGAGGAACAACTACAAAGGAAAGGTACAAGATGACTTACTCATCGCTGCCACTGTCACCAACAAGCTTGTTGCACTTTTTCTGAAATGGAAAGACAGTTGAACACTATTGGCAGGACAGAACTGTACTATTGGTAGGATAACAACTGTATCGTTTCCTCGGATGCACGTGTGCCTTTTCCCCCGTCCTTTCCGCCTCTCTCCTGCTCTGCCTCACTTTTTGCAAGGCATGTTGAGGTGTTTGAGATCCTCCTCTCAACCTTATATATGTGCTTGGGGAACACCCATCAATGCAATTATTTCATTTTCCCCTCATAAATGCTCCCCCCTTCCCCTAATGAAGAACCCCGTTTTGGCGCCAAAATTACACTGACAACCCGCCAAAACAGCTACGGTCAATCCACTCCAAATTTCTCCAACATTTTCAGGTATGGTAGGACATGTTAAGCCTATTGGTAAGATAACTATATGCTATTGGTAAGATAAATGTACCATATTGGTCAGACAGATGCTCTCCCTCTTCCCCCAATGAAGAACCCTGTTTTGGTGCCAAAATTACACGGACATCATGCCAAAACCGCTACGGACAATCCCCTCCATATTATCTCCAAAATTTCCATGTATGGTAGGACATGTTTGGCCTATTGGTAAGACGAATGTCTTCTATTGGTAAGCCAAACGTGTCCAGTTCCCAGAAATGAAGGTGATGCTTTGCCCTCACCTTTCCACTCGTCTCCTATGTTGGCTCTCTTTTTTGCAGAGCATTTAATAAGGAATGACACCCATCAATCAAGATTTTATAAGGGTTGATTGACACCCTTAATTCCAATCATTTAAATTTCTCCTCATAAATGCCCCCTCATTTCCCTACTTTATTGGAGCCACACCCCAATTCCTCTGACATGTCCAGCACCTCCCCCTCCTGATTTCTCTCGGCCAAAAGATGGAGCTTCACCTGCTACTTCCTCTCCCGGTGATATTTTTGCATTTGTAAAAATATATCACTTTTTACCCCTAGCCAATAAAAAAGGAACATACCTAGTTTAGCAAAAGGGACCTTTTTTTGGTCTAGTTATACAAAAAGGCCTCTTCAGATTCAGATAGAATGGACTATGCAGGGTGTATTAATTTAGTTTGACACATTGGAGTATTAATTAGTGAAAAGTCCATTTTATTTGTTATTATATTTTAATATATTCCGTAGTGTATAAAGGCAAGAAAGGCAACCACTCCCACTAGTTAATTTTTTGGATTTAGTTCTGATTTTAAGGCAGCCGCAGGGGCGGATGAGAGAGAAAGGTCAAAGCCAGAAACCGTGTGGATTGATACTTTGATAGAGATTTCAGAGAGAGAGAGAGATCGAGGAAGACGAAGACCAACAATCCAAGCTTAGCTTCTTCTGGTGAGACCGGATTTCTCTCCTCTTCATCTTCAATCATTCTTTTCTTTCTTAACATCTTCTCGCCCTCTCTCTCCACATTTTTGGAGGTTTGATTTGTGCGATTCCTCCACTTTTTGCAGCTGTTTCTACCCCCGAACAATCTTAAGCTCTTCCTCTCCGATTTGTCTCCCCTTCTCTTGCTTTGCTGCAATCTACAGTCTCTGTAAGTTGTGCGCCTTTCCCATTTCACTTTTAATTTGCTTTTGGCCGCTGACAAGCGTCCAATTCGAATTTCTCAACTTTTTCCATAGGTTTTGGGGAAGATTTGCTACTTCGTGTTTCCTTGATTCTTAGAATCGCTTTCTAGGATTTTCTCAAAGGGAAATCTGTTGTGTTTGCAAGTTCTTGCTCAAAGATTGTGGTTTGAATGCTAAAAGTTGGCGTATATGAATTTAGGGATTCTGTATCTGAAAAGCAAAACAAGAGGGTAGTAGGTTCTGACTGCGATTCTTATTAGGCTTATCAAGTTGTGAGCCTTCATCAATTTCTTAGCTCTGGTTCTGAACAAGGTCAGCTAGCGATATATACTACCAAAAATGGTACTAACCAGACTGTGTCAAGATTTCAATTGCAAAAGTGAGGTCTTGTAAGTTGGTTTACTTTTGTAGTTGACCCTGTATACTACTAAGATTAAATGGAAGATAAAAGCTTGAGCTTTCTTTTGTTCAGAAATTTCATTATCCTATCCCTGGATGTTTATGATAAGGCGGGTTTGTTGAGGGCTTGTTTATTGTGAAGTTTTTAAAAATACCCTATGTGCTATGGTTTTTTATGTTTTTGTAATGTTGTTAGGGTATACCATACTGATGCTGTTGCACTGCATGATTCTTTTGAGGATTGATTTGAATCAAGGAATTTTTTCAGTTAACAGAATAAGTTGAAATTTGGAAATAGTTTATATGAAAGATTAGAAGTTTGATTCCTTTGAAAGTGCGAATTTATACCTATATTGGTAAAGAAAAATAACCTTCTTGTGAGGTTTATGCTCTACTGTGGGAATCTTGTATTGCTTTGCATTTTTTCTCCATCTTCTGTCTGTGTCTTTTCTTCTTTTATATGACCCACATTTGGGCAGGATTTGAGGATTTGTATTTGTGTGTCTTCCAGATATCTGTTCACTTAATTACCCAGTTTGAGCCATATAAATAAGCTTATGCAAAGGAAGCCATCACTGGATATTTAGGGTTCTTCTGCACTTCTGCTACTAGAGTCAATGTCATTCCGCAGCATAGTCCGTGATGTTAGGGATAGTTTTGGGAGCCTATCAAGGAGGAGCTTTGATGTCAGGCTTCTAGGTCACAGAAGAAAATCTCATGGTTCTGTTCATGGAGTACAAGAACCACTGACAGTAAGCGAAAATAGCTGCTGGGCAAGTCTTCCACCTGAGCTATTGCGAGATGTTATAAAGAGGTTGGAGGCTAGTGAGAGCACTTGGCCAGCACGCAAACATGTTGTTGCCTGTGCTGCTGTTTGCAGATCATGGAGGGAAATTTGTAAAGAAATTGTCAGCAGCCCTGAGCTCTGTGGAAAGCTCACTTTCCCACTTTCCCTCAAGCAGGTAGGCTCAACTACTTGGTTTTTATTTTTATTTTATAGTAAATTGTAATTTTCCTAAGGTTAATTATGAGACTTTTGTATCTGCATAAATTTTTGTTTGTTCATTGAAGAGATTCAGCTAGACATTTCAAAATTGATGCATCTTCTGCTCATCTTTCTGTGTATTACAGCCTGGACCACGGGATGGAACTATTCAGTGTTACATCAAGAGAGACAAATCGAATTTAACTTACCATCTCTTCCTTTCCCTTAGCCCTTGTAAGTTGCTGTATTTAATCTATAATTTCCACAATGACTTGTGGCATTTCAATTTTTTCCATCATCCTGCACTTGATGTATAACTATGTGAACATAGTTGATGTGAATCTTGATCAGACATAGGCGTCTATGAATTTAGCTGTACTTGGATCATGATTGATTGAGTGTGAAATAAAGTTATAAACTCATCTAATGTCAAGTGGGCATATGTGGTGCTGCAAATTTCACTCCATATGTTTGATTAGAGTAGTCGTGGAAAGGGTTCATACGCGTAGATCCCTAATACGGCCATACCCTGTATTGAATGGGATATATGGATTTATTGTTCTTGTTGTATTATGGTTGATTAGAGTAGATAAGTGCTCTAAAGTTGAAAGAAGCACCCTGGAGCTTGTGTTCTCGTTGTAAATTTTTTTTTTCTTCTTCTTGAGTGCCCTTGTGCAGGATGGAAATGTTAAATTTTATGACCTTAAAGTGCATTATATCTGAATACCGTTGAAATGTTGATTAGCACTCTAGATTGCACTTTTTCACTGTTTTATTCATAATTTGCAACAAACTTGGATGGATTGCCCAGTAGGGATATATACTCGTTAGTTGGCAGTTAGCATATGTATAATGCTTGCCTTTGGTCTTTCCTTTGACCAATTAGAATTTGCTATGCCATAAGCTGAATAAGTTGATGTGACTACTTAAATGACATAACTCATTCCTTGTCCTCATGCTTAAACTATGATATCAGATCTTCATTTTCTTTTGGCAGTGCTCATTTACGAGATTCTTTTAATCATACATTATGATTTTGGCACATGCAGCTTTACTTGTCGAAAATGGAAAATTTCTTCTCTCTGCAAAGAGAACCAGGAGAACCACTCATACAGAGTATGTGATCAGCATGGATGCAGATAATATATCAAGGTCAAGTAGCACCTACATTGGGAAACTAAGGTAAGAAACCAGGGTATTTTTTTAATCCATGCTGATTACAAGCTCCTAGCCGACTCTAGTTGCAAGTCCGATATGAAGTCCAGTAAACATTGTTGCTTGCAACATAATCTCTTAATTTGTTATTTATACCAATTAGATTTTTTCTGATGATTATTTGTTCTTCAGGTCAAATTTCTTGGGGACAAAATTCATTGTCTACGATACACAGCCTCCATTAAACATCTCACAAACACCTCCACCTGGCCGCTCTAGCCGTAGGTTCTATTCCAAGAGAGTCTCGCCCAAGGTCCCAAGTGGAAACTACAACATAGCGCAGGTGACATATGAGCTGAACGTACTCGGCACGAGGGGTCCACGCAGAATGAATGTAATCATGCACTCTATCCCCATGTCATCCCTCGAGCCAGGAGGCAGCGTTCCAGGGCAGGCTGAGCTGCTCCCTAGCTCACTGGGGGACTCATTCAGGAGCATGTCCATTGGCAACTCGACCGAGTTTGGCAGCTCCCGGTTCTCCGACATCCTCGGACCCCACGAACAAGTGGACAACAGCGGCGCCAGTGAGGGAAACTACAAGCCCTTGGTTCTCCGGAACAAGGCTCCGAGGTGGCACGAGCAGCTGCAGTGTTGGTGCCTCAACTTCAGGGGGAGGGTGACGGTTGCTTCAGTCAAGAACTTTCAGCTGATCGCCGCCACACAACCACCACCGGCCACCAACCTACCACCACCAGCTGGAGATCCTATGACAGCTGCTCCCCAGCCAACATCCCAGCCGGATCATGACAAGATCATCCTGCAGTTTGGGAAGGTCAACAAGGACATGTTCACCATGGATTATCGGTACCCGCTCTCGGCTTTTCAGGCATTCGCCTTATGTTTAAGCAGCTTCGACACCAAATTAGCTTGTGAATAGTACCAAAAGCAGAGAAAAGAAGTAAGGTGAACGGTGGAAAATTGTTCAGGCCGTCTTAGTTGACCATCTTGGCTTGTCTTGTGTATTTGGTAGTGCTTGTATCAACTGCCCTGTGTATTTGGAAATGAGAGGTTGAATGCGTGAATTGGGCGATGTCTTGGTTAAAATGTATTCCAACTGATGATTCTTCACATGTTCTGTTCTCTCATGAAATATTGGGTTCTTTGCGATGAAGATAGCAATGGCAGTGATGCCATGTCTACTAAGCCAAGCTAATTCGCCATATGCTCTATTCATTGACTCCTTAGTGGCTTAGCGCCACCGTCTCTCCTCCGCAGCCACCCACCAAGAGCGAACGGTGACTGGACATAGGTTCGAGGAGGTCCATCGGACCAAAGGGTAGAAGTGGAACAAACCCAACACATGTAAGTCGATTAATTAATTTAATTTTTTTATGCTCAATTTTTAGGTTACATTTTGAATTGATTAAAATTCATTGCTAGTCCTCAACCTTTCACCATAGTATTATATATGTCCCTCTATTAAAAGAATTATTTATGTTCCTAATGTTTCTACCTGAGTTCGCGGAGAGTCTTTTCGTTAATTATTAAATAATTTACCATTCATGATATGTGTCAATTTTATTTTATCTCATATTTGTGTGCAGAGAAATCGTAGAAATATCCATGGATTGGTTGAATCCGTACTCTAACTTGCCAGTCGACGAGTCACGACTTGTTGGATCAATCTGGAGGGTCATGCGGCAAAAACCATATATTTTTTTTCTTTTTTTTCCCCTCAACTCCTCAAGGCAAAACTTAAAATATAAAAAAAAAATGTCAACTCGATGGATTGACTTGTCGAGTCAATCCTGCTAGGCCTTTCGGTTTCTTAAACCTCAACCTAACCGTAACATGTAACATGCCCAACCTTTAACCCGCCGAGCGGAAGCCCATCAAACTATTGACCCTTAAAACTTCACATATCTAAGAAGTCCTCATTTAAAGTAGGATTGACATATATCATTTTAAACGGAAAATTATTCAAGATTTAATGAAAATGACTATCCATGCACTTGGGTAAAAACATTTAAAGACACAAGTTAAATCATTTAGTAGATTAAGGACCTATTTGATAACGGGGAATTGTGCTATAGGCCATAATTAGGGCATTTATTAGTAAAATGTCCATCCTTCCCTTTCGAATTGGCAAAATGTCCACCTTCCTTCCCTTGCCCCCTTTGCCCCTTTGCCCCCCCACGCGCGCCCCATGTGCCCCCCCTCCTGTTTCAGCACATTTGATTTCAGCAACTCCTATTTCAGCGCTTTTTTTTTTTTCTGCGCGTTGCTGAAACCGAAGTTGCTGAAATTGTTGAAAATAGTTTTTTTTTTCGCGCGTTGCTGAAACCTAAGTTGCTGAAATCGGAGTTGCTGAAACCAGGGTTGCTGAATCCGGAGTTGCTTAAATTTTGTTGTTGCAATTGCTGAAATTAGTTTTTTTTTCGCGTCAGCGCTTCGACATCGGAGTTGCTGAAACCGTGTTGCTGAAACCGGAATTGCTTTTTTTTTTCTTCTTTTTTTCTTTTTTTTTTCATGCGTTGTTGAAACCGAAGTTGCTGAAATCGGAGTTGTTGAAACCAGGGATGCTGAAACCGGAGTTTCTTTTTTTTTTCTTTTTTTTTTCGCGTCAACATTTCGACACCGGAGTTGCTGAAATTGTTGTTGTAATTGCTGAAATTAGTTTTTTTTCGCGTTAGTGCTTCGACACCGAAGTTGCTGAAACCGAAGTTGCTGAAATTGTTGTTGTAATTGCTGAAATTAGTTTTTTTTCGCGTCAGCGCTTCGACACCGGAGTTGCTGAAACTGGAGCTGCTTTTTTTTTTCTTTTTTTTTTTCGCGTCACCACTTCGACACCAGAGTTGCTGAAACCGAAGTTTTTTTTTAAAAAAAATGTTGAAATGCTAAAAAAAAATTTCCCCAAAAAATACTGAAATGATGAAATGCTGAAATATATGCAATGCATTTCAGTATAACGAATTTTGCTAATAAGAATTAATTTCAGCAGATCACACAAAACTCTTACAATGAAGTGTATAATCATGCGGTAATCTTCAACCGTGTTGCTGAAACCGGAGTTGTTTTTTTTTCTTTTTTTTTTCTTTCGCGTCACCACTTCGACACAGAAGTTGCTGAAAACGGATTTTTTTTTTTCGCGTCAGCACTTCGACACCGAAGTTGCTGAAACTGGAATTGTTGAAACCGTATTGCTGAAACCGGAGTTGCTTTTTTTTTTGCGTCAACAGTTCAACACCGAAGTTGCTTTTTTTTTGCTTCAGCACTTCGACATCGAAGCTGCTGAAACCGATTTTTTTTCATTCCAATCAACCAAACGATGAAAATCAATCCAAACAAAATTAAACAAGAAATTAAAATTATTCAAGGTGAAACATCAATGCTGAAATTGAAATTATCCAAGCGAAATTGAAATCAATCCGAACAACGATGAAAGGAATTTCAGCAATGATGACCTTACACTTAATTAATTTGGGAAGATTCTAGAATCACCGAGAAAGGCTTGTAAGATCGCACACGCTTGTAATGGCAAAATAATCTTGTACAGGAAGCTATTAAGATAAAATACAGAACCACATTCAACAGGAAAAATGGAGACGAGCTGATAAATTACACCAGTAACAACGCAACAGTCTCTCAGTTCAACATCTCTTCAAATTCCAAACATACACTTTCTTTCTAATTACTGAAGTGCTTAGTATCCTAAACTTGTAAACAAGAATGATATAACTTTAACATATTCCACATTACGAAATGCATTCAGAGTCACATAGCACCTCATACTAATTTTTCCTTTCAAATCGAAAGCATGCTCATCAATCAAACACGATTCCCTTCAAAAAAGAGATCTTGCTTTCAAGAATCCAACACTAAAACTAATTTTTAATCTTTGCAAGGCAATTACACAAAGATAGCCAGTGGATGTTGTTTAATTAACTTCTTAACGTGCCCCTAAACTACCAATCGCAAAACTAAGAGGCAAGGAAAATATGATATTTGCATTAAATTCGAAACAGAGCGTGGATATGCTGAAGATATGAGCGTAAAATCTGAGTTTGCATTACCATGAACTTGACGATAGACGAGGAGAGGGCGAGGGAGATATCAGAAGAGATACGGGAGCGCCGAAGAATGGACGAAGAAAGATCCGCCAATGTCAGATCTGATCCGCCAATCTCAGATCTGATTACCATCTCTTTCTCCCCCCCCCCCCCATTACCGGCCGCCTCTTTCTCGCTCAATCTCAGATCTGATTCCATGGAGGGAGAGCTCTAGCGTCTCCGTCTTCAATACCGAACGACAAACGGGCGTGAAAGAGAGAGAAGGAGCTCCGCCTGAAGCTGGCTGAAGGACAATGACGAGGACGAGGAGGAAGAAGATGCGGAGAGGTTCGCCGGATCTCGTCACCGCCGCTCTCGGGAAAGAGATATTACAGATCGAGATGTATTCGGTAAAGAGAGAGCAACTCTGTTTTTGGAGGGGGCACACGGATAATAGATTAGTTTGGTGGACAAAACCCTAATTTATTAAGTTTGGTGGACACTCTCTTCATTAAGGCCAAAAAAAGGGCCGGTTTTACAAATTATTTCTTTGATAATATGGTGAAAGTTGGGAACTAGATATGAATTTTACTCTCTTGAATTAGGTTGTTGAAATATAGATATTGTAGTTGGAATTAGTTAGGTGGCATTATTTAAGTGTAACATTTGAACATGGCCTCATGTTGCATCTTCCCTGTTGATTCGAGGTCAAACGACTGATAATGACTTGCTCAAATAAGATTTCTAGCTCGTATTGACGACCTTCGAGCTCATATAGATATAGACACTTGAATTTCTTTGATTTTCTGTCCCTCCTCAATTAAGGTAGGACATCCTCATTCACATCGGGAGCGTCCTTGGCATCTCGTGTTCGAAAATGAACCGGAAAACACCTACTATGGCATGTTCTTCCAAGACCGGTGTGTTACCAACACCATGTTTTTTGTTTGCCTCGTAAAACATGGTCGAATTGTCAATAACTTCAAATGGCCTGTATCCGTAGGTAGAGACCCAACATATTATACTTCGCAAACCGAAGCCCCGGATCTACTCCTTCCTCCTCCGTCCTTCCACACACAAATTGAGTTTCCTCAATCAATCTCCTCTCCGCCGCCTTTCCTCTACCCTCTCCTTCAATTTCTCCTTCCACATATAACCAGAGCACCTAGCTAACTATAAAATATAAATGTATTTGGTTTAAAATGTCTAAACATGCATTATTTGGAAATGAATAAGGAGTTTATCTGAATTGATACAACAATATGGGTTGAATAGTAGAACATTTTCAATGACAACGATATTTTAAAAAGAATACACCAACTTTTCGATATCCTAACCTTACCTAAAAAAATGGAGACTTTGTGAGCGGTACAAGTATAGAAGCAAGTTGAATAGAAAACCGAATAGCTCTATTTATAGGGACGTTTAATTTGTCGAATTTAATGTGTGATTGCATGTGTTATGGATATTTGAATAATGGTCTTCTATTTCAAATTTGAATTTTGTTGCCGTATTAAAAAATCTGCTATCACGACACCCACAAGGCCACACCCGTAGTTTTTGAAATTATAAATTTGGAACTTTTTTCCACATAGACCGAGCAGAAAAATGTTGATACCATAAAAAAAAAAAACAAAGAAATCAAATCTGGTATTTGACAGTGTTTCAACTGTGTAAATAGTAATCTCTATTATCAATTTTGTTAGTTGGCTTGTGGGTTGCACAACTAATATAATAAGAGCTTTTATATTATTATTATAAGATCGGAATCTACTATATATATATATATATATTTAACACGGTAGCTTGAACCATTATATAAAACCGTTTTTATGCTTCCTTGATTGCCAATGTTGGATCTTTACTCCGATCCCAACACGATCTTATGCCAAATATTACAGTAACAGAAAATCATTCAAGTACATCGATCGATATATCATCACTCAATCCTGTATTAATTATCTATGTTAGATGCACCACCACGGTTAAAGAGGTGAAGTACATGAAAGAGATTTATTATAAATTACACGCATGCTGCAGATACAAACGCAAATGAACGCACAGTTTATATATATATATATATATAAATTAATTACAACCGTAGATTTCTTCCTCTTTCCTATGGAAGTTCCTGTGGCATCCACAGGCAGCACACACAAAGGCACTGTTGGTTCCTTGATCCCCGGCGGGCATGAACTCTCTGCAGCCATCCACGGCGTACCCACCAGCGTACGCTGCGTGGTTCTTTTGACACTCAAGATACCTCTCGATTCTCCAGCTGGCCGCCGACGAGGCTCTATTATCCCTTTTAACCACAACCTGCCTCTTCTTCATTATTCTGCCACTCATGCATGCAAGCTAGCTAATAGATCGAGTAATAGCTATATATGTAGCTTGCTAGATTACATACATGCCTGCCGATTTCCTTTTTTCCTTATTTATAGCATACAGATGATGAATGATATATCATCGCTTGATGACTAAATTAAAGTATCATATGTACGTACGTATGTAAACCTCATATATAGATAGTGTAGTGATCGGTAAGTGGACAACAAGCAACGGCAAATCAGGGCGGCCAAGCATTAATTTGGTGTCAATAGTTGCACCTTTTTTGGATTTTGTGTGTGAATTCAAGTGGCCGGGCACATGTGTTGGTGGGGTGAGTGTGTTGATATGAAAACCCTAACCCTAGCTAGTTAGCATGACTATTTGGATACAGTAAGTATTAATTCATGGAGTCATAAAACCATATGCACGTATAGCGCGCATGCATGATGCATCATTGTCATGTCCGGGGTTTTCGATCACTTGCTTTAACTTGTCATATCACTACTCTTACAACTCATTTTACTTTGCTTTTAACGCATATAGAAGAGTTTGATTTTAACCATTCCGGAATGATTCAATCCGAAAGGATTTGTGGATAGTACACAAAAGGCTTCCGCTTCGAAACCCGGACGACCGCTCTTTATTTGCTAATTCAAAGAAGAGTTTGATTTTCTTTTTTTTTTAAATTCACAAAGTTTGGACATTTTATCTAATTTTTCTTTACTTGGGGTTTTTTATTTAATTTTCGGGAAATTTTGCTTGGTGGCTATTTTATTTAAGTTTGAATGGATATTTGATCCAATCATTCTAATTAATTTTTTTTCTTTCAAAAATTGGTTACTTTGTTTTTTTTTTATTTTTAAAAAGGACACACGAACAAATCTTTGATGTGTTTGCTACTTTTTTTTTTATGTCTGATGTATTTAATGATGGACACATATTAAACTGAGGGCAAATAGATTTAGGATCCGTTTGTATTGAGTGCAGATAAAATCTGTACTCAGTATATATATAGCCTTTATGAACATAAATTATAATGGATTTTTCGGCATAGATGCAACTTTATACTTTATATACAATTGATTGATTTAACCAATTTTTAAATAATTTTTTAAGATTTACTTATTTTAGTTTACATTTGAGGTTGTAATTCTAGTTTACTAAACTTATTTTTTTTTGGTAGAAAGTTTACTAAACTTATGTGTGATATGCAATATGTATTAGCCTTTGGTAGCCCTCGTTTATGCATTGGGTTGGTAACCCATTAGATTTGAGAAGCCCAATACAGTTCAACCCATCTTCACAGTCGATAGCCTCCTTGGCTCGAAGTTCAGCGTTTTGGTGACTATATCAGGAGAACGAGAAGCCCAATGGTCTGTTTCGCATAAACTTATTGGAGGGTGTGATAAAATTTTTCGCGATTATTGAAAAAATAGC
This sequence comes from Persicaria maculosa, assembly GCA_963922045.1. NCBI lineage: Eukaryota > Viridiplantae > Streptophyta > Magnoliopsida > Caryophyllales > Polygonaceae > Persicaria > Persicaria maculosa. Next base: position 16,526,457 of record OY998257.1, on the reverse strand, counting down.
TTTATGAAATTCTATTTAATTTGTCACACCAAACAATAATTTACTCACAAAGACCTTTCACTAAAAAAAAAATCTATTTATAAATGTTAAAATTTTGATATATCTCTAAAATTTCATAAAAAAATCATCTAGATAATCTTAAGTAGATTATTATCTTAAACTATATTAATCTTTAGCACGTCAAATAGGCCATAATTAGCTAAGATAGAAAAGCAACCTCATAGAGAGAGATGGAGTTAGAGTTTCAAAAGAGAGAAAACCCAAGAGCGCTTGGGAGCTCTTCTTTCATGTTGGCTCCGAGCTAGGGTATTTGGGGATTCGGTGAGAGAAAATTAGAGGGAGTTTGAGAGCTTCAATGACGGGTGCTTTGTCCTCTAATCTGAGAGTGCTCCAATGAGAGGAAAAGCTCGAGGATGAGGGTTCTCAGAGAGCTAGAACTTGAAGAGATCGCTTGTCCTCGAGCGAGATGAAGCCTAAAGAAGAGAAAGAGTGCAAGGAGGAGATCAGTTTCTCTGATCAATCTGAGTCTGAAAGAAGACCATGGTTAGTTCATGAAGCATTTGAGGGAATTGAAGAAGCTTTGTTAATCTAGAGTTGAAGACGTAGGAAATAGCCTAAATGTCGTTAACATATATCATCATATCAATTTGCTGATTCACAATCAGTTGTGTGTGTATACCCCGAAATTGGACTAAGTACTTACTTCGACCTTAATCAATCAATAATGTGGATCAACAATATCGTATCAATTTTCTTTCTCAATTAAGAATGTTTAACCTATACCTTATGCAAACTGAAATTATAATTTTAAACCTAATCTAACAATAACTCGAGCTAAATCTGAAATAATCCAATCTGAATCATCGGATAATGACTCAAACCTAAATCAACCCAATTCATGCCCATATATGATGATATTCGATAATGACCTGATCATATTAACCCAATTAGATACTGATCCAACTCGGATGTGTGAACCACTATTTTAGTTCACATTGAATATAGCGAAAGACCTCCAATCAAATTAATCTATAGCTTGACAACATCATCCACAACTTGCTTAACTAGGGTCGTCCAATCAATTTCGGAGGCACTGAACAATTATGAAATGAGGCCTTGTACAAATATGAAAATGAGGTCTTTAACATGAATATATTTTATATAAATATAAATTCTTATTTCACTTCTAATAATTCTATTAATATTGTTTTGTAAGCAAGTATTCAAATTATTAAAACACAAATAGTTTTCACAACTTTAATTTTCATTTTCAACTAAAAACATCACGTACTCTTAAGATTTTTGCAATCAAAATTTCATATTTATCATATGATATATGATAAATATTATTAGTATCATCGTAAAATTTTACAATATGAATCACCTTTCTGTACTATGGTTTACATGAAACACCAACAATTGTTAAATAAATAAATACATATAATTAAGTAAATATGTTGAATATAATCAAATTATTTATCCCTGACAAATCAAGAAGATTAGGAAAATTAATTTTTAAGAATTTACTATAATTATTTATATTACAATCTTAGATCTTCAAAATATATGTAAAATGTATCTTTAATAATTTAAGCAATTTTTTTTTCTTATAACACTGAAATTACTTTATTGGACGAAAATCAATAATTTAGAAGCTATTTGATTTATTTAATAAATATAAAATATTATTAAAGTATTGGAAATAAAAATAAAAAATTAAAATAATAAACAAAGACAAAGATAAGAAAAATAGAAAAAAACACAAGAGAGGGGGTGAAATAAACCTCACATTATATTGTTTGAAAAAAATAAAACAAAGAAATAAACATTAAATATTATACAAAGTATTGGAAATACAAATAATAAATAGAAATAAATAAACAAAGGAACGATAAGAAAAAGAGCAAAAAAAACACAGGAGAAAAAAAAACAAACAAAACTCAGCATTGGAAGCAGAAAAACAAAGCAAAACATTGATCGGTTGGGATAAAATTTGTAAACCAAAGAACTAAGGAGGGCTTGGTCTAAACAAAACAAAAGCATGAATAAGACATTGCAAATGAAACTACTTTGAAAGATTTTTGTAGAACCACAAAACACTTGGATCAAAGTAATCAAGGAAAAATATATAAAAGACTGTGGGAATATGAAAAAGGAAAAAATACATCTTGACAATGGTCCAAATTGATGAACATAAACAAGGAATTCTATAAAGGGTTGGTTTGGCAAGTGGAAAACGGGAGAACGATCCAATCCTGGAAAGATAATTGGTTGGATGATTGTCCACTTGTTGGTAGGAATCTACCTAATTGTGCCATTATTGAAAATGAGAAAGTAGACACATGTATTTCTCGAAATGGAAACTGGAATTTAGAAAAATTAAGGGAAGTTCTTCTTGATAGTATCGTGACTAAAATATCAAATGTGTACATTTCAACCAACAATATTGAAGACAGGCTATGTTGGAAAACTAGCAAAGACGATTGATTCTCGACATCAAGTGCACTTGATTTGATTAACAACTGAAATGCTCCACAACAAAATGACATTGCATGGGTTCGGAAAATCGATTGCCACCCAAAAGTGAAAAACTTCATTTGGAAAAATGCAATGAATGAACTACCAACAAAAACTAGACTCTCACAGAAGGGTGTTGATGTACCTTTGACATGTTCTCTGTGCATCCAGAGGGATGAAGATTCGATACATTTACTCACCAAGTGTGACAACACATTAAGATTAATTAGGAAAATTGACGGGAAGATTGGACAAGAAATAGGAAGAATAGAGACAAACAATAAGAGCATGAAACAAGTAATATTAGAAATATTCTCCAAACTTAACAAAGAGCAAAAAACTAGATTGGCTATTATGTGGTGGATCATATGGATAATAAGAAACAAACTCGTTTTTGATAACCCGGAACATTGGAAAGCTCGGAGTTGGGAAGGGTATGTTAGAAACCAACTAAAAAATTGGGAGAACACTAAAATATTTTACCCAGAAGATTGGGAGCAAAAAAAGACTATCAAACCCAAAAACCAGAGAAAAAGAAAAAATTTAAGATGGAAACCACCTCGTTGTGGGAGTTTCAAAATCAACTTTGATCGCTCCAGACTTCCTTCTGGTGAAGCTTCGAATGGTTTCGTCATTCGGGATCAGATTGGGGAGGTGTTGGCTTGCGATGCGGTGCTTTATGGATTTGTATCTCTGCTCATGGCTGAAGCTCTCGACCTTCGTGATGGTCTCTTGGCTGCAAAGTCCCTTTGCCTGCACCACATTGAAATTGAAGGTGATAGTCTTGCCATTATCAACTCTATCAGAGGTGTGTGGAAGTGTCCCTAAGAGGTGGAGATTGTCATTTTTGACATTTTGTTGTTGCTTCAGGATTTTGCTTCAACCTCATGTGAGCACATCTTCTGAGAAGTCAACCTGGTTGTTGATAAGGTGGTTCATCTCCGACATTCAGTGGACGAGGCTAGATTAGCAGCTCATCGAGAACTTCGTGTTCTCGTCGGAAAGGACGCTCTTGGATGGTAATCCAACAGGGTCTGACCTCATCCAAACTATTGCCTGTTTAAAAAAAAAAAGCAAAACAGAATATAAAAAAAAAGTGGGTAGGGGGATTCGAACTAGGTTAATTTACTCAAACCCCAAAGGAAGCGTTTATCATTCATTATTACCGCTACACCGCGTGCTAGGAATACCTTATCCAAATAATTAATTATAACAACAAACATGTTCTAAATATTTAGAGGCTTCGTGCGATCGCACTTCTTGTACTGGCTAATGGCCGACCCTGTGCTCAACGTACGTACACTAACCAATTCATTGCTCATCCCTCTATATAAGAAGACAATTAAAGGTCTGGACCACTTCATCCCTAAGAAAAACAAAAGCAAAACAACTAAAATAAAGCATAGCTAGCTAGCTAGTCATTCATGACGTTGCTGTAATGGCCCGGGATTAGGATTTCCGAATTACGTTTCGAGGGATAAAATCTCTCGTTGGATCTTGTGCTCTGAGTACAGGTTGAAGGTTTGAGAAACAAACATTAGAGTTTAAAGTGGGATTTTGAACCCAATTCTGTGAGGTCCGTTGAAACCTCAGTACCTTTCCTACGACTAATCGCGAAAAACATTTAGCATGTAAGTCCAACCATAAGTCTAAAAATGATACCTTAGGTGCCCCGACAGAGCCGGGTCAAAACATAGTCCATGTAGTATGAAATCCAAAAACCATGATAGTCGATGGAGTCAGAGTCTCAAGGCTCTCTCTCCGCCCTGCATAGGAATAAAGCCCGCAGGCAACTCCCGTAGTCATGCTCATAATACTCATGCTCGCAATATATATAAAAGTGATGCCATATGACTCGAATGACTCAGGACGAGACCTGATGGGACTGGGTCATCCTATGACCCTAGCAAAAACTCTAATGACTTCACAGATAACAACCGTTTTATTTACAAATGCATAAAGAATAAGTATGCTCAAACGTTAATGCAACCTAACATGATACTACATGGCATGCTATTATGAAATGCAGCACCTAGTACATCATGCACATATAAGCAAGGATAGGTCTGATCAATCTGAGTAAGCCCCGAGGGAACTTACCTGGCTAGCAGAACAGCAAAATAGGAACCCGGCACACAGCAAGCACAATCACGAAGTATCACCTAAATACATAACGAGAATACACTGAGTATATTTCTATAGCTACTCCGAATATATATATATATATATAGGTTGGATCCCGTGTAAGCAACCCTTACGGTGTAATTTGTGAGCAGAAAAATTATTCGCAGGTACCAAGCGATTATTCGTGTATAATAATGTAATTATTCGTATGTATGAACAAATGTAATTATTTGTAAGTAACAAAAGATTATTCATATGTATGTACATACGAATAATCACTTCGTACCTACGAATAATGTTACTGTTCACAAGTTACTTTTAATCTCATCCGTTTGATCTTCTTAATCCGACGCTCTAGATTTGCTCACAAATTACACAGTAACACTTGCTTACACAGGATCTATCCTATATATATATATATATATATATATATATATATATATATATATATATATATATATATATATATATATATATATATATATATATATATATATATATATATATATATATCACACACTCATACAAGCAGATAAATACACAAAACCGCTCGTCATACTTTCAGTTCATCACGATCAATCATCTCTTATCTCATACCGTATTCAACATAACTTATCAATTCATTCGCTTCGGACAACTTCCATATCAAACTTAGCCAAATTCACATATTACCATTTCCTTCTCTCTCTTAACACACACACATATATATATACAACGTTAATGCAACCTAACATGATACTACATGACATGCTATTATGAAATGCAGCACCTAGTACATCATGCACATATAAGCAAGGATAGGTCTGATCAATCTGAGTAAACCCCGAGGGAACTTACCTGGCTAGCAGAACAGCAAAATAGGAACCCGGCACATAGCAAGCACAATCACGAAGTATCACCTAAATACATAACGAGAATATACTGAGTATATTTCTATAGCTACTCCGAATATATATATATATATATCACACACTCATACAAGCAGATAAATACACAAAATCGCATTCGTCATACTTTTAGTTCATCACGATCAATCATCTCTTATCTCATATCGTATTCAACATAACTTATCAATTCATTCGCTTCAGACAACTTCCATATCAAACTTAGCCAAATTCAAATATTACCATTTCATTCTCTCTCTTAACATATATATATATATATATATATATATATATATATATATATATATATATATATATATATATATGGTAGGGTTCGGGTGAGAACACCTCTACCGATGAGAACGAAAGAAGCGATTTAATTGGTCCAAAAAATGATTTGATTGATCCACGTCAATTAAAAAATCCGGGTAAAAAAAAAGCGCGGAATAGAGATACCTGCGAAGCCTAGTCGCAGATGCTCGACTCCCCGCTCGTCCACCACACGCGCCTATTACAGTTAGAATTAAAAATACATTACAGCTCCTCACGTGTTGATTACTGGGCTTATTACAGTTAGAATCAAAAATACATTAACAACTCCTCACGTGTTGATTATTGGATTCGAACCCGGGGCTTCTTTGTAGAGCACAGAGCACACCCACCTTCCACCGTTGCACCACACAGCTTGTCTTGTCCATTAAAACTAGTACTTTTTTTTTAATTTTTTTTTATTTTTTTTTTACAGTAGGCAATGTTTTGGATACTAAAAGTATTTATGATCATCTAGAAAGATGATGTTCTGGAATTCACAGCTATAACCTAAAATAAAGTTACAATTCAGTTCTGATTTTGCAATAAAATCAGTTGCACGGTTCGCTTCTCTGTAGCAATGCTGGAATTTGATAAGTTCAAAGTCCTTGCTTAGTGCTTGTATTTCTTCTACTATTTGAGAAATTTTCCATGGTGTGTTGTTCACCTGGTTGATGGCATTGATAACTGTTATAGAGTCGCTTTCAATGATGACCCTCTGTATTCTGAGTTATGCTGCCAGTCTTATACCTGCAAGAACCGCAAAGCATTCTGTTTTGACTACAGAGTCTGTTTTGCTATTGTTTTTGTGGATACGAATTACACGACCTTGATTATTTCTAATAATACAACCAGTTTGAGAATGGATTCCATTTTTTACAGATGCATCTACATTTATTTTAACGATATCTTTTGGAGGATATTTCCAAATCATTTTATCACGAGGCCTAATGTGTTTGGGCAAATTGGTTGTTTTTTCTTCCTTTTTCCAGCATAGAATATTGTCGATGGTTTGGGTTAGGGTATTGGTTATATTCTTGTTTGAACCTTTATGGAAAATGATTTTATTTCGAAGTTCCCAAATAGAGTGCCATAGATGGCATAGGTCGGTAAAGTCTATGTTCAGGGCTTTAGTGTTAAGAATATTCTCTGAGATATTATTTGTAAGGTTTGGTATGACGAATGATTTGTTTCATTTAATGCTTAAGTTATGGATAAGAGATTTAGTTATTTGACAATTAAAGAGTAAGTGATTAGCATCTTCTGCCTCATTATTGCACATAGAGCAGGTACTAGGAACTCTATTTATGTGTCTATTCAATCGTGCAGCAGTAGGTAAGATGTCTAATATAATTTTCCAAACGAAATTTTTGATATTTGGAGGGACATTGAGTTTCCAAATCCATTCTGCAGAGGTGTTATTTGTGTTTCTAGTATTGAATAGAGAAGATGTGGATTTGACACTAAAGATACCATTTTTATTGTGGATCCATATTAGTCTATCTGGGATATCAATGTTTAGAATGTAAATATTTGTTATCATTTGGGTAATGTGAGGGGGTAAAACTAGTACTTTTTTAATTAAAGCCACAACTCTAATTATAATTAAGATGTTTTCACATAAATATATTAATTACACATTAATTGATATATTAATATATATTTCGCCCTAAAAAACTTCACATTTTTATAATTTTATTTTTTTAAAATGATAATAAATATATTAAAGTAAAATATCTTAGTTAAAAGAAAATTTTGTACATATTTGTTATTAATTTTTTCTTTTCATGTTTATTTTTAATTAAATATTATTTTTCTTTTAAAATAAAATGGTTCATGAACCAATACTATTTATTTGATGAATCAATACTCTTTATTTGATGAACCACTATTCTTTATTTCATGAACCACTATAATTTATTTCATAAACCACTACTATTTAATAATTATAAAATTTTTATTCTTCTTTTATTTTCTTTTAATGTTTATTTATATGTGATGAACCACTACTGAACCACTCTATATTTATATGTGTTGAACCAATTACTAGAAAATTGATGAACCACTGCTATTTACTTCATGAACCCCTTTTATTTAATTCATGAACCATTATATATTTAGTAACTAAACCACTCTCTATTTATATGTGCTGAACCAATTAGTATAAAATTGATGAACCACTCTCTAGTACAAAATTGATGAATCATTATATATTTAGTTACTGAACCACTCTCTATTCATGAACCATTATATCTTTAATCACTTAATCACTCTCTATTTAGTCATTGAATCAATCTCAATTTAGTCACTGAACCACTCTCTATTTTTTAATTATAATTAAATTTTTAGTCACTGAACCACTCTATTTATTCACTGAACCACTCTCTATTTAGTCACTGAATCAATCTATATTTATTCACTGAACCACTCTCTATTTAGTGACTTAACCACTCTCTATTTTTTATAATTAAATTTTTTAGTCACTGAACTACTCTCTATTTATTCACTGAACCACTTTCTATTTAGTCACTGAACCACTCTCTATTTAGTCACTGAACCACTCTCTATTTTTTATAATTAAATTTTTTAGTCACTGAACCACTCTCTATTTATTTACTGAACCACTCTCTATTTAGTCATTGAACCACTCTCTATTTAGTCACTGAACCAATCTCTATTTAGTCACTGAACCAATCTATATTTAATCACTGAATCACTCTCTATTTAGTCACTAAACCACTCTCTATTTTTTATAATTAAATTTTTTTAGTCATTGAACCACTCTCTATTTATTCACTGACCCACTCTCTATTTAGTCACTGAACCACTCCCTATTTAGTCACTGAACCACTCTCTATTTTTTATAATTAAATTTTTTAGTCACTGAACTAATCTCTATTTAGTCACTGAACCACTCTATATTTTTTATAATTAAATTTTTTTAGTTAGTGAACCACTCTCTATTTATTCACTAAACCACTCTCTATTTAGTCACTGAACCACTCTTTATTTAGTGACTGAACCACTCTATATTTAGTCACTGAACCACTCTCTATTTATATTATGTATATATTTGTAAATTTATATTTTTTTCAACTAAAAAATAATTCATATTTTTAAAAAAGAAGAAGAGTGAATATATCAAATCAAATATTCACTTAAAATGAAATTATATTATGTATATATTTGTTACTAATATTTATTTCATGAACCATTACTATTTATTTCATTCTTCTTTTATTATCTTTTAATGTTTATTTAGTAATTATTTATTTATTTGTTTTTAAAATAAAATTGTTCAAAAACCAATACTATTTATTTCACTATCTATTAAGTCACTGAACTAATATCTATTTAGTCACTGAACCACTCTATATTTTTTATAATTAAATTTTTTTAGTCACTGAACCACTCTCTATTTATTCACTGAACCACTATTTATTTAGTCACTGAACCACTCTCTATTTAGTCACTGAACCACTCTATATTTTTTATAATTAAATTTTTTAGTCACTGAATCACTCTCTATTTAGTCACTGAACCATTCTCTATTTTTTATAATTAAAGGTAATGAGTGATATGACTTGCACTGATAAGCCATATATGATTCCTATTCATAATCCTTGCACCTCAATTTGACTTAGTTCCATAGTTGATAATTAATTTCACTAAACAAAGAAAATTGCTGCATTAATCTTTCTTCTCCATCATGGACCTGAAGTTATGGATTTTCGAGAACACGAGACAAGAGAATTCTCAGGCGGCTCATTTTGCTTCCATGCTTTGGATAACCTGGAAATGCCGCAACAAGTTAGTGTACGATGGTATTGATGAGGTCGTCGGAACGATGGAGAGAGCCATTCGCAATGCCCGCGACTATCTTGGGGTTGCCTTGAGGTTGCCTCCCGGTGTTAATAGCCCACCCCCTGGAGAACCCAGTTGTACAGTTTGGTCCCCGCCTCCGGATGGATGGATTAAACTCAACGTTGATGGTTTTGCAAAAGGGTCCCCGGGTAATGCAGGAGGTGGTGGTGTGTTTAGAGACTCCAGTGGCAGGTGTAAAGGCTCGGATTTTCAAAATCCTAATTTTTTTTGGAAAAAAAAAGAATTAAAAGCGAATTTAAATCAAATTTAAAACTCGTTTAGCGGATTCCGGCCGGAATATAAAATTTAACGAACGATTCCGTACTTTTACCTCGAAAATTCAAAATAATTATCGGTTGACGATATCCTTGTCGATTTTAAAATCTAAATGATCGAGTAAGCGAAATTCGGGTAAACTAACATTCGGGAACTAATAGCGGGATTCGAAATTCACGTATTCGAGATATGCTTTCGGGTATTTGTTTATTACCCATTTCACACTCAATTCTCACCCACTCCCTCACCTTACCCTGCAAACCAAACCACCCCCCTCCCCTGTCTATTTCCCCATCCCCATCGTCACCATCTCCATCACCTCACTTCACCATCACCATCCCGCTCCTCATCTCACTCCATCTTCATCATCACCAACACCTTTCCGTTGCGCCTTCGTACATCCTCGCCATCACCATCCTTCATCGCCGCTCCCCACCCCCACAACCTCCATTCCCCGCAGCCAGCGCCACCACCGTCGCCATCTCACGCCGCCATCACCGTCACCTTCGCCTCCCCCGCAGCCTCCACCAACGCCACCTCTCCTCACCTTCCATCGCCATCGCCGACCGCATCTCACACTTAATCACCATCGTCTCCTCCTCCTTCTTCCCTCCTTCCGCCTTGAGCCACCAACGAAAGGTCCCGCACACCCCTCGGAGCCGCCAGGGGCTGCCAACGCCGCCACCAGAACCATCGACGAGCCACCACGACCCTTTTTCCTCTGTTTTGGCAAGCTAACTTTCGGTAAGCCGTTCTCATCCGTTTTCAATCGGAATTGTTCCCGAGCTTCACCATCACGCTCACCAATATGCGGTGCAGGACCGACAAGCCATCGCGAGCCACCGAAGACGCCCAGAACTCCGATCGAGAGCTCCGAAGTCGCAAAAAACCCATCTCGATGAGCTCCGAATTTATCCTCGTTTCGATTCGTATTTGGGTCGTTTTCGATGCTTAGGCTAGTCGGGAGTGAGCGAGGGCTGAGTGCGGCTTGATCGGGTGAGGTCGAGAGCTCCGACGATCGTCGGAGCTCAGTCGAATCGGTGAGCGGCGAGCGAGCGTCGAGGCGAGCGTGAGCAGGCGAGGCGAGGCGAGAGCAGGGCGAGAGCTGTGGGAGGTGCGAGCAAGGTCGAGCTGGGAGGAGCCACGACGGCCGGCGAGGTGCAGGCGGCGAGGAGCTTCCGTCGTCGCCGGCGTCGAGCTGCGTTGGCCATGGGCGGGAGCGTCGTTTGAATTTGATGAAGAGGATGATGCGTGGGCCCCCTTCATTATATATATATATATGTTATATTGTTATATTATTATTATTATATTATATTATATCGGTTCGGTTTGGTTCGATTCGGTTTGGTTCGGTTGGGATTGGTTCGGTCGAGTTAACCGGGTTATTTATGTAATTGGTTGCGGTATTTAAAATACTATAATATTATTCGGGAATTTAAATATAAAATATTATTTTGGAGATTTTATAAAGGGGTGGTTTATTAAATAATAAAGGGTAATTAAAATATCATATTATATTATTTGGGATTTAAAATATATTATTTGGACTTGAAGATTTAAAAAGGAATTTGGAAAAGAATTTCAAAGGTCGAAAAGTGATTTAATAAATAAATTGATAAAGGGAATTTAGCGAGTATTTTCAAGGGTCGGAATTAGGCCTGATACATGAGCCGAGTAGCTCGGGATCGACTCGGGCTCGGCTCGGTAAAAGCTCGACTCGGGATCGCTCGAATGCATATACGAGCCGAGTTCGAGCCTATTCCTGAGCTCGATTCGAGCTCGAGCCGAGCTCGAGCTCGAGCTCGAGTAGCTCGCGAGCTCGAAGACCCCTAAATCCCTAGTATAAAACCTAATTCCCCTAAACCCAACCCAGCCGCTCCCATAACGCTCCCACCCCTAATCTCTCTTACTCTCTCAAGTCTCATCGTCTCTTGCTCGCTGCGGCTCCCCGCCGTCGCCCCTCGTCTCATCCTCAGATCTGGATTGCCCGTCGTCGCCCCTCGGCTGCCCACAGTCGCCCCTCGTCGCCCTTGCTCGCTTCTGCAAATCCAGATCCAGGTCGCCCACCATCGCCCGCTTCCTCTCTCGTCCTCAGATCCAGATCCAGGTCGCCTCCTCTCACCGCCTCACCCTCGCCTCTGTCGCCCGCTTCCTTTCTTGGAGGCCCCACCATCGTCCGCTTCCTCTCCCGTCCTCAGATCCAGATCCAGGTCGCCTCCTCTCGCCGGCTCACGCTCGCCTCCGTCGCCCGCTTCCTTTCTCGGATGCCCCACCGTCGTCCGCTTCCTCTGTCGTCCTCAGATCCAGATGCAGGTCGCCCCCTCTCACCGGCTCACCCTCGCCTCTGTCGCCCGCTTCCTTTCTCAGATCTAGGTCTCGCCGGCTGATTTCCGCCTTCTCGTCCTCAGATCTGACCCCCTCTTTACATATTCAATCCAGTTCAGGTTATTTGATTTCAAGTTGTTCAATTTCTTTAGGTTATTTGATTTTAGGTTATCTGATTTCAAGTTATTTGATTTCAAAACCGAGCTTGATTGTGATATTGTAACCGAACAAACGTGGTTAAATCGAGCTAAAAATTGGGTATTATTGGCAGTGTTAGACTATGTTGTATATATATTGTGTGTTATTGATTGTGAAATTGGGTATTATTGGCTAAGATTGAATCAAAACCGAGCTTAAATCGAGCTAAAATAACTCAAAAATTGTAACCGAACAAACGAGCTCTCGAGCTCGAGTATAAGCGAGCTCGAGCTCGACTCGAGTATAAACGAGCTCACAAGCTCGAGCTCGAGTACTCTTCCCAGCTCGCGAGCCGAGTACGAGCAGCTGTTTAGGCTCGTTTTCATATGGAGCTCGAGCTCGAGCTCGGCTCGTTTATAAACGAGCCGAGCTTGAACACAAGGTACTCGAGCTCGTGAGCTCGTATATCACCCCTAGTCGGAATTCTTAACTGTTTAATTCGGAATTGAAATGGTTTTGGAACTAACTTGGGAATAAGATTTATTCGATGACTAACTAGCATGATAATAAAATCGTTTGACTAACGGTATGATAGGTGTGACTAATAGCATGATATTGTAGTGATTATTAGTAGTGATTAAATGTTCGGTATTTATAATGATAATGATATATATACTTATGGAAAGTATGAGTATGAAATAGTAATATGCGAATTTGGCTAAGTATGATAGGGAGGTTATATTAAGCTGATAAGTTGGCAAGTTATGATGAATGGTATGAGATAAGAGATGGTTGATCGTGATGAACTGAAAGTGTGGTTGATGCGAGCTTGTTAATTATCTGCTTGTATGAATGTGTGATATATGTGTTCAGAGTGGCTAGAGACGTATACTCAGTGTATTATCGTTATGTGCTTAGGTGATACTCTGTGATCGCGACTACTGTGTGTTGGATCCTTCTTTTGTTGATCTTCTAGCCAGGTAAGTACCTCCGGGGCTTACTCAGTAACCAATACCTCCTGCCTGATGTGTCATATAGTATGTAGGTGTTGCATATGCATAAAAGTATGTCATGTAGTATCATGCTTAGGAATTGCACTTACGAATGAGCATTCTTATTCTGTATGCGTTTGAATGCAGAACGGCCGTTATCTGTGAGTCCTAGAGTCGTTGTTAGGGTCATAGGACAGCCCAGCTTCATCGGGTGTTGTCCTCCTTCAGTCATTTATATATATATATCATGAGATACGAGATGAGCATGAGATACGATATGATGATGAGATGTGATATGCTATAGCATCGAACTGGCCAGTCTCCACCCTATCTGGAAAGGGGGTGGTGGTAGAAGAAGGATATACCACTTGGTATTCTTTGTTAAGGCCTTACTTCATATTCTGCATATATGAATTAGGAGCATGATAGTGTGGTTAACATTTCAGTACTGCATGAAGGCATCCTTATTCTAGGTATAGGCGTATTATATGTCCTCAGGGTGGTCAAATGACCCGCAGGCGAACTTTTTGCCTGACTTGGTGGTATAGTTTCAAGTACCCGATCCACTGCTTGATTTTGTGTTGTTATGACGGGGTCCATTCTTATGGCGGAGAGTGAGTGTTTGAACCCTGACTTCACCAGATTCACACTTTTGGGATTTCTTCCTAATTATACTCTGTTTTGATCCGGCTCTGCCGCGACACTGGTTGTATTATTTCAGAATTTATGTCCTTTGCATGATAAAAGATTTTCCACTTTGTAGACTTAGGATAGGTACAGGGGTTACCCCGGGGTCTCTAGTAGACCATCCGAATTTGGGTGCGAAATCCCGCTTTAAACTACAAATCCTTGATTTCAAACCTTCGACCTGTACTCGGGGCGCAAGATCCTAACGAGGGGTCTTATCCCTCGAAACGTAACTCGGGAATCATAATCCCTGGCCGTTACAAAGGTGGTATCAGAGCGAGGTTTTGCAATCCGAGTACAATAGGTTGAAGATGGTTTTGAAAATCGCCCAATTTCAATTGGTTTTGGAAAATGTTTAAAGGGCAAAATGAATTTAATTGGACTTAAAACTTAAATGAATAAAGGGGAAACAATCTCATGGGTAGAGACCAAAGCGATAGACCTCCCTTATGGATGTAGAACTCGGGGAACGGTAGGCAAAATACTAGCTTTTATTTACAGATGGGCCTAGAAAACTCCAAGGAACACCACGGAGGTCGGAGTGTCAAGTTAGGAGGCCGTGAGGTTCTTGCCCCTCCGGTCAGCCGTCCCTCGAAGGACGGCATAGATCGTCTCTGTGATTATATGCATTATATCCAATTGAGCCCGAGGGCGATCCTCCTCGAAGAGGATTATATTAATCTTGTTGAGTGCTATTGTGCATAGGATAACGAACTAATCCGTATGCCTTAACTTGAATAATGTATTGAATGTGTAAATGGGATAGCGGGAGGAAACCTTGACCTTTTGTAATTTGAATACCTGTCTTGTCGGAATAGTTCTTCCATAACTCAACCCCCTTGATGATTCCGATTCCGTCATCCGTCCCACCAAAATATCAAGGCATGTTAGCAAGGGTCGAGAAGCGTCTGGTCTCCCTGTTTCGAGTCCTGTTTGGTGTCCCACTATCTATGCTGCTATCGAGTCTTGTACCTGAGGTCGGTGTCTTCCACGGGAAGTTTGCGTGGGTCAACTATGTCTTCTTGCCGCACGAGTCTAAGCTCGAGTTCTACCCTCGCCTCTCGAAAATAGTGTGAGTGCCCTTGTGTCCTACCCAGCGAGTCATACTAGTGCCCCACGGGGAAACGGGGTGATGAGTCAGTGAATGGCCTTGGAGAATTCTATCGGTTATAGTCGTAGCCATTCTTGTGGTTGCATGATATAGTATACTGGTGTATTTCAGCATGACTTGCCTGATATCTTGCACGGTTGCTCTTATGAGATTTATGTGTCATATGTATGGGACTTCCATGATTATTGTCTTCCCATGAATTAGGCCCATGATAGTGTGGTCAACCCTTGTTGTATGTTTAATATATGAGATGACTGTCCTAGCATGCTGAATTAATCTAATTAGACCTTGTTGACTGTGTACATGTTTAATGAGCAATTCTAGTATCATGTAATACATATACCTCCCAGTTATAAGCCCTCGTATGATTGTGTGACGTCCTAGTCTTACTATGCGAATATGGATTTATGTGATGAGATAGTTGCTATACCAACCCTGCATGAACTGACCATACCCTTAGCATGATTTTTAGGGTACATCTTAGCATGCTTTCCGTAATATTATGACTTGCTTAATTGTGTATCTAAATGAGTGATAAGTCATGCATATGATATCCTGTGATGGTTGCTAGATCTTGCATAACTTATACCATATATGTCCCATGTCAGTCTGTGCATACATGTTCTTAGTCTGTCAAGCATGATTGGTGAATGAAATGATAGGTTGCTAGCTTGTTCTGCGCACATATAAAGATGATTATATGAACATGTTATGAATGCATAAATCGATATTCCTTGAGATAGGTGCATACTAGTGTGAAATAATGTGATGATATCTCTTGATTTTTATGTGCTTGTATGCCACAATTATAAGGGCATCGTTGTAACTCTCGGGTTGGGATCTTCTCCTTGGTCTCGTCGTCCCTAGTCCTGGTCCATGTCTGAACCCTTAAGGAAGCTGTGTTGTCCGCCCTTGTCTCTCCCCTATCTCCGTAACTTCTAACCCTTATGATCCTTCGATGAGCGCCGATATGCAAGAAAGTACCGACGACCAAGTGGCACTGGAGCGGCGCAACGGAAGTGTGATGGGTCCATGACCCCTAGGCCCCAGGAACAACGTCACCGATGGCAAAAAGGACGAATATGCTTCAAAGATGACAATTGTGAACAGGTTCCTCCCAGCTGACACGAGGAAGAGCATTTTTAATTCAAATCGTGGATTCTTCTATACTAATCGGAATTGATATTGTGTGATAGGCCTAGAACTGACATAATTGAATGTGTGATGAAGGATGTGCTGAACTGGTAGCAATGATTGCCTGACTAACTTGTTTCTATGATGAAGTGCCTTGGTGCTTGGTATACTGACTTGCTGGTGAGTAGGTTATGGGTTATATGTCTAGTGGTGCTTCTTCTTGGGCATGAGTCGAGAGATTCTTCGGTAAGCTAGGTCGAAAAGTGGCAGAGGGATTGGAGTCTTTGTTCTTGGTCATGAGATGAGCGAGAGGGTGTGCAGGATGGATGCGTTAGCTTGAGTAGCCGAGTGAGTTGGGACTGGTCGGAGATAGTGGCCAGTGAGTTTAGTTGAGCTCCAGGCAGGTCTTAGGTGAGGAGTGGAGTAGTATCGTGAGACTTCGAGGGAAATGTCCTAGTGAGAAGTGGTAGTCTAGGCAGGTAGTGTTTGCAGGTAGTATAAGAGAGTGGTTGGCTGAGGTCTAGACTAGTTTCATTAAGGTGATCTTGAGATTGGGTATGGGTAGAGGTAGTTAAGATAGTTCTAGAGGTGGATGGGCGAGCTAGGAGTTGATCGGGGGATTTTTGAGGGAGGTGTTGTGAGACGGATTAGTGTGCTAAGGAAGGTGTCTAGATGGTCTATGAGCGGATCATGGGCGGCGTCGAGGATGATCGATTAAGGAACATCTGAGGAATCGTAGAATTTGGGACTAGGTGGTGTGTACTGTGAGTGGGAGCGATTTCGGTAAGGGATGAGGTTGAGGAATTGCCAAGGAAGAGTAGTATGAGGTTGCTTGGGAAATTATCGATCAGGGTTGTTCGTGTGATGAGTATTTGGGGTTGTTTAGATAGGATTGGTAATGCTTGGGGAAATTATGAGTGAAGGATTTCTAGATGCGTTGTTGAAGGATTTTGGCATAGGGAATGAATCGGGATTTATGAGTGGAGGTTATTGTGGCGATTGAGGTATTTGAGGATGTGAGATGAATCTTCGAGGAAAGGCTAGTAGCTAGGCTAGGATGTAGTTGAGATTCCTAGTAAGACTGTGGGCTTAAGGTTGAAATAGGGAGATTATGAGTATGGATTTGGGAACTAGGCAAAGCAGAAGGTATTGAGGACGCTAGAGGATAAGATATTTTAGAAGGTTGGTGAAGTTGCGATACTTAGAAAATTCGGACGAGGATGTCATATGAATTCGGTGAAAATGATGATCGGTGCATAAGGGTTTATGCGGTAGAGATTTCAAAGTTGAGGAAGCGTGATCTGAGGCAATTTGGGGAAACATGCGGAGTTGAGGGAACTAGTCCAGGTAGAGTATGCTGGGAAGAGGATCTAGAGTGGGTCGGCTTGAGGGTCATCGTGATTCGTGGTTGGGAGTACCACTAGTTGGGTTTCTGCGTTAGAATTGGTCAGGAGTGTCAGGTGTGAGATGGTCAGCATAAGTTGGGTCCTTAGAGGTGGATGGTTAGTGAGAGTGGTTAGTGGCGTGGGAAGTATGATCAGGTTAGCAAGGTGATTCGAGATGTCTCTTTAGGAGATGATGGTTGGGCGGAGTCTTGAGAGCCTAGGAAGAGTAAGCGAGATTGTTAAGAAGTGTCTTCTAGATCAATCGTGAGAGCGGTTCAGTTGAGGACTCAGAATTTTCTATTAGAGGGTAAAGATGGGACTGATAGAGGACCCCTAGGGCAAGGACGTGTTATATATGAAGTCTTGGTAGTAGATCGAGTTGTTCAGCTTGTCGGAATGAGGGAATTTTGTGATTTGAGAACTCCGAGAGATAGTTTTAGATGGTCGAGTGGAAGGTAGGACTTGAGATCGGGATGTCGAAGTGGATTGGCCCTTAGATGGCTTGATGGCATAGGAGTTGGTATACCTAGTAGTTGGTTTGAGTATTCGGCCTTGATTGCGAATAGTTATGAGGCTAGGAAGGTTGTATGTGGGCGGGATACAATGGTGCCTAGAACTGGAAGTGGACTGAGTTGGTAGACCTCGGTGAATTTGATCTTAATGCAAGAGTTGACGGGTAGTGGTCGTGTCGTGTCATGACTGGTAGTTATAGGCAGGTTCTCTTGAGGATGTGATCTAGCATATGCTTTACTTGGGGCCGAATGTGGTGCGAATTTTATGCTATAAACGATGTTGATTCTATGATGTATGGCCGTCGACAATAGTGAACTGTTAGTACTAACATAGTTATTTCCTAAACTCGATGGAATGCTAATGTACGGAAGTACTTGTTTGCCTCTAATGCGATGACGCTTGGTAGTAGCATGGATATGACGTGCTTATCTGATTGATATGGTGTGTAACTTCTGTGAGATGATGTGATAAATCCTACCATGAACGGTACGATGCTAGATATGTTATGTTATGTGACTGTCCGTGACATGAGTATGACCTGGTTCTGAATGTGTGATACGATTGCTATGATATATGATGCCTTGAATTAGAATTGCTAGGATTATAGAACCGAATTGATGAGATTTGATTCTGACTTGGAACCTAGGAAGAGAATATGGGATTAGCCCTTAGAGGTGGATGATTCCACCTCCTGAGATTTGAAAATTTGCTTGACTAACGCTGGGTTAGGGAATTTTTTAACAGTGTTTTAAAGAGGACGTTGTGATGTTTTGAGTTATGATATGACCGAGGAGTCGGAGTAAGGATGTGGTAGGGGCCCATATTACATTCTTGCTACGGTCTTTTGGGGATATTATGATCACGGCAACGGTATTGTGAGGATCTCATGGGGGCACTTATGAGATGTTTACCGAATCAATTGCATGATCCTTGGACTCACCAATTTCAAACTTCATCCCCAGTTTTAAAAATGATTTTAGTCTCGAGGACGAGACTTGTTTTTAGAGGTGGATGATGTAAAGGCTCGGATTTTCAAAATCCTAATTTTTTTTGGAAAAAAAAAAGAATTAAAAGCGAATTTAAATCAAATTTAAAACTCGTTTAGCGGATTCCGGCCGGAGTATAAAATTTAACGAACGATTCCGTACTTTTACCTCGAAAATTCAAAATAATTATCGGTTGACGATATCCTTGTCGATTTTAAAATCTAAATGAATTCGGGGAAACTAACATTCGGGAACTAATTGCGGGATTCGAAATTCACGTATTCGAAATTTGCTTTCGGGTATTTGTTTACCCATTTCACACTCAATTCTCACCCACTCCCTCACCTTACCCTGCAAACCAAACCACCCCCCCCCCCCCTCCCCTGTCTATTTCCCCATCCCCATCGTCACCATCTCCATCACCTCACTTCACCATCACCATCCCGCTCCTCATCTCACTCCATCTTCATCATCACCAACACCTTTCCGTTGCGCCTTAGTACATCCTCGCCATTCACCATCACCATCCTTCATCGCCGCTCCCCACCCCCACAGCCTCCATTCCCCGCAGCCAGCGCCACCACCGTCGCCATCTCACGCCGCCATCACCGTCACCTTTGCCTCCCCCGCAGCCTCCACCAACGCCACCTCTCCTCACCTTCCATCGCCATCGCCGACCGCATCTCACACTTCATCACCATCGTCTCCTCCTCCTTCTTCCCTCCTTCTACCTTGAGCCACCAGCGGAAGGTCCCCCACACCCCTCGGAGCCGCCAGGGGCTGCCAACGCCGCCACCAGAACCATCGACGAGCCACCACGACCCTTTTTCCTCTGTTTTGGCAAGCTAACTTCCGATAAGCCGTTCTCATCCGTTTTCGATCGGAATTGTTCCCGAGCTTCACCATCATGCTCACCAATATGCGGTGCAGGACCGACAAGCCATCGCGAGCCACCGAAGACGCCCAAAACTCCGATCGAGAGCTCCAAAGTCGCGAAAAACCCATCTCGGTGAGCTCCGAATTTATCCTCGTTTCGATTCGTATTTTGGTCCTTTTCGATGCTTAGGCTAGTCGGGAGTGAGCGAGGGCTGAGTGCGGCTTGATCGGGTGAGGTCGAGAGCTTCGGTGATCGTCGGAGCTCAGTCAAATCGGTGAGCGGCGACCAAGCATCGAGGCGAGGCGAGAGCAGGGCGAGAGCTGTGGGAGGTGCGAGCAAGGTCGAGCTGGGCGGAGCCACGACGGCCGGCGAGGTGCAGGCGGCGAGGAGCTTCCGTCGTCGTCGGTGTCGAGCTGCGTTGGCCATGGGCGGGAGCGTCGTTTGAATTTGATGAAGAGGATGATGCGTGGGCCCCCTTCATTATATATATATGTTATATTGTTATATTATTATTATATTATATTATATCGGTTCGGTTTGGTTCGATTCGGTTTGGTTCGGTTGGGATTGGTTCGGTCGAGTTAACCGGGTTATTTATGTAATTGGTTGCGGTATTTAAAATACTATAATATTATTCGGGAATTTAAATATAAAATATTATTTTGGAGATTTTATAAAGGGGTGGTTTATTAAATAATAAAGGGTAATTAAAATATCATATTATATTATTTGGGATTTAAAATATATTATTTGGACTTGAAGATTTAAAAAGGAATTTGGAAAAGAATTTCAAAGGTCGAAAAGTGATTTAATAAATAAATTGATAAAGGGAATTTAGCGAGTATTTTCAAGGGTCGGAATTCTTAACTGTTTAATTCGGAATTGAAATGGTTTTGGAACTAACTTGGGAATAAGATTTATTCGATGACTAACTAGCATGATAATAAAATCGTTTGACTAACGGTATGATAGGTGTGACTAATAGCATGATATTGTAGTGATTATTAGTAGTGATTAAATGTTCGGTATTTATAATGATAATGATATATATACTTATGGAAAGTATGAGTATGAAATAGTAATATGCGAATTTGGCTAAGTATGATAGGGAGGTTATATTAAGCTGATAAGTTGGCAAGTTATGATGAATGGTATGAGATAAGAGATGGTTGATCGTGATGAACTGAAAGTGTGGTTGATGCGAGCTTGTTAATTATCTGCTTGTATGAATGTGTGATATATGTGTTCAGAGTGGCTAGAGACGTATACTCAGTGTATTATCGTTATGTGCTTAGGTGATACTCTGTGATCGCGACTACTGTGTGTTGGATCCTTCTTTTGTTGATCTTCTAGCCAGGTAAGTACCTCCGGGGCTTACTCAGTAACCAATACCTCCTGCCTGATGTGTCATATAGTATATAGGTGTTGCATATGCATAAAAGTATGTCATGTAGTATCATGCTTAGGAATTGCACTTACGAATGAGCATTCTTATTCTGTATGCGTTTGAATGCAAAACGGCCGTTATCTGTGAGTCCTAGAGTCGTTGTTAGGGTCATAGGACAGCCCAGCTTCATCGGGTGTTGTCCTCCTTCAGTCATTTATATATATATATATCATGAGATACGAGATGAGCATGAGATACGATATGATGATGAGATGTGATATGCTATAGCATCGAACTGGCCAGTCTCCACCCTATATGGAAAGGGGGTGGTGGTAGAAGAAGGATATACCACTTGGTATTCTTTGTTAAGGCCTTACTTCATATTCTGCATATATGAATTAGGAGCATGATAGTGTGGTTAACATTTCAGTACTGCATGAAGGCATCCTTATTCTAGGTATAGACGTATTATATGTCCTCAGGGCGGTCAAATGACCCGCAGGCGAACTTTTTGCCTGACTTGGTGGTATAGTTTCAGGTACCCGATCCACTGCTTGATTTTGTGTTGTTATGACGGGGTCCATTCTTATGGCAGAGAGTGAGTGTTTGAACCCTGACTTCACCAGATTCACACTTTTGGGATTTCTTCCTAATTATACTCTGTTTTGATCCGGCTCTGCCGCGACACTGGTTGTATTGTTTCAGAATTTATGTCTTTTGCATGATAAAAGATTTTCCGCTTTGTAGACTTAGGATAGGTACAGGGGTTACCCCGGGGTCTCTAGTAGACCGTCCGAATTTGGGTGCAAAATCCCGCTTTAAACTACAAATCCTTGATTTCAAACCTTCAACCTGTACTCGGGGCGCAAGATCCTAACGAGGGGTCTTATCCCTCGAAACGTAACTCGGGAATCATAATCACGGGCCGTTACAGCAGGTTCCTGTCGGCCTTTTGCTTTGTTTGTGGTATCTGCAACTCCCTAACGGCGGAACTGTGGGCTATTTTCCATGGACTGAGATTGGCTAGGAGGTTGGGCCACTTGAACTTGATGCTAGAATCAGACTCCCTTCAAGCTTGTCAGCTGATCGTGGACAAGAGTCGAGATGCAAGGGTGGATTATCATCTGGTTAATCAATGCAGGACTTGGGCAGAAGAAGTAAGCTGGGTGGTTCGGGTTACCCATGTCAAGCGCCAAGCTAACCAAGTTGCAGATGCCGTGGCCAATCTCGCTCTCGCTAACTCCGACCTCTTCTTTGAATTTAGTTCAGCTCCTAGCTCTTTATGTAACCTTTTGAATGCTGATCTGGGGCACTTGCCTCCAGGTCCTATTGCTATAATTTAAAGGGCACTAGCCCACTTATTGATCAAAAAAAAAAGTTAAGATGTGAAAAAGGGTAAAAGTTGGAATCTCACCATGCCTCCAAATCCAATTTGTAACACAAAAAGCAAAAAGAATCGCCAAAGGAAGGCATCTAATTAGACAATTAGCAAGAAATGAAATTGAGTCACTGATCTTTTGTGACCTTTCCTGTGCTATTATGCCGGTTAATTTCTTTCTTCATTGATACAAAAGTAAATGGAATCTCTGCGTGCCTTGATCGATCGACCGAAGAATCTCCGGTGCGGAAGAAGTGCATCTTCGCGGATCTCGGTGTCGGAGAAGAGCTCGCCGTCAAAGCCATCGGCAAGGCTTCATCGGGATGGAGGATCCAGAACGCCTGGAGGCAGAGGGAGGCGGCCCCGATAACCCTAGGTCGGTGATGAATAGGCGAGGAGGGGAAGGAGGAGAGGGCGGCGGCGCTGGTGAGCTTCGCCTGGAAGACGCTCGGGAGAGGGCCGCCAATGGTAGGAGAGGAGGGTCCCTTTTGACTGTTTTTGAGGACGAAGGAATTGTAGATGGAGATTGCTTGGTGGGGCTGTGAAGAAGAAGAACGAGCGCAAGGGAGATGAAGCGCGTGGGGGCCTTTTTTTTAATTTTTAATTAGGATTTGTATCCACCAATTAAATTGTTTCTTTCGTTCTCACCGAATCGGGTTGTTCTCACCCGAACCCTCCCCTATATACCTATATATATATATATATAGGTTGTGTCATGTGTTAACAACTCTTACGGTGTTGAATGTTAACAAATCAATATTCGGCAAAATTTATCAAATATTCATCACAGTCACTCAATTATTCATCAAAGCTTTTGTTAAAATTAATCAAATATTCATCACAGTCACTCAATTATTCACAATTTCCCAAATATTTATCAATATTCGGCAACATTTAAGAAATATTTATCACAGTAACACAATTACGAGATTGAGGATGGATACACGTGCAAGGGTTTGAGTTTTTTTGGGTGATAATTTTTTCTTAATTGGCAATAATTATTAATTAAAATGAATCTCTTAAATGTTGTCGAAAAGCTTTGATTAATAATTGAGTGACTGTGATGAATATTTGATAAATTTTGTCGAATATTGATTTGTTAACATTTAACACCGTAAGAGTTGTTAACATTTGATTCGTATTCTATATATATATCATCGCCATAAGTAACTAATATTCATCTGCTTATAATAAATCACCACAAGTCATGCTATCAGTCACACATCATAACGTTAGTCAAACGATCATATCATCATACTAGTTAGTCATCGAACAAGTTGGTTTCCCAATTTAGTTTCAAAACCGTTTCAAAACCTGAGTTAAGCAGTACAGAATTCTGACCATTGAAAACGCTCGCAAAATTCCTTTTTCAATTTATTTATTAAATCACTTTCCAACCTTGAAATTATTTTTCAAATTTCTTTTTAAATCTCAACCATTTTTATTTAATAAAGCCAACCCTTTATAAAATCTCCAAAATAATATTTTATATTTTAAATCCTTAAATAACATTATTTAATATTTTAAATACCATTAAATAATTAAATAAATAACTCATAGACCCGAACCAAACCAAACCTATTTAAACCCAACCGAACCCGCCTAATTATATAACTCCCAAACCGGTTGAACAAATAATAAAACAAGGAGGTGGGGCCCACGGGTGCTGACTAGGCAGCCCCACACACCTCTTCTTCCTCCTTCAAATTGGAGACTCCCGCCATGGTGCCGCAGCTGCTCGACGTCGTTCCTCGCTGTGCCTCAGCTCCGCCCAGATCCCGTTCCTTCCCCTTGTGCCTCCCTCAGCCCTGTGGTTTGCCCGTCCCCGTGCCCTCTTTCACACGCACTCGCACCCGCTCACTTGCTCTCGCTCTCCTCGCGTTCACGCCACTCTCCTCGCCGGACCTCGAGCTCGCCGGAGCTCTCGAGCTCTTCCGAATCCCCACACTTAGCTCTCACTCACTCTCCACTCGCCCACAGCCTGACCCAAGGACAGAATCGAATCGAAACAAAGGAAGGAAAGGCGGAAGCTCACCGAGGTGTTCGCGACTTCGGAGCTCTTGATCGGAGTTCTGGGCGTCGTCAGGGGCTCACGATGGCTTGTCGGACCTGCGTCAAACATGGGTGAGCGTGATGGTGAAGCTTGAGGGTGATTCCGATAAAAAACGAGCGAGAACCCATTACGGAAAGATGTTTCACGCTCGAACGGGGCGACGAAACTTCGGTGACTCGGTGGTGGCGCTAGGGGGCTCTGAGGCTGCTTTGGGGCACTTGTGGACGTTGGAGGAGGTGCGGGATGGTGCCGTTGTGGCTGGCCTTCAAGGAACAAGGAGGGACGAAGGTGTGTGGGAGTGGTTCTTGCTCTTGGAAATAACAGAGGAGAAGGGAGCGGTTGCGGCTCCAACAAATGGACGACGACGACGAGATGGCTGGGATGGCGGAATGAAGGTGTGGTGGTGGTGGTGTTGAAATGGAGTAAAGGAGGGAGTGGGGATGGTGAGCTAAGATGGTGATGATGGTGATGGCGTGAAGATGGTGAAGGAAGGGGCGGCCGGGCGGGTGAGGGTGATGATGATGGTAATGTTGAATGACGGGAAGAGGGGGTAGATTTGAAGGGGTAAGGTGAGTGATGGGAGTGGGTAGGGTGGAGTGTGAGAATGGGTAAAATAAATACCCGGAATTAAATCCCGATTACCCGAATTTCGAACCCAAAATTAGTTCTCGAATGTTAGTTTCCCTAAATCCCGCTTTCTCGATCGATTAAATTTTTAAAACCGAAAAGGATATTGTCATCCGATAATTATTTTAAATTCCCAAGGTGAAAGGACGGAATCGTTCATCAAATTTCAAATTAATGTCGGAATCCGCTAAACGAGATTTAAATCCGATTTAAATTCATTTTTAATTTTTTTTTCCAAAAATTTAGGATTAAAAAATCCGAGCCTTTACAGTTGCTGGGTCTTAAAGGCGGTTTCCGGCGCAGTCCACCATTTGTGGGACAGAGCTAGAATGAAGAAACGAGACGAGGAGATAGAAGCAAATTTAAATTACCTTTAACACCATGAGTGTAACAGCCCGAGATTATGATTCCCGGGTTACGTTTCGAGGGATGAAACCCCTCTTAGGATCTTGCTCCCCGAGTACAGGTTGAAGGTTTGAAATCAACAATTTTGCTTTTAAAGTGGGATTTCGCACCCAAAACCGAGAGGGACCGCAATCCCCGGGGTAAGTCCCCTATACCTGCCCTATGGCCTAAGTCGCGAAATTCATTGATCATACAACCAAGAAGATTCCAAATTCATACATAAGATTTCCCCGACGAAGCCGGGTCAAATTGTGATAAAAACATCCAAAACCAAACCGTTAATAAATTGGTGAAGTCAGAGTCTCGACTCTCTCTTTTCGCAATGTTAGACCCTGCGGTCATGCACCCAAACCATCCTCAATAGTGATAAGTATAATGGATACCTAAAAACGTTAATAGTGGGCGGGATCAGATGATGCCCACATGGGTCTGTCCCTTCATTAAGGGTGCTGCCCCCACCATATGTACACACATACGCTATACCTAATAATCATACTTCTAGATGCAAGGCGGAATATGAACACACTAGCATGCCCCTAATATCAAGTGTTAAATAATAATAATAATAATAATAATAATAATAATAATAATAAGGCCTTATCACAGAATAGTAAATGGTATATCCCTCTCCTACCTCCACCCCCTTCCGATAGGGTGGAGACTGGTCAGCTCGTGAATGCATTCCATTCCATCATAATCGAATCGACCTACAGGCCCGACTCGTAATCATATATAAAGCCCACAGGCAAATCTCGTAATCATAGTCATAATATAAGTAAAGGAAGTTCCATCTGACTCGATTGACTCAGGAAGGGACTCGATGGGACTGGGTCGTCCTAGACCCTAGCAAAGACTCTAGTTACTTCACAAATAACGACCGTTCTGTTTACATACGCATAAAGAAATAGAATGCTCAACGATCAATGCAACCTAGCAGGATACGACATGGCATGCAGATCATGAATGCAAGCACCTAGTATATCATGCACATAAGGCAGGAATATCTATTCGATCTGAGTAAGCTTCGTAAAGACTTACCTGGAGGTGCAGAACAACATTGTAGCAATCACATAGTTCAAAGTCACCTAACAATCATCATGGAAGTATAAGTCTATCTATTCAAACATTCAAGCACACACGATGTCTCATAATTCCACATATCTCATCATTACCATTTCCTCATCACCATTCGTTCATCTCATATCTCATACCTTAATATAACTCATCATCTCAATGTATTATCTCAACTCATCATTTCAATATCTCATCTCAATGTTTCATCATGCTTTAATTCACTATCATATCATATAGCATTTTTAGTAATCATGTATCATCATCTCATATAAGTCATATTCATACTCTAAGTCATATCATACTTTAAGATATCAACACATCATAATCTCATGTTTAAGGGCATATATCAACATATTATAATTTGTACTCACATAAGTTATCAAGTTATTCATCAAGTTAGGTAAGGTAAGTCATTTTCCAAATATTTCCTAACTCTTTTAACTCTCAAGTTAGCTCAAATCATTATTCAAACACTTTCTCAATCGTACTTGACTAAAAAATCCACTTACAAAACATTACCCTTCAATTCAAATTATTTTATTATTTTATTAAAACAAATCCGACAATGTTAGAATATTTCAAAAATTTCCGTTTTCACATCTTATTAATCCAATTTCATTTCGCAAATCAATTTACATCCTCTAAAACCTATTTTCCAAGTTCTCTTTAAAATTCAAGTCTCATGATATAATATTTTAAATCTCAATAATAGTATTATATTTTTAAATCTCAATAATAATATTATATTTTTAAATCTCAATAATAATATTGTATTCTTTTATTTTTCTCAAAAATAATATTGTATAATGTGTAATATACCATAACCAACCCTAATTTATTTAACCTCAGCCGGATTTGCCATAAAAATAGGCCCAATTCATTTTTCTAAAACAAAGCAGCAGATCCGGCCCAAAATAAGGCCCAACCCATTACCCATTTTCGGACCCAAGTACCCAAACCCAACTCCTTTTAACCTGAACCAGTTTTTTTTATTAAAGAACCGAACCCATTTTTTTTTAAAAACTTAACAAAATCGGCCCTCCCCTATGCTCACTGTTCATCTCCTCTTTCAAAGAGCTCTGTTCGAAAATCAGGAGGAGGAGGAGGGAAGGGGAACCTCGCCGGCGACGTTACTCAACTCCGACCACCCAGTCAATACCCAAAGGCACGGAATCGAAAAAAAAGGAGGAAGAAGGAGGTGCTCACCGAGGGGTGTGCGGGGTCGTCCTTCTCCGGAGATGGAGCTCGGGGCTGCGTTCGGGCACGTCGAAGGAGGTTCTTCGTACGAGGATGCCTGGGAGAGGTGTGGGAAGATCAAAGGAGGAGCTTTCCTCAGCTTAGAGTCGGAAGGAAAGAGGAAGGAGACCTTACCGAGCTCAGACTCGAAACAGGGGCGGAAGAGGGCAGCGGCTGTGCTCTCGGACCTCCGAGCCTTTTGGGCGGCGTCGCTGCTAGTCGTGGCTCCGAGGTCGTGTGATGGTGTTGTGGTGGGCGGCTCGCAGAAGGAGAAGAAGGATTGGAGGATGTGGTGCTCGGTTTTGGTGCTTCGACAAAACAGAGGAATGCGAGAGGGAGGCTGCGGCTTCAAGGGTGAGAAAGAGGGTGGCCAACGGTGGTGGTGGTGGGACTGGTGGCTGTGGGGTGGTGACGGGGCTGGTGGTGGTGAGCAGGGCCGTTCCGATGATTTCGGAGGCCCTTATTATTTTTTTCATATTTTTATATTATCATAAATTCATATTTATATTTATAAAATACCATAGGGTGAAAAATGAACTACTTAGTATTTACATAAAAATAATGTAGTATATATATATATTTTTGTATTACTAGATGTTTTTTTTTTATATATCCAAAATTAAGAGAAAATAAAGTTTAGGAAGAATAAGAAAAAAAATTGAGGTGAAAGTAGGAAAGAGAGGGCTTGGAGAAAAATAGAAAGAAAGGAAAATGTGGGCTGGGGAAAAAAAATTGAGATGGGTGAGATTGGGAATCAAACCTCAAACCTAGACCCCAATTCACACCATTTATTACAAGGCCACCCAATCACTACGCTACCAAATGTTATTGAATACATTTGAAAGCTTTATATATATATATATATATATATATATATATATATATATATATATATACTAATACATTATATTGGACCCCAAAATATTTGGGCCCTGTGCAAACAGACCGTTTGCACCACCCTCTGGGCCGGGCCTGGTGGTGAGTTGTGGTGCAACAATGGAGGAGGAAGTGAGCTCTGCTCACGGCACCACAAGGAAAAAAAAGAGGTAAGGAGGTGTTTGGGGTTAGGGTTTATGTGTGTGTGGAAATGGGTCAAAGAGTCTGATTTTATGGGGAGTTGGTGTGCAAGAAGGGGCTGAGTTTGGATGAGATCAAGAGGTAAGCTAGTTTGACTCCTTGCCATTTCAAGGGGTGTGAGAAAAGGGAGGGGAGGAAAGCCATTGTGGGTGTTTCATTATTTGGGAAAAAAGACATCTTTGGGCTTGAATTCAAACATCACAAGTCTCCAAGTTTGGGCTGAAATTTTGGTTTGGGTGAGGATAAGGTAGAGCGAAAATTTTGATCCCGAACACACAAATTCGAATCCCGAAATGAGTTCTCGAGAGTTAGTTTCCCAAGGTTAGTTTTCCGAATCTCGCTGTCTCGATCAATTAAATTTTCGAAAATCCGAGGATAGATGTTGCCATGTCGAGTTAGTTTCCGAAGTTTTATTTTTTTTGGTCAAAAATCCGTTCAATGAGTTTTAAAATCCGATTTAACGAGTTTTTCCTTTAAATTCCAATTTTAAATTCATTTCAATTTTCCTTTTTTCCGAAAATCTGGATTTGAAAATCCGAGCCTTTACATCATCCACTTTTAAAAGCAAGTCTCGTCCCCGAGACTAAAATCATTTTAAAGTAATGGGATGACATTTGAAATAGGTGAGTCCAAGGATCTTGTCACTTATCCCGCAAGTACCTCATAAGTGCCCTTATGATATTCTCACAGTATCATCGTCGTGATCATAATATCTCCGATAGGTCATAGCGAGAACGTGATATGGGCCCTTACCACATCCTTACCCCGACTTTTCGGCTATATCATAACTCAAAAGGCATCATAGCATCTCCACTAGGTCTTAGCAAGCAATCTATAAGGGCCCCTATAAAATGCTTGTATCCACTTTGTGGGGCGTTATAATGCAAGCTCGGGTCGAAAAAGTTTAAAAAGGGTTTCTTGATTTGAAAAGGATTGGCCTCAAACCATTAAAATTCTCGATCGCGTTTGGTCTCTCGAAATCCAAGTTAGTCCTTTTAAATAATGTCCAAAATCCTGCAAATCCGACGTTAGTCAAGCAATTTCAGAACCCAGGAGGTGGAATATGCTATAGCATCGAACACAACCACCACTCATCCATCATCAACTCTCAAGTCAAGATCAACCTTATCTACGTCTACCAACTCAAATCCGATAAAAGTCTTAAGTACAATTGCATCTCGCTTATCATATATTCCACTCGTAGACAACCTCTCTAGCCTCATAAACATCCTCACTTCAAAGCCTAATTCCCAAACCAATTACTGGTATTTCCAAGCTTAGGTCATCAAGTCATCTAAGGATCAACTTTCCTCAATAGTTCGAGCTCAAGTCCTAACATTCCAACTAACCATCTAGAACCCACATCCCAGAATTCATAGCCGTCCAATTTCCCATTTCGACAAGCTTGACATCTTGTTGTACATATTTGTACCTCTTTTTATTGCATCTTTTGACTTCTTATTTCATTCGATTCCTAAAGAAAAGGTTCAAAATAATGCAAACTTTTGTAAGAATGAGCTAACGTGCAAGAAATAAAGTCTGCACAAGTTTTGGTTTGAATATGCAGGAATTGGATTGGAATCGGAGTCAAAACAAAGAAGCCAAGAAAAGCAGAGAAGAGGTCGAAATCGACCCACATGGTCGATATCGACTACAGAACATCGACACAGAACTGAGTGTCGAGATAGATCATCACACAGCAGAAGAAAAGCACTCGATATCGATCACCCAACATCGATATCGACCCTGGTCCTGGAAATCAAGTGACGCGGGCGCGTTTGGGCAAGCCGCGGGCGCGGCTCCTGCTTGATGCGGGCGCGACTGAGACAGCTGCAGGCGCGTCCAGGCGCGGATGAGTTCCGGCGTAGTGTCTTCGCTCGATTTCTCTTCTTGAGGGTTTCGGTATGTGTTTAGACGATTGTTTGGAACAAGGCAATGAAAGTATTCATAACCAACGTACAACGTCAAAACCGACGATGCATAGGGATTAGCAACGTCGGATATGACGTTGCTAAGCCCGATCCAACCCATTGGGCTTTCAGCTTGCAACGTTCGATCGGACGTTGTGACAACGTCAAATCCGACGTTGTTACAACGTCCGTTTTTTTTCCTCAAGGCAAAATGACGGTTTCAGCACAATGTCGGATTTGACGTTGTTACAACCAGTGTTCTAAAAAGCGCTAGGCGGATCCTAGGCGGTGAGGGGCCGCCTAGCGCCTAGGCGGCGCCCAGGCGGTCAAGGCGGACGCCTAGGCGTGCTTAGGCGGCCATTTAGCTCTAGGCGGAGGGGGGTCGCCTAGCGCCTAGGCGGTGCCCAGGCGGTGCCTAGGCGGTGCCCAGGCGGTGCCTAGGCGCGATTTTTAGAACAATGGTTACAACGTGAAATTGAACGTTGTTACAACGTCAAATCCGACGTTGTTACAACGTCTGATTTTTTTCCTCAAGGCAAAATGACGGTTTCAGCACAACGTTGGATTTGACGTTGTTACAACGTGAAATTGAACGTTGTTACAACGTCAGATTTGACGTTCATTTGCGGTATATACAGGGAACGCGCTTTTATATTTTTACTCCCTTCAGTACTCTGTTTTATTTTAGTGTTTTGGCTTTTTATGCTTTGTTTGATTTGGATAACCCAGTCGTGTATTTTGTAATATATATATTTAGCACGACCTTTGTCTATATTTGTTTAATATATATGTATTAATAAAAATTGTGTTGTATAATATATATACACTAAACCGTTGTGAATTTTTGTCGGGGCTTGAATTCAAGATGAAGATAAAAACAATCAACAATGAAATTGATAGTGAAAGGTAATGAGGGAGTATAGAGAACAATTGTTAAGGGAAAAAGATGTATTCCTTACATAAATTACAAGCTCAGTAGCTACATAAACGAGGCCATACTTCTTATACTAAGTTATGCATGCGACATGTCAACAAGGCCAACAACCCCAACGGGTTCTATCTCAACGCCAATTGATCGACAATGAGAGGAATAATCCGCTAAACTTATATGTTGTTCATGATATTTCAATTTTTTTAATGTGAGACAACCCCATATTACAACAAGGTCACCCCTATGATGGTTAGTTTCTATTTTTTTTCCCCATTTATGATTGCATCAAATCAATGCGATCATCTTCTTTGTAGATCCTACTCATCGGACAAAGGAAATCTGTTGGGGAAAATTAGGGCTTGAACTATAGGCTATGTGAAAAGTACGTCCTGAATATAAAAAGTACTGATTTAGGGGGTGATTTTAACCTGAATCTATACATGGCTTTGATCTTTTTTTGAAAAAAAATTTGTTGACTGAAACAAATATGGTTTGATTGGGTTGTGATGTGACTCTAATGGAGACCTAAACTCAAAAAAAATATGGAGAACTAGACAATTTGTAAGATATTAAGGTTGATGGTTGGATTACTTGCATTGCATACATGAAACACATGATCAAGTAATAATTAAAAAAAGAAGAGGTAGGAAGTTTGGACAAGACATTGATTAGTACTCGGCACAATCGAGTTTATTTTATTACTTGTGTTTCAATCACTTTCGAAGTTGTAGCTTACATATGCAACCAAATGCAGGAAACGGAAATATGGTAAAACAAGCAAACAATATTTTGATTCAATACATCAGTACACACTACACAGTACTCGACATAATATATATATAGTACAATTTAATAAATGCAGACAATTGATTATTAAAGGAAAGACGTTGCAACCTCGAAGATTCCAAAACCTGAAGCGTTAGCCAGGTCTGAGAAGAGCTCAATCATGTTGGCCAAGCCCTTGTTGGATTTGTCGACTTGCACGGAGTGTTGCAGGATGCACTCGATATGAAATCCAACCGAGCATATAGTGCAGACGTATTGCCATCCAGTGGTGCAGTTTGAGCCGCACTTGGCATCGCACTGGATAGTCTTCGCTGATTCAACCCATTTCAGCTGGAGCTGATGAGGCGGTTCTGTCATCGGATGCAGTTCATGCAGTAAGTACTGTGGCAGTTGGCTGCATGTTGGATGCACCCAGAACTTGCACTTCTTACAACTGCACAATGGACACGTATAAGGTTGACAAAAGGTACGTACAAATTGCAACACCCCTAGACCCTGCTTTGAGCGGGATTTAACTAAATGGTAAATACACGTACCCGTAAACCTTTAGATTGAGTCCTCTCTGGCCAGCCTTAAGAGAATGATTGCATATCTGGCAGCGTCTGAACCGCTTCTTAGTGTGGAATTCGAGCTCATGCTGCGGGTGGAGGAAGGTAGAGAGTCTCGGGGGGTGTTTTGCGCAAACTGGGTGAAGGTGGATGTCGCAAGGCTCACATTTGTAGCGTCTCCCTTCGCCATTGGTGAAGCAATGCTCACACTGAAACTCTATATTAGAGTAGACATCCTTCACCGGATGGTCCTTGTGGGCAAACGTGGTAAAGCTGCTGGAGGCGCCGATGTGGGGAGGATGAGCTTGTCCACCAGCAGCGGCAGCGCCCATGACTGGCTTGAGATTCACCGGATCACCGGAGCAAACCTCGTGCAGGAAGTAGTTGCAGCCAGCTACCTCGCAGGAGTACGCCCATCCAGAGTCGCCGCTGGACACGTGGCAGCTACCGCATATGAAGGTGCGGGACAAGTGAACCTTGCGCAGTGGATGAGGATGGGTGAAGTGATGTATAGTGCTCCTCTGATTTCGAAGCATTTCAAAGCTTTGTAGTTCCATCTCCTTCTCCCTCTTCCTCTCTTGTTCGATCTCCTCATCCCGTTTCTTCATTTTGCGCCTGTCCCATAAATGTGTGGCTGCACCTCCAGCTAATTTCATGCTCACGAGTGCCATTGAGATCAATTCAACAGAGATTGCGCACTGTACTCGATCTTTTTTCTTTCTTTGTTTGTAATCAGCTAGTTAAACTCCTCATCTTATATACTAGTGGTGATTGAATATATTGGCCAACATTCATGAAGCAAGTTGCCAAGTTAGATGAAGTCTCCTTTTACAAAAAATACATAAATAAGACAACTAGGCAATGTGAAGATGAAGTCTCCTTTTACAAAGATAAATAAATAAGGCAATTAGGCAATGTGAAGATCGATGAAGTCTCCTTCTACAAAAATAAATAAGGGCGTGCTAATTTGGAATTATGTTTTAAATTTTAATTAGTTTAGTTTTTCTTTTGAAGTTTTTTCTATCCTTGGGCATATAATAAACGTATTAACTTAAAAATGAGTATATGGCTTGCTAATGCTTTATTACAATAAGGTCGGACAATCCTAATTAATACAAACTTATCAGCCAAATCGCTGTTCACAATGCAAAACTTTTTGTTACCCTCAGCGATTCATAAAGAATTTGATCAGATTAACAGAACGTTCTTCTAAAATAAAGATCTTCAACACCGCCCACTTATTAGCTGGGATAAGATCTGCAGACCGAAAAAATATGGAGGAATAGGGCTTCGGAAATCTAAAGAGATGAATGAAGCCCTTCAGATGAAACTTCTATGGAAAATTTTGGCCGAACCAAACAATGTCTGGGTCACCCTAATCAAACACAAGTATCTTCAGATGAAACTGACATCCCTCATTGACAAATTTAAATCTAGGCTAATCTGGTCAGTTGGAAATGGGACTACTATAAAATTTTGGACAGATAACTGGATTATAACTTCCTCTCTGAAGTCTAGGGAGGATTGTCCCCATATTAATAACATTGAGGAAACAGTTAGTTATTACATTTTGGGTGGAAGATGGTGGATGGAAAAACTTAATAACATGTTACCAAATGACTTAGTCAAGGAAATTGATAATTCATATTTAGATAGGCATTATAGAGTAGTTTTAGGGTCATTTAGATGTATATATTGCATGTTAATGGGTTAGTTTACTTGTTTGCTCATTTGGTTGTCAAAGTCGGAATCTACATGTTTTTATTGATTATTTCAGGTAGATGTCAATCCGACAAGGAAGGATGAAGCTCATGAATTATAAAAGAGACAAAAAGAGGAAAATAAGAGAAGAGCACGGGAGCGGAATTGAAGTTCGAGAGCCTAAGTGAAGAACAAGTCAACAAAAGTTGTCGCTCGACAAGCTGAACTTGTATTGCACTTTCTGGAGGCCTCGGTGGTCCGATTGACTATTATAAGCATGCGTTGGAAAGCTCTTTTCGAGAGCTTCAACTTTTATGTTGATGTTGAGACCAAATTCATAACAGAAAAATGGCAATAGACTGGAAATGCCACGCCTGCGGCCAAAAAAGCCGCACCCGCGGCCAGCACCTGGGCAGACAGCGTTTATTCTGTAATAGCAGCACCCGCGGCTCTTGAGGCCGCGCCCGCGGCCATGTTGGGCCAAATCACCGAATCTTTATCTTACCTTAATTGAACTCTATCTTTTAAGAACGTCTTCTAGGGTTTTATGACGGTACTTAGGGCTTTATAAAGACTTATTTTTGGATGTTTTGGAGGGATCTTTTGACTTTTTAAGAATTGAGGAACGACGTTTAGGAGCATGAGCAACTAAACTCATTGTTTTTTTCCTACGATCAAGACTTGGTTTTGTTGAATTGTGAGTTTGGATTTCTAGTTTATTTCTTTCATCTATTTCAATCTCTTTGTGCTCTTATTGTTTATGGATGGTGATTCTATCTTGATTCGCGACCTCGTTAGAATTGCATCATTGCTAGGGTTTCGATTCATATGTTTGTGAAGCTTAATCCAAAGTAGCAAGTACAATTGAGTAGATCTCGTAGAAAAGCTTCATTGTGTGAGAGATTGACTATAGGTTAAATGTTAGTTCTTTAGGGAATTAATATTGCTTATATGCTTCATATATCTTGAGACTTAGTGCTATTCCTAGGATTAAACCTTAATCCGTTTTAAGATTGCCTATAAGGGGTTATTAGAACTCGTAGGATTAATAACCTATTTAAATCAAGATAAGAGTAGATGGTAGAAAAGATACAACTAGAAGGAAGAACTAGGATCAAGGAGACGAACCAAAGTCGAGTATCGTATGTGAAACATTTCATTCATCATTGTCAACAAATCTAACCATTAGTTACATTGTTCATTTCATTTCATCTTTGTTTTCATACAACCCCCTTGGTTACTCTTGTTAGTGATTAAAGCATATAGAGTCACGATAGTTTCCTGTGGATCGACTCCGGGCTTACTAGCTATACTAGTTGGTTAGTTTGGATTTTCTTTTGATAGGAAAACGCAATGATTTTATCCTGTCAGAAATCCTAGATATTCCACTTCTCGTATCTCCCTTCGAGGATCGGTTATATTGGTGGCCTGACAGGGCGGGTTGGTTCACCACGTCAAGTGCCTACAAATTAATTACGGTTGAGTCCTCTTTAAACTTAGATATAACAACGCCTGGCTCTGGAAATTGGATATTCCGCCTAAGGTTAAAAATTTTTTATGGAAAGTTTGCCAGGATGGTCTCCCAACTGCTGCTAGGCTGGCCCAACGAGGGACTTCTGTCCCTTCCACTTGCAGCTTGTGCAACTGTGCGGTTGAAGACGATGTTCATATATTCCTTGAATGCCAATATGTGCGCTCTCTTTTCCGTCTCCCTACACACATAAACACAACAATATCCAGTATGATAAATCAATCACGAGATATAAAACCTATCATTTCTTTCATTGGAAACATTCTTACCCCTGGAGCCAAGGTGGAGCTTGCTTTTACCTGGTGGACGGTCTGGTACATTCGGAACCAACATGTATTCAAGCAGGTCCCCATTCCCCATAAAGACAGTTCTTTACGTATTATCACGACACATAAGGTGAATTGGAGTAAAACATCTCGTTTTGAGTGTTGTCTTGATGAGGACTCTCCCGTTCTCACTCGACACTCCAATCAACCAAGGAAGAAGAATAAACATGACAAGATTGCTTGGCGTAAACCCCCTTGAGGAACCCTCAAGTTAAATTTCGATGGCTCCACAATTGCAAACAAAGATAGCTCGGCGGGAGCAATTATCCGGTACTGGGAAGGACGTCCGATACACATATGCTATCAAAAACTTGGGAATCCAACAGGCTCTGCAACTCCGTATTGACAAAATCCATATTGAAGGTGATTCCATCATAATAATAAATCACCTAAATAAAAAATCTAAATGTCATTGGGAGATTGAACTGATCTTGTCCGATGTTACATTCTTACTATCGACTATGAAAGAAGTCTCATTCTTTCATGTTCCCCGGTTAAGCAATAGAGTGGTGGATAAGGTTGCACACCTTTGCCACTCTGCCTGGGGTGTCGATATTTACAATAATTCTGGTCTTTTAGACCTCATCCGTGAGGATGCCGTCGGGTAGAGCTCTGCTCGCCCGAATTATTTCCTAATAAAAATAATAATTTTAAAATATTTTTTAAATTTTAATTAGTTTAGATTCCTAGAATCTATTATTTTTTTAGTAGGAAATCTTTCTCGATTTAGGTTTGAAGACTCCACCTTGATTGTAAGACCTTGAGAGCTAACATGCAGGATTACTAAAGGATGATGAAAGACAAAACAAGGGCTTGGTTTCAAGACCTTGAAACCAGGATCTGTATATTGGTTCTAAATATCTGCTTTAAATCTCTGCACATTTTATGTTATATATTTTTAATGATCTAAAGTGCAGGAAATTATTTAAAGTCAAATGTTTGGGTCATACTTCGTTTTGGATATGGGCCAAAATATTGGGCCACTCGTTTTGGGCCGATTTGAGTTTATCCGATATTGCCTAATGAATATATTTGAAGGATTTGCTCAACATATTTTTCAAGATTATGTTACCAGACTTTGAAGATTCTCAAAGATCCTAACTAATCAAATCTCCTTGAGTTGGTCTAGAAGATTGCATCTTTGAAGATATGGAAAGAAGAGATTTGAAGTTTCAAATCTTAAACGGCTCGTGGCTTCTCTATTCTAGGATGAAGAACGGCTATATATTTTGAAGAGCTTGAAGATGATCGACACACTTGCTAAGCACTTCAACAGCGATCAAGAGCCTTTATTCACAGTTTCTCTCGTTTGGTTTCTCATAGAACTTTACTTGTTTATTTTCTGAGGGTTGAGAGAAACACTAGAGCATATTGTACAAGTCATTGGTTTTACACTAAAGAGTATCTCATACTCGAAACAAAGCACACTTTGGTGTGTGGTGAGGGCATTTATTTCACTTGTGAGGTTGAGTCACTAGGATAGAAGCGGTGATGCTTTATATAGAAGAAGGGAAGTTCTTCTAGGATATTCTAAGGCTCTAGGTGAAGTGAAATAAAGTGCATTTGAATCCTACGGGTTGTGGAACCCTAGGCGGGGATGTAGGCCAAGTTCGTGTCGAACCTCGTTAACAATTCGTGTGTTCTTTTATTCTGCTTTTAACTTTATATTGTGTTTTTCAACTGTCAAGTTTTGATACTCATATCAAGACCTTAACATGCAGGTTTGAAAAGATTGGTTAAGTTTTGATTTGCGAAAACCATGCAAACTCTATTCATTCCCCCCTCCCCTCTAGAGTATTATTCATTGTCTATTAGACTCTTCAAGGTTCTCATTTTAGGGCATAGGATGTAATATATCCAAGGACTATACGTCTATAGACGTGTGGTTTAATCTTTCCCGAGAACGATGTGTATCTTGTTCAAGTTTGTCACCTCATTTCTAAAAATTGTCTGATTATGAAAAATCTACGTACTCAAGATTATGGCCAAAGTACATTATAGCAGTTTTGCCTTTTGATAACCCGCTGAAAGCAGAAGCTCTTACTATTAAGTTGGGAATCCAACATGAGCTACAACTCCGCATCAACAAAATCCACATTGAAGGCGATTCCATTATAATCACAAACCATCTGAACAACATATCTAAATGTTCGTGAGAAATTGAGATGATCTTGTCTGATGTTAAACTCTTATTATCGACTATGAAAGAAGTTTCCTTCTTTCATGTTCCCCGGTTAGG
The DNA here is from genome assembly GCA_963922045.1 of Persicaria maculosa. Lineage (NCBI taxonomy): Eukaryota > Viridiplantae > Streptophyta > Magnoliopsida > Caryophyllales > Polygonaceae > Persicaria > Persicaria maculosa. The sequence goes on along the minus strand of OY998257.1, from coordinate 16,487,126 downwards.
TAATAGAGTGACGGATAAGGTTGCACACCTTTGCCACTCTGCCTGGGGTGTCGATATTTGCAACGATTTTGGTCTTTTAGATCTCATCCGTAAGGATGCTACCAGGTAGAGTTTGCTCGCCCGAATCTTTTCCTAATAATAAAAAAACGTTTTGCCTTTTGATAAATTGAATCTCATTGAATATGTTGTTTATTTTCACACTAGTGTAGGTCTCATTCCATGCATAGAAAATATATACGTTAATACAATATTGTAAATAATCTAGATAGATTTCAATAAATAAAAAATACAAGTATAAATAATTTTTCCATCAAAAAATTATATAGATATAAATAAAATTATTTTGATATATTAGATAATCTAAATATTTTTTATTTAAATATAAATGAAACTCACATTTATAAGGTAAAAGGTTTTTTTTTCTAATCTATCGTTAATTAAATTTCATGTAATTTAATAGATAGCTTTTTTTTAAAAATATTTTAATGTTATGTTTTTATTAAATATGTAGTATATCTTTATTATGTTAGTTTACTAAAATAATCTAGATATAAAATAACAATTTTTATTAAATAATTAATTTTAATATAAATAATTATTTTCACCAAAAAATAATCTAGATATAGTTTTGTTTTATATTTATATCAATTAACTATAATATATATAGATAAAGTGTGACTTGTGATAACTTTCTATAAACTATGACAATATATTATTTTAATAATTTATTTTCTTATAATCAACGACAACTTGTTACATAGGATACTATGCATCGATTTTAGTATATGTATATAGATTAATTAATGTGCATTTGATATTATATAAATATTGGTAGTAATCATAGCGTTAATGCAATGAATTATTTGATTAGTTATTATGGCACACCTTAGAGTGGATTCTGCTTTTGCTATACTTTGTTGTTCGGCTTATCAGGTAAGTTCCTTTATGGACTTGCTCAAACTGATCAGATAAACCTTCCTACATGTGGTCATATGACATACTAGGCATTGCATAAGCATTAAAACATGGCATGTAGTATCATGCTTAGGTTGCACTAATTTTATGAGCATCTGTTTACTCATTGCGTATGAAAAAAGAGCGGTCATTATTTGTGAGTCCTAGAGTCTTTGCTAGGGTTATCGGACAGCCTAGTCCCATCGGGCTTGTCCTCAATCGAGTATGTATAGAGTTGAGCTTGCGGTCTCGATTCACCATATGAGCATGATGATGAGGTTATTGATGCGCACTTATACCATCTGTGGATGGTCATTGCTATGCTATAGCACCGTACTGGCCAGGTTCCACCCTAACGGAAAGAGGGGTGGTGGTAGAAGAGGGATATGCCCCTTGACATTCTTTGGGCCATTGATTGTCTTTATGCATATTATATCCTTATAAGCATGACTTGCGTGTTTAAATTCCGTTCTGCATAAGAAGCATCTTTATTTAGGTATAACGTATGTGTATGCCTTCTTGTGGGATCAGAATGCATCAGGGCCTCGGTCTGATCCCTTGCGCTGCATATATATTTTAGGTTTGTTTGCAGATTATGTTTGATATGTGCTTCTATGGCGGAGAATTGTTGTAACGGCCCGGATATAAATACCCGGGTTACGTTTCGAAGGTTGGTTACCTTCGTTCGGATCTTGGAATTCGAGTACGGGTCGAGGTTTCAAACCTTAAAGGATCAGTATTTTAAAGTAGGGATTTCGAACCCCAAAACAATCTAACGCCACTAGGAACCCTTAAGCTGTCCTATGACTATATCGCGGAAATTCATTTTCGAAACCGGTGAAAGCGGAAGTAAAGTACAACTTGCCACGACGAGGCCGGGTCAAAACCAAATTATTAAAACATATATTCTGAAATTATATAACCAAATTAGCGGAGTTAGACATGTTCTTTGCAATCGCCCGGGGGATTCCCACGCCATAGGTGCTGGGCTATCTCATCATAGCATATCATATCTCATCATCATATCGTATATCATGCTCATGCCCGATGGTGCTGGGCTATCTCATCATCATGCTCATATATCGACAATACTGACTCAGGACACCCGATGAAGCTGGGCTACCCTATGACCCTAGCAAAGACTCTAGGACTCACAGATAACGGTCGTTCTGTTCTCAAACACACAAAGTAACCGAATGCTCATTCACAAGTGCAATCCTAGCATGATACTACATGGCATGCTTTAATGCTTATGCAACACCTAGTATGTCATATAATCACAAGCAAGGATTCTCTTTCGAATCTGAGTAAGCCCATAAAGGAACTTACCTGAATAAGCTGAACAGCAGAGAAACAAGGCAGAAGCAGAATCCAAGCAATGAATCACCAATAGTAAGCAATGTCCAACAGATCACAATCACCTAATAAACATACAAATATGCATAAGTCTATCTAATTCACACAAGGCGTCCCTAACTACCATACATAACTTCACATATCTCATTTCAGATTATTCCATCTTATCTCATCATATATCATTTCATGCTCATCTCATCTCAATATCTCATCCATCATCTCATCTCCAAAACGATTTCTCGAGGAAGTCAACTTAGAAAATCAAACAATTCTTTTTAAATCGTACATAGTCAAATTCCGACATTAAACATTTAAACCTTAAAACCAATCTCTCAAAATCATATTATAGAAATAATTCCGGCATTTTGTTGTGAATCCTTAAAGGTCATTTCCGAAAACTTGAAGACTCTTTTTTAAATAATTTATCAAACAATGCTTAACTAAAATACAATACCAAAATTAAATCCACTTTACAAATCATATTTATAAATCACAACCAATAAATCATTTTAAAATTCCCAATTAAACACATTTAATCAATACAAAAGTGCATATTCCAAATAATACCACTTTAAAGAAATAATTTTTATAATATATAAAATTCCAGAAAAAAATACTCCTCACTATGATAAATATTCTAATAATTAACACTGTATAACTATAAACCAACATCATATCATACATAACATATATTATATAGCAATATGAAATAATAACATAAAACAACAACAACCAACATAGCCCAAGCCTTAAGAAAGAACAGCCCACCCGGAGAGCCCAAACCGAAAGAGGATCCGAGCCCAGAGTGAAGTCCACCCCGAAAGCCCCAACCCGGATCCTAGAAATTGGAGTAAGTGAACCGAAAAACTGCCTGAACCGGACCAAAAGAAAAAGAAAGAAAAGGTAGAGCAGACTGACCCCTGACCTGTCTCCCTCAAGCTCAGAAAAGAGCTCTCTGAGAAGCCAAACAGAAAGCGAGAGGAAGGAGAGAGGAAACCCAGGTCACCGGAGCTCCGCGTCCAACCCAACCTGATACCGACTACCCTACAGGCTTCCCCGACCTCAAGCAACACTAAAACACTCAAGAGGACACAGAAAGGAGGGAGGGAAAAGGTGCTCACCATGGGTTGGTTCTTTGCCGGAGGGAGGGCCGTCGGGCTCGATGTGGCTCGTCGAAGTCGGTGATGCATAGATCTTGGACTAGGATGAGTGATGAGGGATTAAAAGGGGATCTTTTCGACTTTATTGAGCAAAAGGAGAAGAAGGAGTGGCATACCGATCGGAATGGGGAAAACATGGTGATGATGACGGCGTGGGGGGGCTGCTCGACGGCTCTGGCTCACCTGGAAGCTTCTGGGAACGGCTTCTGGCGTCTTCTGCTGCTACAGACGTCGGAGGAAGGTGGAGCGTGAGGATGCTACTGCTAGAATGCTCGGAATCGGAGGGAAATAGAGCCCGACTTCTTCGTCGGCGAAACAGGGGAGGCTCAGGCTGTCTCACGGCGACGACGAGGATAGCGAAGGGAGCTGGGTGGCTGCTATTGGTGGCGGAAAAAGGGGAGATGCTCAGGGGGTGAAGGAGGGAGAGAGGATGAATGAGATTGGGGTTTTACGATCGGTAAACAGGGCTAGCAAAGAGTGGTGCTTGTTGGTGGTTTGGAATCGAAAACGGAGGTGAGGCGGTGGCGGCACAGCTGGGAGGAGGATCTTTAATGGTGGTGGAATTGGCAATGGTGAGGGTCATTTTTTTGTGGGTTACAGAAATAGAAAGAGGGAGGAGGGAGGAGGGATTTTGGGTTGGTGGTTTCCTACAGAAGTCAGAAGAGAGGGAGGGGGCTCTTGTGGGCTGGTGTGAGGGGATGAAGAAAGTGTGAGGGGCGGGAGGGCCTTATGGTGTGAATTTCAAAAGAGGACAAATGCAAGGCAAGGAGAGTGATCCCCAACGGAATTCTGAACGAGAGAGAGAGAGAGAGAGAGAGAGAGAGAGAGAGAGAGAGAATATAGAGAAAGAAAACAATTACAATTTTGAGTAATGGTCCCCCTATTATATCAATTTAAAATCCCGACGCTCGATCCCAATTCCGCTCACTAAAACAAAACCCGACACTAGAAATTTAAATCGAAATTTAAATCATCTCGGAACTTAAATTAGTTTTATTAATGCCCGAAACTCGAAAGCGAAAAAAAATCAAACCCCGTCAAAATCCGAAATTTTAAAATGATGTCGGAATGATTTTAAAAGTGAAACTTGTACTCGAGGACGATTTTCTCCACTTTTACAAATTGCAATAAATAATAACATATTTAATTAAAATAATAATAATATAATATATAAAATATATTCGGTCTTTACAATTGCTTGGACGATCGCAATAAAAAAACTCACCTTATCACCTTGGCTTAAATATTTCATAAATATGAGATTTCATGTTTTGGTTTTGACCCGGCCTCGCCGTGGCAAGTTGTACTCTACTTTCCATTTGCGCCTTTTTATTTAAAATAAATTTAGCGACTTAGTCTCATAGGATAGGTTTAGGGTACTTAACGGCCCTTCGATTGGTTTGGGGTTCGAAATCACCACTTTAAAATGAAATTATTTGAGGTTTGAAACCTCGAACCGTACCTGAATTGCAAGATCTGAATGAAGGTATCCAACCTTCGCAACTTAACCCGAATATTCATATTTGGGCCGTTACAGCGGCACCATCGGAGAAGACGAGCTTAGGGATTGGGATGAGGCCGTGCTCGAAAGGCTCATGTCTAGTGCGGAGGCAGACATGTTCTTTGGTAGAGGGAGGGGCGGGTGTCCGTACCGCCCCAAATTCTAGATCGGAGGCGAGAGAGAACATAGAGAACCTGTTTCCCGAGCGTTGGAGGTGACGGTTTGGCTCCGATGGCAGGGGCTCAAATAGAAGAATAAACACATTGCAGGAGAAGAGGAAAAGGGATTATAATAGTAGGGGCATAATTGTCAATTTAGGACACCCACCTAAAACACTTATGAAAATGGACATGGAATAAAAAATGAAGTTTCAAATGGACACCCACCAAAATTTTCCTTTAAGATATAATGCTGAATATTTATAAAAATAAGTGGAATCATTAATTGAAATGTCAAAGTTATATTGACTTATTAATTGACGTGACTCAATAAAATAACACTATATTAATAAAGAATATGATATGTATGCGAATTACACCAGAATCTGTTCCAAACATCTGTTTTAGTATATATAGATTTTACTTGGGGTGGGCACAAATCCCGCAAATCCCGGTCCGGTCCCGAATCCGTGCCGCAAAAATTATGCGGGACGGGATGCGGGACAAGACTATGAGATCCCGCAAATCCCGGTCTCGTCCCGCATATATATATATTATATAATTTATATATATAAATACAAATCTATTTATATTTATATTTATATTTATATTTATATTTATATTTATATTTATATTTATATTTATATTTATATTTATATTTATATTTATATTTATATTTATATTTATATTTATATTTATATTTATATTTATATTTATATTTATATTTATATTTATATTTATATTTATATTTATATTTATATTTAATTTTGGTAGTACTAAAGATTTTAATAATTTAGTGATTTATATGATATATTTAGTTATTTTAAACACAGGTTACAATAATACTGTAAGGCTTGTAAGCAATTTGAAAATAAAAAATTAATATGGGTTTGGGGGGTTAGGGATTTGGGCTCTAGGGGGCAAACAAAACAATTTATTCTTCATTTTGAAATAGTAAAATCTGTATTCAATTCTAATCGGTCAGGGTTTCAGGAGGCTTGTGCTGCTGACAATGTTTTTTTGTATGAAATTGTACTGTTGGGAATGTTAACATTATGGTGATATCATTTTATGAAGTATGAACTATGAAAACATTTTTTTTATTTTTCAAGTTTTATAATATTTTATTATTTTTATTTGAGGGACATATCCCGTCCCGTCCCGTGTGGGATAAGGCCCGTATGGGATTCAAAAAAAAAGAGAAACCCGTGCCGGTCCCGTCCCGAAAAAATTAAAGCGGGACGGGCCTCATCCCGGTCCCGTCCCGTTCCATCCCGTCCCACGCCCACCCCTAGATTTTAGTTAATTAAAAATCAAGAGTCGAGTTATTTGACTAACTACTCTTACAAATGGCAATTAAAAAAATCCAAAAAAAAATTGTTTTTAAAACTTGTATCCACAATTTGTGTCTATTTAACTTGTATATAGATTAACAATTTGTAGGATAAAAATAATATTTGTGTGGCAACTCACAACTCATGCACTGTGATTCGGAGTTCATTATACATAGTCACATGAAAGATTCACATTGATCGATACAGTAAGTTCAACCTAAATAATTGAGGACATTTGAGAATCTTACATTGAAAGTGGACCATCAGTCCACTTGTATAGTTCGTCGACTTTCATCATATAAAAGTACGTACTTGAAACCAAGTTGGCAATAGGACAATCCATCAGTATAATTAAGAATATCTCTTCTAGTTGACACTTGATTAAAAGATTTATCATTTCATTATAATTAGTTAATTCAAAATTGAAATCAAGTAATTGAGTCGTTTCTCTAATACTATCCGCATTAGTGAATCTCTTCTCAGACTTATAACTTAATTTTTCAATGCAACATTAACTTAAAAACCCCCTATTTCAGATTATTATTTTTTCACCCCATTCATGAACCCCGATCTTGGACTCATAACTTACTTTTATTTATTTATCTTTTTTTATTAAATCAAATATCTATATATTAAACTCATAATATAATCTAAACTCATTTATGTTTATTAATAATACTTATTATTTTTTTTTATTATTAAAAATTACATATTATTACTTATTAATAATTTAATTATTCATGGTTATTTATTATAATTATTATAACTGTCGAATACTAAATTATACAGGTGTTCGACAAAATACGGTAATATCATAATTTTTTCTTCATCGAAACATATACAAAGTGGATGTTTATATATAGAGAAAATTAAATTAAATTCGAAAATAATTTTTTTATATAATGTTGCCATTTTAACCATTGTTTTCACTCTTATTAAAAAAACAATTGTTTTCACTTTGCCTTGGGCAACCGCACTCACCCTTCTCTCACGTGATGTGTGACAACTGGCCATGAACCTTGCTTTTTTGGGACCCGTGCAGACGAACCTTCAGCTCCCGATTCATCTTGTTTACTTTTTTTTTTCCACATTTTTTTTCCAGGCGGCATGGGTACGAGCTTCGCGGTTCACCAATGCGAAAGCTCTAACAACTTTGATAATGTACTGGATTATTTGGAACTCATAATTGAGAGTTATCGTGTTCATGGAGGCATATACATACCCCTAAGAGCATCTTTAACCATAATATTCATATTGAGTATCATAACTTACTTTTTGTCATTTCTCTCTCATCCACCTCATTTTAATATTTGATACTCCACAACCATGGTACTTTGTATGAGTATCTTATTTCACCTTTTGCATCAAAATTATTTTTTGTAATTTTTTTTTGTAAGTAAAAATCAAATAGGACCCACTATTAATATTTGATTGGGTAATATTCTATGGTATTGTGTCATATTGAGTATCATATGTATGATACTTGAGCTCACTTTTTCTTTTGGGTTCTTTCAAAAATATGATTTTTTCTTACATTTCTTTTTTTTTTTTATTGTTATGGTACTTGGAGTACCACCATTAAAGATGCTCTAATACATATAAATTCAGAAGCAATGTCACGTGTCTACTTTGAGCAAAGTAAGCAGTTAATTTTTGTGATGTCAGATTGGGCCTATATTTTGGGCCTAATTTCCGGGTTGTGTGAATCAGATTTGAGGCATCTGATTAGTAGAGTTTGGGCCGGGTATTATAATTGACTACTCGGGTGGGCCTAATATTTTTGGTGGATTTCGCTGTTGGTCTAGGCCCTTATTAATTGTAACATATATTGCTATTGGTTTATAAGGAATATATGTTATAATTAATTCGGTTCCCTAGATTAATTCGGTTTTGCTACTTGGATTGGGGCAGTTAGCGGGTAGGTTGTGGATTGTACCACCCATTTTACGAGTAATCTTGCAAAATCCAATCTACTCTATCAATTTTCAAACAATTAACACTGCAATCAATGTCAAAATTGTCTAAATTTCCCCAACTTACCAAAAAAAAATCGTAAGAGGAAGTAATGAGTATTGGGTTTTAATGGGGGCTAGCCGGCTAGGTAGACCTGTCAAAACACAACCCAACCCGAACGGCCGGAAAGTTTTTGACCCGAACCCGAAAATTTTGACCCGGAAATTTTTTCTGACACGAACCCGAAAACCCGAAAATTTTCTGGGTAATCTGGGTTTCAACCCGGTGACCCGATTGACCCGTTAATTTGACCCGATTTACCCAATTGACCCGGTTGATTTATAATTATATATGATTAAATTTTTTTTATAGAGATTCCAATTTATTACATTTTATAATTACAATCACTTGATCTTTGATTTTCAATTCAACTTTTATATTTATTTGTATTGTTTAATACTCCGTCCGATCTATAGTATTTGATTTTTTGTTTTTCAATAGACTTTTTTAAGAAGATAAAAATTCTAAAAAATATTAAAATATTAAAAAAATTATATGCTTATTACTAATTTCATGAAATTATTTTAAAAAATTATTTGAAAATTTGATATTTTATATATTATTACATTTATTAAAAATTATGAGAAATAATAAAAAATCAAATGTTTTTTAATAAAATGTAATAATATATAGAATATCAAATTTTTAATAAAATTATTTAAAATTATGATATTTATATATTATTACAATTTATTAAAAATTATGAGAAATAATAAAAATCAAATATTTGAGATCAGATATAGTATTTAATTACAAGCACTAGAACTTATGAACAATGTCTTTAATTTTAGATTTTTAAATTTATCGCAAAATTATCAAATTATAATTTTTTTAATTTAAAAAAGAAAAAATTGACCAACCCGAAATCCACCTGAAATGACCCGAAACCCGAAAATACCCGAAATCCGAAAATATCCGAAACCCGTATTACTTGGAACCCGAAGTGACCCGACCCGAACCCGACCCGAATGACCCGTTTGACAGGTCTAGGGCTAGGCCTATTTCATAAGAAAGACTCGACCAATGTGATTCATTCTTGCATCTTTAATGATCTTTCTGTTCTGGTTGCTCATTTATATTTCCCAATGTCATGGTGAAAAATCTTGCAGAACTCTCTCTAAACTTCAATATATAGCATTGTGCGCTTTAAACCATCTTATTGACAAAGTTGTCAACAGCTAAGCCACGACCTTAGAATTCCTCCCTTTATGCACTTAAATATATAATACCTTTTAAAAAAAATTAAGGTCAAGAATTAAAACATACACACGCCCTAATTTTTATTTTAAAATTGTTTTTACCTCCATAGGATTGATACATTTAAATCTAGGGTATCTTTTTTTCAAATTGATTTATAATTTAGATAAATTTGAGGATTTAGACTCGGGTCGAAGTATCGATCAGCTAAAAAAAGACTTCGCCATGACAACTAAAGATTTCAAAGAATGGTGAGGAGTATGGGTAACTAAAATGGTATGGTAGTTCGATCAAAAAATGGCATGGTAGTGGAAAATTGATGTGCATCGAATAAATTGCATAGTGCATCAATTTCGATCAAAAATATTATAGGAAAAAAACCCGAACATGGTTCGGGAAAAGAACTAGTTAATTATTAGTCTAAAACAAAAGTCTAGAGTTGATTAGTTTTATTCTAAAACTAATTAAAAATGAGAAAAAGAGCACATCAACTTATGTGTTTTAAACGGGGTGGTTATATGCATCCATGACAAGTGTTATATACACTAAGTAGGACGAATCTATGATTCGTCCCTTACAAGTTTTTTTAAAAAATATACGGACGGATTTAGGATCCGTTCGTTATAAAAAAAATTACATAGGACAGATTCTTGATCCGTCTTATTACGAAAAAAAACAAAAAAAAAATGAGAAAGGGAAAAGGCTGCTGCAGATTTCATTTTATTTTTTATAAAAAGACTATAAAAGGCAGATTATAGATCCGTCCTTGTTGGGTTATTTTTTAAAAAAAAGTTGTCAGGCACTCCACAATTTCTTTCCTTTTTTTTTTAATTTTTACATAGGACGGATCCTTGATCCGCCCTATGTAATTTTTTTTATAACGGACGGATTTAGCTAGGATCTGTTTGTATAATTTTTTTTTAAATTTGCAACGGTCGGATCATAGATCTGTCTCTTGGAGTGGATATAGCACTTGTCTCCGTTGTATATAGCAAAATCCATTGTAAAGAGCACGAATGATTTTTTCTTGTATATATAATTAAGAATTTTTTTTTAAAAAAATGTATTCTGAGCCTAATAATATATTTGTTGGGATTCTAAAACTTTGATATGAGAACAGCAAGTGCTTAGGGTTATGAATTACAGGTTAATACGGTCCGACCCGTCGGGACGACGGGTTGGACCCGGCGGGTCATGGATCGACCCGTCGGGTCAACGGGTCAACCCGGTTTTTAAAAAATTCGTTTTTTTTTTAAATTTTACCCAAAATCACTCCTTTTCAAAAAAAAAAATTTATCGATCCGGCGGTTCAACCCGGCGTGTCGACCCGGCAGGTCACGGGTCGCAAAACCCTCGACCCTAACTCGAATCCGTGACCCGCCATGACCCTTAACCCATCTGACCCAGACCCACCGGGTCCACGACCCGTCAAATCCGCCGAGTCACGGGTTGACACCCGTGACCCGTGGACAGGCCTAGGTTAATGTAAACTTTTTGCCTGTAATTTGTTTCTGCATAAGCCTTTGGTAATGGCAATTCTTGTTGACTTCGGTTTTCTACAGAGCAATTGGTTTGTTTTTATGTTATCCCTCAACCCAACCTAAAATCCTCATAAATGAGAATAAAGACTGAAAAAAAAGCAATTAGAGTAAATATTGTATTGAGAAGAACATTTGCAAATAAGAAATATTTTGTGGAAACTATAGTTTAATTATGACTTTTAGCAAGGCATTCAAAAGCCAATAAAAGAAAAGCCATATAAATCAAAGGAGTAAATTTGGGGAGAAAAAACTAACTGATAAGACATAATTATTAAATGTCCATAATTCAAGATTTATTAGTTATATATTACTACTACAAAAAACACATTTTATCACATAACCCAAATATCCCGGATGTTTAATTTTCGTGATATATTACACTTGAAACTTGTAAATAAGATTTTTATATTATTTTTTAATGGTAAAAGTAAAAATATCCCGGAGGTTATTGATAACGTCCGTAATATTAGATGATTATGTATGGATGTGATAAATTCAAATAACTCGAATGTTAAAAAATGGGCACACGCTCGGGATATTAGAGCATCCCCAAGAGATTCTCTATCTTCATTTTTTGGAGAATATTGAGATGGTTTTTTTGTCCAAGAGCTTCCCTATTATATTCTCCAAAATACAGAATGGAGAGAAAATATGGAGATCATTCCCTAAATTTGAAGAAAACTCTATATATTTTGGGGTGAATTCTAAAATGGAGAAGTTGTTGGAATGGGTTAAAAAAATATTCAGAATATTTGACTTATAATTCTCTATTTTAGAGATTATTTTAGGGAAGCTCTTGGGATTGCCTTCCTGTTTTCTAACCCTCTTGATAAATATCACGGATAGTTAATTCGGAATAATAGAATTTAATATTACTCCCTCCGTCTCAAAATACATGTCTTTTTAGGACTATGCACGAGAATTAAGAAGTATGTTAAGTGTAATGATTAGACCTAAAAAGTAGGTTAAGTGTAATGATTAGACTTTGATATTAGATTATTTGTTTATTTTTTTTTCAATTTGTAAGGAGGAGAGTAGGGGTGATGTAAAAATTAGAGTAATGATTAGATGTAAAAAGTAGGTTTAGTATAATGATTAAATCTAAAAAGTCATGTATTTTGGACAAAATTACATGGTTAAAAAGACATGTATTTGGGAGTATTAAAAAAAGAAAAGAAAAAGCACACTCTTTGAGTCTCCATCCCCAAATCCCTCTTGCCATTCACCCAAATTGCTCAAGCGTGTTCTTGCCCAATCTCTCTCCCTCGATTTCGATCTCAAACCCCATCCTTTGTCTCTCTGTCTCTCGCGTGAAGCCCTCAACCCGGCAGAGAGTCAGTATCCATCTTCATTTTAGACGTCGCATAATAAGCTCAAACCTCTCTGAAGGGCGGTGGACAAATCGCACAACCGCAACTTGGTATGATCGGGAGAGACCTCGAATCCCTAATTCCTTGGATTGCCATCGAATCGCACTCCAGGGCTTCATCTCAGCCGGACGACGGCGGCGCCACTTGCTTCTTCCTCTACCGCCTCCTCCTCCTCCGGCCAAACCCTAACAATCCCTTTGACTCTTATCGGAGAGGAGTAGATAGGGCTGAGAAAGAAAGATGGACGGTCTACCTCCTAATGTCAGAGCTCTCTCGTATGACATGAGGAATCAATAGAAAGATCTACGCCGCAAGATACAGTCAGTTCCTTTCCCCTTTTCTTCTTGTTTTCTTTGTTTCCTTTGAATTGAACAATTGATTTGCTTGATTGCAGTAGAGGTTAACACTACTAACGAAATTCTATCCTGATCGGCACCTGATCTTCACTGTTATTTGCACTACTGCTTTCCGACCTTCTTCCTTTTAATTTTGTTTTCTTTCACATGCAGGTGGTTGATAGGCCTTTGTAGGCCCTAGTAGAAAGAGATTGAAATTAAATAAGGAGTTAGAATAAGAATTTTGCTACTTATTTTTCAAACTTATCTCCTGCAACTTTATGCTTCAGTGAGCTATTTCTAGGTTTGTGCTTGTGTGCTTGACTGAGTGCTCAGAGCTTAAAGTCACTAGGATTAGAGTTTCTTCATGTTTGCCGTGTTTTGTGGCGAAATCTGAGTTCTGAGCTTGTCCATGGGATATGGGATAGCCATTGGGTTACTTTGATACTTTAGGACATTATTTGTGGTTTTTGGTTTGTAATATTTAAGTTTGTTTATAGTTTTTGACTTGCAAAAGGATATCAAAGATGGTCTGTATTGATCTAATCACAATGAAATTGGCTTAGGATGGGTTAATCATGTTAATTTGCCTGCATTACTAAAGCTTTCATCTCATGTTCCATATACATCTTTGGTTCTGGTGAGCATGTGGCTTATACATCTCTCGTTCTCGTATCAGTCTCTATTAGTTTTACAGTTCACGACAATGAGAATTTACTTGGGCTTTGCTACCCTGTTTCCCTTCAATTTACTTGTTTAATCTTATGTTCATTGTTTTCATTGTCCTTTTAGATAAATATAAATTTCTTGACAAATGGAGTTTCAGACAACAATCACAGTACCAGGTACCGGTCTTGACATTGAGAAAGCTTATATTTGTAGTTTTGGATAAAATCTTTGTTGAACCTGCATTTTGTTTGATAGGCAGACAATGATGTCTAAATTAGGAGATTGTAAGGTATTGTGTTAATGTAGAGTTTTTTGGAGGTTGACATTGGTTATCCTTTTAAAAGATTGGGTGAAGATGATTCTTCAAGGGACTAGCCAATAATTACTGCATTTTCTTCTGTTTTTTGATCGATTATATCCTTTTTCTTCTCTGCAGTATGATTAGAAGACATATCTTGATATATTGTTTTAAATAGCTGCATAGTGTATGATATGTTACCTATTAGATCTGTTACCTATCAGATATGTTACCTATCAGATCTTTTTCCCCTTTTGTAGCTTCAGAGAATTCATGTATAGGCCAGCATCACTTTTTGTTTTTTTTTTTCTTTTTCTTGCACATTATCTGCTATATTATACATGCTTAATTTAGTATGTTATGATTTGTCTTTTAATATAGCTTATATTCCCTACTTGGAGTATTTTGATGTGGCTTGAAAATTTTAGAACTTCAGCATGTATATGATATAAAAATGCCCATATACATAATCATGGTGGGAATATGAATCTTACTATGTGCCTTTTGCTGATTTGTGTGTGTTTAGTTATAATCACATACACTTGAATATATAGCTGGATAAAACATGCACCAAGTGGCTGGTAAAAGCTTAACATTGTTGTTCGTACTACAAAATTGAAAGTTGTGATTGAGAAAATGTTGGAATAAGTGAGATAGACAATTCACCATTACAAAACTAATGTTAATCAACTATACAAAAGCTTAACATTGTAATTTGTGCAATGCTTGTGTCTTAACTGGAGGATTGTAGTTTATGGACATGGATTGCAAATATGATGGGAAGATTTTTTTATGGACATGGATTGTAGTTGATTGTAAATATAAAGATAGCTTGTTACAAATATATATATGTGCAATGCATTCAAACCTTTTCAGTTTAGCATCTATGTTGAAGTTGGCTCTCTTTGTCATTGTTGTAAAAGATAAAATTATTATAATTTTTCCTACGTAGCTTAGTTGTTTGGCTGGTTTGGTTGCAAGGAAAGCAAATTCGATTACCATAAAATTATTATAATGCTTAACAGAATTTTTCCATAAGTGTAGTGAAGAGAACCTAAAAAAAAGTATGACATTAATCTACATTTTTTCAGCACTCCACCCCCCGTATCTCTTGAATCTCCTTTCATATATTAAGTAATATTTTGCTTCTCTTCCACTCCTAGTAATACTATACCAATATCCTCATAATTCCTAGCTTAGTGTCAACTTTGGGTTTGGGATGACCCCATTTGCCCCCTAATGCTAGTATCCACTCATACTCTTTAACTCTCTCTTTTTTGGTATGCCAAAGCACCCTTTCCCCACCTCTTGCCTCTAGATCTTCACTTTCTTTACTTTTGAATGTCTTTATTTCTTGTTTGTTTTCTGTTGAATATTTGCCTGGGAAGGTTATATGTTTCCTTCCTTTTGTTTTTTTTGAGAGAAAGAGAGAGGAATCTAGTAGTGAAAGATTCTCAAGACTCGTTTTTAGATCAGTAGCAGCTAATCTATTTTTTTTCTTTAGTGTACAGGCTTATTCTCAAGACTCGTTTTTAGATCAGTACAACTTAGTTTCCCATTGTGCCTAAGATTTGTTGCGATGTCTCTATTTCTACAGATCTTGCTGCAAAAATGGTGGCTAAAGTGAATCTTTAGCTTTTCTAAGAGCCAAGCATGAGGACTGAAGGGTGTGCACATCGACATCGAGTTTGTTTCATTTGCTAGATTTTTCTTGTAGATTTGAGTTAATTTCCATTTCATTGTGTAATTCCAACTTACTGGAACAAATAAACTACCCCGTGGGAGTGCAGCTATTATCTATATATTAATTAAAACCAAAGCACCTATGCCATGTGTCGTTCCCTCACGCAAATTTATTTTTGTAAGGTATTATTTACACAATATCATTTAATTATGGTAATTAAACTATCTAATATTATTTACACATTATTAACATAATATCATCTCATAATATATTTTTAACCATCTATATATTAATTCAAAACTTTTTTTTAGTAAAGGTAATATTAACTATATGAACTATATAGTATTATTTCATTATATATTAATTACATGATATATATTATAGTAATTAAAATATCTAATATTTTTTTTGAATGCAATCTAATGCCTACTATTAATCTATATGTAAATCTTTATATCTATACCTATATCTATATATTTATTCTTAAAACATAAGAGTTTTAGCCTATGTTATCCTTGCCGTTTTTTTAATTAGCTATTTAAACCAATCAAATATTTTTTCCTTTAATTATTACTTCTTCTTTCATTTATCTCTTTAAATTAACTTTTTTCTTTTATTTTTAACACATTTACTAACTATCCATATATGTTCTTAATACCAAATTTACAATGATATTATTTTTTTTAAAAGTTACAATGTTTTTATTATTTTTCTAACCAATAAGAGTGATTTAAAATTTCTATAAATTTTTATATATGCTAATTTAAATGAGTATTTTTTTCAAAAAAAATATATAAAATTATTTCCGTGATACTTTTATGGTAATAATTTTTATGATTTTTATCCTGACTTTTATTAATATTTTATAATATTAATTTTTTTATATTTTTTACAAAATCGCGCCATGGCGCGGGTATTGTACTAGTTATATATTAAAAGGGAACTTCATAGCCCAGGCCATTTTACCGGGCTGTAAAGGCACTTTTTTTTTGTTTTATAAAGGGACTTTATAGCCCGGTCCAAGATAAAACTGGGCTGTAAAGTCATTTCTTTAAATTAAAAGAAGGGCCTAATATCACGGGCGTGTCTAGAGGGCATCCGTGATATTAGGTAGTAACAAGAAAAAAAACTCACCCCTAATATCCCTAATATCACGGGCGTGTCTAGATTCGGTCCGTAATATTAGGGTGTCTTACCTATTAGCCCAAAGCCCGGGTGTGTTTTTCTTTAAATCCGTGATATTATGCCCTAAATATCTGTGATATTAGACCAATTTTGTAGTAGTAATTAAATCTCCATCGGTCACCCCTTAACTATTGTCCGCTTCTAACTATGACAGACAACTGACAAACAGAAATATGACAGACAACTGACAAATGATAGAACATAACCTGACATTCTATATTAGTTGAAATTTTTATGTTGACAACGAACTGACGAGATTCTAACTTAGTTGAAATTTTTACGCTGACAATGGACTGATGAGATTCTAACTTAGTTGAAATTTTTATGCTAACAACGGAGTGATGAGATTCTGAATTCATCGAAATTTTTATGCTAACAACGGACTGGTGAGATTCTAACTTCTTTTGCCATTCCTTCACGATGAAATAGTTCAAGAAGCTAGAGATTTCTTATATATGTGTTGTCAAATTAGGTCATTTATCATTTTTTCTTAAACTACATGTGTGTTTCGAATTCTCGGATAATACACTGTAAGTTATAAAAGTCGGACAACACCATGGCCAAGCTTGAAGCCCTTTTGTACCTAATTGATAGCAACTCCATCATGATCGGGTTCCCTTTGTCAAAAGTCGGATATTGGTGTCAACATCTCAATAGGAGCCATAACTAACCCCTTGGAGAGAACGAAACAACATAAACTTCAATATAATAATACAGATTAGAATCGTACGTTTACACAGAAACCACTTGATAAGAAAATTCAGCACATTAGAATAGAGAATTGTAATATGAGAAATATATTTACAATTGTAACTCAGCACATTAGAACTTAGAAGCAACGGGTACTCTGCGTTTTCTTTATTCTTCCTTCTTCCTCTTCTGGGCAGGTACTCTACGCATTAAGAAGTACACACCTACAAGGATGCCAACAGTCCCAGGCAATACCCCACCTGCTGCAGCTCCAACAATGATTCTAGTTTTGGGTTATTTTGAAGGGTAAGAGCAAGCATGTTGGGGTCTGGTCTCTGGTGTGGCCTGCACCCACTCGTCTACAATGGCTTTCCATTCACTATTGCCAACAAAACAATATGAAATCATTACCAAAATAATTGATTGCAACTTCATTCCAAATCAACCAAGAAAATTATTTTTTCATATCAAGCAGTGGCTTGTTTATTCCATGTCTATAGCTAAATTCCTTATCAGTAAGAGCATAAGTTCCTTACTCAATCAGTTTGCGAGCAAGATGAAGAATCTGTTTTGCACCATATCTCCTATGTAGCCTCAAAAAACAATCCCCCAATGTTAACAAACCCCAACCCATTTACAACATTTTGATCCTTAACTGAAACTGAATCAAACCTTCAATATATCAACTGTCAATTGCATCAACTGCAGCCGCCTCAGCGATTCATATTGCACTGAACCAGATTGCCATTCAATACAAAATGAAAAGGAATTAAAAACCCTCACTATCTTGGTGGATCTTCAAGCTCAGCTCCTTCTTTGTCCGCTCCTTTAACTCCAAGGCTCAGGACGTTGTTTCTATCAAGTTAAAAATTGACAAAAAATGCAAATTAAAGTTGAAAAGTTTTTGCACACAAAAGCTACTTTAAACTAAGTTACAAATCAGTTCAGCTCTACAACTTCCATGAATCTGTTGACAATCGTTTATTAAACCATTCAAATAGCTAGAAACCGAAAATTGAATACAAAAAGTGGAAAAGGAATTAAAAACCCTCACCATCTTGGTGGATCCTCGATCTCAGCTCCTTCTTTGTCCGCTCCTTGAACTCCAAGGTTCAGAACATTGTTTCTACCAAGTTAAGAATTGACAGAAAATGCAAATGAAAGTTGAAAAGTTTTGACACACAAAAGCTACTTTATACTAAGTTACAAATCAGTTCAGCTCTATAACTTCCATGATCTGTTAACAATCGTTTATGAAACCATTCAAATAGGAAGAAATCAAAAACTGATTACAGAAAGGGGAAAAGGAATTAAAAACCCTCACCGTCTTGGTGGATCCTCGAGCTCAGCTCCTTCTTTGTCTGCTCCTTTAACTCCAAGGTTCAGGACATTGTTTCTATCAAGTTAAAAATTGACGGAAATTGCAATGAACACGGAAAAGTTTTGGCACACAAAAGCTACTTTAGACTAAATTACAAATCAATTATACAAAAAAAAAAGAAAATTCTCTATTAACAGCTTCACTTTATTCGGTTGGAGTACTGCTAAATTTACCATCTACATCATAGAAACCAAAATCAATCATCTACAAATTTTTTTTTAAATCAATTAGATTCAATTTAGAAAATCAAACAAAAACCTAAAATCTCAAATGTTTGAACAACTGGAAAATAAATTAGGTTCATCACCTGCTCTTCTTCATCGTTCTTCTGGACTTCTCCATTCGTCGAGACTTCAACACCTTCTCTTCTTCATCGTTCTTCTGGACTTCAACGTTCTTCTGGACTTCAGCACTGGAAGCAACTAACGTCGACGATTGCAAGGAATGCACAACGCCATCGTCTGATCCCCCTCTATGGATCTGCACATCGTCTTCCCCCCTCCATGGATCTTCACATCGACACCGCCATTGGTGGAGGAGTTCGATATTTGTTGAAGTGATGAAGTGGTGAGTAACAAAGGAGGAACGAGCCACCGCTTTGGACTGCCCGGGGGACATTGGCGTAATTTGAACTGACTAATGGACATTTGTTTAATTAGGTTAGGAAATTTGCTAATAGGCGGCTGTTAGGTGGTATAAACGTAGTCTTGAAATTCACATAAGCTTCACTCTCACTACTAGAATACTGTAATTAGACATCATGTGATTTAATTTAAGTCTGTCAAAAATACAACAGATGTTAAATTAATTTATTATATCAATAATTTTTTTTTTGTGATGTTTAAAATAATTTAGACAACAGTCAAATATGTAGACAAATGTTAAACTATTAGTTCTGGAGAAAATAAATAAAAAAGAGCGCGGGTTTAAATTTTCTAAGTTAAAGTGAGCGGGATTGAACGATTTGAAGAAAAAAAGGAGGGGTTTCAAAATTCAGAGAAACTAGTCTAGTACCCCGTGCGTGACGCACGGGATTTATAAAATGTTATATAACCTTATTATATATGTTTTTCAAATGTAGAATGTTAAACATATTCTTGTTGATCTTTTGTTCTTAACAGTTTGATTTTGTTTAGCACTCATATAATATGTAAAACTTCAAAATGTGGCAATAAAACAATTAAAAGTACTTTTGTAAGTTACACAAATACTTATTTTTCTATGATCAAAATTTTAATGAAAAAACATATGTAAAACGTCAAAATTTAGAAGTGTTCTCAGGCTCTATATCCATCATTGAATCAAGATTCAAAATTGTATCAAGTGAAAAAGTTGGTGTTTCCTAAATCACGACAGCCTTCTTTTCACTCCCAATGTTCTTCTTGCTCATCAATTGCCATCTGTTGACTCAAACGATGAGAAGAGCAATGTTTTTTTCTCACGCAATCTTCTATTTCCCGAAGATGATCCTTCTTTCCAACTTAAATCTATATATATTGCCTTCTTTTGGCCATGTCCAGCACCATTTGAGAATCGTTCGCTGCCAAGCACTTCATGCTTGATGCGGCTTTTAGGGTACTTGATATGATCACATGGACTTGTAAAAGACGTGGACCCTGGTGAACTTTTGTATCCATCCTTCCATCTATCTTTACTGCTGATACCCAAGGGTTTAACTGGTTCTTCTAGCCCAACATTATAATTAAATATGCCAAAAGACCCATTCTCAACAGATTTTACATTCATATCTAGTGATGAATTGATGTTTATTCCCATCTAAAGAAGCCTAACACAATTCCTCTGCCATCCAGACCAAAATCATCACAAAATAAAGAAACATTCATTTACCAGAAACATCAAAGGAAGTATCAATCAAATGAGTAAAACAAAGGACTAAAAACAATAGCAAAAGTTATTTAATTTCTTGACTGTAAAAAAAGAGGGTAAATTCATGAGGTTTAAGGCTCCTGAGATGATAATATTGTTGCTTTTGATGGGTAACAAATGAATTAGCATTCAAGAGATGAAATATCAATGAAAGCCTGATTAATAACTTTTATAGAAGATTTTCTAGTCAATTTGTAAAATCTAAATCTCCAAACTGACATCCAGTTCACATAAATCTAGATCTCTAAACAAAAGGGAAAAAAAGCAGTTATTATATATTACCAACATATAAATACACAAGTTCTTCAATCAATTAGGAGATTCTAATCTTTTCTATAGACAATAAAAACAGTAATTCAGAGAGGCAGTTGGCGGGTTCAATTGACTAGAAATGCCCATGTCTCGGCGGTTGCTCAGCCGTGACCATTGGCGGGTTCAATTGACTAGAAATGCCCATATGTTCATTTTCATTGACTAGAAATGCCCATTGATTGAGCATATATTTTCCCAAACATGTTCATATGTCTCGGCGGTTGCTCACCCAGGTGAGGAGATAGAAATCCGTCCAATTACCAACATATAAATACACAAGTTCTTCAGTCCTAGCCTTATTAAATTAGACGGGTTCAATTATATATTACCAACATCTTTTCTTGCAGTTATTATATATTAAGCAGTTATTATATATTACCAACATATAAATACACAAGCAAAATCGAAATAAAATTTTTTCAAGGTTATTCTAATCTTTTCTAATTTCTAGTCAGACATTCAAGTGACAACTTGAGAACTAAAACAAAGTCTTTAATACATTTCCATTTTCAAATTTTGCAATTTATAATTTTGAAAAAATTAAGGCATAGCAGAGTAAGTACCTTGAAAGATATTGTATCCCAGATAGCCAAGGTTTTGTCAGCGCCAATGGTAATAAGCTGCGGTACACCTCCCATCACTTTAGATAGCTCAACAGCTACAACCTCGCCGTCATGTGCTTAAAAAACTCCAAATATCAGTATTCAGCTAGAAAGGGATATTATCAAGATGAAATGGGAATAAATAGGCCTCCAAGGTTAAAATATCAAAGGTGATTTACAAAGCCTTATACCACTTTACTTGAGAAAGAACTAAAGAGAAAGAGAACCAAACAAAGAGAAAGAACCAATTTTTATTGAACCAATTTTTATTGCTTCTAATAGTCTATAACCATTGCTTCTAAATTTCTATAATCTTATATTTATTGAAATTTTATTTCGATTTTGAAGAAAGAGGGATAGATATAGATGGCAAGCAAAAATTTCAAAAACTAAAACATTGCTAAAAAGAATGATGGATTGAACAAATATGAAACCAGGAAAGACAAGTTATAAAAAGCTAAAAATGCAGAGTTCTAAATAGAGGTTCTAAAAGAGAGTAAAACTACAAGCATCAAAACAGTCCTTAACAGGCACATAATTATGTCAGCATTGAGCATTCAAAACCAGAAACTTCTTTTTTTTGAAAACCAGAAAATGATCAACTGATGTGGAGGAAAGAAAAAGGAAATAGGGTTGAAAACGCTACTTTCTCCCTTCCAATTCCACTAAAATAATACTCCAATACACATCAAAAGAAAAAAAAATTTACTCCACTGCCTCTTAATGTCTTACAGCCCATATGGACAACACCCTCAAAAAGAGAGTAAAACTACAACTATAAGTATCTCTTCTTAGTTCTTAACCTTCTAACACAAATGGCCTCTCCCTTATTCTCCTCTAATCAGCCCATGACAGCACTTCCATGTTATATTCCGTCACTGGACAATGCACTTTTGATCCCTTTATCAAAGATCAACGAATTAACATTTCCTTTCTTTTAGTTATTTTACTTTTTTGTTGGGATAGTCTAGAATCAAGGCTTTCAACTCCTATAAAGCCCAAATGTTAATTCCTTATCCTTCTGATTTTCTTTTATCTCATAAAATTTCAAGTTTGAGATAAATAATAACACAAATACTAACTCACTTGCTGCAACAACATTTAGTAGCAACGACGAACAAAAATTGTTTGATTGACAATATCGCAAATCAAAAGGAACTAAAATTGACATAAATTATAGAAAGCACCTGAGAATCCATGCCGAGATTGAGAGAAAGGGGGTCTGAGAGTTCAGCAGCAACAACGAACTTAAGGGTGAACTCAATTTCCATTCCTAGGTAGAACCCAAATCCGATTTTAGTAGTAACTCAATCAAGCAACTCAATCATTCATTAGTAAAATCATAATACAAAATCAGATCGATTGCGAGAAGAATAAAGGAAGAACACGAATGGAACAATAGGAGCAATAATCAAATAAATTGAACAATAATTAAAGAAATTGAATCCTAGACTTGAGAAATTGAACAATAAGAAAGGAAGAGGGATGGCAGTTTCGATGGAGGCCAAATTGCCAGTTGATGGTTGGATTGATTTTGGGAAAATAAGAAAGAATCAACAAATCACAAAATCAGAAAACAAAAAGAATCAACAAATTCCAACCAAATCAAGATTCAAGATCGCACCTTTTTTCTTCAATCAAACCTGAACCTTGTACGGAGGCCAATTCCCCACACTGTCCTCCCCCTGAACCCTAGCGGTTGCTCAATCAATGGGCATTTCTATCTCGGCGGGTTCAATTGAACATATGAACATGTTCAATTGACTAGAAATACCATTGGCGCCGAGCCTTATTAAACCCGTCTAATTTAATAAGGCTAGGACTGAACTTCATTAAAGACGGTTGCTCAGCCGTGTCTCGGCGGCCGGAAAGAGTAATTCAGAGAGGCAGTTGGCGGAGCTATTTATGAGAGGAGGAAAAAAGAGCAGTGGCGGAGGGCGGAACCAGACCGCGCTCCTCCGCCGCCGCCTGGAAGAAGCGTACAACAGCCACGGCTGCAAAACCCTAGATGACGCTGTCGGCTACCTCCGATCGTCTTTCTCCGAGTATTCACGAACCAAGCAACAAACTTTCGCATACAATGTCCGCCGCGTACTCGACGACCTCCAGCGTCGAACCCCTGGCGGACCAATCTGCCGGAAATTAGAGGAGGATTATGGGAGCGACGAGGAGGAGGTTCGAGGATTGGAATCGGGCAGTCCTAGCCTTATTAAATGTAGCTAATCTTGCTTATTCCTGGCTTCCTTCTTTCAATTGGTTCAGAATTTCAGATGTTGGAGAGAGAACGTGGGTGGGAAGAAGAGAGTGAAGTTTAGATCGTGGGAGAGAGGCGGTAGAGAGAAAAGAGGAAGAGAAGGGCAAATAAGGAAAAAAAAAATTCTCAGAAGCCTCCACGTGGATAGGCTGAGAGTGCTCCAAAGGATAGAACTTTAAGTTCTAGGGAGATTATACTGTAACATAAAAGTATTTCTCCTCTCTCTCCAAACTTGGAAAAATCTCTCTCTCTCTCTTTCATGCCTGATGAATGAAAATCTCTCTCGCTCTCTCCTGGTTTCTTCCTCTTCTCCTTATCTCAGATCTGGTACCTTCTTATCATTCTCTTCCCGCGGTCTCATTGTTTTCACTTCTAGATCCTGTTTCTCTTTTAAGGTTTCGTTATTACTTCATTCTTATTTTTGCGTATTTGATGCAGTTTTATAGGGTTTATTGTGTTGTTCACTGTGCTCGCAGATTGCATAATACAGTATGATATTTGGTAGCTGATTTTTAAACATAGAACCTACGATCGATGGTGAAGAAGGAGGTGATGGTGGCGGAGAGAGATCCGGCGACGAAGGCGGCAGCGGAGTTGAAGAGGGAGCTGGAGAGGATCCTGCAAGCGATTATATCGAAGAGGATAAAGACGATTCTGGCTTTGACGCCATTGATCGAGCTAAAGAAGTTCTCTACACGCTTTGGGATTTGAAGGCCAAGAGAACAACATCGTTAGGGCTAGATGAAGTCTTCTTCTCTTGTTCCGAGGGGTTTCGTTGCCCTCTCTCCAAGCAGCTGATGAGGGATCCTGTGACTGTCGCCACTGGTAAGGTATATCCCGTGATTTCTCCTCAAATAATCATGCTCGTAATTATCGATTTCACTCTTCTTTAGCATGCAAAAATGGTATAATTGCCTTGTATCCTTAACTCTCAACTTTGCTTAGTTCCTCCGTTGATTCATGTGCTTTAATTTCGCATTGCTCACTATCCGTATCAGCTTTTTAGGAAATTTGATTTCACTAGTAATTATGTAATTTGGTATAGATTGGACCTTTTGACTTGATTATTGGAGGTTTGAGTTTGATTTGCAATGTTGTGGCTATGCATTTGTTTGCTGGGAATTTGACAGATTTTTGTCTGTTTCTAATTTGTGATGTAGACCTATGACATGCCTTTCATCCAAAAATGGTTGAAGTAAGGAAATAAGATCTGCCCCATAACCCAGCAGGTTCTTTCTCACACATTTTTTATCCCAAACTACCTGTTCAAGGACATGATCGATCTCCAACTGGTGCCAAAATAGGGGGACTTCAACGTTTATTGAGAGGTTTGCTTGCTCACCTGTTTTTTTTTTTTTGCTACTCATCTCATTGTTAGGGTTTTCAATTTTAATGAATGATAAATGGATCATGATCTTGTGTTGGATTTTTAGGTGTATGGGGGGATTTTAGGGTGGTTTTCCGGCTGTTGATTTTAGTGGATTTGGAGAAAGTGAATTTGGAATTTATGGAGTTCTTTTGGGGCTGTAAGGAGACAAAGCAAGGAGGACATGATGATGTTGAGATGCAGATTTGATGCTTGTGAAGCTCCGGGAAGGGATTGAGTGGGATTATGATAGATATTTCTATCTTTTGGTTTATTGTGAACAGAGATTTCACATATATTTCAACACCTGTGATTTTGTTCACAAGCAGTGTGATTTTTTGGTAGAGGGGAGCAAAGGCAGTCAAGAATAGCTTCTTTCTGTGTGTTGTTGTATCATGCCTCGAAAATCACAAGTTGAGAATTATAACAATGAACCTAGCAAGTGTGATTTGGCATTCATGAATTATAACAATGAACCTAGCAATATACTTAATTGATAGATTAAGATTTCTGGGTGTGGATTCATAGAAGCTCATGGGTGTAGGTTTTATATATATTGAAGCTGCTGGTGTTTATTGTCCAGTGTGTGGAGAATCTACTTTTATGAATTCGGATTGAGTGTATTTGGTAACAGATATTCATTTTTCTTTTTTTAGATAAGGATGCAAACTTCCATCGTCACATATAGTTGGATTGGTATATAGCTGTACCGGAGGTGTTTGTTATGACATATAATTATTATTTCTGTTAGACTTATTTTCAATATGCAATTATTGAAAATCTTCTGGACATGAGGTGTTTTTGCTTACCGTCTTTTCCCTGGTTTATGTCATTTTAGAGAAGTTAAAATTTGCTTGGTAGTAAAATAGTTTGTCAATTTGTATTCTATTAATTGAGAGTCCATATCCTGTAGTGGGCCATTTATTGTTATGTATCCTGTGATCATTCTTTTCAAGTGTACTTTAATTCGAACCTTAATGGAGGAAATGTATTTTGACACACATTTATTTATTAAGAGTAGCTTATTTTGACCTGAGTAGTTTTGTATTCATTGCAAGACCGAATACAAAAATTTAATTGATTTAGTAACTCTCATGGATGCAATCCCACTGGTTGGTTATTAGTTGATTATTTTTTGTTTGCATACTTATAATAGTTGATTCCGGTTGTATCATACAGGATCAAATTAATAACCGGAGGATCACAACTCTCATTCTGACCTCAATCTTGTTCATTGCTGCTATCGTATGGTTTTTCGATAAGTTTTTGTACATGCCAGCTGCAGCTTAACTATCAGGATGCTTTCGATAAGTTTTTGGCTATTAACTATCGTATGGTTTTTCAGCTCTTGTTGTTCACTTCGTCGTGCCTTGTCCACCATGTTTTCCAGGCAAGTTTGCATAGAATCAATTAACCTTGTGCTAATGAATCTTACTTAACTAGCATTTAATCTTATGTTTTTCTGTTGGCGTCTCAAAAGTTTAAATGTGGATATTATAAATAGTTTAAATGTTCATTTGATGTTGACAAGTTCTAACTAGTTTGCCTGAACAATTTGGATCTTCTTTATCTTAGGATTTTAATTCTTAAATGGGTTGTGTTCACCTTGTACTTCTCTGTATTTCTACCAGACAAACTTGATCAGAACAGCTGCTCTGAATTATTTACATGATGCTGGAATTCATTGGAGAGTAGCACCTCCAGTCATGGTATTTAATGGTTTCAGCTATTTTTTTTTCTTAGTTTGCATCCTAGAAATGACCTGGGAAATGTTATTTTTTGATAATAATCTAAAGTACCATCAAGTAATCCAGTGACAAGCATGACAATACTAGCAAGAACCTAGTAATCACACAAGTAAATTGTAGTGCGGAAGTTAGTATCCTTTCTTTGTCTCCATAATCCTTCATTGATTTACTGCTTTTTACTTTGATCCTACAGATCATCATGGTTGAACCCGCGGGTGGCCCTGGATCAGGGTCCTGCAGACGAGGACTAATTACTTTCAACATGATCACTTCACTTGTTCCTCACAGTTTGCATTGAGTTCAGACTAAGGATTTCGGTCATGTTCTATGGTTTATACTTGTAGATATGGGGTTGATATCAGGAATCAAGTTACATTTTGTAAAAATATATTACAACTTTGTACCCAGTTTGCCTCTTGGTCTAGAGATATTCTTACTGCTTCAAATGCAAAGACATTTGGGTGCCTATGTACTTTCATAAAGGGCCCTCCAAATGAGTATTCATTACTATTAAGACAATTGAGAAGTGTTGTGCCTTAATATCTATGAAATCGACCCACTACATAAAAACAGATGGTAGCATCATTATAGACATTGTCTGAATAATCTAAATCAATGTGTAACATGTATTTTAACATCACAATATTAATATAAATTGATATATATTGCTAACAATAACATCTTTATAAAAAAACTAAAATGATGTCCATATCATATTAATACATCACCTATGTACATATTTCATATGATAGATTATTTTAAAACAATAAAAATTCACAAATTATATATATGAAATTAATATACACAAAATCAATATGATAAAAAAAGATGTCTATTTTGTTTTAATACATTGACTATTTTAAAAATAGTGATGTAAATGTAAAATTTAGGCTTGATGTGGACGTGTTCAAAAGCTTATAAATGAAAAATAATGAGGCTTTAACAACAAGTGAACATGTCAAAAATAAATTTGAGGTGCTGATTTATATCTATATTCAAAATAAAACAGATGTTTTAACTAAGAAAAGACATTGACTTAAAACCGATGTAGAAAAATTGATCTTTTACTACACGCACAATGAGATCGGAAATTTTTTTGAAAGACATCTGTAATTGCATTTTTCTAGTAGTGTCTGATTTTGAAGTAACCTCTCTAAAAAGATAAACAATCATTTAGCTAGAAGCCTAAATAGTGAACCAAGCTAGACCTACATCGAGTAATCACAAATTTGCTAATTGTTTTTAAAAGACCTTTGTGCCTTTATAATGATTGGATTTCTAATCTATTTTAAGGTTCAATTATGAGGAAAACCAGTGCAAAGAGTAACCTTTCAATCTGGCATTGTATTTCCAATCTATTTTAAGGGTCAATTATGAGTGAAGACTGTTTTTTACATAAATCTAAAATAGAAATCTAAAAAGACATATTTTTACAAAAATCTGAAAAAATAGATTTTTATGAATAGAAATCTATTTTTACTAAAATCTAAATAAGTTGTAAAATAGAAATATAAAAAAATAGATTTTTACGAATAGAAATATGTTTTTACAAAAATATGAAATAAGCTATAAAATAGAAATTTGGAAAAATAGATTTTTACACAAATGTAAAATCTAACTTTTCAATAAAATTAGATTTTTAAAGAAATTTAAAAATAAGTTGAAAAAACATAAATCTATAGAAAAAATAATTTGTAGAAACAAAAATTTGAAAAAAAAAAGTTTAGAAAACAGAAATCTAAAAAAGTAAGTTGTAAAAATAACTTATGCTTTTGTTTTCTTATACTAATATTAATAAAGTCTGAATTTCTTATACGGATAGAAGAAAGTAAAAATGCAAATTCATTTTCTATTTTGAACCTTATTTTACATCCTTGAATTGCATTTCTTTTCCGGAAGGCTATTGGATGCATAGGTTGTACCCACATTGATGGATGCATTCCAGAGAAGGAAACAATGACTTTTAGAAATAGAAAAGGCATGAATACCTTCAATGTAATGGCAACATGTGACTTTGATATGTGTTTTAAGTTAGGAGGGGGAATTGAATATGTAATAAAATATGTAAATAAAAGCTCAAACCAAACCAACTCCTTTTCCTATCAAATAAATTACAGGACTCCCTCCCGATGCAGTAGTTGGGAATCAGGATTGATCCTCGAGGAGGCGAGTCAGCGGTTCCTGAATAGTCTTCAAAAAGTTCCTGTAACGTGGACCAGAAGCCTCAATATCGACTGCAGTGGTCGATATCAACAGGGGCTGTCGATTCCTAGTGTATCTCTTGATCTGCACAACCTGCAATTATGAACAGAGAGGTCGACGTTGACTGCAGAGGTCAATCTCGAGTGCCTTGAACCTGTCGGTCGATTCAGAAAACTGTCGACGTAAATCTCAGTAGCAGGGGTGGTCAATCTCGACTAAGGTGGTCGATCTCGAGTGCAGTTTCAGTACGTAAACAGTAAACAAAAAGTAAAAGCAAATAATTGTAGGGTTTGTAAACTTATAAACTAAAAGCTTCCAAGGTAGAGATTCACCACAACAATAACCATGCATGCATACACACTTAAATCACATAAAGTTTATGTTCTTATCATCCTATGACAACTTTCGCACCATGCATGCATACACACTTAAATCACATAAAGTTTATGTTCTTATCATCCTATGACAACTTTCGCAATCACCAAATAGGAATATAGAGGCTTTCGTATAAATACCTACGTACTTGTTTCTATTTTTTTTATAATCAGGGTTTAGTCAACTTTCACAAACAAAGCCTAATTACTATCCCAATTGACAAATAATCCACTTTCGCTTCATATAATGCAAATAAGGAATTATCCTAAACTTTCATAAAGGATTAAGCACGGAATATAAGATGAAAACACATAAGCAAATTAGGGATTTAAGCATACAAACATGGCTATTACCGAGCTCACCCCGACCCTAGAAGTAGGACGACTACTCACTCGTCATCATGCTTAAGCACATAATAAACATAAAAATCAAACCTTTGCATAAAACTAAAACCTTCAAAAGAGTACAACCAAACATCTTTATCTCTCTACTCCTAACTCTCTATTTATTGGTGGCTTGATTACTCGAGGATTGAATTGTTGATTGAATCTATAAAACTCAGCCCCTAGGGCCTTATTTATAGGCTCCTAATCCTTGCTAGCCAAGGAAAGAAATTCTAATGTTAATCAACTTGGTAATTTAAATCCTATATAAATTGATAAATATATAAATACCGCTGGAATTAAAACTATCTAAAATAATATTCCCTAGGGTAAATAGGAAACACCCATAAGGATAAAAGTATCTTTGGAAGACGATAAGTAAATGACGTGGCTAAGCAATCCTCCAAAGATCCGACCCATTACGCGTCTACTACGCGTTGTTGCTCCAATCGATGTCGAGTGAACCAGTCGACATCGAGTGCTTGATTTCGGTCGAAATGGGTGGTCTCAGTTGACATTGTCTCTTCTCGCCTTAGTCTCTAATTTGGCACTTTTCTCCAGTCAACATCGGGGTAACTTCAGTCAATGTCGAGGGCATATGTCGAGATTTGATCGAAATCTAGTGTTCTTCAATGTTTTGTCTTCGCTCTAAAACGTTCCAATTTCCTGTGAAATCAGACCAAAACTTGTGTAGACCTCTATAACTTGCAAATAAACATAAACTACACAAAGTCACTACTTTCCCAACCCAAAAGTATAAAATATGCATAAGAAAGGGAATAAATGTAAGCTCAAACCATGGTGAAATAGGCGCACATCATTTTACATTTGTATGTGCCTGATGGAAAGGTAGCGCACATGATTCAAAAGTCTTCAACCATGTAATGGCGACAACATCTGTCAACTTTCCTCACCCATCTCAAGGTACTCCAAACCTTCACAAAGCTAGTACTTTTATTTACTTTTTCACTTACTTCAATTTGTTTAACTATCTACTTGGCATTAGGTAAGGATACTATTTGGTAGATAAAGGTTATCTTGATTGAGAAGGATGGTTATCTCATACCATAACCCAATACTAGATACCATGAAGCGTAGTTTGAGAATGAAGAACCAGAAGATTATCAAGAGGCGTTCAATTGATCTCATTCTTCCTTGAGAAGTTGCATCGAAAGTTATTTTGGAGTTCTAAAAGCAACGTAGAAGATACTGAAGAGAATGCCATAATTTGACATCTCAACACAGGTACAACATATTATTATTCGGACCGGATATTTTCACCGCTAATTTTTACTATGTTCACCGCTAATCACCGTAACAAGTAACGGTGGCTCTAATGACGATTAGTGGAACCCACCGTTATACGTTACGGTGGCCTGGGTATTGTATGGGGTTTACCGTGGTATACGACAGTGACGTTTAGGGTTAACGGAGCCGTTATATACTACTTACCACGAATGCCACCGTAGCATCATACGGTGGAGTTTGTACTTTGAAATGTAAAAAAGGAACCGCCCACCGCATCAAGAGATGGTATAGAGGGAGCCGTTACGCTTCTACCCACCGTATGTTTGAACGGTGGGCTTTGGCCCTTTGAAATTTAAAAAATAACCACCCACCGCATAAACATACGGTGGATATGGAACCGTTACGCAATGGTTCGGTATCCACCGTCGAGGATGACGGTGGGCGCCGACTCCTATAAAAAGGCGTTAGGGGCCCACCGTATTTCTCACATTTCCGCTTCTCCCATTCCTTTCTCGTGTCGTCCTTTTCGATATTCCCAACCTTTTCGTCCTATCCGACATTCCTGCTTCCTAACCTTTTCGTCTTTACTCACCTTTTGGCTTCTCAGTTGTTTGTCTGATCTTTTTTTCTCCGTTGTTTGTGTCTGTCGTTTGTCCGATCTCTTTCTCTCCGTTCTTTGTCCGATCTCTTTTTCATACACAATGGTGAGTGAGAGTATTCGGGATGGTGCTCGAGGGCGAGGTCGTGGTGGTGGCCGTGGACGTGGTGATAGAGATCCATTACAGATATTATCATAAATATTAAATAAGTGTAATTTAAATTATATCGAATGAGGATAAGTAATTGAGAATTGATTGTTGATTTATGAATTGTAGCCGGCTTCGATTATTCAGAGACGTGGTCGTGGTCGTCCTCGTGGTGGGAGAGGGACGGTGGGGCTATCAGAGGTATGAATAATGCTCTAATAGAGTTTAATTTTATAATAGAGTTTAGTGTTGTAATATGTGTTATATGTGTGAATAATGTTATAATATAAAAACATAAATGTTATAATAGAGTTTAATGTTATAATAGAATTTTTTGTCGTTATATGTGTGATATGTGTGAATAATAGAATTTAATGTTATATAATTTTCTGTCAGTATAATCTGATAGACGTACCATAGGTATGTAGATAATGAAAAAATTGAAAGTGAAAGTAGTTAAAGTAATTCAAGTCTTGTATAGTCGATTTATTATGGGATTGTAGGTGGTAAAAAAAGATTTCGATATTTAATCCATAGGAATTAGAATTTGTTTGTTAATTGTATACAAACTTTATCGCGTGGATTAGAGTATAGGGTGGTGTTGTGGACTGCCCGTAGCGCTGTAGTTAAGGGAAGATAGGCGTTGCGCAAGTCACGTGCACATATTGAGTCTATTCCTTTCCGTATGTAGGGTGTAGAGGAGCGTATAACTGGTATAGGTACAGATACTGTGGTAGGAGACGAGGGGGGGGGGGGGGTGGGTAGCTCTAGTTAGTCAGTTTCCGATGCAGTTGACGTACGTCCCCATATGGACGATGTGATGATAGAGCCTGCAGTGGATCCTCGGTTGGCGGCTTTAGAGAAGGAGTTGATGAAAGATACTGCCGGGGAGGTCGTATTGCAGGCGGGTGAGGATGTGGGGGCAGATCATGCGGGTGATCTGCTGGAGACTCAGCATCCGATGTACGGATCATATTTTGGCAGCGCATTTCAGAGTGAGCAGCTGAACTCGTACGATGACACTGCACCGTTGGTCGGAGATGGGGGGCTGGGGGGCGGGCACTTCTACCAATGTTGTGGAGGCTGGACGAGAGACGACTGGCGGGATGATGTTAGAGCAGGATATCGACCTCGATGACATTGATTTCTCGGGGTTGACACTGATGCAGTGTGATATCAGCCAACCATCTGTACAGCTTGAGGCTTAGCCTGTCATTATCGCAGTTGGCAGAGCCGTTGGTGCCGGCGAGAGTGACATGTATGACCCTCACTCGAGGGGTCAGCAGGATGCTGAAAAGCAGCAGGGGGGGGGAAGATGAGTCTGTCAATGGCCACGCAGATGCACATCAGCGATTCGAGGCGAGTGGATCATGACATGGAGAGAGTGCTCAGCAGCGGGGTGAGGCGAGTGGCTCAGGGTCATCTGCCCCGGCATATGGAGGAGGCCTGAGGACGAAAGTGTTGCTGTATGATTACGGGGCGCACATTGCTGAGGCTATATGGAGACAGGATGCAACCGCTTTAGTGAGGGTGTTGCGTGTGCACCGTTGGGGTCAGATGATAGGACGTGCTGAGGAGTTAGTGGAGACTGATGGGGAGGATACGTGGTTTACTGCTGTTCGGGACAATGGGCTATGGCAGTTGCGGGACTTCTCATGGGAGTGGGTGGATTATAGTCTCATCAATGCATTCATTGAGCACTGGCACCTTAAGACTAACAGTATTCACTTCACTTGAAATATATATATATATATATATATATATATATATATATATATATATATATATATATATATATATATATATATATGTATATATATATATATATATTTAACATACTTGAAATGGATCCAGAAATACACGAACAAAATACATAATAAATAACTTGAATACAACATTGTCTAACGTAATTGAGCTCTAGATAAGCTTGATTGTGTCAACGGAACGTTTAATTTCCTATTCTCCTCTTCGAGCGCCGTGACACACCTCTCTAACATGTCGATGCGCCACTGCTATTGCTGGTTTTCAACGAGCAACGATCGATTCTCCTCCTGTAGCGTCTTTATCATCGACTCGACGGTCTTCGAACGTGGGCTACCAGTGTACAAGACTCCCTCAAATTCTTCAATTGTGCCACGATGTATTTCAGCGTTGCTGGAGCTATCGCTACTGTCGTCTGACATCTCGAAATGTGGATATCCTATGGGTTACCCCTACCCCCTTTTTGTAGGGGGGTGGCATCTCCACCGCAGACATATACGGTAGCCACCGCATGTATACACGGTGTACCCTACCCTATAGTAATACGGTTGAGGAGACTGCGGGGGAAAATGGTCCATCCTACCGCAGCAAAGGACGGTGAGGTCTCTATAAGTTTGACCTCGTTCCCTTGCATCTTGTGCAGTTCAAAATCAAAATGGCATTTAAAACAGTTCGACTTAGAGGAGAGACAACGAAGGATAAGAGGTTTGAAATAACCGTTGACAAATATACTCTCCTAATTGTGGATTATTTCTGCAACTTCAAGCATCGCAAATGGATGGAATTTCCATGCTGTCTTTTTCGTCTAGTCTGTTTCGGCGGGGATAATTTTTCGACATCAAAGCCAGTTGACCTGGATTGCTTGCAAGGAGAGTCTTTGTACACTAATGATTCGGAGTCGTACTATCAAGATGCTACTGAGAAGAACAAGGACCTGATCAGTGATGCTTTTGCCGATGTCCGTTTAGCTTGCGTTAGGGATAGTGACATTTGTAGTCAATGAAGTAGTGTGTCCTGCGAACATGAAACTGAAGAAGTACGCGTGGAATTATGTGGAGAGTCAGATATTAAAGGATATTTTGGAGGAGTCCATTAGCAGTTGTTCCATAGGAAATGCACTAGACTAGATGATCGTACGTTCGTACGATTGTAGGAGTGTATTGATAAAGATTGTAGGAAATGTTGTACTATTGTATCGTTATTCACTAAGGACTGTATTGATAAATATTGTAATATTTATTGATGTAATGAGCAATTTTCACTGCAACAACAAAACTTCAAACCCTAAATATTATAATATGTATTGTTCTAACAATTTTCACTACAACAAGAACTGTAACTCCACCGTTACTCATGACGGTGTTTGTGACCCAATCGTACACCCCACCGTGTCCCTTGACGGTGCCTTAACCCTAAACCATCCCCTCACACATACATTGCATCATTGCTGGTGGGGATAACCCTAACCCTACTACCACCGTCAATGGGGACGGTGGGATACCCTAAACCCTAATCTCACCGTTTACGTAAACGGAGTCTTAACCCTAGTGGAGAACAAAACCTCTGTCTTACTCACCACCATCTCTCTTGACGGTGGCGAAACCCTAAGGGTAATCCCCCTAACCCTACACGGTGGTTGAAGCAGACACTATTTAGGGTAACGGTGGGTGTCCTTACGGACGACTTTCAACACACCGTCGCTTGATACAGTGGGTTGGATGTAAGGGAATAACACACCCACCATCATTTGTAACGGTGGAATGCCTATAAGTGGACCCCCTCCCCCCGTCAACGGTACAAAATGACAAACATGCCTACAACAGAAATATTTGACGGCGAGACAAAAAGGGGAAAACGGTTCAAAATGGTGGTCGAAAAGTTCACTCGGCCCAGGAAACACCATTTGTATAACTGTCAACATAAACGATGGAAAGAATATCCATGTTGTCTTTTTTCAGGTCTCATGTTACGACGAGGAAGCAAGGACGAGGTCGGAGTATGTTGACCTGCACTGCGTGCAGGACGAGACTGTGTACACGGGTGACCCTGAGTTATACTACGAGAAGACGACTTGGGAGCTCACTGTTCTGATAGGTGGGTTCTTCCCCAACGTTCGTCTGAGTTGCATAATGCACATAGCGAAGTACACTGTTGACAAAGCAGTGCGGCCAGCGAACGAGACCGTGAGCAAGTATGCATTCAACAGAATGGAGATCAGGATCTTTCGGAGCATCGGAGTTGAGTCCGTTGGTAGTTGTGGATATTTTATAGATTTGCAGGATGTTGGTAGTTGATTTTGTTACTTTCAAATGGTTATTTGTCATTTTGTGGGAGTTGTAAGTATGTTATTGTATTAGTTGCAGTTGTATAATATGAATGAAAATGCATGGTACTACACAGTGGGTTTTTTTTTCCTGAAAATTGTTCGAACGTAAACTCCATTATAACAATTACCCGGATTACAAAAGTTGCATTCGACAAATTACCACGTTCTCCGGATTACAGAATTGAAAATAAAATCTAACAACTACCAACTGACGCCGACGTCGCCTTTGGCGATAAGAAAATCTTGATCTCGTTGAAGGAAAATATTCTTGCATGTCGATTAAATATCCGTAGCAGCTTGCATACAAACTTACTAATGTCGATTGTGCATGTATTTATCAGATCTTCATCCACATACGTCAAAACGCGCAGAATGACAGCGTCTCGATTTCCAAGTAATATGATTCGGGGCCTCCCGTGCCAACATAACACTGCTCACAACCAATATCCACCGGATAAGACGGCTGAGTGTTGTCTTCACAATCAAAACGACAAATGATTTAGACACTTTCCTTATGGAAACAACGATGCTGGCAATTACAATCGAAGACAAAATATGGCTCGTCACGGTAACGCCAAGTGACCGTGTAATCGACTTCACCTGATCACCGATTGAAGACTTTAGTTATCCATATTTCGTGACTACTCCACACTTCCACAACATGGTGAGACTATGTTTAAATAAGGGTCCTGAACGGACCGCATTCGAATACGGTGAAGCCACCGCATGATCATGCGGTGGCTTCTACCGCATGTATACACGGTGTCCAAAAGCTACCGTCACAGGTGACGGTGACTTTGGAATAGTGCAAAAGGAAGGGGCAGCCATAGTGTGGCTGCCCCTTCCTTTTGGGAATTTTATGTGACTTATAGTTCGTTTGATTGGATGAGGGATGCCTCGAGCAACCTGTCAACATCTTCAAGATTTATAACTATTACCCGGAAATCATGAGGACGTTGACAAGTTGATCAAGACATCACTCATGAACAAATTCACAACTAATAGGAACCCGTTATGTCATTCTGTTCGTAACAACTATAACTCAAGCAACATGTCTAAGGCCACACGGTAGTTCTGCGATAATTGCTAAAACCATGTAACCTAGACATGTCGCTCGTGTTATAGTTAATACCATTTGCAGATAGGGCCCATGGTTACGGGGGTTAGGGACCCTATATATAGGGGAATCCATCGCATGTTACTACGGTGTCACTACCATTGCTCGTTGCTAGACATGGCCACGGGTCACGGGTCGGACGGGTCGACCCGTGATCTGCCGGGTCGGTGACCCGCCGGGTCAATGACCCGTCGGGTCCGGGTCAACGGGTTGAAGGGTCATCTCGGGTTAAGGGTTAGGGTTAGGGTCAGGGGAAAATGAACTCGTGACCCGGCGGGTCAACCCGACGGGTTGACCCAATGGGTCAAAATTTTTTTTAAAAAAATTTATAAAAAAACTAGAATTTATATTTATAATTATTATGAATTTTATTTATTCATAATATATAAATTCCCATGCATTGCATGTTATGAAAATCCTACCCACCCTTTGGTTCTTTTATAGACTTAGCACCCTTCCCCTCCCCTTTCCTCTAGTTTTCAATGTGGGATGGGATGTGGGACAAAAATAAGTAGAAACTAAATCATATCTTCAATCTCGATCATTCGGTTTTTTCATGTCAATCCATACTTATAAATTTTTATCATATACAAACACTAGTACTACACTTTATATAAATATTATTTTTTTGAAAAATATTTTACCTATCAATTATGAAAGATTAAATTAACGAACGGGTAACAAGAAAGTGTGAAGTTCAACACAATACCTTAAACATTTGTGTTATTTGGTAGTTCCACTATGAAATCATGATATATGATACTAAGTTAGGACTTAGGAGTCTTTATGATATAATTTCAAAGAATACAAATATTGTTATTGATAAAGTTGTTACACATGTATGGTATCCTTAATGTCGATTTTCACTTATTTTGAAAATGTTATAGAACTTCGGATTTTCAAGCACAATAATGAAATATATTATTGGTTAATACGTTTCAATGGATCAACACAACTATCAATTGAATTAAATAGAAAGATTAATCCAACAAATTTGATATAATGTATCATGATGTTCCATCACCATGTGTTATTCATTTCATTAAATCCTAAGAGGTAAAGACTTTAATTATATTATATGTTACATCATATAATCCAAAGACTTAAATTACATTATATATTCCACCATATAATCCAAATACTTTAATTACATTACATTTTACATCATATAATTTGATTCGTCGAAACATCAATTTCTACAATTTCTTTCATATCACATATTTCTGTCCCACATCGAAAGTGTGCTATCTACCTCTATTTTCTCTATATATATCTTCTCATATCCCTACTTATCATTCCCACAATCCAACGTTTTCTTTCCCACATCTAAAGTGTGATGAAATGATGGAGTGGAATGAAGGTATATATATATCTTCCCACATACCATGTTTTGTCCACCTTAAATCTTTCCATTTCGAAAGTGTGGTGAAAGTTAAAAGTACTCGATGGGTTCAGTTTTTTTTTTCAAAACCATTTTTTTTAAAATGGTTGACTCGGCGGGTTGACCCGCCAAACCCGGCGGGTACCCGGTTCCTTGCCACGTGTCCCGACCCGACGGGTCAACCCGTCGACCCGTCGACCCGCCGGGTGACCCGAACCCGTCAACCCGTTGAATTTCCGGGTTAGGGTTCGGGTCATGTACCCCGGGTTCTCAACCCGGCGGGTCCGACCCGTCGACCCGGCGGGTCGGCGGGTGGGATTTCCACAGAAGCTACGAGAGTGTACATCGCATATGTCTGAGGTGAACCACCGCCAGAAGCTACGGTGGGATTTCCACAGCCCAAAAGGAAGGGACAGTCCCATATGGTTGCCCCTCCCTTTCAGAATTTTTTTTAGTTACGATTCGTTAGAATTGATGATGGATGCCTCTACAACTTGTCAACACCCAGAGGATTTATAACTATTTGTCAGAAATCCTATGGGCGTTGACAAGTTGCAGAAGACATCAGTCATAAAAAAATTAATATTTGATAGGAACCGATTTTTGTCATTCTGGGCGTAACAACTATAACTCAAGCAACATGTCAACGACCACATGGTAGTACTGAATCACCTGTCACAACTGTGTGATCTCGACATGTCGCTCGCGTAATAACTGTTATAGTTTGTAGATAGGATACCCACCTGGTCGACCGTACACACACACACCCATATAAACCCACCGTAGACCGTCACGGTGCTCTTGGTAACACCATAATTTTCAGCTGTGGTTCACCGTCCCACCAAACGGTTATCACCGTACCTCGTAATGGTGCACCACACCGTTTCGAGATGCGGTATTGAGGAGCTTGCAGTGGCAATCCCCACGTGGATCCAACGATCATATTATTACACCGTCATTAATAACGGTGGAAACCAAACGCTATAAGAATGATCATCGTATGGGTAGATCCCTATCCAAAAGTTCCTCCGATGGTCGTCGCATCGTCACTAACCACTACAATGTCGGAAGCAAGTCCGCATAAACTTGAACCGGTACGTACTCGAATCCGTATACATATGTTTAAAATATCTGTACGTATGTTGTTGATATAATTACATGTTAGAGTCGTAATCTATTTCCATAGAATATGTTGACGTAGGTATAGAATTTTGATCAAAATATAGTGAATGTAGATATTAGGTACGACATATATCTGAATAAATTTATTTACCGCCTCACAACAACCATTAGAAAAGCAAGCGAACCCGATGTCGGATCCGTGTAACGAAATGGATACCCGTCGTCGGGTATTCCCCGATTACACAACGGATTTCACCACAACGCAAACGTGGTCAAATCCTGATGACTTGATACATCATTGTCGTGGCGTTGCCCTACCGATACATATGGTACTCACTATTAAGCGGTCATGGGAAAGCACTCGTACAAGACGTGGTAGTTTGTTTCTCACGTGTGAGAAGTACGGGCAGTACATTCCGCGCAAGAGGCCAAGAGTTGCCAGTGATGTGCCCAGTCGTACCAATCGCAGGGCCATTTCAAAGCTAGAACAGTGTTCTTTCGCCTTGTCAGGGGTAGAATTCAAACGGGGCGAATGGGGGTTAGACGTAGTTCACGGAAGGCACAACCATGACCTTCCAACTACGTTGGAGGGACACCCATACCTCGGTCGAATGGTTAATGAGCAGTTGGAGACTACATTTGCCCTCACCATAGCTGGTACACCACCAAAGCCGATTTTAGCAACCTTACAGAAGACAACTACGAAACGAAAGCAGTTATTCGTAACATCACGGCGAAAAGTGTACAATGCTAGGGCAAAATTCAAAGCTGAAGCTAGAGGAGACCGAATAGTCACTCAAGAAGCTCTCCACATATTGCGAGAGAGAGTACTTCTATGCTACAAGGAGAGCCCCTGATGATGCGAACAAGCTTCAAGATCTTTTCTTCCCTCATCCACAATCTCGCCACCTGTTGCACATCTTCCCATACGTCGTCGTCGTACACTTCTGCATCAGAATCTCCCTCATCTACATTTCGATTGGGGAACAGGCAACATCGACGACTTCATGATTACTTTCATTCGAGCCGTCATGAACGTTGCAGGTGATGGTCATTGTGGATATATATCTTTAGCTTGTCTTCTGAACTTGGGTGAAGATGCATGGCCACAGGTTCGATGGGAGTTGGCCATTGAGCTGCAGTTGCATGCAGATCGCTACCATTACTACCCTGCCTTGGATGAGCTCCTCATGAGGGTCAATTACTTTGGTGCGTGCCATGATGCTACGTATTGGATGGAGATTCCAATAATGGGTAAAGTGTTTGCCACGCTGCACCAACGTCCGTTGGTGATACTGTCGTAGATGATGCCGATGTTGTGCCTGCCTCTTTACGCCACTGGTGGCCCGTCCATATCATCGTACGATGAGTTAGATGGGATAGCTTTAGTCAGCAATAGCAACCACTTTATACCGGTAAGTTTCGAATTTCATATGCATTTTCTTCTTCACATTTCATTTTTTCCCTTCTCATTTCGTTTTTTCCATACATTTTACGCAGATTTGGTTATTTCCTGAATCCCCATTTACCTCCCATGTACTCTACGTGGACGCAGTACCACCATCCCACAGTCAATGGGTGGGACAAGCAGTTCGCGACCAGGATTGCACGATACAGAGCCTACCACCGGCGAGATGGTGGTTGTCAGCTGCGATATTAGCATTTTTATTTTTCCTGAATTTGCAGCCTCAGACTTTCTGTCTTTGATTTTTTGACATATGTTGTTCCATGTATCTTATTGTCTTAAGTACGTTTTTTTATTTATGACCTTTTGTGAACAATGGTTTTGTCCATCGTCCTTTCGATATACTGAAATTTGCTCTTCTGGACCGGTCTGTCGTCGTACATAATAAATGTTCGGCCGGTCCGGGCCAGTCCGGGCCGAATCGAGCCATCAATGTACGTCATTTTTCAAAATGTGGATGTTGATTGTAAATTTGAAGTTTGATTAAGGGAGTACAAGAGCTACAAAAAATAAGGTTATCTGGTCCGGACAATAGTTAATTTCAGACATTTTTCGAATTATGGATGTTGTTTGGGCCGGTCCGGGCCGGGCCACCTTTGCTGTTCAGGCTGGTCCGGTCCAGTCCGGGCCGCCTATGGTGTCCGCTTCACCGTAGGTGTGTGGGGTGTGGGCCACCATAGATATACACGGTGGTTTCCACATTATAACGGCGTCTTCCGCCCCAAACGGAGTTATCCACCGCACTGTACATCGGTGGCTCATCTCATACGGTCGCACCCACCGCCACAAACAAAGGTGGCTCTCGTTAATCGTCATTAAAGCCACAGTTACTTGCTACGGCGTTTAGTTGTGGACATAGTAAAAATTAGTGGTGCAAATAACAACACCCATTATTATTGCAACATTTGTCTTGCACAACTAATTCAAAGGTACTCTAATGGAGTTTTCAATGAAAAGAAAGATGATGGCTCTGACAATGAAGGCATTACACATGTGCCATTCCGAAATTTGTCTTCACCTTGGAAGAAGATGAACCTCATTTTATGCAGGGGGTTTGAGATGAGATTGCTACTATGATATAGAATTACAGACATCATATAATGATAGGTTAAACCTAATCAGTGTTCTAAAAAGTGTTAGGCGGATCCGAGGCGGTGAGGGGTTGCCTAGCGCCTAGGTGGTCAAGGCGGGAAATTAGACGTGCATAAACGCTCGCCTAGCTCTAGGCGAAAAGGGGCTGCCTAGCGCATAGGCTGGATTTTTAGAACAATATATGATCCTAAGTTTACTTATTGTTAATTAGAATGTATATAAATATAGAGCTATGATGAGGTTTAAGGACTAAGTGAGTTACATACATGGTTTATCCTATACTTTTAAGTATTTATACTGGCAATATGATAGTAGCTTGCACTGGGTATAAAAGGAAATTGCTTTGGGATTTAAGTCCAAGCTGAATGAGGCTTTAGCCCAAAAGCAAGGTGCTCTGGAGGCTCGTAACTACTTAGACCTTAAGGAGAAACCAAAGAAGCTCACTTGTCCCTTTGAGCTCAGAACGCGCGCAACTTTTTGCAGAAGCACACATTTATATACTTTTTGTGGCCACTATTCACCGCTTCTTTTGAAGCCCTACAC
This sequence comes from Persicaria maculosa, assembly GCA_963922045.1. Classification (NCBI taxonomy): domain Eukaryota; kingdom Viridiplantae; phylum Streptophyta; class Magnoliopsida; order Caryophyllales; family Polygonaceae; genus Persicaria; species Persicaria maculosa. The sequence goes on along the minus strand of OY998257.1, from coordinate 16,444,370 downwards.
GTTCCGCCTTTTGAGAGAGAGAGAGCATCGAATAATCTTCCTACAGAAGAGAGTTTGATAGGCGTTTGAAGAAGAAGATCAACATCAGCTTTGAGATCTCCCATCTACAAAGATGCCTTCCTGAAGAGGAGAGCATAGGAGATTCCATACGGAGCACAAGAAGATGATAAAGAGGCTTCAATTCGACATCAGCCTCACACGATCAAATCCCTTCTAAAATCTAATCTTTATTTATCTTATTATTCTATATATGTGTATGCCTCTTATGTGATGTTGAAATTGTGCCCTTCCTATATTGTTTCTAATATAGTGGCTAGGGCTTATCTTCAGGCCCCAGGGATGCACAATCGCCAATCCGAACCTCGTAAACAAATACCATGTGTTCTCGATCTTGTTCATGTGTTCACTTGTCTCTTTTTCACTTTGAACGTGTTCAATCTAACTCGTTAGGTTTAGATCCGATCAGTTATATCCTAACAAGGTGGTATTAGAGCTAAATCGCTCGGAGATTCTTCATTTTTGAAGATTTGGTACTTGAAACCCTAAATCTAAAGGGTTTCATTGCTTGTGCTGCAAAGATCTTGTTTTGTTGAGAAATCTAGAAGTGTATAATAATTCTATGCCTTTTTGGTTCAGATCTGCTTGTTACTGCCTGAATTTTATAGGTTTCTTGTTAGATCTAGCTTTGTTGTTTTGTCTTCCTATAGCCTATCTTAGATAAACTTGGTTATTGGCTCATTCTTGATTACATGTACCTCAATATCATCAAGAATAGGGACCACTACGCCAATATTAAGCCCTTTGACTCCAACTCTAACTTTTCCATGTGGCAAGTGAAGATGAAGACGATTCTTATCAAGGAAAAATGTTGGGTAGCAGCTAAGCAAAAGTTTCAAATATGAAATGAAGGAAGATGAGGAGAAGCTCCTCGATGCTCAAGCACACAGTGAGATCATGCTCCATCTGTCTAATGAGGTAGCTAGACAGGTTCTTGACTTTCAAATAACTATAGAGTTGTGGAAAGGTTTAGAGGACCTGTATCAGGTTAAAACTCTCCTTAGTAGAATACGTTTGTTGGGAAGGCTTTTCACTTTTAAGATGGATATAAACTTGCCTTTAAATGAAAACTTGGATAAATTCCTTAAGATGTCTCGATATTTAGAGTCTTGTAAAGATAAATTTGCTGACATCCACCGAGATGTTATCTTGCTCAATTCTCTACCATCACTGTACATTTTGATAATCTAAAAGACATTATTCAATACAATGGTGATGATATAACCAAAAAGATAATTGTTGATGCTATAATTCAAAAGAACGAGATAGTTAAGGTCTTTAAGAATAAATTGGAACAAAAGCAAGCTAAGTAAGAGGTCATGTATTCTCAAAGACAAAGGGTAACAATAACAAGAATAAGAAAAAAGACAAACATGCAGAGTCTGATACTAATGCTAAAAATAAATTTAATAGAAAGAATATGAAATGCACTTACTGTGGTAAAAAGGGTCATGCGTAGGACGCATGTTACACGAGATTGAGGGAGGAGGCCAATGGTAAAGGTAATGATGGTAAGTCTATTGGGACGACAACCCTACTGGAATACTCTCCCTTCTACTCAAATGAACTGCTCTGTGTCTCTAATACTGTTGAATGTGATGAATTGTTGCTTCATTCTGGTTGTGCTATGCATGCCACTCCTAACAGAAAATTCTTTGATTATCTGCATGAATTCGATAAAGGGGAAGTTAGATTAGGGCATATTGGCAATAAGGGTTTGCATCACTTGTTCATAAATGGACAACTTAATAACACACATGTTCATATTAAGATTTGTGAAATTTGTGTTCTTGAAAAGTAAACAAGATCCACCTTCCACAAATCTAATACAAAGATTCCATCCAGGCCACTTGAGTATGTGCACTCAAGTCTTTGGGGCCCTACCTAAGTAGAGACCATTGGAGGAATGAGCTATTTCATTTCCTTCATTGATCAATACTTTAGGAAGGTCTTGATGCATCTACTCAAGCATAAATTTAATGCTTTTAAGACTTTTAAAGTCTGGAAGGCCAGAGTTGAAGTTGAGTCAGATTATAAGTTAAAGTGCCTTAGGACAGACAATGGACTCGAATTTTGCAATTATGATTTTCAATCTTTCTGAGATTTATATGGCATTAAAAGGCATTATGAAATCCCTGGCACCCCTCAACAGAATGGCACTTTTGAGAGAATAAACATGACCTTTCTTGAGAAAGCAAGGTGCATGCTAATAAGCTCAGTGATTAAGAAATGTTTGTGGGGTGAAGCATTTGTAACTGTTGCATACCTCATAAACAGATTCCCCTCCTTTGTTATAATGCTTAAAACCCCCAAGTGTTGTAGACTGGTTACAAACCCTTTGGTTACAAACCCAGCATAACGCACTTGAAACCCTTTGGTTGTATTACTTATGCTAAGCATGGTGTATGAAAGTTGAATCCAAGGGCATTAAATTGTGTTATGATAGGGTATCCACAAGGGGTTAAGGGTTATAGGTTACTTGTAATTCACCCTAGGCGTTAAAAGGTAATCAATAGCAGAGGCTCGTAACTACTTAGACCTAAGGAGAAGCCAGAGAAGCTCTCGTGTCCCTCTTAGCTCGGAACGCAGCGTTCGAGCACGAGCACTCATTTATATACTCCCTGCAACCATTGTACCACATCTTTTGAAAACCTACATGTTCTGCCTCTTGAGAGATTAAGCTGTGAGAGAGAGAGAGAGAGAGAACATCGAAGAGTCTTCCTATGGAATTCGATAGGCGTTTGAAGAAAAATATCGACATTAGCTTCGAGATCTCCCATCTGCAGAGATCCCTTGCTGAAGAAGAGAGTATAGGAGATTCCATACGGAGAAGAAGAAGACGACGAAGAGGCCCCGATTCGACATCGGCCTCACACGATCAAATCCCTTCTAAACTATAATCTCTATTTCTCTTATTGTTCTGTATTTGTGCGTGCCTCTTATGTGATGTCGAAATTGTTCTCTTCTTGTATTCTTTCTTATATAGTGGATTAGGGTTTATCTTGAGGTCCCAGGGATGTAGGATCGCTAATCCGAACCTCATAAACAAATACCGTGTATTTGCGATCTTGTTCGTATGTTCACTTGTTTGTTTTTCACTTCGAACGTGTTCAGTCGAAGTCGTTAGGTTTAGATTTGATCGATTCTATCCTAAAAGGAATGATTGAGATGAATATGAACTTATACAAGATAACCTCTACACTTGTTGATTGAGATGAACTCTCTACACTTGTTCATTTCTATTGCTTTGTCCATTTCTTTGTTGAATGCATCAAATAAATTGTCAAATATTGACATGTTTATCTTCCAAATTAAAATAAATACTACCTCCGTCCAAAAATACATGTCCTTTTACTATTCATGCACGTTTTTTTAGGAGCTAAAAACTATATAAAATATTAACTTTTTTATTAATTTTTTTTAATAATTACAAATTTATTAATAATATGTTTATAATTATTTTAAAAAAATTAATAAAAAAGTTAATATTTTATGTAGTTTTTAGCTCCTAAAAATACGTGCTAAAAAGTAAAAGGACATGTATTTTTGGACGGAGGGAGTATAAAATTACTAAACATGTCGGATTATTATCTCGCATAGCTTGCATTCAAGACTTAATTTTAGTGGTGTCGATATCTAGATATCATATATAATATATCGGGGTTGATATCGATATGATATCTAACTAGTGTCTATTTAGTATAACTCGAAATCGATATCACTTTATCTTTTCATATATCAACATAACATGTATGATATCTATATATCAATATATGTGTATGGATCATTTGTGCACAAGCCTCAGGGTGTGCACTGTGCACAAATATTATTCGGTGAAATGTGAAACATTATTCGGTGAAATTTGAAGCATTATTCGGTGAAATGTGAGTATTGTTTAGGGGAATGTGAAACATTATTTGGTGAAATTTGAAACATTTCGTATAAAATGTAAGTATTGCTTAGGGAATTGAGGTTTCTTTTATTTGAAATGGATGAATAAAAAAATAAACATTATTCGGTAGAATGTTACAAATTATTCAGTGGAATTGAGAGGTTTTCATTTGAACTGAACGGAAAAAAAAACATAACAGTATTCGGTAGAATATTTCACATTTCACCGAATAATGCTTCAAATTTCACCGAATAATGTTTCACATTTCACCGAATAATATTTGTGCACAGTGCACATCCGAACCACACCCATCAATATATATATATATATATACCAAATTGAATCATTTATCTAAACAATAGCTTCAATCAACCTGCAGTGCATTCGTACTCTAATAAATATTGTGAAAAATTAAAAATCTTGTGAAATTTGCAAATACTCAAAAAATTACAAACATTACTTCAAATCAAACCAAACCATACGGGCACATAGGACAATAAAAAAAAATATTGCATTTTTTTTTAGCGATTAATATAAGTAACCGCTCAAAAAACACACAAGTGCATGTGTTGGGGGTGTCGGGGTGGATGCTGGCGGAGCCGGATCGAGGAGGGTGGTGCTGGCGGCCATAGGGAGGCGGCCGGGCGGGGCTGGTGTGTAATTGACAGATTTCTGAGAGATGAGCACTGCTTGGGGATGGCATCAAATTCACATCTCCAGATCGAGGGAGAGATGAAACGTATACATACGGCGTCGTTTTAGGGGGTTTAAAAAGCCCTTGTGGCTTCTTCCATGGCTAGTGCCGCCAAATCCACAGGTGAGTTCGCCGGTTTTGCATAATTGTATTGCTTGGGGGGAAGATTACGGATTACCTCTCTCTGGTCCCCCCCTACACTTGTATTCATACCTTCAGCCGTTTAATTTATAAACATATAAACCTGGATTTGCTTAATTTAATAATAATTACGTACAAATGGTGGATTCCGATGTGGTGCACTCCCTTAAAAGTCACATGGCCGCATTTTTTTAAAGAGGAAATTGGGTCTCTCCCAATTAATAATATATCTATTGTCCACCGGAGAGTTCAAATTAATCCGGCCATTGTCCTATCAGACAGTTTTACTGTATGTCTTCCCTCTGTTTATCGTTTCTCTTTCACTTTTCTATCTGGTTCGAACTGATCATTGTCTCCCCTCTTACTACTGTTCATTGCTTGATTCTTGCAATGGTTGAATCGAGAATGCATGTCAAGGTTAGTGTTGTGATTTCGTTGACAGAGGTTTCTTTGGTTTTCATGAACAAGCTCGTTATTAGGGGTTTTTCGTTTTTCATGAACTTGTTCATGATCCTAGGGTAATCCTTTGTGTTGTCTTCTATCATGTGTAGGATCTTCCTTTTCTGATTTAGAATCCTATAAAATGCAGTTCAATGTGAGTATTTTGCTTTTGATTTTTCCAGTTTTTGGGTTTGTCCGTTGTGTCTTTCGGTTCTCGGTGTTTATCTGTGTGTCATGTGTTCATGTTTATTGATTGTAGGAAATAACTATTGGTTATTTGCTGAAGAGAGGTTTCGTTCACGGAGTAATCTTTACTCCTACCCTGAAGTATGTGAAATCATCAAGTGAGGGTTGGCAAATTCTGATATTCATCAGCTTAAGAATAGCTATTAGGGTTAGTCTTTCTTCAAGGGTCAAAATTGCATTTTAATTTTCAATTAGTACATCAGATGTCATTGCATGAACTTGTAACAAATAAAGATATGGAAATGTGGTTTAAAGTTGATGGGCTAGTTGCTCGTTTTTCTTTACTTGAGTTTCATGTCATAACTGGTTTTCCAATTATTGAATATGATTCTTCTCCTCTCAAAGTTATTACATTTAAAGAGTTTTTTTGCAAGGACAGGATCTCTTATGCAGATATACTTCAGATTTTTGAAGTTGAACCTAAAGAATCTCCAAAAAAGTTAGTGATGACTAAGCTTTTGATTATTAGGAAGGACTTGTTATTTAAACGTTCTGAGATTGCGAGCTTAGACCTTGGATCATATAGCGCTTGTATCTGATGTTGAAAATTTTGAAAGATTTGATTGGGGTCGCGAAAGTTATCATGTCTTGTTTAAATGTTTGAGAAAGGTTTCTTCTGTTGAGAATGGTGTCAAAGCTTAGGGGGATATATGAGCTGGTTGGATATCCTCTAGCATTCTAGGTGATTTTTTTACTTCCTTTTGGATTTTACTAATTAATTTTATTTGTCAGATGTTGCTGACAATCAATTGTTGTGTGTGTATTAAATAGGTTTGGATTTTGGAAACTTTCCCTTCTATTGCTGAAAAACTGGGGTATACTTTTAAATATGTTCACAGTGACCCAATCTCTTTACATTGGGTGTGTAATGGCAAAAGTAGTCATGAACAAGTAGTGTCACTATTCAGCGGTGAAGTGGTGAGCTTGTTATTTGTAACTTTCATTGTTTGTCAGCATTATTTTGTGTAATGATCATTTGTCAGCATTTTATGCTTTTCCTTTTATTATCATGATTCTTTGTATTTTGCGAACATGCCCCTATTTATCCAAAGTATAGAGAATTGTCAAGGAAGGCTGGAATGGATTTTGTAGAAGAAGGTGCTGATAAAGTTTTTGACTGTTTGGGCGAGCCTGTGTTTGCCCAACTCCGGGAAGGCCCTCATTATAATGTGAAGCATGTTAGGAAGGATTTTCACATGCTGAGGGGTGGAGCGGCTGTTGGTGTGGATTCTGCACGTGTTTGTACTTCGCCTCCCCCTGATTCTGTTGATTTTGAAGTCCCTAATGTAGTTCATTTGTCGCACTCTAGTTTGAAACAAAAGGCTTCTAATTTGGGTGTTTCTAAGGAGGGCAAAAAGAGGCAAAAGAGTAAGCCACTCCCTAGTGCCATTTTGAGGAGGGGTCTCTTTAAAAGGGCAAAGACTTCTATAAGGAAGATTAGGGATGGTTCTAAAAAGGCTGAAAAAAAAAGGAAGGAGTTGACAAAGTGGAGAATGTAGCTGACAAAGGGGAGATGGGAGCTGACATTGGGGGGGATGCAAACAATATCAGACTGACAACAAGGAGATGCCTAAATGGGTGAAGGAGTTGTGTTTGAAGTGGGAGAACATGTTTGAGATGCTTATTAGTACGATTGTAATTTTAGAGGAAATGGTTATTGATCTTAAGGAAAAAGTTAGCGGAGTTGCTGATGATATCCGATATGAAGGAGTTAAAATGATGGCGTGAAAGAGGCTGAAATTAATGTCAACGAGAAAACAGATATTATTGATGAGGGGGTAGGGGATGCTGACATTCATGAAGTAGAGTCTCCACTTGATGTTGACAGTGCTTCATGGGATGCTAACAGTGTGAATTGAGCTGTTGAAATTCATGAGGGGGGTTGTGCACTAGATGCTGATAGAGAAGGCACCCGATATCTGTAAAAAAAATATCTGTCAAATATGCTGATATCTAGGTGTATTTTTGTAAACATCATCGGTGGTTATGTATTTTTGGAACATACTCGCTGGATTTCATGTGTTATATACCTCTGATGTAATATAGTATTTGGTTGTTTTTTAGTTCTCATTTTATATGCTGATTTCTATTAAATATTCAGTAAGGAATATGTTGATATTGTTATCTCTTGTTATATTATGTTTCATCATTTGTTAGCTATCTATCATTTTAAAAATCAACTATCTGGCATGGTTGTTCAACTTTGGAAAATAATTATATAAGTTGACATTTGTTTCATCATTTGTCAGTTATCTTTCATGTTGGAAATTAGCTATCTGTCAAGTGTTGACAGTCATGTGTTATCGTTTATCGGCTTATCTATAATTGGATTGTGCTTTGTCAACATATCTTTTCAGTCTTCATTATAGTAAATACATGTGTTGATAAATACACATAATAGCTGATAAACAATTTATCAGCAAAATGTATGCAACTGTCATGATTTGTCAACTTCCCTTTTTATGACAATACGCATATAATGTGACATTTGATTTCATATACTTTCAAATAAATATGATTAGGCAAGCGAATATATATATATATATAGAATACGGATCAAATGCTAACAACTCTTACGGTGTTAAATGTTAACAAATCAATATTCGGCAAAATTAATCAAATATTCATCACAGTCACTCAATTATTCATCAAAGCTTTTCGGCAACATTTAAGAGATTCATTTCAATTAATAATTATTGCCGATTAAAAAAAATTATCACCCAAAAAACTCAAACCCTTGCGCGTGTATCCACCCCCAATCCCGTAATTGTGTTACTGTGATGAATATTTCTTAAATGTTGCCGAATATTGATGAATATTTGGGAAATTGTGAATAATTGAGTGACTGTGATGAATATTTGATTAATTTTTATTGATTTGTTAACATTTAACACTGTAAGAGTTGTTAACACATGACCCAACCTATATATATATATATATATATATATATATATATATATATATATATATATATATATATATATATATATATAAATGCTGATATATATATTGGAACACACACATATTGACAAATGACTTTAGTAGAAAAATATGTGATGATGTTATGATGACAAACGAATTTATTAAGAAATATGAGCTAATATTATGATGATAAACAAATTTATTAGAAAATATGATTAAACAATCGAATTTATATAAAAATGCTGATATATATATGTTGATAAATATGCTAATAAATGAATTGAGTACAAAATATGTGTTGATTATGGCGAAAGAAATTTATTATGATGACAAATGATATATAATCGAAATTGTTGTGCGAAATTGAAAGATAAATGAGTGAAATTGTGAAGCGGACATTCGCGAGCGAAATATGAGCTCGCTGGATTAGAAAATATGTGTTGATTAGAAAAGCATGCAGTAGTTTAGGGATGATCGGTGGACATTTAACTAATAAATCTTGGATGGTGGATATCTAATTAGTTAGGGCTTATTATATGGACATTTACTTTTTTTCTCCCTTTTTTAAAGTTGCTTAGATGCATAATTTATATTTTCAAGGTAAATTATAGCCATTCAAAATGATAGAATGTTCATGTTTGAAGTTCAAATTAACAACACGAATATATATAGTGATAATGTTTGCCTATGCCCCTTCTAGCGAGGGGGACAAAACGACATTCTGGAACGAAATATATGGAATAGTTAATAAACATAGATTGCCGATATTGACTATGGGAGACCTCAATGATATTGAGAACGACACTGAGAAAATGGGCGGGAATATTACAACCCTAGCTAGATTTAGAAGACTTTACCAAGTTAAAAATGAACTTAGTCTCCATACTATTCCTTTTACTGGTTCTCCATTTACCTAACGGAAAAATAATTCTTCTCTAAATAACACATATGAAAGGTTAGACAGGGTTCTGGCTCACCAGAACATCATGACAATATTCAAGGATTTAAAAGTGGTACATCACCCCTTCACCTCTTCAGATCATTGCCCAATAACCTTACAAATTGGAACTCCTGAATCCAAAAAAGGCTCTCCATTCCGGTTCAAAATGGCTTGGACAACTAAGAGTGAATATGAAAGTATAGTTAAAAGAGTTTGGGATAATAAGCTTATTGGTTCATTTAGCTATCAACTAGTTCAAAAGCAAAAATTACTAAAGAAAAACACAAAAGAGTGGTGTAAAACACATCATGGTGATACGATAACCCGACTCACAAAATTGGATAAACAAATCCAAAATCTTCAACAGGCTCTACCCTGGGGAACAATATCTCAAACATAGATTGAAAAGCTTGCCTGGTTGGAACATGCAAGATCTAAAATTCTTGCTTTCAACCATACCTTCTGGAAACAGCGAGCCAAAATTAAACATATTGCATAAGCAGATAAAAATACGAAATATTACCAGTTCGTGGTTAAAAAAAACTTTAGAAACTCTACTTCAAACTTTACCACAAACGATGGGACTATTTTAACAGACAATCAAGAAGTAAAGAACCAAATAAATTTAGAACTAGCTGACAGATTCATCAGTTGCGGGACAACAGTGGTACCCCTGTTATGATAGAAAATATAAACTCTAAAATAACAGATGCAAACAACTCCAAACTCTCGAAACAACCAACAAATAAGAAAATTAAAGAAGCAGTATTCAACATGGCAGAAGACAAAACCCAAGGTCCGGACGGCTTCCCCCCGGAATTTTATAAGAAATATTGGCATATTGTTGGGCCATTATTTTGCAAGACTATCAGAGCGTTTTTCACTCGGGCAACCTACTTACAGAAATTAACCAAACATTTATAGCCCTCATTCCCAAAGTTGATTCTCCTACGTTCATAAATCACTTCAGACCGATTAGTCTGTGTAACACAATTTACAAAACAATTGCCAAAATTCTAGCTAATAGGCTCAAGAAAATTCTTCCAAAGATCATCGACCCCTTCCAAGGTGCCTTTGTTGAAGGAAGGTCCATCCAGCATAATACGCTAATTGCACATGAAAATTTTCACACTTTTCATAAACGAAAAAAGTAAAAAGGGCTGGATAGCTCTAAAGCTCGACATTGAAAAAGCTTATGCTAAAGTTAATTGGAACTACATTGAAGCCTTTCTCATCAAATTTGGATTTCATAAATTATGGATTAACTGGGTTATGAAATATTTAACCACACCAACTTTCTCGGTCTTGGTGAACAATACTCCAGTAAACAATTTAAACCACAAAGAGGTATTCGTCAGGGAGACCCCCTAGCTCCTTACATATTTGTCATTGTTATGGAATATTTTTCCAAACAACTTCATGAAGAAGCCACAAGGGATGATGCTCTAATAGGAATTAAACTAACCCCACATGGTACTCCCATTCCTTTCCTCACTTTTGCTGATGACACACTTATCTTTGCAAATGCCTCACATAAAATTCTTCACACGATTCAAAATTTGTTGAATAATTTCTCTAACCAATTCAGGTTTGATTATCAACTACCAGAAAAGTTCTATACATGTCTCAAGGAATGTAAATGCCAACTTGGCATGCTCACTTTCTCGAGATATGAACATAGCAATTTCTATAGGAATAGAAATATATCTAGGCATACCTAGGCGTGGCCACGGGTCCGACCCGGCGGGTCGACGGGTACGACCCGCCGGGTCAAGGGTCGGAGAAGGGTGACCCGAACCCTAACTTGGGAATCCCACGGGTTGGCGGGTTTGGGTCACCCGGCGGGTTCCAGGGTCGACGGGTCGACCAGGTGGGTCGAAACCCGTCGGGTATCTGGCGTGTCGACCCGTCGGGTATTCTTTTTTTAAAACGTAAATAAACGCAGAAAAAAACGTAAATAACTTACTAATGTCCATATTTTAACTGAGAAAGAACACTAAATAATAAAGTTACAAATATTTGGCCAAAGCTAGTTTCTCTGGATGCTTTAATTGGATATGACGACTGAAGTTCCCATATCCTCCTCCATTCGGGTGCCTGAAGACCATCCCGCAGAAGTTACAATTGACGTTGCAACTGTTTTCATCCCTCGGGTGCTTTGTGAACCAACATGTGAAAATAGCGGCCCAAACTTGGGCCACACTCAACTGACTCAAAAGCATGTGCGTTTCTTGTCGCGGGACTTGGACACTGGATTCGCCCTCCTTATCATCGTGTCGCGGGCCTGAAACTCTGGATTCGCAATCGCTTGTCCTGCTGCTCATCATGTCGCGGGGCTTAAAACAAAGCGTTTTCAGAGTTTGAGATGAGGTGTGAGTAAAATGGGAGGGAGGTAAGGCTTATTTATAGCCAAAATCGGGAGGCAAATGAAGAAAGTAGATCGTTGGGCAACGTTCGACCCGGCAGGTCGAACGTTGGAATGTCGAACGTTGCCCCTTTTGTTTAAAATTTTACGGATGGTTTCGCACTTGAGCAGTTTAGCTTCATATCCTGATGGTTTTGTACTACGTTTTATAAATATTCAGTTTATTTTATGTCATTATGTCACTCGTAAATCGTAATATGGTTCGAAAATTGAAACCGTGATTACGTGTACATCGACATTCAACACTACACACACTGACATACACATAACATGAGTACATGACACTAACACGAAGTCTCTAATAGTGTGACACACTCACACTTCACACACCTGCACTGTTAGAGCCTAGAGTCCTAGACGACCTAGACACATAGTCACCTGACATACACATAACATGAGTACATGACACTAACACGAAATCTTGTCGGGATGCTTCCTAGTTATATGAAGCTTTAGATTTCCATAACCGGCACCTCTCGTAACCTTTAACTTGTGACCACAATGACGACAAACCGCTTCGACCTTCCCCGGGTCTAGCTCGACCTTGTCGAAATGGTTTTTGAACAAAGTCACGGATTGATCGGACATGATAACGTTATTACGAAAATGAAATGTATGAGTGTAATGAAATGAAATGAACAAAGGAGACAATATTTATAGGCGTATTGGGTTGAACTAGCCGTTGTACAACGGCTAGAAATTTCAAAAAAGTAGGTTTGACCCGGCGGGTCGACCCGCCGGGTCCAACCCGCCGGGTCAGCGGGTTTTAAAACCCCCGACCCTAATCCTAACCCGCAACCCGCCTTGACCTTTTGACCCAAGAACCCACACCCGTCGGGTCACTGACCCGGCGGGTTATCGACCCGTATGACCCGCCGGGTCACGGGTCGACCCGTAACCCGTGGCCACGCCTAGGCATACCCATCATCAAAGGTAGAGTGAAAAACTGTGTGTTTGAAGAAGTTATCCAAAGTCTGAAAAAAAAACAACTTTCTAAGTGGAAGGCCTCAATATTATCTCAAGCTGGAAGGGCAGTGCTGATCCGAGCAAACCTTAGCTCCAAAGTAAATTACCTTATGCAAGCCGGCTAGAAATTTCAAAAAAGTAGGTTTGACCCGGCGGGTCGACCCGCCGGGTCCAACCCGCCGGGTCCAACCCGCCGGGTCCAACCCGCCGGGTCCAACCCGCCGGGTCCAACCCGCCGGGTCCAACCCGCCGGGTCCAACCCGCCGGGTCCAACCCGCCGGGTCAGCGGGTTTTAAAACCCCTGACCCTAATCCTAACCCGCAACCCGCCTTGACCTTTTGACCCGAGAACCCGCACCCGTCGGGTCACTGACCCGGCGGGTTATCGACCCGTACGACCCGCCGGGTCACTGGTCGACCCGTAACCCGTGGCCACGCCTAGGCATATCCATCATCAAAGGTAGAGTGAAAAACTGTGTGTTTGAAGAAGTTATCCAAAGTCTGAAAAAAAAACAACTTTCTAAGTGGAAGGCCTCAATATTATCTCAAGTTGGAAGGGCAGTGCTGATCCGAGCAAACCTTAGCTCCAAAGTAAATTACCTTATGCAAAACTTCCTGTTTCCTAAAGGTGCGCTTCAACAAATAGATCAGATTAACAAAATTTTCATTTGGAATAAACTTAAGTCTGAACGATACAACCCACTTATCAACTGGGAAAAGTTCTGCAACAATAAGAAAAATGGTGGACTTGGACTTACAATGGCAGAAGAGATAAATATCAGCCTAGAACTAAAACTACTTTGGAAAATCCTCACAAATCCTCACAATATATGGGCCAAAGTCATAAGAGAAAAGTATCTAAAAGATTGCACAATTTTTTATTGTAATAAACAAAATGTATCTTGGCAATTTAGAAGGCTTCTCCATCTCTGAGAACCCTTTGGTAAAGGTCTCTTTTAGATCTTGGGGGATGGGAATACCGTAAATATATGGTCGGACCCCTGGATAAACAACCTCTCTCTGCAATGCTTTCAAGGATCTCATGATCCTAATATGAAGGTGGCTCATCTGTTTAATTCTCAAAGACAATGGAACATTCCATTACTAAGACAACTCTTTCCCTCTCAGGTTGTGCTTGCCATCATGGATACCCCAATTCCGACCTAGAACACACCAGATAAACTAATTTGGAAGCTAAATCAAAATGATGAGTTCACTACAAAATCAACTCACAAATTAAGAAATAATAATGCGCAAAACAACACCGATCACAACTGGATCTGGAAGCTCCATCTACCACCTAAAACACAAAATTTTATCTAGAAGGTTATGGTTGATGGTTTACCAACCAAATTACGACTTAACAGACATTTCAACAGAGTCCCTGCCCAGTGTGTACTTTGTCAAAATACCGATGAAGATGCACATCATCTACTCCTAGAATGTCCCTTCTCGAAAACAATCATAACAAACTATGAATACATAACTGGAAGATACTTTATTAACTTGAGAGCAGAACAATCAATTCAAGAAGATCTCAACTCCATTAACCACAATAACTCCCATTTTGAGGAACTATGCTTTATATGGAATGCCATATGGGAATTAAGAAATAAAATCATTTTCAACAACTACAAGATAGGCTCACATACATCGATAGTTCACCAAATTTTCCAGAATATTAAGGATTGGAACTGTGTTGCTACCAATGGAACAACAATAAACATGAAATATAAGAGAAAGACCTCTAGGTGGGTTAAGCCACCACGTGCCATCTACAAAATTAACGTAGATGGCTCGGTTAGAGCCCCTAATGACTGGCAATCTGGAGGCATTATTAGGGATAGTACGGGCCAGGTGATCGATATCTTTCAGCAAAAAGAAAGATCAGGATCCATCCTTCAGACAGAAGCTGTCGCCTTCTGCTTGAGGATACTACGAGCTGCAGAGAAAGGATTAAAGAAGGTGATTGTTGAAGGTGATAGCTTGAAAGTAGTAGAAGCAATTAATGATAGCACCAAAGTCGACTGGGAGATCTATAAAACAATTGAGAAGATCAATCTGATGAAAGAGAATTTTTACAAGATTGAAATACGACATTGTTTCAGAGAATCAAATGCAGCAGCTGATTACATTGCTAGATTTAGGGGTATTTGTAGCATGTCGACTCTCCCCTTGCAAGGGGTTATTTAACATCATCTTAAGGGATGATCAATAATTAACCTTGGCTTGGCAAGACATTCTACTGTTTGCTTACTATAAAAAAAGGTAAATTATAGCCATGCGGAATATATACAATGCAAATTATCGTCTTTTTAAACATTATTAAACGTCAAATTAGATGTTGAACAACGTCGGATTGGATGTTATTAAGTAGAAAATTTGTCGACGTTGCTTGATAGCCAATGAATAATCGGATCAGATCGGACTAACAAAGTTAAATCGAATGTTACTACTACGGGTCAAATAGGACACAAAATATTAAAAAGAAGGAGAGGAGTGTGTTTTTGGTAGGCACAACGTTCAAAGGCACATTTTTTGTGTGTGCTTTTTTCACAAAAATATTTATCTTAGCAAGGTTTATCCAACGTTGTTAACTTGATCTAACCCGATATTCTAAGTTCCCATCTAGTAATGTCGACAACTTTTACACTCAACAACGTTTAAGCCAACATTATAAAACGTCCATTTTGACATTAATTAACAACACCCGTGAAAATTAATTATTTACATTATTTATTTTATTTTATTGATTCGCACAATTCTAGAATATATATATTCATATAAAATTACCAAAAATGATCTTTTTTCATTTTTTACCATTAAAAAATTCATAATTTTAATGCCAGTAATAGGACAATCTAATGACCGCTCAGTTAATAAGCAGCTATAGAAAAAAGTAGTCAAGCCTGCTAACTTAACTGGTAAGGATGACGTATAGTGACCAATAGATCATGAATTTGAATCCCCATCCCCATATTGTAATAATCTAAGTGCCTATCTAAGTGACATAATTTATAAATAATCTTATTATAAATTTATCTTATTTTAACAAGAGAGTAAAAAAAATTAACCAAATATTATTCAAGTATTTATAGTTATATATAATTATGTTAAAAAATTACATTGCGCATGTTGATGGTCAGTATATTTCCTTATTGCTGATAAAAATGAAATCCGAACTTACTGTTGGTTAATTATGTCAAAAAATATATGGAGTAGTTTTTAGTATTCAAAAGTATTTAGCTAATTTTAAATTAAAATTAAATAATAAAAGAAACTGAAAATAAATTTTTTTGTGAGGAGAAATAAGTGGAATAAAATCGTAGACACTAGACAGGTGATTTGGACTCTAAAAATTGTCTGTATAAAGGGATGAAGAATCGAAATGGTCGGTGAATTTTTTTGGTGTCTTGCTAATGGGACGTTAAATGAAAACATTGTTTAATAGGTTTAACACAACATCCAACTTGACATCTGAACCCAACTTTTTGGTTTGCAAGATAATCTTTGATTAAAGACATAAATTGCTTAACGTTAATTAAATTACCTTAAATCACAAAAAATAAAAATAAAAAGGATGCCTTTAGGCTTTAGGAGATGTCGAGGAATATACGTCTCCATAAAAGGATTTGATGCCTAAGGTGGGGTTGATTTAAGAGAATCATTTTCCTTTCATCACCTTTATGACGTACATCCTTAGCTAATCCTGCAGCTAGTGGCTTTATTAAAACCTAATTGTAATTAAACAAAGGATAAACTACATTAGTAGTCCTTAACCTTTGCTTTCTTTTCCATATTATACTCCTTAACCTTTCATTCATGTATCACATAAATTGACAATTATAGCCTTTCAACCCAATCCAATCTTAGCAAAACATATATTTAATATTCTTTTATATACAAGTAATAATTGAAATATCAGATAAAACAATGTTTGATAAATCAAGATGGCGAAAGATTGTTAAGCGAACGAACTGTTATGATATAAAGACAAACAAAAACATACAATACAATAAAAAAACAACACAAAGCCTATGAACCAAGCAGAAATCAGGTAGCTCGTAGTGATTAATATTGTATATTTGATTAATATACAAATAAGAACTATTTTATTTATAGGGATTAATTGTAATTTTTTGGAATGATTAATTAAAATATTGCTTTCAAATCTTTTAATTATTTAATGATTTCATAATATATTAACTCATATTTGATACTAAAATATATGGAGTATGATTCTAGAAAAAATAGAATAACTAAATAATATTATATATTATTAAATTAGCTAAAAGAAAATTGATAGAATATATGGGTGAATAAAAATTGAATTTAATCTAAAGTCATCTTATTTAATAAATAAAATTTAATCATGATTATAATTAGTTTTAATAGGGACCATATATATGGATGGATAGAGATTGAATTTAGTAAATAATATTATAAAACAAAAGATAAATAAATGGATGAATATAAATCAAGGAGAAATTTGATATAATATTACTAATATATCCATATTTAACAAAACTGGATAATATCTTGTAAAACTATATCGATAGGTAATAAAATTGGGAAAAATCTTATCTTAAGCATATATTACTATATCTATTATCTATTATATATAATAAAGGAGAAGTCGGTTGAGATACATGACAGCTTCTCTTTAATCATAGTTGTATGAACCAATCACAATTTTTTGAAATAATTAATATATGCATATGATAAAATTTTAATCTAACTCTATTTAATTAATAGAGAAAATTTGCGCATTCGGCGCAAATTTTCGGCCAAATTAGGGAAGTGCCCATATTTTTGTAAAATTTAGAAAAGTGTCCACTTTTAAAACACATGCTATTTGGAAAGTGTTAACTTCTCTCCCGTCAATAGTTCTTCTTCAACTTCTCTCCCGTCATCAACCCTTCGCGGTTTTGAACTTCTCTCTCATTCTCGCTTTGGTCGTCCACTGATTCGGTTGAAAACGAACGATTTTCGACTGTTTTGTGTGTTTAATCGACCAATTTTGAGTATGGACTGATGAAGCCACCCCAAGAGAATTATACAAGGGACCCACTTTCGATGGGTCCCCGGGGGTTTGGACACGAATAAATATTTTTGTGTTACACGGGCTTACCTGACACGCGAATCGATTCGTTCGCTATTCAACCTGGGCCGCGTTTCACTCGCGTTCATAAATTTAACCATTACCCCACTTATTCTCATGGGAGTTCATCCGTTTATTTTATGACTTAAGGGTTCATACCTGTCCGCGGAGATTCACCTGAGATGTGTGGTTCGTCGCGGATATTTAGGATCCTACCCTTTCTTTCTCTCTATGCTTCTGAATTCTATGCGGATACTTCGTAGATTCCGCGGTTATCCCCTAAATTATTCTTCTGCTTCTTCTTTTCTCTTTTTGTTAGGGCTGGGCTTCCGGTCTGGATCGGACCGGACCGGACCGAAGATTCCGGTCCGATCCAAGACCGGTGGACCGTAATCTCCAAGAACTTGGACCGTGGATCGGACCGAGACCGGAACTTATGGTCCCGGTCTTTACGGTCCACGGACCGTAAAGACCGGTTGGACCGAAACTTTACAACAACTATTTTGCAGTAGCCCATGTTTGCCCTTTTACAACAGTCGCTGTTCATATTTTGCGTTAAATCAAACACCTGTAAATTGAAAATTCATTCATTCAGGATTTGATTTCATTCATGCGTGCTTCATGCATGATCAAAGCGATATTAATTTGTCAAAATACACAAAAAAACCTAGATCTAAAAAAGTGAAAAGAGAGAGGGATGTAACTACTCATTGCCGTCGGTTTGAACGGTGAGATGGTGGCTACTCTCGCGGGTGAGCATGCAATGAAAGAGAGGCGGAGAGCACGGTAGGTGAGGCCGTGAGGGTACTGTCGTCGGAAGTGAAGGAGTAAGAGAGATGCGAGCAAGAGGCGGCTTGGAGTAGAGGAGGGTGAGGGACTGAGGTTACTGAAATGCGTACACACGGGGAAAAACTTCAAAAAAGGGCACGCTCTTTTTTGAAAGAGAAAGGGAATGCTCTCGGCTTTTTTTTAAATAATAGAGTTTACGGTCCAATACCGGTCCGGACCGGAAATTCCGGTCTGGTCCCGGTCTTGGACCGTAAACCGGAAATAGAAAATTCTTGGACCGGGGACCGGACCGTAATATTCCGGTCCGATCCAAAGACCGTAATTTCCGGTCCGATCCCGGTCCGATTATGGTCCGATCCAAATTTTGCCCAGCCCTACTTTTTGTCGTGATTTTGACCCCTCCCTTCTCTCCTGTTCACTTCCCTATTTATATGGCTCGGCCAGGGACCCTTTCTTTGACACGTGTCATCATTGAGTTGACACGTGTGATTGTCGTGGGTGGTGGGCATGATGGACATGTGTCATTATTTTATGTCCGCGTCCTCCTTATATCCCAGTTCTCCTTGGAGGCCGTTTTCGACATGTCCGCGTCCAAATCTTTGTTATTTCCGCATGGTTTCATCACAGCTCCTCGGGTCGGGTTGAGTTCCAAGAGAGCTTAAAACGATTCGATCTTTACCCGCGGAAATATGTTCCTTCCTTCTTTTCGTAGGGGATAATCTGCATTTCTCGTCTTCGAAGAGCCTTAATGGGCCTGTTAAGAGATAGTTTTGGGCCCGTTAAGGGTTTTCTACGGCCCATATTATTTTTGGGGGGAACTGAAGAGTCGATAATTTTCTTATAAATTACCCCGTTCCGTTTTTACTTTTTCACTTCTCATCTTTTGTCTGCTTGTGGTGTTTGCTTAGTTTCTCATCTTTCGGAGTCTCGCGTTGGTTTTTTCCTTTCCCGATCGAGTTTTCCGGCTGTTCTTCGTCTTCCGATCGAGTTTTCCGGTTGTTCTTCATCTCTCCGTTGAGTTTTCCGGTTGTTCTTCGTTTCCCGGTTGAGTTTTCCGGTTGTTCTTCATTTTTCCAAGGTAACTTCAATTTTATTCTTGAGTTCTTGATTTGTTCTTGAAATGTTCTTGTATGCCGCTGTTAAACATTATTATTTTTTGTTAAAGAACTTTAGCTTAGCTTTTTTTTCTTCTCTTAAATCTGTTTGGATCCTTCCCCTTTTTTTCGGTTCTGTTTCTTTGGGGTTTTTTGATTTTTTGGTCCGCGTACGGGTTCCTTTTCAGATCAGCTTTCTAATTCCTTGAAGGATGGCTAACTTTGAGGGGAACCCGGACGCATTGGACGAGTTCGAGAGGGAGGAAGGATGGAGAGAGGGTCTTCCTTCGAATCCAGGAGGGGGTTTTCCCGCGGTTGTCTTGGACTCTTCGTCTTCGTCTAGCAGGAGTTCATCCTCCGATTTAGAAAGTTCCTCCGACTCGTCTTCTTCCAGTATTTCTTCTCCAGACCGCGTGGGTCCCTTTGGTGATCCAATTAAGGTGAGGCGACGACGGAACCGCTCTGATCCTGATTATTATTCCTCTCCTTTTTTAACTTCTTCTTCTTCGAAGGGGGATGACGTTCATCCAATGGATGTGGAGACACAAGCTCCAACCGACGCGGGTGCTTCTCTCAGTCCACGTCCATCAACCAGCGGTCGGGAATCTGAGTTGTCTTGGGTTCCTTATGCTGAGTCTCCTGTTGGTTTTGCTGAGAAGTGTGCAAGAGTTCGTTCGAAGGATGTTCTTAGCGACCTCGACTTCCCATCTTATTCTCTTGACGATTTGGGTTCTTGTTCCTTTCGGGGAGAGTTCTCCCTTCGTGACCCTCAACCCTGTCCTCCTGTTATTTCCGAAAGGGTTCGTCCGCGTCGTTCTCCTATCCAAGAGGTGCGAGGATGTACGACTTTGCTTGATCTTTCGAGCGTTGAAGCTTTGGCCCGGATATTTCCATGGCCAGCAGGCATGGAGTTGTGTCTTCCCTCAGAGGGTGGAGGGTGTTTAGACGCTTATGAGGACTGGTTGGTAGTGTACGCGGCGAGTTTATCCCAAGGATTTCGCTTGCCTCTTCATCCTCTGTTCATAGCCTTCTTGTCCGAGTACAATTTGAGCCCCGCGCAAGTTGTACCAAACTGTTGGATGTTTTTCGCCAGCTTTGTGATGCGCTGCAAGGATATTGGTGTGCTTCCGACGAAAGAGTTAATGCTCAGCATCTTTTCCTTGAAGAGAGGGCCTCAAGATCCTTGGTTTTATCAGTGCAACTCTAGATGTAGTTACATCGAGAGACTTTCCAGCAATCCGAACTGGAAACATAAGTGGTTTTTGGTTCGCGACAAGGCTGGCGTTTGCCTTGAGTTTAAGACTGTTCCTGGGTGGTTTAGCGTGGTCAAAAAGCCATGGGTCGCCCATTTAGATAAGTTTAAGGATTCTTTCGTTCATGAGCCAAAGCTACCGTGGCGATCGATGGTTTCGGCTCTTCGTCTTGAGATGCCGGGGTTGAGTTTGCCTCATCCGCGATTAGGTGTCTGCCTTAGTCTTTTTCCATTTTTATTTTTGTGATTATCTTAGCGTTTCATGTATACCATTCACATGCTCTTATGTTTTTTAGAGGATTCGTGCTTTCGCGAACAGTTATTCACGCCTTGTCTTTTTGCTTCTTTTTTGGCAGACCTGATGGATTTGAGTTCTCTAGCCGATCGCCATTCCGTTCAAGAAAGCGGAAAGGTGAGGAAGAAGAAATCTGCTAAGCGTGCCCCCCGCCCGCCTGTTGCACCCCAAGGTGTAGCGGTTGAGGACGCGGATAGAGCCAACGACCCTGCGGTAGAAACCGAGGTCGTGGTTTCAGACGTCCGCGAGAAACGTCCTGGTCCTTCGGGCGTGGACGCTTCTCGTCCTCAGAAGAAAACGAAGACCGTGGGTTCATCTCGTGCCTCTGGAAGTGGGGAAGAGTAGGCGCTTTTCCTTCAGGGAGACGATGCCTTGCATGCGTTCCGCATCCCCGGCTTCGGGGTCGATGATCTAGTTCGCCTCCATGGCTCAGAAAAATTTGCGCGGAACGAACGATCATGGGTGCGGAGCTTGGAGTGGGATGACTTTTCTCTACAATTTGAGCGTGTGGCTGAGTGGGTAAGTTCGCTGTTGGGACCTTTTCATTTTTGGTTAAGTTATCGTTCAATCCTTGTCTCCTTATTTTCACTTCTTTCTTGGTTTCTTTTAGGTTAGGAGTTTCCAAATCGACTCAGAGAGGCGGCTGGCGTCTTACGAGGCGGAGCTCTCTAAAAAGGCCGCTGAAATGAAAGCATTGAATCACAAGCTGAGGACGCTAGGCAACACTGTTGGCGACCCTTCTTCAGTGGAAAAATTCAAAAAGCGGTCCGTGGAACTTCATGAGAAGTTGCAGGCTGCCAGTGAGCAAATTTCTACTTTGAAGGAGCAGAATTCCGCTTTGTCCTCCAAACTTGACGCGGAACTTTCAAATTCGGATGTCTTACGCCGTCAAGGAGAAGAGTTTCAGCGATCCGCGGTTCAAATGAAGAAGGAACTGGAGACATCCGAGGCACGTCTCAGAGATCTTCAAGTGGAGCATTCCATCGTTGAAGAAGATCGTGCCCTGATGAAGCAGGAGTTGGAGAAGCTTCAGTCCCAGGCTCCTCAGGAGGTTGCGCTTTGGTGGTTGGAATCCCCTGCAGGTCTTAAGTTCTTGACTTCCGAATGGTTCAAAACCAACGCGGGCACTTCTTTCCTCTCCTCAATAGCAAAACCATGTCTTCGATCTCATGAGGGTGTAGAGCTCCTAAAGGACAAGTGCTTCAGTTACTTCCGAAAAGGGATGTCTGCTGGCATCAACCAAAGCGTCGTCCGTTCGCGGGCTAACCCCGGCGTCCCTTTGGAGAAGTTTGAGGCGAGCTTATCGGTCGCGGATTGGGGATTGACCCCGGAAGAGATGGCGGGGGAGGAACTCTTGGACGAGGAGGACTCCGATGGTGAAGAAGTCGACGTCGTCGCTGATCCTTGAGGCTTGGGGGTGTAACTTTCTTGTCTTATCAGATTTTGCTGGCGCTGGCCAATTTTGTAATTAACTCCTGTGGTGACTGAACAATCTTGTATTTTTTATGTCCAGACAACGGCTCTTACTAACTCGCTCACGAGGTTGTGATTTTGTATATAATTACTCTTTTGTAGCAATTATCATCTGATTGGCTCGGCCACTTGTGTTGTGGTTGATGAAAGTTTTTTGCCACTTGTCTGCCATGCTTGAATACTCTTGACCTGTGTCTTTAGTTCATTATGCTTGGGTCTTTAGTTCCTTATACTTGTGGTTGTTCCCTCTGATGAGGACTCATGGCGCCTGGGACTTCTAACCCTTGGGCGTTTTTCAGAACTTTGGAATGCGTCGATCATCTTTCTTCACTTGTAGGATTTCTTCGATAGTATCGGTTTAAAATGTTTCTTTCTCCTCCTCTTTCTTCAACTTCAATTCTCTGACTTGTGTTTCTTCTTGACAGCCTCTCCCTCATCAATTTGAGGAGGAGTTTAGATCTTCTCCTCCGCGGAAGATTTTCTTGACTTCTTATGCCATTAAAAATCTTCGAGTTGAAGTGGAAAGGGGATCAGATGGTCGCTTACACCTTCGTCGTGGCTGGGATAGATTTGTTACTCATCACGGTTTTGTTGTTGGGTCATCGATGACTTTTTTCTACATGGGTCGTGCTTGTTTTAAAGTTTGTCCGCGGCATGATCTGGAATGTGCTGAAATTGAGGATCATGCTCCAGTTGTTTCTTCCAGCGACTCATGTTGAGCCGTTTATAAATTGAGAGAATTCATTCGCTGTATGAGTTTATTTCGTGAATAAAGGAAACGTTTTGCTTCTGAAGTTCTGAAACATGGAGACCCACTCTTTTTATTTCAAAACAGATAGCGTTATATGATCTCTAGACCTTATTTAGCTCGAACGTTACTCCGTTCTTTTACACATAGACATTTTTAAGGGCATTGAGATTACAATGCTGCTCGCCCTCGTAGTGGTTCTTCATCCGCGTCCCTCTATTCCGTTGTAATCACAGTCTGGGTTTGCGACGTAGACCTCGAAGATTGAATCTCCCTGGTATACAAAGATCAGAGCAACTCCAACGCTTATCCTGTTGGCTTCTACGAATCCGGGCCATCCGTCTGTGAACCAATAAATTCCGTCCGCGTCTACTTCGACTTTGACTTCATGCTCGTGGTTGGATCGAGACCACAGATGCACCAGGCGATGCGCATCCTCTTCTAGGAGGACGTACATCAGTGGGAGGCGTAGAGATTGAAGTTGTTCTTCTGTAATGATAACTCTGTAAAAGGCTTTTGGTGGATTCTCGAATTCCATTTCTTTATTTTGTGTATGGTAATCCCTACAGGATTTCACGGGGTTCTTATATTTGTTCAAATGTGCCGCGTGTTTCAGCTTGTTATCCTGGGGTTTCTCTACGTGGTGTTTCTTAGGCCGCGTGTTTGATTTATGCCTGAGTTTCGCCTGATCTTTGTTTTGTCTGTTGTTCCTGGATGTTGAGTCATTTCACTGAAGTTGCTTCTGCAACTCTCGTGACTATACTGCCGTCTTGGTTGGCGAGCTTGAATGTTTTCAATTTTTAGAGGAATCTTATGCCAGATGGTAGTCATGCATGCTGCTCTTTAGGCTTTTATAGGGGGTATCTTTACTTTTTCCCTTTTCATTACTTCATAATTGCCTTCTTTGTACCCTAATTGTGTTTATGGTCGCTCCTAGAGCGGATAGGTGGGCTTTCTTTCAATCTATTGACCGCATTGATCAAACATTCCGCTTGGTAAGTCTTCTTTGGGAATATAAGTTTTGATAGCATTTATTCTTTGCATTTGATCCTTTGTTCTCTTTTGTTTTCAGCTCTTGCCTATGCGTTTTGAGGGTGAATTCGCGGGTGTTATCCCTGGGCAAGTTTTCCTTTCATCTCACCTCTTATGCGATTTTCCGGTTCGCGTTCATAAGGGTGATTACGGGATGTATTGGCTTTGTCACGGATGGGGAGATTTTATTGAATCTCATGGGCTTGTGGTCGGATCCTCTATGGTTTTTATCCATAAGGGGAATGCTCGTTTTGAAGTCCAAATCATGGGTTTGGAGGATGGGGACGAGATCGTTGGCTATTCTCCTTTCGAGCCTGCTAGTATTTTGACTAACGGCTTCTATCCGTGAATGGTTTTTCTCGTATTTTTCGTAAGCTGAGGAGGTTGTTTCCGTTGATACGTATTTCTCTTTTGTAATGAATAAAAATGGTTGTGCCCAAGATTCTTCTTGGTTTTCGTGTGATTCAGACTTGTCTTTTCGATTCATGACTTTAGTAAGTCTTTGTCTGTGGTGGTTGTGCTTTTCTTTTGAGGATTCTGAAATATTCTTTCGAGAATATATTCCATCTCCTTTTCTTTGTGAGGTTATATAAGTGAGGCACGATTGTGTTTTCTTCCCCATTGTTTCTTGATTTTTAAATGGATGCATCAAATGTGAACCCTTGGGCTTTTTACTTAGCCTTGGATTTTGAAGATCAGCTGCTAGAACGAGTGAGTTGTCTTCTTCTTCTTCTTTTTCTTTGAGAAGATTTACTTCTTTCTTTATACCTTATTCGTTTTGTTCTTTCCCAGTCGCTCCCTGCTCTTTTTGAGGATGAGACAGGTGTTACCGATCCAACCCAAGTCTTTTTATCCCTGGGCTCAACTGTGGATTTTCCAATTCAAATAGTCAAAAGGGACTATGGGATTTTTGGCTTGTTGATGGTTGGAGTGATTTTCTTGCGTCTCAAGGGCTAGGAATGGGGACTGTCATGGTACTTCGCCATCGTGGCGGTGTTCACTTCGACGTACGTGTGCTTGACGAGGGATCCATTTGTGTGGAGAATGGTTGGGTCATGTCGCCTCCGAGGCCGGTCATCCTTCCGGATGTGTGAAATCTTTTATGTAGTTGTTGTATCGCGTATCTGTGTCCTCCTTATTTATGTATGTGTGTTATTAGACCAAGGGGAATGCTCGTTTTTCTTGTGGTGTTTGTTTGTGGTTGCACTCCTCGGAGTTTTCAGACTTATGATCATGGCATTGAACTATGTCTCCAATTATTTTGATTTTTGAGGATTTGTGCATCCTGGTCGGAGGAGCGACACGGAGAAATCTCCGATGTTTGTTGTTTTTACACTTATTGGCTCTTCCTTGAGGGATCAAGAGTCTCAATCAAGGGAGTGACGCGGAGTGAGCTCCAGCGCCATCAATCTTCTCGTTCGTTGGCTCGACCTTGAGAGATCAAGAGTCTCAATCAAGGGAGCGACGCGGAGTGAGCTCCAGCGTCATCGATCTTCTCGTTCGTTGGCTCGACCTTGAGAGATCAAGAGTCTCAATCAAGGGAGCGACGCTGAGTGAGCTCCAGCTTTATCGATCTTCTCATTCGTTGGCTCGACCTTGAGAGATCAAGAGTCTCAATCAAGGGAGTGACGCGGAGTGAGCTCCAGCGTCTTTTAAAGTTATTGGTCATTCTAGTAATTCATAGAAAACGCCCGCTAACCGCTCATCCAACTTCCTGCGGGGGCGATTATTAAATCAAAGGACAGTGTTTCGAGATTTACATAAAGTACTTTTTCAGACAATTGGCGTTCCAGGTCTTGTTCAGGATTTCTCCTTTTTCATTCTTCAACTTGTAGGCGCCAGCTTGAATGATGTCGGCTACTACGTATGGGCCTTCCCAATTTGCATCCAGCTTTCCTCCTGTCTGCACTAGTCGTAGAACTAGATCTCCCCTCTGGAATTGTCGCGGGCGAACCTTCTGGTTGTGGTACCTTGCAGCCCGTCTTTTGTATTCTTCTACTTTCAAGGCTGCCATCATCCTTCGTTCTTCCCTCAGATGCATTTCTACTTCAAGTGCTTCTTCGTTGGTCTGTGGTTTGAACCTGGAAACACGGGCTGACGGGATCATCCGCTCAACCGGTATGACCGCATCGACACCATAAACCAGAGAAAAGGGCGTCTCTCCTGTCGGCGTCTTCGTGGATGTTCTGTGAGACCATAGCACTAAAGGAAGGAGTTCCGCCCATCTCCTTTTGCCCGTGTTTCCCAATTTCTTTCGTATGCCCTCCAAGATTTGCCGATTGGTGACCTCTGCTTGCCCGTTCGTCTGAGGGTGTGCTACAGATGAGAATTTGAGATTAATATTGAGATCTTTACAAAAACTTCGGATGGTTTCGCAGTCGAACTGAGGACCGTGATCAGTGATGATTGACTCTGGGACTCCGAAGCGGCAGACCAAATTCTTCCACAAGAATTTCTTCACCTTTTCAGCAGTTATGAGTCCCATAGCTTCTGCCTCCACCCACTTGGTGAAGTACTCCACAATCACAATCACGTATTTCAGCTGGCCAGGCGCGGTTGGAAATGGTCCTAAAATATCCATCCCCCATAGGGAGAAAGGGCAGGCACCATGGATTTCCTTCATAGTTTCCGCGGGCTGATGGATAGCATTTCCATATTTTTGGCACGCGTCACACTTCTTGATGAATTCCTGAGCATCTTGCTTCATCGTCGGCCAGTAGTACCCCGTCCTCATGATCTTGACTGCTAATGCTCTCCAACCTTGGTGGTGCGCACATACGCCAGAGTGTAGTTCTTGTATAATCATCATTCCTTCTTCTGTAGCAACACATGTTAGATCTGGCTGTGTAAAACCTTTTTTGTAAAGCCGTCCATCGCGGACAGTGAATCTTGCTGCTCTCATCTTGACTTGTTTGGCCTCATGCCTTTCCGCGGGAAGAATTCCTTTTTCCAGGTATTCCGCTATAGGCGTCCTCCAGTCATTTTCTCCATTTGTTTCAATGAAAAAAACTTCTTTCACAAGCCCACAGCCTTCTCTTTTCTCGAACATGAATTCTGCACCGACCTCGGATGGCATCGCCGCGCCTACCCTTGCCAGAGCGTCTGCCTGCTGGTTTTCTTCCCTCGGGACCGCCGTTATTTTGAAATTCAAGAAGGCCTTCCGTAAGGCCAGGACTTTTCTCAGGTAATCCGGCATTAAACCTGTTTTGGCCTCATATTCCCCTTCTATCTGTCTCGCCAAAACCTCAGAATCTGTATAGGTAATCACGCTCCTAGCTCCTCTTGACAGTGTTATTTCTAAACCCGCTATGAGAGCTTCATACTCAGCCTCGTTGTTCGTTGCTTGGAAGGCGAGCTTATAAGCGTAGTTCGCTACCTGCCCCTCAGGGGATACTAAAGCTATTCCAGCCCCACAACCTGCTTGATTGACTGCTCCATCAACTTTCAAAACCCAACTCCCGTTTTCAAATGATGCCTGTTCTTCAAAACTTGTTTCACAGATGAAGTCTGCCAGGGTTTGTGCCAGCGCTGCCTTCCGTGGTTTGTAGTCGATGTCAAATTCCGACAACTCTACTGCCCATTTCGTCATCCGTCCTGAGAGGCAAGGTGAGTGCAGGATTTGCCTTAAAGGAAGGTTGGTCAAAACCTGGACTGGGTGGTCTTGGAAGTAAGGCCGTAGTCTTCTTGCCGCGAATACTAAGCACAGAATCATTTTCTCGATCGGTTCATATCTCATTTCAGCATCTTGTAAGACTCTGCTTATGTAATAAATTGGATATTTCTCTTCGCGGGTGAGTACTGCACTGATGGTTGCACTTCTGACAGCCAAGTAGAGATGTAGGTCTTCAAGCTTTTCGGGTCGGTGTAAGGTTGGTAGCTTCGTCAGATAATCTTTCATCCCTTCGAAAGCTTGTTGCAAGTCTGGTGTCCACTGGATCGGTCCTTTCTTCTTTAACAGAGCGAAGAAAGGCAGAGATTTATCCGCGAGGCAAGAGCAGAATCGGCTGAGATAGTTGACAGCGCCGTTGAGAGCTTGGACTTCTTTGATCGTTCTGGGTGGACGCATGCCTTGAATCGCTGCAATCATTTCAGGATTTACATCTATTCCTCGCTGGCTAACCAAGAATCCCAAAAATTTTCCAGAATCTACGCCGAAAACACACTTTTCCGCGTTCAAGTTTAATCCCCCGCGCCTCAGAGAGTCGAAGGTCTCCTGCAGATCAGCGGCGTGATCTTCTGCTTTCAAGCTTTTTACTACGATATCGTCCACATAGATTGATACGTTTCTCCCAGTCTGGGCTCGAAAGATCTTGTCAACAGTCCTCTGGAATGTGGCCCCCGCATTTCTTAATCCGAACGGCATAACCTGATAGCAGAAAATCCCCTGATTGGTAATGAAAGTTGTGGCCCTCTTATCGAGGGGATCCATACGGATTTGGTTATACCCTGAGTATGCATCCAGAAAACTGAGGACAGCATTCCCGGAAGTTTCATCAACCAACTCATCAATTGAGGGAAGTGGGTAACTATCCTTGGGACATGATTTGTTGAGGTCTGAAAAATCAACACACATACGCCACTTCCCATTTGACTTTCTGACCAGAACCACATTGGATAGCCATTCAAAGTCTTCTACTTCCTCAATGAAACCGGCATCTAGTAACTTTTCTGTTTCTTCTTTCGCAGCGAGGGC
The DNA here is from genome assembly GCA_963922045.1 of Persicaria maculosa. Taxonomy (NCBI): domain Eukaryota; kingdom Viridiplantae; phylum Streptophyta; class Magnoliopsida; order Caryophyllales; family Polygonaceae; genus Persicaria; species Persicaria maculosa. The sequence continues at coordinate 16,415,170 of OY998257.1, read as the reverse complement.
TTTTTCAGGTGCCATCTTTCTCTTTTTCTGAGCAATCGGCCTAGCATCATGTTTTATCCTGAGGGTGTGTAAGGCGATTGACGGAGGGACCCCCAGTAGATCTTTTGGTGACCAGGCGAAAATGTCTCTCGACCTTGCTATTATGCCGAGGACTCGCTCTTTCTCTTCGGGCTCTAATGCTTGCCCCATATATACTCTTTCTTCCGGGTTGGAGAATGGAGAGTGAACCTGTCTCTCATCAGCGGTTGGAATTTCCCTTGCCGCGGGTCTTACCTCCAATTCTGCTTCAGTACCGGTATTCTCTTGATCGGTTTCTTCTACAAGCTCCTTCCGTGAGTTTTCTGCCTTCTTTTCGGTTGTGCTCGCGGCATATTCTTCAATCTGCATTACTTCTCTTTTCTTTCTCAGGGATGTTAAGTAACAACTCCGGCTCTCTGGTTGTTGTCCGCGGACTTCACCTACTTCTCCTCCTATTACTGGGAATTTGGCCAGAAAATGGTAGATAGAGACCACCATCTGAAACTTGTAGAGTGATACTCTTCCTAGCAGGACATTGTATACTGTTGGGACCCGCACGACGGTGAAGACTATGTTTTCCATCCTTCGTCTTGGAGCTGATCCGAGCACCACCGTCAGCTCAATGGTTCCTGCGACTGGTATCTCATCTCCTGAGAAAGCAACTAATGTCCCTGAATATGGCTTGAGTGCCGTTGCTGAGACTCCGAGTTGCAAAAAGGCTTCCCATGCGAGTATATCAACTGATGATCATGTGTCAATGAACACCCTTTTGACAGTCTTGGTTGCTATTTGAGCATGTATGACCAGCGGGTCGGAATGAGGCATTCTTACATCTTCCGCGTCTCTTGCTGTGAATACCATTTCCGCGTGCGGCGTGTGGGCAATTCGTCTGCTCGCCGCGGAGGGTGGTTGCTTTTCTTCTCGCTCATAATTCTTCCTCTCCTGGTTGCTAGCTCCTGAAAGGGAGGGTCCTCCGGCCAGAGTGTCGATGTATCCTTCGGATTCTGGAATACGCTCGACCGCGGATCTTAACCTTCCTTCCTGCTCCCGGGGGGCCTGATTCACTGACCCTTGAGGGGGTGGGAGACCGTTATGGCATCCTCTCCGCCATCGACGTCCTCGGCCCCTCCCTCGATACGGCTGTGGTGCCTCCTCGCGCTCTCTGTACCGGTCGGGATCCCTGTTTTGATGACGAGGATATTCCTCGCCTTACATGTGACGCTCTACCAGGTGCCGATCGTCCCTTCTATTCTAGTGGTGTTCGCGAGGATGGTTTTCCCGGTCATGGTAATCATCTCTCCGTGGTTGATGGCTCCTATTGCGGTCATCTCCTTCTCTTCGATCATTTCTCTGATGACGATGTTCCTCCCTCCTGTCTGAATTGAGGTGTACTTCATCATTCTGCCGGTGGTGTCCCGCCGATGGTTGTTTGGGGGGTTTCGCTGCCCCTTTATCCTTCCTGAACTTTCCTGCCAGCTTGCTGAAAAAGCCTTGATGCCCGCCATTTGCTCTTGAACTTGACGCGGCTGCTTCTTCTGCATCTATCTGTCGAGACACCAGATCCCTTAACTGGTCATAACTTCTGGGTTTCTTCCTGAATAAGTAAGTCTTGAAATCACCCTCCGCTAGATTGCCCATGAGGATGATAGTCGCGGATTCATGATTGAAATTCGGGATTTGGACAACTACACTGGTGAATCGGGCGAAGAAGTGACCCAGGGTTTCATCTCCTCCTTGCTTGATTGAGTTCAAGTCCAACATGGTCTTCTTTCTTGACCGTGCACTTCCAAAGTGGGATTGAAAAATCCGGTTCAAATCAGAGAAACTGCTAACTGAACCCTTCGGTAGGTTGGTGAACCAGGTTAAAGCAATCTTGGTGAGGGTCGATGGGAAAGTCCGACATAGCATGGCATCATTGTATTCGTTGATCCCCATCGCAGTCATGAAATGACACATATGATCTTCTGGATCTGTGGTCCCATCGTATTTCATAAGATTCACATCCCTCCATCGCTTGGGGACCGGTGCTCGGCAAATATCTTGAGTGAAAACAGAAGGCAGAGCATCAGGGACGTCAACTTTCATTTGCGTTGAGCCAGACTTGGTGGAAGTCGATACGTCAGTTGAATGTTCTCCTCGTCGATGTTTGCTGGGTCGCATGTTAACCCCTTGCGCGCCCTGATGCAGGGGATCGAATCCATGTCCTGACGCAACGGGTGCAGGGTTCCCATACTGATTCGGATTTCCTGCCGCGTCTGGCTGTCCATACGCGTCATATTACTGGTCGTGAGTTCTGGGTTGGCCTTGGTACATGTTCTCATAACCATGGTAATGCCGCGGCTCGTTTATTGGTTGATGCTGGTGCTGAAGCTCTTGTGTTGGTTGATAATAATATTGTGGCGCGGGGGCCGGTTGATAATAAGGCTGCGGCTCGGGAACTTGTGGGAAGTAATAATGCGGCTCTTGTTGTACCACATGTGGCACGTACACATGTGGTATGTATTCCGGCACGTACGTCGGGAAATAAGGGGGTACATATGGTGATGCCCACATGCTTTGTTGTTCCCCTGATTGGAGTACAGATGGATTGTACATACTAGTGGCCTCTTGTTCTGGCATTGTGCTTTGGCTCATTTCGTCCGAGTCTTCGTTGTTGTACATGTTTCCTGTCTGTCACGAGTCACTGTGAGTTTTGTTAGTAAAAATGCCTGGCAGGAAGTTTGTTATCTTATACTTTTAGATAATCATTCTCATACCCCCCTCCTTCGCGGGGGTTTTTCTAGAGGCATGTGCGTTTCTTGTAGATTAGAAGGCTATCTAATCGGGACCGTGGATATGCGATGTTTTAGACCTAAAACATATGTAGATTATTTAATAAAAATTTAAAATTGAACCCCTCAGGGTGAGTGGGTTCCCACAGACGGCGCCAGTGATGAAGCCACCCCAAGAAAATTATACAAGGGACCCACTTTCGATGGGTCCCCGGGGGTTTAGACACGAATAAATATTTTTGTATTACACGGGCTTACCTGACACGCGAATCGATTCGTTCGCTATTCAACCTGGGCCGCGTTTCACCCGCGTTCATAAATTTAACCATTACCCCACTTATTCTCATGGGAGTTCATCCGTTTATTTTATGACTTAAGGGTTCATACCTGTCCGCGGAGATTCACCTGAGATGTGTGGTTCGTCGCGGATATTTAGGATCCTACCCTTTCTTTCTCTCTATGCTTCTGAATTCTATGCGGATACTTCGTAGATTCCGCGGTTATCCCCTAAATTATTCTTCTGCTTCTTCTTTTCTCTTTTTGTCGTGATTTTGACCCCTCCCTTCTCTCCTGTTCACTTCCCTATTTATATGGCTCGGCCAGGGACCCTTTCTTTGACACGTGTCATCATTGAGTTGACACGTGTGATTGTCGTGGGTGGTGGGCATGATGGACATGTGTCATTATTTTATGTCCACGTCCTCCTTATATCCCAGTTCTCCTTGGAGGCCGTTTTCGACATGTCCGCGTCCAAATCTTTGTTATTTCCGCATGGTTTCATCATGGACAGCAGCACAAGTACGCATTTTGGTGTTTTTTGTCTGTTTTTTTGTGTTAGGGTTTGGTTAATGGCGGATTATGCGCGGGTGCGTGGTGTCGTTGTTGATTTATGGACTTATTTTCATCAGTTAGTTCATTATGTGCATAAATGCGGTGTTGTTGTGTGTATGTGTGGTAGTTTATGTGCGGTTTTTTTTTGTTGTTTTCAAAAATTTGTGTGATGATGTGCCCCTAGTAGGATATGTATGTTTGTTGCTTGTTAGTGGTTGGGGGTGTGTAGGTGTGTGTCATATTTGTCGGTGCTGACATCTATTGTTGTGTCCATAGGGCCCTCCAGTGATCTTGACACATATAAATGCAAGTTTGATGTGAATCTATGTACTATATAAGCACATTTAGTCTGTCATTATGTTTGCTTCATATGGTGACATGTATTTTTATATTGGATGTGTTTGTTGTTGGCAGAAAATGAGGTTCTGTATTCCCTACAAAGAATGTTTCCATGCTAGATCAAACCTATACTGTCATCCTGAAGTTTGTGACATCATAAAAGAACATTTTTCACTTGAACACTACGAGATGTTGAGGAAGAGTTGTTTGGGATGGGTGCTGACACAGGGCACTAACATGATTGTCAATTTCCAGTTGATCAATCAGATGATGTTGCAGCAGGTCAAGACAAAGAAGAAGAAGGAACTATGGTTCAAAGTTGATGGACTTATATCGCGTTTTTCATTGGCTGAATTCCATGTAGTAACTGGTCTTCATTGCGAGGACCGTGTGTGCAACCCGCCGATGAGAGTGTCATTTGCCGAGTTCCTTGGGATGGATAAGTGCTCTTATGATGACTTGCTGGCATGTTTCAAAAAGGAGAAGAAGACGTCGAAGAAGAAGTTAATTATTGCGAGTTTGTTGATTATTGAGAAGGTTGTTATTTATAGGCGATCAAATATCGTCAGCGAGGCGAACCTATCACTCGCGTGTGATGATGAGAAGTTTGGAGTCTATCCATGGCGCAGACAGTCGTATGAGCTTCTGTTGAAGTCGTTGAAGAAGTCAGCTATTATGGATTGCAAAAGACATATGCCTTCTTATGAATTGTATGGATATTGGATTGCTTTCCAGGTTTGGTTTTTACTTGTTTCTTAATTATGTGTTAGCATCCCTTATTTTGTGTCATCATATATGGATGCTTACTGTTTTGTGTCACCCCTTGTTGTGTTTTAACAGACATGGATACTGGAAGCATTCCCAGCATTGGCTGAGAAATTTGACTGCAATTTCAAGATGAAGGCTAAAGATCCTCATTCTTTGTATTGGCAATGTAAAGTTAGGCATAGTTACGATGAAGCCGGCGAGCTATTTGACGGGGATATGGTAAGATTAATACGTCATTTTGATTTTCAAATTTGGGTACTTATATGTGATTACATGTTTTATTAATTTTATTTTTTGATGTACATGATAGACACCGATGTTTCCTAATTACGGTGAGTTTGCAAGAACACCAGGGATGGGTTACATTAAAGAAGAGGCTGATGATTTAGTTGATCAGATTGCTGACCCTGTGTTTTCTCAACCGGAGACTCGTATTCTTTATGAGTGTCGGTGTATGCGTAAGTATGCATATGAATACAAGTTTTTACATAGCAAGGATTCGGAGGTTGAATCGTTTGAGACGCTTAATGTTGGTGCGGACGAAGGAAAGGATGGGGAGAAGTCGGCTGACATAGAGAAGCCAACGAAGAGGAAACATGTGGATACAGGCAAGCCTTCGAAGAAAAAGCAAAAAGGGGCATCTACTGATATTCCGTTGAAGAGGGTCCCTGTGAGGAGGGGTCGTTCTACAGGTACCCTACTAACCAACCCTCATGCTGACATAGAATTTAAGAAATCAATCAGGAAGAAAATTTGGAAGATTAGGAAGAAGGCTGAGGAAGTTAAGAAAGGTGAGAAAGCTAAGAAATCTGTGAGTTCTGATGCTAACACAGATACAATCAACAAGAGTTTATCCAATGATTCAAAGAAGCGTGGTGTTGACATAGATGAGGGTGAACAATGGGAAGATATATATAATACATCTGATGAGGATAGACCTTATAATATGTTTTCTAAATGAGGAAGAAGTTTACAAGGAGGGGTGGTCTGATAGACCTTACATCAGAGAAGCCCCCCTCCATTCCTTGAGTCCTTGTTGGTGGTCTGCTAGCCCCTGTTGAAGTGGTGAAGGAGGGGTGTAATGTAATTGTACCTTTTGTTGGGGTGCAAGGTGAAGCTGATGCTGACACACACTATGCTGACCACCATGATGACAATCAAGGTTATGATGATGTTGATATCCATGATGATGGTATTCCACCTGGTGACATCAATGCTGATTCAGTAGCCCATGCAATCAGCAGCCCATGCACTTGTGTCCTCTTTGAATGCTTCTTTACTTTTGATTAAAGAAAGTGACGTTGGTGATGTTGACACAGCGGGGGAAACAAAGAGTGTTGGTGCTGATGATGGAGGTGATGGTTAAAATGTTGACACAGATGGTACAATAGAGAAGGTTGATGATGATGACATCCAGCAAAGAGTGGGTGATGCTGCTGATGGAGATGCAAATGGGGATGGTGTTGTTGGAATGGGAGAGTTGCCTCCCAACGCTGATGCTGCAGTGGGTGTTAATGGTGACACTAATTCTACTCCAGAGTGGGTCAATGATATACTCAGGCGGCTTGAATAGCTGGAAGAGTTGCCTGCACGTATAGATGAGTTGGCTGCCCGTGTTCATGATATTGAGAAACGCATTGATAGGGCGGTTGAAATTGTGGGAATGGTTGTTGAAATGATGGATAAGTACAACTCACTAGAGAACAGGTTCACACTGCATGAGTCAATGGTTGCAAGGTCACAGTCATCTGTAAACATTGATCAATCAAGCAGTAAAATGGTAAATGACGTTGTTGCTGACATCAAGATGGATGTGATTCCTGAGGATGTTGTTGTTGAGAAGGTAATTGAGTTGGATGCAAGCGGCAAAGGTAACCCATGTACCTCACCTGTTTGTGTTAATGAGGGAGCTGAACAACTGATTGTTGAGGATATAGTTAAAGACACTGTCATTCCTGTCACATTGGTTGAAAGACAGAGGACATTAGATTCAGAGTCAGTTCAGTTTGTTGTGGATCTAGGCCGTGATTCTGATTTGATGTCTATGGAGACAAGAGGTGAAGAGTTTAAGGACATCACTGATGTATTTCGTGATGCTGACATGGGAATGAAGTGTACTGGTAAAGATGTTAAGGACAACAATGATGGATTTGGTGATGCTGACATGGGGGGGGGGGGGGAAGTGTACTGATGAAGATGATAAGCATGTTGCGGTGGGGGTTGATGTTAAGGATGCTGACACCCCATCGGGTGATGGGGGAGATGGGTAAGAGAAGGTTGATGTTGCATTAACTACACCCGCTGCCACTGGGTCTGGGTCTGAAGCTATTGTCCCACCAGGGACTATCAATTTGGAATCTGGTGAAGGTGATGATGATGCTGACATAGTTGAACTGAATGCAGTCATGGACTGGGATGCATACAGCAAATATCCTACAATAGTTGATGAGGTTGAAGCATTAAGGCGATCAAAGTGTATTCCTAAAGCTAGTAGCTTCTTGATGAGTACATTTGAGTATGAAAAGATCAAGAGGTGGCCAAAGCATAATGCGAAGAAGTCATTGTTAAGTGAGGAGGATCACAATTTTATGTACAACATTCTAAGGAGCAAACGGTATTCTTTATTTATTTTTTTAGTCATGATATTACTAAGAACCAATATACCCAGTGCTGACAGTGTATTAGTTGTAAATTATTATGTTGACTATATTGTAATTCATACTATTTGCTTGTTTCCAGGGATTTTTCAGTCACCATTGTTTCTGGACGGGTGGATAAATCATTTTTTGAACCAATTATAAACAAGGACATGTGGTTGGACTGTGGGGTAACTTTGCTGACAGCAATGACATTTCATAGTGTTTTTTGCCTTTTCTTTTATTTTTTTGGGGTGGTATTTGTGGATGTATATTTAGTGCTGACAGTAGTTTGTTAATTTGTTATGTAGCATATTGAAGCAGGTTTGTACCATTTGAGGAAGAGAATTCATGAAGAAGCTGCCAAGTATGAAGATTGTGTTGTTTTTGATTGGGTGTTCTACCAAAAGTACCTGCCGAACAATGCTGAATTATATGAAGTAGATTTGGTTGTGTCAACAATGATTGCGAGTTATTTTCTTGGTATTTACCCTAACAAGTATGGTATGTCATGGGCGTCAGCAAAGAAGATATACACACATTTCAACATTATCAACAAGCATTAGGTGGCTCTGGAGATTCTAATTGATGAGAAGGTGATAAATGTATACAATTGCAATGTCTATGTTGTTGCTAAGGGTGTACTAGAAGAACAATTGCAACCGATTGCTCATTGACTTCTAATACACTTGGGGAAGGCTGGAATTTATGAAAACATCAGTTCTACTCCTTTTGAGATAAGGATGGTTCCTGGCGTAGTTCATGATAAATCTGAGTGTGTATTCTTAACCAACTATTATACTATTTGCTGACATATAATTATTTCTATTTAGCATGTGTGTGACACAACCTTAGTTTATTCATTGTGTGTGTAGGAGTGCATGCGGGGTGTTCACAGTGAAAGCAATTCAGGCTGCTGTCTTTGGTGGAGATGTTACATCAATCACCAATGGGAAGTTATTCCGCTATAGAGAACCCATTTGTTCAGACTTGATTAAGGAGACTTGGAGCTTCATAATTTAAAATATGATGTATTAATTTAAGTGACCATGTAGTTTGAGATGTTGGTGCAAATACTATGAATATGTAGTTTGGACCCTGTCAGCAAGTATATTAACTGTTTTTGTGTTATATTGCTTGTGTAATGTTAAAGTACTTGTCCTCCATTAATAATCTCCTTGTTTCCAGCAAGTTTATTAACTGGTTTCTTGTTGCATTTGGGGTATACTTAATTCTGTTGCAATGACCATTGGCATTTTATATTAAACCGAGTCTGACATAGTTACAAATGACATATAATGTTTCAAAACCAAGATGACATACGTACTGCTGACACAAGGGACATCTAATGTTTGAAAACATGATAATGTATCCATGTCAGCATTGACGTTGTAATATAAAAGTAACTTTTAATCAACACATTCACATTGTATTCAATGTCGATCACTAACTGTATATAAGCCGCTGTTGACACCATCACTTTGAATACGTCATCCTCCTCTTTAGCTCACAAACAAATACCTTTCTTTTCCATAGAGGTCTTCCTGATTTATTCCTAACATCAAGGGGGTAACACTTGATAGATCTTATTGCATCAGGGACATTTGATTCGTCTTCTGTCAACACTGGGTATATTGTTTCATCATATACCAATTTCCAAGCCTCATTTGTGTAAAAAATGGCAACAAAGTCTGATACATTTGCCTTTATGGTTATGATGGCTGAAAGAGCATGGACACATGGGATCTTCTCTATATCGAAAAACTTGCAAGTGCATGTATGTGCCGACAGGTCGACTATTGCATGAGACTCTTGCCCTTTTACCTCAAATTTATATTCATCCATCCTCTCAACTCCATATGCCCCAGCTTCCTCTTGTAGTTTGCTAATCGCTTCTAGTATTGCTGGTGGTAACCTGTCTTGATTTTTATATGTTTTTTCCCTTCGCTCTTGAAACCATGTTGTAAGTTTCTCTCTAGCAAAATTCAGCAGTGCAACAATGGGGTAATTCTTCTTCCCCTTGAAAAAGGCGTTTAGTCTTTCTACATTATTTGATGTCATCATATTGTATCGATTGCATGTTGCATGTGCTCTAGCCCACCTTTCAACCCCTGCTGACAGTAAATATACTGACAGCTTGAGGCAGCTTTCCTTTATGAGGTCAAAATAGGTATTGAAGCCCTCAGTAGTGTAACTCTCTGTTGCTTACTTAAACCAGCTTGTCATATATCTTTTCTTGAAGGCGGCTCTGATGTTTTGCTCCAAGTGCCACTTACATATGCAATGGGTTGCACTCGGGTAAACCAAGGCAATTGCTCTTGCAATGATGACATGTCTTTCACACACGAACACTAAATCAGTGGATGGGGGAACAACCTTCAGCAACTGATAGAAAAACCATTCCCAAGAGTTGTTATTTTCTGTGTCAGCAATACCAAATGCAAGGGGGGTAAATATTCCTGTTTGCATCTTGCGCAACCGCTCCAAGTAACCTCCCTTTATATTTCCCAGTTAAAAATGTCCCATTAATAACAACAACCTGTAAAAGGAGGAAGGTGAGTTGGGTGATGACAGTGAAACAATGAAAAGCGAGTAAGGAGACTGTTTGCTGACACTGATAATGTAATACCTTTTTCAAAATAGGGAATGCTCGAATGCATTGTCCAAATGATAAGAATAAGTATTTAAACTTGTCATCATTGTCTGTTGAAATCAATGCCACAGTTCCATCATTTTTCTCCATAATCATGCGGCAAAACGATGACAAGTCAGCAAAATTTGATTCTGTTGTCCCTTTGTCTCTTTCCTGGGCAATTTTTGCTGACTTCCATGTTGTCCAATAACTAATGTGCATCATTTTTTCTGTTCTCATTTTATCTATTATCTGGTTTGGATTGTATCCGCTGTCAACACTGTCTAATTAGGCGTATATTAGGATGAATACAATCCTAAATAATGGTATACTTGAACTGAAACTTAGTTTGCTGACGCACACACTCACCTTGGTTGGATGATGCTAGTAACCACTGAGCAATGGGCTTTCCTGCAATTTTTTGTTCTGACATCCCATGTGCATGTGTGTATATGATTGTACACTGACACCTCGTAACAAGTGGGAGAAATAGTCTTTACATGTAACTTCCATCCGCAGTTGGCATCCACGCAGTGCACCCTAAAATACTTGGGATCTGATTTTTTTACTCGAAAACCAAATATTTATGTCATTGATAATATAGGTAAAGCATCATTTATTGCTTTCTTTGATTTAAAGGTTTTCCCAACATCCATTATCTTTGATGAGGTATTATTGAAATTATCCACGCTAGAGCTGTCATCATGGTACTCTTCTAGAGTTTTATCTCTACTGCGCATTAAAGAATGCAGGCTTCTCCAGGTGTCAGCATCATAATTGGTGTCACTATCATCTTCCATATCATTATCCATATCAGTTGATGCCACACTCTTCATTTTTGTGTCAGCAATCAATGCCAATCTATTTTCATCGATGACATGGTCAATTAACCTAAATGATTGCCTACTCTCCATGTCCTCTGTGTCGGCAATTAGTAGCGGTTGTGTCTTTATGTTGACACACAACTCAACAGCAAAGTTTACACCATCAAGTGCCGATATATCCAGAAACTCTTTCAAATCAGTGCCACAGTCAACTGTAAGTGGGGCTTTAAGTGCTTTGTATGGGTGAAAATGAATAAATTGCAATTCAATTTTGTTGTCTACATTGAATCTATTGCATACCTTTCTTTTGAAGTCATGTAGTGTGGTTAAATCATCTAGCATAAACACTTTTGAGGTAGTATCTCCAACGAATGTTGGGCCCGTGTCAACAAATATCCACGTTCCACCATATACGACTGTAATCACATGAGGTGCCATTTAGTTGTGACCTATCAATACATTCCAGAAAATATACAAATCAGTACAATGAGTTGGTGTCAGCAAGAAAGACATATCAATAGACCAATAATACAGACCTAAGTAGAACACAGTAGTGATAAATAATTCTAATTGAATTCATGCCAGCACTACAAATCGAAGTTATATCAATGCTAGAAATTTCTGATTTAAGTAGAACACAACAATGATACTATAATTACTATTGAATTCGTGTCAGTACTATAAATCAAAGCTAGATCAATGCAACAGATCAAAGTAGAACACAGCACACAATATTTACTATTGAATTCGTGTCAGCACGATAGATCGAAGCTAGAACAATGCTACTGATTTAAGTAGAGCACATCATACAATAATTACTATTGAATTCGTGTCAACACGACAGATGGAATCTAGATTAATGTCACACATGTAAAGGCTCGGGTTTTCAAATTATGATTTTGGATAAAAAAAAGAATTTGAAACGGATTTAAATCGGATATTTTAAGAAAAAAAATCGTCTTCAATTTAATAAACCAAAATCGAAACCCTTAAAGCGAATTCCGGACCAATTTTGAACTTTAAAGATCGATTCCGTCTTTTCACTTAGGGATTCAAAAATTTCTTCAGATAGCGATGTCCTTTTTGTTTTTTTAAAAACCTAATTGACCGAGAGAGCGGAATTCGGAAAACTAACATTCGAAAACTAACGTCGGGATTCGAAATTCGCGTAGTTAGGAATCGAAAATTTGACTTCCCTTTCTTTCTAGAGCCGCTGGTGAGCCCCGAATGACTCCGATCGAACCTCCGACAACCTCGACCCCTCGGTGAGCACTTCTTCCGACTCCGTTTTCCTATCTCGTAGAATTTGTATGTTAATCTGATTTTGGGGAGGGGAGAGCATGTGTGAGAAAAAGAGCCGTAGGGTGAGAAAGTAGGATCCGGTGGTGGCCTTCGTTCGAACAGATAGAATCGGAACGCAGAGGATGACATGTTGCTTTCTCTGATTTCGGATTCTAAAAAGATGGGGGAATGGGCTGGATTTGTGATTTTTGGGCCTAATATGTTGGTTTTTAAAAGAAAATGTATTTTGGGCCTGTTTTATATATGGGATCCGATTTTGGGTTGGGTTGGGGATCCGGTTTTAGGTAATTTTAAAAGGATCCGGTTTTGGGTAATCCAAAAGGGGTTCGGTTTTGAAATATTAAAATAAAGGGTCGGTTTTTATAACATAAAAATGGTTAGGATTTTTAAGGGATTTTGAAATATTTTATGAAAGTGTTTAATAAATGGTATTTAAAATATTATATAATATTATTGGAGATTTAAAATAGAAAATATTATTATTAAGATTTAAAGATATAATATCATAGTGATTTAAGACAAATAAAATATTATGAGACTTGGAGATTTAAAAAGATATTATCGGAATTTAAATCGAAAAAGGGCTTTGATGAACATTTTCCAAGGTCGGAATTTCTAACTAGTAAACTCGGTTTTCGAAATGGTTTTTGGGACTAAATTGGGAAATGTGATCGATGACTAACTAGCATGATGAGATGATTGTGTGACTAATAGAATGTATGTGTGATTAATGGCATGACATCGTAGCATTGATTTACGGCTTGAGTAATATCTTACGAATGTTGTACATGATGTTGAGAGATAATATATAAAAGTATGAATATGATCTATATATATGAGGCGATGACATGTCACTATATGTTATTATGTGATATGATGATAAGTTAAAGCATGATGAGATGTTGAGATGATGAGTTGAGATGATACTTGATGAGTTATATAAAGATTTTGCGATGAAATATGAGATGAGTTGAATGACGATGAATCTATGGAATGTGATTTTGAGACTTTCGATATGTGATGAAATTGTGTGTGCTTGTATGTTTGAATAGATAGACTTATACTTTCATTATGACTACAAGGTGATTTTGAACTGTGTGATTGCTATAATGTTGTTATGCACCACCAGGTAAGTCTCTTCGGAGCTTACTCAGATTGAAAGAGAGACTATCCCTGCTTATATGTGCATGATATACTAGGTGCTTGCATTCATGATCAGCATGCCATGTAGTATCATGCTGGGTTGCGCTAACGTTGATCATATTCATTCTTTATGTGTTTCTAAACAGATTGAACGTTATCTGTGAAGTTAACTAGAGTCTTTACTAGGGTCATAGGACTGCCCAGTCCCATCGGGTCTTGTCCTGAGTCATATGAGTCATGAGCAACACTCTATTTCTATTAAGAGCATGATGATGATTATGAGCGTGATGATAATACGAATGAATTGGAAATGGAATGCATTCACGAACTAGCCAGCCTCCGCCCTATCGAGAAGGGAAGTGGAGGTACGAGAGAGATATGCCACTTGACATTCTGTGTGGGTCCATTTACCTCTTTTTGCATTTATATATAACTGCTAGCATGCTTGCATGATTTAAAATACTGTCCTGCATTAGAAGCATGATATTAGGGCTAGCGTATATGTGTGCTTATATGTAGGGTGTAGCTAAGTGGGCATCGATCTGATCCCGCCTAATATATATATTTTTTAGGTATTTCGTTTACTGTGATTATTGATGCTGATTGTCTTCTTGAGCGGGTTATTTTGCATGGCAGAGAGTGAGAGCTTGAGACATCCGACTTTACCAGACTAGTCCTTTTGAGATTTTCGTCATTTATACTCTGTTTTGACCCGGCTCTGCCGAGGCACACTATGTATCACTTTGGATTTCCGCCGTTTGCATGATCAAAATAAATTTCCCGTGTTTTAGACTTAGGACAGGTATAGGGGATTTCTCGGGGATTCCAACGGTCCCTTCGGTTTTGGGTATGAAATCTCACTTTGGAAACACTAATATTGGATTTCAAACCGTCAACCTGTATTCGGAGCGCAAGATCCCATTGAGGGGTTTCATCCCTCGAAACGTAACCTGAGAATCATAATCCCGGGCCATTACAAAGTTGGTATCAGAGCGAGGTTTTGTAATCCGAGTATGATAGGTTGAAGTTGCTATCACAAGAAGGAAGAACAAGTTCGATAAAGGCAAACCTAGTGGCGAAGCCTAACTACCTAATGCAAAGCTTTATGCTTCTGACAAGTATCCATCAAGAACTCAACCAAGTTAACAGATCATGTTTTTAGAATAAAGGTCTAAATCATAAACCACTAATAGGATGGAATAAAGTACCATGTAGGCCAAAAGAAAAGGAACGTGTGGGACTTGGAAAATTCTAACAAAACCAGAAAATGTTTGGGTGAGAATTATCAAGGAAAAATACCTTAAAACTACTCATATCCTAGAGTACAAGAAAAAACCAAATACATCATCGCAATGGAATAAACTTATATAACTAAAAGACAAATTTCAAAAAGGACACATTTGGAAATTTGGTAATGGACGATCGATTAATTTTTGGATGGATCAATGGTTGTTGTTGCCCCTATCATTGTTAAATATAAACCTCCTGCAAACTCATTGATAACAAGGAAAGTGAGTGACTATCGACCACACCAAGCAATGGATTAAAAATAAGGTTCGAGGAGCACTCCCACCGGAAATGGCAGAAGAAGTTATGAGAACACATATACCTTATAACAATATATATTGAGGACAAATTATATTGGTGGCCGAACAAAGAGGAGGGTGGTTCACTACTACTAGTGTTATTAACTTCATCACAAACGACTCTATAACACCATCAAACGGAACCGGTTGGATTTGGAATACCGATATGAACCCGGCCTAAGATAAAAAAATTCATGTGGAAACTAAGTCGAAAAGGATTTCCCACAAAGGCCAGTCTTGCTCAAAAAGGGATTTCCGTTCCTCTAACATGTATTCTTTGTGGACCATGAGAAGAGGACTTTCACCTTCTTCCATAATACAAATTCACCAAATGAATTCTCAACAGAAGACCAAAAATTTCAAATTTGCTAAGGAATCAACTAACACGGGAAAGAAACTTTGTTAACCTTTTAAGGGACTTAGGTATGGCATTAGAAAGAGAAGACATGGCGCATCTAGCAGTGGCATGGTGGTGTATATATGGCTCCGTAGAAATAAAATTACTTTCGAATAGGGACAAATCCAGACTCATCATGATATAAACAAGTTCATATAAAACCAAATCACCGGTTGGAAAGTTGCCATAACATATGAGGAAGATGAGGACGATACAAGTCAAACCACACATCTCGAAGCTAGGACTAAGAAGACAGAACCCTATAAATGGCAAAAACCAAGAGATGATTTTGTCAAAATAAACTTTGATGGATCCACGTTACAAATAGGATAAAGTACAACAGGTTTTGTCATCATAAATGAGTTAGAAGAAAAGATTAAGATAGGACATGAGAGAATAGGGAAACAAACACCACTTAAAGTAGAAGCATTTGGTGCTTTGAAAGGAATAAATGTCGCAACAGAACTAGGATATAATAACATAATTGTTGAAGGTGACAACCTCACAGTCATTAACCCCTTGAATAGATCTTGGGTATGCCCATGAGAAATTGATATGGTCATATCGGACAGTACTCTAATCTCCCTTAACAATTTTCGCAACATTTCACTGACTTATATTCAACGCAACAACAACATGGTAACAGATAAGGTTGCACATCTTAGTCACCTTTCCGATAATGATCACATCCAGAACCACCCAGGTCTTATTAACCTCATTTGTAAGGATGCACTCGAAAGACCTAGGATTCATCCATAACGGGTCAACCAAATTCTTTCCTTATATATTTATCTATATCTATCTATAAAAGAGAGGATGAGCTTATGAATAGTCATTTAATTGCCAATAATTTTACACTTAATTACAAAAATGCAATTATTCCTTATTTACAACTATATTCTTTCTTTTTTTTTTGTGTTTTTAGGCAAGCCACTTTCGTTTTTTATTTTATTTATATCCCCAAATTTTATACTAATTATATAATCTAATACTAATTTATCTAAATTGTAAAAAATTGCCCATTTTTCAAGTAATTACAAAAATACAATTTTGCATTATTAAAACCATTCCCTTTTTTCCTTTTTTGGTGTTGTTGTTACTTATTAGTTTTTTTTGTTTATCAAAAAATTTATAATAATAATCACAAAATCTATCAGTGCTTTATCTAAATTAGTTAGGAAATTGCTCGTCTCAATTATTTAACTATATAAGTTTGATTAGGTGTTTCAGGTCTATAATATCTACCTATAGCGACTGAAGTGTAACCTTATATTTTAGAAGAGCTACAAAATAAGTACTAACGATAATTATTGTAGTGTTGGTTAAATTTTATCACCGCATTTGCTTCAAATAATAGCAAAATTAACACATGCATTTACATTAGAAAAACCAATACAATTTCTTAATAATTAAAAATTGAAAAGAATAAATCGTGAAAGATATCATAAAACATTAATAATTAATTATTTAACAAAAAATTTAAAATCAAAATTTTTAGTATGTACTTTCATGATATAAGGTATAAAAGTACCCTATGTAATATCTCATTTTAGCCTTATTATTTTGAATTACATAGACAAGTTACATAATTTATTTTATTTTCCACTAAAAGCTCACATGTAATTCTACCTTTAATATAGTTAGATAAAAAAAAGTTATTGATAAGATGACAAAACTGCTTTTGACAAGATTGATTTTACTAAATTGAACAACAAGACATTACCCAATGCCACAAAACAAAACGTTGAGCAAAGCCCAGATTTTCAGCGTTCAAAAGAAGAAATGGAGTTATGAGCCTCTTGTCAAATTGAAAACAAAAAACAAAGAGTCCGGATTCTCTACAATGCCCCATTGCATTCTTTGGTTAACCATATAATTATTTCGAGTATAATTTTACTTTGAAAAGAAAGCAAGATATATTTATGGATGAATATTCATATTTTTTTCAGTTTTGCCGTTGTATTTTAAAGTATTTACAAAATAGGACAACTGTTGTTTGGACTTCTCAATCGTTGTATGAGCTTCTCAAAATGGAATTAGGAGCCTCCTACTAGATCCAAAAACAAAGAGTCCAGATTCTCTACCACACCCGGTGACTATTTTGTACACCATATAATTATGTTGAGTATAATTTTATACCAAAACATTTTAATATGCATCTCTTAAAGGCATATGTAAAATTTTCTCATATGAAATAATCTCAATTTAAGATAATAATACCCAAAATCTTAAGAACACGGGGGAATATTTATCCAAATGAAATTTACGTCAGGTATAATATATCCATGAAAATAGGGTCACGTCGATTCTTAACAATATGACGTTCAATCAAAAGAAGTATATATATATATATATATATATATATATATATATATATATATATATATATATATATATATATATATATATATATATATATATAGATTGACTTCGGTGAAAACCTCAAATTGTGGTAAAAACCCGTGAGGACTACTTTATATCTTGGTTTTTTTGAAATCCGTGCTAAAAACCTCAATCACACGGTGACTTTACAACTCGGTTCAACCTAAAAACCGTGCTAAAAACTCCAGTTTTAAAATAACACACGACTTTATAGTTCGGTCAAACCGAAAAATCGTGCTAAAAAGCTAATGTTTTAAAATTACATAGTGACTTTATGGCTCGGTTTTATTCAAAACCGGGCTAAAATTTATGACTTTATAGATCGGTTCTATTCATAACCGGGCTATAAAGCAAGTGAACCGGGCTAAAAAGCTGGTCCTTACGGGTTTTTACCGCAATTTTGGTTTTCACTGGAGCGCATCCCTATATATATCATTATAGTTTTAAGAAAAATTTGCTAAATGTTCATTTGGAAAACCTTTTTTTTTTTAATAAATGTCCATTTTCATAAGGCATTTAAGTAATTGTCTAAAATTCATATTTTTGCCATTCCTTCCCTTTTTAATTTGACCATTGATCAATCAAGGTCAATGCCTTTGGTGAGTACACATGTATAGTGACAAACAAAGTTTTGGATGATAATTTTTTTTTACATTTTTTTACAGGGTCATTGTCACCACTATAAGGGTGGTGACATTATTGGTGACAACTTTTTTTTGGGTGACGATGAGAGTTTTGTTTTTAGATTTATTTTTACGAGGTCACTATCACCACCCTTATTAGTGCTGACACCATTGGTGACTCATGTGGTGGCAACTTTTTCTTTTTGTAACAACTTTGTTTTTGCATTTTTTTTACAAGGTCATTGTCACCACCCTTATCAGCATCACCACCACTAGTGTACCAAGTCAAAGAATGACCAAGTGTTATTAGTGGTATCACCAAAGGAAAACCTTAGGACAAGAGAAGCACACACCCTAGAGGGGCTAATGATAACCAAAACAACATGTGGTGTACAATATGCTTTAGGGTTTAGGGTTGAGTCTTTAGGATTTAGGACCGTTAAGAGATGTATAACTAAGTGTTAACCATGGTGTCACCCTAAACCCTAAAAGGGATTATTTTTAAATTTTAAATATTTACCGAGACATGAGATAACAAAAAACATATAATATCGCTGTCATATAACAAATCATAAACATATACACTTGATTAAGAAAAATTAAAATTGAAAAGCAATAATGTATAATAAGTCAAAACCTACGGAGGTTCTTGGTTATTAGCTAGAACACTCATTTGGAAAATGCATTTTATTAATTGAAAAAAGCAAGGTATTTTAGAATAACAACAGTTTGATACCAAAGTGGACTGGAGCAAGACGAATACCTAAGCTCGGACAAAGCCAAAGAGGGCAAAGGTGGTGAATTCACCGGTGTAGATACCATTGGCCTCCAAATGTCTAATGTTGATCTGAACCAAAGCATGGTTCTTGGTGGTGATCAGCCTATTGGTGGTCGAACTGCAAGCAACAAAAAAAACCCCACAATCAGCAAAGAAGATATCTCCAATGGCGATCACATAATCATTAAATGAAAGTTTGGCCTCCGAATCATGAATTTTTAGGTCTTTCTAAATTGTCCGCTTCTTTAATTCCCCTCCTTTCTCCCATGTCAGTGCCACCTCTGTTGCACCCAAGCCCTCGCTGACCTATGGCTTCTCCTAGTCTCTCTCTCGCTCCTTGTTGCGCCTGACCGCCTCCCCCTCTCCCTCTCATCCTCCCTGTCAATGTAAGGACCGAGATTTTAAAATATTATTTATATAAATTATAGATTTATTCAAGTTTAAATTTTATTTAAGTTCAAAGACTCCTGAGAATTTTGAAAATTTGCATCCTCAATGAACCGATTTATTTTATTTCTCGAGGACAATCCCAGCATAAACTTGTGGTTTAAAATTGAGAATGAATTTATTTCGCCTTATATTTCCGAGTCTTGGAAATATTTTACGAGTTCGTTATTTAATTCGAATCCGAATACTTATTCCAAGTTTGTTAATCACGTCGGGTTAAGGTCGGAAAGCGGATTTTAGGATTTATCTTCGGGTATTTAACTTGACTTTTATCACAATTAATACCCTTAGCTTCTTAACCACCCTAACCCCCCCCCTCCTACTAGTTGTGGTCTCCCCTTTCCCATACAATCAGTTGCACTCCCCATCACCACCATACCCTCCCTCTCTTTTCAAACTTCACCCCACCTCTTGCAAAATCACACAGCTCCCCTAACCTCCCCTATTCCTCCCTTTTTCCATAAATCAACTCCAACCCCTATTTCACCCTCCTCCATTTCGAACCACCCCCGCCTTACCTGCTGCAAGCCATTCCTCTCTCTACTGCAGCTACCAACCCCATTCCCCTCAAGCTCACAAATACACACCACTCTGCCCCTTCGAGACCGAGCCCCTTCGTCCTCGCCTCCTTCCTTCGAAGCGTCCAGCAGTTCCTGCACCTTCGACTACTCCTCCCTGTGAAGATAGCTGTTCGACGAAGCTGAGAAGCTGACCAGGAGCCCCGGAGCCGTCCGAGTCCTCACCCCCCTCATCCCCTGTTTTGGTCTGAGCCCCTGGTAAGCTTTTTCTTTTCCCCTTTTGATCAAAACCTCGTAAAACTCCATCCTTGTAACCATCCACCTTCGATCTAGGTCCGAAGGAGCTTCCCCGAATCTCCGATGAGCCCCGACACAATTCCGGTGAGCCCTCGCATTCGATTCCGCCCGGCGAGCATCAAAACCCTTCTCTTGGTGAGCACCCCTTTCAACCTCTTTTCTTCCAAAGTCTTAAGAGTTTTTCTGCACCCTTTCGTAACTCCGGGGAGGGCAAGGGCGAGAGAGAGGGTGGTCGGCGTGAGCGAGGTTAGGGAGCGGGCAAGTGCGAGGGGGAGGCGAGTGCGGGAGCGAGGGAGCTGCGATGGGCGAGGGCACGAGAGCGTTGAGAGAGAGGGGGTACTGGCAAGTGCGAGATAGCAAGGGAGTATGAGCAGAGAGAGGAAGCTAGAGGAGGATGAGACGAGGTGTCCGGCCCTCGAGGGCGAACGAGGGAAGCTGAGGAGGAAGATGGGAGTGGGGCCCACAGGCCCAGTTATATATATTTATATATTTATATTGGACCGGTTTGGCTGATGGGAATTCTGGGTCGGGTTTTGGATTCGGGTTTGGGCTTTGTTTCGGGTGGACCGGCCTGGCTTGTTGTTTTATTTGTTGTATGCGTTTTATATGTTTTATTTAGTTGCTTTGCTAGGTTATAATTATATTATTATATGACTTATGTATTTAATTATTATTTAATTTAATTCTGAAATATTATTATAAATATTATTAAGAAATATTCTGAGTATTTAAATTATTATTTTATGTTATTAAAAATCTGATTTTTAAATATTATTTAGTTAATTGATCATATTGATTTAATGTGTGACGGTTATTTAACTACTTTATGGTTTGTGATTCATTATATGATTAAGTTATTTAATTATCTTTTCTCTGGTATATTTATTTAGATATTTAAATTGATTTGTTTAGAATTATTATGTGAATGATTTGTTGTTAAGTTTGGCATTTAAATGGTTAGTTGGATTATTTAAGTAGTTAATATATTTCTAAAATGTCAGAATTTAATAATAATATAACTTTGGGAAATTCGTTTAACGATTCAAATATTCAATGTCGAGAGTTGGCTAAGTATGATTTTAAAAGAATTGTTTGACTATCGAGTTGATTTCCTTGAGATTTAAATGGCTCTGACTAACTTTGAAACTGACTTATTTGGACTTAAATTGGAAAATTATTTGAAGAGTCTTACTTGTGAATTTACGTGAATGTGATATGGATATGAGTTCCAAGTATGAGTGTTATTTGAAATCTTGAGTTGGTGATTATAAAGCATGATGTGTTCATATATGAGTTATCAAGTGATGAAATATGAGGTGCTATATGATGATGCATGATAAGATGGCGAGTAAGATATTAAATGTGAGATGACTGATGGAAATGAGCTAAGGAAATTGATGTTATGAGATAGCTTGAGATTATGAGACAATGTGATGATGCGAGATGTTATATGAAAAGATATGATGACTTGAGATAATATGATATGAGGATGAGATGACATATGATGATATGACATAGTCGAGATAATGATGATGATGTTATGACTAATAATTGATGATAGATTATGTGTAGTGGAAAATGGATCCCGTTCTGTGCAATATGCGTATACATGTTCATTTATAATTGCTAGGTGATCTGTGACCTGCTTGCTTATCCTCTTGCTGCTTCCCTCTTGCTGATCTGCTATTCCAGGTAAGTCCTCCGGGGCTTAGTCAAGTTAGAACCTCATGCCTGATATGCCATATAGTGTGTAGATGTTGCATATGCATAAGAGCATGGTTATTAGGATCCCGATCCGGATCTTACGATCCTACGATCCTACGATTCTAGGCAAGGTTTTGATCCGGATCGGGCATATAGACTCCTTCGTGCTAGGATCTACCTAGGATCCTATGGGATCGGTAGGATCTACCGATCCTAGAAAAAATATCCGATCCTAGCAAAAATCGTATTTGTGTAATTGTGTTTATTTTGTTTGGATATTGGGCCTTCTGGATACGATGAGCCTTTTTATTTTTTGGCAACCCATCTCCTTAGAAATTGAAGGCAGAAGAGTGAAGATGTTGAATTGAAACCCTAAGCCCTTTGTTTCGTTACTCAACTCGATAAATCCACGTCTGAGCGCCTGAAATTGTTCATGATGTGGTTAATTGCGATGATGACATTTGAAACTAGAGATGACATTGGATATTTGGATGTGCGATTTATCTCTTGTATGTTTGTCATATTTTAAGACATTATCTTTGTCTGTTTGTCACCTTTTGAGACATTATTCTTGGCAAAATATTAATGTTAAGTGCTTATTATTGGACTATTTTAGTTACTTAGGGCGTGTTTGTTTGTACAAAAAATGGACTAGGAAAGGAATGATAAAGCCCATTACCTTTCGGACTTGTTTGTTTAGTATCTTCAAATGAATGTTTACTTTTCGGGCCTCAAATGATTTACCCAGTCTGTTACCCTCCAAAAATGTTAGGTTTTCTTTTATCTCCAGCCCAGCCCCCCTCTCTGTACAGCTCCTAATCCCATCCGTTTTTGTCAACCGTAGTCTCGATCTCGCACCTTCTTCTCCAATGGCGTTCTTCTTCTTCTTCTACTCTCTCCTTGTTTTCCTGGTAATCCTTATCGATTTCTGCTGCCTCGACCTCACTCGGGTTCATCACTGATGGTGGTGAAATCTGCTCTTCTCTTACCCTTCATCATCGGTTCGTGAATCGTGACTCCATCTCCGTCGCTGATACATCGACCACCTCCACGAGCCTACATTCGTTGTTGATTCCTTGACCATCTCTGCAACCCTAATTGATTCCGATTATTACCATTGTCAGGCAGATCTGGTTAATCAATCTATCTTTCTTTCTCCTTCTATGTAAAAACTCATTCCTTTTGTCTAAATAGTTCACATTTGACTTATTGAATTGGGGATTTGAAATTTGTGCTAAATTTAGGTTTTGATTTTGAATAGATTTTCATTAATTGAGCATCTGGCTGTTGTATCTATTTTGATTTTGGCTTTTTGATTGTTTCGAGCAAGTTGTATGGAGTGTGCAAACTTTCAAGTTCTCCAGATTTTTTGTTTGATGTAGAAGGAGGTGAGCAAACTTGATTTTTTTTGTTTTTCACTTTTTTTTTTCTATATAAAAGGTAATGAATCATTTCACGAAATCTCCCAAACAAAACTAGTGTCTAACCCTTTTTGTTTACTTTTCCTTGAAATTAAGGAATTGATTACCTTTCCATTCTCTCCTTGTAACCAAACGAGCCCTTAATTTGTTTAATGGAGGAAAAGCTTAGTTTTATTTTAAAATTAAGGTATTTGTTTAGGATGGTTTATTTTTATTTTATTATTTATTTTATTTTTAATTTTTGTCTAGGATCTTACGATCCTACGATCCGATCCTACGCCTTTGTCTGGATCCCACACTAGGATCCCGATCCTAAAAACCATGCATAAGAGCATGCAATGTAGTACCATGCTTAGGATTTGCACTTATGAATGAGCATCCGTCTTCTTTATGCGTTTGGAAAGAGAACGACCATTATCTGTGAGTCTTAGAGTCTTTGCTAGGGTCATAGAACAGCCCAGCACCATCGGTTTGTCCTGATAGAGTCATCTGAGCATATGATTTCATGATCTATACATATGACTGCGACGGTGACTGAGTGTCCCACCCCAGCTGAGGTGTGGACTGAGGTATGAGATATACTGCGGCACCGACCGAGTCGTCTGACCCGGATTGAGGCGGACATCCGACTCCGACTGAGGTACAAATATAATAGAGATACCCGCCCCGATTGAGGCATGGGTTTGAGAGTTATGGGGATATGCCACTTGGCATTCTGTGTGGATCCATTTAGTCTCTTTCTACATATATATAAACTGTCAGCTTGCTTGTGTGTTTAATATTCTCGCACTGCATTAGATCATCCTTTATTTAATTTTAGGTATAGGCATATTATATGTCCTCAGCGAGGTCTTCAGGGCCCGCATGAGTGACTCGACCTTGACTCGTGGTATAGTTTCAGGTATTTGATCCTTGCTTGTTCAGTGCTTCCATGACGAGGGTTTCTTTTGGGATGTTCAGGTGATCAAGAGATTGATTTACCACCAGACTCGACACTTTTGAGGTTTTATACTCGTTTATTTGGTTTTGACCCGACTCCGCCGAGGCAAGTTGTATCGTCGATTTTCTTTCTTGATGTTTTGAACTATAAATGGTTTTGAGCGAGTTAGTCAAGTAGGACATGTTATGGTCCTCAATGGGCCTGTCGCAAAATTAGGGTATGAAATCCCTTCTTTTAGCACTAACACTTTGTTTTGAAACTCAACCTGTACTCGAATTGCAAGATCTGAACGAAGGTATCCAATCCTTTGAAACGTAACCCGAATATTTATATTTGGGTTGTTACAAAGGCGGTATCAGAGCTTGGGTTGCGCGATTCGAGTACAAATGGGTTGAAGTATGGTTTTGAAAACCGCCCAATGTTTTAAAGGATTTTAAAGAGTTTTAAAGGGCAAAATGAATTTAATATGGCTAAATTAATGAACCTAGCTTAATAAACTTGACTTAAAATAAGAAAAATCGGAAAAAGGGAAATCGAGTGGGTAGAAAGGCGATAGACCATCCCTATTGGATGTAGAATTAGGAAAGGGTAGGCAAAACCTAGCTTTGTACTTTACAGAGGGCCTGGAAGACTCCAAGGAGTTTGCACCGTGGTGGTTGGAGTAGCGAGGTTAGGATATAGAGGTCGAGAGGATAGTTGTTCCCCTATCAGTTGCCCCTTGAAGAGCAGCTTCTAGGTAGATTATGTGACTTTATATAAATTGGGTCCGAGGGCGATCCCCCTCGAAGGGGATCAGATTAATTATTGCTGATTGATTCTGTGCTGATTGCTATCTTCCTTGAGCAAGAATTTTGTTGTTAACTTCTTTGATACCTGTTGGCTATAAATTGAACTTATGTGCAAATGAGATAGCGGGGGAGCCTTTCTTTACTTTATAATCGAGATTTCAGTTCATGTGAAACATTTTTTTTTCCGTTATTCAACAGTTTGTGTCATTTTCTTTCCATTTCGCCTTCTGTTCAACAGATTTTTAGTTAAGGTTGAGGATTGTTGATGAGTGTCTATTTTTTTCATTCCACTTTTCTCTTCTCCTATCTCCTCCGATGTCCTTAAATGATGTCTTATCGATCCTTTCCTTTTCCTCCTCCTCCTCCTTCTTCTTCTTCTTCTTCTTCTTCTTCTTCTTCTTCTTCTTCTTCTTCTTCTTCTTCTTGCCGGGTAACACTAGAGAGCGGCGCAGCGGAAACATGGTAGGCCCATAACCTACAGGTGACAAAACTGACGTCATCAGCAGCATTGAAGTACGAGCACGCATTGGATTCGTAGATATGGCTTAGGGAAGGGGCGTTCTCCATTCGAGCTGCTAATCTTTTATGTGATGTTTGAACATGATATTGTGCAATAGGCCCAGATCTGATATGTTGATAAATTTCAATGCATTGGTACTTTGATATGTTGGTAGTTAGAGTTACTAAGTATTGCTTGCTTTAATTTCGCCTATGAGGGGTGAGTTATCGATGTTGGATTATGGTTTCTTTTTCGGTATAGTCAGAGGAGTGATGGGAAGACTAGAAGTCGTAGTTTCGATCGATGAGACTGTGAGGTAAAATCATGGAAAAGAGACATTGACTTAGGCGGAATCGAGTGAGTTCGTGGGCTAATAGGAGACGTTGGCTAAGGATTTTCAAATGAGCCTTCTAGGTAGGCCTTAGGTGGGACATAGGATGAGAATGACAAGATTTGTGGAAATAAGGTTTTAGTATAGGTGATTAATTTGGGTGAAGGATAGAGTAAATTCGTTTAGGTATCCTTGAGGGAAAATAGGAGTAGACTAGGCATGTTTAATTTAGGAGCCCTCGTAGGGAGGATGTGATGATAGGTAGGTTATCGTACTAGGAGTGGTAGCAATGTTGCCGAGGAGCAAATTGTGGATGATGTTAATGCTTGGGCGACTAGGATGGCTTGAGGAATTGCAGACCTTAGGACTTAGGTTATTCGTACTATAAGTGGGAACGACCTTGGTAAGGAATGAATTATGGGTATCGTTAAGGTTTGAGTGGCTAGGACTGCTTGTAAATTTGTGAACCTTGGTATTCGAGTTGTTTATATGATAAGGGGGCAGGATGTGAGATCGATATTGAGGTTTGCTCTTTGTAATTCAATATACTTGCTAGTATCGCAATTGGAGGAATAATAGAGGTGAGATTGGATGTTTTTAGAATAGGAAGAAATTGTATTTGGTACCCGTGTTAGTGATTTGAATGTTGAGGTGCTAGGAAAGGAAAAATGAGATTTGAGGAAAGGCCTATAGCGAAGAAAATGTATCATTAAGGGCGATCATGAGTTGATTGATTGGGTTTAGAGATAGGAAGATTCTGAATGATGAATATGGGAACTAGTCTAGGTGGAGGATATGATTATACTACTAATCGCGGGATTTTGGGAATTTAATAAATTGTGATGCCTTGGGTGAATTCGAATAAGAATGATATAGAATTTCTCTTGGAAAGAGGGTTAGTGCTTAAGGTCAGTAAGAGGTAAGATGTCGTTGTTTGAGGATTTTAGTCTAAGATGAAGTAGGAGTATGCGACTATAAGGAACTAGAGTAAAACGGGTTGAGAGATCAAAGTTATTTAGGAAAATAGTGGGATTTCGAATAGTGAATTAGTATTGTGAGTAAGTGGAAATGTTATGACCTTTGGGAAGTAAGAAGGTACGATTCAGATTAGATATGTTCTAAGGAGTTAGATGGGCAAGACATGTTTGTTGACCACCCGGGTATAGGTACGGTTGAGGAGACTAGACGGGTTGTGTTACAGGTTATCTCTAGTTGGCTCTAACGTAGAATCCGACGAGTGAGGACAGTTAGTAGTGATAGGACTTTTCGGCCTAGATGAGTAAATTGTTTATGTCATTTCGGGTATGTGAGCAGCATAAGAAATGAACCCTTACTTGCCATATTGAGGATACTGAGGGTGAGAATGTATTTACGTGAGGATGGCAATAGGAGTTGGTTCTTTAGAGGTGGATTAGAAATGAGTGTGTTTATTTGTATCATTGTATGGGAAGTATGATAAGAGTATTGGAGCGATTTGGGAACTTGTAGAGATAACGATCGAATGGATTTTAAGGGAATAGGGAGAATGAACAAATTTGGGGAGAAGCACCTAGATTAATTGTGTACTTGATAGAGGTTTTGATAAGAGTGTGGAATATTGGGCTCGATCGATTATTGCATAAAGGATTATAACTTCAGAATATGTGGGTTCTAGTTGATTAGATGGAAGGCGAGATTGTAAGCTTGAGATCTTGTGTAAGTTGATTCTTAGAGGACACGTCGACCTGAGCTTTGGGACACATCGATGAACTTGAAATAGGTTTTGACCTATGAACTTGTATGAAAGGAAATGAAGAGAACATCTATGGGTTTTAGCAGTAAGAGGAATGGGATGTGGCTGTACTTAGGGATTTTAGCATGAATTGAGTTTGGTGGACCTAGTTGAGACTTGATCTTGACTTCGGGAGCTTGTTGGTGATGTGTGAGTATGATGGTTTCGTTCTGTTTTGATTTGTGACAATATACAAATTTTCCTGATTTTGTGGCCTGTTGATAACGAGATTTGATGTGTTGATATATTGTAATTTTGATAAGATGATATCCTTGTTATAATAAACTCTGCTATGTTGATATTTTGATGGTTGATAATTGGTTATGTTAATGTGTTGGCATGTGACGTTTTGATATGTGCTATTTTGAGATATTTGAATATGTTGAGATCTTAAGCTTGAAATGTTGAAATTGATTTTGAAACATGAACCTAGGAAGTGGAATTGGGATTAGCCCTTAGAGGTGGATAAACTGCTCCTTGGAGTTTTTGATTACCTGATTGACTGACATAAGGAGAAATGACGGGTTTTGAAATGTTTTGTTGTTTTGAAAAATGATTTTAGTCTCGGGGACGAGACTTGTTTTTAGAGGTGGATAATGTAAGGGCTGAGATTTTAAAATATTATTTATATAAATTATAAATTTATTCAAGTTTAAATTTCATTTAAGTTCTACGACTCCGGAGAATTTTGAAAATTTGCGTCCTCAATGAACCGATTTATTTTATTTCTCGAGGCCAATCCCGGCATAAACTTGTGGTTTAAAATTGAGAATGCATTTATTTCGCCTTATATTTCCGAGTCTTGGAAATATTTATGAGCTCGTTATTTAATTTGAATCTGAATACTTATTCTAAGTTTGCTAATCACGTCGGGTTAAGGTCAGAAAGCGGGTTTCAGGGTTTATCTTCGGGTATTTAAGTTGACTTTTATCACAATTAATACCCTTCACTTCTTAACCACCCTAACCCCCCCTCCTACTAGTTGTGGTCTCCCCTTTCCCATACAATCAGTTGCACTCTGTTCGGGGGAGGGATCACTAAATATAATATCAAATATCAAATATGAAACTAAACTGACTCCCTTGTCCAAGCAAATAAAATACAAGAATCTCTCCCGATGTAGTGGAAGGGTAATTCAGGATCGAATCCACGAGGAGGTATGTCAGCGCTTCCTATAAGCTTCCAGTCACGATCAAGTTTTGACTCCAGAAGACCACTCGATATCGAGTAGACTGGTCGATATCGACCTCAGTTCTGGTCGATTTCCAGCAAATTCCTGCAGAAGACAAAAGCAAAGTCGATGTCGAGATTTTCACTCGATATCGATGTCAACACTCGATATCGACCTCTGCAGTCGAAATCGAGTCTTCAACAGAAACTGTAAACGTAACTAATTTTGTCGGAAAAGAGTCCGAAAAAAGTAAGAATGATGATGGAAGGGTGGACAGAATAAAAACACAGATTTTGTATAACTCAATAAACTAAAAGCTTCCAAGGTCAGGGATTCATGCCACAACGATAACCATGCAAGTATTATGCCAAATTCATGAAAGATGATGCCTTTCCGTCAAATAACTTTTGTTACCAGCAATTAGGTGATTAGAGGCTCTCGCATAAAACCTAAGAGTTACTATCCAATTTCATGATTAATCCAAATTCACGATATGATTGTCTTTCGCTTCAATAATGCAAATAATGAATCTCATCAACTCTCGCAAAGGATCATGCATAGGATAGAAGACGGAATCGCATAAAAATCATACCTTTGATGCACAAACTTACATGTCTATCGTCGGACTCACCCCGACCCTAGAAGTAGGTGAACTACTCGTGCCTCATCATTGTTGACACCATCATCATTGAAAAGAAACTACTTTGAATTAAAATTGCAAAAGAAAGACTACAACCGAACAAAGCCAATCCTCCTCTCTCGCTTCCTCTTCACCCCACTCGTCTCTCTCTCTCTCTTCCTAATGGCCTCTAATTATAGACTTCTATCCTCGCTATCCAAGGATAAGAAAATCTATCTTTATTCCTAAGATAAAACTTAAATAAAGTACATTAACTAAATCGCTTTAGGTAAATATCAAATTCACCATAAAGGATAACAAGTCTGATAGTAATGGATAGAAGATCTCGACTTTAGGATAAATGTAAATGCTTCGGATAGAATTCTATCAAAAACAGCGACGGATCTGTCTGCAGCAGCAGTCGATATCAACCAGGGGACATCGATATCGACCTCTTCTTTTCTTTATCTCAAGCAGTCCTACTCGACCTCGGATTTGCACTCGGATTCTATCTTTTCACTCGATTTAGGGCACTCGATATCGACAATGTTCAGTCGATATCGACCTCTCTCTGTCGAAATGCCCTGTTCTCTGCTCTGTTTCCACTCGATGTCGAGTCTTTAGGTCGATTTCGACTCCTTAGTAGACTTCGAGTTCTTTGTCAGCTCTTCCCTTCTCCAATTTAATCCATTTTTGTCTCGATTTCTGTGAAATAACATAAAAACTCGTGTAGACATCTATATTTTACAAATAATCATAAACTACACTAATCTTATGATTACCCAACCAATATGCATGCAAATAACGACAAAATGGACATAAATGTATATTGAAAATATGGCAATTTGCGCGCACATTACACTCCTCGTCACCACCCTACCCTCCCTCTCTTTTCAAACTTCACCCCACCTCTTTCAAAAATCACGCAGCTCCCCTAACCTCCCCTATTTCTCCCTTTATCCATAAAACAACTCCAACCCCTATTTCACCCTCCTCCTTTTCGAACCACCCCCGCCTTACCTGCTGCAAGCCATTCCTCTCTCTCTACTGTAGCTACCAACCCCATTCCCATCAAGCTCACAAATACACACCACTCCGCCCCTCCGAGACCGAGCCCCTTCGTCCTCGCCTCCTTCCTTTGAAGCGTCCAGCAGTTCGTGCACCTTCGACTACTCCTCCTTGTCAAGACAGCTATTCGACGAAGTTGAGAAGCTGACCAGGAGCCCCGGAGCTGCCCGAGTCCTCACCCCCCTCATCCCCTGTTTTGGTCCGAGCCCCCGGTAAGCTTTTTCTTTTCCCCTTTTGATCAAAACCTCGTAAAGCTCCATCCTTGTAACCATCCATAATCGATCTAGGTCCGAGGAGCTTCCCCGAATCTTCGACGAGCCCCGATACAATTCCGGTGAGCCCTCGCATTCGATTCCGCTCGGCGAGCATCAAAACCCTTCTCTTAGTGAGCACCCCTTTCAACCTCTTTTCTTCCAACGTCTTAAGAGTTTTTCTGCACCCTTTCGTGACTCCGGGGAGGGCAAGGGCGAGAGAGAGGGTGGCCGGTGTGAGCGAGGTTAGGGAGCGAGCAAGTGCGAGGGGGAGGCGAGTGCGGGAGCGAGGGAGCTGCGATGGGCGAGGGCGCGAGAGCGTCGAGAGAGAGGGGGTACTGGCAAGTGCGAGATAGCAAGGGAGTATGAGCAGAGAGAGGAAGTTAGAGAAGGATGAGACGGGGTGTGCGGGGGGGGGGGGGGGGTGGGGGGTGGAAGCAGGGCAGATGAACAAGGCGGCGAACGAGGGAAGCTAAGAAGGAAGATGGGAGTGGGGCCCACAGGCCCGGTTATATATATATATACATATCTATATTTTTATATTGGACCGGTTTGGCTGATGGGAATTCTGGGCCGGGTTTTGGTTCGGATTTGGGTTTTGTTTCGGGTGGGCCGGCCTAGCTTGTGTTGTTTTATTTGTTTTATGTGTTTTATATGTTTTATTTAGCTGTTTTGCTAGGTTATATTATAATTATTATATGACTTATGTATTTAATTTAATTCTGAAATATTATTATAAATATTATTAAGAAATATTCTGAGTATTTAAATTATAATTTTATGTTATTAAAAATTTGATTTTTAAATATTATTTTGTTAATTGATCATATTGATTTAATGTGTGAAGGTTATTTAACTACTTTATGGTTTGTGATTCATTATATGGTTAAGTTATTTAATTATCTTTTCTCTGATATATTTATTTAGTTATTTAAACTGATTTGTTGAGAATTATTATGTGAATGATTTTTTGTTAAGTTTGGCATTTAAATGGTTAGTTGGATTATTTAAGTAGTTAATATATTTCTAAAATGTCAGAATTTAATAATAATATAACTTTGGGAAATTCGTTTAAGGATTCAAATGTTTAATGTCGAGATTTGGCTAAGTATGATTTTAAAAGAATTGTTTGACTATCGAGTTGATTTCCTTGAGATTTAAATGGCTCTGACTAACTTTGAAACCGACTTATTTGGACGTAACTTGGAAAATTATTTGAAGAGTCTTACTTGTGAATTTACGTGAATGTGATATGGATATGAGTTCCAAGTATGAGTGTTATTTGAAATCTTGAGTTGATGATTATAAAGCATGATGTGTTCATATATGAGTTATCAAGTGATGAAATAAGAGGTGCTATATGATGATGCATGATAAGATGGCGAGTAAGATATTAAATGTGAGATGATTGATGGAAATGAGCTAAGGAAATTGATGTTATGAAATAGCTTGAGATTATGAGATGATGTGATGATGCGAGATGTTATATGAAACGATATGATGACTTGAGATAATATGATATGAGGATGAGATGACTTATGACGATATGAGATCGTCGAGATAATGATGATGATGTTAGGACTAATAATTGATGATAAATTATGTGTAGTGGAAAATGGATCCCGTTCTGTGCAGTATGCTTATACATGTTCATTTATAATTGCTAGGTGATCTGTGACCTGCTTGCTTATTCTCTTGCTGCTTCCCTCTTGCTGATCTGCTATTCCAGGTAAGTCCTCCGGGGCTTACTCAAGTTAGAGCCTTATGCCTGATGTGTCATATAGTGTGTCGGTGTTGCATATGCATAAGAGCATGCCATGTAGTACCATGCTTAGGATTTGCACTTATGAATGAGCATCCGTCTTCTTTATGCGTTTGGAAAGAGAACGGTCATCATCTGTGAGTCTTAGAGTCTTTGCTAGGGTCATAGGACATCCCAGCACCATCGGTTTGTCCTGATAGAGTCATCTGAGAGTATGATTTCATGATCTATACATATGACTTCGGCGGTGACCGAGTGTTCCACCACAGCTGAGGTGTGGACTGAGGCATGAGATATACTGCGGCACCGACCGAGTCGTCCGGCCCCGATTGAGGCGGACATCCGACCCCGGTTAAGGTACGGATATAAGAGAGATACCCGCCCCGATTGAGGCATGGTTTTGAGAGATATGGGGATATGCCACTTGACATTCTGTGTGGATCCATTTAGTCACTTTCTACATATATATATAAATTGTCAGCTTGCTTGTGTGTTTAATATTCTCGCACTGCATTAGATCATCCTTTATTTAATTTTAGGTATAGGCATATTATATGTCCTCAGTGAGGTCTTCAGGGCCCGCATGAGTGGCTCGACCTTGACTCGTGGTATAGTTTAAGGTATTTGATCCTTGCTTGTTCAGTGCTTCCATGACTAGGGTTTCCTTCTTGATGTTTTGAACTATAAATGGTTTTGAGCGACTTAGTCAAGTAGGATAGGTTATGGTCCTCAATGGGCCTCTCGTGAAATTAGGTATGAAATCCCATCTTTTAGCACTAACACTTTGTTTTGAAACTCAACTTGTACTCGAATTGTAAGATCTGAACGAAGGTATCCGATCCTTTGAAACGTAACCCGAATATTTATATTTGGGTCGTTACAGTCAGGGCCAACGCTAGCAACCTCCGAAGCAACTTCTGCTTGAGTTTGAAGATGTCGTCTCCTCTTGGCCTTGTATCGCTGGTCGGATCAAAAGTAGATGTTGGCGGTGAAATCGATGCCCACACGCAGTGCCGACCCTTGGACAAGGCCCAAGAGGCCTGTGCCTAGGGACCCTAATTTATATGGGGCCCCAATTTTATAAAAGCTCATATGTATATTAGATTAAAAGCTAATGGTCAAACGTGAATAGCTTAACAGAAATCAAACAAAAAAGAAGAAATTGGAAAAAAGGCCAATTTTATAAAAACCCAATTTTAGTTAAAGTTACTTGTTGTCGATTTCAATCAATGTTTGAGTGCCAATTACAATCTTTTCTTATTCTTAGTGCTGAGCATTTTCTTTTACAAATTCACAAGGTAATCAATCTTGTTTCTCCTTCTATTTAGCTTTAATGGGTGTTTAATAATACACCCTTTACTGCTTGGCGTCTGCCTTTCTTTTGATTTTTTTTTGGAGATGATTTGAATAATCACAACTGGTTGAAAAAAAATAAAGAAATGTTATATATTTAGGTGATTTGTTCTTTATTTGAATGATTTTGTATTTTCTTTAAGCCAATTTGTTATTGTTATATATGTTGCTAGTAGTTATATGTGTTTAAGTGTTTAATTTTATATTTCATTCATAGAAATAAAAAAAATTATAATTATATTTTTCGATAGAGGCCCCACTTTTCACCTTGCCTTTAACCCTGAAACATTTAAGGTCGACCCTGCCCACACGCAGCCGACACTCTTTTCCTCCTCCCGCCTTGGAGCAACGATTGCTATTTCCATCTCTACAGTCGATGGAGCCGCTTGCGCCGATGACCAGAGGGAGACAGTGCCGACGATGCGCTGGGAAGAGGACGTCAAAAGTATATCGAGAAGTAGAGGAGGAAGAGGACGGAGAGGATAAACTAGATCTGAACAGGAAGACCTAAAAATTAAAGAAATAATTTGGTGAAATATCCATTTACAAAGTGTCATTAGGTAAATGTCTATTTTTATTTGGTAATTAAGTAAGTGTCCATAATAATTTCATATTACCAAAATACCACTGTTTTAATTTTCTCCTATTAACCCACCTCTTTCCCTATTTTTCTCTGAGGAATCCCACTGTTTTGCGTTAGCCGCCATTGACGACCGCTCCTCTCGCTCTCCCTCCGTCTCTGCCTTGCTGGCGAGCTCTTCTATAAAGGCCAGCCTCCTGTTCCACCTATCCCCTCGAATCTCCATGGTTCGCACTCTTCTTCTATCCTCCAATTCCTCATCGTCGTCCTCAACATCTCTGGCTCCGACCTCGCTCTCCTCGCTGTCGTCATCGACGCCTCTTGCGACGAATCCACCCGCCCTAGCTCCTTTGCTACCGCCGATGACCTCCTCACCAAGAAGCTTCTCACCTCCACCACCAACAAATCCCCCAAATCCACCTCCAACAAGTACTTCTCTCTCTCCATATTCTCTAGCGTCTTCAAGAAGGATCCGAAATCCGCCACTCCGCCGCCTCTATCTCACCTTCGAATCTCCATATCTCACTCCATATTACCTTCGATTGAAAACCTTACCCCTCAAATTCATCCCAAATCGATTCTTGGATCACTTAATTCACACATCTGATATGATCTAATCTGGTTGATTTATGTATCCACTCCAATGGCGAAAGCATATCGTCGCTTTCGGAACTTGCAGTCGCAGCCATGCAACAAGGATTGATCACTTCCCAAGCAATTGTTGGTTGACTTGTCACCACAAAGCGAGGGTTGGGAGATGGAGTACGACTAGAGGTGACTCACGCGCGATGAAATCAATCGAAGGATGGCAGCGACTAACACTTCCGATCTCGATTCTAAATCTTTCAATCCCATTGATAAAGTTCGGTGCCACCTCCTTCCATGGATTAGGGCTTAGCGGTGGTGCAACTGATTTGTTCTCAAAGCGCTCAATTGCATTTGCCTTGATGATATTTTATGACATTGTCT
This sequence comes from Persicaria maculosa, assembly GCA_963922045.1. NCBI lineage: Eukaryota > Viridiplantae > Streptophyta > Magnoliopsida > Caryophyllales > Polygonaceae > Persicaria > Persicaria maculosa. The sequence continues at coordinate 16,379,651 of OY998257.1, read as the reverse complement.
TTTCCAAAGTTGTTATTAATTTTCATTACTTGTTTTTGTTACAGCTGATGATAGCGTCTATTTAGTCATGATTCTAGGGCATTCTAGCATCGATTTTAGGGCATCTGAGCTGAGTATTTTATATATTCTTAGCCCTTTTTATTTAGTTTTGTGGAATCGGTGTCTACCGCTTGTCTATTGTGATTTCAGGTGTTTCGGAGCGGTTTTGATGTCAATGAGAGAGCTAAAGGAGAATGACAAGCTTTGAGGTTTTTCGGTGCGCTCTGAGGGCGTCAAAGACGAACTAGGAGGCACGGGGATCGAGGAAACATGCCAAAAGAAGCGAAGCAAGCTCGACAAAGTTAATCTCCAGAAACCACTCGACCGAGTGGTGCAAGAGTGAAGTTATGTGAACAAGCCAGAAGCCACTCGACCGAGTGCAGAAACCACTTGAGTCTGACTCTGGTCGAGTGCTTTACAGAATATGCTTCCCAGAAACCACTCGACCGAGTGCAGAAACCACTCGAGTCTCACTCTGGTCGAGTGCTTTACAGAAATTTGTTGCCCAGAGTCCACTCGACTGAGTGCAAAAACCACTCAACCGAATGTTTTCTGTGTTCAGCATTTAATTCGTTTTTCTTTCTAAAAACCGGGGGGATTGGAAGGGTTGGATAGTTCAGTTTTGGGGGAGGCCGAAATTCTGACATTGGGGCAGAGCTTTTGGGACCTTGGGGAGACTAAGATTTTATGGAAGGAACTTGTTCGATTTATCAAATTCCGGTAAATTTCGTTTCTATCTCTATTGTTCTATGTTTATCTTGCCAAATTTGATTGAATCAAGCATGAACTTATCCATGAGTTGCTAGATTTCTTGTTCTAGGGTTGGGATTGTCCCGTCAATGCGGAAATAGGCTTGTTCTTAGTATCTCTCGAATGATTTATGAATTAGATTGTGGTTTAATCATGTTGTGCTTATTCTGATTGATGCGAATCGACTAGATCCGATTTAGGGTTTGAAATCGAAAGACGAAAAACCTAAATTGGAATTTAGATGGTGAATTGAGACCGAAAGGCGATTAGGATCCATCGGAACTGCGTGATTAAACCTGAAGTTTATTGATCGAAAGTGAAACTAAACTTCTTGAGGATTCCTAGGTTATCATAGATGTTCTGGGCAATTTTGATATTATTCGGAGCCGAAAGGCGAAGTTAGTATGATTATTTCCTGAACCTCTACGAACTTAAAGGGCCTAAATCGGTTGCTTGAGCCCGAAAGGGGAATTGCTAACCGATTTAGGCACATTCGCGATAAACCCGAAAGGGGACGCGCGATTACCTTAGATAACCTACCTTCACAATTTGATTTCGGAATCACTCGAGCAAGAAAATATTCTATGCCTATTGATGATGCATTGTTGGTAAATCCTTGACCCTAGAACGCCTTCCCTATATATATTTCTCAACATTAAATCGGTTTTCTTGGTTACTTTATACACATACTCTAGAACCTGTTTGTTTATTCTGAACATAGTTGAACTAGCTCGAAATTACAATCAATAATACTCCTCCGGTCCTTGTGGATACGACACTTGATTACTACAACTGAACCCCATACACTTGTGGGTGTAGGTTTTTAGCCTTTCAGCTGACGTTGTGGAAGCCTTTGATGGATTGAAAAAGAAGAATAACCTACCAGATGAGGCATCCATAACTTGTGAAATTGTCAATTTTGTGGTTCTCATACAATAATTGCAGTTGGAGGCATATTTCTATGATTGGTGACAATAGGTTAGTGATAGTGTTTTGTAGTTGGTGACAATAAATGGTCGGTGATATTGTTTTGTCGTTTTTGACAATAGGTTTGTGAAAATAATTTGGTGACAATGTTATGTTTTTGGTAACAATATATTACTTTTTGCTTAGCTTTAACCTCTCTAGGGTCTAATATTTTATCGTTGGTGACAGTAGATTACTGATAATAGAGTGGTTAGAATGTTTTGTTGTTGGTGACAATATGTTTGAGGAAAGAATATGGTGACGGTGTTCTGCAGTTAGTGAAAATAGAGTGGTGACAATGTACTATAGTTGGAGACAATAGGTTGGTGACACTGTTATGTCGTTGGTGACAATATATGACTTACAAGAGGTTGATTACAAAAGGGTGGTGACATTGTTTTTGTAATTGGTGACAATAGGTCAGTGACACTATTATGTCGTTGGTAACAATATATTACTTACAAGAGGTTGATGACAATAGGGTGGTGACATTGTTTTTGTAGTTGGTGACAATATGTTCGAAAAAATAATATGGTGACATTGTTCCACAAGAAAAAATTCCACCATCAATTGTCACCAGAAAAAAAAATCAATTGTCACCAAAAAAGATTTTCCCTAACTATCACCAAAAAAAATAAAATGTCACAGCAAGGTCAATTGTCACCGAAATAATTGTCACAAACAACTGTCACTAGAAAAATATACTCAACTGTCACCAGAAAAATTATCATCAAATGCAGAGTTGACCGAAATGGTCAATGTTGATTGGTCAATGTTGACTAGTCAATGTCCAAACTCAAAATGATCAAGTGGGAAGGATGGTGGGTTAGGGGTAGGGAAGGAAGGGTAAAAGTGTCAACAATGGACATTTACTTAAATTAATATATAATACTAAAACAGAGATGTGAAAATCCTATGTGGCGGGCTCTGGTGCGATCCGCTTATGTGTCGTTCTCTGGTGCACTATGTCTGAGTTATATTGCCATGTCAATTAATGAGTGTCCAATAAATTTAAGCCATATCATACAACGACTTAATCTATTTATCTACGTGTCATCCTATGTGTATACCATAACTGATAATTATAGTTATTTTTTTTATCAGTTGAACAATAAAATCTTATCATCAAATATATATTCATTTTGATAGAAATATTAACCAAATATATTAATTGGAGCAAAAAATTTATTATTGTTTTGATTTTTGTTAACAATATAAATAAAAACAATATTATCATATTTTTGTTAGTCATATTTTGATAAAATTTTATGACGGCTTATTTGAATAAATCTTACAAAGATAAGTATTAGAGTATCATGTTATAGCACTTCCAAAGTTCCGATTGTAGTAGTATATGAATGGGATTTTTTCGCTAAGTGTCCATTTTGAACATGACATTTTGCACAATGTCCACTTTCATATTCCCTTTTATAAAATGTCCATTATGACATTTTTGCCCTTCCTTCCCATTTTTAATTTGACATTCTTCATTCCCATTTTTACTTTGACCATTGACCGGTCAAGGTCAATGACTTTGGTTACACAACTTTGGTGACACATGGTGTTAATCAAATTTTTTGGTGACAATTTTTTTTTACGAGATTAGTGTCACCACCTTTATTAGTGGTAACGCATGCGGTGACAATTTTTTTTGGTGACATCTTAGTTTTTAGAGTTTTTTTACGAGGTCATTGTCACCACTCGTATCGCTGTCACCACCTCTATCGCTGTCACCACCCTATCGAAGTCAAATCGAAATTGAAACAACAGCAAACTTAAGGATCAAAAACCTAATAAATACCAGGATATGACCGAGATCGAAGTCGAATCGAACGGAATTCGTCGTCCATGCCTCCCAATCTTGACTCCGAGCACGCTGAGCTTTTGCATTGCCGCCGCGAACGCATCGAAGAACGTCTTTTGGCCTTTCTCGCCGTCGGCGAACTCGTCAACGAACAACCTCGTCCTTGCATCAGCTTACATCTCCCGGTCGGAGGCGATGAAGCCTAATCCCCTCTGGATGTTAGTGTAGTAGACATTGTCGAACTTGTTGGGAGTCATGATGTCGTTGAACAAAGAAATCGTTGGATTTTGGGAGTAATCCATGCAGATGGACCTCAATAATCTCTGAGCGAACCTAGGATTAAGCGACGGATCTAAGGGCTGGGAGCATCTGTAGTTGTAGATCCCGGGGGCGAACTCATTGCAGTGGAAGAATCTGATGGTGTAAGCGCCGAGTAGAGAGACGGTGTCACGATCGGTGAAGCCGTGGGAGCTGCAGTGGAGTTGTGAGGAGGAAGATCCGATTCTCAGATCTTGAGGCGGAGGGACGAACAGAGAAGGAGAGGAGGGACGAGACAGAGAAGCGGTGTTAATTAATAATAGGGGTATATTGGGGATTACAAAAAAAAATTAGACATTTAGCAAAAGGGTTGTTTTAGAGGGACATTTGACAAAAAAGAGGTATACCAAAATGGACAGACATTTTACCAAAATGGGTGAATGGCACGCGTAAATCTTTATTAAATTTTTTTTTGGATATTTTTAACCAACATAATAAAATCTTCATAAAAATTAAGATACTACTACAATCAATAACTATTTATTTACCGCCAAAATTTACGTGTGCTTTTTTAAAAAATAATTGCATCATGGACCCTAATTTTAATTAAAAAATGTTAATATATGAAACAAAGTAATTGGATATAATATGATAATATATTTAAACACTTAAATAGTGTTTGGTTAGTAAATTTAAAACATACTTAAAATAATATAAATTTTAAATAAAGACCTTATAAATTGTGAAAATCATAAACCAACTATTGCATAATAATATAAACTAAGACATAATTACAATGTGTTTCATTTAAAATTTACATTACTTCAACCATGCTATAAAATAATTATAACTATATACAATGCATTAGAATCCAAAGACACCCTTAGTGGAATATAAATGATTAAATTTATAATTGTTTATAACTGATTATTATAAACGTAGTGTCTATTTAAGAATGAATATTGATTAAACTTACTATTACAAATTTGATTTGGTCAGATTATAGGTTAATTAGAACAAACTAATTATAATTTATAAATTATAATTGTTTATACTTTATAGTACATTAATCATTTTTTAAATGATACTGTATTTTATTTTCATTTTCATGATATTCTATCACAATACACCACCATATATATAATTTCATTGATTACAATATCTTAATGAAAAAAAACAACCTTATGACATTGCGATTTTGATAAAAATAAGGAGAAATACTTTATATATAAAAAATGAAACATGAGTACTTTATGTATAAATAAACATTAATTTATTAGTTTATTTAAATTGATAAAAAAATATTATATATAAATAAAATTTAAAAAAAAACCGCGTACGATACGGGTAATAAGACTAGTTATTTAAAAAGTGGACATTTATTTAATTATGTTTAGTTTTTTGGACATCAACTAAATTAAACCCTTTAAAGAGAGGGTAAACTTGATATTATGAAATTTTTTTGGACATTTTAAAAATAGATTTAGAGTGCACGAGTATTTAAATAGATTTATATAAATGGACATTGAACCAAATTATTTCTAGTTAAAAAAAATAAATAGAAAAGCCCAATTACGTCATTTGAGCAATTGAGTTGATCTATCATCTATGCATTCCAACCGCTCGAAAGAGCTTAATGAAAATCCCCTAAGGACTCGAAAAACCGCTCGAAAGAACTTGGACTAAACCCTATTTGGGCTTGACCGGTCCGTTGTGATTGGTCCTTTGTGGTGTGGTTTGCTCGGGTGGCGTGCGTCTCTGCTTTGGTGCGGGTTGGGCGTTCTTCTTCTATGTTGGGGTTCTGACAGTCGGAGTCGGGTCTGGCTGGATCGAGGTGGTGTGTACGGGGCGACTCCGTGTACGGAAATGAGCTTCCTGGAGGTTCGTCTTCACCACCCACAGGGATTCCTGATGTATCCCCGGCCAGCGGTGCTGTTTTAGAACGGTGCTTGGTTTTCGTCCGTAGTCTACGTCCCCATGGTGTTAGATTTAGTTTTGTCTTGGCTCGTTTCTTGTAGGGTACGTTTTCACTTGCTGTATTGCACCGCTTTTGTTTTCGTTTGTATATTTTGACGGGTTTCCGTCTACTGACTTATCGGCCATCGAGTTTCAGGTATTTCTGATCTCGAATTATTACCTTATAAAAAAACACGTTTTCCATTTAGCGCATGGTAATTTTGCCGTTTAGCGCATGCTCTGGTCGCAACGACCACAAGACCAATTGGTCGCAACGACCACTAGGCCAACGGGTCGCAATGACCATGGTCGCACCGACCATCCTCCGTACTGGTCGCACCGACCATTCAGGTACGGGTCGCATCGACCACTTCCTTATTGGTCGCACCGACGACTTCCCTATTGGTCGCACCGACCACCCCCTGAACCACCACTGCCACCGGCCACGGCCACCATGTGGACATCGCGCCTACCCGCCGCCGCGGTAGCCACCGCGCTTGCACCGCATATTGGCCTCAAAAAAGCATTTGCGGCGACAGTTTCTACAGCCAGTTACCGAGCAGCCATTTTTACTCCATCCTCTCACTGTCTTTCCTCTTCGTCTTCAAGGTATTCACCAAGTATTTTTCTCTCAAATTGGAGGATCCCTAATCAAATTGTTTTCATTTTTTTAATCTGAATACAATTTCACATATGTTTGAATCGTAATCAACAAACATTTATGTTTCAATAGACCGCCGTCAAGGTGTTCGACGAAATTCCAATCCGTTTTATTTTCTAAAATCTTGTTTCTTTGTGAAGGTTTCGCAATGTAGAACCTTCAAGTTATCTTTGATGGTTCTCGGTGGAATCTTATTTGATGAATACTAAATGTGCACAATTTAATTGCGCAAGTGTACACAAGGCAGGTGCTGGTTTGTGTCACTTGGTACCAGCTGCAAAGGGGGATTCAACTGATTTACTTAGCACTCCTAGAGATGGAACTAGTGCGGAAACAGTCAAGCGTGTTGTTGAACTGGTACTTAATGCATTCCTTGCTTGTATCAGATGATCATGATCTTCAATTTTATGTGATCCCAGACATAGGGCTTATGACCTATAAAAATAAACCAGTCGAATTGGTCTTCTCTCTCTTTAATTTTAGGCAAATCGGGTGCTACTCAGGAGGGAGATTCTCTATACAGATTTTCTCACACCGCCTTTATTGAGGGAGTCGATGTCAGCATTGGAGAAATTGGCAGATATCAAAATTGTGCCACATGGTGGATATCCAGAGGTGAAAGCCTTAAGGTTTGACTTGCTTCCACCTACTCTGATGAATGATTAGAGAGATTAATAAATAAGGCAAACAAGGGTAATGGGTAGGAGGTAATTTTAATTATTTTAAGGGGTATTTTCGTCATGCTCTAAAATGTCCCCTGTTCTAAAAAGTAGAACTCAACAAAAATAATAATAAAAAATCTATGCATTCCAACCCTAGCCCAGCGAAAATGGGGGAGAAAATAAAAACGTCAGAAATGGCAGTGGTCTGGTCTGTGATCACTCGTCGATCCCGCCACCGTCTCTCCACCGCTGCCACCACTATAGCGCCAGCTACTTGAACTCCCATCTTCTTCAGCTCCTCCCGAGGTCTCTGCATCGAAATACTCGACATTTCGGTACCAAACTCCTCCTTTCCTACTTTCAAAATTCAATTGAATTTCTGTTTTCAAAACACAAATGTCCGTTGCTGATTGAGAACTTAAGCAGGGAAATTGTCAATTTCTCACCACTTGAACTACAGATGGGTTCTTCTTCTTCTTATCTTACTCCATTTCTCCAGTTTTCGTATTCTTCAAAACTACACTTTTTCCCATAGTCATTTTTTCAAAAGCAAACTTTCAAGCAAAATTTAGTTTCCTCCTTCTCCATACATTTTCTGGTTTTGTTTTGAGTTTAACCTCAAGGTACAGATACAGTTTTGGGGGCGATCGTATGCCGTAGAATTTTGCATCTAGAAACCCTTAAACATGTTTGCTGCTTTTTATTTTTATTTTATTTTTATTTTGTGTGTGTGTGGCTTTCTGAACCTTTTTCCTTTGAGCCCAATGATGAACTTGATAAGTTGAGCAGTGGAGATGAAATTTGGTTCTCACAGAGCCTTTTTCTATAGCTGTCAATGCTGACAGTCATCATTCATGCAAACAAATAATCCAAACACACCTTTATGTTCTTGTTGATGTTGATTTTGTTGTTGTTATTGCTGTTGCCCTTTAACCTGGCTTCTGTACTCTCTAATCTTGCTGCTGCTCCTGTTTGACAAAACATCAAACAGTTGAGGTGGCAGCTGGTTGTTCTACCTTGAGAATCATTTAACCTCCCTTTCTGCTGGGATAACTACTATCTTACCTGAGGGCTTCAATGTGTTATTCCCCATATATGCACAATATGCTAGGGTTAATTTGGTTCTTGAGTTTTCATTAAGATGGCATCATTAGTGTCATAGTGTGATTTCCTCTTCTGTGACACCCATACCAATCATCACCAACCTTGCCCTATGGACGTAACAAGAGTGCTTCATTTTATTTTATTTTATTTTTCAAGAACAAATTTTCTAGCAAAATTAATTTCCTCTTCATCCATACATGTTTGGTTCTGGTATGAATTTAACCTCAAGATATAGATACAGTTTTCGGATTGATTGTATAATTTTACATTTAGAAACCCTAAAGTACCTAAAAATGTACCATTCTAAGCTTGAACTTGTTGGATCTACCGTTATTTTCGGATATTAATACAATTACTTAAATGAAAATTTGCTGCCTTCTATGTTTTTTCTCAAGCCCAGTGATGAAGTAGATAATTTGAGCAGTGTAGGTGAGTTTGGTTCTCACAAAGCCTTCTTCTTTATCTGTCATTGCTGGCAGTCATCATGTATGTAAAATTATTTCAAATTAAGGATCAAATACAATCTTTTATGTTCCAGATGCTGTTGAAGATGCTCTTGTCGTTCTTGATTCTGGATTCTATACTCTCTATCTTGCTGCAGCTCCTGTTTGACAAAACAGTTGAGGTGGCAGCTTTGTTTTGGCTTGTGATATAGGCCAACAAGTTTTGGAAAAAGGCTTTGATGAGTTTCATTTATGCTCCCTTTCTGCTATGATAACTACTATCTAAACCGAGGGCTTTTATCTGTCCTTCCCCGTGTATAAACAATCGTGCATGGTTTAATTTAGTTCTTGAGCTTTCACTTTGATTAGGGGTATCATTAATGTGATTTCCTTTTTCTCAGCACCCTCACAATCACCACAAACCTTGCTCTATGGCCCTTTCAAGGTAGCAAGAATGCTAGGTTTTGAACATTGCTCTAGTGAGAGATTATTATTACTTGAAAAAGGCATTCTATACTTAAGTACAAAAGCATTCCATGTATTATCCGGGGTTTTCTGTGAATTGAACCACATGTTACAACTTACATGTACAGTTTTACACAAACTGTAGCATTTTCAGGAATTCCTTTTCTCATGTTCATATGCTGATATGCATTCAAACTAACTGGTGATTTCGGCCTTATGTTGTGTATTCTCTATTACCAAAGTGACAATTTGTGTTTGCCTTCGTGATTTTTGGTTTCTTGAGTCTAATGATGAACATTCACAAGTTGAGCAGGGGAGGTCAGTTTGATTCTCATAAAGACTTTCTATAACAGCCATTGTTGACACTTGACAGCAAATGCAATACTGCATTCATATCCATTTTCCATACCAAAAATATAAAGGTGTTCCCGTTCTTGTTGTTGATCTTTTTGTTATTCTTGAATATTGATCCCAGCTCCTATAATCTCTATTTTGCTGTTGCTCCTGTTCGACAAAAACAGTTGAGGTGGCAGCTTGCTTGTGATTGACAAAGCATTTTTTGAGAAATGCTAGGATGAGAATCATTTATGCGCCCTTTTCTGCTGCGATAATTACCATCTAACCTGAGGTTCTCTATCTCTTCTTCCCATGTATAAACACTAATCCAAGGAGTAGTTTTTAAATTTTCATTTAGGTTAACCGTGTCATTCGTTCTATTTCTTTTGGCCGAGTCTCATGATCACCCAAACCTTGCTCTATGACCCTCTGAATCAGGAAAAAAGAATTCTAGGCTTTGAACGTTCATCTAGGAAGATATTTTCAATGTCTAATTTACTTGAAAAGGCATTCCATAATCCATACTCATACAGAGGCATTCCATCTTTGTTGGTTGACTATATAATATTGCACAAAATATAGCATTTCTGAAAGTCCTTTTTTCTTATGCTCAAATGTGTTCATGCACAGCATAACTGGTGATTCCAGCATTGTGTTTCATATATTCAGCATTACCAAAATGCAAATTATGCGTGTCTTACTCGTTTTCTCAACTACTGTTTAGTTTCTTGAGTCTAGTGATGAACAGTTTTACGATGTGCAGTAGAGATTAGCTTGGTTCTTTAAAGACCTTTTATAACTTCTGTTGTTGACAGTTATATGCATCCATATCCATTTGCAACACCATCAATGTTCTAGTAGTTCTTTTGAGCAAAAATAATAATATGATCCAGTCTTTGTTCTTGTTGTTCCTGAATCCTGATGATTAATTACCTTGCTCCTGCTCCTGTTTGCGAAATCAATTGAGGTGGCAGCTTTTCTTCTTTTATTTTTTTTTCGGTGATACGCAAAATGCAGTTTTGAAAACGCTTTGATGAGAATTGCACCTCTGATTTCTGCTACGGCAATTGCTAGTTTGCTATATAACCCGAGGGATTCTATTTTTTCTTCACCTTGTATGCAACGAATAATGTATGTATTAATTTAGTTCTTGAATTTCCATTGAGATAAAGGGTATCGTTTATGTGATTTGTTTCTGTTCGAAATTCCACCGCAAACCTCACCTCAGACCCTGCTTCCAGGCCCAGTGACAGAGGTAAATTTGGGGGGGGGGGGGGGTATGCAGCAAGAACACTAAATAAAAATGGAAGACTGATTTGTTTGCCTATGGCCATGTGGCCAGGGTGTTCTTTTAATTTAGTTTGTTGATAAAAATCATAAAAGTGAAATGTTTTAAGCACACTAGGTTTAGAGAAAGGCTTTGACGAAGAATCATTTAACCTTCCTTTTCTCAATGATAATTGCTATCTAACTTGAAGGTTTCTATTTGTCATTTCTCTTGTATACACACTAATTCAAGGATTGGCTCTTAAATTTTCATTCAGATTAGTTGTGTTATTCATTCTATTATCTTTTGCATGAGTCTAACGGTCATCACAAACCTTGCTCTAAGAACCTGTGAATTAGGGAAGAAGAGTTCTAGGATTTAAACCTTTCTTTAGGTAGAGATTGTCAATTTCTCATCTACTTGAAAAGGCATTCTATGTTTGTCGGATGTTTATATAATTTCGCACAAAATATAGCATTATCATGCAACCAAAATGCAAATTATATTTTTGTCTTTGTGGGTTTTTCTCAACTCTTGTTTTGTTTCTTGAACCCAGTGATGAACATTCATAAGTTGAGCAGGGGAGGCCAGTTTGATTCTCATAAAGAACTTCTATAACTGTCATTGTTGACAGTTTTAGTGATCTATATTCATTTTTCACACACTATTGATGCTCCAGTAGTTCTTTCTGACCAAAAATAATAACATATGATCCTGTTTCTCTTCTTGTTGCTTCTGAATCCTGATGATTAATCAATCCTGGCGCCTTTACTTCCTACCTCGCTGCTGCTCCTGTTTGAGAAAACAGTTGAGGTGACAGCTTGTTTCTTTTGCCTTGTGATAGGCAGAAGACAATTTTGAAGGGCTTTAATGAGAATCATTCGACCTCTTGTTTCTGCTATGATAATTACTAGTTCGCTACATAATCTGAGGGCTTCTATCTTTTCTTCGCCATGTATATGTGATAAATAATGCATGAATTATTTAGTTCTTGAATTGTCATTGAGATTAAGTGTGTTATTCATGATTCTGATATGCCTTTTTGCACAATACACTATCACAAGCCTCACCACAGACCCTGCGCTAAGGCCCTGCAAGAGCTCTAGGAAATGAAATACTGATTCTTTGCCCTTATATCATGTGGTCTGGCCTTTTATTTCATTTAATGTGTTGATAAAAGTGAGATATTGATTTGTTGCCCTATGATGAAACACCCTTTTAATTATGCAAGCAGTTGGTCTTGATTTTCATATAAGCCTCCCCATCACGAAGTAGACTCACAGCAGATCGCCTACATTGGGGGAGTCTTCTTGTTGTTATTCTACTTCTTCTTGTTATACTTGTGGCTGTCTATTTGGTGACCCTTGTTCTTCTGATTCCCATAATATGCTTATTGTTACTGTGGGTGGTGGTGGTGTTGGTGGTGGCTGTGAAATCTGCTTCTGCTGTGAATGGATTGGCTTTAATGGAATGATGTGAGCATTGCTGGGTTCTGAGGGCTTATGTTTGCTCTTTATATATCCAGAGTGCCATTAAACGTCTGCTGAACTTTTTTTTCCCCAGTATCATACATTGTATTTCTTCTCGTGTGAAAAAAAAAGAAAAAGAGAAAACAGGTGAAGGAAGGTGAAATTAAATGGTCCCTTAATGCCGCTACAAGCCTTCAATTTCTGAAGATTTTTGTTCAAATACAAACTGCATTTAGTTTGAAGCTTACTCGATTTCTCACCCACTTGCAATGGTGAGCCAGGCTACTGCAGTCCAGGTGGGCTTTAACCGACGTTAATTCATGATTTCTTGCTTGGCATTTCTGTCATCTATGCAGAAAAAGTATGAAATGGAATGTGTAAAAATACACATCACTTTTTAGTAATTTGCTCCATTGGTGAAATGTGTATTTTTTACACACCATTTAAATACAATTTATTTAAAACAAAAAGGAAAATAAAATCATAAAAAAATAAACTAATGAAATTGTCTTTCTTTTTGTAAAATTTTATGCATATGAGAGAGGTGGTGTGCTCAAATTTGCACATTACATTTTCAAATGTGTATATTTGCACACACTCAAAACAACCGACACATTTCCACACAACCATTGTGGATGGTCTAATATGTTATCTCAACAACATAAAGCATGTAATGTGAATTGATATTTCATGATTTTGCATTAGGGCGTAAAATAAAGCTCTTGGGTCCCTAGTCTTCAATGCACATTGCTAGGTCAATGTATTCAATCTTTCTCGTGCTCCTACATAAACTCAAACCCAAAACAGTGAGTGTGCGAATCATAATACATTGTACGCGACACATATGGTCAGTCATTTTGCTGCTAGCATCGATGATTTGCGACATTTTGAACTGAAAGTGAACATACAAAATGATGCTCATCTTTAAAAATGCCTATTCATGTTATCACATAAATCAGCCCCTTTTGGGTGAGGCGGAATTCAGATATTATGTTGTGATCTTTAGATTCTTAGGTGTATTACAAATTTATTTACCCATAAGCTAATGTAAGAAAATCCCTTGTTGTATCTCCCTTTGAAGACATTGTAAGACTGCTGGGGTGCTTCATTTTTTTTTCTCAAAAAAATTTTTTGTAGCAAAATTAATTTCCTCCTTTACCCTTATTTACATATATTATGAGCATTACTTAGATGAAAATTAGTTGCTTTTTATGGTTTTCTCAATTTTTTTTTCCTTCAGCCCAGTGATGAAGTTGATAATTTGAGTGGAAGTCGAGTTTGGTTCTCACAAAGCCTTCTTCTTTGCATTTCATTGCTGACAGTTAGCATATATGTAAAATGATTCCAAATTAATCATCCAAACACAACCTTTTATGTTCCAGATGCTGTTGTTGATGCTCTTATCGTTCTGGACTTGAATCTTAATCCTGGCTCCTATAGTATCCTTCTTGCTGCTGCTCCTGTTTGATAAAACAGTTGAGGTGGCAGCTTGCTTGTTCTTCCTTGTGACAGGCAAACTAGTTTTTGAAAAAGGCTTTGGTGGGAATCATTTCCCCTCCCTTATCTGCTGTGATTGATAACTACTATCGAACCTGAGGGCTTTTATCTGTTCTTCCCCATGTATAAACAATAGTGCAAGGCTACATTTAGTTCTTGAGAGTTCATTAATATTAGTGGTATCATTAGAGTGTGATTTCCTCTTTCGTGGCACCCTCACAATAATCACAAACCTTGCTCTCTGCCCTTTCGAGGTAACAAGAGTGCTAGGGTTCAAACATTGTTGTTGGGAAAGATTATCCTTTAAAAAGGTATGTTATCAACATTCCATATATTTTCTGTGTTTTTCTATTAATTTAACCTCATGATACAGATAACAGTTGTTTGGATAAATACACAATTTTGCATCAAGTGTTGCATTTTTCCTGAAGTCCTTTTCTCACGTTGATATGCATTCATGAATAACCAGTGATTCCAGCCTTGTGTTTTTTCTCAATTTGTTTTACTTGAGCCCGGTGATGAAGATGATAAGTTGAGCAGTGGAGGACCGGAGGTTAGTTTGGTTCTCACAAAGCCTTTTTGTTGAGCTGCCATTCCTACATTCATCATGCAAGCAAATTGCATACTCGCACACACTACCTTCTATGTTACAGACTTACAGTTGTTCTTGAGTACTACGTATTGATCATAGCATCTATCCTGCTACTGCGCCTGTTTGTCAAAACAGTTGAGGTGGCAGCTTTCTTATTTCTGCCTTGGATAGGCAAAGCACCTTTTGAGAAAGGCTTTGGTGAGAATCGTTTAACTTCCCTTTTCTGCTGTGATAATTACTTTCTTACTTGAGGGCTTCTATTTGTGCTTCCTTGTGTATACACACTAATTGAAAGATTAGTTCTTAAGATTTGTTGTATCATTTGTTCTGTTTCCTTTTGTGCAATTCACATGGTCACCACAAACCTTTCTCTAATACGGTAATACCGCATGTGGAAAGAAGAATCTAGTTTTGAACCTTAAAGATTGACAGTTTCTCATTTACATGAAAATGAATTCCATACTTGCAGTCTTCTTCGGAGACATCACATGTGTTTAGGTTGATTTTATAATTTTGCACAAAATATACCATTATGAATATTAGGAAGTATTTTTCTTATGATATATGCATTCTTGCACAACTGGTGATTCCAGCCTGGTGTTCATATATCCACCACTGCTAAAATGCAAATTATGTGTTTGTCTTCATGGGTTTCTCAACTATTGTTTTGTTTCTGGAGCCCATTGATGAACATTCATAACTTGGGCTGTGGAGGCCAGTTTGATTCTCATAAAGACCTTCTATAAATGCCATTGTTGACAGTAAAAACTGATTCATATTCATTTTCCACACATGGTTGATGTTCCAGTAGCTCTTCATAAATCTATTTTTTCTTCTTGTTGCTTATGTATCTTGATGATTAATCAATCCTGGTGCCTGTACTTCCTACCTTGCTTTGCTGATGCTCTTTAAGAAAACTGTTGAGGTTAGAACATTTTTTTTTCTTTTTGGTGATATAAGGTAAGAGTTTGGGTGGTGCCAGACCGTTAACCTACCACTCAAGAGCATACTTTTGGACGAGAACCCGGAGCTCAGATGAGACACGAGAGGGTCGTGGTTGGGGATGTGCCAAAGGTGCGTCACTCTATTAGCCACCTGATATATCTATCCGAAAACATGGATGCAGGAACACACCTGGAAGTGCTAGAGCAGCTTCCGAGAGTCTGTCTTGATCATCTCGATTTGTTATGGACAACTCCAGACATCATTGAGAGCAAATAATTGTCAGATAGTTGCCTTTAGACTCGAGCCTCAAGATCCCTAGCTAGGCGGGTTGCAACCAATCCCCGGTTAAAAGCCAGAGCTTCCGCCTTGAGAGCGGACATCTCCCTACATCAAAATGTGTTCAAAATTCAATTTGAAAGAGCTTTCCGACGGCTTTTTCCATCTCAAAATCTTCCTTTTCCTTTGGGTCGGTTGACTTGTCTTGTCCTTGCCTTCCCCCTCATATTTAAATCAATTGTTTGGATTCTTTCCATTGTGATAAGTGATATATATTTTTTTTCTATATTGTTCTTTTTTTGTTGATTTTTCAAGTTCGGTTCATTGTAATCAACTTGTCCATTTTGTGTGTTTAGTTTGACCTAATAATTATTAGAAATACTAGCTTATAATCAAGTTACTAACTTCTTAGAAAATGTGTAGAAAAATCAAACACTTTCTATTATCCAATCATTCCTGTCTCCTCTTTTCTTTTCTTTTTTCGTTCTAGTCTACCAGTTTCGACCACTAAGAAAATTCCAACGAATAAAAACAAAAACAAAAATGAAACAAAAGGAAAAATTGAAAATGATCGGTGCATATGTTTTTTTTTGGCATAACCCACCTCGCCGGCTCCGACCCGACAATCTTCGCCTTGCTCGCGACTGTAAATTTAGAGCTCCAGCTTCTCCAATTCGGTTTTGAGCTTGGCAGAGGGGCTCTACACACTTACTTCCCCTTTGGGTTGTTCAACAATGTAAATATGTCAGACGTTTTGTTAGTCATGCATGGAAGCGTTTTCGGTGCCGGCTTCATGGCTTTGCCATCGCCCGCTGCCTTTCGTTGTACCAAAACTCCAATTGGAAGACCCCTAAAACACACTACTCCTTGGGGCTAGGCCTGATATACGAGCATACGAGCTCGAGTACTTGATGTTCAAGCTCGGCTCGAGCTCGTTTATAAACGAGCCGAGCTCGAGCTCGAGCTCAATTCCTATTCGAGTATATACATGTGCTCAAGCTCGGCTCGTGAGCAGGGTGTAGAACTCAAGCTCGGCTCGATGAGCTCGGTTGTCCTCGAGCCCGAACACGAGCTCGAGCTCGATAAGCTCGAATGGGCTCGTTACGAGCTCGAACTCGGGCTCAATGAGCTCGTAGGGCTCGAATGAACTCAGCAAACAATAGCAAACAATTCAATTGAGTCGGAACAACAATTCACTTGGAATTGACAGAAACTCAAAATCAAAAACTCAAAATCAAATTCAAAATCAACCCTATACGTAGGAAACAATAGAACAGCAAAAACTGCAAAATCAAGACTGTCATACATGATACATTGAAACTGCAAAATCAGAAACTCAAAATCAAATTCAACAGAACACCAAAAACCAAATCAGATTATCAAAATAAGAAACTACAAAATCGAACCACCACCGAAGAGAGGTTCGCCGAAGTCGAAAATCACCTAAATCGAAAATCTGAAAACCGAAAATCACCGGAGAGAGGCTGCACTGCGCTACATCACCGGAGAGAGGCTACACTGCTGCATCGCCGGAGAGAGGTCGCACCTTCGGCAGGAATGGGGCGCTTGAGTCGGCCTGACTGTGCGACGGGGGCGGTGGTGAATGAACGTAGCAGAGATTTGAGAGAGATCTGACAATGGAGGCGACAATGGAGGCGACGACAATGGCCGATAGCAAAACAGATCGAGAGAGAAGAGCAGAGCGAGAGAGATCTGAGAGAGAAGGGCGAGTCGGCGAGAGCGAATGACTGGACAGAGAATGAGAGATGGGAGAGACGGGGCGGCTGTGTAAACCTTAAACCTAGGCTAACTTATATATATACGAGCTGGCGAGCTACTCGAGCTCGAGCTCAAGAATAGGCTTGAACTCGGCTCATATATACATTTGAGCGATCCCGAGTCGAGCTTTTACCGAGTCGAGCCCGAGTCGATCCCGAGCTACTCGGCTCATGTATCAGGCCTACTTGGGGCCCAAGTAGGGATGTCAATGGGGCGGGGACTCCCCGATCTCCGCGGGGAATCCTCGTCGCGGGGACGAGAATCGGGAAATTAAATAGGAAAAGGGACGGGGATGGGGGCCAAACTAATTCCCTACACGGGGACGGGGATGGAGACAGGGACAATAGTCCATACTCTGATCCCCACCCCCGTTGGGGACTCCTGTAGGGATCCCCAATGGGGAGTATGAAATCTCCATTTTATTTTAATTTTACCCAAGTTTATATAATTTTTCTTTCACTTTTAAAATTTTACCTTGTAATTTACATTTATGAAATATTATATGTAATATTTGTATCATATTTCTAACATAATTTTAATAATATCGTATAATTTTCTATAAAATGTGGGAAAACATGAGCTTTAAATGGGAACCCGATGGGAAAACCTGCGGAGAATGCAAACGGGGAAAATTATGCAGGGACGGGGATTCCCCGACGGGGACGGGGGTGATATTGTCCCCAAGTGGGGATGAGGACGGGGACGGGGGTGATTTATTGTCCCCGAGTGGGGACGAGGACGGGGATGGGGAGGGTAACCCCCGCCCCGAACCCGCCTCAAGTACCACATACTTGGGCCGCCCAAGTATATGGTACTTGAGGCCCTAGTTGTAACAAAAAAATTTAAAATAAAATACAATTAGAATAGAATAAAAATAATATAAAAAAAAACAAAAACCTTGAATTTATATAACTTGGAAGCCTGTGGCGTGGTTTGTTTGGGCTTTTCCGTGTTAATGATACGAGTGTTCACGACAATGCTTTAAGTTGTTGAAGATGTGGCGTTTTTAGTCGGGACTAGTCAGGATCGAAGTGGTGTGTTCATGACGGCTCCGTTTTTCGGGAGACTCTTCCTTGGAACATGTCTTCACTACCTACAGAAGATTGAGTTCTGATGTTGATGCGGGGTTAGCCGCTGTTTTCCCGACCTTTTTGACGTTGTAGACTCGGACTCACAAGAACACAAAGGAGGGGCATGAGTTAGACAAGAAAACGCAGCAAAGGGAGGGTAAAACCTTAGAGACAAGGCTTGACCAAGTGAAAGGGAAAAGCAGAACAAAATAAAGGGAAATGAAAAGGAAAAGATAGGAGGAATCAACCTTGATGAACATCAAGAAGACCCATTGGGACAATGCACCAAGAACCAACTTGAATGACACCAAAACCAACCCTATACAACCTTACACAACCATGGCTGGCCATGGAAGCACAAGGAGGAGGTTCGTGCTCATCTCGGAATCACCAATCTTCGGAAAATTGACAAAATCAAGCACAAACCGAACTAGATGCAACACACATGCACACAAGGCATTAAGCTCTCACCTCTGGAGAGTGAAACCAACTAGGTTTTCATAAACAAGATTCAAAGTGTCCTCCAAATGAGAGGTTACAAGCCTTAAATAGGAGAGAAAATCAGCCCAAAAGCAAGGGCCAAAAAACAAAAAGTTTCAACAAGTCCTACTAAACCCAAACAAAGGCCCAAAACACAAAGTCCAAAATAAAGCAAGCAAATCAAAAGCTAAGTATGGGTGGTGGCAGAATCACCCTTAGTCGAGCCCGAGAATGGTGCGGTTTCAAGCAATGTGATGATGTCACCCTCGGGCTCCATTGGTAGTACCAACTTCATGTGGTGGTGGATGAAGGCGTTAAGTTCCTCTCTTATCTTCTTAGCTCGGGACCTTGTGATAGGTCCATCTCCGAAATGAGGTGCATTGGGTGGTGCTTGAGATGGTCCTCCATCAGATGTACCGCTGACCAATGGTGCTACCGTGGTGGTACTTGACTTGGTTATCAGTTGTTTAATTTCTTCAACTAGCCAGATGGTTTTCTTTTGGCCTAGGTTCGACTTGTAGTGTTGCAGGTTTAGCCTACTCAACGCGCTTTTTTATGGTTGTCTCGTGTGTGACTGTTGTATTTTTTTCTAATATTTTCCGTCTATCAGTCTTACTGACCTCTCGACAATTAGACATGTATTATATTGAATTCATATTTTCTTTTTTAAAAAATTGATAGTCTCCTCTCCAAGTCAACCATCCACATCATGAAGACAAACATCATGGCGTCCCTGTAGGTATTCAATTAATTAAATTAAGAAAAAATTTGCCCAACAGACACTTTTTTTGGCTAAATTGGTGAATTGTCCAACTTTTTGGACAAATTGGAAAATTGTCCACTTTATATACTGATTCTCTTTTGTGCCCGATTCCTCTCTCTCTTGTTCATCATCGATCGTCTTCCTCCCCCGCTCATATCGCTCCTCAGATCGCTCTTCCTCTCCGGCTCTTTCTCCCGGCCACCAGATCCACCACCGCGCTCTCGCCGGAGATGTTGCTGCTGCAAACGGAGGAGCCACATCTGTGGTGAGGCGGTGAAGACGAGGGTTGCGATGCGCAATTTCGCTCCCATTGCAATTTCGCTCTTCTAGGTATAAATCAGAGTGTTTTTTTTGTTTTCGAAATTGATCATTGATATCTGCTTGACTGCTTATGCTTTGGTTGAATTTCTATGAAATTGGTGGTTGCTTCTCCGCGTTCCGCCCACTGGACAGCTGCGAAACCGGTGGCTCCGCCTCCCTCCATTTTCCAGATCTGGATTCTGAAATCGAGGTATCTACTTCTTCCTTGATCTCTGATTTTGTATTTGTATATGCTGAAACGTTTGCTGTTTGCTTGATGATCAATTTTGAGCTTGTCTGGTTTCGTTTTTATCGATTTTGAGCTTGTCTGGTATTGAGCTTGAGTGCTGGGTGAGTATGAATGCAAGCTCTAGACAAACACTCAAACACAACCATCGAATTATTCAGAAGCCCTAGCTTAACTCAGTGGTGGCAGGCCAGGCATCAAATTCAGAAGCCCTAGTTGATTTGAATGAAATAACTCAGATCTGTTTTCTTTGTTTAACTGTCTAGTTTTTTCATATTTGAGTTGTGTGCAGATTTTGTTCTGTGTTTAGATCTGATTTTTAGGTTTTATTGATCTTGTTTTGTGCTTAACTGACCCAAATTCAATTCAAGATGATGGTAATGGGTCTTTTGGGAGGGATGCAGGCCTTCTTTTTGTGCTGACAATTCAAGAAGATGGTAATGGAACTTTTGGGAGGGATGCAAGCCTTCTTTTTGTGCTGATGTTAGGCGTTGTTCATCGGGCGGATGCCCTTGTTTTGTACTGATTTTGCTATTGTTGATCTATTTGTTTTAGGGCTGATGTTCCTTCTTATTTTAGCCTCAATTTATTCTTTGTGCTTTTCATTACTGAAAATTCATTTCTGGAATGACTTGTGTTGTAGAAATTCTTATATATTCAGGATAATGTGTGGTGATTTGTAAATCTTATATATTTACCATAGCCTCTTTTCTATCTGTTTTAGGCTTGGGGTGATGATGATGCATGTACAATGCAATTGAAAGGAGGGAATTCTGCAAAGGATGTAAAGAAGGGGGCAAGGAATCAGCTATCCATGTGGCTGCTCAGGTGAGAATTTATGGTTTTCTCAATCTCTCGCTTAATTGATTAGTGAATTGGATCAAATGGATGATCAATTTGATATGATCATGCTGACAGTAGACTGTATTTGAATGAATTGATGAAACGGATGAACAATTTAGGGTTTTCTCGTTTAATTGGGTGTTGAATTTGGATCAAACGGATGCTCAATTTTGGTATCATCATGCTGACAGTAGATGGAATTTGATGTGAATATTGCTCAGATCCGTATGCGAATCGGTAACACCATTAGGTGCTCCTTCTTCCACTTCGTTTGTGATCTGAGGAGTTTCGGCACACTAAAGATTATAACTCCTCCTTTATATGAATTGATGATGATGAATTTCCTGATTTCTGTTTCTTGTTTTTGGCTGATTCAACCATGACTGTTGCCTGGGTTTTTACTTGTTCCAATTGGTACTCTCCTTATCTGTTTGATAGGCGAGATTGAGGTTAAGATCTTTAGTGTGCCGATTGAACCGGTTTGGACTGTTTCTGTTTAGAATTTCAGCGAGCTTTGCTTAGCTACTGTTGAATTTCAGCGAGATTGAGGTTTGTGTGTGATCTTCAGTTCTTCTGTTTGATTTGGTTGGTTTATAGCTATTGTTGGACACCTAATAGGAATAGCTCTTTTGCTCGTTGTCCTACTTTAGCCTTGGAGGTTTTGCACCAAAGCCTATTAGCTCAAAATGGTAGAGCAATGTGCCTACGCACAATGATGCGGGTTCAAATCCCACATAGGCTATCTATGTGGTATCTCTTATTATGTTTCTCTTCATTAATAAGAGTTTAAGGTGCAAAAATAAAATTGTAATGAGCAGTTGTGCAACTTTAAAGTGCATTTGTGCAACTTTAGAGTGCAGTTGTGCAACTCTAAACTGCAGAGATATAATTGAAGTAAAAGTGGAAAACGGATACTATGGCAGGTAGCATGTCAGATTAAATGAGGTTATAGTATTTGCTACGAGCTCGTAAATGAATACTTGAAACAAATTTTGATCACTTCAGCAGAGTGAATTCCTGTAAGAGAACAAATAACTTCAAAAGGAAATAAATCAATCATGCAAAACTAATTATGCACCCTATTAAATTTTGCATACTGATAAAACTAAAAAAAAAGAACAGCAGAAAAGTTCCCAATTAAAGGTAAAAACTAGTCTTTTCTTATTCTACAAGGCCAAATCAAAGGAAATCATATAATGTAGTCATGACACATGAGTCCATAATCAAAGATTGGATAACTTTCAATGTATAATTGCATATCTTAACATCAGTACCCTCAAGAAGCAAGTATTATGGGTAGAGAATAAAGGTACCAGTTGAAGGTTTAAGTGCTAACCATATGCTGGAGGGTTGGAAATAATTGCATCTGGATTAAATAGGACCTTTGAATCTGGATCAGGGTCCTTCCATGCCGATAATAAAGAGTATTATATCTTTTATTTTTTGCCTCTGCATAGATATTTCAGAAGGATCTGATGGCAAGAATCCTTTGTTCTTGACCATGTCTGTACATAAGCATCCAAAAAATACCAAAAAGAGAAAGCCTGTTTAAGTAGTATTGGCAAGACAAGCAAAAAGAAAAAACTACAGCCACATGATTGCAAAAGCAGTAGCTTGCAGAGAGTTACATCATAGGAAAATAAGCGATTGATTTGAAATTTACATTCCTTTTAATTTTGATTTGAAATTTGTAAACCCCTTTCAGTTTTAACAACCAAAATGCTGCTAGTGCTAGTTGCTATATTGATTTCATATGAGAATCAGTTTAACTGCTCGAAAAAAATAATTTCCTAAGCTGGAGTTTTGTTGAAGCTATTTAAAATGCAATGTGTAAAGATCTGATGCACAGGGTATAACTGGAGTCTTGTTCAGTATCAAAATGATCTATTTAGATGTTAAACCCTCAAATCGATCTTATACTGTATTTAATCCTGCTGAAACAAAATCAATTGAAAGATATTGCTTACAGCCAACAAGCACTTTAGGATCTGCCTAAACGATTATCTGCATGGAGCATGTGAGCTTGAATCAAAATATGTTTCCAAAACCACATTATTCATTTATGAGCATATAAATTACCAAAGACTGAATAAGACCTATCTGACACTGGTTGCAAACACCGTTGACACTGGTTGTTTTCTCTAATTAACAAAATAGAAAAGATGTTGACGCAACCCTTAATTTCTGAAATTTGAGCTATTAATCATTCATGTATGGATCAATTTGATTTCTTTATAACTCTATCAGCACTAAAATTTTGAACACCGCTGACACTCGTCGTTATAACTCAAATACAAAACTGAAAAGTGCAATTTTATAAATTTATATTTGCACGACATAAGCTTACATATAACAAAACATTATATTTACATAACATAAACTTATTTTTGCACACCAATATAAAATTTCAAAAAGTGCTGACACGGGGGAAAAAACGCAATTTTAGTTTGAATGTGCAATTTAGAACTTAAATGTTTGCACAACGTAAACGTATACTCGGGGAGGATTCTCTTTTTTTTTTTCCAGGGAAAATAGTTTTTATTTTAATAATTAGACATCTAAATGGATTATTGTACAAAATGGTCTTATATTTCCTCAACAAAAGATTATGTCTGAACAACAATTGAGACATGTGAAATTTTGATCAATATGATCTTATTTTTTCTCAATATAATTTTATAATTGCTTAATAGATTATTGCAAAATATTGTCTTAATTTTGCTCAACTTAAAGTTATATTTGCTCAATATAATCTTATATATGCTCAACAATATATTATCACTAGTACAAAAGGGGGGGCTGGAGTACGCTTTTTTTAATGCATGGGAGTACGCTTCTCTTTCTGTACTTATAGCGGCCGCACTCCCAAATGAGTACGCTTCTTATTAAACTGTTCTCATAAATTTTAAGTACGGTTTTGATGTGAAAGCGTTCTTAAAATTGGCGTGTGATTTAGTACGGTTTTTAAGTACGGTTGCTCTGAAAGCGTTCTTAAAAATTTAGTACGGTTTTGACGTGAAAGCGTTCTTATTAAGTGTACTTAATAATAAAAATAAAAAACCTGCCTTTTTATGCTTTCATATATCTAAGATTCGAACCTGCGACCTCTTGCACCCAATCGGTCCGCTTCACACGCCTACCACTTGAGCTATGAAATTTAGTTGTCCCTCTGTTCATTTACTTAATCTTATTACAAAAACAAAATCTCAAATTTTGGTTTTGGGAAGACACTTTTCTTATAAAACCGTATTCATTTTCATTTTTTTAAGATCGGTTTTAGAAAAACTGAGTTAAATATTTTTTTACAAATAAACGAGAACGGTTTTAAAAAAAGCGTGTTCCCAACAAGAACACTTTTTATGTAAAATCGTACTCATAATTTTTTAAACCTTCATCAAGAACACTTTTCTTATCAAACCGTACTTAAAACAAAATAACAAGTACGCTTGTTAAAAACCGTGTTCTTAATTGTCAAATTTAACACAGTTGTAATTTCAAGTGTACTAAATTTTCTTTTTTTAACCATGCTTTTCTTAATAACCATACTAATTATTTTTAAAAGAAAAACAAGAACGGTTTTACTAAGAACTGTACTTATATTTGGTTGTGGGAGTACACTTTTCCTATGAAACCGTACTTAAAACAAAAAACAAGAACACTTGTTAATAAGCGTACCCAATTTAGTGTACTCCGGTCCCCCTTTTTGTACTAGTGTATATTTGCATAACATGGGGGGGTGCTGAAGCTCTGCTCAACTTAAAGTTATATTTGCTCAATATAATCTTATACATGCTCAACTATAGATTATATTTGCACAACATGGGGGGTTAGGGTGTTGTTGAAGCTATGCTCAACTTAATGTTATATTTGCTCAATATGCTCAACATGATCTTATTTTCTCTCAATATAATTTCATACTTTCTCAATAAATTATTGCACAACATGCTCTTATTTTTGCTCATCAATACTTTATTTTTGCACAACATTCGAGACTTGTGAAATTGTGTCTCACCATGATCTTATTTTTTGTAAATATAATTTTATACTTTTTAATAGATTATTGTACAACATGATCTTATTTTTGCTCATCAATAGACAATAATTGCACAACATGGGGGGATTGGTGAAATTTTGCTCAACATCATCTTATTTTTGCTCAACTATAGGTTATTTTTGCACAACAATCGAGACTTGTGAATTTGTTCTCAACATGATCTTATTTTCTCTCAATATAATTTCATACTTTCTCAATAAATTATTGCACAACACGCTCTTATTTTTGCTCATCAATACTTTATTTTTGCACAACATTCGAGACATGTGAAATTGTGTCTTAACATGATCTTATTTTTTGTAAATATAATTTTACACTTTTTTAATAGATTATTGCACAACATAGTCTTATTTTTGCTCATCAATAGACAATAATTGCACAACATGGGGGATTGGTGAAAATTTTCTTAACAATATCTTATTTTTGCTCAACTATAGGTTATTTTTTGATTTTGAAGTGTATGTGGTGGCACGAGGTGGTTAATGCCCAAAGTATTGTTGACACTATTGGTTAGAGTATTTAGAAGTATTGGTGATAGTAGTATTGTCTTTCTCAATAGATTATTGCACAACATGATCTTATTTTTGCTCATCAATAGACTATAATTGCACAACATGAGGGATTGGTGGAATTTCGCTCAACATGATCTTATTTTTGCTCAACAATAGATTATATTTGCACAACAATCGAGATTCGTGAAATTGTGCTCAACATGATCTTATTTTTTCTCAATATTATTTTATACTTGCTCAATAGATTATTGCACAACATGGCCTTATTTTTGCTCATCAATAGAGTAAAATTGCTCAACATGACACTTTTTTTTTAAAATAACAACTTTTTACAATAATTGGAATTAAATCATCGAAGATGACATCCTAGGGCTGCAGGCAAGTGGTCAATGTCAATGGTCTCTAGTCCAATAAAAGTCCCAACATGGAAGCTAACATGTGCTTATCCACCTATCATAAATTGTATCAATTTACCGCGGTAATTTTGAGTTCACGAGTTCGAATCCCCTCGTTAAAATGTACTTGGTACTAGCTAGTTCAATTTGACCCCTTTTTGCAGCAGGCAAGTAGTGCATATGTTATGTATATATCCTAGCTGATATGCATTTTGTACACCTTAATTTGCAGCTAACAACAAGAAAGGGAAAGTAGGCAAGCCTGCATTCCTGGAAGATTGGCTAAGCAAATTCACTGGGCTAAGAGCGGGCGAATCTGCAATCAAGGTTACGTTTGATTGGGACAAGCAACTCGGATTCCCCGGGGCATTCAGTATACGCAACGAGCATCATAATGAGTTCCATCTCAAGACGGTTACCCTCCACCACGTTCCAGGCCATGGTAAAGTCCATTTCGTGTGCAACTCTTGGGTTTATCCTGCACACCGATACAAAAAAGATCGCGTCTTCTTCAGTAACAAGGTGATATATGCATTGTTATTAGCCATATGATTGGAGTATATATAATATAATGCTATCTAGATTGACTAACATTTTGTGACATTTGTAACAGACATACCTACCTGATGAAACACCGGAGCCACTGAGAGGATTCCGAGAGGAGGAGCTGGAGATCTTAAGAGGAGATGGCCTAGGGGAGCTCAAGGAGTGGGATCGCGTGTATGACTACGCTGTTTAAAATGACTATGGAGAGCCTGATAAGGGGCCAAAATACATCAGGCCTATACTGGGAGGCTCTACCGAGTATCCCTATCCTCGCAGAGGAAGAACAAGCCGAAAACCAACCACTAAAGGTTAGGACTTGGTCTAGTTTTGGATGGTTAATGTTGGTTTCATTGAAGGTTCCTAAGATTGTTGTGGTGTTTGCAGATCCTAAATGCGAGAGTAGGATTCCGCTGGTGATGAGCCTAAACATCTACGTTCCAAGGGACGAGAGATTCGGTCATGTGAAGCTGGTTGATTTCGGGGCCTATGCACTGAAAGCCGTAACCCAGGCCCTTCGCCCTGAGCTGGAGGCCCTTTGTCACATTATCCCAAAGGAGTTTGATAGCTTCGACGACATGATGAAGCTGTATGAAGGGGGAATTCAGCTGCCGAATCATGGCTTCCTTGACAAGTTGAAAGACTTAATGCCATTTGAGTTGCTCAAGTCACTGATTCCGACTGGTGGCAAGCCACTGCTCAAGTACCCAATGCCTGCAGTCATCAAAGGTAAATAAATCTTACATTAATATAATCCATTTGTGCCATTTTTATTGAGAAAATGCAGCATTTGCAAGAGTGTTGTGATGAAGCAGAGAACAAGGATGGATGGCGAACTGACGAAGAGTTTGCGAGGGAGATGCTTGCAGGATTGAATCCACTTGTTATCCGACGTCTTGAGGTGATCTAGCTTAGTTAAAACTCATCAGCTGAAGCTACTGAATTGGAATCATATATAGAAGTGTTTTTAAACAGACATTTTCTGAATCAAATGCAGGTGTTTCCTCCAGTGAGCAATCTCGACCCTAATCTGTATGGAAATCAGAACAGGTGGAACAGGTGGAATCAAATGCAGGTGTATGGAAAGAGGCAAACTGTGGTTTGTCTCTTTGGCATTTTGTCGAACAGGTGGAGGGCACAAAGTCTGCATTTTCAGGGCAATTTCAGAAAGATGAAAGAAGTGCAGTGAATCAAACATCCCAATTTCAGGCCAAAATCTGTCAAATGTATGCTCAATTTCAAAGCCTTCACAGTGCAATTTGACAAAGAAACATAAACACAAACACCTTGAGTGCAACAAAACAAAGCGAAAATAAAATCTACCTAAAAGAGTACCTCTGTAATCAGGAAAGAAAACGTTAACTGATAAATCTCCACATCATAGCTAGGTAGAAAAGAAAAGCAAGAAATCGAACAAATTAAGCAGGAGAAGCAATCGCAACCATCACAGACAAAATCGAAGGCCAGGAGGGAAGCAATCGATCTTCGATCGATTGATAAGGAAATCAATCGATCGATAAACAGGCACATCGAATTCAATGATTAATGCAATGCTGTACATACCTAATTCGATTGAAGAAACGTTGAAATCAGCGGTTTTGATGTGATTGGAGAGATGATCGGGACTGAATGATCGGCGACGAACAGTTGAGCAGGAGAGAGAGATCGCTCGTAGGAGGAGAGCGCGTAGGAGGGTGTGTTATATTATGGACATTTCACCAATTTGTCCCAAACTGTGGACATTTCACCAATTAGGACAATTGTTTTGGACATTTCACAAATTCCCCCTTAAATTAATTGAAAATCTTCCTCTCACTATGTCAATTAATTATTGAAAATCTTCCTCTCACTATGATATACTATTATTAGCTTCTTTTTTTTTTTCCTAATTATCAAATCTCTAAATTGATTTTTTTTTCCTTCTATTGTAATCTAGTTTCAATTAATTTAATTAATTAAATGTTCACACACCCCATTTAACCCGGGGTGTTGTGGTGCCCGTAGTCTCCACAACGGCAGGGATATTGCTTCCGCGGCTAAGCTAGTATATGGTGTGGCCCGTCCGAACGTGTGCTTTTACTCGATCATCCGAGAATTTAGGGTGAGGTTTTATATAGTGACTAGTTTTATTACTTTGCGCGATTTGTTAATAAATTTTATTATATAAACTATCTTTGAATTAATATAAATTACTATAAAGTAAATATATAATCTTCAATTGTGTTATTTTTTTTAGAATGTAAACACATATTTCAGTCTAGATTAATCATGTTAAATAATTTTAGCAACCATTTATGATATTTACTATAATTTAGAGTTTTTATACATGTATCATTTCAAATCAATTTTTACAATTAACCATTCTACTATGTATAAAAAAAAGAGAGAGATCGATTGAAAATATTAAGAAGTTGTAGATGTAGAATAATTAAATATTATATTTGTTTTAGATAACAAAGTTAAATAATATTTTACAAAAATAATATTGGATAGATTATTTGATTTAAAAAGATAAGTTTTTTTACCTAATTATATTTGTTTATTAATTGTTGTGGCCCAGAAATATAATACCACTTTAATCCAGAAAATGACACGTAAGAAAAAATAATCCCGCTTTAATCCAGAAAATTCCATGGACGCGAGATCGCACCAGAGGCCTGAAATGGCCTCTGTTTTAGTATATTATATAGATATATAGATATAGATGTAAGAAAGGATGAGGTTCGGAAAAATTGAGGGCTTGATATTTGTCTGACGTCAGACCTCTGTACAAGCTTAAAAAACTTACGGGGTGGCTATATGCACCCATCGCAGGTGCTATATACATTCTTTAGGACGGATTATGGATCCGCCCGTTACAAAATTTTTTAAAAATAAACGGACGGATCTAGGATCCGTCCGTTATAAAAAAAATTACATATAAAATAAAGAAAAGAAAAGAAAGAAAGTTGCACAAATATGACTTGATAATACCCATACTCGAGAAAGCTCTTTCTGCTGTAGCTGTTGCAATTCTTACCTCGTCCATCTTTTTAGAAACATCACCAATATCTAGTAAAGTATAAAATCTGACATTTTCCCACATCAAAACTTTCATAACTTCTTATCAAATCGTCCAGATGAGTAATATAACCTCTTGTTTATAAGATTAAAGTGATTAATACTCCCTCCGTTCGGCAAAACATGTCGTTTACTATTCACGCACACTTTTTTAGAATGATAAAAACTATATAAAATATTTAATTTTTTTATAAATTTTTTTTAAACAAGTTTGTACTTATTAATAATAACTTCAAAATTGTTAAAAAAAATTATTAAAAAACTAGATATTTTATATAGTTTTTATCCCCTAAAAAAGCGTGCGTGAATAGTAAAGTGACATGTTTTGCCGAACGGAGGGAGTATATCTTCAATTTTCAAACATTCATAACTTTTTACTCGATCTGATATCGGAATAAGGCGTATTATATATCAAAACGAATCTATCAACGAGGAGAAATAGGGGGGTTCGTCGGATGAGGGTGGGGCACGTGACCCCTCATGCCCCCCGGGATCCGCCTATGCTCATATTACATTCTATATTCCTAAAAACCACTCCATTTCTAGTTATCCACGCATGTGACATAAATAAATGCACAAAAGAAAAGCAGCTTCACTTGGTAAACATAGGTACCACTTGCATGCTCTTGCGCGAATCACCCAAGCTAGGATGTTACCGAGCCTCCCCTCATTTGGATACCAGCCCAACGCCACACCAAATGCTGGATTTCCTTCACAACGGGGCATCTAAAACCACAAGTGTGCTTCCGTCTCTTCCTTCTCTCCGCATAGTACGTACATAAGCAGCCGCTTACAAGCCTTTCCAGTCCTTAATCTTATTCCTGGTTTGGAGTCACCCTGTAGCAGCTAGCCACACAATAAACACTAGGCCAGTTTGACGTTCTAGACACGGGCAAATTTCGTCCTCTGAAGAGGGTTTTGGACGCCTACTAACTCTAGGGATGTACATTCATCCCCTGAGGTCTGTGCCTTATAAAGCGACCCTAGAGCACTTAAAAGACGGACCAATTGAACCTCCGTCCCTTGTTTGACATCCAAGCAACCGGCCCACGAGGCCATTGTCAGACATGATATTGTTGAGGTCACCACTAAAGTTTGTGTCTTGATAACTGAGGGGGCGAACATAAGGTGAATTAATGTTGTGTCTTGACGAACATCTGGTTATTCATGTTGTCCCTCAAAGTGTTTAGGTGACGAACATTTGGTTAGTCATGTTTTCTCTCAAAGTTTTACGTGACGAACATTTGGTTATTGAATCTCCTTCAGACCATTCAACGGACATCGTTTGTTGTGACCTGAGAGTTTTGGGGATCAACTTTGGGTTCAAAATGTTTGTGGCTTCAGTTAATAGGAGTTTAGTCGTTTTAGGTTTGTAGCATGAGTTTATTAAAAATTAAAAACATATACGCTGCATTTTGTGATGCTCCCTGTCCGAAACCAAATGTAACCCACAAACACTGCATACAAAATAGAGTGCACCAGCACCCATTTCCATACAAACCAAATGTAACCCACAAACACTGCATATTCCACACAAACAAAACACATTGTCCATATATAAAAACCTGCAATACCATGTCATGTTGTTCATCAACCAACCCAAACACCCATTTCAGCAAAACAACCTACCAATGTACTTGAGTTGAAACACACAAACGGAATTAAAGTTTAGAAACACCATGTTCAAACACAAACTGCACTTAAAGTCTAGAATTGTGACCCAAAAGTTGCACAAACTAACCCAAAAGTGAAGCAAATAAGCTGTGCAAGCTGCAACCAAGTTCTTGTTAATTGTCACCTACCTAGATCGCCAAGTGCTCAAACCTGCACTTCGGTAGGGAAGTGTCAAGCCATCAGCCTCTTAAAGCGCTCCATTTTTTCCTTCATCTGATCATATTTTTCATTGGCTAGCTTGGCATCGTCCTCAGCCTTCCTTGCTCGCTCATTAGCCTCCCTGGCTTGGTCTTCTAGCTCTTGTCTTTTTGCCGGGCCTAGAGTGGACCAATCAGCCCCTCGCTTCCTTGGAGGTTTCCTCACAGCCGCGCCCATCCCTAAATGAAGGCAAAGAAGGTGAAAGTTACATAGATATAAAAAGTAAAAAAATCAGATTGATAACATGAAAATGATAGTATGACATTGGTTCCTAAAATCTGATGGTAAAGTTCCTAAAATCAAATGGATTTCATGCTCTTATTCAGTTGGATTTCATGCTGTCATGTAGCTCTTAAATGATGTAAAGTTATGAAAATCGGATTGTAAAGTTCCTAACTCAGTTTGAGATGAATCAACTTATATATAATTGAACTCATTTTGAAGCTTTATATAGTTTTATATATAACTGATAGTAATGATAATATATAATCATCAAGTTATATATATATATATATATATATATAGGGTTGGGTTCAGGTGAGAAGGGACGAACCGGTGAGAAGGAAAGAAGTGATATGAGTGGTCCACGTGTACAAAAGTTAGTTACAAATCAGCGTACACGCGACTTCTTCAATTAATTATCTACACCCAAACAAATTAATTAGTAATACCCTCACTCTCACACACCATGCTAATTAATTACACGCGCCAACACACAAAACTTACTAATTAATTGAAAAAACTACGTACAAATATAAAAACCTTTACATCCACTTTTAAAATTTATTTTTTGACATTTCACTTGTTAAAAAAATATAAAAAATATATTTTTGAGTGTAATTTAATTTTATCTACACATAGACACCCACTTTGTATATGTTTTGTTGAAAAAAAAAATTAAAAAGAAGTGGTTCAGCCATTTTATTTGTATTGGTTCAGCAATTTTATTCATAGTGGTTCAGCCATTTTATTTGTTGTGGTTCAGCAATTTTAGTCATAGTGGTTCAGTCATTTTACTCTTAGTGGTTCAGGCTTTTTCTTTGTATTGGTTCAGCTATTTTACTCGTATTGGTTCAACCATTTTATTTCTAATGGTTCATGAAGTTATCAAGAAGTGGTTCATGAAGCTATTTAGTCACTGAACCAATGTCTATTTAGTCACTGAACCACTATCTATTTAGTCACTGAACCACTCTCTATTTAGTCACTGAACCACTCTTTATTTAGTACTGAACCAATCTCTATTTAGTTACTGAACCACTCTCTATTTAGTCACTGAACCAATCTCTATTTAATCACTGAACCACTCTTTATTTAGTACTGAACCAATCTCTATTTAGTCACTGAACCAATCTCTATTTAGTCACCGAACCACTCTTTATTTAGTACTGAACCAATCTCTATTTAGTCTCTGAACCAATCTCTATTTAGTCACTGAACCACTCTCTATTTAGTCACTGAACCAATCTCTATTTAGTCACCGAACCACTCTTTATTTAGTACTGAACCAATCTTTATTTAGTCACTGAACCAATCTCTATGTAGTCGCTGAACCAATCTCTATTTATTCACTGAACCAATCTCTATTTAGTCACCGAACCACTCTTTATTTAGTCCTGAACCAATCTCTATTTAGTCACTGAACCAATCTCTATTTAGTCACCGAACCAATCTTTATTTACCCCTTTTAAGAAAAAGTTGTTTCACCCCCCTCGCCCTCTTTAATCTTCATCCCTGAATTGTCCATTTCTTTGTATCCGTTTTGCAGGATCCTCTTTTTGTTCCCACTGCACGTACCTTCTTAGTCCGGTCTTTTTACTGCACAAATCAGCCATGGCTAGTGAGATGCTCGCTCGGCTTCATGGAGTCAATCAAGGAAGCTAAGTCAAAAGGTATGGAATTCTTATTAAAATCTCAAAGGAAAATATCTCATATATGATAAAAATTAGTTTTACACCACATGCATATATTATAGCAAAACTAAGTAATTAACCACACGGTCCACACAAAACACTAATTTCCACTGTGACAAACCGTATGCAAACCCTGATATTGTTGAACATGATGGAAGCCAAATCCTTAACATGGCCAAGTTTGAGTAATGCCTGGATTGAAGGAACAGCTGAACAAGCTTAAGATGCCTTAACACAGACATCCCCATCACATATCCATCCCTCTTTTGGGCCTTCATTCTCATCATCTTTGGTTTCCTTGCTGCTTTCATCCTCCAAAGCACACTTGGGATGCCGATCAAAGTCGCACTCGATGCAACTGAACGCCCACATGTCTCCTTCCCCCTCACATCCATCACAGATGTAACTCGTGCATCGCAGGAGCTCAAGATCATGCTCTTCATGGAGTGCATGCTTCAACGCCTCCCACCTCCACCGCCTCTGCCCTTGGCCCTCCGCCTTCGCCGCCGGCAACGCCAAACCTGCCTTGCCCTTCTCCTCCCCCTTCGACGATGCTAACTGTATGGAGCAGCTCCTCGTCCACTGCACCACCGCCATTGATAACAACGACCACACCCTCACCCAGTAGATCCTGTGGGTCCTCAACAACCTCGCCGACCCCCACAGCGACTCCACCAGCCGCCTCGCCTCCGCCTTCCTCCGCTCCCTTATCTCCCGCTCCACTCTCCTCTCCTCCCTCGGCCCCTTCCCCGCCTCCTCCTCCTCCTCCTCCACCCATCGGTTTTCCGTTCTTGAGCTTGCCAACTTCGTCGACCTCACTCCGTGGTACCGCTTCGGCTTCACCGCCGCCAAATCCGCCATCCTCGATGCCATCGATGGGTTTCGTTGTGTCCATATTGTCGACCTCAGCAAATAAAGAGAGTGGCGGAAAGGCGAGAGTGAGGGAGGAGTCGAGGAAGCCGGAGGATCTGGGAAGTAAACGAAGGAGAAAGGAAAATGAAGATTCAGAAGGGGATTTGATCTGAGGAGTAAAGAGTGAGGCAGAGCGGCGGTGGGGAAGGAAACAATTAGGGTTGAGCGCGTGCCACCATTTTTTTTGTTTTAAAATTTAGATCCATATCAGCCAATGAGATTGCTTCTTTCCTTCTCACCGGATTAGAGACTTCTCACTTGAACCCTCCCCTATATATATATATATATATATAACTGATCAATTATTAAACTCATTTTAAAGCTTTATATAACTTGGTTTACCTCGTACAGAAGTGCCCCTCCTCTCTCCAAATCCCTTGACGATTATCTCACACTGAGTAGCTACTGGTATGACATCATGATCTTCTTCCTCTGGTCGCGAACTCACATAGTCGTCAATTGCCTGCTGCATAATTTCCTGGGAACACAAATAAAACATTAGCATCCTACACAGTAAAATCATCCAAGGAACTCAACAATCACATCCTAGAAGTCAGAGATAGCTAAACCGTCAGTACACACTCACCACAGTCGACTCATGTTCATCGTCCTGGAGGTATTCGTCTATTGAAGCTTGCACAAAAGGGGCCAAGTGTCCGTCTTTGTAGAGCTGCTCTGCCCGGTAGCACACAGGTCTAGGTCCTGAGTGGTGCTTGATAGGCTTGGGATTCTTAGTTCTGTTGAGCTTGTTGCGGTTGCTTATTGCCTCTAAAGACACAAGAACATATAAACATCAGAGAACAACAACACTAAAGCTATGGAAATAGTTGAATGAAAAAGAAACAAAAAAGCTAACCAGTTTGTCAGGGGCGAGGAACTCCTTCTCCACAAGGTAGCGCCATTGCTCAGGACGGAGTTTGAACTCAAGAGGTATGGCTGGACCATGCTTCAAGAAGTGGGAATGACACTTGTACTTCCAACTACGGTACCTTGATGCTGCTTGAGTGTCAATATACTTCTTCAATTTTTCATCATCAGGAAATACAACGTACATATTCTACATAAATAAGAATGCAATTATATATATCAATTACCAATTCTGAAATTTTACATGCAGTAATAAAAATTTCTTTATACTAGAACAACTAACTATCAGCACATATCAAACTTGATGATGAATTGAGCTTGATGAAGATTGAGATTAACCTTGATCATACAGAATGCAAGTGAAGAACACATAACAAGAGAGATGGGCAAAGCAAAGTGAAAATGAACAGATGCAAGTGAAGAAAACAGTTTGTTGCATTCAGAATGCAACAAAAGAACACAGAACAACTAACTATCAGAATGCAAGTGAAGAAAACAGTTTCTTACATTCAGTGAAAATGAAATTATCATATCATTATCAGACCATGAGAATGCAAGTGAAGAAAGCAAAGTGAACAACTAACTATCATTCCGTGAACAGCTAACTATCATTCCTTATCAGCAAAGTGAACACAGAACAACTAACTATGAGAATGCAAGTGAACAACTAACTATCATTCAGTGAGAATGCAAGTGAAGAAAGCAAAGGGTATTTAACTCCTAAGACATTGACAACTAACTATCAGCAACTACCAAACTCCTCAAACTCCTAAAACATTATCATATATTATTATCAGACCATTATAAAATTCAGCAAATACCAAACTAAAAGCTACTATGAAAATCCTAAAACTAACAACAACTACCACACGCCCAAAACTCCTAAAACATTATCAAAATTCAGCAAATACCAATCTCATAACACATTATACAATCCAGCAAAATAAACACTTCAATTTATTGACAACAACTCCTAAACCAGCAGACAAAATAGTAAAAGAAGGGAAGAGAATAATTGATTACATCCAGATAAGCGGCAAGTGTATCCTTGTGCTCCTTCTCAAGCTGCTCGAAGGAGGAGGCTAGCATTGGCACATGTGTCTTCACAGCAGTCCCTATGTCCCTGATCAGCAAGCTGTATTGGTTGAGCTCG
This sequence comes from Persicaria maculosa, assembly GCA_963922045.1. Lineage (NCBI taxonomy): Eukaryota > Viridiplantae > Streptophyta > Magnoliopsida > Caryophyllales > Polygonaceae > Persicaria > Persicaria maculosa. The sequence continues at coordinate 16,343,398 of OY998257.1, read as the reverse complement.
GGGTTTCCATGGAACTCCGACCACAAAATTTTTATCTTTCCAGAGACCCTCACTATCTGCATAGTCTTGTTACTCATTACAATTCTTCCTTTCCCTACAAATGATGAAGACAACGATTAGATAAACAAAGACACATACAAACCCTAAAATTTGGGGAATAAGAAAACCCTAAAACAAAGATAAACCCTAAAAATCTATATTCTCTCTGAAATCATCAAACAAAGATAAACCCTCTAAAAATTGGGGAATCAAATAACCCTAAAACCTCTGAAATTATAAAAAACCAACCTCGAATTGGTAGATAGACCTCCTGGGGTGCTTCCTCAGCCTGTTCTCCACCGACGGACAGAGGGGGGGGGGGTGGAGGGGTGGTCGACCGAGCCCGTGAGGCACTGACTGACTCAGAGGAGGCCGGAGGGGTGGTTGACCGAGCCCGTGTGCCACCGACAGACGGAGGAGAGTCCAGAGGGGTGGTGGTCTCATCTTCCGCTGCAGCCACTGATAGAGGGAGGGGGGCCGCCTGTTGGGTGGTGGCCGTCGGTGTTATTGGAGAGGAAGCTATGGCTGCCAACGAGGAAGACTCACCCTGACCAGTCGTCTCTTCAGGGGTGGTGGCTTCCGAGGAGCTGTTGTCTTCCGAGGGCTCCTCCGAAGTGGTGGTGATGCGGGATGAGTTGGCCTCGGAGGTGGTGGTGACGCGGGCTGAGTTGGCCTCGGAGGTGGTGGTGACGCGGGCTGAGTTGGCACCCGAGGTGACCTCCGAGGAGCGGTGGCCGGTTGTGGAGTGGTGGTCGGTTGTGGAGTGGTGGCCGGGCTCGGCGGTGGTGGAGTAATCCTTGGGCGAATGTGGACCTTCTTTGCCTTTTTTGGTGGCATGATGGAAGAGGAATCGGTGGTGGTGAGTGTGAAGAGGGTTTGGGGTTTGATGGCGAGAGAAATGACAGATGAGGAGGCCGGAATCGGAGGTGGTGAGAGTGAAGAGGAATCGGAGGTGGTGAGGGTTTGGGGTTTGAAGAGGAATCGACGGAGAGAGAGAGAGGAGGGTATGGGAGGGTTGGGGTTTCAGAATGAGAGATCTAGAGAGTGAGGAGGGTGTGAGAAATGAGAGATCTAGACAGTGAAAATATTGGGGCGAGGGGGGGGGGGGGGGGAAATCCCGCCTTAATTGACATTCATTCAAGACACAAACGGAGGTTATGTTTGTCCCTTCAATAATCTTGGGTTAAAAAATTTCACTGAAAATTTGGGCCGAATAATATCCCGCCAAATACATCAATTTATTTATATATGTATATGATATTTATATGTTTGTAACTTTGGAGGTGTTGATAATAACTTTTATAAAGGTTATAAAAAACACATACTTTTATAAATATAACATTAGGGGCCAAAAAAATAAGAACTCGTATAAATATAAATTCATATATTTAATATTTGTATGATTTATTTTAGTTTTTATACCACTTATATATTTAAATATAAAATTTTGTTATTTGGTTAAATCGATTATCTATAAAATTAGAACCAATATATTATATAAAACTAAAACCAATGTATCTTGATTTGAATCTTTATCTCAAATCTCGATCTCAAACGGAAATACGAAATTCATAGATCTTCATCTCAAACAAAATTTAGAAATCTCGGCCTTGATCATATGTTTTGCTTCATTCTTCATCCTCGACGTCTTCCCCGTCCTCGACGTCTTCACCGTCCTCGCCTTCCGTTTCAATCCCATCCTCTTCGTAGGCTTCTTCTTCAGTTTCGACCTCGTAGTCTTCCTCAGCTTCGGTATCTTCGCTCTCTTCTTCATCGTCGCTCTCTTCTACATGGTTGAATAGCTGGAGATCAACGGCAAGGTTAAATGCCCAGTAATGACAGGGGCGTCCTCTTGATAGGCTTCATCTCCGCCTGGAATGATATCACCTTCGATTGTCGCCAAGGTTCTAGCATCATAGATGTTCCTATGTGACATTACATTGACCACCTTCCATCCATCGCCCACCTTTGGGTCATCAACATAGAAAACTTGCTTTGCCGTGGTTGCGAGACAGAATGGAGAATCATCATACCAACTGCTATTCGTGTCAATAGATAACAACCCATGATCGAACATATGCGTGATACCGAGATTATTGGGATCAGTGTCATACCATTTGCACTTGAATAACACCACTGGCATGTCGTTGGCGTACAACAGTTCAACCATAGCTTCAAGGATCCCGTAATAGGCGGTGTCCTCTGTACTTACCATCACTCCACAATTTTGGGTAAGCAATTTTCTATCTCTGTTCCACGACACGAACTTCACCCCATTCACAACACATGATGATTAAATCCTATGGATTTGGGGTTTTCTCGCCAAATTAAGAATCTCTGGTTTAACATATGCAGCCTCGTCTCTTTGGTGTCCATAGATCTGTCAAAAAGTGTCCATTAATTAGTGCAACGATGACAACAATGTCATTAAACCACGAATAACATAACTAAGAAGAATGCTTACCCATCCGATTAAATAACGATGGAAATGCAACCTGCGATCCTTGTCATTGTGATTTGGGTAATGTTGTGTGTAGAGCTCCTCGTGTGCATTTAAGTAGTTTGACACTTCCTCAGAGTTAAGTAAGACTTGCCAATGAGCCTCCAGAATATCCTCTCCACTTAGTCGTGCATGTCAAACATAGCCTTGTGGGCGCACAAGCTCGGAAACAACAGAAATATCGAACACAGAAGGAGTAGTGGTTGATGTCCCATGCTGACCTTCTTGATGTACATAATTGTACTATTGTTTAATGCATCTTTTGACTTCATATTTCATTTGATTTCCGAACAAAAGTTTCAAAAGCATATGATCTCGTGTAAGAATGAGCTAAAGTGAAAGAAATAGAGTCTACACGAGTTTTGAGCTAACCATGCAGGAATTCGATGAAATCGGAGTCAAAACGAGCAAGCCAAGTGACGCTGAGAAGAGGTCGATATCGACTAGAGACATCGATATCGACCCTGGATTTCGACACGACTTCTGAGTGTCGAGATAACCACACAAACCAGACTAGAAGCCTCGATATCGACACACATGCATCGATATCGACCATCATCATAGACATCGACTGGAGTGGGACAAGTCGAGCAGAAACACAAGCCTCGATATCGACCTCTGGAGTCGATATCGACCCTACATCGACAGAAGATAAAATCCGATCTTTGAGGCTCGGATTGTGAAGTCTATCAACGAAGCCATGAGTTATCTCGTTCTTTTAGATATTAGCAGTTGTTTGTTATCTTTTCCTTTAAGTTTATCAAAATAAAAGACCTATCCTAGTTGTTCGGATAGAGTTATTAGTTTAGATAGAAGTTACAATCCTCGGATAGCGAGGATTAGTAGCCTATAAATAAAGCCTTAGGGGCTGATTTGTTAATCATCCAATCATAGACTCATCGAAGAGAAGAACAATAGGCAATAGATAGTTAGTTTATTTTGAGCTTTAAAGTTTCAAGCGCTTACGATAGTTGGCGTTGAGATTGTAAAGATTCGAAATTTTCCATTTATGCAAGTTATTTCAATTCAAGACATGTCTACGATCAACATGAGTGAGTAGTTCCCCTTTCTTCTAGGGTCGGGGTGAGCCCGACGATAGCCATGATGGTAAGGTAAGTGTGTCATTAAAGAATGTATCTTTTATCTTCTTCTACCTTGTTCTTCATCTTTAAATGCGAATTTAAGGAACTCATGTTGTAAAACTTGGGTAGTAATTAGGGTTTCTTTTCGAAAGATTATAAACTCAATTATGACTAAGGTAGACACCAATTAGGTTAAGTAATTGAAAAATCTCTTTTCCTATTGGTCGGTTTAGGTGAAAGCCTTTTCCTTTATGATAAAAGCATGCTTCTTTAGTTGATCCTTATTTCTACTATCATGGTTGTCGTCGCGGTAATCCTTGACTTTGGAAGATCTTTTCCTTTGAGTTTACATTAAAATTTGCCCGCCGTTCGTTGAGTCATCGAAAAACCCAACACCTTTGCTTATTTCTGATCATTGCTTCCTTTCCATCCTTGATTCTTCGGCCTTTTCTTTGCCGACAAAACCGCTAACCCACTGCAGGAAAGACATCGATATCGACAGCAGAGGTCGATATCGACCAAACTGATAGATCGACGGTTTTCTGAGTCGATCTCGAGACTCTTGGGAACTTCTGCAAGCATCGATATCGACCACTTTGTGTCGAAATCGACCCCCTGTATCGACTGGCAGACTTCTGAAGCCAGTCGATTTCGTGAACTAACCTCGATATCGACCCCCACCAGTCGATATCGACTACCGTTTTTGTTTCTGCAGGTTTTCTGTTGCAGACGACATCGACAGCCAAGGTCGACATCGAGGTCTGACATCGAGATCGAGGCTTCTGGTCGAGTAGAAAGGACGTGTCTTCAACGCTACTAGGATCCCGCTGACTCGCTTCCTCGTGGATCGAACCTGATTCCCTACTACTATAGCGGGGAGTCTTGAATTTATTTGAAGAGGCTAAGAGTTGTATTGGTTTATATTTTCTTATATATTTCGATTCAATTCTCCCTACGTCAAATTTTGGCGCCGTTGCCGGGGAAGCTATCAATCACGCCCTAGTAGTTTATTTTCACGGTTCTTTTTAGTGTTGTTTTATAGGTGTATGCGACGTACTGGTAACCAACCTGAATTTGAAGGACTAGACGAACCAGAACGCTTTCTCCACCTAAGATCTCGAGTCCAAAGAATCATGGCGGACAACGAGACCCAGGCACAACAAATTGAACGCTTAAGGAAGCAAGTAGAGGATTACGCTACCAGAGAAGCGGCACTAAGAGAGCGTGCTGACAGGGAAGAGGAGGCCAGGAGACGATATGAGATTCAAATCAACGCCCTCCCCCGGAATGCTAAGCAATACTTGCACCCATCGCTCATAGTGCCTGAATCGGCTATTCTAATCCCTACTTCTAATTTTGAAATTAAGCCAAACTTTTTAACTGAAATAAGAAGGCATCAATATGAAGGGAAACCTAACGAATGCCCTATGGCACATATATCAACCTTCTTAGACCTCTGTGATACAATTGCTGATGGACAAAGTCTTGAGTATGTTCAACTGAAAGCATTTCGCTGGTCTCTTACAGGAAAAGCATTGCAGTGGTTGGAAAGCTTAGCCCCAAGATCGCTCCGCACCTGGAATGAAGTCAAGGACGCGTTTCTCAACAAGTTCTTTCCTCCTTCTAAGACGGCGCTGATCCGACAGAAAATCACGGCTTTCAAACAAAAGCCTGGTGAGGCTCTGGCAACTGTTTGGGAGAGGTATAAAGACCTCCTACGATCATGCCCGACGCATGGCCAACCACCGTACGTCATCCAGGAGATCATATACAATGCTCTTGACGCTGCAACCAAGGAAAGGATCAACACATACACCGCCTATGGCTACCTTGAACTCGCTCCCCAAGAGGCTTGGGAAACCATTGAAAGGCTGGTGGAATTTGACAATACATATGGGACTCCTGAGGTTTCCGACGCACCATCATCGTCGAGGCCTGCCCCATCTATGCCATTGTACGAACCCTCTAAGGTGATCGATCCGGATGTAAAAGAACAATTTCATAGGGATCAACTTAGAAAGCTCCAGAAACAAGTGAGATTCCTATCGGCAAACCAGGATTGCATCGAATGTGGATCACAGCGACATACTACCATTGAGTGCCCCCATGCTGAGCAAGTGCAACTAGCGGAGACTCATGAGGAAGCCAACTTCATGAGGGGTCCCAATCGCCAATATTGGGGAGACCAAAGGTTCCAACAACCACAACGGAACCAGGTTAACCCTAGGGACCCCTCACTCTATAGAGCTCCTGGGCACCCTGAGAGAGACCAAAAGAAGGATGATCTTCAACTTGTATTGGACGACATAAGGCGGAACCAAGCTAAGAATGATCAATCCAACCATGCTATCCACTCTCAACTCAATCACCTTACCACAAGGATTGGAGAGATGGACATTTGGAAGAAGAACGTAGAGGCCCAACTGGGTCAATTGGCGGCACAAATCCCCAGACCGTCCGGAACATTCCCTGGGCGACCAACTACCAATCCTAAGGGGCAATCCGGGTCAGGACACATTGCAGCCATGCAACTAAGGAGTGGCGCCAAAGTTCATAAGCCACAAAAGGCGACGGAGGAAGAAGTAACAGAGCCTGTCGACATCGACAACCCAGTCGATGTCGACCCTGAGGTCGATATCGACACCACTGTCGACCCCTTCGTCGACGTCGAAGACACTGCAGCACCTGAGAGAGAACAACATAGGTCGAAATCGACCCTGCCGGTCGATATCGACCACCCTCCTGTCGACATCGAGGTTCAGCAGGCTCCTCCGACCACCGTTTTGGCTTCTCCGCCAAAGAAGACGCTACCCTTCCCTTCCAAAGCATTGAAGGACCCCACTCAAAGCAAGTTTAGGCGCTTTGTAAAGATTCTCCAAGGACTGAACATTACTATCCCTCTTACAGAAGCCCTAAGCGAGATGCCCGCCTATGTTCGATTCTTAAAAGACATCCTTAGCAAGAAGCGATCCATGGCAGAGATCGCAGAGGAATGCTCCAAGATGGATTTCCCCGAGAAGAGGAGCGATCCAGGGAAATTTGCAATCACCGTGGGACTTGGCCAACATCGCTACAAAGCCCTATGTGACCTAGGGGCAAGTGTAAGTCTCATGCCTCTCTCTATTTGGCAAAAGGTGAGCATTGGAGCACTTGAACCTGTGGATATGAAACTTTATATGGCTGATAATTCATTCGTCAGACCCACAGGTATAGTTGATGACGTCCCTGTAAAGGTAGGTAAATTCTTTGTTCCTACTGATTTCATTGTATTAGACATGCCTGAAGATCCTATTGTACCTATTATCCTTGGTAGGCCTTTCTTAGCTACTGCAGATGCTAATATTAATGTACGTAGAGGATTACTAACCTTTACTATAGGGAACGAAGTCATTGAATTCTCCTTCAACCCCACAATGAAGGAAGTTAATGGTATGGAAATCAAGTCGGTCTACACTAGCATCATGGATTGCAAAGAACCGACGGAAAGGGCCCTAACTCCTGAAGAGGCCCTAGCCCTAGCTGCAGAGGAGCTTACCGACGAGGATATTGAAGAGTTCTTGGCTACATGCACGAGTGATGAGGAAATATTCGACGATGCTCTATCCATGGAGCTCGAAGACGAAGTCGATATCGACGAAGACAGGTCGACATCGACCAATCCACTCGATATCGAGTGCCCTCAGTCGACATCGACACATTCAGTAAGTCAAGTTCTCCCTTCTTCTCTTACAGGCGAAATCGACCAGCCCATGTCGACAGAAGTGGCCGAAATCGACCACCCGAAATCGACAGAAGAGGTCGAAATCGACCAGTCGATATCGACATCAGAAGTCGAAATCGACCTTTACCACTTGACGCCAAACAGCTCCGAAGTCGAGGTATGTGCTGAACTCTCAGTCGATATTGATTATTCCTACTCGCCCTCGACCTTCTTTCTGCAGGAATATTTTGAAGAGTCCAAATCAAAGTTAGCATCACTCTATGTTTGGTCCACACCGACTCCTATAACTGATTTAGGAACTTCTATCAAGAGAATTGAGACGGATTACCTTGGTGAGATCATGAAGACGGAAGAGGTAGAGCCAATCCTTATCCCACAAGGCCCCTCTCCGGTGCTTAAGCCTCTACCCGACACACTTAGGTATGAGTTTCTTGGTCCAAATTCTACTTTCCCTGTAATTATCAATGCTTCACTAACCACACAGGAAGTAGATAAGCTTATGGAAGTACTTCGTGCTCATCGTAAGGCTATTGGATACTCTCTTGAGGACATAAAAGGTATTTCACCTGCTACTTGTATGCATAGAATCCTCCTTGAGGATGATCATAAGGCATCTATAGAACACCAACGGAAGCTCAACCCCAACATGAGAGAGGTGGTGAAGAAGGAGATCATGCGCATGCTGGATGCAGGAATCATCTATGCCATCTCCGACAGCGAATGGGTGAGCCCAGTCCATGTGGTGCCTAAAAAGGGCGGAATGACCGTTGAGGAGAATGAGAAAGGCGAGCTTGTGCCAAAACGAATCACAACTAGTTGGCGAATGTGCATTGACTACAGGAAACTCAACAATGCCACTAGAAAGGATCACTTTCCCCTTCCTTTTATTGATCAAGTATTAGAGAGACTTGCCGAACATGATTATTTTTGTTACTTGGACGGATATTCTGGTTTTTGGCAGGTCCCCATTCATCCTGACGATCAAGAAAAGACCACCTTTACTTGTCCCTATGGGACTTTTGCATATAGGAGAATGCCATTTGGGCTCTGCAATGCCCCTGCTACCTTTCAAAGATGTATGATGGCTATCTTCTCCGACATGATTGAGGACATCGTGGAGGTATTTATGGATGACTTCTCTGTTTATGGCACTACTTTCGATATTTGTCTTGCTAACCTTCGCAGGGTACTTGCACGATGTGAAGAGACAAACTTGGTTCTCAATTGGGAGAAGTGCCACTTTATGGTAAGGGAAGGTATTGTGCTAGGCCACAAAGTCTCTAAACGGGGAATTGAGGTAGACAGGGCAAAAATAGAACTCATTGAAAAATTACCACCACCTTCATCAATTAAAGACATAAGAAGCTTCCTTGGTCACGCAGGTTTCTATAGGAGGTTTATTCAAGATTTTTCTAAAATTGCCAAACCATTAACTAACCTACTAATGAAGGATGTTAAGTTTGCATTTTATAGTGAATGTCTTGAAGCTTTCAACAGGTTGAAGGAGGCCCTCATATCCGCCCCAATCATTCAATCACCCGATTGGTCGCAACCTTTTGAGATCATGTGCGACGCAAGCGATTATGCCGTAGGTGCTGTTCTAGGACAAAGGAGAGACAAAAAGCTTCATGCCATCTACTATGCAAGCAAGACTCTAGATGCCGTTCAAACAAAGTACACCACGACGGAAAAGGAGTTCTTGGCGGTGGTCTTCGCTTTTGAGAAGTTCCGCTCATACCTAGTGGGCTCTAAGGTTATCGTTCATACTGACCATGCAGCTCTTAGGTACTTAATGGCAAAGAAGGATGCTAAACCTAGGCTCCTACGATGGGTGCTCTTACTACAAGAGTTCGACGTTGAGCTTAAAGATAAGAAAGGAACGGAGAACTCCGTAGCCGATCATCTTTCACGGCTACCCATAGGGCTTCTGGAAGAGTCACATGACAACATACCAATCAATGACTCCCGCCCCGACGAGCACTTAATGAGGCAAGAGGTAAGTCGGGCAGAAGAACCACTCGATATCGACCCCAGCAGGTCGATATCGACTGCCCCAAAGGTAAGTCTTGCATCGATGTCGACCAATTTTGATCACAGGTTGTCCATTGCAGAGGTCGAAATCGACCTCTAGACGTCGACATCGAGGACCCATATCGAGAAGACCATGTCGACTAAGCCTGTCGATACCGACCAGTCGATATCGACCCCTGAAAGTCGATATCGACCACCTTCAAAACCCTCCGAAGGTGACGAAAAGGTAAGCTTCGGTGAGGATTTCTTCTTTACACCTCCTTCTAGTCCTATCCATGATCTATTTGCTGTAAGAAGGGCGAAGGTACCTTGGTATGCGGATTTTGCTAACTATATTGTAGGAGGCGAGATTCCTTCAAGCTTAACTTCGCAACAAAGGAAGAAGTTTTTGCACGACGTCAAACAATATTATTGGGATGAACCCTATTTATTCAAACAGGGGAAAGACCATATCTTTCGACGTTGTATCCCGGAGGACGAGGTGGAGAGCGTGATTCACCATTGTCATTCTCTCCCTACAGGAGGTCATGCTAAGGGATTCAAGACCGCGGCGAAAATTCTTCAATGTGGTTTTTATTGGCCTAACCTTTTCAAGGATGTGCAAAACTATGTAACCTCTTGTGATGAGTGTCAACGTGCAGGTAATATCACATGGAGGAATGAGACACCACTCACAGGCATTTTAGAGGTCGAACTCTTTGATGTATGGGGTATTGACTTCATGGGACCCTTCCCTGCTTCAGGCCCCTACAAATACATTCTAGTAGCGGTGGACTATGTCTCTAAATGGGTGGAGGCCGTAGCAACTAGGACCAACGACGCGAAGGTAGTCTCTAAGTTCATGAAAACTAACATCTTTCCTCGTTTTGGTGTTCCTAGAATCCTTATTTCAGATGGTGGCTCGCATTTCATTGAGAGAGGCTTTGAAGCTCTTTTAGCTAAGTATGGGGTAAACCATAGGGTGGCAACACCCTATCACCCTCAAACTAGCGGTCAAGTAGAAGTCTCCAATCGCCAAATCAAAGCCATCTTGGAGAAGACGGTTTCCCGCTCAAGGAAAGATTGGTCGTCCAAACTGGATGATGCGCTCTGGGCCTACCGAACGGCCTATAAAACACCGCTTCGCACAACTCCCTATAACTTGGTATATGGTAAGTCATGTCACTTGCCCGTTGAACTTGAGCATAAAGCAATATGGGCTCTTAAGGAGCTTAACATGGATTTCGACGAAGCGGGAAAGAGGAGGTTCATTGACTTACAAGCCTTGGAAGAGTTGCGCCTAAAGGCATATGAGAATGTCGAAATCTACAAAGAGCGCACTAAGAAATGGCATGATAGGAAGTTGGTGCCAAAAACATATGAGGTAGGTGACAAGGTCCTTGTTTTCAATTCTAGGCTTCGCTTATTTCCAGGGAAACTAAGGACAAGATGGAGCGGACCTTTCAAGGTTCATAAAATATTCCCTCATGGAGCGGTGGAGTTATTTTGCGACGATGGATCAACCTTTAAGGTAAATGGCCACCGAGTAAAGAAATATTATGACAAGGAGGACCCAGAGGAAGAGATTCGCGCCACCTTGGCGTTGAACTAGCGCAAAAAGGGAAGTATGTCGAGCTAGCGACTTAAACTCAAGCGCTTCCGGGAGGCAACCCGTTCTTTTCCTTTTTCTTTTTCTTTTAGTTATTTTATTTTATATTTTTGAGATCATTCGTGGCTATTTTATTTAAAGTCAACAAAGAAATCCAGCCCAGAAGAGAGGTCGATATCGACCTATATGGTCGATATCGATCAGCCGACAGAAGGAGTAACAGGACGTGTTAAACGGATGCTGAAGGGGGGTCGATATCGACCTCTAAGGTCGATATCGACTACAGATGGAGGTAAGCCAGGTCAGAATTAAATTTCTTTCAGTTTTAAGTTTTGGGGATTTCACCCCCTTTATACCCGACTTCGACACCCCCTCCCATTATCGACACCCTAGCCGCCCTCCTTCTTCTTCTTCATCCCTCTCCCTCCGATCCGGCCCACGCCACCGGCCGCCCCACAGCCCTCATCGCCGCAACCACCCACTGTCACCACACCCTCCCTCGTCCTGTGCAGCATCACCCCGAGCCACAAAATCCCTTCCTCTCTTCCTCGACCTAGCCCTCCCTCTCTCTCCCCCTCGTTTTCGAGCCTCATCGCCCAGATCTACCCATCTCCGGCCAAGAACCGCCAGATCCGGCCGCCCCACGCCACCGGAGGACCCACCACCACCACCAGCAGCCCCGACAACACACAGCATCCGGTCGATATCGACTGGAGACATCGATATCGACACCCCCTGTCGACAGTCGGTTTTCTTTCTCGTTTTTGCGGTTGCTTGCCTCTTTCTCTCCTAATTCCAACACTCTTCTGGTATGATTTTTAACCCTTCCTCTATCTTTTCTGATTTTTCATACTTAATTAGTTGATTGGGAAGAAATTTCATATTGGGTGTTTAGGGTTTGAACGTAGTTTGCGCGGGAAAGAGTATTTGTATGGCATGGAATATTTTTATATATATGTGGGGCTATGAATCTGAGTTTTGTTTATACATGGGCATGAAATCTGATTTATTTATATATTAGGGGGAAAATCTGATTTTTATATATACATGTGGGGCAATAATCTGAATTTTTTATAAGTTTGGGCTAGGAATCTGATTTTTATATATATATGGGCTGATTTTGTAAATCTGATTTTTTAGGGGGTTTATATTCTGATTTTTTTATATAATTAGAAATCTGATATTTTTTTTTAAAGGCAACATTTATTTATGCCATAAGGTTCCTTAGTGTTAAAACTTTAAGAAATTATGTACTTTCTTCCACTTAGACATTTACTTTTACAAAATTTCTAGCATAATTAGAACCTAAGTATGGGGTTCTCCCCATTTTAATCAAAGGGAATATTATCTTTAGTATTGGCTTCTTTTGCAGACGATGGTTAGAGCCAAGAACATCCCTCAGGACGCGCTCCGCATTGAGGATGATCAGCAGCGCTCCCTTGCTGAGGAGTTGATTCCCCGAGCCACCAGGGCACGATGGTACCATCTCCCAGACATGATCCAGCTAGGATTTCACCCAGGCGTTCAGGAGGCGTTTGAGAACGTCTCTCTACACAGGCTGATTGAGCCCCTGGAGGCGCACTACCCCGTTCTTACTGGATTTACATATCAGGTATACCATACCCTGCCCCTACAGACTCCTTCACATCTAGGGTTGTGAGCCCACTTTTTAGGGTGATCTTGAGGATCCTGGCGAGTACCCTTTGGGCCAGACCTGAGCTCCGTCGCCCGACACACCGTGAGACGGAGACACTACGGAGGATGCTTTTCGAGGATGACCCTCTACCATACCTCCACTCCTGGCTCGAGCATATCGTAGACCGCAGACGAACGATCTCTACAGACATCTTGGACGGCGGCATGGTGGCCATCCTCGCTGAGGCTCTCGGCGTCCACACTGAACGGTACACGGCCTACCAGCTCACGTACCTAGACGCGGCGGTATTGCGACAGGGCGGAGTCATCGCAACAGGGGCCCAGGGATGGAGACACCCCCAAACGGGGATGCGCCTGCGACACGATTTCATGGATCTGCTGTATATCCCTGATTGGTACCAGTCTTGGACTGGGCAGCCATATCATACGGATATAGATCCGACCGCTGACCCCACCCTACGGAGGAGACCCCCGCTCTACAACCACGAGCCCGAGGTGGATGCTATGTCCTGGGACGCAGATCCCCATTCCGACGGAGCTGAGCAGCCCCCAGCCTACCAGGGTGACATGGATGGCAACGACGATGATGACGCCAGAGATGATGCGGTTAGGGGAGGAGAGGGCCCGCAGGGGTCCCACCACAGCCACCATAGTCACCATAGCCACCACAGCTATGTACCTCCACCTCCTCCTCCCTTCCAGCCCGCCTACACCACTGATTGGCAGGAAGACATGTCTGCCCGCTTTACCAGGCTGGAGCTCTCCGTCTCTGAGATGCGCGAGGAGCAGCGACGCTATGGGAGGTATCTCGAGGGTTTGGGCTCATATATGGGCTTTTCCTTCGATCCGCAGGCTGGATCATCCACTTTCCCACAGGCCGCCCCGACAGACTACTCAGGGGCAGCTCCTACACAGGGCTGGCCCTTGCTGCTGCCACCTCCCCCGCCCCCTGAGCAGTGATATACATCTAGCGTAAGTGAGTGTGAGTGATCCTTCCCTTTACTTTATTTTTCTAACAGTGAGGACACTGTAATCTCTAAGTATGGGGTGGGGATTGAACTTGGACATTATAAACTGCTTTATCTGGTTGTGGTAGGGTTTAAAATTTGGCAAACTTGGCATGTATTTTATTTACATTCTACTTGTATGCATTGCATCATATTTAACATTTATGCATTTTAAAGTTTTTTAGTTTGATTTTGTTGAGTCTATAAAATGTCAAAAATTCAAAAAATATAGAAAAATGTCAAAAATCCAAAAAATGCATGTTTATTTAAAGTTTATTTTTCTTTAATCCCTACTTAGATGTCCTATGATGAAAACTCAATAGCTGACTTGATCATGTAAACCCTATGGCATATTTGGATGGTTTAGCCTAAGTCTTTAAATTTTTATGTAGATTGTGAACTTGTGATGAAATTGAGCACATATGATCCTAGGCTAAAAAGCAAATCCAACAAAAATTGTCCTTGTGAGAATTTTGGCCTATAGGGAGAACATCAAAAATCCCTCCGCTTTCTTGAGTGAATTTACTCTTCCTATGCATCTCTAAATGTTGTGATAGTTATTCAAAACCAATGCATATATATGTTTATGTTTACGAGAATTAAATGATGGAGGCATCTTTTAAGCCAATTTTATCCTCTCTTTACCTACCCTGCATTATCCCTGCTTGAAGCCAGAACATTAGCCTGAGCCTGAATTGCAAACTCCACAAAATTATCCCTAGCCGAATTGAGCCTGACCCCCATTTGGGAATTGAGACTTAGATTGGTTGGACTAATGCCTTGTGGAAAGAATAGAGCATAATGTCTAGTTGTAAGCAAGGAAATTATAGGATGGTACATATTTACATTTTGTCATATCTTGTAAAAGGATGTTTTGGCTCACCGTATAAATGCACATAGTTATTTCAATTCGAAAAAAAAAAAATCCGAAAAATATATGTATATATATATAAAGTGCATGAGCCAAAATCCTTAAGTTTTATTCATACGAATGTTATACTTTTGAGAGGTGTATTAGAACTTGAAAGAAGGGTTGATGGAATGCATCTTTAAGAGCATTATATTGAAGAGTTATGGTTTGGGTAATGCAAGTGTTGAGATTTAGGAGTCTTGATTCCCGAATTTGAAAAGCACCACATAGCCAAATAATTCCATACCCTTTATTTCATACCAAGCCCCATTACAACCCCGCCGAATGGAGTCTTCTATGAAGTCTTCCATTGAGCGAAAGTCCTCCTGATGATTCTTATTGCATTTTCATAATTGGTTGCGAAGTGGATTTTTATAAATTGCAATGTTTATGAGATTGTATATGGAATTCAGTTGAGAGTGATCTTCATAGCCTAAACACATGAGAGTTGAGTGCAAACACATTATCCCTGTGAGGTTGGATTAAAAATTGCATATGCCTATGGATCGCCAAAATATGTGCTATGACGTTAAATTCACTTGCTTTACTTTGCTACCACTTATGATGTTGCTTTTAACGAAGGCAAAGACTTGAAGGGTGTGTTGTAGGTGTTGGTTATTGCTCGGTTATTGCTTGAGGACAAGCAAGTCTAAGTATGGGGTGTTTTGATGTACATAATTGTACTATTGTTTAATGCATCTTTTGACTTCATATTTCATTTGATTTCCGAACAAAAGTTTCAAAAGCATATGATCTCGTGTAAGAATGAGCTAAAGTGAAAGAAATAGAGTCTACACGAGTTTTGAGCTAACCATGCAGGAATTCGATGAAATCGGAGTCAAAACGAGCAAGCCAAGTGACGCTGAGAAGAGGTCGATATCGACTAGAGACATCGATATCGACCCTGGATTTCGACACGACTTCTGAGTGTCGAGATAACCACACAAACCAGACTAGAAGCCTCGATATCGACACACATGCATCGATATCGACCATCATCATAGACATCGACTGGAGTGGGACAAGTCGAGCAGAAACACAAGCCTCGATATCGACCTCTGGAGTCGATATCGACCCTACATCGACAGAAGATAAAATCCGATCTTTGAGGCTCGGATTGTGAAGTCTATCAACGAAGCCATGAGTTATCTCGTTCTTTTAGATATTAGCAGTTGTTTGTTATCTTTTCCTTTAAGTTTATCAAAATAAAAGACCTATCCTAGTTGTTCGGATAGAGTTATTAGTTTAGATAGAAGTTACAATCCTCGGATAGCGAGGATTAGTAGCCTATAAATAAAGCCTTAGGGGCTGATTTGTTAATCATCCAATCATAGACTCATCGAAGAGAAGAACAATAGGCAATAGATAGTTAGTTTATTTTGAGCTTTAAAGTTTCAAGCGCTTACGATAGTTGGCGTTGAGATTGTAAAGATTCGAAATTTTCCATTTATGCAAGTTATTTCAATTCAAGACATGTCTACGATCAACATGAGTGAGTAGTTCCCCTTTCTTCTAGGGTCGGGGTGAGCCCGACGATAGCCATGATGGTAAGGTAAGTGTGTCATTAAAGAATGTATCTTTTATCTTCTTCTACCTTGTTCTTCATCTTTAAATGCGAATTTAAGGAACTCATGTTGTAAAACTTGGGTAGTAATTAGGGTTTCTTTTCGAAAGATTATAAACTCAATTATGACTAAGGTAGACACCAATTAGGTTAAGTAATTGAAAAATCTCTTTTCCTATTGGTCGGTTTAGGTGAAAGCCTTTTCCTTTATGATAAAAGCATGCTTCTTTAGTTGATCCTTATTTCTACTATCATGGTTGTCGTCGCGGTAATCCTTGACTTTGGAAGATCTTTTCCTTTGAGTTTACATTAAAATTTGCCCGCCGTTCGTTGAGTCATCGAAAAACCCAACACCTTTGCTTATTTCTGATCATTGCTTCCTTTCCATCCTTGATTCTTCGGCCTTTTCTTTGCCGACAAAACCGCTAACCCACTGCAGGAAAGACATCGATATCGACAGCAGAGGTCGATATCGACCAAACTGATAGATCGACGGTTTTCTGAGTCGATCTCGAGACTCCTGGGAACTTCTGCAAGCATCGATATCGACCACTTTGTGTCGAAATCGACCCCCTGTATCGACTGGCAGACTTCTGAAGCCAGTCGATTTCGTGAACTAACCTCGATATCGACCCCCACCAGTCGATATCGACTACCGTTTTTGTTTCTGCAGGTTTTCTGTTGCAGACGACATCGACAGCCAAGGTCGACATCGAGGTCTGACATCGAGATCGAGGCTTCTGGTCGAGTAGAAAGGACGTGTCTTCAACGCTACTAGGATCCCGCTGACTCGCTTCCTCGTGGATCGAACCTGATTCCCTACTACTATAGCGGGGAGTCTTGAATTTATTTGAAGAGGCTAAGAGTTGTATTGGTTTATATTTTCTTATATATTTCGATTCAATTCTCCCTACGTCACTTCTCCAACCTCCAAGTACAAATTACAATAGGTCACTGCCTCTTCTGCAATGTAACGTGTGGTAATGGTCCCTTCTGGGTAACGAGGATTGACGACATATTTCTTGTATGCGCCAAGTTGTCTGAAATAGGATGGGTGACTTTCAATGCGACGATATGAACAGAAGGTATAAACTAAACGGAATTAAAGATGATGAAATGAAATGTACCATTCTATTGGATACATCCAGGTGTAATGAACAGGGCCGGTGAGCAACACTTGGCGAGGAAGATGAACTAGGAGATGGACC
This sequence comes from Persicaria maculosa, assembly GCA_963922045.1. Taxonomy (NCBI): domain Eukaryota; kingdom Viridiplantae; phylum Streptophyta; class Magnoliopsida; order Caryophyllales; family Polygonaceae; genus Persicaria; species Persicaria maculosa. Next base: position 16,326,092 of record OY998257.1, on the reverse strand, counting down.
ATAATGGTGAAGAAGTGAGGAGGAAAAATCATCTCAAAGCTGCATAGAATCTGTACTATCTCATCTTCCATTAGTCGAACTTCCTCCTTCCTTAATTCTCTAGAACTTAATTTCTGAAACCATTTGCGTAGGGCCACTAAAGTCGTCACAACGAAAACTGGTAAGTACGACTGAATTACGATTGGAAGAAGACGTTGAAGCATTACATGGCAATCGTGTGTCTTCAATCCGATAAACTTTTTTTCTCGTACACTTACTCTACTTTTCAAACATCCAGCGTAACCATGAAGATACTTCACATCACCAAACCATTCAAACACCTCCTGAAGATAATCTGAATGGACTGTGTATGGTGCAGGAGGAAGTTGACCATTACCCCTTGCATGTAGAGCTTTCCGCACCCCTCTTTTTCTTAAAGCTGTGCGGGCTTGGGGACCATCTTTGGACTTTCCTTCAATACAGAAAATGGTTCCGATGATGTTGTCAAACACATTCTTCTCAATGTGCATGACATCAAGACAATATCCCACTTTCGTGTACGGCCAATAAGGCAATCTCCAGAATATGGATGTATGAGTCCAACAAACTCTATTACTAGAATTGTACGGAGCCTTGAGCTGCTCGTGTGAACTGAGGGTGGGGTACGAGCAGCTGATCAAAAATAAATGATAGAATTGATATAAAGAAATGAAAGTAACGATGGAAATGAAATGTACCATAATGATAGAAAGAATTTTGTACCTATCAATTTGTGCCAGGAGTTCCTCCCCATCAACGTCTGGCGGCCTTGACCGTAGCTCAGATTTCCCATTGAAAGCATGACCTGTTGTCCTCCAAGGATGGTTTAAAGGAAGCCATCTACGGTGACCATCGTAGACCATTCTCCCGCATTCAAATGTTGATGAGATATCATCCAAACAGGTAGGGCATGCTTTATACCCCTTAGTGGCTGACCCTGCTAGCATCCCTAAACCAGGAAAGTCACTAATAGTCCACAACAAAGCTGCTTTCATAGTGAAAGTTGTTTGCGAGTAACGATCAACAGTACAGACTCCAGTGTGCCATAGTTGAAGCAACTCGTCGACCAAGGGCTCCAGGAAAACACTTAGACACTTCCCAGGTGACTTCGGACCTGGGATCAGCAATGTCAACATGTTGAACTCCTTCTTCATGCACATCGATGGCGTTAAATTATATGGAAGTAAAATGACAGGCCATGTACTGTGTGTAGTTGTCATATTCCTAAATGGATTGAATCCATCAGTTGCTAGCCCAAGCCGCACGTTCCTCACGTCATGAGAAAAATGAGGGTACAGTCTATCAAATTCTTGCCAGGCTTCCCCGTCTACAGGATGTTTCAAACAACCATCATCTTTCACCCATGAGGCATGCCACCGCATATGCTTTGCAACATCTTTGGACATGAACAAGCGTTTCAGTCTAGGAGTCAAAGGAAAGTACTTAACCACTTTTCTAGCGACCTTGCATCCATCCTCACCTACCTGTGTCTTCCATCTTGAAGTATGGCATATGGGACACACTTCCAGATCCGAATACCTCTTATAAAACAATACACAATTATACTGACAAGCATGAATATCAACATAACTCAATCCAATATCCTTACACACCTTGCGAACCCTTTTCCAATCCGGAGGGAAGCTGTGACCTTGCGGAAGCATGTCATTGATAAACGCACAGTTGTCATCCACACACTTATCAGACATCCCATGTTTTGCCTTTAACTTCATTGCCTTCAAAACAGCGCTCAAAATAGTTTCCTTACATCCATGAAACAACGGAGTTCGAGCTTCCACTAACAGTCTCTCATATTTTTCATAATCATCGTCCACCACATCCATAAAACGAACTGAATCATCACCTGCCCCATATCCGACATGATACGGGAAGTTGTCATGAAGAATGTTCATCACCGGATCAACGCTAGAAGAACTTGAAGCCCCTTGCTCCAAATATCGCCTTCTGGCAAGGGAGAAACTCGGTGAAACCGGGGTCCGCCATGTTTGTCCCAAACTGTATAACATGGATCCATACCTCTACGATACAAGTGTGAAAACATTTGTCCAGGTGTCAATGGTTCTCGACCATTACGACAATGGTTGCACGGACAATGAAAATGGGTCCTCCCTGTTGCTTTCTCAATCTCATGGACAATTCGCACAAACTCGATTATCCCATCAACGTATCCTTTAGATTGAAAAGGAAGTTGCATCCAACTCTTATCCACCATCTTTTCGCAAACCACTCCCTATTAAGAAATATATCCACCATAAATTCAATTAATTTAAACTCTTAACCAAATTTCTTTTCACCAACAAAAAAATTCCACAATATCAAAGATTACACTCTTAACCAAATTACATGTATCAAGCAACACAAACAACACACATCTCTCATCATTGCATACAAATTTCATTCTTGTTAAAAACTATGAAGTCAAACATCTCATATCCAAATTTCATTCTCCACAATTTCACAAATTAAATTTTCTATCAACACAAATACACACATATACTATATATTATATATCTGAAGCAACACAAACACACATATCTCAACATTTCATCCAATTTTCATTCTTTTTCAAAAGTACCAAAAACTCCACAATTTCAACCCTAGCACAACATAAACACATATTTACTACTATATATATATATATATATAATCACAATACACAAATGATTTAAAAATGTTTCGCATCACTAACCTCAAATGTAACCAATACTTCATCAAATGTAACAAATTTGCGGAGAATTTGTGCAATTTGTTTTTGTGAAGATCCACCATGAAAGAGAGGATGAAGAGGAAGAGCAAGCTCGCTTGTGTACTACTGCTCTCGTATACCCAACACAACAACCTTAAACATTTAAGGTAACAAGTACACATTCATTAATGCGGTTGTTGGAAAAGTTGAATTCAAGGGACGAATAAATAATTGTTCGTCCCTTGAATGAGGTCAACGTCTGGTCAACTGCTGGTATGTTGAATTGGGCTGAAGCTATGTGATTGAGCTTTACAAATTTAACGGCCCATTGTTTTTTGTAGGCCAAATATAACACCCTTGAAGCAACAATTACATATGACTCATATGATACAAAACCTACTTGACTTGATGCTAAGTTCAACAAACCGATATCCGAAATTAGATGTTCAAGAAATCGACATAGTAGCTACAATACGATACAAAAGCCTTAAGTTAGAACAGTCTAGTTGCCTTGTTACAGAATCCGACGACGAGAACGACAACATTACATGAATTAAGACACGATTACATAAGGTGGAGGCCATGCCTACTTCTTCACAAATGCAAGGAGGAGTTCTCCCATCTGACGGTTGCATTCGGTTAGATCCCGGTTGCGCTCAGTTAGCTCCCGGTTGCTCTCCGTTAGACACCGGTTGCGTTCTTCCACTTCATGCAGCCGCTCAATTAGATTCTGGTTGCGCTCGGTTAGATCCTGGTTGATTTCTACCATCTGACGGAGCAATGGATTCTCGCTACTGGTTGCATCATCCTCCTCAGCAGCCGTGACATGGTTCTTCTTCTCTTTGCCCCGCGACACTTTCTCCATCTCTTCACTATAGGGAGTCCACTACGAATCATGACATTATATTTATAAGCATGACCTTATATATAGATGCAATCATACTATCATTTTACGAGGATACTATTATATGTATTCATACAATGTATTTGATGATTTAAAGGCAAATAAGTTCCTTTCAAGAGCCATATGCACCAAAGGAACAAATCAACATTCATGTTCTAAAAAATGACTATTCCTATGAACAAAACAACATTCGATCTAGAAATACAATGCACCAACAATCAACTCAATAACATACGTACACAACACCTCAATCAACCCACTAAGATATGCAACAAAATCATATGTAGAAGTTCATCTCCAACAACATAAAAATAAAATGAGGGGAACAAAGAAGCTAAGGCCAAAAAATTCATCTCCAACAAAGTAAATTAAAAGCAAGTTGTTTACCTGACGTTCGTATGGCTCATCCCCTCCAATCCATGGGTACTTTTCGGGACAACCGCTCGGCCAACTACCGGAAGTGTCTGACATGCCTGTGGACGGAACAACAGGAAGTATAAGAAACACCAGACAATTCATGACAATAATCGAAACCTTATGATTTTAGGATATTCCATTTTTCCCCCAATCGAAACCATTTCGATTTGAACATATTGGGGATTGTAAGCTGAAGCCACACAAACCAGATGAAAAGCAATGCAGTAGGACTCTCATGTCACAAAGGAAAGGCAATGGAAGCCACACAAGCCAATGGAACTGAAACCAAGTGTGTGAGTGTATGTGCTATAACAGAAAAGGCAATGGAAGCCACACAAGCCAAGGAGAAGCAATGCAGTGGAGGACTCTCATGATTTTCTCATTCTCTTCTACAAATACCGGTTGTAATACACTCCCACATCAATAAATTCAGTTCAGTTTTACAGATCTGGATGAAACCAATGGAGGCTAGGCCGATTTGGGTTTCAGATCTGGAATCACAGATCTGGAATTGAAGCTGAACGAAAACAAATTGCCAATGAATCAAACAGATCAATCGAACAAGGAAGGAGAAGAGAGGTACCTGATCGAGCGTGAGGGCGAGTGAAGAACAAAGAAGGAGATCGAGGACGAGATGCCAAATAGCCCTCATTGTCTGGAATAGAGGATGCCAAATAACCCCACTGTCCGGAAGAAGACGATATGCCAAACACGTACGGAGAATCACATGTTTTGTTTTAAAGTGGAGTTGATTCAAGGGACGAACTTATATATGTTCGTCCCTTCAATGATGATGGCATGACTGACATCTGACAATCCTTATTGAATCACCATGTTTATCGATGGTCAACGGTGTGGTCAACTTCCACTTATTATTCAAGCGACGAACTTATTAATTATTCATCTCCTGAAAGGCTCTCTTGGTTGGGTATACATCCAGTCCTATTGTAAGTGACGACCCAGACTATGTTTGTCCCTTGAAGTGCATTCAGGCGACGACTAAAAAGCCGTCTGTGTCTAGAGCGTCAATCTGGCCTAGTGAAAGGACCACCTTCGGCATTGCGTTTTGTCTCCATATGTACTCATAAGTCATGCGAATAAAATACCACCCAATTATTATAGAAAATTGAAAATTCTTCATTTATTTTCATTCTTTGAAAAAAATTTCTTGCTTCATCCGAATTGGAAAAAAGAAACGTTGCATTTGATTTCTTTGATTTCGAGGGGCTTTTATTCGGTTTGGTGATTTTAAAATCCACTACAATAAGTCTAAAAAAACCATCATAATAGATAAAAATTTAATCCATTACAATAGTTTTATAAAAACTGCTATATTAATTAGTTCCTAATAAGTGATGTAATAGTTAATTACAATATCAAAATCGCCACCTAAACCACTACAAAAGCCTAAACAGTCACAATTGAGAAAACCGCTAGAATAAAGCGCTACATTAGCTCATTATTATAATAGGGAAGGTTTTTTTTTTTTTTTTTTTTTTTTTTGACCTCCGGCGTGCCTTGATCTTCTTCCTTTCTTGGCATTCTTTGCCCATCTTGTTATGGTACGAATTGTCTTAATTAGTCAAAGTCATGTTTATATTTTTTTTTGAAAAAAAAAGGAAAAGGAAGAAGAAGACTTGAGCTTAACTTGACTAGTTGTGTTTTAACACTCGTACGGGGAAATGGAAGACCTCCAACTTGCTTTAGTTAGTTGTAACTTAAATATTTTAACGCGGGAAGACCTTTCCAACAATTGAGTCAATCTCCAGCTTCACTTGATGCTCTTAACTTACTCTGTATTATAAGATGAGAGATCGATCACCACGGTCTTTCACAATTAAACTTGCAACCGATCAATTGAGATCATGACTATCACGGCAGTGGTGATTGGTGTCGCGTCTACCGCAATAGTTAAGGGAGTCACACATCAATGGGAGAGAGGGAAAATGAAGGAACGGGACGAGGAGATTGAACAAGAGAGGGAGAGGGAGAGGAATGAGGAACAACGAAGCCTTAAAGAAAACGGCTATTTCATGAGCACCATACAGCACTTCACACACCCTCATCCACTACAAAAGGTTTACTTGCCCTGGCGGTCCTGGTCGATGATCAGATGCAGTAGCTGCAACGTCGTGTCTAGCAATGGCTGGGCGTACATCTGCACGGTAGATGGCTGCAGCTACGCCTTGCACGTGGTTTGCTCGGGAGCTCAGGTGGCTCTCGGTTCAACCTGCTTGCCAACTGCTGTTGGACAAGCTTTTCATCATCATGCCACCGAAATAATTACCACGTTTGCCCATTGGCGAGATCATCAGGTGACGGAAGTGTATTCTAATAAAGGGTATCAGTGTGACCATTGCTTCACCACTGGAACATGAAGACGCTACAAATGCACTCATGATTGTGAAGTCAACCTCCACCCCGTGTGCGCCAAACACCCCACCAGACTCTCCACCTTCATGCACCCGCAGCATGAGCTCCAACTCCGGACTAAGAAGCAGTTCAGGCGCTGCCGGATCTGCTGTCATTCCCTCAAGGCTGGCAACAAAGAACTCAATCTAAGGGTTTATGGGTATGTTCTCTCTCACATACACTACTATATGTTAGACGAATACAAATAATTATTTTATTCACATTTTACACAATAAGAGTTGTCTACATCCGAACTATATATAAGAACACAAATAATTTCACCGTTACTTTTACTATCATTTAGTTGATATTCTATCTGTTTTACAATATTGTTCATATTCCACCAACAACCCTTTAAATAAGGCACTTTGCATAAAATCAATCCTTAAAATCAAAATTGCATAAAACCACTACCAGATGTACCCTTGCACTACGCCATTTTGCAAGTTAGGTGACGTACATTTGTGGATTCGTCGCTTGAGATCCCTTCAGGCGACGTACCATATACAACTTCGTCACCTGAGTCGAATCGAGGAGAAGTCAAAGGAGACCGAAGCTCGGGCGACGAAGTTATCATTTGTTCGTCGCTTGAGTAAATTCAGGTGACGAACGTACATAAAGTCGTCACCTTTGTAAGAGTCGGTAGGCCCACATTAAATTGCATGGTGTTGGGGCGACGAAGTTATTATTTATTCGTCGCTTGAGTAAATTCAGGTGACGAACGTATGTAGAGTCGTCACCTGAGTAAGAGTCGGTAGGCCCACATTAAATTGCATGGTGTTGGGGTGACGAAGTTTGAATGAGTACGTCGCCTGAAGGAGGGGTAGATCTGACACATTTATTACTACATTACTTAGGCGACGAACATATGCTAAGTACGTCGCCTAAGTCGTGATTTTTTTAAAGTCACTTTAATGAATGTTACTTGCGACATTTAATGTATGTGTACCATTATACGTGGTTAATGTATGTGTAACATCTTCCTTCTCCATTTCCATCTTATCTCATCCGTTGATTTTTTTTTGTGAGCTACAAGGTTAGTTTAAAAAAAATGGGTTAAAATAATAATTTGTTTATATTTTTTGTGGATACTTTAAATATGTACACATAAATCATAAATGTGTTGTTATTGTGTGTGTATATATATATATGTGGTAGAGATTGAAGAAAATCATATTATTGGTTTGAGGTTTTATGAAAAAACTTGTGATAACTATTGAAAATATTCATGATATTTTTTAGTAATACAATTGGCGCCAAAGTTCCCGCTTCATTTGGGGAAATTTGCAGATATTCAAGCGACGAACATAGCATATGTTGGTCACTTGAGTTCTTAAAAAAAAGGCGCCAAGATTTCCCGCGCTACTTTTGAGAAGAAAGTGATGTATCTATATAAAATCAGAATATCGAGTATTGTGTATCTATATATGACTAGTATTTGTTACCCGCGCTCTTGCACGTTTTATTAATTAATTATATTTTATTATATCTGATAATAATAAGTACTCTTATTTACATACTCATTATTTTTTCATTTATTTATCCAATAAATAATACATAATAAAATAAAAGATCTTTATTTTTTAAAAATATAAAAGTATATAAACCATTTAATTGATTTTATCAATCTTATGTAAATTTATCACAAGGTTTCAATATAATTAATCCATAAATTTTTTTTGGTCAAAATATAATTAATCCATAAATAATACTCCCTTCGTTCGGCAAAACTTGTCATTTTAGCTTATTTCACAAGTTTTAAGGCAATTAACAAATGTACTAATTTACCCTCAATTATTACCCTCCTTCTTTACTTTATCGAAAACTACAACTAACAAACCATCAATCATATCAAGGGCATTTTTGTAAAGTGAAGGGCAAAATACGTATAATGACAAGTTTTTTTTAACAAAATTAACACCCTAAAATGACAAGTTTTGCCGAACGGAGGGAGTAATAGTTATATGTGTTATTTCAACCGACTGCCACATATTCTTTGATCTAAATATAAGTTTATATTGGATAAATTCTTTGATCTAAAATGATAAGTTTTTACTGAACTATATATATTGAGATTTGAAATCAAGATTAAGATCAATATCAACATTTGATGTTGAGATTTTATATTTGGGAATTGAGATCGAGTGAGAGATGATATTTGAGATTCAGATTAAATTTGAGATCGAGATTTGAGATTGAGATAGCGATTTGAGATTTGTCATTGAGATTTGAGATTTGAGATTTCAAATCATTAAGATCAAGATCGACCTTTGATGTTGCGACTTTATACTTGGGAATTGAGAGTGAGAGTTGATATTTGAGATTGAGATTAAGTTTGAGATTGAGATTTGAGATTGAGATTGAGATGAAGATTTAAGATTTGAGATCGAGATTTCAGATTGAGTCCAAGATTGAGGTTGAAATTAGGATTACTTGAGATTAAGATTGAGATCGAGATTTGAGATTGAGATCAGAGATTGAGATCAAGATTAAGATCAAGATCGAGGTTTGAGATTAGACAAAGATTGAGATTTGATATCGAGATAAACATTACGGTCGGTATTTGGAATTGAGATGGAGATTGAAGTTTCGATTTTCTTTTGCCCCACCCGAGTTCTAGCCTAGATACCACATTGAAGTCCGGATTTCGTTATCCTCGAGGCCGGATTTGGAAAAGTTGTAAACATAAAAGTTGTAGGCCTTTGAATTCTCTTTTCAACAAGTATAAATACGTTCTAATCTGAACAAATTGAGATTGAAATTTTGGTAGTTATATATAGATTTACTATAAAATTATAAATTATTGATATTTGAGATTTGATATTGAGATTGAGATCGAGATTTGAGATTGAAATCAAAATTAATATAAAGATCGATATTTGAGATTGAGATTGAGATTTAATATTTGAAATTCAGATCAAGATCGAGATTTGATATTTGAGATTGAGATTGAGGTGAAGATAAAGATTTGAGATTTAGATTCAAATCGAGGTTTGAGATTTGTGATTGAGATTGAGATCAAGATTTGATATTGAAGTCAAGATTAAGATCAAGATCGATATTTGAGATTGAGATTGAGATTGAGATTTGATATTTGAGATTGAGATTGAGATTTGATATTTGAAATTGAGATCAAGATCGAGATTTACATCAAAATCAAGTTAGGATATTGAGGTTTGAGATTGAGATCAAGTTTAAGATTAAGATCGAGATTTGATATTGAGATTAAGATTAAGATCAAGGTTTGAGACCGAGTTAAAGGTTGAGATCGAGATTTGAGATTAGGTTTGAGATTGAGACAAAGTTTGAGATTCGATATCGGGGTAAACATTGAGATTTAGATTTTTTTATATATATAGATTTTGTGTGATATATGTTTAGTATGAATTTCACATTTGTGTTTGAGATTGAGATCGAGATTTGAAATTGAAATCAAGATTAAGATCAAAATCGATATTTGAGATTGAGATTTGATATTTGAAATTGGGACCAAGATCGAGATTTTAGATTTGTGATTGAGATTGAGATTGAGATCAAAATCAAAATCAAGTTAAGATCGAGGTTTGAGATTAAGATCAAGATTAAGATCAAGATCGATGTTTGATATTGAGATTAAGATGAAGGTTTGAGATTGAGTTAAAGGTTGAGATTGAGATTCAGATCAAGATATATTGGTTCTAATTTTATAGAATATATTGGTTCTAATTTTATAGATAATCAATTTAACAAAATAACAAAATTTTATATTTGAATATATAAGTGGTATAAAAATTTAAAAAAGATCATACAAGTAAATGTATAAATAAATAAATTATTTTTCAAAATATATAAAATTTTATATTTTTTTGGTGGCAATATAAAATTTTATATTTAAATATATTACATAAAATTTGTTTTTTCAAAATGTATAAAAAAATAATTCATGCTTGTTAATTTTTTTGGGCGCATTGAGAAAATTAGGCGGGATAAATCCCGCTTGTTATTTTTGTTGGGCGGTATAATTCCCGCACTGTGAAAATTGGGCGGTAGGATTCCCACTAACCCTAGACACCGCCCCTCTCTTCATCTCTTTCTCCTTCTCCTTGGTCGCCGCCCTCTCTTTCATCTCCTTCTTCAGTCGAGCGAGCTCTCAAACTCGCCCTTCAATGGCCTCCTCCGTCCTCACTCCCCATCCTCTCTCTCTCGCCCTCCTTTATCCCTCTCGCTCGAACTCGCCTCATTCAGGGGTCGTAGAAGACGAACCCGACGACGGCAGATCTGAGCAAGGCGGCCCTCCGTCCTCATTCGGGGGTCGGAAGTCGCCTCCTCGTCTCGTTGCCATCGGAGAAGAGCCGCAGCGGACCCTTGCCACGAATGACGTCGAAGCCATCTCTCCAGGCTCCAAGGAAGGCGGCCCTCCTATCCCTCCTGCATCCACCTTCTGGTAGCCGCCCTCCGGGGTCATCTCGGCTCTCTCTGTTCGCCGCCCTCTGTTCGCCTCTCGTCTCTCATCTCCCTCTGTTGCCGCAGCCATCTCGGGTTGCCTCGGCTCGCAGTCGGCCCTATTTTACTCGTGGTAAGTTCACATCTCCTCACTTCATTTTTCTGTTAAGGTTACATAGAGTGATATTCTATCCATCTAAGAAACCAAATGAATTGAAGGTGGGGGAAGCAAATTGACCTGGGCAAGTTGCAATTTCTGGGCGAAGACCCCCAAAGAGGGCTCTGCAGAGAAGCTCAATTTCTTGAGCTTGATGAGTCTGCAGGTTTCAAGATTGGGTTTCTGCTGTATGTCAAGTGATTTGGGGCTTGACATTGTTGAATTTGATTTGAGCGATTGATTAATGTTGCTGGATTTGAGTTGGGGGGGGGGGGGAGTGATAATGTCAGTGGGAAATTAGTGATTTGGGGCTTGACATTGTTGAATTTATTTTCTGTACAGTGATAATGTCAGTGGGAAATTAGGGATATTTTAAGGATAAATGCACTAGAAACCCAAGCAGTCATTTGGAGAGTACTTACATATTATATGTCTGAAACTGCTCGACTTCTAGAACAATAGTGATTAATCTGCCAAACAAACCTTAATTGTTGTTATTTGCAGGCTTTATACTTGAACTGTCCAGATCTCAATGACTTGAACATGAACTTCTGTACAAATTTGCATCCAGGTATATTTGTTTAGTGACTCTTTTGTTTATGATGGAAATTGAGTTAATGTCGGTAGCCTTTTTAGACATTCTTTAACCTTTCTCCTCCACAGATAAATTACTTCTCCGGTGCCCCAACCTGGACAGTGTTCATGCAGCCAGCTGCTTGGATGCACTAATAAGAGCCACTGAAAGCCAGGTATAGTGATTGAGAATCTGAAATTTGCTTTATATTCCACTTTGTTTGTTACATCTATCATGTTGCTCCAGTAAACATTATCGCTTTGCAGAAGTATTATCCCCACATTTTCTTGCATCTCAAATTTTTTGATGAGATAGGTTTAGTTTAGGCGAACGAAACTACTTTCTCAACTAGAGCTGTTCGGTTGGGTTTTATTATATCAACTTGATACTTTTGTGATTAATCTGCCAAACAGACCTTAATTTTCTCCAGGTTTTTTATGGCTTCATTTTTGTCTAATTATCCTTCTTTAGTTATGTTTGGTTGTTGTTGAAATTGAAGATGCTGAGTGAACCTCAGTCACTTTTAGAATGGACTTAAACAGTTAAACTTACTCCTGAAAGTAACAAAGATTTGATTATAGCAAATCACTTAGTTTCATGATGTTTTCTTACTTCAGATGCATTTAATGTTCTATTTTCAAGTCACTCTTCTTGGACACAAGTGCTTGCTAGCTGCTACTTATATTTATCTAACCCTCAACCTTTTACAGTGGGCTATTATTATTTCTTCTCAGCTTAGGTTCTAAGGAGCATAGTTTATGGTGGAAACCCTCGAAATAGGTATGGACTTCTTACTAATTCTTTGTTGTAAGTTTGAACCTGTGTAACTAGTGGAGCCTGGATTGTTGGGTGAGTTATCAGGCCTGATCCAATTCCTAGAGAAGTGCTAAAAATGGAAGTGCTATGGTTAAAAGATGCTAAAGAATTATTTTGTGAATTTGATGTCAAATTGAAGTTTAGTGTGAATTTAGGTCCTTAATGTCATTGTTATTTTTGACATGTTTTTTTTGTTTAAATTCTTGCACTCTCTTCTAACTTAAGGTAAATGACGTGTCTTTGTATTGGCCAAAGAAAATAAACAACTAGTTGCACATTTGAATTTGAAGAACCATGTTGCAGGAAGAGTTGATGACAACCCTTGTGAAATCCCACGCACCCTCCCAACCCAGCTCCTCCCAAGGTAACACCCATGGTTGGCTTCTAGCGTGAATTTGGACAACATTGTTTGGACATGTTTCTAATATATATAAGTATGTTATGTAGATGTGTGGTTGTATTGGACACATTTTGGCCATCTTTTGGACATGTTTTGTGACCTTGTATACATTTTGGTGTTTAATGGTATTGAATGTGTGTAGTGAAAATCGTGTGTTGTGAAATGCTTGAATGGTATTGATTGTGTACATGTACAGTTGTGTTTTTGGTATGGTAAAAAACAGGGGGACAACCACTTACGGTCTATATATTTTTGGATGGTCATTAACACATGCGACGAACATAGACTAATCTCGTCATCTTAATTTTATATAAAAAAACTCGAAATATAATTAAGCGACAAACATACTACGAGATCTCCTCACCTGAGTACTCTGGCAACCAACATATGCACTCTATATTCGTCACTTGATGCATCAGGTGACGAATTTCATAATTCAATCCACCCTGATTATAGTCTCAAGTGACGAACATTTACGTCACTTGATTTGGTAAGCGACGAAATAGTTGGTCACTTGAATGCCCTCTTTGACAATGTTTGTTATCTTTTAGGCGACGAAAACTTGGTCGCCTGAACCGTTCGGGCCGGGCTTTTGTCGGGCTTTGACTTAAATGTGCTGAATCACTTCCAACGACCAACTTTGATAGTGTCGTCACCTAAAATCTCTGGGCACGACGGTCATGCGATCACCATTCAGGTGACGACTATTCGTCACCTGAAGTCTGAGGTGACCCAATTCGACTTCAGGTGACCATTTATGTACGTCGCTTAACTTGCAATTTGGCGTAATGTTGGGCGTAGTGTTGGGTTAACCAAAAACACCACTGTACCCCTCCCATGGATGTCGTTATATATATATGCTCCAAACACTACGTACTGTACCACCCGTTGCAAGGTTGAAGCTAGGTGGATCCATTTTCTTTAATTTGTATGTGTGTGGATCAAAATTTAGAAAGATGGGATATATATTTGAGGGTTAATAAGAATCAACAAGTTTTGGTATCCATTTTTTTTTCTACTATATACTCGTTGAATATTTCTTATTTTTGGAGTTTTGGGTCAGATTTGGATGAGTATCGTAGGCATTATATTTTAGGTATTTGATAAATAATTAATCTAAAATTAAAAACTTGAAACACGGTTTAGGGTCAGATTTGGGTGACTGGATCTACTGGGGTTTTATAATTAATTTAATTTAGTTTGTGGGACAATATTAATTGTGCAGTTGCAAGGAGTGCAAGTTCTGGGCTATGTTACCCGGACACGACTCTTGGCCATTGTATCCCGTATCCGATACGGCCGTATCCGCGTATCCAGCCGGATACGGTTCGGATACGACTGTTGGCCATCCTCATCTTGTAGTGGCTGTTTGCCATTTGAATTGTAGAATTTTATGAAGTTTTTTGTCCTAGATTCAGTATGAAACACTTAATAGTTTTAATGTAGATTCCATTATATATGTTTCGATGATATTTAGGCTTTGACTTTTAAAAAAACATATAATTTATGTTGCCGTATCCTTACCGTATCGTATCCTAAATTTTTTGGATTGCCGTATCCCCGTATCCGTATCGTATCGTACCCCTGTTCCCGTATCCGTGTCCGTGTAACATAGGTTCTGGGTGCACCCAACCTGCAGCCAGCTGCCACAGTACATACTTCATAACGAGCTGCATCAGCAGCATACGCTACAGCTGAAACCAGTGGAATCAGGTGTAACTATCCAGCTGTGTTGCGGTTCAAACAGCGCCGCTGGATGGCACTATGTCTGCAACATCTGCTCGTTTAGCTTTCACATCAAGTGCATCCTCCGCCACTCCAACCAGGACATAGTCGTGCTGGACAAATCCACCAAGCTCTCTTGTCCGAGAGATAATTGAGATCTTGCAGCTGGTAGTTGACGCTTCAGAGTTTGCCGATCTCTTTTTCAATTAATTCTACTTAATCGACATTGTTTCATATCTTTATGGGCCGACTCCCTTATTAATGATATTTAGATTATTGTTATTTCAAATTTATATTTTAAATAATTGTTGGAGTAATCATAGGAGCAGATAACTTCTTTCCTATTTGTATGGATCTTGTATATAAATAGGGCGAATTTGCGGATATATCCTACCCAGAAAAAAGAGTTACAAAAGTACCCCTGTTTCTGCCAAATTGCAGAGGATGTCTATTTGGGCAAATTTGCAATAAAAGTATTGTAAAGTTATATATTTTTTAATTAATATAAATATATATAAATAGGATTTTAGGAAATTTAAAAAAAGAAAAGATTTTTAGAAATTGGAAAAAATAGGATTTTTGGATATTAAAAAACATATATTTTTGGAAATTAGGATTTTCTGAATTTTTTTTAAAAAAAACTAGATTTTCAAAAATTGCAAAAAATAGGATTTTCCGAATTGAAAAAAAAAACAGATTTTTGAAAATTGGAAAAAATATGATTTTCGTAAATTTTTAAAAAATAGATTTATGGAAATTGAAAAAAAACATAATTTTCGAAAACGTATCCTGACATGTGTATAACACTATCATGTCAGTATGTAAATGTCTTCCTGTCAACATTTGTTTTTTTATCCTGTCATATTGAGAAGAATATCCTGTCAATGTCTTATTTTTATCCTGTTAGGTTATAAATTTGTTCCTGTCAAGTGTCGTACAAGGAAACTTTGCATCTTATTCCTTTTATGGAGCGTTGGGAAATTCATGCAATAGTTGCTACTATCACCTGTCACCCACCACAAGTGAGAAGGCCTGCTGGAAGACCGGAGACGAATAGGTTCCGATCACATTGGGAGAAGAACTGGTCGAAGGCTCGAAAGTGTAGCCAGTGTGGAAAGTGAGGACATTATCAAACTAGATGTACAACACCTCAATCATGATCATAGAACCCCTTTCATAATGTATATGCAAACTTTTTAGTTAGGGATTCATTGCCTTTGTTAATTGTCACTTATACATTTTCATTTGTTTAGATATTACTTCACATCCATTGCCTTTGTTGCATTTTTATGAATTGCAAAAAAAAAAAAACTTCTTTTGGTTGATGATTGCATCCTCCCAGGCTCTAATTTATTTCGTGCTCCATGTATAAGTATGTTCATGGCGAATGTGAAAACTTGGGACAATGATAAGAAATTCTGGTTGTGAAACCGTGTTGGTATGTTTCCTGACATGTCTAACAATTATCATGTCAACATGTAAGTACCATCCTGTCAACAATTGTTTTGTCATCCTGTCATGTGGATACGAATACCCTGTCGAAGTAAATTTTTTTTCCCGTCATGTTATAGGTGTGATCAAGTCAAGTGCAAAAAAACAAGCGAATGATATCAAGTGAATCACTCTATGGAGCTCAAGTGACGTTCCACGACTCACGAGAGACCTTCACGAGTTGTGAAAAGTTATTCTGGCTGTTTTATGAGCTGCTGAGAAGTCCCACGACTCATGGGCGGCCCTTCACGATCGACTTACGAGATATGTACCCTAACATGTTTATAAAAATTTCCTGTCAGTATCTAAGGAATATCCTGTCAGGATTAGTTTTTTCATCCTGTCATGTTGATAAAAATACCTTGTCATAGTATTTGTTTTTTCCTGTCGGGTTGTAGGTGTGTTCCTGTCAAGTGTCCAAAACCGACGGTGAATGATGTCCCAACCGAAAAAAAGACTAGGATTCCGGGTGCACTGCACGGCTACGACATTTGCTTGATTGAAGTTGGCTCTATTTTGTAAACCCACGAATGTTAATCCTAAGGTTTTCAACCTAGCATAATATAATACGAGTCGAGTTCCAAGCAAGATATAGACATCTACCCGTCATACACCATCAAACTTCACTACTTTCTAACGCACACTATGACATGGGCATCTAGTCGAAATTCAATTCAGTCAAAGAAAAAGCGAACAACAACATCAATTTGAACAACACAACGGTAACAATCGAACAACATATTGATTTCGAACCGTAATCGATCAAACCTAATCGAACAAACCTAAATAACGTTTTTAAGTAATAGAATAGCTAATCGAACATGAAATCGAAAGAGGTACTCAAACCCAAACTAAACATGGAGTGCCCTCATCGAACAGTTGGTGGAAGAGTGATAGCAACAACCAAACGAAATCCCTTTGGCTAGTCCTCGCTGCTGAGATGGTGGAGTTGATTGCTTTTGCACTGCAGCTTGTTTATTTTCATTGTGAAGGCTCTTTGCAATTGATTTGTCTAGTATAATGCTCAGAATTATCACTCTCCAAATCACTTGCTCGGTACCGGACCACCGAGAGCGATCGTCGTCTCCTATCAAAAGCAACTCGATCTCCCAGTGCTCCCACAGGTCACAGCGCTCTCGTTGCTTCTTCCACTAACCACGCTCTTTCTTTCAAACCCAAGCCCGGAGCCGTGAAATTCATCTACAAATGAAGAAGGAACAACCAATTCAATCCAGCAAGAAAGTGGCGAGAAATCAGATTCCATGGAGAAAAAATTCAGCAATGGTCCACGATGAAAAGCAGCACAAATCTCAGCAAGAAATTCAGAATTAACAACCCAAAAAACAGCAAAAAGTCAGATAAAAAAATGCTTCTAATTCCATCTAAAAAATTTGCAAGAAATAAGAACCAACAGCCCAAAAATTCAGCATGAAAACAGCAAGAAATCAGAACCAACAACCCAAAAAAAACAGCAAGAAATATGAAGCAAGAACCCAAAAAATTCAGCTACAAAATAGAAGCAACAACCAAAAAAATTCAGCAAGAAAACGTGCTCGAAAACACTCGAAACCACAAATCAGAAGCAAGAAAACTCTCAAAAAAATTTCAAAAGCACTCGAACAGAAACAATGCAATTGAAAGAAATAAGAACCAACAGCCCAAAAATTCAGCATGAAAACAACAAGAAATCAGAACCAACAACCCAAAAAAAACAGCAAGAATCCAAAAAATTCAGCTACAAAATAGATGCAACAACCAAAAAAATTCAGCAAGAAAACGTGCTCGAAAACACTCGAAACCACAAATCAGAAGCAAGAAAACTCTCAAAAAAATTTCAGAAGCACTCGAACAGAAACAATGCAATTGCAAGAAATAAGAACCAACAGCCCAAAAATTCAGCATGAAAACAGCAAGAAATCAGAACCAACAACCCAAAAAAAACAGCAAGAAATCTCAAGCAAGAACCCGAAAAATTCAGCTACAAAAGAGAAGCACCAACCATAAAAATTTAGCAAGAAAACGTGCTCCAAAACACTTGAAAACACAACTCAGAAGCAAGAAAACACTCAAAAAAATTTCAGAAGCACTCAAACAGCAACAATGCACTTGAAAACACACTAAATTTAGAAGAGAAATTAGTCCTAGAGCGACATCAGAAGCGAAATCAATCCTAGAAGCATCTACATGACAGCAGTAGCAACTACATGACACAAATCAGTGAAATAGCAAATACATGACAGCAACAACATCTGCTTCGGCATAAAATCAGTGAAATCAAAATAGTCAGAGGGGAGTATCGAACAACATAAAATCAGTGAAATCGCAATGGCCATCGAACAGCCAGCAATAACAACTACATGACACAAATCAAGCCTACGAATTTCTCCTTTGATAGCAATAGATACTACATCAAATAGTCAGCTATAGCAAATTTCTTTAGACTGTCTAGATAATACAAATCAAGCCTACGAATTTCTCCTTTGATATCAACTACATGACAGCAACAACATACTACTCACATATGGAATTGGGATCAAAATCGAATACCAATAACTACAAATCAGGCCTAGAAACAAAAAAAATTCGAATGCTAGAAACTACAATTGAATGGAAATTGAATTTTGAGGGATAAAAATCGAATTGGGACATAAATCCACACAACTAGTATCCAAATCAGGCTCGAGCCATATGAAAACATGGATTTCGGATTTGATTTTTATATTTTTTTTCAAGAAATAAAAGAAAAGTTCGTAAGCTTCAAACGCTTACCATGACAAAACCGTTGCAAGCTTCAAATCACGATTGAGAGACGGGTGCCGGAGGAACAGGCCAAGGCGGCGGGCCAAGCGGGCGGCGGAGGTGGCCGGACAAAACCGGTGAGTGGCTAAGGCGAAGGTTAGGCAATGCGGCCGGTGGAGGCTGCGTTCCCCTCCGAACGGCAGTGATGAAGCTGGCTCCGGAGGAGCCAGTGGGTGGTGGCGGAGGCTGGCTCCGGAGAGCCTGGCTGGCGGCATCCATTGGAGGTGATGAAGGGTGTCAGCGGGCAGCCGAGGCGGCCATTGGATCAAGTTAGAGATTGGCGAGTGGCGACATATGTCGGTGTCGGAGGAGCCGGTGAGCATCTGGATGAACAACTAGTACGAAGAGAAGGTGTCGGCCTGGACGGAAGAGGTCGTGTACGGGCGCTGGGAGTGTTAGAGGCGGCGGCGGCGGTGGAAGGCCATGGGAGTGTTTTAGGGTTTTAGGGAGTTTGCATCTTTTGACTTTACGTAGTCTCTTTTTCTTTTTCTTTTTGTTTTTTTGTTTTCTTTTTCTTTTTCTTTTTTTCGTTTTTATTTTAAAAAATAGGAAAATCTGGTATTTTTCATTTTTTAATTATTCCAAATTTCTTTTTCCTTTTGGTCACATTTGCAATTTTATTAGGCATTTTTGCAATAAAATTAGGCATTTTTGTAATAAAGTAGAAAACAAGACATATTTGCAAATCGCCTTTGGATTTTGGGTATTTTTTGCTATTCTTCCTATAAATAGTCACCAATTACAATCAATCAAAGATACGATATTTTTCCCATCTTTCTATCTTTCTATATGGTATCAGTATAGTTGATCCTGGCAGTACATTTCTCTTCTTCAATGGGTTTTGAATATGCCACACAAATCCCTAACCCCCATGAGCCTACTCTCCGTTTTACCGTAGTTATTTTGTCCAACATCATTAAACTTGACTCAACCAATTATCTCACATGGAAGGTCCAAACCCAAGCAACTCTTGAAGGGTATGATCTCTTCAAATTTCTTGATGGCTCCCATGTTGCCCCATCACCAACCATAACTGCTGCAAACACAACTACAACAACCCCAAACCCTGCTTACTTGACATACAAACGCCAAGATCGGATCCTTTATGGAGCCATTCTTGGTACCTTATCCTCTTCCATGGCATGTCTTATCACAAAAACAACTTCTTCAAAGAAGGTTTGGGACATGCTAAAGAAGACCTATGGCAACAATTCTAGAGGTCATGCCAAACAAATCAAAGAAAGACTTCGCTCGTCTGTTAAGGGATCCCTTACAATCACAGAGTATATGCAAAAAGTGAAGGCATCTGTGGATCTTCTGGCATCCCTGCAAGCTCCAGTTTCCAATGAGGATGTCACTGACTATATGCTCCGTGGTCTTGACGAATCCTACAAACCGGTGGTCCATGCTGTCAATGCTCGGGATGCGCCGATTTCCTTTGAGGAACTCCATGAGAAACTCATTAATCATGAGCTAAACCTGAAGGAGGAAGCTAAGGTCACTCATGGTCCTGCAGTAGCGTTCAACGCTCAGACAAAGCCCAACAAAGGCAAAGGCAAGCCAAACCAAACTCAGTCTAAGGGCAACCCTCTTATTCTTCACTAACCTACTCCTCTCCTAGCAACTGGCAACCCCATACCCGCCCAAACTCCGCTGCTCCACCCGGCAATAAACCCTTTCGAGGGCGTTGTCAGTGGTGCAAAGAAGTTGGTCATGTCCTCTCTCAATGCCCAGTGATTCGCCAACAACATCCCACTCTTGTCCTACCCAATTCTGCTCATTTTTCGGCTACACCGCCCCAGGCTAATGTGACCACCCGACACCAACCTAATCACAATTGGCTAGTTGACAGTGGCGCTTCGCATCACGTCACAAATGATCTAAATAATCTTGCCATTCACTACCCGTATGATGGTCCAGATGAGATGTTCATTGGCAATGGCACAGGTTTAAAAATTTCTCACTCTGGCACTATTTCTTTACCATCTAGTTCTCAAGTCTTTTCACTGAATGATGTCTTGTGTGTACCTTCCATGTCAAAAAATATTCTTTCTGTGTCAAAACTCACTAAAAACAACTCCTATGCTGTAGTGTTCTTATCTGATTCCTTTTTCGTGCAAGACATCAGGTCCAAGAAAATCCTCGTTAAAGGTCCTTGCATAGATGGAGTCTATTTGTGGCCAAGTTCAAGTCCAACTGTCAATTCTCTTCAAAAAGCCAGCCCAGTGTCCCTACATCACAAGCTTGGTCATCCTTCAACCGCAGTTTTTCAACTCTTAGTTAATCAGTTTCATTTAAGCAAATCTAAATTCAGTAAGTCTGATTGTAGTTCTTGCAATATCAATAAAAGCCACAAGCTCCCGTTTTATGAATCTACAATTGTGTCAACTCATCCTCTTGAGATAATCTATTCCGATGTGTGGACATCTCCTATTGTTTCCTACGGTGGTTTTCGATATTATGTAATTTTTGTTGATCACCACACTCGTTACAATTGGTTGTTTCCACTCAAAAATAAATCTGACACTAAACATACTTTCATAAAATTCAAAGCCTTAGTGGAAAATTTCTTCAAATACAAAATAAAAATTCTATACAGTGACAATGGAGGAGAATATATAGCCCTTCGACAGTTTTTGGGACAAGAGGGCATCACTCACTTAACTTCTCCTCCACACACCCCTGAACACAATGGTATGTCGGAGCGAAAGCATCGACATATTGTTGAAACTGGCTTGTCATTGTTGACTCATTCAGGAATGCCCCTTGATCATTGGCCCCATGCCTTGATCACCGCGACATTTTTGATCAATTGGCTTCCAACGCCAATCCTTCAAAATCAGTCCCCATTCTTTCACTTACTAAATATTCCACCGGATTACCACAAATTAAAGAGTTTTGGATGCTTGTGTTTTCCTTGGCTAAGACCCTACAATGATCATAAACTTCAGCCTAAGTCCATTCCATGTGTCTTTGTGGGTTATTCTCCCACACAAAGTGCGTTTCAATGTATGGATCCCATTACTCGACGAATTTACACATCCCGCCATGTCAAATTCGTTGAAGATGAGTTTCCATTTTTCAAAATGTCAAAGGATAACAACACTCCATCATCAACGGGGAATGAATGGTGCACCTTTCACATGCCAATATTAACCTCCCCACCTCAGCATAATCCAAATCCCACCTCTCCACCTCGGCCTAATCCAAATCTCACCTCTCCACCTCAGCCTAATCCAATTCATATCTCTCCACCAATTCACATCCCACCAAATCCGTTAGCTACTCAATTACCGGTGTCTCATGAACTAACTCTTGCTCCCCTTTCTAAAAGCCGGCCTTCCAAAACCACTAAACCACCTCCCAAAAATAACTCACAAAATTCATCTTCAATACCACCCTTACCCCCTACTATTCCAACTAATCCTAATCTGCCTAATTTGAACCCTCATCCAACATTCCATCAAAACTCTCCACCACGTCCAGGGATTGTCACTAGGTCCCAAAATAATAAGACCAAACCCATACAAAAACTAAATCTTCATGTTCAAAAATCTCAACCTCCTTCCATAGAGCCCAAAACCATTACCCAAGCCCTCAAACAACCAGAATGGAGGGAAGCAATGCAGGCTGAGTATACGGCTCTTTGTCAAAACAGAACTTGGGATCTTGTTCCACCTTCCCAGGCTCATAATGCAGTTGGATGCAAATGGGTGTTTCAAGTTAAATACCTCCCAGATGGCTCAATAGACAGGTTCAAAGCGAGGCTACTTGCGAAAGCGTTTCATCAACGCTCGGGCTTAGATTACAAGGAGACTTTTCGCCCGGTGGTTAAGCCAGTGACAGTTTGTGTTGTCCTCACCTTGGCAGTGTCGAATGGCTGGCGTCTACAACAACTAGACATCAATAATGCTTTCCTACAAGGAACGCTGTACGAGGATGTCTACATGTCTCAACCGCCTGGGTTCATCAACAGTGAATACCCTACTCATTTATGCAAGCTTCGCAAGGCGATTTATGGCCTAAAGCAAGCTCCCCGGGCTTGGTATAATGAGCTTAAAACCTTCCTTCTTCACGCGGGGTTTATTAATTCGGTTGCGGATGCCTCTTTGTTCATTTATCGTCACAACCACCAAGTTCTCTACTTGTTGGTGTATGTTTATGATATTATTATTACGGGCAACACATCTATGGTGATTGACAAGCTAGTTGCAGAACTCGGAGCCCGGTTTTCTCTCAAGGACTTATGCCCTTTATCCTACTTTCTTGGTGTTGAGGTAATTCCTTACTATGGAGGAATCTTTCTCTCACAAAAGAAATATATTCAAGATCTTCTTCTAAAGGCCGGCATGGATGAAGCTAAGCCAGTTTCTACGCCAATGTGTACTACCACTTCTTTGCTCAAAACAACTGGGACTCTCTTATCTTCACCGACTGATTATCGAGTTATGGTGGCAGTTTGCAATACCTCGGGTTAAGCATGCCTGATATTGCATTCACGGTGAGCAAGTTATCTTAGTATATGCAAGCTCCAACATCGGCTCATTGGTCTGCTCTTAAACATCTGCTTTGATACTTAGCGGGTACTATGCATCTTGGAGTGCCAATCTACTCTAACACTTCTACAGACCTACATGCCTTTTCGGATGCAGACTGGGCAGGTGACAAGGAGGACTTTGTCTCCACGACGGGTTATCTTCTGTATTTTGGTTGTACACCAATATCCTGGAGCTCGAGAAAACAAAAATCTGTTGCTCGTTCCTCAACAGAGGCAGAGTATAAGGCTATTGCTGATATGTCATCAGAGGTAGTTTGGGTACTTCAATTACTGGCTGAACTCGGCATCAAGCTTTGGAACAAACCTGTCATATATTGTGATAATATGGGAGCTATAAGTCTCAGTTCGAATCTGGTCTTCCATTCCAGGATGAAGCACATAGCAATTGCTTATCACTTTGTCCGAGAACTTATTCACAAAGGCACCCTTCGAGTTAGCCATGTCTCAACTCATGATCAGTTGGCAGATGTACTCACGAAGCCTTTGCTAAAGCCACGGTTTCAAGAGGTTATCTTCAAGCTTGGTCTATCCAATGGATCGTCAATCTTGAGGGGAAATATTAATGATATTTAGATTATTGTTATTTCAAATTTAAATTTTAAATAATTGTTGGAGTAATCACAGGAGCAGATAACTTCTTTCCTATTTGTATGGAGATTATCTTCATATCTTGTATATAAATAGTCACCAGTTACAATCAATAAAAGATACGATATTTTTCCCATCTTTCTATCTTTCTATATCCCTTGTCTCATTTGCCTTTTCTTTTCGTAATAGTAATAGTTTACATTTGCTTCACGTTCTGTCCAAGGGCTGTTTTTCCTTTATTGGGATTGACCGCAGGGGGAGGGCTACCATGTTCCGTTGTTCTGTAGCCCATTTGATTTGTTTATTTTATTTATTTCATTCAAGTCGCCCCAGAGCCTTTCCCACAAATTTTCTTTTATTTAATCTGATCCACTGTGGGGGTGGACCATCACATATCCTACTCAACCCACCATCTATCTCTACTTCACTTATATCCATTTCATATACTTCACTTATATCCATCACTTTTGTGGTCTCCTAGTTCTTTAGTGTTTGTTTGTCTTATGAAGTTTTCCATATTTTGTATTATCGTTGTGTTGAGATGAATCACATAGTTTTATGTTTGTACAATACTCTATAAGTCTACTTTTATTTATCATTTATTATTTAATTTCTGTACATTTTTCGACAATGATAAAAATTATATAGATATAAAAAAATTCATTATTTTTTTTAAATTTTGTACTTGTCACTAATAAGTACAAGTATAAACAATAAGTACAAAATTTTGTACTTATCACTATTAGTGATAAGTAAAAATTTTTTTTAAAAAAAATTTCATGCAAGAATAATAATAATTGACAAATAATATAGAACTACATAAAATAACAACTATCAAATAATTAATTTCAATATAAATAATTCTTTCTACCAAAAAATGATATAACTAAAGTAACACCAATAAAAAAACGCCAATATGGCCCCAAAACAACGCGCTCCACGCGCTATGGAAATACCCGGGTTTGATAGAGCCCCAACCTTGAACAGATCTACTAAAATCCTCTCTGTGATTTGGAACAGCACCCTTGTGTTGCTTTCCCCCTGGATTTCCGATCGCTTAGTTCACCGAAGGGCAAATCATGGCTGGCCTTTTTCGATTTCCCTGTCGGCGCCGAATCTCTCTCTGTCCTGGCTTCGCCCCTTTTGGCCAAGCCCTAACCTTGAGGATGTCCTCTCTCTGTCCGATTCTGGCTGTTGGTGGATAACAAAGATAGGTCTCGGTGTTGTCTGCGCCGCTAAGCCTCCTCCTTGGCCGGATCCACTTCGGCGTGTGATTTTCTGGTCGCTCGCAGTGTGGCCGTGGCACTTCTTTTGTCGTGGCTGTTGGGGCTGGGATTTGGTCCCTGTTGTTTCGCTTCGGCATTCAGTCTCTCCTTTCCCTTCACGGCTCTCGCGTGGATTGTAAATTGAAGCCTTTAAAGGCTGGGTTTGGGGTCAAGTTCTCTCACTCTTCTCCATCTATCCCCCTCCTCGTCTGATTCTCCTCCCCCCCTATCCACTCTGTTTATTTTTTTTTGTTATGTTGTGTTCTATGGATGATCCTGTATCATCTGCTCCAATGGCTACTAAAAAAACAAATGGGTCTGAGAACCTAGTTCTTTCCCCTCCCAAATCCCGTATGGGCCCAAACCCTCTTCATGAGGCTAAACATCTTTTTGGTGATTCCGCCTCTTCTGGTGGTGGTTTTCACTCAGAAGGCCGGAACTCTATCTTGTTGTGGGCGAAAATTGCTCTCGAGGAGCTTCGTTGCTCCGAGAATGGAGGTACAAATCCAGTTGCAAAATCGGTTAAAGGGACCCTGTCTTTATACTGTTTTTACGGAGGAGTTATGGTGATATCCAGGCTCTATTCTTCACAACTAGCTATTACTCTACTTTTATATGTAATTAGATCTTTCATAAAATTCTTACTCTGGATTCAAAGCCGTGGAAAGGCAAAAAAGGAAAAATGGTGGTAGAGGACATTGTCATCCCACTCCCCAAATCCCGCAAGGGCTCGTTAACTCTTTCTGAGGGGATTAATCTCCCCTTGGGTGTGAAGATTAGCATGTTCGATCCATATTTTGATAACAGGTTGGGTTATGTTGAAGTTTCCTTTAATCCTAATTATGCTCAAGGGCTTGTTGAACCTCTTCCTTCTCCTAGGGTTGCTCTCGGTGCACCCACTTTGTCGGTCGGGTCGTCGCTTCTAGGCTTTGGTGGCTTCCCGACCTCCCTAACAGGTAAACACAAGTGTATTTTTGGTGGAAGGACTCTATCATATACCCATCTTTTGGGTGTATGGCTAGTATGAGTTAGTCTAAAGAGAACCTTTTGTGTTATACGAACCAAATGTAGTGCAAGAGGTGTGATTATTATCTATTTAGATGTTGTGATTATGCCTCTTTTCATTATGTATAACTACATGGATAGCTTGTTTCATGTGCAAATAAGAGTTTGTAAATCCTATGGACTGGTTAAGATGGATTTGAATGTAATGACAAATCTCTTTTACATCCATTGTCCGTGTAAACGAATTCAGTGTAAATAAATTTTACACTCTTGTCTCAGCCCGGGCATGGGTATTAATATAACATATGGGAAAGCCGCGTGGTATAAACAGGGGGAAATGAATAAGGGTCTTCAATGGAATTCACAAACCAAGATGTACAAAATGTTTGTGTGTTGTTTCTTAAGCATGAAAAATAAATTTTCTCCTTCACTTAAGTTTCCTAACATAGTTCATAATACAGACAAGTGGGGAAGATTTTGGCTATATATTCATGCCGCCCGCAGCCCATTGATAAATGAAAACCGCTTCTTTGACAACATTAATCGTTCTCAATGGGGTGCACGAAAAAATCAGCTTCACCCTGATTATGTACACCGCTTAGGGAAATCTTCTTTGTTTTCCCTAGAGTTCACTATAATTCCAAATACGATCATGATCTGTTATGTTAAAACTTCGTTTATACGATGGACCATAAAAAACATATTACATCTGGAATTGTCAAGCAATGGTGAGTGCATCACCCTTCACTCTCGGCTTCATACATATAATATGAGAAGGTTATGTTACCGGTCGTCATCGATTATTGGTTTGTATGAAACGATTCTTCCGATGGAGAATCGTCTTCCATGCTTTTATTTTTACAATTTTAGTAATGGCTTTGTTAAGCATGGGGGTGCAACTACGCTAATAAACACATACATTAAAATTTGGTCGTTTGAATGGGCTAATTATAGCCAACTTAAGTGGGATTGCTCATCCAATTTGTGCTGCAATTTTCAGGTGGGGTGCCCTGTATTAGGCCCCGTTCGTCCCCAACTGCTGAGTTGAGGAAAATGTCAAAAATGAAATTAAAATGGACTTTGAAAATCGCTTCAAAAAGGAATCAACTGATGACAGATTATTAGAAGAATTGCTTAATCTTATACAACCGACTATCTCGGGGGAGGAAAATGATTTCCTTATTCGGCACCCGTCCAACAAAGAAATAAAATCTGCAGTATTCAACCTTGGAAAGAACAAATCCCCAGGCCCTGATGGTTTTACTGCTGAGTTTTACAAAGAATGCTGGGACATCGTTGGCAATTCAATTATTAAAGTTGTTAAGGGTTTTTTCTTATCTGGGAAAATCCTAAAGCAAAATAACCATACTTTCATCTCTCTCCTACCAAAAAAAGATAACCCGACGGCCACAAACCATTATCGCCCGATCAGCTTATTTTCCACAATCTACAAGATCATATCTAAAATACTCACTAAAAGGATCAAAGCTATCATTGGAAAACTAATTCACCCACTTCAGGGTGCTTTCGTATCGGATAGAGCTATACAAGATAACGTCCTTATAGCTCATGAAATTTTTCATTCCTTCAAATCTCGAAAGGGCCGATTGGGCTGGCTTGCGATAAAACTTGACATGGAAAAAGCATATGACAGAGTTGACTGGAATTTCACCAACAAAGTTCTCCAAAAATATCCACTCGACTTTCATCTCCTGGGTTATGGAGTGTGTCTCGAGTGTTTTGTTCTCGGTACTAGTAAACAATGGACCAACGAAAATGTTCTTTCCCACACGGGGCATCCGTCAGGGTGACCCCCTTTCCCTTTTCCTATTTATTCTCAGAGCAGAAATTCTAGCGTGAAGTCTTACGGCAGAATCAAATTCAGAAAAAAGTCAAATCGGTTTCTCATTTGGTCGAGGTGGTCCCCGAATCCCGTTCCTCTCCTTTGCGGATGACATTATTATCTTCTCTAAAGGAAGTACTGAGGCAAGACACAAGGTTAGAAAAATAATTGAATCGTAATGTAAAGTTTCTGGTCAAAAGGTTAATTACCATAAATCTAGCTTCCAAGCAACCAAAGGAATTACGGACTCAAAGATTGCCGAGCTTAGTAACTGTCTAAATATTTCAAATGTCTCCTCCCTGGAGAAATATCTAGGTTGCCCCATCATCAATGGTAGAGTAAGCAAAGTCACATTTGAGGACATCATATGCAGATCCAGAGAACAATTAAGTAAATGGCGTGCTAATGCGCTATCACAACATGGCCGCGCCATCCTAATAAACACAAATTTAGCATCCAAACCCCTATACACTATGCAAAACTTCCTGCTTCCAGCCTCGATACATAAAGAATTAGATCAAAAGAATAGAACATTTTTCTGGAATAAGGACCTTCAACACCGTCCACTTATTAGCCGGGATAGGATTTGCAGACCAAAACGAGCTGGTGGACTTGGAATCCGGAAATCAAAAGATATGAATGAAGCCCTCCAAATGAAACTTTTATGGAAAATTCTAGCTGAACCATTAAACGTATGGGTCTCCATTATTAGGAACAAGTATCTCCGGTCTTCTAATTTACTAGAGTATAGGAAAACAGGTGATTCATCGTGGCAATGGGCGAAACTGACAACCCTTATTGATTCCTTCAAAACCGGACTGATCTGGTCGGTAGGTAATGGAAAATCGGTAAAATCTTGGTCAAATAACTGGGTCTCGTGCCTCTCGTTAAATGCCAGGGGTGAATGCCGTCCATTTGCTAATCTTGACGAGACCGTCAGTGAATATATTATGGCCGGCGGATGGTGGTCTGAGAAGCTTTGCCAGGTGCTTCCTCCAAACATTGTCAAAGAAATCCTAGATATTCCTTTGCCGTCTACTCCTTTTGAGGACCGCCTATACTGGTGGCCGGACAGGGAGGGTTGGTTCACCACCTCGAGTGCGTATAAACTTATTTCAGGACAGTCATCTCTGTGTCCTGATCCCAATTTCTGGATTTGGAACCTGGACATCCCACCAAAGATAAAAAATTTCTTATGGAAAATAAGCCAGGATGGTCTTCCCACGGCCGTTAGATTAGCACAGCGGAGCGTTTCGGTTCCCCCCCACTTGTTGTTTGTGCGATTGTGCGACAGAAGATGCTGCCCATCTTTTGTTAGAATGCCAATTCACAACCTCTCTCCTCAGATTCCCAACCGACACCAATACAACTATAGCAGCAATGCTTGAGCAATCAAGAGACATTAAACCAGTTATGGCCTATATTGGGAACAACATCAACAATAAATCCAAAGCTAAGCTAGCATTTTGTTGGTGGACTGTATGGTTTTCTCGAAATCAGCATATCTTCAGGTTAATTCCAATTCCAAGCAGAGATACCATGCTCCACATCATTAAAACACACGAGTTAAATTGGAGCAAATCTTCTAATTTTGAGGGCGGACTCAGCGATGACTCTGACATACAGTCACGAACCAAACCTGATAGACAACAGAAAACGAAACACACAAACATTAGATGGCGTAAGCCACCCAGAGGAACTTTCAAATGAAACTTTGATGGTTCTTCCCTCTTAGACATGGCAGCACAGCTGGGACTATTATCCGCGACTGGGAAGGTCGGGCAATCAACATAGGATATAAAAAACTCGGTAAGCAAAGCCCATTAAAAGCTGAAGCTCTTGCTTTAAAACTCGGGGTACAGAATGCACTAAATTTACCAATTACCAAACTTCAAATTGAGGGGGACTCTAGAATAATTATTGACCATCTCAACAGCAAAACAAAATGTCCATGGGAAATCGACTTATTCTGTCAGACATTACTACTATGTTAACAAATCTGGAAAGGGTTTCTTTCCTCCATGTACCCCGAATAGGCAACAGAGTGGCAGATAAGGTTGCACACCTTTGCCACTCTGCCTGGGGTACTAATATTCAGAATAATCCCGGTCTTCTTGACCTCATCCGAAAGGATGCCTTCGGGTAGAGTCTTCTCTCCCGAAACTTTTCCTAATAAAAAAAAATAAAAAATAAAGTAACACCAATCAAATGTTTATATATGTGTTAATATTATTTAAAGTATGCCTATGAAATAATTTTAATTTATATTTTTATTAATTAATATATATACATGGAGATATTATGTCTTATAATAATTTTTATAAATTATGAAAATATATTATTTAAATTTTTTTGGCAACAAATTTCTTTCATAGACTTACTTTTCACACATATAGTTAAAGCCCTAAACGATGAAAAGAGTTCCCAGCAGTTTCTGGTTTCAAGTACATGACAAAAAGAAAGATGATCCCATGAAAAATGAACCCAAAGAAAACTTGAAAATAGAAAAAGGAAGACACCTCAGAACAAGGAGGCAAAAACCACAACTGGATCGAAGAATAAGGCAAAAGAAATGCAGCTTGTGCCTACTAATGACACGAAGGTCGTGGCAAAATTCAGGAAGTCTTTTTCTTATGATCATATTGATGTAGATGAGAATTGAATATGAAAATATATAAATATAAAAACAAGCAACCACTCTATCCTATAAAATAAATTCAAGACACCCCCACTGTAGTGTAGAGGAATTAGGTTCGATCCACGAGAAAGTATGTCAACGGATCCAAAGTAGCCTTCAAACAACGTTTTATTGTCGATCAGAAGTCACTCGACGTCGACTGGAAGTAGTCGATATCGATCAGGGACAGTCGATCTCGATCTCAACAACTCAGCAACAGGTTCCAGAAGCCCTCGATGTCAAACAGAAGACCTCGACGCCGATTACAACCTGCACAACACAGAAACAATGAACTAAAAGCAATCGACGTCGACTAAGGCTAGTCGATGTCAAGTAAGCAGAATAGTCGACCGACTCAGAAAACTGTCAATCGATATAAGGTAGTCGATGTCGACCAAAGGCAGTCGATATCGAGAGCTAAAACAGTAACTCAAAAGCGTTGACAAGGGTTGCCGAAGAATAAAAGGATGGAAAAAGATGCAATGGTCTAGAAAAGTAAGGGGTTTTGTTTCACACACACGAAAGGCTCAAGTAATGAATGTAAACAATATGAGAAAAGATCTTTCAAAGCCAGAGTTTACCACGACAACAACCATGTAAGCATAGTCAATAAATGATCAAAGAAGCATGCTTTATCGATAAAGGAAAAGACTTTCATCAAATCCAGCAACTTAGATCAACAAATCTCATGAAAAAATTAACCTAGTTGATGTTTATCCTTTTCATAAATAGTGTTTATAAACCTTCGAACAGAAACCCTTATTACTACCCAAGTTTTGCAACATGAGTTCTTCAAATTCGCATTCAAAGGTTAAACACAAGGTAGAACAAGATAAAACAACTTCTTCAACAATCCATCAGTCACACAAACATGGCTATTGTTGGGCTCACCCCAATCCTAGAAGAAAAGTGACTACTCGCTCATGGTAGAAGAAAGCATGATTGAAATAAGAAAGAAACTAACTTGCATTAAAAATAAAACCTTCGAAGTCTTCACAATCGTAGCGCCAAACTCTCGCAAGAATGCCAAAACTCTAAAGCTTCAAAACCCTAAAGCTCTCTATTGCTATTGTTTGTAATTGTATGTTGGAATGAATAAAAAAACCAGCCCTATGTAATGGCCCAAATATAAATATTCGGGTTACGTTTCGAAGGTTAGATACCTTCGTTCGGATCTTGCAATCCAGTTACGGGTCGAGGTTTCAAAACCTCAAGTGAGAGCATTTAAAGCGGGGATTTCGAACCCCAAATCAAGCGTAGGGTCGTTGGGTACCTTTAACCTGTCCTATGTGACTATATTGCTAAATTCATTTTGTGTAAATCGACGAAAAATAGAAATAGAGTACAACTTGCCACGGCGAGGCCGGGTCAAAACCAAAACATGAAATCTCCGACAAGCGAAATACGTAAGCCATGGTGGATGGTGAGTTCAATTCGATCGCTGAGAAAATCCCCGTCATAGAAGCATGGAGCATACATGATCTGCAAACAAACCTAAAAAAATATGTGCAGGGCATGGGATCAGACCGAGGCCCTATCGCACTCTATTCCCACAAGCAGGCACATACATACGCTATACAAAATAAAAATGCTTCTAATTCAGTGCGAAATATTTAAACACGCAAGTATGCTGACAATTTATATGTGCAGGGTTGGGTTCAGGTGAGAAGCACTCTACCAGTGAGAAGGAAAGAAGCAATCTCAATGGTTCTAATTGATTAAATTAATTACAAAAAAATTTCGGAGCCCGCGTGCGTAATTGTCCCAACACACAACGCACCACTCCCCCACCCGCGCATTCATGTGCGTGTCACACGCGCCTGATTACTTTGAATTCCCATTACATATTTACAGTGTATTTATGAACAGCAAAATGGCATAAGTTTGGGGGATTTGAACCCCAGATTTCCACCTTCCCACCAAACACTACAATCAATTTAGCAACTTAACTTTCTTATTTTTAATGCTTATTTGTTTTACTTTACTCTAATTATTATTAAAGGTTCTATAAAAAAATATTATTAAAGGGTTTTACTTACCTAAAAATTGAATTACCGCATTTAATTTATATTTTTTCCTAATTATAAATTAAAAAATTAACATCTAATTTATATTTCACCCTAAAATTTGTACAATTTTATTCATAGTGGTTCTAGTGGTTCAACCATTTTATTTGTAGTGGTTCAACTATTTTATTTTTAGTGGTTCAGCCTTTTCACTCTTAGTGGTTAAGCCATTTTACTCATAGTGATTTAACTATTTTATTTGTAGTGGTTCACCATTTATTTATAGTGTCAACCATTTTATTCATTTTTAAAAATAAAACGATTCATGAACCAATACTTTTTATTTGATGAACCAATATTATTTATTTGATGAACCACTACTCTTTATTTCCTGAACCACTACTATATATAATGAACCACTTGGTATAAAAACCCTGAACCACTTCATATTAAACCACCGAACCACTTGATATTAAAGCCCTGAACCACTTGTTTTAAAGGACTGAACCATTTGGTTTAAAAATCCTAAACCACTTGGTATAAAAACCCCTAAACCGCTTGATATAAAAACCCTGAACCACTTCGTATTGAATCCCTGAACCACTTGATATAAAAAACCCCTGAACCACTTGGTATAAAAATCCTGAACCACTTGGTATAAAAATCATAAACCACTTGGTAGTAAATCCCTGAACAACTTGGTATTAAAGCCCTGAACCACTTTGTAACGGCCCGGATATAAATACCCGGGTTACGTTTCGAAGGTTGGTTACATTTGTTCGGATCTTGCAATTCGAGTACGGGTCGAGGTTTCAAACCTCAATGGATCAGTATTTAAAGTGGGGTTTTCGAACCCCAAAACAATCGAAGGGCCACTGGGAACCCTTAAGCTGTCCTAAGACTATATCGTGGAAGTTCATTTTCGAAACTGGTGAAAGCGGAAGTAAAGTACAACTTGCCATGACGGAGCCTGGTGAAAACCGAAATCATAATCAAATAACACTTAAGCCAAATTAGCGGGTTAGTCCGGTTCTTCGCTTTCGCCTAGGAGGATCCCTCGCTATAGAAGCACAGAGCAGCAAAAGGGCGGGTACCTAAGTCTATCCACGAAGTCAGGCCCAGAGACGCATGCGGGCCCTAAAGACCTCGCTGAGGACATATAATACGCCTATACCTAGAATAAAGGATGTTCTAATGTAGTACGGAATTTAAATCACACTATCATGCTCCTAGTTTATATAATATGCAGAAAAGAACTGTAAAGGCGCCCAAAGAATGCCAAGTGGCATATCCCTCTCCTACCTCTACACCCCTTCCCGTTAGTGCAGAGACTGACCAGTTCGATGCTATAGCATATCATATCTCATCATCATATCATATATCATGCTCATGCCCGATGGTGCTGGGCTATCTCATCATCATGCTCATATATCGACAATACTGACTCAGGGCACCCGATGAAGCTGGGCTACCCTATGACCCTAACAAAGACTCTAAGACTCACAGATAACGGCCATTCTCTTTTCAAACGCATAAAGAATAGGGATGCTCATTCATAAGTGCAATTCCTAAGCATGATACTACATGGCATGCTTTTATGCATATGCAACACCTACATACTATATGACACATCAGGCATGAGGTCCGGGTTACTGAGTAAGCTCTTGTATGAAACTTACATGGAGGCGCGCAGAATCCAAGCAATCAACACCAATAATAAGCAATGTCCAATAGATCACAAATCACCTAATAAACATACAAATATGCATAAGTCTATCTAAGTCACACAAGGCGGCCCTAACTATCATACATAGCTTCACATATCTCATTTCAAATTATTCCATCTTATCTCATTATGCTCATATCATGTTCATCTTATCTCAACATATAATATCTCGTCCATCATCTCATCTTGCATCATCATATAACATTTCATTAATGTCATCATCTCAACTCATTATTATATCAATCCTTTTAGAAAACATGTATCATTTTCTTGTATATGAGTCATATTCATACTCTAATTAATCATCATATACCATATCCATAATCATGCTTATCAATTATATAATATAACACCACGCTTTACTATAATAACACATCATAGTCTCACATCATAATTCACACATCATAATTTGCATTTAACACTCGTTTAAGTTATCAAGTTATCCAACAAGTTAGACAAAGCAAGACACTTTCCCAATATTTTCCAAAACTCTTCTAAAATCTCAATTTAGATCAAATCATTAATCAAAACACTTTCCAAATTTATACTTAACCCAAAAATCCATTTATAAGGCATTATTCTTAAATCAGCTTATTTTATCATTTTATCAAAACAAATCCGACAAGGTTTGTATATTTCCAAAATTCATCTTTTAACCTTATTAAATCCATTTCCATTTCTCAAAACAATTTCCGACATTTGAGGAACCCTTTTCCAAATCCTTTTTCCCAATCCAAAACCAATTAATATAATATATTATATCCCACATATCTTAACATTTATATCAAATATATAATTCTTTAAAACTCATTTTAAATATCAACATTAATACTATACACCATATTATATTTGTAACGGCCCAGATATAAATACCCGGGTTACGTTTCGAAGGTCGGATACCTTCGTTCGGATGTTGCAATTCAGGTACGGGTCGAGGTTTCAAACCTCTAAAGATCAATCAGTATTCAAAGCGGGGATTTCGAACCCCAATCAATCAAAGTCACAGAAATTCAATTTAAACGAAAGTAAAGCGGAAGTAAGGTTTAGATACAAGAGCCACAACAGAGCTGGGTCAAAACCAAAACATATATTCTAAAGTCGTATAGCCAAATTAGCGGGGTTAGACAGATTCTTTGCATCGCCCGGGGGATTTTCCCATGCCATAGAGACAGGGAGCAATCATACCTAAAAACAAGTGGTGGGAGCGGGATCAGACCGAGACCCCAACACACCATGTCCCGCAAGCAAACATACACATACGCTAATATAAAGATGCTTTGATGTAATGCAGAAATTTAATCACACTAACATGCTCCTAATTTACAATATGCGGAAAAGCACTGTAAAGGCGCCCAAAGAATGCCAAGTGGCGTATCCCTCTCCTACCTCTGCACCCCTTTCCGTTAGTGTAGAGACTGGCCAGTTCGGTGCTATAGCATAGCAATATCCTTGTGGTGGTGCACTAACCACGACATCATCATATCATATCATATCATCTCATCTCTTGCCCGATGGTGTTGGGCTATCATATCATATCGTCTCATCTCTTGCCCAATGGTGCTGGGCTATCATATCATGCCTATATCGACTCGATAGACTCAGGGCACCCGATGGAGCTGGGCTACCCTATGACCCTAACAAAGACTCTAGGAATATCACAGATAACGACCATTCTGTATTCAAACACACAAAGTAACCGAATGCTCATTCATAAGTGCAACCTAGCATGATACTACATGACATGCTTTAATGCTTATGCAACACCTAGTATGTCATATATTCACAAGCAGGTATTCTCTTTCGAATCTGAGTAAGCCCATAAAGGAACTTACCTGAATAAGCCGAACAGCAGAGAAACAAGGCAGAAGCAGAGTCCAAGTAATGAATCATCCAACAGTAAGCAATGTCCAACATATCACAATCACCTAATAACATACAAATGCATAAGTCTATTTAATTCACACAAGGCGCCCCTAACTATCATACATGTCTTCACATATCTCGTTTAAGATTATTCCATCTTATCTCATCATAATTCAAATATAAGTCCATGTTCATCTCATCTCATCATCTCATTTTCAAAACAATCTCTCAAAGAACTCAACTTAGAAAATCAAACAATTCTTTTAAAATCGCTTATCCAAATCCCGACATTAAACATTTAAGCCTTAAAACCAACTTCCCAAAATCATATTATAGAAATCATTCCGGCATGTTTCTTATTTCAAAAACATTATATAAATAAATTCCAATATTAAATCATCAAAATAATCCTATGTTCACGAATCATATTTATAAATCAAAACCCATATTTCAAATTTCCTAAAATCACAATTAAAACAACACTAAATACCTATTTCAAATAATGCCCATTTAAAACCATGTTATAATATAATAAAATTTCAGAATTCATATTTAACACAAAATCTCAAGATATAATAATAATAATAATCCATTTGAATACACATATATAATAACTATATAACAACATAAGGTATAATACATTTAACATAATATATAAAACAACACCCTTTAAATAAAACAATCCAACCCAATACCCAGAGGCCCAAAATTCGGATGGAAATAAGCCCAACTCGGAAAATCGACCCGGATCCAATAGAAAAGGGGAAACCGGATCTGATCTCTCCCTAAGTCCGAAAATCCATGACAATTAAATGGTAATACCCGGATGGACATAATGAAACACAGCCCACCAGAAAGGAAAAGAGGCCCAAAATAAAAGGCCCACTCCCTACTCTCTTATACCCAGCCCGGATAGAAATAAAAAAGAGGGCCCATGCCGCTGACATGGCAGAACATGTGTCACGGTGGGGGCCCACCTCCTACCTCCTTCCTCCCCAATCGGCAAGAGCAGAAGAAAGAGTACAGCTGCCGCTGCGCTTTAGAAAAAAATGGAGGAGGAGAGAGCTCGGAGCTCGCCGGCGACGGGTAATTGCTCCGGCCACCTTCCCGATGCCAAGGAGATGAATCGAAAAAGAAAGGAGAGAAGGAGGAGTTCTCACCGGGAGTGTTCGAGCTTTCGCCGGAGGACATTCGTCGGACCCGATGTGGCTTGCTGGTGTCGGCTTCATACCGGAGGTGACCTGGGACGAGGGGAAGGGGATTAAAGGCGAATCTTTGTGTTGTTGGAGCTGGAAGACGGTGAAAGGAATGGATGTGAGAATCTTACCGCCACAAATTGAGAAAACAAAGGTGGGGAGGTCGGGGATGCGCTTGGGCTCCGGGAGACCTCCGACTGCTGCCTCTGGTGGCTCCGGAAGAGGGTGGTAAGTGTTCCCGCTGTTGGCTAACAGAAAGAGGACGAAAGAGGAAGTGATGGGGTGGCTTGTGACGTCTCGGCAAACAGGGGAGGAGGGTGGAGGCCGCGGTGGCGGCGCTCTGGGGTCTGGTGATGGTGGCGGCGGTGTGGTGGTGGCTGTGGAGGCTGGTGAGCCTGTTGGAATGGAGGGCAAATGGGGCTCTTGCCCTCGGCAACACCAAAGGGGAGAAGGG
This sequence comes from Persicaria maculosa, assembly GCA_963922045.1. Classification (NCBI taxonomy): domain Eukaryota; kingdom Viridiplantae; phylum Streptophyta; class Magnoliopsida; order Caryophyllales; family Polygonaceae; genus Persicaria; species Persicaria maculosa. Next base: position 16,288,069 of record OY998257.1, on the reverse strand, counting down.
ATAAGGGTTTGTTAGGGGTTTTGTGTTTGTGTGGGTATTTGGTGTTTTGTTTCAAAATGAAAATGGGTTGGGGTGGGTTCTGAATTGGTTTTGTGGGTTGCAAAATAGAAAGAGTGGGAGAGAGGGGAGGCTGAGAGATGCAGGGTGGGATGGGTGAGTGTGGTGAGGGTAGAAGACAAAAGGGAGGGGACCATTCCATAAATGGGCAGAATTGAGAGAGAGAAGAGAGAGAGAGAGAGAGGGAGAAAAGAGGTAAAAGAAAAAGGGAAATCAAACTAAAAGAAATTGGTCTACTAAAGAATTCAAATTAGCGGAATAGACTCGAAACCCGCTCGCCGGATCGAATCCCGACTAAATCAAATTTAATCAAATTTCAATTCAATTTCAAGATAAACGGAACTAAATTAATTTTTTTTCTTTTATCAATACTCGGAGCTCGAAAGCGGAAATCAAGTCCTGTCAAAATCCAAAATTAAAATGATGCCGGAAGGATTTTAAAATTGAACTCGTGCTCGAGGACGATTTTTCTCCGCTTTTACAAATTGCAATAAATAATAACATATTTAATTAAAATAATAATATAGTATATATAAAATATATATTCAGTCTTTACATTTATCCACCTCTAAAAACAAGTCTCGTCCTCGAGACTAAAATCATTTTAATGTAATGAGAAGAAGTTTGAAATCGGTGAGTCCGAGGACCATGTCCAAGGATCTTGTAATCATCTCGGTTGCGTCTTCCGGGATTCTCACAACATCCTAGCCACGGTCGTGACATCTCCAATTGGTCTTGTCAAGTGTGTAATAAGCGCCCTTATCACATTCTCACTTTGACTTTTCGGAAGTACCACAACTCTAAAAGTATTATAGCGTCCCGACTAGGTCTTAGCAAGCAATCTATAAGCACCCCTATAAAATGCTTGTATCCACTTCGTGAGACCTCATAATGTAAATCCAGTTCGTGAAACCTCAAAGCGTTTTGTAAATAGAAAGATTGTCATCTAAATCGTTGAAACTCTCGACTTCTTTAAACCCAAAGTTGGTCCTTTTCAAAACCGCTCAAAATCTTCAAATTCAACGTTTAATCAAGCAGCTTTACACCAAAACAAGTCAAATCCTTTCAAATCAAGGTTTCACCAAAATCTTCCAAAAACCAAATTAGCTTCTCGCAACCCAATCAATCAAATTCAAAAGGTAGGAGGTGGAATCATCCACCTCTAAGGGCTAATCCCATATTCTCTTCCTAGGTTCCAAAGTCATTTTATCATCATCCTCAACTCAATATCCGCATAATTAATCAACTCATCGACTCATAACATCATCAGCATATGGGATTAGCCCTTAGATGTCATGAAGTCAGCACGCCACTACAAGTCGAATCTCACGATCGCATCTCAACATCGCAGCACAAGTGGAACCAATCATAACAGGGGTTTTTCACTGAATGAATACTTAACTCACCTAATCATCTTATCAATCTATCCGAATTCTATTCTGCATTGTCATAACAGATTTAGCATGTCAATTCAAACATTAGCATGGTAAAGGTAGTCATAGCAGAATCTCAACATAAGGTCAACAGACTAATGTTAATTGTCAACACATTAGCACACAAGGTCATGCCATTGAGCTTAAGCAAAGGAAAGATCTAACCATATACCAAGCATCAAAATGCTAACATACTCATAAAAAATCATTTCAACTCCTTACAATACCATATAACGATCATCTAGTCATCAGGCAACATCATCTCGTATATACACATAAGTCATATTCCTCACTTACCTATTCATAATCATGCTTATCAACCATATAGTATAACATCATGCTTTCACATAATCAACACATCGTCATTTCATGATTCATACAACACATCAGAACATGCTTCCAGAACAACATAGTAGGAGAGCAATGTGTCATTATATCATGATCATAGTTGTCACTACCAATTATATTTCAGTATGGCATATCAATATATAATATCATGTCATATCAGGTTTATCACGGTCGCTTTCTAACATCATGCCAGTTCGTAATCAAATAATCCAGAAAGTTTTGCACATTTTACCAGTTAAAATAAAATGCAACCCCGCTCGGTCGTCTGCACTCTCAAGCCAAGGCCAATCTTCATCTAGACCTACCCCATCCACTCGGATACTACCCCACAGAAGAAACCCCAACTCATTTCGATCTTTAATCTCACACCTCTTCCCGCCAAGCACTCTCACTAACAATCCACCTCTAAGACTCCAACTCCTATCTCTAACCTCACACTCGAGTACCTTCGCATATTATATCCCCAATACTCTTACAAGCCATTTCTTACACTTCCCATACTACCTAAGACATCACAAGCATCATGCCCTTCTAACCACACCTCTGCTATACGAATTTCCCCGATCACCGCCTAGTCGACCTATTCCTATCCATGCCCGCACCTAAGATTCATCTAGAAGCTCGTCGGAACTACTAAGCATTACCTCTTATAATTCCCGAACTCACTCGGTCCAACCTAAGTCAACACCCCTCTTCTACAACTTTCCCCTTACCACCGTCGATCATTCTAATCACTCAAAACCTTTCTCCACTCTCTGACCACTCTACCAAAAGGACCTCACTCACATGCTCAAAGAAGAAGCAATCATGGACATTATTACACATAAGGACTACATCATATCAACTAACATTTATATCAATAGCATTAGTAGTTCATCATTAAACATTGCAACATGTATAAAAAAGTCTAAATTTACCGTCATGCTCAACGAGTATTGTAAAACATCATATATGAATATGGTCAATTAAAGCTAGCAAGTTTCATCATAATCTTAGCTAATAAACAGTTCAGATTCTCGGCATCTGCAGTTCATACTTTTTATAGGCAAAGGAATTTAGATCATGCTTAGCAACTCAAAGTAGCATCACATCAAGTCATTGTGGCACATTAGGACTGTCAGGCATCGAATCATAAATATCATCATAGACAACGGATAATCAGGAAATATTCATTACCAAGTCACCACATCAACACGCAATTTTCAACATCAAGTCAGTGCGATATCACCATCAACAAATTCAGAAAGGATTAGCAATCCGAATAGAGGACACTCCTACTTGCAAGTCATATCGTACTCAATAAACCGTAAACCTCGAATCAAGCTTGTTCCATCGACATCGTCGATCTTGAGGCCCGTGGGTTATGGGCCCACGCTTCCGCTGCGCTGCTCTATCGCTATTCGACTTCCCGATCCCTTTTTCCATGCGGTCGCTCGTCCAATGTAACGCGTAGGAGTCCAAGTTAGCGGAGATAGGAGAGTGACAAGGGCGGACGACCTAATGTTTCTTTCGGAGATGAAATAGACCAAAGCTAAAGACGACATGACTAGAGATAAGACTCCGGCTCGGGAATAGTAACGATGCCTTTATGGAAGTCCATTAGGTTACAATTTGTGACAAACAAGCACGAATTCGTCATGGAGCATATCAATCACATTAATCCACACTAACATGTACCTATCTCAAGGAATAACGACATACGCATTCATTCTAACGGCACAATCGAGTCCTATACTAATGCATGTGAAACAAGCTAGTAGTCTATCATTCCACGGAAGCAGATATGCCTAGCAACTTCAAGAAAGCTATGCGGAACTAACAATGATCATGTATGATTCGAAGTCATGCGGGATTTAATTGAAGATAACGAGCATCATGTATATGATCAATGTAAGAGCATGGTATACACATCAACAATGAGTCTAAATATATCAAGACGAGGTTTATCATAACACCCAACTAAGTGTCATACGAGAATATATAAGAGCGGCATAGTAACTATCACATCTAACAGCAATGATCATATAGTAGGTTAAGAATGACATGTAATCATATGACGAGATACATTTAGAAACATAGGTTCTACATGATGCTAGTGATACATGATAAGACAAGGGCATAGTCAAGAGTCGTCTAAAAGAATTCGACATAGTGTTCATAGGGCATGAGACATCATTACAGAGAGTAACAAGGAGGACATCACCAACAATAGATTATAAGTATGCTAGGATCAAACTTATCATGGTGCACATAAAATTGTATAACAACTATCACATTATAGGACAAGCATATTCACGTAATAGAATAAGCATGGCAAGTCACCATTTAGGGACTCATATTGGAAATCATAAGTCCTACAGGATGCTACTAGCACGTATCAAAACATGACTACAACCAAGGTTATTTGAATAGATTCATTCCAACATTTAGGTGTCATGCGTATGTGAAATCACAACATAGCGTGGTGTGTGATCATGCGAGGTGTCGAGTCATAGGTTCATGCAAGCACGAGAAGACATCATAGAGTAATAGACATTTTAACCATGTAAGCATGCTAGGTTTAACCATCACGGAAAGCAAGTCGATCATCAAATTCAACATTAATCTCACCAAGATGAGCAAAACATTTTAAGAGGATAGGAAGAGGGAAGAATCACACTATCAGGGACCTAGCTCAAGAGAAAGTCAGCAATAACGTAGGCACGGTACAATTTCGCACAGGTCACAATCAAGGATCCTACATGATGCTAAAGGCTTAACATGCATACGATACATGCATGCAACTAATCATGACGATGCGTAAGAAGTCAACTCACTCACATTCCAATGATACAGAAGCATGAGGAAAATTTAACGATGCATATCACGAGTCTAAGTAATGGGCAATATGATTAGGATACGGGCACGAGTGCAATCAGCACATACTAGGATAAACATGCATTCATCAAGACTCCATTATACCACATATTCTCCATTCAACTCAAGTAACACTCCACAATATAATTTGCAAGATAATCAACAACAGTTAGTCCGATGAATACAAAATAGATGGGCATGCTATAGATTCTTGTTACAAAAGGAATAATAAGCATCGACACGTCATCACCTACCATGCTAAGGAGATCATTTATATGCATTCATACAAGGAAGAGCTTATCACACTATCATGGACCTAGTTCGGGAGAACAACAATCATGCAGGTTCATATCATGGGGTTCAAGATTCCGATCAATCATACGATCAATAGGCCAAGTAAACATGCTATAATAACATACAATCATGATATAGGGAAAGACACAACACAAGACTTAAGCAATGTGACCAGCATGGATACAAGATGTCATACAACCACGAATTTACATTAAGGATCATCATCATAACAGGTTCTGAGAATTACGTAGCATATAAGGCATGTGGACATCAAATTATAACACGTATTCATGAAGTAAAGGACTCACTCTATTATGATACTAGAACTGAACGATCACACTATCATGAACCTATTCATAGGGAGGACATCAATTATACAACTTCCTAGCATATGACATATATATTGGTGTCCTAGTATGACAAAGCAATATACTAAGTAGATCATGTCGGGATGATATGAATATAACAAATGTAGCTCGAACCCATACGATGGTCATCATGAACGTCAAGCATGTAAGCACAGCTTCAAACTAAGGATCAAAGTTTAGGTCAAGGAGTAGTGCATATAGAATCACACAATCTTGGATAGAGCAATCAAGATAATCCGATAGAGGTCCATAAGGGCAATCATTGGCTCTTCCCAACTGACTCATCACCCATCTTTCCCGTGGGATCTTGGTACGACTCTTCGTGACAAGAAGACATTGATGGATCGTCATAAGAATTGATAAGGGCAGCCCCGTAAACATCTCACTCTTTATCTCGGAATTACATCAAAGACCGCCTTCCAATACTCTCTCGGACAACCCTCATATTCAATCATGATTCCCGACACAATGTGTTTACTAACCCCATTTCCCCGTGGAAGACACTGACATCCGGGAGAAAGACTCGCTAGAACCGTCAAGGGGTTAACATAGTTGAAGGGGTCGTCTAACACAAGCTTGGCTTGACCATATGAGAAGAAGAGTACTCCCGCTATCCCGTTCGCACAGATCGTTCAATGTTCATTCAATAGTTAGGACATACCAATCAATCTTTAGCATATCAAGCACTCAACATAGAATCAGTTAATGCCAAGTATAACGGCCTCCTTGGAGTCTTCTCGATCCATCGGTAAAGAACAAGCTAATATTTCGCCTACCCATTCCCAACCACATCCAATAGGGATGGTCTAGCGCCTTTTCTACCCTCTCGATCCTTTATTAGTTGGTTCTCCTCTTTTATCATAAGCCAAGTTCACATTTAGTCCAATTGATTTAGGCATATTAAGTTCATTTTGCCCCTTTAAAACACTTTCAAATCTTTTGAAATTCATGGGCGGTTTTCCAAAACATACACTCGACCCTTGCGTACACGAATTGCACAACCTCACTCTGATACCAACTTTGTAACGACCCAGATATAAATACCCGGGTTACGTTTCGAAGGTCGGATACCTTCGTTCGGATGTTGCAATTCAGGTACGGGTCGAGGTTTCAAACCTCTAAAGATCAATCAGTATTCAAAGCGGGGATTTTGAACCCCAATCAATCAAAGTCACAGAAATTCAATTTAAACGAAAGTAAAGCGGAAGTAAGGTTTAGATACAAGAGCCACGGCAGAGCCGGGTCAAAACCAAAACATATATTCTAAAGTCGTATAGCAAAATTAGCGGGGTTAGACAGATTCTATGCAATCGCCCGGGGGATTTTCCCACGCCATAGAGACAGGGAGATATTATACCTAAAAACAAGTGGTGCGAGCGGGATCAGACCGAGACCCCAACACACCCTGTCCCGCAAGCAAACATACACAGACGCTAATATAAAGATGCTTTGATGCAATGCGGAAATTTAATCACACTAACATGCTCCTAATTTACAATATGTGGAAAAGAACTGTAAAGGCGCCCAAAGAATGCCAAGTGGCATATCCCTCTCCTACCTCTACACCCCTTCCCGTTAGTGCAGAGACTGGCCAGTTCGGTGCTATAGCATAGCAATATCCTCGTGGTGGTGCACTAACCACGGCATCATCATATCATATCATATCATATCATATCATATCATATCATATCATATCATATCATATCATATCATATCATATCATATCATATCATATCATATCATATCATATCATATCATATCATATCATATCATATCATCTAATCTCTTGCCCGATGGTGCTGGGCTATCATATCATATCGTCTCATCTCTTGCCCGATGGTGCTGGGCTATCATATCATGCTTATATCGACTCGATAGACTTAGGGCACCCGATGGGGCTGGGCTAGCCTATGACCCTAACAAAGACTCTAGGATTATCACAGATAATGACCGTTCTGTATTCAAACATACAAAGTAACCGAATGCTCATTCATAAGTGCAATCCTAGCATGATACTACATGGCATGCTTTAATGCTTATGCAAAACCTAGTATGTCATATATTCACAAGCAGGTATTCTCTTTCGAATCTGAGTAAGCCCATAAAAGAACTTACCTAAATAAGCCAAACAGTAGAGAAACAAGGCAGAAGCAGAGTCCAAGTAATGAATCATCCAACAGTAAGCAATGTCCAACATATCACAATCACATAATAACATACAAATGCATAAGTCTATCTAATTCACAAAAGGCGCCCCTAAATATCATACATGTCTTCACATATCTCGTTTCAGATTATTCCATCTTATCTTATCATAATTCAAATATCAGTCCATGTTCATCTCATCTTATCATCTCATTTTCAAAACAATCTCTCAAAGAACTCAACTTAGAAAATCAAACAATTCTTTTAAAATCGCTTATCCAAATCCCGACAATAAACATTTAAGCCTTAAAACCAACTTCCTAAAATCATATTATAGAAATCATTCCGGCATGTTTCTTACTTCAAAAACATTATGTAAATAAATTCCAATATTAAATCATCAAAATAATCCTATGTTCACGAATCATATTTATAAATCAAAACCCATATTTCAAATTTCCTAAAATCACAATTAAAACAACACTAAATACCTATTCCAAATAATGCCCCTTTAAAACCATGTTATAATATAATAAAATTTCAGAATTTATCTTTAACACAAAATCTCAAGATATAATAATAATAATAATCCATTTGAATACACATATATAATAACTATATAACAACATAGGGTATAATACATTTAACATAATATATAAAACAACACCCTTTAAATAAAACAATCCAACCCAATACTTAGAGGCCCAAAATTCGGATGGAAATAAGCCCAACTTGGAAAATCGACCCGGATCCAATAGAAAAGGGGAAACCGGATCTGATCTCTCCCAAGTCCGAAAACCCATGACAATTAAATGGTAATACCCGGATGGACATAATGAAACACAACCCACCAGAAAGGAAAAGAGGCCCAAAATAAAAGGCCCACTCCCTACTCTCTTATACCCAACCCGGATAGAAATAAAAAAGAGGGCCCATGCCGCTGACATGGCAGAACATGTGGCACGGTGGGGGCCCACCTCCTACCTCCTTCCTCCCTAGTCGGCAGCAGAAGAAAGAGTACGGCTGCCGCTGGGCTTCAGAAAAAAATGGAGGAGGAGAGAGCTCGGAGCTCGCCGACGACGGGTAATTGCTCCGGCCACCTTCCAGATGCCAAGGAGATGAATCGAAAAAGAAAGGAGAGAAGGAGGAGTTCTCACCGGGAGTGTTCGAGCTTTTGCTGGAGGATGTTCGTTGGACCCGATGTGGCTCGCTGGTGTCAGCTCCATACCAGAGGTGACCTGGGACGAGGGGAAGGGGATTAAAGGCGAATCTTTGTGCTGTTGGAGCTGGAAGACGGTGAAAGGAATGGATGTGAGACTCTTACCGCCACAAATTGAGAAAACAAAGGTGGGGAGGTCAGGGATGCGCTTGGGCTCCGGGAGACCTCCGACTGCTGCCTTTGGTGGCTCCAGAAGAGGGTGGTAAGTGTTCCCGCTGCTGGCTAACGGAAGGAGGACAAAGGAGGAAGTGGTGGGGTGGCTTGGGACCTCTCGGCGAACAGGGGAGGAGGGTGGAGGCCGCGGTGGCGGCGCTCTGGGGCCCGGAGGTGTGGTGACGGCGGCGGCGGTGTGGCGGTGGCTGTGGAGGCTGGTGAGCCTGTTGGAATGGAGGGCAAATGGGGCTCTTGCCCTCGGCAACACCAAAGGGGAGAAGGGATAAGGGTTTGTTTGGGGTTTTGTGTTTGTGTAGGTATTTGGTGTTTTGTTTGAAAATGAAAATGGGATGGGGTGGGTTCTGAATTGGTTTTGTGGGTTGTAGAATAGAAAGAGTGAGAGAGAGGGGAGGCTGAGAGATGCAGGGTGGGATGGGTGAGTGTGGTGAGGGAAGAAGACAAAAGGGAGGGGACCATTCCACAAATGGGCAGAATTTCGAGAGAGAGAGAGAGTGAGAGAAGAGGTAAAAGAAAAAGGGAAATCAAACTAAAAGAAATTGGTCCACTAAAGAATTCAAATTAGCGGAATAGACTCGAAACCCGCTCGTCCGATCGAATCCCGACTAAATCAAATTTAATCAAATTTCAATTCAATTTCAAGATAAACGGAATTAAATTAATTTTTTTTTCTTTTATCAATACTCGGAGCTCGAAAGCGGAAATCAAATCCCGTCAAAATCCAAAATTTAAAATGATGCCGGAAGGATTTTAAAATTGAACTCGTGCTCGAGGACGATTTTTCTCCGATTTTACAAATTGCAATAAATAATAACATATTTAATTAAAATAATAATATAGTATATATAAAATATATATTCAGTCTTTACAATATTCCATTTATTTAATCATTACTTATATAACATATAAATAGTGGGTAATATAAGTTAATAAAATTGTCTAGCAATTCATGAATCCCAAAAAAAAAGCCCGACCCAAAGAACTAGCCCACCCGGATCTAGTCCGACCCACACCCCAAAAGCCGGACCCAGTTCCCTTTCTTCTTCCCATTATAAAAAAAAGAACGTGGGCCCCACACGGTTGATGAGGCCAGGTGGGCCCCAGCTCATCTTCTTCTTCTTCCCTTGCCCAGGCCCCTCTGTTCGGCCTCAGCCCTCGTCCATATCGCCATTCTCTCGCTCTCACACACTCGCCCTCAACTCGCTACTCTCTCTCTCTCTCTTTCTCTCTCACCCTCCTCCTCACACCTCCTCTCTCGGGCTCACCCTCCACTCGCTCACACACTCCCGTATCTCTCCTGCTGCTCTCACTCTTGCTCGCTCGCTCATCCACCCCCCTTGCCGGCCTCGCTCTCACTCACCAGAGCTCTTGAGCTCGCCCCTCACCCTGACCATCTAAACAAAGAAAGAAGAAAAAAAAGGAAACCGAAATCGGAGAAGGGAAGGAGGGGATTCGAAAGCTCACCGAGAGGGGGGCTTCGAACACACCGGAGGTTCGATCGGAGCTCTTCGAGGTTTGGCGGTGGCTCGAGGAGGTTATCTCAGACCTGGGTCGAAGGCGGGAGTGATAAAGGTGAAGCTTTCTGTCCTATTGAGTGAAAGGAGAGGAGTGGGTGGCTTACCGATAGAAAAAGGGAAAAACAGAGGGGGAAAAGGCTCGGCGGCTGCTCTAGCGGCTCCGGTGCTTCTGGGTGGCTCGGGGACGTCGGAGTGAGGAGGAGTTGGAGGTGCTGCTTTAATGGAAAGAGGAGGTGGGAGGCGTTTGTGGGCTCGACTGGCTTAACAAGGACGAAGAAGGAAGCGGGGAGGTGGTGGCTGCTGGCTGTGCTTGGAGGCGCTTTGGCGGAGCTACTGATGGGGCTGGGTCAAAGACGGAGGTGATGGTGGATTGGTGGTGCTGCAGTGGCTGTAAGAAAACAAGAAGGGAAGAGGTGTCCTTGGTTTGAAATAGAAAGGTGGGAGCTCGGGTTTAAATTTTGGAAGAGGATAAGGCAGGCAGGAAAAGAGAATCAAGAAGTTGTGTTGTGTATTTGTGTGGATTGTTTGGATGTGAATTCAGATAATAAAGGGAGGAAGTGAGGAGATGCTTGCACTGCTGCAATCGGTCAGAGGAAGGGTTGAAGATTTTGGCATTTTGCCATCTTTGGAGGGGCAAGAGGAGAGGGAGAGAATGAACACTACTAAAAACGCAGGAAATAGCTACGGAAAATAGCCACGGCATTGGCCACGAATGACCGTGGCTAATCGGTTTAGCCATGGAAATAGCCACGGGCGGGCCATCCGTAGCCATATGCCTCGTGACTAATGGCGACGACTGTTTAGCAATGGATGTAGCAACGAATTGTCAGGTCGTGGCTAAGCCCGTGGCTAGTGATGGACATTGAATCTCGTGGCTGAGGCAATGAATTCAGCTTCGGAATTAGGCCATTGCTGAATTTGTGGCTAAGGTCGTTGCCATTTTCGTTGATGGTTTCGTTGCCACAAATAGGCCATCGGTCTAGATTCGTGTCTGATTCCGTGGCTGGTTCGTGGCTGATTCCGTAGCTGATTCCATTGCTAATGTGGTTGCTGATTTCATTGCCTATTTCATTGGTAATGTTGTTGCTGGGGTTGTTGCTATGGTTGTTGCTATTGTTGTTAATGTCATTGCTAGGGTTGTTGCTAATGCCAGGTCTCGTGTCATTGCTACTTTTGAGGCTAAAGTCGTGATTGATGGTTTCCATTTAATTTTTAATTTGTTTCACATTTTGTATTCCCATATTTTTGATGCATTGTATATATGATATGGAAAATATGATTAAACCATAATGTCATAGTTACAGCATGTGCATAAACAAAAAGAAACACCATGCACATAATTGTTCTACCTAGCTTCTCCACATAATTCTAGCTAGCTTGTCCACATAATTGTTCTACGACATACACGTACGTACACACACGTACGTACCAAGCTTATCCACAGTTCAACAATCCAAAATATAGACTCCCAACAGTTTTGATAACCAAAATAAAACAGATCAAACCACCACATACTGCACATTAAAGAACCATGCTTACTTTGATGGGCATTTGCCCTTGTAGAGCTCCTTCATGGTGCTGGTAAGCTTCTCCTGCATTCGATCTCCAAAGGAAGACATTTCTTCTCTGAGGTTCGTGGCCACCTGTGTCTGCACTTGATCCCTCAAATCCGTCATTTGTTTCCTCAAGTCTTCCTTGATGGTCGACAGTTCAGACATCATGTACTCCTTCAAACTGCCACTACCACCAGCTGCAAAACTCTGGGCACCAGTTTGTGTGCAATGCGCTGACTGCAGGATAGGTTGAGACTCAGATCCCATGCCCACAACCCTGCCTTTCTTCACACCACCTGTTGCCTTGAGCCAAAGAGCGTTCGTGTCAACCGAATGGGATTCATCCTCTGAGACAGCTTCATCATCTAAGATTTCATCCTCAAGCAACTGGTCATACTTGTCCTAGAAGTGGAAAGAAAATGAATTCAACAACTCAGAACACAAAAACAAAAATGAAAAGCAAAAACCAAGCTCAGAACAGCAAAACCAAAAGCTGAAAATAACAGATCCCAACAACAGAAAAATGAAACGAACTCAACATAGGAACAGAACTAGACATAGGAAAAGAAAAGAAATAAAAATAAATGAACATAGGAACTCAGCATAGGAACAGAATAAAAAGCTAGGGAAAAGACCAAAACCAATACATAAATTATAACAACAGATCACAACACAAGAGTGAAGAACACCAAAACCAAAACCAATATGTAACCACTACCAAAAACAAGATATAAAATACCACATCACATAAACACTTGAAACAACAGATCCATAACCAATACCAAAAGCAAGATATATAAATTAAAACAACAGATCCCAACACAGGAGTAAAGAACACCAAAACCAAAACCAATCCATAACTAATACCAAAAGCAAGATATAAAGGACCACATCACACAACCAATACCAAAAGCAAGAACACTTGAATTCACATTTGAATTTCTAAGGCATAAAAGTCCCAGTTCAAATCATGCACATCACACAATCAAAGACATTAAGTAGTTAAGGGTAACTTCACAAACTCACTTACCACAGTTTCTTGGCACTGAGTGCCCGCCTAAGAACCATCTTTTTTTCTATGACAGCGTTCAAATGTTTGCTTTGGTGTGGGATCTTTTCCAAGCTCCTCCCTCTGTGAAAAAAATTGTATTAGTTTAATTAATTAGATATATACACTGAATAGAGAGTAAATGGGTAAACAAAATGATGTCAGAGGACAGCTAAGGTGTGCATACCAGTCGCTTCTTGATTACGGTTGTGGAAATCGAACCACCACTGAAAATTGGTGTGCCCCTCTCTGTTGCTACAGCTCTGTTTTGCTTGTTCACTTCAGATTGGTGTAGAAATTTGTCCTCCTTTTTCCATCTCTCACACATTTTGACCCATATGACTTGCTTCACCCACGAAGGCTTTTTCTTTGTTCTCCCCGTGCGAGCCTTCCCGAAGACGTTCCTTAGGTGATCCTCTCCCTTAGTGTTGAAGGCTTTGCGAACTGCTGAGTCTGGGAATAAAGTTTCATCCCAAGTTGCTCGTGCCTGAATATATTGAACAAACATATTAACTAGGGGACATTATTTATTCAGACATACATCTAATTAATCAAAGTAACAATCTTATTGAATTGTTTTATACCTTGAACATTTCCCACCATAACTCCAAGGTGGTGTCAGGAACATCACTCCACCGTATGTAGGGGCCATCGAAATGGGAGTGAATAATCTATGTGAGGACTCCAAATGCAGGATTGCTTGCATCAAAGCTTCATAAGGTACATATAAAAAAAAATTGGGAATGTATTAGACACTAAGATTTAAAGAGTTTCTATGCATTATATTGGATATGCAGTAGACACTTGATTTATAATCTAACATCAAAGCTTCATAAGGGACTTATAAAAAAATTCAAAACTATCTAACATCATGATCAAATTCAAAACTATCTATCAGACACTAAGATTTGAAGAGTTTCTGTTCATTATACAATGAATATGCCATTCCATGCAAATCAGATTTCATGAAACAGAAACTTCACTCTGAAGCAAGAAATTCAAGCACACGAATAGAACTTGCTTTATAATCTAACATCATGATCATTTGAATTAACCACACACCAAACAGAAATAGAAACTATATCCATTTGAATTAACATCAGAAACAAAAAGTTTAACCACACATGAAACAGAATAAGATTTCAGTGCCTTGGATATCTCCAACATCAACATCAGATTTCATAAATTCATTAACTTTCACACATGAAACAGAAACTACGTCCATTTGAATTAACCGCACGTGAATAATGAGAAACATAAACTATCTCTATTTAATTTCAAGCAAGAAATTCAAATTGAATAGCACTTGAATATTAATCTAACATCAACATCATATTTCATAAATAAAGGAACTTTCACAAATTGCAGTCTATGAAATTAAAACAACATATCACTGAACATGTACAAAATCAGATAAGGAACTAAAAGGGATCATACGTTCCATTAACCAGTTCAATGTAGACTTTTCTGTTCCATCAGTAATGCTCCTCCTCATTTCCTTCCTCATTTCCTTGGGCAGCCGAGTCATTCTAGTTATCAGAACCTGTAGTCTTCGGTGACCCGGAAGATGCCTCCGCTTCGTTGTTGTTCGACACCACTGCAGGTTGAGATTGGGTTGAGGCATCAACGTGTATAGAAGATGTGGAGTGGCAAGGCTGAGAGGCGTTGGGTTCGGAGGCCGCAGAAGGTCGGGTGCTCACCGATCGGGAAGGAGACGGCACCGGTGGGGAGGGGCGGGTGGGTTGAAGCCGTGACTGTGGTTTGCTAGGAGATTTCCCTAGTGGAGAGGGCTTAGTGAGAGGAGAGGAGATTGGTGTGGTGCGGCCAGTGGATTGAGCTTTCCATGGTGATGACCGGGTAGGAGGGTTAGGGTTTGGAGAGGGTACAGGGTTTGGAGAGGATACAGTTGGGGATGCAGTGGTCGCCAGTGGAGAGAGGGCAGTCGGGGGAGGTGGGGCTTTGGGAGTTGGTCTCCGGGGGGATGACCGGGTAGGAGGGTTAGGGTTTGGAGAGAGTACGGCTGGGGATGGAGCGGTCGGTGGTGGAGAGAGGGCAGCCGGGTGAGGTGGGGCTTTGAGAGTTGGTCTCCGGGGGGATGACCGGGAGGAGAGGTAGGGTTTGGAGAGGGTACGATTGGGGATGGAGTGGTCGGCGGTGGAGAGAGGGCAGCCAGGGGAGAGGGCGCCGCTTGAGCGTTCGTACTTGGTCGGGCTGGAGCCAGTGGTGGTCTCGTGGCTCCACTACTCCGACTTGATCTCCTTGTTCCTCCTCCTCGCATGATTGGAGCCAGGGTTTGGAGAGGGTTTCGATTGGATTCAAAGAGGAGAGACGAGTGGGTGTCGATTGGATTCAGAGAGGAGAGAGGAGAGGTGAGAGAAGAGAGTGAGAGTTTGGATTGGAGGCGATTATAATGAGAGGAGAGAGTGAGGGTTTGGATAAAATTTTCTGAAATTTTGGATTTTCATCTGAAATTTTAACTTTCCCTCTAAAAATTTCACAATAATCCCTCTCACAATTCTGAAGGAAAAAAAATGAAATTGAATTATATTACAATTTAGAAAAGGCCCAAATTACTTTGATTGGGAAAGGCCCAAAATGGAAAAGGCCCATCCTGAAAACCAATTAGGTTTTCGGTTCAGTAGACGAATTTTGTCAGATGTTCATCTCTAACCTACGCTTCAACAGAGCCATGGTGCGAACAAAATCTCGGGCTCAAGTGGATGCATCTCAAGTGATTGTGCGAAGTCGCTGGTGCGAACGGGTCGTCAAGTGGATGCATCTCAAGTAATTTATGTATTCCAATTTTTTCTAGTTCTCAGTTTTTTTCCAAAACCAGTGGATTGTAATGTGGTTTTCAGTTAGGTTTTGTTTTGATCCAATCACCCTCTATTGGTAGTTTCTGTATGTGTTTCCCTATCGATTGGAGGCGGTTTTGTTGATCAAATTTCAATTTATATGGTTGTGCCTCTATTTACTGATCTGTCGATTTTTTGATCCAAGTTGGTTATTAGTGAGTGATCAGTGAATGCCAATATGTGAGTGATCAGTGACTGTATATGGTTGAAATCTCAATATATGCTTTAGCAGTGAGTGATCTAGAAATCTAAAGTTGAAATTAATGCTTTAGTAGTGAGTGATCAGTGCATATAAATTGAAATCTACAATTGAAACAATCTAGACATCAATGCTTTAGCAGTGGAATAAAGGGTGCCAATTGAAATCTCAATAGATACGAGTGAGTTATCAGTGCAGTGAGTGTCAATTTTCTGTACATAAAGTCTGATATGTGAAGAGAGAACATGAATCAGACAGTTGAAGTCTCATATGTGTGATGAATGCCAATATTGTTCTATGTTGGTGAAATTGACATAAACACAATCGACATATGCAGTTGAAGTTGAAAAAGACAGTTCAAGTTGACATAATTAAACACAATAGACATAGTCAATGAATCAGCTTAACTCTTAGTTTGTAGGCCTATTAGCTCAATGGAAGAGCGTTGTGTGTCACACAAAGATGGGGGTTCGATTCCCTCATAGGCCAAATGCACATGATATTAGCTTCATTCTTAATTAGGCAGTTTATGCTACGAATTGAAGACCTGTCAGAAAACAAACACGAATCAGAAGGTCGGAAAGGGAGGTACGTACAAATCCATATTCGGTCAGAATTATGGTCAACTGATTTTACCTTGGCATGAACAGCTAGTTTAATTCATAGGGTTAGTCAGAGCCTTCTTGATCGCTTGTGGAGGCCTCACAGTCGTCCTCTTCATCTGCAGAAGGAACAGCGCCCTCGACATCATCAACTCCAACATGATCTCCGCCATCGCATATTTCGAACACACCAGAAGGATCTCGCAAGGTTGTTGGTGAGTCGTCCACTGCTATACCGATAGAGATTTCCGGGGTGATGACTTCAGCGGACTGATAAGCATCTATGAAGGCTGCACCCGTGGATGCCCATCGCTGCTCTATCTGGTTCCGAGGCCTTGTCTTGCACACATGGCACCAATCCATCCAGTCACGTGAGGCCCCTGGATATTGAACATAGTACACTTGTACAACTTGTTGCGCGAGGATGAAGGGCTCATACCTTCTATACAATTTCTTTTCATTGATTTCAACGAACTGGTATACTAGATGTATTTGTGTTCCTCGTGTCGTTGGATCAAACCATCAGCACTTGAACAAGACAACCTTCAGCGGATGCCCAAGTGAACTTGGGTACTCAAGCTCGATGATTTCTTCAAGTAGCCCAAAGAAATCCGATTCAGTTGTTGCGTAGTTGGTCCCTCAAACACAAACCCCACTGTTAATTGTAGATTTTCCAACACCATGGTGTAGAGTTTGGAACTTATAGCCGTTGACAAAGTATTGTGGCCAGGAAATTCCTTTCACACTAGGACCCCAAGCCAAACTCCACAACAAATCCGTTGACCCAATTCCGTTTCCTTTGTCTACGACCTACATGAAAAAATAATTGAACATGAAGATATGCTATATATGTATACAAAGAAATATAATGAAGATTTCTGGAAAGATGAACATACGTAATTCTTAAACCAATTCGCGAATTCGTTTTCAATGAGCTCATCTCCAACATTATCCCTCATTGCACTCTCAAATAGCCTGCACCATAGTAAAGTAATGAATAATGTAAGATTAAGGACAATATATCGCAAATAAAATGTGCGATTAGGTTTCCTTACTCAATGTATGGGTGGACTTCCGGACAGTTAAGCAACACGTATGTGTGTGCGGCTCTCCACTCTTCCTCTTCGGTCAACCACCTTATTGTCTTCTTCCCACTACCCTCGCCCGGATAATTGAAAATAGATAAGGCACAACCGTCACCTCCATCTACGTCGTTTCTCGCAGGTTGCCTTAACTTGGAAGGAACATGTGAAGGGAAGTAGTGGACGGAGAAATTAGCTATCTCTTCCCGTAAGTACGCCATCACAATCGACCCTTCTACATTACTCTTTTGGACAATCTTCCTTTTCAGCTGAAATAAAAATCTCTCGAATGGATACATCCATCGATAATGAACCGGACCACCCACTTGGGCCTCGTAGGGCAAATGGACAACGACATGCTCCATCGAGTTAAAAAAGGATGGCGGGAAGATATGCTCCAACATGCAGACCAATAGAGGAATCGTGGATATGAGCTGCTCCATGACAGTAACTGACAATGTCGACGAACAAAGTGTCTGGAAGAAGATACTCAACTCAATTAAAGGACCCCAGACAGATGGATGCAATAACTCTTTGAAAGCAATCGGCAAGAGTCTCTCCATAAACACGTGATAATCGTGGCTCTTCATCCCATTGAGACTACAATCGTCACTCTGAACACATCTTCCTATATTGGAAGCATAGCCATTGGGAAATTTGACGGTCCTCAACCATTGACCCACCTTTCTCTTCGTCTCTCTTGCCAATGTATATATTGCTTTAGGTTTCGCACCCCTGTAATCATCAGCTACCTCCAACTCAAGTCGATGACAATATAGACGAAGGTCCTTCCGGGCATTCAAATTATCCTTTGTCTTCCCAGGGATATCCATCACAGTGTTGAAAACATTGTCAAACACATTTTTCTCAATGTGCATAACATCGAGATTGTGTCGGACTAGAAGGTCCTTCCAATATAGAAGTCTCCAAAAAATGCTTTGTTTTGTCCACTTATGAGAAATGCCATAGTCATCCGACTTGTAAGAAGGATCCTCCATCACCGTTGGCAAATCACGAACCCGCTCCCATATCTGCTCCCCCGATAGAAATGGAGGTGGCAAACCTGTTTCCACGTGCCCTCTGTAGAAGTCCTTCTTGTTCCTACGTAAGGGGTGTTCAATCTCTAAAAACTTCTGATGACAATCGAACCAACAAGCCTTCCGATCATTTTCAAGGCGAAAAGCATCAGACCCTGATTACATGCAAATCGGACAAGCCAATTGTCCTGCAGTGCTCCACCCGGACAACATAGCATATGCAGGGAAATCACTGACAGTCCAAAGTAAATCTTCTCACATAAGAAAGTTTTTTCTCCTCGAGGCATCGTAGGTGATGACGCCGACATCCCACAACTGCATCAACTCGTCAATAAGAGGTTGGAGGCAAATATCAATTAACTTCTTCGGGTTTCGAGGACCTGACACTATCAACGACATAAACATGTGCTCGGCTCTCATGCACAAATGAGGTGGAAGATTGTAATGAGTGACAATCACTGGCTAACACGAATAATTCTGACTAGATTTGTTGAAAGTACCAAACCATCCGTGCATAAACCCAACCGAATATTACGAGGCTCACAAGCAAAATCAGGATGCTTCGTGTCTAACCTCCTCCATGCATCTCCATCTGAAGGATGGCACATCATTCCCTCCTCTGTTACGTGTTTTGCATGCCAAGTCATGTTGCTGGCTGTCACCTCAGAAGCATATAGTCTCTGTAGCCTCGGAATCAGAGGCGAGTGGAATAAAACTTTATGTGGCTTACGCTTCCCTGAAGCACCCACGACATATCTTGCATGACCACAGAACTTACATGAATCTTCATTGACATCATTCTTCCAATACAACATACAACCGTTGGGACACATGGCTATTCTTTCTACCGGTAGACCCAAATTTCGGACTATCTTCTCAGTTTCATAGTAACTGGTGGGAATCTTGTGGCCTTCAGGCAACACTTCATCATACAATTGCACGAACCCATTGAAGAGGCTTTGAGGAAAATTATATTCACACTTTAAGATCATAAGTCGGCTCACAAAGGACAACTGTGTATGTGTAGTACACCCAGAAAACACAGGTTCATCAGCTGCTCTTAGCACATCTTCAAACCGCGTGGACTAGAGATTATCCTCCTCGACTGCTACCGGATCTTCGCTTATTCCATCGACCTCATTAACATCAGCTGGTTGGAATTTAACATCAACTCCATTATTCGGAACACCATCGACATTATAGGGGCTAAACAATGTAGGAGGAACAAAGTTTGGCCCAGCAACATCGAAGACCATCCTCTGTTCTGCAGTTAACTGATCATTCATAGCCCACTGGTTGCTCCCTACCATTTGCTCAAGGTTTGGATGTGCAATAGATTCGCCATATGCCGTCCAACGATAATAACCAAACATAAACCCACGGCGGTATAAATGCTCCTTCACATCATCTACTTTCCCGAAATAACAATTCTGACATTTTCGACATGGACATTTTATCTTACCTTCATCAACATAATAAGTTTGAGCACAAGCAAAATTTATAAACTTATCCAACCCTTCGAAGTATTCGGGCTTTAATCCTCTACGATCCGACAAGTACATATCATACATCCATGTACGATCATCCATATTTTTATCAATTTCGATCAATCTGTATAAAACGAACATTACTAATTACATTATAATAATTGAACATATTCTTAAATATATTTCTATTAATATTCTTCATATTCTTAATATATTTCTATTAATATTCTATTTATATTCTAAATAATTACATACATAATATTGAATAAAACTATAATAATTGAGCATATCTACACTAACATTCTTCCAAAACACAACCTTTTCCACTTAATATTCTGTTAATATATTTTTAAAGTACATCACATATATTTTTACATATAAACATTTACACTTAATATTCTTCCAAAACACAACCATTTCCTAGCTACTCTTACTACCGTATAAATTCAACACATATATATTATAACCATTTCCTACTTTTATACCTATATATAATCTTATATACACTACTTTCCTTTTTCTAATTAAATTAAAAAGGAATAATATAATATTATATATATGTAATATATATGTGTAAACCGAATTGAAATTCAAAATTAAACTTACCTCCCTTTGTACAATGCGGGATGAATTTGGTGCTTCTTCTGAACATTCTTGCAAATGGCCCATTGTTGTCCAAAGCTAGAAGACAACACAAGTGGGCCGGCCCCAATAAATGCACCCAACCATAAAGCAGGTAAACGTACAAAATTGCTTTAATGACCTCATCCGTAATAGCAACGAATTTAGCCACGGATTCAATCGTCGCTAAATCCACTTCATTCAATGGGCTGAGATTAATTAGGCTTTCACTAGCTACCTTCTAATGGGTCGAGCCCATAAATTTTGGGAGTAATTTGTGCCCGGATTCAGCCACGGATCGAGTGTCATTGGATAGCCCATTCCATGATATATCCAGTCCGCCTATAATTAGTGTCCCAAGGCCCACTCAACACATATGTTCCTTTGATTTCTGATTATTAATAGCCACGGATTTAGCTACGGATATTGTGTTGTAGCTATATCAGCGTCGAAAACAGCCACGGCAAACCTATTCGTGGCTACGTTCGTGGCTATTTACTGACAATGACACATATCGAGCCACGAAATAAGCTACGGACATCTGGTTCGTTGCTATTAGCCATGCATGTTTTGGCCTGCCATCCCAGGGTGAGTATTAGCCACGAATATAGCCAGGGTCAGGAACAGTCATGGCCAATGTCATCGCTAGTGGCCACGAAGATAGGGTCTCCTATAATCCGTGGCTAACCATCTGTAGCTATTTCCTGCTTTTTTAGTAGTGGAAGAGGAGTGGGGGGTTGATCATGAAATAGGAAGGGCAGGTCTGTTGAGCTGCAATCGAGAGGGAGTCCTTGAGCTAGGTATGATCAAACAAAAAGGGTAGAAGACAAAGTGGTCCCAAAAACATAAAATTTGAATACCCGGAATTAAATCTCGAAACCCGCTATCTCGACCTTAACCCGTCTCAACGAAATCTAAATCGAAATCTTGAATCCGACATAAAATAATAAAATCCCAAATTACTTTTCCAAATCTCGGAATCTGAAAGCGGAATAAAATCCATCTCAAAATTCTTCTAAAATAAAGACGGAACTTGTTTCAAAAGGTTGAAAATAATATAAATTGTTCGAGGACGGAATTTCAAAATTTTCCCGAATCTTGGAAATTAAAATCAATCATAATTCATAATCCATATTTTAAGAAAATAATACTCTAAAAATTTTCGGTCTTTACACACTTGGTATTAAAGCCCTGAACCACTTGCTTTAAAGCCTTGAACCACTTGGTTTAAAAACCTTGAACCACTTTGTATAAAAACCCTGAACCACTTCATATTAAATCACTGAACCACTTGGTATAAAAACCCCTGAACCACTTGGTATAAAAACCCCTGAACCACTTGCTATTAAAGCCTTGAACTGAACCACTTGGTTTAGACCCTTGAACCACTAGGTATAAAACCCTGAACCACTTGTTATAAAAACCTTGAACCACTTTGGTATTAAAACCCTGAACCACTTTGTATAAAAACCTTGAACCACTACTTTTTAATTAATAATTGTAAAATTTTTCATTCTTCTTTTATTTTTATAGTTTTTATTTTGTAGTTATTTATTGATTTTGTTTTTAAAATAAAATGGTTCATGAACCAATACTATTTATTTGGTGAACAACTTCTCTTTATTTGATGAACAAATACTATTTAATAATTATAAATTTTTTATTCTTCTTTTATTTTCTTTTAATGTTTATTTTTAATTATTTATTTATTTGTTTTTAAAATAAAATGATTCATGAACCAATACTATATATATCATGAACCAATACTATTTATTTGATGAATCACTACTCTTTATTTGATTAATCACTACTCTTTATTTCATGAACAACTAGAATTTGTTTCACGAACCACTACTATTTAATAATTGTAAGATTTTCATTCTTCTTTTATTTTCTTTTAATGTTTATTTTTAATTTATTATTTATTTGTTTTTAAAATAAAATAGGCCATTAACCAATACTATTTATTTGATGAACCAATACTCTTTATTTGATGAACCACTACTCTTTATTTGATGAACCACTACTCTTTAATTCATGAACCACTACTCTTTATTTTATGAACCACTCCGATTTAATAATTGTAATATTTCCATTGTTCTTTTAATTTCTTTTGATATTTTTTAATTATTTATTTATTTGTTTTTAAAATAAAATGGCGCATGAACAAATACTATTTATTTCATTAACCAATACTATTTATTTGATGAACCACTACCATTCATTTCATGAACCACTAGAATTTATTTCATGAACCACTACTATTTAATAATTGTAAAATTTTCATTCTTCTTTTATTTTCTTTTAATTTTTAATTTTTAATAAATTATTTATTTGCTTTTAAAATAAAATATTAAAATGGTTCATGAACAAATACTATTTATTTCACGAACCAATAATAATTACTTGATGAACCACTATTCTTTATTTCATGAGTCACTACTCTTTATTTCATAAAACACTACTCTCTATTTCATGAACCACTTGATATAAAAACCTTGAACCACATGTTATATATGTGCTGAACCACTTGGTATAAAACCCCTGAACCACTTGGTATATATGTGCTGAACCACTTGATATAAAAACCCTGAACTACTTGGTATAAAACCCCTGAACCACTTTGTATTAAAAACCATGAACCACTTAGTTTAAAACCATGAATCACTTGGTATATATATGTTCAACCACTTGGTATAAAAACCCTGAACCACTTGGTATAAAACCCCTGAACCAATTCGTATTAAAAACCCTGAACCACTTGGTTTAAAACCATGAATCACTTGGTATATATATGTTGAACCACTTGGTATAAAAACCCTGTACCACTTGGTATAAAACCCCTGAACCACTTCGTATTAAAAACCCTGAACCACTTGATTTAAAACCCTGAACCACTTGGTTTAAAAACCTTGAACCACTTGGTTTAAAAACCCTGAACCACTAGGTATAAAAATCCTAAGCCACTTGGTATAAAAAACCCTAAACCATTTCGTTTAAAACCATGAACCACACATATATTATTGTGAGAGATATATATATTATTATTATTATTTATAAATTATATATTTTTTAATATTTACAAGTAATAATATATAATGGATGGTATATGATTACAATTTTCAATGTTATGTTGAATGCAATCAACTATATATATTGTATGTAAAATAATTGATTGATTGGTGTTTGCCTCTTTCATTATTACAGTACTAATTTGGTTGAAGAGTTAAAGGCAGCAAGACAAATTAATTGATTTGGTTGTAATGTATTTTGGATACAGTGTGTTTATATATAGTTGATTTGTTTTCTGTAATTAATTAATTAATTAATTTGTATCATATTCAATGGATTTGGTTGTTGGTGTTTGTTTTGATTGTTTCTTGACCGGTGTAAATGACAATAATTTATAGAAAATATTTGGTAAAATGTCCATTTTGCTAAACCTCTTTTGTAAAATGTCCACCTAAAACCTCCATTTTGCTAAATGTCCAAAATTTTTTGATAATACCAAGTTTATCCTTTATGCTAATTAACCCGCCCCTCTTCCTCTTTTCAATCAGTTACCTCGGCCGCTTCATCTTCTTCGTTCGCTCTGGAGGCTCACATTCATGGCCGCGGCCGGCGTCTTCCTCTTTGTCGATGTCCGTGTCTGTGGAGTCCTCTCTTAGTCTCGTGGTTCAGATCTACATATCCGGCACTCAGTCCTCCTCTCTTTTACTCTCTAGCACTATCACTCAGTCCTCTCGCCCTCTCTCATGCTTGCAGAGCGCCGATAGACCCGCTCGCAGCCAACCTCTCGCCGACTTGCCCTGTCTCATGCTTTTGCTTGCATTCGAAAACATTGAAGATGAAGCAACTGTTAATTAAAAAGGTAGCAACTCAATTGAAGAGGAAGCATCTTCTTTCTAGGGTGTTGTTTTCTTTCGATTTAATTTGATGACAGTAGATATATAGAAGAGTGTGTAATTGCAAATTGCAATTACATACTTACAGTTAAAGACAAAGATGAAGCACCTTTCTCAGATTTGATCTTTGGGGGCTGTATACGTGCCTTTAGTCACTCATTTTTTCAATCGACTCATTTGGGGCGTTGTAAGAAGGAGCGAAAGTGGAGTGAGTGAGGTGAGGGAGGAGGAGGATCAGATTGAGTTCCATTACTACAGGACAACGGAGATCAGAGCAAGCAAGAGATAGAATCAAACAAGGGAACACGAAACAGTCATTTAGGTCATTTAGTTGGTTTGGGAAGACAAGGGATTTGATTGTGTCTCGAAATTTAAATGGGATTGGAATTCCAAAACCAGCAGCATTAGTCAATTATGGAACGTTGAATTTTAGGGGCGAGATGTTGAAGGTGATTTTAGTGGCTCAATGTTGCCCTAGTTTGCCCGAAATCAGTGTCACCTTTGGTGACACTTGATCACTCGTTAAAACAGTGTCACCAAAGGTGGTGACACTACTTAAAGGGTATAAACGGGACACTATTGGTGTGAATATCTCTGGTGACAACTCTAAGTTTTGATTTGGTGACACTATTTTTCTTGTCTTACGGTTTTCCTTTGGTAACAACATTGATAACATTGGAATTTGACCTATGCCATGACATATACTGAACACCAAATTTTCTTTGGCTTAGCATTAAATAATTTTACCATAATTTCCTGTTTTAGTTCGGTGACACGTGTTTTATTAAATGTTTGTCAGTGACACAATTTTACAATTTATTAGTGTCACCAAAAAAAATTTATAAAAAAAGTTGTAAAAAAAAAGTAGTCACCATATGTGTCACCAACAGTGTTATAAGGGTGATGACAGTGATCTCGTAAAAAATATAACAAAAAAAAATTGTCACCGTCAATGATGACACTGATAAGGTTGGTTACAATGTTATCGTAAAAAAAAATTAGTAGTATACTTGTGTTGACACTGTTTTTATGTTGGTGACACCACTATTAGCACTTGTCCATTCTTTTCACTTGTTCTAGGGTTTTTCCTTTGGTGACGGCAGTGACTATAGTTTCTTTTATGATGACACTTATATTTGAACTTTGTCATGACTTATCCTTGAGTTTTCTTTTGGTGACAACAATGATTTTGCTTAGCTTAGCATTAGCCCCTCTAGGGTTTGTGCTTTCATTTTCCTAGATTTTTCATTTGGTGACAACATTAGTGACACTCGTATTTGAACTTTGTTATCACATACACTAAATACCACATATTCTTTTGCTTAGCATTAACCCCTTTAGGGTTTGTGATCCCCTTGTCTTAGAGTTTTCCTTTGGTGAAAACAGTGATTACACTATTTTTACCTTGGTGACACCACTAATAATACTTGGCCATTTTTTTACTTGGTACACTAGTGGTAACACTACTTGGTACATTTTGTGATGACACTGTTTTAATATTGGTGACACCACTATTAACACTTGGTCAATATTTTCCTTTGTCTTAGGGTTTTTTCTTTGAGGACGGCATTGGTTACACCGATGTCATGCCCAAAGGAAAAAAAAATGTAAAAAAATGTCATAACCAAAGTTGTCACCACATGTGGTGACACCCACCTCGTTAAAACAGTGTCACCACTAATAAGGGTAGTGACACTGACCTTGTCAAAAATATATAAAAAAGTTGTGACACTACTTAAAGGGGTATAAACGGAACACTACTTGTGTGAATATCTCTGGTCACAACTCTAAGTTTTGATTTGATGACACTACAGGTGATATTATTTTTCTTGTCCTAGGGTATTCCTTTGTTGACAACAGTGGTTACACTTTTTTTTTTTATGATGGTGACAGTTATATTTGAACTTTGTCATGACTTATATTGAACACCACATGTTGTTTCGGTTAGCATTAGCCCATATAAGGTTTTTTCACCATTTGTCATTGAGTTTTCCTCTGGTGACAGCAGTGGTTTCACTGTTTTTATGGTGGTGACACCACTAATAACACTTTGTTATTCATCTCTTCTTGTATCTTAGGGCTTTTCATTTGGTGACAACAGTGGTGACACTATTTTTCCTTGGTGACACCACTAATAACATTTGACCATTTTTTTCCTTACTACACTGGTGGTGACACCACTTTGTACACTTGTGGTGACACTTTCCCTTGTCCTAGGTTTTTCCTTTGATGACAGTTGTGGTGACACTATTTTTACGGTGGTGACACCACTAATAATACTTTGTTATTCATCTCTTAATGTATCTTAGGACTTTTCTTTGATGACAACTATGTTTTTCTTTTGGTGACAGAATAAATAGGTATAATATTATTGAAATATAGTGTCATCAAGCTGTGAGATTACAATAAATAGGTATAATATTATTGAAATATAGTGTCATTAAAACAAACATGACCAAATGGATCATAAAACAAGGCCGATTAAAACTTATCATTATCTTTATTTTGTATTTCTAGACAAACTTTATTACAAAAAAAAAAGAGTAAATAGACCTCTCCTTAAAACTATAAAAGCTAGGCTAAATACTAGCCCAAATGATCCATAAAAGTAAAACAAGGCCGGTTAAAATAAATTAGTATGATGTAATTAACAATTTGAGTTACTACATGTCACCAAGTAATTGCAAAATGGTCATGTATATCAGAATATCCATGTAATTAGCAATTTTAGTCACTACAGTTTTGAACCCTTAATTTGACATCTCCCCATTTAATGTGTTGCAGGTACCTATTGACATAGCTCCTTTATTTCCTATTGCTGATCAAATACTGAACACAAGCTAATGAAAGAGATGAGTAAAAGATGACCTGAGCTCACCCGTTCAAGACATCAACGATGGCATCCTGAATCTCGTCGAGGCGTTTGATCGCCTTCTCGACGGATCCGACACAGGCGGAGCAGGTCATGCCGACGACGGAGAAAAGAGCCTTAGATTTGAAGCTGGAACCCTCGGCTACCTTCTCCGGTGACGGCAACGCGCCCTTGGGAATCTTAAGCATCGACGGTTAGTGAGGCTTGGAAGGCAGATCCAGGGGCGGCCCTAGGGTGGGGCGGGCGTAGGCGGCCGCCCCACCCTTCGACCTACGTGTCCCCGGACTTTGGAAAAAAAATAAAAAATTATTTATATATATAACAGTGTTGTAATAAGTAAAATTAGGATGAATATAGAATTAACTAATCTATTTTGTGTAGTTGGTTGGTGGGTTGGTGGGAATGAAGGAAAGTAAAGTGAGAGACCAAAGGTTAGGGGTTCAATTCCTACTAGCCTCCTCAAAAAAACTTTTTTTTTGTTCAACTTGCACCCCACTCTCTATGTTTCTACCCACTTATTTAATTATATTCTCACTTTCTGACCTTATTTAATTATATTCTCACTTCCCGACCTCCCTATTAGATACAAATTATCTACCTATAACTAATTAAACCCCATAAAATTGGTGAAATTAGCCTCTTTTTTTTTTAAAAAAAAATTCACCTCCCTCAAAAAAGCTTTTTATTCTTTGTTCAACTTGTACCCCACTCTCTATATTTCTACCCACTTATTTAATTATATTCTCACTTCCCGACCTCCCTATTAGATACAAATTATCTAGCTATAACTAATTAAACCCCATAAAATTGGTGAAAGTAGCCTCTTTTTTTTTTAAAATAAATTTCACCTCCCTCAAATTTTTTTTTATTCTTTGTTCAACTTTCACCCGCTCTCTATGTTTCTACCCCCTTATTTAATTATATTCCCACTTTTCGAGCTCCCTATTATATACAAATTATCTAGCTATAAACTAATTAAACCCCATAAAATTGGTGAAATTAGGATTTGATTATGAGAATAAATTTTGTGTTTTAATTATTTTGTATATATGATTTTGAGAATGAAATTTATTAATTGAATTTGTGAAGCTTTATGCAATATTTATATTTTCGTACCCTACATGTCTTTGGGAACCAAAAGATATTATAAAGTTGATGAGTTTACAATCCTAGATAATATGCAAAAGCCTTGAATTTAGCATGATTGAATTTCGATAAGTTTACACTCCTAAATATGACAAATGCCTAAATTTCCAATGAATGACGAGAAACAACTACCATAGCAATCAAGCAAATGTAAGTCTACTTTTCTACAATCCATTGTTAAGTTGAAAGTCGTAACTTAGGTAAAGGAGTTTATTCAAGGCCAATATCTCAGTACACACTAGAAATTTCGCCCCACCTTTCGGAGGATCCTGCGGCTGCCACTGGGCAGATCGGACCAGCTAGCGCTTCGTATGCACGCGAACGATTTCGCTTCAGGAGCTTGGTCTTTATAGCCGAAGAGCAGTAATCAGATCTGAGTGGGAGGCGCCATTGCCGGAGCTTGAGAGGGAGAGAAAAAGAAGCAACGCAGCGTCGCCTCCGCCTCGTCTGTGTTAGCTGCTGAACAACGTTTCAATTAGGGGAAGAAGATAAGGGATTATAAGAGTAGGGGTAAAAATGTCAAGGACATTTTGCAAAATGACTTATAAAAATGGACATTTTGCAAATTGGTTTATTCAAAATGGACACTTAGCAAAAATTTCCTAATTTATACATGAGCAATTTAGTATTAGTCTCAAATTTTATTTATTTATTATTCTGTATACGGTAGTTTTTAAGAAAGATAAAAATCATATAAAATATTAATCATATAAAATATTACCCTAAACCACTTGATATAAAACCCTTAAACCACTTTGTATTAAAACTCTGAACCATTTGGTTTAAAAATTCTGAACCACTTGGTATAAAAACTCTGAACCACTTAGTTTAAACTCCTAACCACTTCGTATAAATATTCCTTGAATCACTTCATATTAAAACTCTGAACCACTTGGTTTAAAACCCTGAACCACTCGGTATAAAAACTATGAACCACTTGGTTTATATGGAGTGGTTCATCCATTTTACTCGTAGTGGTTCGATTGTACTCGTAGTGGTTCAACCTTTTTATTTGCAGTGGTTCAACAAACGTAACATTGAGTGAGGTAGCAGAGGATTCCAACAAGCTAGGAGCTTCATGTTTTAATCTAAGTTGAAATTTTGACAAGTGTATAAAGACTTTACACTTTTAATTTCGAGCAAACCTATTATTCAATTGACAAGTTCACATTTCGAAAACAAAGTATCTGTTGAATATAAGAATTTCAACATATAATTTGCCTCCTAAATACATAATTGAAAAAAATAAACTCCATATAAGAGAACATTTAGAGGCTAGAACAGAACATCTTATTGGCAAAGCAAGACTTGAAGCCAATTTCTTAGTGCCGGCTGGATTTAGCAATTTCTGAGAACACTGGGCCAGTCTCGTAATTAGTCCTAATGTGTCATCTTCTTCGTATGAAGTTGCAGAGAGCATCGGCGGCGGCGTGCTAAGTAACTTCGAGCGCGGAGACAAGCGACAACCCAAGTAGCACATCACATGGTGAGGTACCGGCGGTAACTAGCGGTGAATGGTGAAGGGACGGCAATCGAAACCTCCGGTGGCGGAAGGGCGAAGGGCGACTACGCCGGGACGCCGTGCCCAGAGTTCCGCAAGGGGAGTTGCAGGAAGGGCGACTCCTGTGAATCGAGGTGTCTTCGAGTGCTGGCTCCACCCGGCGCGCTACCGGACTCAACCGTGCAAGGACGGCACTAAGAGTCAGCATCGTGTCTGCTTCTTCGCTCACTCGCCGTGGATTCCAACAACCGAAGTCGAGGAGAGAGGAGGCGCAAGGCTTTGGATTCCAACAACTGGAGCCATGGGAGGAAGAAGGTCGACGAACGCGAGAGCCCACAAGAGGGAAACAAGGAGTTGGAAGAGGACGACAGCAAAATCAATGATTTAGGAGAAGCGCGTGATTGCTAGTGCTTCTCACCTTCTCACCGGACCGGATTCTTCTCACCTAAACCCTCCCCTATATATATATATAGATTGGATCGTGTGTTAACAACTCTTACAGTGTTAAATGTTAACAAATCATTATTCGGCAAAATTTATCAAATATTCATCACAGTCACTCAATCATTCATCAAAAATTTTGTTAAAATTAATCAAATATTCATCACAGTCACTCAAATATTCATCACAGTCACTCAATTATTCGCACTTTCCCAAATATTCATCAATATTCGGCAACATTTAAGAAATATTCATCACAGTAACACAATTATGGGATTGGGGGTGGATACACGCGCAAGGGTTTGAGTTTTTTGGGTGATAATTTTTTTTTAATTGGCAATAATTATTAATTGAAATGAATTTCTTAAATGTTGTCGAAAAGCTTTGATTAATAATTGAGTGACTGTGATGAATATTTGATAAATTTTGCCGAATATTGATTTGTTAACATTTAACACAGTAAGAGTTGTTAACATTTGATCCGTATTCTATATATATATATAGAATTACGGTAAATGGCCCAAAGAATGCCAAGTGGCATATCGCTCTCCTACCCCACTCCCCTTCCCGTTAGGGTGGGTCCTGGCTAGTATGGGCTATAGTATAGTAGTTGCCATCCGCAGATGGTATATATGCGCATCAATAGTCTCGTAATCATGCTCATATGGTGAGAAGAGCCCGCAAGCTCAACTCTAATCTGACTCGATGGAGGACAAGCCGATGGGACTGGGCCGTCTTATGACCCTAGCAACGACTCTAGGACTCACATAGATCACGACCTTCTCTTTTCATAAGCAATAAGTAAACAGATGCTCATTCAAGTGTGCAACCTAAGCATGATACTACATGGCATGCTTCAATGCTTATGCATCATCTAGTATGTCGTACAACTACATGTAGGAGGGTGTGTCTGATCAGTCTGAGTAAGTCTATAAAGGAACTTACCTGATAAGCCGAACAACAAAGCGTAGTACAAGTAGAGTCCACACAATTAACCAATCTACTCAAGCAACTCAACCAACAAGCACCTATGATAATAGTATGAAAGCGATAAGGCACAAGACTACTAGTCACATACACACACACACTCAAGGACCAAGTCCTAAACCATTTCCAAAACCGATCCGACGTTCAACCATTTCAAACCATTCTCAAATCGTTCTCAAAGCAAAAACCTCAAAAGCCAACTCATCCAAATAAACCAATTCTATAATACACAAGTTCATTTTCAAGTCCAATTGTCCATCATTTAATCATACTTAAGAATTTCGACACTTGAAAAAAAGCTTTCAAAACGTTTTGCAAGCATTCAATCCGACATTTTAAATTCCATCAAAATCCTCTTTATAATATTAAAATAATCATCATTATTCCAAAATCCCATTATTAAATTAATATTCCAAAATTCTATTTTCTGAAATAATCTCAAACTCAGATTCGATTAAAAAGGATCGGAATCAAAAACCAACAACTCAAGCCAAAGGCGGTCTAGGGGTGGCTCGGCCAAGCCACTAGGGGGATTTCGCAGCGGCAAGAGGGCCGGTCGCAGCCGAGGAATCTCCCAGGTTCCCCTCGAGAAGGCCCCTTTGCCGGTCACGACCTAGGGATTTCGCCGCGGTGAAAACCGCGGTCGCGGCCTCGAACGGGCACCTTCTTCCCCTGTCTGTGTTCTAACTCTCCGTGGTGACCATGATTTCGCTGCGGTGAGATTCAAACCTGGATGCTCGTTTTCGCTTCAAATCACACTCGTCTTTTCCTCAATTCAAGACCATTTCAACTCAAACTTGTTTTAAAATATTTCTAACATAAAACTGATATCAAACAACCATATATGACTCAAACGAGGATTAGAGGGGAGAGCGGAAGAGATTACCTAGCCTCATTGACGCTTTCTTCAAAAACTTGAAAGAAGTGAGTCCTTGGGCTCCGATTCAATGAGATCTTGCTACGACAAGGCCTAGGAGTGATAGATCTTGGTTAAAAGAAAACCTTTACGAAGATCTAGATCCAAAACGAGAGGATAGAAGGAGGACAATTTGCCTTGCTCAAAAATAGGGGAAGAAGGGAGAAGTGAGCTCGGATCCACTTCACATGGGGTTTTGATATGATGTTTCTTGACCTTGGAAGGTAGAGGAGAGAGTGAAGATCAAGCGAGAAAAAACGGGGAAGAGAAAAGAGTTAAGATGAGGGAGAACGAGTCGATTTACCGAGCCAACGATGTGAACTGGGCACCAGTCGCAGTGGCGAAAAGGGGTCCCGTGACCGCGAGTGAGAACTCCTTCCTTCTGGGCTTGGGTTCTGCGGCGGCGACCAGGATCTCGCGGCGGCGAGTTAGAACTCGCGGTGGTGACTTGGAACTCAGCGGGGGCAAAAAGGACAGAAAGTGGGTTTTTAAATGGAAATTTCTTTCCGAATCCGATTTTTGGGTTAGATCTTTGAGAGGAGGTATTCTTGAAGGTGTTTTATGGTGATTTTGTTGGAGAGAAACAAGAAATGGAGAGTGGAGAGTGAGGAAGATGGATTGAAGGGAATAAAAGTGGAAACTTTGATTTCTAAGGTTTTGATTTTGAAATGGATGCTGAGGTGAGAGAGAGAGGATTGTTAGGTAGGAGGAAATCGAGTTCTTAAATACAAATATAAAGATATATAAATGTGAATCTGAATCCTAGCCTATGCAAATAATTACAAGACTTCCTCCCGTTGTAGTGGAAGGGTAGTCAGGATCGATCCACGAGGAAGCAGGTCAACGAGATCCTAGTAGTGTTTGAAATCACGTCCTTTATCGACCAGAAGCCTCGATCTCGACCTTGATGCTCGATTCCGACCTTGGCTGTCGATTCCTTCTGTTGCAGAAGACCTACAGAGACAAAAACAAGCAGTCGATATCGACTAGGAGAGGTAGATAATGATGTTAGTGCAAAAATCGACTTGCTCAGAAGACTGCCAGTCGACACAGGGGTGGTCGATATCGAGGATGGGGGTCGATATCGATGTCAGCTATTCTTGCAGGGAGATCTACGTCGACACAAAAGACAGTCAAGGAAGGCAAGCGGTCGATATTGATGTTTTTTGGTCGATATCGATGTTGGTTCCTACAAAGTTGGTAGCTTTTTGTCGGCAAAGAAAGGCTGAAGACACAAGGATAAATAAGGAAGCAATGGACAGAATAAAGACAAGATTATTGATGAATAAAAGATATATAAAAGGCAACTCTTAGGATTAGGGTTTACCACAACGATAACCAATGCATGCGATAAGGCAAATAAGACGGAAAATTGTGCTATTGCACCCGAGGGACAAGCTTTTGCTGTACACCAACTCTTAGGATTACTCTTGCAAATAAACCTAATTGTCTATACCAATTTTATGTTTATAACTCAAGTTGTTAGCATTAATTCCTTTTCTTTCGATTAGGACTAAACATAGAATCGTAGGAGATGATATAGACACAACGATATCAACATCAAGTACTTACCTTAGGCACGCATGGCTAACGTCGGGCTCACCCCGACCCTAGAAGCTCTGGGGAACTACTCGCACCTCATCGCAGGAAACATCATTGATTGAAAGGAAAAAACTTGCATTAATAACTCCGAAACTTTACAACTCAACGTCGGCTCTCGCAAACGCCACACCCTAAAACTTCTCTCTAACTCTAACTCTATTGCTATATCTGTGCCTTGGATTGGATGTGTGTGTAATTGAATTGGATGATCGAATGCCAGCCCCCTAGGGCTTTCTTTATAGGCTACTAATCCTTGCTATCCAAGGATAGTATCTTCTATCTAATCTATAAACTTTATCCAAACAAGTAGGATAGATCTTTTATTTTAGGTAAATATCTAAATAACTTAATAAAGCTTTAAGGTAAAAAACAAATAAACCTCAGCTTTAATCTATCTAAATTTAAAAGAATAATCCGTGCTTTACTTGATAAAATTCCCAATCTGCGTCTCAAAAAGCGTGTCCAATCCGTGTCGAAGTATGATCGATATCGACCAGACAGGTCGATTTCGATCTCTGTGTTTCTACTGGACAGGCTCTGCTTCCACTCGATTTCTGGGACTAGGTCGATATCGATGTTGGGAGATTGATATCGAGTGCTTTTCTTCTGCTGGTGTATGGTCTGTCTCAACACTCAGAAGTTGTGTCGATGTGTAGTCGATATCGACCATGTGGGTCGATTTCAACCTCTTCTCAGCTTTCCTTGGTTTCTTCGTTTTGACTATGATTTCGCTCCAATTCCTACATAATTAGATAAAAACTTGTGCAGACTCTATTTTTTGCACGTTAGCCCATTCTACACAAATT
Source organism: Persicaria maculosa (assembly GCA_963922045.1). Lineage (NCBI taxonomy): Eukaryota > Viridiplantae > Streptophyta > Magnoliopsida > Caryophyllales > Polygonaceae > Persicaria > Persicaria maculosa. The sequence goes on along the minus strand of OY998257.1, from coordinate 16,253,001 downwards.
TATATTATTTTTAACCTTTACTTTAGGAATCGAATGAAATATGAAGTCAAAAGATGCAATAAAAAGAGGTACAAATATGTACATCAAAATACCCCATATTTAGACTTGCTTATCCTCAACCAATAACCAAGCAATAACCAACACCTACAACACACCCTTCAAGTCTTCGCCCTTGTCAAAAGCGACATCATAAGTGGTAGCAAAGCAAAGCAAGTGAATTTAACATCAAAGCACATATATGAGCGATCCATAGGCATATGCAATTTTGATCCAACCTCACAGGGATAATGTGTTTGCACTCAACTCTCATGTGTTTAGACTATGAAGATCAACTCTCAACTAAATTCTAAATACAATCTCATAAACATTGCAACTTATAAGAATCCACTTCGCAACCAATTATGAAAATGCAATAAGAAATATCAGGAGGACTTTCGTGCAATGGAAGACTTCAAAGAAGACTCCATTCGACGGGGTTATAATGGGGCTTGGTAAGAAATTAAGGGTATGGAATTATTTGGCTATGTGGTGCTTATAAAATTCGGGAATCAAGACTCCTAAACCTTATCACTACTATATCCAAACCATATCTCTTACAATGATGCACTTTCCAAACTCATCTTCCATAATGCTCATCAACCCTTCTTTCAAACCTTAATATGCTCTCAAAATATAACCCTTGTATGAAATAAGTAAAGAATTAAGGAATTTGGCTCATGCACAACATATATATCCCTTTTCTTCCTTTTTTTTGATTTTTTTTTGCACGAAAATAATAATAAATAATACTAAAAAGTGTGCATTTATATGGTGAGCCAAAAATCCTTTTACAAAATATGACAAGATGCAAATATATACCAACCCATAATTTTCTTTTGCTCAAAACTGAATAATATGCACTTTTCTTTCCACAATGCATTAATAACCAATCTAAGTCTCAATTCCCAAATGGGGGTCAGGCTCAATTCGGCTAGGGATAATTTTGTGGAGTTTGCAATATAAGGATCAGGCTAATATTCTGGCTTCAAGCAGAGATAATGCAGGGTAGGTAAAGAGAGGATAAAAATGGCTTAAAAGATGCCTCCATCATTTAATTCTCGTAAACATAAACATATATATGCATTGGTTTTGAATAACTATCACAACATTTAGAGATGCATAGGAAGAGTAAATACACTCAAGAAAGCAGAGGGATTTTTGATGTTCTCCCTATAGGCCAAAATTCTCACAAAGACAATTTTTGTTGGATTTGCTTTTTAGCCTAGGATCATATGTGCTCAATTTCATCACAAGTTCACAATCTACATAAAAACTATTTTAAAGACTTAGGCTAAACCATCCAAATATGCCATAAGATTTACATGATCAAGTCAGCTGTTGAGTTTTCATCATAGGACATCTAAGTAGGGTTTAAAAACAAACTTAAATAGTAAACATGCATTTTTTTATAGTTTTTGACATTTTAGATATATATATTTTAATTTTGACATTTTTATGAAAGTAAAAACTAAGAACAAAAACTTAAACACGAATGCAATGCGAAGAAGAAAACCAAGTTATGACCATAAGACATGTTTTTCCCCCACCCCATACTTAAACTATATAGTGTCATCACTGTATTATAAGAAGAACAAGGGTAGAGAGAAAGTCACAGTGCAACCTATGGATTCAGGTCGATTTCAGGTTCAATCGATGCCAGAGGTCGATATCGAGGTCAGAGGTCGATGTCGAGTGCATATATCGACGTCGAGGAATAAGGTGAAGTCGAGGGCCGTCAGGTGGTGGTCGATATTGAGTATACTGGTCGATATCGACCTTTCCTTTTCGCTCCTGAGTCCTCGATGTCGACTCCAGGAGATGGCTTGACCCTGGGGTGGTCGATTTCGACTGGCTTGGTCGATTTCGACTGCTTCTGCAGTAGCTTCTTTTCTTCTTCGTCGTTCCTTTCGCTTGGTAACCTGAAATCTTTGTTAGAATTATAGATAAAACCACGAATTATCTCAGTTTTAAAAGTTTAAAAATCCTAAAAAATTAAAACCCTAAAAACCATCTATGAAAGGAAATCAAAGTTTTAGTTACAAGCTCTAGATTTTTGAGTCGCTAGGCCGACTTCTCCATCAATACTTCATGAGCCTTTAAGGTAGGGACCCTTCAAGCTTGAGCTGTCTCCTGGATCATCTAAGTCCTTGTGATAATAGCTAAGTTCGGAAACCAAGGCTTCTTCTTTGTTAGGTTCTTCTTCATTGGACGCTTTCCTTCTCTTTCTTGACCTAACTTTTGCAAGATGGGCAAACCATGGAGCTTTGACCCTCCCATTAGTTGAATTATCAATAATGGATAGAGGAGGGTTAGGAATCATACATGGGCTTACTGTTCGGGCCTGAAACAGAAATCTTCGAGCGGAGGGGATATCGATTTCAACCAAGGATGGTCGATTTCGAGTACTATAGTCGATGTCGACAGGCTGTGGTCGATATCGATGTCGGGGACCCCATACTTATGCTCCTGGCAATCCTCTGGCTCACTCGATATCGATGTGGTATGGTAGATTTCAAGGTATGCAGTCGATATCGACTGGTTCCAGTCGATGTCAACTCTCCTTGTTGTTTCCGTCCTAGCCAACAAAAATTTACGAAGCTTCTCCTTAGCTGGTGAGAGGATAACTTTTTCCAACTGCTTTGTTTTGCTCATTGTAGGGTTGAAGCGAAACTCCACGACCTCGTTGCCGATTGTGAATGTAAGGGTGCCATTCCTCACATTGATGTTGGCATCCGCTGTTGCTAAGAATGGCCTACCAAGGATGATAGGCACAATAGGATGCTCCGGCATGTCCAACACGATGAAGTCCGTGGGTATGAAGAACTTTCCCACCTTGACAGGGACATCATCCACAACACTAGTTGGTCTCACAAAGGAGTTGTCCGCCATGTAAAGCTTCATGTCGACGGGCTCCAATGCTCCTAGACCCACTTGTTGCCATATTGATAGGGGCATCAAACTAACACTAGCCCCAAGATCACAAAGGGATTTGAATTGATGCTTACCAACCCCTACCGTTACTGTGAACTTGCTTGGATCGCCGCGCTTTTCAGGGAACTCAATTGAATTGCATTCGTCGGCGATCTCTAGAATGGACCTCTTTTTGGACAGGATATTCTTCAGGAACCTCATATATGTAGGCATCTCATTGAGCGCTTCTGTGAGTGGTATGGTGAGATTTAGACCTTGTAAGATCTTCACGAAGCATCTGAACTTGGTGTCTCCTGGATCCCGCAGCGCCTTGGAAGGATAGGGTAAAGTTTTGGATGGCTTCGGAGGCAAAGTGGTTGATTTCTGCTTTCTGAACAAGTTGATATCGACGTCTGTGTGGTCGATATCGATGTTGGTGGTCGACCTCGAGGGAGTCTGAAGCTGGGGTCGATTTCCAGAGAGGTCGATATCGACAGGGTGGTTGATATCGACTTGGTCACTCGATATCGTGTGCTTCTCTGGCTCCGTTCTGTGCTTCGCAGTGGGCTCGACATCTACTGCTATTCCGATGTGGACAGGGCCCTCGATATCGACCTGGGGGCTGACATCGACTGCGTCTCCAGCGACTTCTCCTTCGCTCCTTGGCTCGGGCAATGTGCGTCCACTCCTTAGATTGATAGCGGCAATGTGCCCAGCTTGCCCCCTTGGATTTTCTTGTGGTTGTCCAGGGAGTTTGCCGGGTGGCTTTGGGATTTGGGCTGCCAGTTGACCCAATTGGGTTTCAATCGTCTTCTTACAAGCGTCCATCTCCCCTATTCGGGCGTTGAGGCCCTGTAGTTGGTTCTGGATAGCGCTGCTAGATTGTTGATTTGCAGCCTGGTTCCTTCTCATCTCATCAAGGATGATTAGGACATCATCCCTTCGTGGTTCTCTCTCCGGATGGCCTGGAGCTCTATAAGGCGGAGGATCCCTGGGGTTGTATTGGGGTGGTTGATTTCCCTAGTTTTGTTACACCTGGCGATTGGGATTCCTCATGTAACGCGCCGCCTAGTGAGTCTCCGCTAGTTGTACTTGCTCTGTATGGGGGCATTCAACGGTGATACGCCTGACGGAGCCACATTCAGCGCAGGGTTGGTTGACGGAGAGGAATTTGACTTGTTTCTGCAGCCTCCTGAGTTAATTATGCATGAATTGATCTCTGACATCGGGATCAATCTTCTTGGAGGGCTCATAGAGTGGCATGGATGGGGCAGGCCTTGAGTCGGAGGCCACAGGAGTCCCATATGTGTTGTCAAATTCGACCAACCTCTCTATAGTATCCCAAGCTTGTTGTGGTAGGAGCTCGAGATACCCATAGGAGGTATAGGTGTTGATCCTCTCCTTAGTTGCTACGTCCAGGGCATTTTAGATGATCTCCTGGATGACGTAGGGTGGTTGCCCATGCGTAGGGCAGGACCTCAGTAGCTTCTTGAAGCGCTCCCATGCTTGCGCCAATGACTCGCCTGACTTTTGTTTAAAAGTCGTGATCTTCTGGCGCATCATCGCGGTCTTTGATGGTGGGAAGAATTTGTTGAGGAAGGCATCCTTGACCTCGTCCCACGTGCAGAGCGATCTGGGGGCTAGGCTCTACAACCATGCTAGAGCTTTCCCTGGGAGAGACCAACGAAAAGCCTTTGGTTTAACGTATTCAAGGCTTTGGCCATCAGCAATAGTGTCACACAAATCAAGGAATAAAGATATATGCTTATGAGGACAATCGCTAGGTTTCCCCTCAAATTGACGTCGCCTTATCTCAATTAAGAAACTACGTTTAATCTCAAAATTAGAATGGGGGATAAGAATAGCCGATTCAGGCACTGTGAGCACAGGGTGCATGTATTGCTTGGCATTCTGAGGGAGGGCATTGATTTGGGCTTGTATTTGCCTCCGGCATGCCTCCTCCATGTCTGCACGCTCTTTAGTTGCCGTCTCTCTAGTTGTTAGATCCTCGATTTGCTTCCTTAGTTGTTCAATTAGCTCGGCCTGGGTCGCGTTGTCTGCCATGATTCTTTGTGCTTGGGCCCTTAGATGGAGATAGCATTCAGGGTCGTCTACTCCTTCGAATTCAGGTGGGCGATCAGCGCGTCGCATAGACCTACAAAGCAAAACTAGATAGAGACGTGAGATAGACTACTAGGGCGCGATTGATTGCTTCCCCGGCAACAGCGCCAATTTTGTTAGGTAGGAGGAAATCGAATTCTTAAATACAAATATAAAGATATATAAATGCAAATCCGAATCCTATCCTATGCAAATAATTACAAGACATCCTCCCGTTGTAGTGGAAGGGTAGTCAGGATCGATCCACGAGGAAGCAGGTCAGCGGGATCCTAGTAGTGTCTGAAATCACATCTTTTGTCGACCAGAAGCCTCGATCTCGACCTTGATGCTCGATTCTGACCTTGGCTGTTGACTCCTTCTGCAACAGAAGACCTGGAAAGACAAAAACAACAGTCGATATCGACTAGGAGAGGTCGATATCGATGTTAGTGCAGAAACCGACCGGCTCAGAAGACTGCCAGTCGACACAGGGGTGGTCGATATCGAGGATGGGGGTCGATATCGATGTCAGCTATTCTTGAAGGGAGATCTATGTCGACACAGAAGACCGTCGATGAAGGCAAGCGGTCGATATCAACGTCTGTTGGTCGATATCGATGTTGGTTCCTGCAAAGTTGTTAGCTTTTTGTCGGCAAAGAAAGGCCGAAGACACAAGGATGAATAAGGAAGCAATGGACTGAATAAAGACAAGATTTTTTATGAATAAAAGATATATAAAAGGCAACTCCTAGGATTAGGGTTTACCACAACGTTAACCAATGCATGCGATAAGGAAAATAAGACAGACAATTGCGCTATTCCACCCGAGGGACAAGCTTTCGCTGTACACCAACTCTTAGGATTACTCTTGCAAATAAACCTAATTGTCTCTACCAATTTTATGTTTATAACTCAAGTTGTTAGCATGAATTCCTTTTCATTCGATTAGGACTAAACATAGAATCGTAGGAGATGATATAGACACAACGATATCAACATCAAGTACTTACCTCAGGCACACATGGCTAACGTCGGGCTCACCCCGACCCTAGAAGCTTTGGGGAAATACTCACACCTCTTCGCAGGAAACATCATTGATTGAAAGAAAAGAACTTGCATTAATAACTCCGAAACTTTACGACTCAACGTCGGCTCTCGCAAACGCCAAACCCTAAAATTTCTCTCTAACTCTAACTCTATTGCTATATATCTGTGTCTTGGATTGGATGTGTGTGTAATTGAATTGGATGATCGAATGCCAGCCCCCTAGGGCTTTCTTTATAAGCTATTAATCCTTGCTATCCAAGGATAGTATCTTCTATCTAATCTATAAACTCTATCCAAACAAGTAGGATAGATCTTTTATTTTAGGTAAATATCTAAATAACTTAATAAAGCTTTAAGGTAAAAAACAAATAAACCTCAGATGTAATCTATCTAAATTTACAAGATAATCCGTGCTTTACTTGATAAAATTCTCAATCCGCGTCTGAAAAAGCGTGTCCAACCCGTGTCGAAGTATGGTCGATATCATCCAGACAGGTTAATTTCGACCTCTGTGTTTCTGCTGGACGGGCTCTGCTTCCACTCGATTTCTGAGACTAGGTCGATATCGATGTTGGGAGATCGATATCGAGTGCTTTTCTTCTGCTTGTGTGTGGTCTCTCTCGACACTCAGAAGTTGTGTCGATGTGTATTCGATATCGACCATGTGGGTCGATATCGACCTCTTCTTAGCTTTCCTTGGTTTCTTCGTTTTGACTCCGATTTCGCTCCAATTCCTACATAATTAGATAAAAACTTGTGCGGACTCTATTTCTTGCTCGTTAGCCCATTCTACACAAATTTATATTATTTTTAACCATTACTTTAGGAATCGAATGAAATATGAAGTCAAAAGATGTAATAAAAAGAGGTACAAATATGTACATCAAGGATGTATACTCAGAGCTTTAGGAGGATTTCCTGACAATTTGAGGATTGGTGCATTCTATATATAGTGGCTCATTAGGGCTTTTATAAGAATAAGGACAAAACAATAATGGGGTAGTGGGAAGAGGAGAGAGAATGAGTGGGAGAAGAAGTGAGAGGGGCCGGCGAGAGAGAGATTCCGCTCACCCGACTTAAGTCCCGAATATCTATTTCGAAATCCGACTCGAGTTTTAAATCCGTTTCAAACGACTCACAAGACTCTATGTTTTAAATTCGAATAATATAGCGGGATTTAGCTCAAAAATCTATGTTTTAAGACATGCCTGGATTATTTCTGAAGCGGTTCTAGAATTTCACCTATACTTATTACCTAAAGGTGACGACAAAAGTTCTTTAATACCTGCGATGCTATAAAACAATATTTGACCTCGCGATCTAATAGTTCTTTGTTATTTAATGCGGCCTTGCGAACGTCCAAGTTTCGCGATCAAATGTATTTGCTGTTCAATCGTCGTCTTTAGAGGAAGTTTGATTCGATGATGTATTATTCTTAGAAAGGATTCTTCTCCGATTCAAGGATCTAAAGAGCTCGAACCTTAGGGTTTTACGTCAAAGGAAGTTGCAGAGCTCCTTTTCTATCTCTTCTTTCAGATCCCTTTCTTGTCGTTCCTAGGGGGTATTTATAGTGTTATTAAGCGAGCAGCTGGCTGGTGACCTCGTGGATCTTATGAGGGACAGGTGTAGCTCATGTCCTCATCCAGCAATCTTGGGTAGCTACACGTGGCGATACTAGCGGAGAGGTGCTTCACTAGTGAGCTGCTTGCCCTTTTTTTGGGGAGTTTAGATGATTCGGAGTTTCTACTCGCGATCCCAATCTTGAGGGAAATCATTCACATCTAGACTTGAACTTTTGCCATGTGGGTTGGGAAGACTTTTGGTCGCGATGATTTGATGTTAAGTAGGCGTGCGACTTTTTACGTTGGATAACCCATTTATGACGTCATACTCCTATTAATAAAAGGGGTTACTTTTTATGGCATCATCATATCTCCTCGGGACTAGGTCACGATGGAGAAATGACACGCGATCAAGTCTCCATAAAAACGATGCTCCCCTAGCTGGGGGTTATGAGGTTATGTTAAAATGGGCTTGGGTGGATAGGCCCAATATGTTCATGGGTTATTTGTGCGGGAGTTGGTACGGCCCCATAGAGACTTATAAATAGGGATTTTGCCCTCTTTTCCCTGCCATTTCATTCTGTTTTGAAGTTGGAAAAGAGAGAGAGAGAGAGAAGAAGAAGAAGAAAGGGAAGTGGCCTTTTCTGAAACAAGAAACGTCGTCGGAAATTTTGGTTTAGTGATTTCTGGTGGAGCTACTTCCGGGCTAGAGCTTCTTCTTTGACCAACTCTTTGAAGTAAGTGGCCTTTGAGCCTGTCTTTTCTTTACGGTTTTTTCTTGCCAGTTTCTTTCTCTTGTTTTTCCTGTTCTAGTTTCATTTTCTGGTTTTTTCCTAGATTTTGGGGTAAAGGGAGGATCCCTTTTGAGGGGGATACTTGAAAGGAGAATGGAAAACTCCCCTTTTTGGTGGGGGAATGGACGGAAAAGTAGCGTTTAGGGGTGGTTAGGTTGGTGGCGCTTAGTTTCATTCCCGGATTTTACGATCGGACCACCCTAAGTAGGGCGGATTGTGATTTCTTGGGTGGTGGTTTTCCGATGGGGCGAAATGAGATCCATGGGGATTTTCTAACATACGTTTTTTTTCTCCGGAGACGTTTCGTCTTCTGCCTTGGGAAGGGGGATTTTTTAGGAAAGCAAAAAGGCGTTTTTAGCCGTCATTCATTGGGAAAAGAGTCTTTTCACTACCCTCTTAAGGAGGCGTGTGAGGCGCCAACATGGCCCTTGTGAGGGATTTTTTTTGCGCCATTTCTGTCTAATCACGATTTTGAAGAGACTGTTTTCCCTGTGTTGATTTTCCTTCTTCGCGTCTTTTCAGGGATTTTATTTCTTAGATGGGTCTTTTCTCTTGGGAAAAATAGAAAATGTCATCAGGGAGCGACTGCCAGAATATAAGCGTGGGGGTTGTGGGAGAGGAATTCAGCTCTTCAAAGACTTCGCATTCAATCGCGGGAAATGATTAAGACCCCGCGTATTATCATACATCCGAATATGAGGATGGTCAAGGCAAACGGGGAAAATCTACTCGCGATAAGAAGAAACAGAAAGTCCTTCGCGTGGTACGAGGAGATTTCTCCGTGCCCCTTACAATGTCAAGGAGTTCGCGAGTAATAGTTTCTGCGAGGGTTTCGTCCCTTCTGATCCTCTTCTGGTTCCTTCCATTCTTAAGGAAAGGATGACTCCTACCTCGTCAGAGACTTGGGGGGAGGTGTCTATTTTAGAGCCCATGCATTTGCAGCTTGCGGCTCGTGCTTTTCCCTGGCCCGCGGGGGTGGAATTGATATTGCCTTCCACAAGCGGTGGTTGCTTGAACATATATCCCAATCATCTGGTGGTTCATCTGGAGAGTTTACTTCAAGGGTTTCGTCTCCCTTTGCCTAGACTTCATGCGAAGTTTCTGGGGAAAATTCGAGTGTGCCCAGCTCAGGTTTCTTTTAATGTATGGATGTTTTTAGCTGTTTATACTATACCGTGTGCGGCCTTAAAGTAGGAGATGTCGTTAGACCATCTGTTCACATTTTTTACCCTTAGGCACGGGAAAGATGGGTTGGTGTCCGCGTCTCTTAGTGGTGAAATAGTAGCAAGACTGTCAAGTAGTCCTGGATGGAGGAAAAAATGGTTCTTAGTGCGCGATCTCTCTGGGACTATTTTAAACTTCAAAACCAGTCCGGGTAATTATCAAGCCCCTTCCAAGAACAGGACTACAGCGACCGATCAATGGAAAGCGATATTTGGGTGTGAAAAAAACACGGGCAAGCGTAGTTATAAGGAGTTCATAACTCCTGCTCGCTTAGAAATGGCAAGACTTAGCCTTCCACATTCTCGGGGTGGGTATTCGGTGTTTTCTTTAATCTGCGATATATTATAACTTTCGTTTCTTTCCTTTCATATGGTGATAAGTATCCTTTATACTGATCCACGTTTATCTATGACATGTTTTCATGGTAGGTATGTTGGACCTGACTAAACTTTCTGCGGGAGCTTTGAAAGGGAAGAAAACCCCGAAAACACTTGTTGCTGCTGCTTCAACAGCGGCTCGCGATCCTCCTTTGTCTCTATTTCCTGTCGAAAATCACCCCGTGGAGGATGCAGCAAGCGCATTGCCTATCCTTAATTTAGACCAGAGTCCGTCTAGAGACGATGAGCCTCGTGTTCGAAGAAAAGGAAGGCAGGGGAAAAAAAGTTCGGGCATGCTTTCAAAAAAAGAGCCTCTTACCCAATCAGGAATAACCATATAAGGTTACCGACAACCCGGTTTTACAGCGATCGTTTACTGAAAACTAGCTCTTCCTGCGAAGAGTTACCCAGCCGAAAGGGATTATCTTCGCGCCCTCGCGGACGAAGATCTGGCCGACCAGGGGCAGAAAGCTGTGGGTTGGGTAAGTTTAAGTCACTCTTTTGCTTTGATTATGAAACTTTTATTTACTTTGAACTTACACCCTTTTTTACATGTTTTACTGTTGATGATTAGTATAACCTCAAATGGGAAGAAGTGACGAGACGCCTGAAAGAGTCCAGTGATCGCATATCTCAACTGTAGAAAGAAATAAAGACCCTTCAAATCCGGTTGTCCAAGCTAAAAGTTGCAGAGATGCAAGAAGGGACCATCAAGAGTTTACAAGATGCTTTGGAAAAAACTGAGAAAGAGCTTGAAAGGGTAAAGGGGGAGTTAGACCTCTCGAGTGTCGAGTCTATCAATTTTAAAGAAAAGAACGTCGAGAGTGCATCGCGAAACTTAGGCTTGGAGGTTCAACTGCGTGGGCTAGAGGATGAGCTACAACGTGGGCGTGATGAATTATCTGCCGTTAAAAGGGAGCTTGAGAAGTATACGTCTAGCGATGATGTTCAATTAACCAAAGCTACCCTTTATGAGTATCTCTTGACTAAAGAGGGAAAAAAACGGCTTGGTAACTTTTTGGAGACAGTCGGGGAATCTATTCTCTACAGCTATTTAACTGAGGTGTTTATGAAAGGTGTTAATGGTGGGGTCATTCAGAGCGTGAACCGGTTCGCCCATCTTGACAACTCTGTTACGATGTTCATGCCCCATTTATGATGCTAGTGACATGGTTCTCGCAGATCCGTCATGAGGTTTGGCTCCTTCTTCTCCCACGCTGTCACATGAAACGGATATGGTTGGTGACCCTGATGATCAAAATCGTGATCCTGCTACTGGATCTTAAACAACATTTGTGTTTGTTGCTTTTCAATACTGATTTGTTTCTTTTGTTAAGTTCTGTGATGCGATGGTTTCTGAACAATTTCACTCGCGATACTCGTATCAACTGTTTTATCGCGGTTTATGGTTTCCTGTGAATACATGGTTTTTGCTTCTGTTTTAATTATTTACTTGGGTTTTTGTCTGTCCCAATGTTTCTTGTTTTGTTTACTTGCGATACCCTTTACCAATCTCCTGTTGTTGAGCGCTTTATGAAAATAATGTGTGAAATAACATAAAATAAAAAGGGTTCATTGTGTTTTGGAAATTGACTTTAACGTGAAAACACTTTATTTAGTTATTGATAAGTTTTTACTTGCGTGAGTCAAATATGCTACAACCTTTTGTTAAGTACTTTTAAATTTGTGAGGTATTTCCCTTGTCTTCATAGCACATGAGATCATAAGAGACATCTCCGTTCTGCTTTGGTCCAGGCTCTTGTATGGTTACTTGAAAATGTGCTTCTCCTTCATATTCGAATGTAAGGCATGCTCTGATTTTGAGGTTATTGATTCTTACAAAATCTCTCCATCCTTCCGAAAGGGAGTACCAGTTTCCTTCATCTCTTTCTACTAGGATCATGAAGTGTTGGTTTGAGGGGGAGAGTAGGAATACATGATTTAGAACTTCCTCTTCCAGCTCTGTAAATATATATGGGAGGGGGAGTCTGACCATGTGACTTTCAAGGAGGATCATTCTGATGAACCTGGGATTAGGGTATATTATGATGCTTGGGATGAATCTAGGAGGGGAAAGACTCTAAGAGAGTGCATCGAAACTTGGCATTGCATGAGAATGTTTTGTTTGAATCTTTGTAGATGAAGAGCAAGTTTATTTATATAAATTTATTGCTAGAATGAGGCAAACAATGTACAAATTTTTGGATTAGTTGCAGGACGCGTATTGATAAAACCTTGCTCCTGAACTTTTGGTCTGATCCTTGTTTGCGGATAAGTTTTTAAGTTAAATCGCGTCCTGTGATAATCCTTTTACAAGGAAAACGATAAGGACGATGGTTGATCGTTTGTCACGATTGTTTGGGATTTTTAGTTTTTATAAGTAGTACTCTCTTGGTTTGAAAATTTCTGGGTGTTTTTCTACTGATGACGTCGAATAGCTCATCGACTGGACTGAGGACTGACTTTCCTATGGTTGGGGGATTTATAGTGGACATTGTTGTGGAAAGTTATCTACATCGGCTTGTATGTTTTGTGAATTTTTTTTTTCGAATAATCTATGAATTCTGAATTGACGAATTCTATATTTTTTCAGCCTCTTCCATATGGGTATGTAACTTATGGTAATGATGTTCTGGAGCAAGTGACATTGTGTTCACGGGATGATGATAGGTCTTGGGTGAAGGTCGAAAAATTGAGCACTAATCGTTATTGGTTTACTGAAGGGTGTTCAGAGTTCGTGATTATGAATGAAATTTGAGTTGGTATGCATTTAATTTTTGATTATGATGGGAATTCTCTGTTTGACGTTATCGCGATCGATCCAGAACCTGATCAGAATGGTGATGTGGGGTTCAATGTTCGTTGCTGAACATGGAGGTGATACTTATGTCGGGGATTTTTGACTAAATAAATAAGCTGAGGGCTTGGCTTCTGCTGCTTGTAATAATGCTTGAAACTTTTGATATGAATTATCAATGCTGTTATAAAGTTTATATGTTTTCGTCATTAGAAAACGGTGATCGATTATTTTTTGACAATGGATACTGTGTTTGACGCGTGTATGGATAGGGATGATGCATAGTGACTTTAATAGTGTTTGTAGGTATTGCATACTGTTTTTGATATGTGTGAAGGTAAGGATAAGGCTTGCAGGTTGCCTCTGTTATTTTGTCCACATGTCTGCTATGCAAGAGGTTTCGAGGATTCGATTTTGGTTTGTTATGCCTGTCATGTTGTACATTGATATGTGTGATCTTATCTTGTGTACTTGTGTATAAAAGAAATGGTAGTAGGTCTAATGTCAGTGTGAGATAAAGAATGGGTTCTTCAAACTTATCATCGCGTGACTTTTATAGATCTATCCATAATGAGGAGCAACTATGTGTTATGGTAGGGTGTAATCGTTTTTTACTCTTTTCGTTTATCATTTTTTTAGAAAAATGAAGGAGTTGTTTGATTTAATGATTTTTTATTTTTTAGGCACTTCCGAAGTTTTTTGGCCCTATGTATAATGACGCAGTGAGGGGAGAGGTTCTGTTGACGTTTCCCACAGGTCGTTTGTTTACTGTGAAGGTGTTGAAAGATAGTAATGATCAGTTTTGGTTAACTAATGGGTGGGGCGATTTTGCAAGTGATGGAGGTCTTCGTGCTGGAGGATCTCTTGTGATTTTTTAATATGAAGGGCGGTGTTCTTTTAACACCATAGTGCTTGAGCCTAAAGATGACCCTTCTACTTAAACTTGTTTATTTCGTGGGTTTTGTAGGGGTGTTGTCATCGTCTTTTTGCTTTATGTTTTTTGCGATATCTCGGTTGTCTTTGTTTTGAGATATGGTATTATGTAATTTCTTGTGTTATGAGATTATGGTTTGAATAGTTAGTATGTATGGTAATCTTCCGCGTATGAAGAACTATAGAGATTAATAAAAAAATAAATGCAATCTCCAGCGTTTGACACACGATAGAGATTGAATCGTAAATATTGATGGTAATCTCCAGCGTACGAAGAGCTGTAGAGATTAACCAAAAATAAATGCATTCTCCAGTGTTGGATACACGATAGAGATTGAATCTTAAATATTGATGGTAATCTCCAGCATATGAAGAGTTGTAGAGATTAACCAAGAATAAATGCAATCTCCAGCGTTTCACACGCGATAGAGATTGAATTGTAAATATTGGTGGTAATCTCGAGCGTACGAAGAGCTGTAGAGATTAACCAAGAATATATGCAATCTCCGGCGTTTGACACGCGATAGAGATTGAATTGTAAATAATGATGGTAATCTCCAGCGTACGAAGAGCTGTAGAGATTAACCAAGAATAAATGCAATCTCCAGCGTTTGACACGCGATAGAGATTGAATTGTAAATATTGATGGTAATCTCCAGCGTACGAAGATCTGTAGAGATTGACCAAGAATAAATGCAATCTCCAGCGTTTGACACGCGATAGAGATTGAATTGTAAATATTGATGGTAATCTCAAGCGTACGAAGAGCTGTAGAGATTAACCAAGAATAAGTGCAATCTCCAGCGTTTGACACGCGGTAGAGATTGAATCGTAAATATTGATGGTAACTCCAGCGGACGAAGAGTTATAGAGATTAACCAAGAATAAATGAAATCTCTAGCGTTGGATACGCGATAGAGATTGAATCGTAAATATTGATGGTAATCTCCAGCGTACGAAGAGTTGTAGAGATTAACCAAGAATAAGTGCAATCTCTAGCGTTTGACACGCGATAGAGATTGAATCGTAAATATTTTATGGTAATCTCTAGCGTACGAAGAGCTGTAGAGATTAACCAAAAATAAATGCAATCTCCATCGTTGGACACGCGATCGAGATTGAATCGTAAATATTGATGGTAATCTCCAGCGTACGAAGAGCTGTAGAGATTAGCCAAAAATAAATGCAATCTCCAGCATTGGATACACGATAGAGATTGAATCGTAAATATTTATGGTAATCTCCAGCGTACGAAGAGCTGTAGAGATTAACCAATAATAAGTGCAATTTCCAGCGTTTGACACGCGATAGAGATTGAATCGTAAATATTGATGGTAATCTCCAACGTACGAAGAGCTATAGAGATTAACCAAAAATTAATGCAATCTCCAGCATTGGATGCGCGATAGAGATTGAATCGTAAATATTGATGGTAATCTCTAGCGTACGAAGAGCTGTAGAGATTAACCAAAAATAAATGCAATCTCCAGCGTTGG
Source organism: Persicaria maculosa (assembly GCA_963922045.1). NCBI lineage: Eukaryota > Viridiplantae > Streptophyta > Magnoliopsida > Caryophyllales > Polygonaceae > Persicaria > Persicaria maculosa. Next base: position 16,237,722 of record OY998257.1, on the reverse strand, counting down.
ATACGCGATAGAGATTGAATCGTAAATATTGATGGTAATCTCCAGCGTACGAAGAGCTGTAGAGATTAACCAAGAATAAATGCAATCTCCAGCGTTTGACACGCGATATAGATTGAATCGTAAATATTGATGGTAATCTCTAGCGTACGAAGAGCTGTAGAGATTAACCAAAAACAATTGCTTAAATTTGGATAATTTATTTCTTTGACAAAAGGATTTGTAGAGTACAGATTCTTAAAAACCATTCCATGGGGAACCATCGAGTCCAGACGTATCCAACTGATCTTCCGCGTCGTATCCTTCGGAATCAAACATACTTACTTCAAAGTGGGCATTCTCCTTATGGACGAAAGTTATAGTGGATCTTAAGCGAAGATCGTGAGTTTCTACAAAATCTTTCCATACTTCAGCAACCCATAAAGAGTGGTAATGGCCTTTAGCAAGGCTAACTTTGAAATTTTTCACTTTGCGAGACGATAGTGTGATTTCATCAGGGACTTGAGATCCAAAATACTCTTCAAAACCATATGGTAACATCATGCGGAGAACTTGTTCCTCAAAATCTAGATGGAGGGAAAAAGTGTAAGGGTTCTCTTGAGAATTTGGGGTTTCCATGGCTGATTGTTTTAGTTTTTTGTGAATGGTAAAATGTAAAACACGGGTGGGTTTTTATAGGGCCAGGGGGAATATTGTGTGGTTATAGTTTTGCCGGGAACCGAATTTTTAAATGTCCTCGAGATTTGTGGAGTTTGCCCGTGATTATAGGTAATTGTAGCTCTTTTTAACGCTGATCTATAGTGATTTCAGCAAATTTGCTCCACGTGTAAGGTGTGCAGGATGTCCTGGGAAAACATCTGCCTTTGAATGGTCTTTTCTTCGTCAAAAGTATTGAGAAAAAGTTTGACCTTGTTGGTTTTATTCTATTCGATCTTTTAGTGTATATAAATGCTAATAGGTGTTTGGCATTTTGGCCAGTCTTTCGCCTATCTTCGTTTGTCTCCTCTATCTTTAGAAAAATAGAGAATGTCTTGTTCTTATTCAGGTCCACGAGATTTTATAAGATTTATAGGCACCGTTTGAGAAACTGCATTTCTTGGTATGGTCTTTTTGGTGCATAATTTCTCATTATGTTGTGCTTATGTTTGCTTTTTATCTCATGCTTAGCCAGGTTTTTTATGTTTTTATGACAGCCTTTGCCCATCTGTTTCGGGGAAATTTATGGGAAGTTGGTATCAGACCATGTCTGTTTGACATCCCCTAATGGAAAAAGTATGCAGGTGAGGATTTCGAAAGATGGGAACGATAAGTCATGGCTAACGGAGGGTTGGAATGCCCTTGTGGTGGAAAGTGGCATTAGTGTTGGTGTTTCAAGGGCTCTCTTTAGGTATGTGGAGGATCATTGCTTCAATGTTTTGGTGTTGGAGGAAGAAATAGAAGAGGAAAAGGAAGAAGAAAAAGAAGAGGATGAGAATAAGAAAGATTGATTTTTCGTAAGAAGTGTTTCCTCTTGTTTGTGAAAAAATCTTCTTATGTATTCGCCAGTTTATGCGACAATGGTCTGGGTTCGATTTTATCTATCGCTGGTCAATTTGTATGCCTTTCTTGTTTCTTGTTTTTTATGTTAGTGTTTCATGACGTTATGTACTAAATATGCGCGTGATTGCATAATTTGACTATGAAAAAATGTTGGCAATTTTATGTTGATGTTCGCTTGCTTGCATATTAAATAGAAGGAACGCCCGTGCCAAAAGTGCACGCAATTGCTAAATTTAATCTCCGTAAAGACTTGTTTTCACATCTGTGCCAAAAGTGCACGCGATTGCTAAATTTATTCTCCGTAGAGGCTTGTTTGCACATCCGTGCCAAAATTGCACGCGATTACTAAATTTATTTTTCGTCGAGGCTTGTTTGCACATCCGTGCCAAAGTGCACACGATTGTTAAATTTATTCTCCATAGAGACTTGTTTGCACATCCGTGCCAAAAGTTCACGCGATTGCTAAATTTATTCTCCGTAGAGGCTTGTTTGCACATCCATGCCAAAAGTGCACGCGATTGCTAAATTTATTCTCTGTAGAGGCTTGTTTGCACATCCATGCCAAAAGTGCACGCGATTGCTAAATTTATTCTCCGTAGAGGCTTGTTTGCACATTCGTGCCAAAAGTGCACGCGATTGCTAAATTTATTCTCCGTAGAGGCTTGTTTGCACATCCGTGCCAAAGGTGCACGCGATTGTTAAATTTATTCTCCGTAGAGGCTTGTTTGCACATCCGTGCCAAAAGTGCACGCAAGTTCGAAATTTATTCTCTATAGAGGCTTGTTTGCACATCCGTTCCAAAAGTGCACGCGATTGCGAAATTTATTCTCCGTAGCGGCTTGTTTGCACATCCGTGCCAAAAGTGCACGCGATTTGCTAAATTTAATCTCCGTAGATGCTTGTTTGCACATCCGTGCCAAAAGTGCACACAATTGCTAAATTTATTCTCCGTAGAGGCTTGTTTGCACATCCATGACAAAAGTGCACGCAATTACTAAATTTATTCTCCGTAAAGGCTTGTTTGCACATCTGTGCCAAAAGTGCACGCGATTGTGAAATTTATTTTCCGTAGAGGGTTGTTTGCACATCCGTGCCAAAAGTGCACGCGATTTCGAAATTTATTCTCCATAGAGGCTTGTTTGCACATCCGTGCCAAAATTGCACGTGATTGCTAAATCTATTATCCCTAGAGGCTTGTTTGCCCATCCGTGCCAAAAGCGCACGCAATTGCTAAATTTCTTCTCCGTAGAAGCTTGTTTGCACATCCGTGCAAAAAGCGCACGCGATTGCTAAATTTATTCTCCGTAGAGGCTTGTTTGCAAATCCGTGCCAAAAGTGCACGTGATTGCTAAATTTATTCTCCGTAGAGGCTTGTTTGCCCATCCGTGTCAAAATTGCACGCGATTACTAAATTTATTCTCCGTAGAGGCTTGTTTGCACATCCGTGCCAAAAGTGCATGCGATTGCTAAATTTATTCTCCGTAGAGGCTTGTTTGCACATCCGTGCCAAAAGTGCACGCGATTGCTAAATTTATTCTCTTGTAACCACACATGATTTTTAAATAGGGTCTGGAACTTTCATATATATATATATATATAATGAAGTGGTGTACCCATTTCAGGATCCTCGAGACTTCCTATACAGAGAAAATTCTAAGTCATCGGGTTTCCTTTTACTTATAAAAAACTTAATCTTAACCATAGTAAGCTTTGAGGTTCTTAGTGTTCCATTCTTTGGCGAGGATAGCTTGATGTACATATTTGTACCTCTTTTCATAGAGTCTGCACAAGTTTTTATCTAATTATGTAGGAATTCGAGCGAAATCGGAGTCAAAAAGGAGAAACCAAGGAAAGCAGAATAGAGGTCGAAATAGACCCACATGGTCGATATCAACTACAGAACTTCGACACAGAACTGAGTGTCGAGCCAAACAACAACACAGCTGAGGAAAGGCACTCGATATCGACCTCCTATCATCGATATCGACCACAACCCAGGAATCGAGTGAAGCTGAGCTCGTCGAGCAGAAACAGAGACATCGAAATCGACCTTCCTGGTCGATATCGACCTTACATCAACACGGGTTGGACACGTTTTTCGAGACGCGAATTTGCAATTCTATCTTCAAAGCCACGGAATTATCTTGTACTCCCTCCGATTTTTAATATAAGGCATTTGACTTTTGTGTATGTAGTTTAAGGAGCTAAAAACTATATAAAATATTAATTTTTTTAATTAATTTTCTTTACATTATAAAACGTACTATTAATAAGTATTATAATGTAAAAAAATTTAATTAAAAAACTTAATATTGTAAATAGTTTTTGGCTCCTTAAACCACGTGCACAAAAGTCAAATGTCTTATATTAAAAATCAGAGGGAGTAATAATTAGATAGATTACAGCTGAGATTTACCTTTTTTACCTTAGAGATCTATCAAGTTGAGGGTTTTATCAAAATAAAGGACCTATCCTAATTGTTTGGATAGATTTCATAGTTTAGATAGAAGTTACAATCCTTGTATAGCAAGGATTAGTAGCCTATAAATAAAGCCCTAGAGGGTTGGCATTTAATTATCCAATTTTTAGAATCCAATTACATTTAATAGAGTTAGAAGAAGCTTTAGGGTTTGGCGTTTGCGAGAGCCAACATTGAGTTGTAAAGTTTCGAAGTTATTAATGCAATTTTCCTTTCAATCAATGATGAGTTCCATGATGAGGTGCGAGTAGTATCCCAAAGCTTCTAGGGTCGGGGTGAGCCTGACGTTAGCCATGGGTACCTGAGGTAAGTGTTAGATGTTGATATCGTTGTGTCTATATCATCTCCTACGATTCTACATTTAGTCCTAATCGAAAGAAAAGGGATTCATGCTAACAACTTGAGTTATAAACATAAAATAAGTAGAGACAATTAGGTTTATTTGCAAGTGTAATCCTAAGAGTTGGTGTACATCGAAAGCTTGTCCCTCGGGTCAAATAGCGTAATTGTCCGTCTTATTTACCTTATCGCATGCATCGGTTAACGTTGTGGTAAACTCTAATCCTAGGAGTAGCTTTTTATATAGTTTATTCTCACAAAAACCACTGTCTTTATCTGTTCATCGCTCCTCATTCATCCTTAAGTCTTCGGCCTTTCTTTGCCGACAAAAAGCTAACAACTTTGTAGGAGAAGACATCGATATCGACCCCAGACGTCAATATCGACCACTGAGTTTAGTCGACAGTTTTCTAAGTCGACGACGATCATTTCTGCATAAGTTACTGAGATCGATATCGACCCTTCAACCTCGATATTGAACATACTGTGTCGACTGGCAGTCTTCTGAGCCAGTCGATTTCTGGAACTGACATCGATATCGACCTACCCTAGTCGATATCGACTGCTTGTTTTTGTCTCTACAGGTCTTCTGTTGCAGAGAGGAGCGACAGCCAAGGTCGACATCGAGCACCATGGTCGAGGTCGAGGCTTCTGGTCGACCAAAGACGTGAGCTTTCCAACGCTACTAGGATCCCGCTGACACGACTCCTCGTGGATCGATCCTCACTACCCTTCCACTACAATGGGAGGAAGTCTTGTAATTATTTGCATAGGCTAGGATTCGGATTCACATTTATATTTCACATATTTGTATTTGAGAACTCGATTTCCTTCTACTATCAAATTGGCGCCGTTGCCAGAGAGGCAATCAATCGCGCCCTAGTAGTCTATCTCACGTTTCTATCTAGTTTGACCTTGCAGGTGTATGCGACCCGCTGATCGCCCACCTGAATTTGAAGGAGTAGACGACCTTGAACGCTATTTCCATCTAAGAGCCCAAGCTCAAAGAATCATGGCAGACAGCGCGAACCAGGCTGAGCTAATTGAGCAACTAAGGAAGCAGGTGGAGGACTTAACAACTAGATAGGCGGCACTTAAAGAGCGTGCGGATAGGGAGGAGGAAGGCCGAAGGAAAATAGAAGCCCAAATCAATGCCCTCCCTCAGAATGCCAAGAAATATATGCACCCCGCGCTCACAGTGCCTGAATCGGCGATTCTTATCCCTGCCTCTAATTTTGAAATTAAGCCTAACTTCCTTACTGAAATAAGAAGGCATCAATATGAAGGAAAACCTAATGAATGCCCTATGGCACATATATCAACCTTCTTAGAACTCTGTGATAGTATTGCTGATGGACAGAGTCTTGAATATGTCCAACTAAAAGCTTTTCGCTGGTCCATTACAGGTAAAGCATTGCAGTGGTTGGAGAGCTTAGCCCCAAGATCGCTCCGCACCTGGAATGAAGTCAAGGACGCGTTCCTCAACAAATTCTTCCCTCCATCCAAGACGGCGTTGATCCGACAGAAAATCACGGCTTTCAAACAAAATCATGGTGAGGCTCTAGCAAGTGTTTGGGAAAGGTTTAAGGACCTACTACGATCATGCTCGACGCATGACCAACCCCCATACGTGATTCAAGAGATTATTTATAATGCTCTTGATGTTGCAACCAAAGAAAGGATCAACACCTACACCTCATATGGCTACCTTGAACTCACTCCACAAGAGGCTTGGGACACCATAGAGAGGTTGGTGGAGTTCGACAACACATATGGGACTCCTGAGGCTTCCGACACATCATCATCGTCGAGGTCTGCCCCATTTATGCCATTATATGAACCCTCCAAGGTAATCGATCCAGACGTGAAGGAGCAATTCCATAGAGACCAACTTCGAAAGCTCCAAAAGCAAGTGAGGTTCCTTTCAGCGAACCAAGATTGCATCGAATGCGGATCGCAGCGGCACACCACCGTCAAGTGCCCCCATGCTGAACAAGTACAACTAGCGGAGACTCACCAAGAGGCGTGCTACCTGAGGAATCCCAATCGCCAAGGGTACCAAAACTTGGGAAATCAACTACCCCAATACAACCCCAGGGATCCTCCGCCTTATAGATCTCCAGGGCATCCGGAGAGGGACCAACGGAAGGATGATCTACAACTTGTGCTGGATGAGATAAGGCGGAACCAATCTAAGAATAATCAATCCAACAATGCAATCCATTCTCAACTCAATCACCTTACCACAAGGATTGGGGAGATGGATATTTGGAAAAAGAATGTAGAGACCCAACTGGGTCAATTGGCGGCACAAATTCCTAGACCATCCGGAACATTCCCTGAGCAACTAACTACAAATCCTAAGAGGCAATCCGGAATGGGCCATGTCGCAGCCATGCAACTAAGGAGTGGCAACAAATTACAAAAGCCACGAATGGAATCGGAGGAGAAAGCAGCAGATCCAGTCGACATCGACAGACCAGTCAATGTCGAGCCAGACGTCGAAATCGACCCCCAGGTCGACCCACTGGTCGATGTCGAGGCCACTGCAGAGTCATCAGAGCCACAACAGAGGTCGACATCGACCATCCCGGTCGATATCGACCAAGTCCCTATCGACATCGATGTCCAGCAGGCCCCTCCGACCACCGTTTTGGCCCCTCCGCCAAAGAAGACGTTGCCATTCCCATCCAAAGCATTGGAGGACCCCACCAAAGGTAAGTTTAGGCGCTTTGTAAAGATTCTTCAAGGACTTAACATTACTATTCTGCTTACAGAAGCCCTAAGCGAGATGCCCGCCTATGTGCGATTCCTCAAAGACATCCTTAGCAAGAAGAGGTCCATGGCAGAGATCGCAGATGAGTGCTCAAAGATGGACTTCCCTGAGAAGAGGAGTGATCCAGGGAAGTTTGCAATCACTGTGGGGCTTGGCTAACATCGCTACAAGGCCCTATGTGACCTAGGGGCAAGCGTAAGTCTTATGCCTCTTTCTATTTGGCAAAAGGTGAACATCGGAGCACTGGAACCTGTGGACATGAAACTCTATATGGCTAACAACTCATTCGTCAGGCCCACAGGTATAGTTGATGACTTTCCGGTAAAGGTGGGTAAGTTCTTTGTGCCTACTGATTTCATTGTATTGGAGATGCCTGAAGATCCTATTGTACCTATCATCCTTGGTAGACCTTTCTTAGCTACTGCTGATGCCAATATCAATGTACATCGAGGATTAACCTTTACCATAGGGAACGAAGTGATAGAGTTCTCCTTCAACCCGATCATGAGCGAAACAAAGCAACTAGAGCAAGTTGTCCTTTCACCGGCTAAGGAGAAGCTTCAAAAGTTTTTGTTAGCGAGGACGGAAACAACAAGCAAGGTCGACATCGACTGGATCCAGTCGAAATCGACTGATAAGCTCAAAATCGACCAGAAATCATCGATGTCGAGTAAGCCAAATGATGGCCAGGAGCTTAAGTATGGGGTCACAGACGTCAATATCGACCCCCACATGTCGACGTCGACCAAAGCGCTCGAAATTGACCCACCTTGGTCAAAATCGATCTCCCCTCAGCCCGAAGATTTCTCTTTCGGGCCCGAACGGGTAAGCCCAGGTATGATTCCTAACCCTCCTCTATCCATTATTGATAATTCAACTAATGGGTGGATCAAAGCTCCATGGTTCGCCTATATTGCAAAAGTTAGGTCAAGAAAGAGAAGGAAAGCGCCTAATAGAGAAGAACCTAACAAAGAAGAAGCCTTGGTTACCGAATTTCGCTATTACCAAAAAGAGCTAGATGATCCAGGAGAAGGCTCAAACTTGAAGGGTCCCCACATTAAGGGCTCATGACGAATTGACGGAGAAGTTGGCCTAGCGACTCAAAATTCTAGAGCGTGTACATAAAACTTTAATTTTCATAGATGTTTTTAGGATTTTGACTTTTGGCTTTTTAAACTTTTAAAACTGAGATAATTCGTGGCTTTATCTCTAAATCTAACCAAGATTTCAGGTTGTTAAGCAAAAAGGACGACGAAGAAGAAAAGAAGCTACTGCAGAGGCAGTCGAAATCGACCAGGCCACTCGAAATCGACCCCCAAGGGTCAAGCCATCTCCTGGAGTCGACATCGAGGACTCAGGAGCAAAAAAAGGAGAGATCGACATCGACCAGTGTACTCAATATCGACCATGCCCAGGCGACCCTCGACTTCACTTTCTTCCTCGACTTCGATAGATGCAGTCGACATCGACCTCTGACATAGATATCGACTTCTAGCATTGATCAAACCTGAAAATCGACCTGAATCCGCAGGTTGCGCTGTGAGTTTCTCTCTACCCTGGTTTTTCTTTTAATACAGTGAGGACACTGTATATTTTAAGTACGGGGTAGGGGAAAAGCATGTCTTATGGTCATAACTTGGTTTTCTTCTTCGCATTGCATTCATGTTTAAATTTTTGTTCTTAGTTTTCACTTTTATAAAAAAATGTAAAAAAATCCAAAAAAATAGAAAAATGTCAAAAATACCAAAAAAATGCATGTTTACTTTTAAGTTTAATTTAAACCCTACTTAGATGTCCTATGATGAAAACTCAATAGCTGACTTGATCATGTAAATCCTATGGCATATTTGGATGGTTTAGCCTAAGTCCTTAAAAATTTTATGTAGATTGTGAACTTGTGATGAAATTGAGCACATATGATCCTAGCCTAAAAAGAAAATCCAACAAAAATTGTCCTTGTGAGAATTTTGGCCTATAGGGAGAACATTAAAAATCCCTCCGCTTTCTTGAGTGAATTTACTCTTCCTATGCATCTCTAAATGTTGTGATAGTTATTCAAAGCCAATGCATAAATATGTCTATGATTACGAGAATTAAATGATGGAGGCATCTTTTAAGCCATTTTTATCCTCTCTTCGCTTTCTTGAGTGAATTTACTCTTCCTATGCATCTCTAAATGTTGTGATAGTTATTCAAAGCAAATGCATAAATATGTCTATGTTTACGAGAATTAAATGATGGAGGCATCTTTTAAGTCATTTTTATCCTCTCTTTACCTACCCTGTATTATCTCTGCTTGAAGCCATAATATTAACCTGAGCCTGATATTGCAAACTCCACAAAATTATCCCTAGCCGAATTGAGCCTGACCCCCATTTGGGAATTGACACTTAGAATGACTAGATTAATGCATTGTGGAAAGAAAAGTGCATATTATCCAGTTTTGAGCAAAGAAATTGTTGGTTGGTACATATTTGCATCTTGTCATATTTTGTAAAAGGATTTTTGGCTCACCATATAAATGCACATATTTTTTAATATTTATTTATTATTTTCGTCCAAAAAAATCCGAAAAAAAGAGATACGTATATATGTATCATGTGCATGAGCCAAATTCCTTAAGTCCTTTATTATTTTCATACAAGTGTTATATTTTTTAAAGGGATATTAAGGGTTTGAAAGAAGGGTTGATATTATGGTCTATATCTTTAGATCATTTTAGAGCACACTATGGAAAGATGAGCTTGGAAAGAGCATTATGGGAGATTGAGCTTAGAAAGTGCTGTGCAACATTGAAGAGTTATGGTTTGGATATTGTAAGTGTTGAGATTTAGGAGTCTTGATTCCCGAATTATATAAGCACCACATAGCCAAATAATTCCATACCCTTTTATTTCATACCAAGCCCCATTACAACCCTGCCGAATGGAGTCTTCTTTGAACTCTTCTATTGAGTGAAAGTCCTCCTGATGGTTCTTATTGCATTTTCATAATTGGTTGCGAAGTGGATTCTTATAAATTGCAATGTTTATGAGTTTGTATATGGAATTGAGTTGAGAGTTGATCATTCTGGCCTAAACACATGAGAGTTGAGTGCAAACACATTATCCCTATGAGGTTGGATCAAAATTGCATATGCCTATGGATCGCCTAAATATGTGCTATGACGTTAAATTCACTTGCTTTGCTTTGCTACCGCTTATGATGTTGGTTTTGACAAGGGCGAAGACTTGAAGGGTGTGTTGTAGGTGTTGGTTATTGCTTGGTTATTGCTTGAGGACAAGCAAGTCTAAGTATGGGGTGTTTTGATGTACATATTTGTACCTCTTTTTATTGCATCTTTTGACTTCATATTTAATTCGATTCCAAAGAAAAGGTTCAAAATAATATAAACTTGTGTAAGAATGAGCTAAAGTGCAAGAAAAAGTGTCTGCACAAGTTTTTATCTAATTAAGTAGGAATTCGAGCGAAATCGGAGTCAAACCGGAGAAACCAAGGAAAGCAGAATAGAGGTCGAAATTGACCAACATGGTCGATATCGACTACAGAACTTCGACACAGAACTGAGTGTCGAGCCAGACAACAACACATCAGAGGAAAGGCACTCGATATCGACCTCCTATCATCAATATCGACCACAACCCAGGAATCGAGTGAAGTTGAGCTCGTCGATCAGAAACAGAGACATCGAAATCGCCTGGTCGATATCGACCTTACTTCAACACGGGTTGGACACGCTTTTCGAGATGCAGATTTGCAATTCTATCTTCAAAGCCACGGAATTATCTTATTATAATTAGATAGATTGCAGCTGAGATTTACCTTTTTTACCTTAGAGATCTATCAAGTTGTTAGAGTTTTATCAAAACAAAAGACCTATCCTAATTGTTTGGATATAGTTCATAGTTTAGATAGAAGTTACAATCCTTGGATAACATAAATAAAGCCCTAGGGGGCTGGCATTCAATCATCCAATTTTTAGAATCCAATTACATTCAATAGAGTTAGAAGAAGCTTTAGGGTTTGGCGTTTGCGAGAGCCAACGTTGAGTTGTAAAGTTTCGAAGTTATTAATGTAATTTTCCTTTCAATCAATGATGAGTTCCATGATGAGGTGCGAGTAGTCTCCCAAAGCTTCTAGGGTCGGGGTGAGCCCGACGTTAGCCATGCGTGCCTAAGGTAAGTGTTAGATGTTGATATCGTTGTGTCTATTTCATCTCCTACAATTCTATGTTTAGTCCTAATCGAAAGAAAAGGGATTCATGCTAACAACTTGAGTTATAAACATAAAATTGGTAGAGACAATTAGGTTTATTTGCAAGAGTAATCCTAAGAGTTGGTGTACAGCGAAAGCTTTTCCCTTGGGTGAAATAGCGCAATTGTCCGTCTTATTTACCTTATCGCATGCATTGGTTAACGTTGTGGTAAACCCTAATCCTAGGAGTTGCTTTTTATATAGTTTATTCTCACAAAAACCACTATTTTTATTCTGTTCATCACTCCTCATTCATCCTTAAGTCTTCGGCCTTTCTTTGCCGACGAAAAGCTAACAACTTTGCAGGAGAAGACATCGATATCGACCCCAGACGTCGATATTGACCACTGAGTATAGTCGACAGTTTTCTGAGTCGACGACGATCATTCCTGCATAAGTTACTGAGATCGATATCAACCCTTCAACCTCGATATCAATCATACTGTGTTGACTGACAGTCTTTTGAGCCAGTCGATTTCTGGAACTGACATCGATATCGACTGCTTGTTTTTGTCTCTACAGGTCTTCTGTTGCAGAGAGGTACGACAGCCAAGGTCGACATCGAGCACCAAGGTCGAGATCGAGGCTTCTGGTCGACCAAAGACGTGAGCTTTCCAACGCTACTAGGATCCCGCTGACACACCTCCTCGTGGATCGATCCTGACTACCCTTCCACTACAACGGGAGGAAGTCTTGTAATTATTTGCATAGGCTAGGATTCAGATTCACATTTATATTTCACATATTTGTGTTTGAGAACTCGATTTCCTTCTACTATCATAGCTCCTTCTGAGTTTTGGAGTTTGAATGATCCTCTCCCTACTTCTTGATGGATTATATAAGGTCCTTCCCATTTAGGCTCGAGTTTTCCTCCTTCTGTGGCCTGTCGAAGGACCATGTCTCCTTTTTGTAGCAGGCGTACAAATACACTTTTGTTATAACCTTCATAAAGCCGACGTTGATATTCACTAGCTTTTATGCAAGCTGTTTCCCGTCTTTCTTCGTAGAGGTGCAATTCCAACACTAGTGCTTCGTCATTGGTGTCTTTATTGAAATAAAAACTCTAGCTGAGGGAATCAGTAATTTGACTAGGACGATTATGTCCACGCCAAAAGGTCATAGCGAAGGGTGTTTCCCCTGTTGGGCTCTTCACCGAGGTTCGGTATGCCCACAGTACTAGAGGCAAGGTTTCTGCCCATTCGCCTTTGGCGAGGCCTAATCTTTTCTTTAATGCGTTCAAAATTTGTTTGTTAGTAGTTTCAGTCTGTCCATTAGAATGGGGGTAGGCCACAGATGAAAAACAAAGCTCTATGTGGAGCCCAGTGCAGAAATCTCGAATAATTTCACAATCGAATTGTGGCCCATGATCAGTAATGATTGCTCGTGGAACTCCGAAACGGCATATCATATTTTTCCAAAGGAACTTGCACACTTTTTTGCAGTTATCAAGGCCATGGCTTCAGCTTCCACCCATTTGGTGAAGTAATCGACTATCACGAGGATGAATCGCAGTTGCCCAAGGGCCCGGGGGAAAGGCCCGAGAATGTCCATTCCCCACATTGCAAAAGGGTATGGGCCATATATGCATTTGAGGGGATGGGGTGGTTGATGTTTGAGGGAGGAATGTCGTTGATAAGGATCACATATCATGATGTACATCTGGGCGTTAGCCCTGAGGCTGAGCCAATAATATCCTAGTCACGTAACCATTATGGCAATGGCTCTCCACCCTTGGTGATTTTTGCAAATGCATGTGTACAACTCTCTAACGATGGCACGACCTTCCGGGTCGGATACGCAAAGAAGATCTGGGAGGTGAAAACCACTCTTATATAGGTGACCATCCTTGATTCGAAAACGAGAGGCCTGTTTTACAAGTTTTCGATATTCCGGGCCATGGGCTCCTTCAATCGGCCCATTGTTGATGTATTCCAAGATGGGCTCTCGTCAATCGGATTGTGATACTGTGAAAACACCTTTATGGATTCCTCGAGCATGCCTACGCTCTATTACTACGTGATCACTTAGCTCGAGGGGCAGTGTAGCTCCTATCCTGGCCAAGATATCGGCACGCCCATTTTGTTCGCGAGGTATTGAAGAGATTGAACATAGGTTGAATGCGGCAGTAAGGGTTTGCACCCGAGTAAGGTATTCTGGCAGCATTCCCGTCTTCACTTCATATTCCCCCTTGACCTGTTGGGCTACCATCTCGGAATCGGTGAATATTTGTACTTGGCGAGCGCCATTGACCAGTGCTTTCTCGATTCCTGCTATTAGTGCTTTGTATTCTGCTTCATTGTTGGTTGCTTCAAAAAGGAGCTGGAAAGATAAGTCAGTGACTTCTCCTGTTGGACTAGATAATGTTACCCCTGCTCCACAACCGTTGGATGACACTGATCCATCTATATTGATTACCCAATCTTCTCCTTCGCGATCTTGTGTCTATGAAAATGTAGCCTCTACCACAAAATCAGCCAGTGCTTGAGCTAGACATGATTTCCGTGGTTTAAAATGGACATCAAATTTAGATAGCTCTACGACCCACTTCACCATTCTGCCAGAGAGTGATGGTGAATGAAGGATTTGATGGAGGGGAAGATCGGAGAGAATCTCCATTGTGTGGGCTTGAAAGTAAGGCCTTAGTCGCCTTGCTGTGAAAACTACAGATAAAGCCATTTTTTCAATAGGGGTGTATCTGGATTCAGTTGATTGTAGTACTCTACTCGCAAAATAAATAGGGAATTTGGATTCCTTTGTCAGAACGGTACTGATAGTTGTTGAACCAACCGCGAGATAGAGTTGTAATGTCTCGTGCTCTCGGGGATAATGAAGGGTTGGAAGAGTCGCGAGATATTCTTTTATATCCTTGAAGGCTTTGTCCAGTGTCGAACTCCACTCTACTGGGCCTTTGTTCTTTATTTGATCGAAGAAAGGTAATGAATAATCCGCCAATCGCGAGCAGAAACGACTCAAGTAGTTGATCGACCCATTGAGTTTCTGAATATCTTTTAGTGTTTTGGGAGGAGTCATGTCGAGTATGGTTTGTACTTTTGATGGATTCACATCTATTCCTCTGTGGCTGATCATGAAACATAAATATTTTCCAGAATCAACACCAAATACACACTTTTCTGGGATTCGGCATACGCGGTTGGATCTGAGAGCGTCGATGGTTTCTTGTAGATCAGAAAAGTATTGCTCTTTGGTTAAACTCTTGACCACAATGTCGTCAACATAAACTGCAATATTTCTCCCAATTTGGGGTTTAAAAACCTTTTCGATCATCCGCTGGAAAATAGCGCCCGCATTTCTTAATCCAAAAGACATCATCTTGTAAGAAAAAGTGCATTGATTAGTGATAAATGCAGTACTTTTTCATTGCGCGGATGCATTTTGATCTGATTGTACCCTGAATATGCATCGAGGAAGCTTAAAGTGGCACGACCAGCCGTAGTGTCCACTAGTTCATCAATAGAAAGGAGTGGATAGCTATCCTTGGGGCACGCCTTATTTAGTTCTTTGAAGTCAACGCACATCCTCCATTTCCCACTGCTCTTTTTTACTAAGACCACATTTGACAGCCATGTTGGGTCATTTATTTCACGAACGAATCCTGCTTGTAGAAGTTTTTCTACCTCTTGCTTGGCTGCCTCAGCTTTTTCTGCGTCAATTTTTCTCTTTCTTTGACACACGGGTTTGGTGTCGTGAGTGAGTCTAAGGGAATGTTCAGATATTTCGCGGGGAAGGCCTTTAAGGTCTTGGGGTGACCAAGCGAAGATGTCCCTCGAATTTTTCAAAATATCCTTAACAAGATTCAGAATGGGGGCTTCTAGGCTATGCCCATGGTAAAGGGCCTCTGTGCTATTGGCAAAACGGAAAAAAGCCACTTTTTCTTCAATGATTTTATCGGTGATCTTCTCTGGTCGAACTTCTAACTCAACTTCGGTGGGGTGAGATGTAGCTTCTAGGTCATTATTTTTTATCACCTCCGATTTTAAAGATCCCGAACCTGGTCCGTCAATAGCAAGTACTATGTTTTGATTTTTCTTAAGGGATGCGAGGTAACAAACCCTACTTTCTGATTGTTCCCCGCAAACTTCTTCAACCATTCCGTCTGCACATGGGAATTTGATACTAAAATGGTAGACAGAACAAGCTATTTAGAACTTGAAAAGGCTCACACGGCCCATGATGGCGTTATAGATGGATGGCAGACGAACCACTGTGAACT
Organism: Persicaria maculosa; assembly: GCA_963922045.1. Taxonomy (NCBI): domain Eukaryota; kingdom Viridiplantae; phylum Streptophyta; class Magnoliopsida; order Caryophyllales; family Polygonaceae; genus Persicaria; species Persicaria maculosa. The sequence continues at coordinate 16,222,107 of OY998257.1, read as the reverse complement.
CTATCATGTGAGACCTCCTTCCCGGAGGAGTTCCCAAAGTCAACGCGAGCTCGATGGTCCCAACCACCTCGACTTCGTCTCCTGAAAAAGAGATAAGCTTGCCAGAGTAACATCGCAAAGCACTTTCTGCAATGCCCAACTGTTCGAACACATTCCAGTATAGGACATCCACTGAAGAGCCTGTGTCCATCAGGACGCGTTTGACCGTCTTGGTACCTAGTTGAACATGAATAACCACAGGATCTGAATGGGGCATCCTGAGATCGTGGGCGTCAGAAAAATAGAAATTCAACACGACGTGTTTCGTAGAAGCTTGCTTAACACTGGATTCGGATGGAGGCTGCCTGGCCTCTCTTTCGTAATTTTTCCTTTCTTGATTACCTGCTCCCGAGGTGGATGGTCCTCCCACAATGGTATTAATGCATCCGTCGGGAGGAGGTGGATTTTGATCATTGCGATGAGAGTGTACATATTTGTTTGAGGATGACCTTGCTTTCGGAATACGGGGAATATCCCTGGGTGGGGGTTTGTAACCGCCGCCTCTATTCCCGTTTCTTCCTCCACAACCTCGTTGGTAACCGCCTCTTCCCCTTCCCCCTTGACCGTACGACGGGTTGTATTGTTGGCGAGGAAGGAGGGGCCGGTTTTGATTTTGATTTGCAGGTGGGCCGCAAATTTGCGAGGTGGAGGTGGAACACCGTAAACGGGAGGTCGTATCATAGATGGGTGTGCCATCATCGCATTGCTCGGAGCAGAGGTGGGTAAATTTGGATTGGTCAATTGGTGTATTGTACTTCTTGATGCTGAGGTTGATAAGGGATAGTTGGAATTGGCCAGCGAGGGTGGTAGTGTTGTTGGGCGTCTCGACCCCCTTTGTTATGGAATTTGTTGTTGGGTTTATGGAAATAAGAAGGCTTATTCTCATTAGATTTTGAACTTGATCCTGCGGCCTCCAAGGCGTGAATCAGCAAGGTAACCAAGTCGCGTAACTTATCATAGTTACAAGGTTCCTTATTCAATAAATATGTTTTGAAGTCGCTTTCAGCCAGGTTGCCCATCAGGATGGTCCTTGCTGATTCTTGATTGAATTTTGGGATCCGTACGACCATGGTAGTAAATCTGCTGAAGAAACTACCCAATGATTCGGACGCCTCTTATTTGATGGAGTTTAAGTCTAGCATGGTGCGCTTCCGTGTATAAGCGCTGGAAAAATAAGCAACGAAAATGCTTGACAGCTGGGCAAAGTTGCTTATGGATGACCGAGGCAGGTTGGTGAACTAGGTTAACGCGACCCCGCTTAAGGTGGAGGGGAAAGATCAATAAAACATGGCGTCATTTTTTTCATTCATGCCCATGGCTGTGGTAAACTGGTTCATGTGGTCGTTTGTGTCAGAATTCCCGGTGTACTTCACGATAGATACATCTCTCCATCTTTTGGGTACTGGTTTTTCGCGTATGGCTTTGCAAAAAGCAGACGGGAAAGGGGGTTCATCTTTATGAGTCGGGCTAGGGGCTCCTGATGAATTGGATCTTGAAGAGATATCCACGGCGGAATCCTCAAGGGTTTTTTTGCCAACATTATCTTCATCGCGATCGAGGTTTGCATCTCGCGGATTATTGATGTGACCTGGGAACAAGTTGATCGGAGCACGGACAGAGGCCGATTGTTGATAGTACCCGTAGGGGTGATATTGAGGAGGAATCATGTTCGCGGGTTGTCCATAGAAGGAATTCGGAGGGCAGCCACCCGCGAAATATGTGTACGGAGGGTAACCTCCCCAGGTCCCGTGCTGTCCGAAAGGAGGAATCGCGACGTTATTCCAGAATGGTTGTGGAGGAAGGTCCTCACCTTCTAGGACGCGATTCTCTTCGTTAGGGGGATTATTCAGATTTAGCTCGTTGTTCCATCCCTAATCGTTGTGTTGCTCTCCAAATTCTTCTCCAAAGAGTGTGAAATTCATTTTTTCTCCCGCGAGTTTTAGGGGAAAAGATGTGCAGTTAGCTTTTTGGAAGGAGAAAGAAAATTTTTTATAAGGAAAAAAGAAAAATGTTTACAAAGGTACAAATAAGAAGCAAGATAAAAATTCTCGGGGAACCCCTCGTCGTGAAAGGTTCCCACAGACGGCGCCAATGAAGCGGTTCTAGAATTTCACCTATACTTATTACCTCAAGGTGACGATAAAACTTCTTTAATACATGCGATGCTATAAAACAATATTTGACCTCGCGATCTAATAGTTCTTATTTAATGCGGCCTTGCGAACGTCCAAGTTTCGCGATCAAATGCATTTACTGTTCAATCGTCGTCTTTAGAGGAAGTTTGATTCGATGATGTATTATTCTTAGAAAGGCTTCTTCTCCGATTCAAGGATCTAAAGAGCTCGAACCTGAGGGTTTTACCTCAAAGGAAGTTACAGAGCTCCTTTTCTATCTCTTCTTTCGGATCCCTTTCTTGTGGTTCCTAGGGGGTATTTATAGTGTTATTAAGCGAGCAGCTGGCTGGTGACCTCGTGGTTCTTATGGGGGACACGTGTAGCTCATGCCCTCATGCCAGCAATCTTGGGTAGCTACACGTGGCGATACTAGCGGAGAGGGGCTTCACCAGCGACCTGCTTGCCCTTTTTTGGGGAGGTTAGCTGATTCGAAGTTTCTACTCGCGATCCCAATCTTGAGGGAAAGCATTCACATCTATACTTGAGCTTTTGCCATGTGGGTTGGGAAGACTTTTGGTCGCGATGATTTGATGTTAAGTAGGTGTGCGACTTTTTGCGTTGGATAACCCATTTATGACGTCATACCTCTATTAATAAAAGGGGTTACTTTTTACGGCATCGTCAATTTCAAAGACTTTCCATTTTTAGAAATCTACTCGGGGACGGGTTTTCCGAAACTTTCCAATTTTTGCAATTAAATACTTGTTTAAAATTCTGGTCTTTACACCCTAGAGGCTTTATTTATAGTAGACTAATCCTTGCTCTCCAAGGAAAACTAAAATCTATCTAAACTAGAAGATAAAACTCTCTATCTAAAACTTTATCTAAATATAAAAAATCCCTTGGGTAAATAGGAAATTACCCATAAGGAAAGATTTTATCTATAATTGAAAAAGATATGATAAAATCGTGGCAAAGTAATCCTCCTCAGATCCGGATCCTTTCAAACCGCATCTCCTGCACGGAAATCTTCAGTCGGCATCGACCAGAGTAGTCGACGTCGAGTGCTTCTCAGCTTCACTCAATCTTGGGCAATGTCTTGGTTCATTCGACATCGAGAAGTGTCGTCGATGTCGAGTACTCTTCTTGGAAAGTCGATGTCGAGTAGTGGTCGACGTAAGGGATAAATATCGACCACTCTTATTGAGATTCCATTAGCTTGCCTTTCCAACTCTTGAGATATTTCTTCACACTTTTCGGTCGATGCCGAGAGCCTTCGAGAGCCTTCAGGCGATGTCGAGTGCTCTTCGACGGTTGTCCTCTTCTTGGCTTAGCTCCAAATCATCTCCAATTTTTGCAAAATTAAACCAAAATTTTTGTAGACCTCCATATCTTGCAAATAACCATATTCAATGCAAATCCATAGCATACCCAACCCAGAATATACATAAATGACATAAATTGAAAGTAAAAATAGGCATAAAACATGGTCAAATAAGCGGACATCACATATCCACTCTAGCACAATCGGTGATTCCAACCTTATGTTTCATATATTAATTCACCACTCCTAAAATGCAAATTATGTGTTTGTCTTCATGGGTTTCTCAACTATTGTTTTGTATCTGGAGCCCATTGATAAAGATTCATAACTTCGGCAGTGGAGGTTAGTTTGATTTGATCTCATAAAGACCTTCTATAATTGCCATTGTTGATAGTTTTACTTATTCATATTCATTTTCCACACATGGTTGATGTTCTAGCAGCTCTTCATAAATCTATTTTTTTCTTCTTGTTGCTTTTGAATCCTGATGATATCAATCATGGCACCTGTGTATGTGTTTAGTTTGACCTAACAATTGTTAGAAATACTAACACACCCTAAATAATTGTTATAATCAAGTTACTAACTTCTTAGAAAATGTGTAAAAAAATCAAACACTTTCTATTATCTAATCATTCTTGATCTTGGAACCTGTGACACTTGTTTCCTTCCCTTTTGTTGGTGGTTGTTGAAGGAAAAATTCAATTTAAAAAAAAAACAAAAACAAAAACAGAAAATGACTGGTACTGTAATGCATGTAATTCCCAATACTTTGTATTATACATGTAATATATAACACCATAAGGCAAGCTAGGTGGGCTAAAATTAGGGCTGGCATCTTTGATTAAGGAAATGAAAGAGCTGGGCCATATAGCCAAATGCGAAGTCCAGCCCAGCTCAGCTTCTTCTCCGGATCCAGTGTTCAGCTATGTGTGGGATTCGTTTAGATGGAACGCTACATTTCATCTATACTCAACCTTATATAACCTAACATCCTAACCCTAGCTCACACACACGACATTGTCAATTAGGTAAACCCTAATCAGAGAGAGAGAGAGAGAGAGGAGGCAAAAAGGCGATTTGGAGAAATCGCCATTGAAGAGGTTGATTCGTTCTTCCTCCATTGGTGATCTGAAGACGAAGGTCCTGTTCAGAAGAAGGAAAAAGACACAGTAGGAGCTTCATCCCTAAGCTCGACTTCACCGTCTTCATCGACTCCATCTCAGATCTTGGATCTGAGAGTCAAGGGAGTTTTTTGTTCCTTACTACGTGTTCCTTTGTTGTATCTTCTTGTATTCTCAGTTGTTGCATGTGTCTTGCTTGTCGCTTGTCTTGGGTGGTTGTTACCTATGTAAAGAACTGCTTTGCCTAGTGAAATCGGACCCGTGTCTCCTCTTCTTGAGACCCCGTGGAGTAGGTTCGCCGAACGGCGTTAACAATCCCTTTTATTCTTTACGCTTCTGCATAGCTAGGTTTAGAATTGTTATTTTCTCGACTTTTTGTGCTTAAATCGGATCTAATCTTACAATAGTGGTGTCAGAGTGAGAGTGTCCCTTTTCTTCCTTTCCTTTATCTCTGTAGATGCAAGAAATAGATCTGGGGGCTTGGACATTGGGCAGACCATCAAGGATCCATGTCCACTGTTGTTCCTCTCCCGTCCAAAGTACCACTGGCTAACTAAAAATTGACTTCTCTATTAAACAACCTTTTGTGTGTTGATCTATTTTGTTGTGTTTAACTTTCTTTCTTTCTAAGTTTGTTCTCATAATCTGTTACAGATCTTTAAGTTTTTGTGTTTCTTGTCTTGAGCTTTTGGTACTGATCTCACTCAATCCTATAGGTACCATGATGTGATCTAGCCTTGTAGATTTTTCTTATATTTTTATATTGAAAAAGTATCCCACATCGCTTGTAAACACATAGGAGGCTAGAGTTTCTTCTATATATTGTGTAAGGTTTCCCTTTTTTAAAACAAGTTGAATTTTTTAGTTAAAAGTTGTGCACATTTGTGTTAATAGGGGAAAATCAAGTTCGAACACAATATGAAGCAAACCGAATCCTAGCCTATGCAAATAATTACAAGACTTCCTCCCGTTATAGTAGAAGGGTAGTCAGGATCGATCCACGAGGAAGCCTGTCAGCGGGATCCTAGATAGTCTTGAAATCACGTCCTGAATGTCGACCAGAAGCCTCGATCTCGACCAAAGGACTCGACGTCGACCTAGGATGTCGATTTCTACTGCAATAGAAAACCTGCAAAGACAAAAACGGCAGTCGATATCGACTAGGGTGGTCGATATCGAAGTCAGTGGCAGAAGTCGACCTAGCTCAAAAAACTGCCAGTCGACACAGGGCACTCGACATCGAGTGGGTTACTCGAAATGGACCTCAGACAGTAACTGCAGGGAGATCGAGATCGACATAGAAAACCGTCGATTTGGGGCACAGTGATCGATATCAAATAAGTAGGTCGAAATCGACTAGTCCTGCAGAAACGTTAGTTGTCGGCAAAGATGGCCGAAGACGAATAGGATGAAAGAGGAGCAATGAACAAAAGAAAGAACATATTTCAATGAGAATAAACTATGAAGAAAGGTAACTCCTAGGGCTAGGGTTTACCACAACGTTAACCAATGCATGCAATAAGGCAAATAAGACGGATCCGTCTTATGTCACCCGAGGGACAAGCTTTCGCTGTACACCAACGATTAGGAATACTCTTGCAAATAAACCTAATTTTCTCTATCAATTTTATGTTTATAACTCAAGTTGTTAGCATGAATCCCTTTTCTTGCGATAAGGACTAAACATAGAATCGTAGGAGATGATATAGACACAACGATATCAACATCAAATACTTACCTCAACCATGCATGGCTAATGTCGGGCTCACCCCGACCCTAGAAGCTTTGGAAAACTACTCGCTCTTCATCGTGTAAGACACCATTGATGGAAAAAATAAAACTTGCATTAATAACTTCAAAGCTTTACAACTCAACGTCGGCTCTCGCAAACGCCAAACCCTAAAGCTTCTCTCTATCTCTACTTCTCTCTATCTCTACTTCTCTAGCTATTGTTGTTGTGTGTTGGAATGAATAAAAACCAGCCCCTAGGGCTTTATTTATAGGCTACTAATCCTCACTATCAAAGGAAAGTAGATCCTATCTTCTATCTAAGCTCTATCCCAACAAGTAGGATAAATCTTTTTTGTAAGTAAATATAGAAAATAACTAATAAACCTTTAGGGTAAAAAGGAAATATCCCCAAGATATATTCTGTCTAAATAAGAAGATAGTGCGTGGCTTAGATGATAAGACTTCAAATCCGTGTCTCAAAAAGCGCGTCCAACCCACGTCGAATTCTAGTCGATATCGACCAAGGCAGTCCATATCAACCACTCTGTTTCTGCTTGACGGGTTCTACTTCACTCGATTTCTGGGGCATAGTCGATGTCGACACCCTAACTCGATATCGAGTGCTCTTTAGTGTTGGTCTTTGTGGTCTATCTCGACACTCAGAGTCCATGTTGAGGTCTACAATCGATATCTACCAGTCCACTCGATATCGACCTCTTTTCAGCTTCTCTTGGCTTCTTCGTTTTGACTCCAATTGCGCTCCAATTCCTACATATTTAGACCAAAACTCGTGCAGACTCTATTTCTTGAACGTTAGCTCATTCTACACAAATTTATATTATTTTCAACCTTTATTTTCGGAATGAAATGGAATATGAAGTCAAAAGATGCGAATAAAAAGGGTACAAATATGTACATCAATTTGCTTCCTTTGATTCCAGGTTAAGGATCATGTTTTTGGTGAGATGCTAAAAATAAAACCCCTTTGGTGAGATGCCGAGGGAGACACCCTAGTGAGAGGCGAAGGTGTCGAAGGGTCGAGATCTTCAAAGTGCGATTCTGAGAGGATTAAGATCGAGTGTGGGAGGTTCAAGGATGAGAGGCCTGAGAATTTTTCCATACATATCCGGTTACTAGTAGAAATGTTTATCCCTTCAAATAATGGAGGAACCTCGTCGTCGATCCTGCTGGCTCGGAGAGTTCCGAGCTCATCATGTGGTATCAGAGCTTCTGGCTAGGGTTCCTTAATCTTTTTGTGTTGTTATCACAAGCATCCACAACCATCCATTGGAGTTTTGTGTAGGGTCAACCAATTAAGTGCATTACGCAGATCCAACGTACAGGGGCGTAATGTATCATTTGGAAGGGCCATGTAGATTCGAGAGCTTTTGTGGGACCAACAATCGATACCTTACGCAGATCCAACGTACAGGGGCGTATTGTAACTTTTGGAAAGGCAACGCAAGATTTGAGGACGAATCTTTTTCAAAGGAGGGGAGGGTGATGTGATCTAGCCTTGTAGATTTTTCTTATATTTTTCTATTTAAAAAGTATCCCACATCACTTGTAAACACATAGGAGGCTAGAGTTTCTCCTATATATTGTGTAAGGTTTCCCTTTTTTAAAACAAGTTGAATTTTTTAGTTAAAAGTTGAGAACATTTACTTCCTTTGATTCCAGGTTAAGGCTCATGTTTTTTGGTGAGATGCTAAAAACAAAACCCCTTTGGTGAGATGCCGAGGGAGACACCCTAGTGAGAGGCGAAGGTGTCGAAGGGTCGAGATCTTCAAAGTGCGATTCTAAAAGGATTGAGATCGAGTATGGGAGGTTCAAGGGTGAGAGGCCTGCGAATTTTGCCATACATATCCGGTTACTAGGAGAAATGTTTATCCCTTCAAATAATGGAGCAACCTCATCGTCGATCCTGCTGGCTCGAAGAGTTCCGAGCACATCATACCATGTCTGATACTCATTCAAGATTAAGGCCTTTGATGGCCACATGGATTTTCCCATGTGGCAGCTCAAGATGAAGGCTATTTTTGTGAAAGGAAAATGTTGGAAGGCCGTCAATTTGCCTCCTCCATCATTTGAGACTCCTTCCGGCGGAATAACAATCCCTGGAGTCACTGCAACCCTTGAGACTTCGAAGCCTGAAGACAAGGGTAAGAAAGTCTTTGATCCATAAATGGTTGAATAAGCCTATGCTACGATCATGTTGAGACTGACTGATGGGGTAGCCAAACAGGTTATATCGATCCTTACTCCCTCTAGCGTGCCTTAGAAACTTTAAACTTGCATAAGTCTTTGCCTAGTCTGATTTCCTTGCTCTGTAGACTGTTTACTTTTAAAATGGATTCAAACATGACTTTGCAAGATAATCTGGATAAAATCTTGAAGATGACTCAAGAATGATAAAGGTGTAATGACAATATGAAAGATTCTCATCGGGCTATTTTATTTCTCAATTCTCTGCCTTCTCAGTTTGATACTTTCAGAGATGTTATTCAGTTTTGTAGAGATTCCTTAACTAAAGACAAACTCGTTGATTCCATAACTGAGAAAAATGAGATTATGAAGGTTTTTAAGATAAAGGGATATGCTCAAACTGAAAAGTCTAACAAATATGATGAAACCGAGGTTTTGTATATGAAGGGCAATAAAAACAAGGGTGGGCAATGTACCCAGAATAAGCCTAAAAAGGATGAGAAACCTACTGCTGAGAATTCTGATGATAAAGTGCCTAAAGACTCCAAGTATAATTATTGTGGTCATGTAGGTCACTGGAGCAAAGATTGTAGAAAAGAGGAAAAGGGTCGACCAAAACAAAAATAAACAAGAGATGTCTGCTGCTGTGTTTGAGTCTCATAATACTTATCCCCATGAATTTCTTATTTGTGATTTTACTGCTAATAGTGATACCTGGATCCTAGATTCAGGCTGTACCATGCATGCTACCCCTGTTAAATCTTGGTTTAAATCTCTTGATGAGTCTACTACAGGTGAAGTTATGCTTGGTGATTACACTGTATTGCAAATTAAAGGTGCATGTACTGACACACTACATTTTTCAAATGGGAAGAGTATCCTTGTTGAAAATGTCAAGTGGGTTCCAATATTAAGAAGAAGTTTGTTATCTGTCTCTATGTTTGATGGTCAACATTGCAAGGAAGAAAGAAGTTAGTAAGAATGGTGATCACCTTCTTACTGCTATGAAAGTTAGTGGTCTTTATTATGATTCTAGACCTCTTGAGTGCAATGTTACTAAGAAATATGACCCCGTGACTCTTGAAAACACTAAAATTTGGCATAATAGATTGGACCACATTGGAAATAAAGGCCTCTATTACTTGTTTCAAAATGGTTTGCTTGATAAGGAACCTGTTGATTTGAGTAATTGTGAAAATGGTATCCTTGGTAAAGCTAACAAATTACCTTTCTCTAGCTCCTCTTATGTTGCAGGGGCTTCTCTAGAGTATGTTCACTCAAGCCTTTGGGGTCTAGCATAGGTGGACACTCTTGGGGGTAGGAAGTACTTCATCTCTTTTGTTGATCATTACTCCAGGAAGGTTTGGGTAGATCTACTTCAGTCCAAGAATGAAGCTTTCTAGTCTTTTCGAGATTGGAAGATAAAGGTAGAAAGTCAGTCAGGCTATAAGGTGAAATGCTTTAGAATTGACAATGGCTTAGAGTTTGTTAATCATGCTTTTACTGACTTTTGTAATGCTAATGGTATTAAAAGGCATCTTTGTTTTGCAATTCCACTTCCTCTATGTCGCTGGGTGTAAAATTATTTAAGGTTAAGGATCAAAATACAAACTTTTATGTTCTAGCTGTTGTTGAAGATGTTATTGTCGTTCTTGATTTGAATCTTGATTATGGATTCTATACTGCCTATCTTGCTGCAGCTCCTATTTGACAAAACAGTTGAGGTGGCAGCTTGCTTGTTTTGGCTTGTGATCGGCCAACGAGTTTTTGAAAAAGGTTTTAGTGAGTTTCATTTGTGCTCCCTTTTCTACAATGAGAACTACTATCCATCCTGAGGGCTTTTATCTATCCTTCCTCGTGTATAAATAATAGTGCATAGTTTAATTTCGTACTTGAGTTTTCATTTTGAATAGGGGTATCATTAATGTGATTTCCTTTTTCTCGATACCCTCACAATCACCACAAACCTTGCTCTATGGCCCTTTTAAGGTAACCAAAATGCTAGGTTTTGAACATTGCTCTAGTGAGAGATTATTATTTACTTGAAAAAGGCATTCTATACTTTCAAGCACAAAAGTATTCCATGTATTTCTGGGTTTTTTCGTGAATTCAACTACATGTTACAACTTACAAGAACAGTTTTTCACAAACTGTAGCATATTCAGGACGTCCTTTTCTCATGTTCATATGCTGACATGCATTCAAACGAACATGTGATTTCAGTGTTATGTTGTATATTCTCCATTAACAAATGAAAATTTGTGTTTGCTTTCGTGATTTTTATATGGTTTTTGTAGTATAATGATGAACATTCACAAGTTGAGCAGTGGAGGTCAGTTTGTGGATTAGTGTTCTAGTTCTTGTTGTTGATCCTTTTGTTTTTCTTAAATATTGATCCGAGCTCTTATAGTCTCTATTTTGCTGTTGCTCCTGTTTCACAAAAACAGTTGAGGTGGTAGCTTGCTTGTGATTGACAAAGCAATTTTTGGGAAATGCTATGATGAGAATCATTTATACTCCCTTTTCCGTTGTGATAATTACTATCTAACCTGAGGGTTTCTATCTCTTCTTCTCATGTATAAACACTAATCCACAGACTAGTTTTTAAATTTTCATTTAGGTTAATCATTTCATTCGTTCTATTTATTTTGGTCGAGTCTCATGATCATCACAAACCTTGCTCTCTGACCCTCTGAATCAGGAAAATAGAATTCTAGGCTTTGAATGTTCATTTAGGAAGATATTTTCAATTTCTAATTTACTTGAAAAGGCCTTACTTTTGTTGCTCTGCTGCTTCAGGTAAGTCCTCTAGGGCTTACTCAAGAATTCGGACCTCATGTCTGATGTGTCATTTATTTGTAGGTGTTGCATCCTGTATAAGCATATAGTAGCATGTTTAGGGTTGCACAACTAATTGAGCATCTGTATTATCTCTTCGCATGGTAGAACGGTCGTTAACCTATGGTTATAGAGTCGTTGCTAAGGTCATAGGACAACCCAACCTCATCGGGTATGTCTTGAGTCTGAGTCATATGAGTCTGAGTATCCGAGCGTGATTTCTGAGATTAGGATATTTATACGTTGAGCATGATATATGACTACAGCTATGGCTGAGTCTCCACCCTAGGTATGGGAGTGGACGAGTTGCCACCCTAGGTATGAGCACGGTTTTTTAGTGAGATATGCCACGTGGCATTCTATGCGGGATCCCATTTAATCGATTTTTGCACATATATATATATAACTATCTGCATACTAGAGTGTTTAATATTTCCGCACTGCATAAGAGCATCCTTTATTTAGGCTTAGCAGGCTATATGTCCTCACCGAGGTCTTCAGTGCCCACATGAGTGGCTTGACCTTGACTCGTGGTATAGTTTCAGGTACCCGTTCGCTTGGCTTGATTTCATGCTGCTATGCCGGGGGTACCCTATGGCGCAGCTCGAGAGAGAGACTGACTATGAACTCCATACTTTTGCTACTTTTATTTCCATAGTACTTTGATTCTGACCTGGCTCTGCCATGGTAATTATGTATCATTTTATGTTAGTTTTTATTTGACGAAACTTGTTTTACGCGATTTAGAAGTAGGACAGGTTATGGTCTCCAATGGACCTATCGCGAATTTAGGGTATGAAATCCCTCCTTTTAGTACTAACACTTTGTTTTGAAACTCAACTGGTACTCGAATTGCAAGATCAGAACGAAGGTATCCAATCCTTCAAAACATAACCCGGGTTTCTTAACTCGGTCCATTACAAAGGTGGTATTAGAGCTTGGCTTGCACGATTCGAGTACAATTGGGTTATGGATTGCTTTTATAAAACCGCTCAACGATTTTAAAGGATTTTCAACGGATTTCAAAAAGGGCAAAACAAATTTAACGAACCTAACCCCTAAAGTAAGAGATAGTTTGGGATAATTGTGTGGGCAGAAAGGCGATATACCATCCATTATGGACGTAGATTCGAGAATCGGTAGTCTAACCCTAGATTTAGACTTTATAGAGGGCATGGACGACTCCAAGGAGTTTGCACCGCGGTGGTTGGAATATCGGGGTAGGATATAGAGGCCGAGAGTTTAGTTGCCCCCTCCAATCAGTTGCCCCTTGAAGTGCAGCTTCTAGGTAGTTTATGTGATTTTATATAAATTGGGTCCGAGGGCGATCCCCTTAAAGGGGATCTGATTAATTATTGTTGATTGCTTCTGTGTTATCTGTTGTGAAATCTATTTGATATATTTTTGTTATGCATTTTAACCTTGTGCAAGTGGGATAGCAGGTAATCCCTCCTTACCATGTAGTCGGTATTTCAGTTTTTGTGGGAGCAACTTCTTCTCTCATTTGTTCATGCCATATTATTTTCATTATGCCTTCTATTTGTTCTAGCTGAGGCTGATAATTATTAGGGGGGAGCTTATCATTTTCATTTTGCTATCCTCTCCTCCTGTCTTTTCTATCCTAATTGATAATCTTATCGATTTCTTCTTCCTTATGTTGTCGGCATCTTCCACGGGGAATTAGGTTGGTAATCTGATTGTGTTTGGGATTCCTAATTCGGTGGTTAGTTATGTTGATAAATTGATGGTTGATAGTGCTGATGATTTTCCTTTTTGTTCTTTTCTTTTTTTCTCTTTTCTTTCCTCTTTGTTTCTTTCCTTTCCCTTTCATTCCTCTTCTTTCTTTCTTTTCTTCCTCTTCTATCATGGTACGGATTAGGGCTTCTTTTGTAGGTCAACTAGGGGAGTGATAAGAAGATTTGGAGGTTGTAGGTCTCGATCAATGTGGTGTAAGATAGAGTCATAGGAAGGAGACATCGGGTTAGGCGGGTCCGAGAGTGTTTCTAAGACTGGTAGGAGTCGGTGGTTAGGAATTTTAAGATGAGCCTTCTAGTAGGCCTTAGGTAGGGCATAGGACGAGAATGGTGAGATTGCGAAAATGAGGTTATAGTATAGTGGAGCAATTTTGGATGAAGGTTAGGGTGAATCCAGTATACACGAATGAGGAAGGTATAAGGGGACTAAACATGATGATTCTGGTAGGGAAGATACGATTATAGACGGGTTGTTTGTATTATGGACATCGTTAGGGTTGAGTAAGCTAGGGCTACTTAAAAATTTATGGACCTTAGGATTCGAGTTGTTTTTGTGATAAGGGACAGGATGAGAGATTGAAAGATTTTTAGGATGGGAAGAAATCGTAATTGGTATGCGTGATAGTGATTTGAATGTTGGGGTGCTAGGAAAAGAAAAATGAGATTTGAGGGGTATCGATAAGGTTGATCATGAGTTGATTAATTGGGTTTAGAGGTAGGAAGATTCTGAATGACGAATATGGGAACTAATCTAAGTGAAGGGTATGATGATGCTAACGGTTGTGGGATTTTGGGAATTTAATAAATTATGATGCCTTGGGGGGATTCGAATAAGAATGATATATAATTTCTCTTGGAAAGAGGGTTGGTGGTTAAAGTCATTAAGAGGTAAGATGTCATTGTTAAGGATTGTAGTCTAAGGCGAGTGAGGAGTATGCGACAATAAGAAGATAGTATATGATGGATTGAGAACTCATGATTGATTGTGGCTATCGTGGGACTCTGAATGGTAAATTAGTATCTATGATCGTAAGGGAAATGTAGAGATACGATTTGGTTTGGAAATATTCTGATGAGATAGATGGGTAAGACACATTGTTGACCACTTGAGTATAGGTGCGGTTGAGGAGACTGGATGGGTCGTGTTGGGGGTTAGCACTAGTTGGCTCTCTAGCGGATGTGGACGATTGAGTATTGCTAGGACTTTCCGACATAGCTGAGTGAGGTGTCTGTGTTGTTTGGGATACATAAGTAGCTTAAGAGAGGGACCTTTGCGTGCAACATATTGAGGATATAGGATGTAATGATGCCTTTGAACGAGGTTGGAAATAGGATTTGGTTCTTTAGAGGTGGATTAGCAGTGAGCGTGCTTATTGGTATGGGGAGCGAGATCAGGGTATGGAAGCAATTAGGGAGTTATCTCGTAGGGATACTGATTGGAGGGATTCTTCAGGACGTATGTAGAATGAATGAATTCGGAAGGAAATATCCAGATTGCTCATGCACTTGATATAGGATTTGATGAGAGTTGGAATACTGGGCTTAGTCTAGGGTTACTTGGAGAGTTATGAGTTCACGTATATAGGCTTGATTGGTTAGGAAGGAAGTCAGGATTGTGGGCTTGAAATCTTATGTAAATTGATCCTTAGAAGACTCGTCGACTTAAGTTCTAGCCAGTACGTCTTCTTGAATACTTCTGTGACGAGTGTGATAATATTCGTGTTATGCAACAAAAATGGAAGGCACACAACATGATCAGACATGACCCTCTCATAGGTTGGCTCTAGTAGATTCCGTAGATGACAGACAGACCCACGAGGATGGCGGGATTACGATTTCCGTCCAGTTGGTTATTCCATTGGGCCGGGACGGGCTTCGAGAGGTGTTGAGCGAGTTCATTATAGAGACCCGACCTGTGGCATTGGCGGGATTATGATTTCCGTCCAGTTGGTTATTCCATTGGGCCAGGACGAGCTTCGAGAGGTGTTGAGCGAGTTCATTAGAGAGACCCGACCTGTGGCGTCGGAGGCTCTGATCCCAATCGATCATCAACAGATTCCTTCAGTTACGACGTGTTACTCCACACTCTCTCCCAGAGGTGAGAAGAGATCGGGGATCATGGGGCTTGTTAGGAGCACTACAGTTGGAGGAGGCCCTCTCGCTAGAAGACACAGATGAGGCACATTTCGAGCACAATCAGCACCGGTTGCATCACATGGGGAGATTTCAGTCAGGAACATCAATTGTTATGGATGCTTTCAGAGGGGACACCACGTGAACAGTTGCCCGAGGAAGAGGATGAGATGATATACTTTTATGGGCCGAGGACATAGATGAACCCATGGCCCTCAGGGTGGAGGATCATCAGACACACCTTCACGCAGTCTTCATGGACATGTGCAGGCTTCATCCGCGTAGGATACGTGAGAGGACAGTCGACCGGAGGTCGAGATAGGGGTTTGTTCCCACTACCCCATGTTTATTAGTGTGGTTCTACATTATTGACTCTGTGTCTAATTATGTGCTTGATTGTGCCTATCTGAGTGGTAGTTATGTGTAATTTCTATAAGTACATGACATGCTGACACCTTGATGTGTCGATTGTAAAGGCTCGGATTTTGAATCCTAATTTTTTAGAAAAAGGAAATTTAAAATTTAATTAAATCGGATTTAAAGATCGTTTAACAGATTCCGACCTGAATTTAAATATTTGACGAACGATTTCGTCTTTTCGCATCGGAAATTTAAAATAAAGTCGGATGATGTTATCCTTTTAAGTTTTAAAAATCTAATTGATCGAGGAAGCGAGAGTCGGGGAAACTAACATTCGGGGATTAATTTCGGGATTCGAAATTCGCGTATTCGGGATTTAATTCCGGGTGTGGGTTAACCAAACCCACACGCCACAAATCTCACCTGCTACCATACCCTTCCCCGCACCCATCCCCCTAGCTCACCCACCCCCGTCTATATCAGACCACCCTCCATCACTATCACCCTCACATCCTCGCCATTCACCTTCACCACCCTTCACCATCCTCCAACGTCACCTCCTCCTCCTCCCATCACCTGCTACCACGCCACCATCGTCATCTCCTCCCCTCAACCACCATCGCCATCTCCATCGCCCAAGCATCACCGTCGCACCTCCGTCGTCGCCAATCGCAAGCATCACCATCACCACATCGTCGTCCCCCCTTCGAGCACCACCACCACCTCCAGCCGCCTTCCATCGTTGTCGGACCACCACCAGTGCCGCCAGAAGTCAACCAGGAACCACCAGGGGCTGCCAACACCACCACCAGAACCATCGCGAGCCACCACGACCCTTTTGTTCTGTTTTGGCAAGCTAATTTCCGGTGAGTCGTTCTCCTTCGTTTTTGATCGGAATAGCTTGTGGTCTTTGCCATCACGCTCACCAATATGTGGTGCAGGACCGACAAGCCATCGCGAGCCACCGAAGACGCCCAGGACTCCGATCGAGAGCTCCGAAGTCGCGAAAAACCCATCTCGGTGAGCTCCGAATTTATCCTCGTTTCGATTCGTTTTTGGACCCTTTTCGATGCTTGGGCTAGTCGGGAGTGATTGTGGGCTGAGTGCGGGAGTGATTGTGAGGTCGAGAGCTCCGACGATCGTCGGAGCTCGGCCGGCGGGAGCGAGATCGAGCGGAGCTTGGCGCCAGGCGGGGCTTCCTCCTTTTCGAATTCAAGAAGATGAAGGATGTCGATGTGGCTACTGTGGGGCCTTCACAATTTTACATTATTTGTTTAACATTTAACCTGTTAGGAGTATATATATATAATTACGGGTTTGGTTCGGTTCGGTTCGGGTTTATCCGTTTATTTATTTAATTATTTAAGGGTATTTAAAACATTAGAAAATATTATTTGAGGTTTTAAAAATATAAAATGTTATTTCGGGAGATTTATAAGGGTTGGTTTTATTAAATAAAAACATTTGAGAATTTTAAAGGATTTGGAATGGGTTATGAAGTATTTAGTAAATGGTGTTTAAAATATATTATCGGGACTTAAGGGTTATAAAAGAATTTCAAGGTTGGAAAATGATTTAATAAATGAATTGAAAAAGGAATTTTGCGGGTATTTTCAAGGGTCGGAATTCTTAACTGTTTAATTCGGATTTGAAACGATTTTGAAACTAACCTGAGAATAAGAGTTATTCCATGACTAACTAGCATGATAATATGATCGTTTGAATAACGGCATGATATGTGTGACTAATAGCATGACTTGTGGTGAATTATTATAAGGGGAATAAATATTGGTTACCAATGATGATAATGGTATATATTCTTATGGAAAGTATGGGTATGAAATAGTAATATGCGAATTTTGCTAAGTATGATATGGTGGTTGTATGATTGATGCGAGCTTGTTAATTATCTGCTTGTATGAATGTGTGATATATGTGTTCAGAGTGACTATAGACGTATACTCAGTATATTCCCGTTATGTAATTAGGTGATATTCTGTGATCGTGACTACTGTGTGCTGGATTCGTCTTTTGTTGATCTTCTGGCCAGGTAAGTACCTCCGGGGCATACTCAGTAACCAGGACCTCCTGCCTGATGTGTCATATAGTATGTAGGTGTTGCATATGCATAAAAGCATGTCATGTAGTATCATGCTTAGAAATTGCACTTACGATTGAGCATTCTTATTCTGTATGCGTTTGAATGCAGAACGGCCGTTATATGTGAGTCCTAGAGTCGTTGTTAGGGTCATAGGACAGCCCAGCTTCATCGGGTGTTGTCCTCCTCGAGTCATTATTTATATATATATATCATGAGATATGAGATGAGCACGAGGTACGATATGATGACGAGATGTGATATGCTACAACTGGCCAGTCTCCACCCTATCTGGAAGGGGGTGGTGGTAGAAGAGGGATATACCACTTGGTATTCTTTGTTAAGGCCTTACTTCATATTCTGCATATATGAATTAGGAGCATGATAGTGTGGTTAACATTTCAGTACTGCATGAAGGCATCCTTATTCTTGGTATAGGCGTATTATATGTCCTCAGCGCGGTCAAAGGACCCGCAGGCGAATACTTGGCCTGACTTTGTGGTATAGTTTCAGGTACCCGTTCCATTACTTGATTTCGTGCTGTTATGACGGGGTCCATTCATATGGCGGAGAGTGAGTGTTTGAACCCTGACTTCACCAGATTCACACTTTTGGGATTTCTTCCTAATTATACTCTGTTTTGATCCGGCTCTGCCGCGATACTGGTTGTATCATTTCAGAATTTATGTCCTTTACATGATAAAAGATTTCCTGCTTTGTAGACTTAGGACAGGTACAGGGGTTACCTCGGGGTCTTCAGTAGACCTTCCGGATTTGGGTGCGAAATCCCGCTTTAAACTAAGAATCCTTGATTTTAAACCTTCAACCTGTACTCGGGGCGCAAGATCCTAACGAGGGGTTTTATCCCTCGAAACGTAACTTGGGAATCATAATCCCGAGCCGTTACAAAGGTGGTATCAGAGCTGAGGTTTTGCAATCCGGGTACAATAGGTTGAAGATGGCTTTGAAAATCGCCCAATGATTTCAAATGGTTTTGGAAAATATTTAAAGGGCAAAATGAATTTAATTGGACTTAAAACCTGAATGAATAAAGGGGAAACAATCTTGTGGGTAGAGACCAAAGCGATAGATCTCCCTTATGGATGTAGAACTCGGGGAACGGTAGTCAAAATACTATCTTTTATTTACAAATGGGCCTAGAAGACTCCAAGGAACACCACGGAGGTTGGAGTGTCGAGTTAGGAGGCCGTGAGGTTCTTGCCCCTCCGGTCAGCCGTCCCTCGAAGGACGGCATAGATCGTCTCTGTGATTGTATGCATTATATCTAACTGAGCCCGAGGGCGATCCTCCTCGAAGAGAATCATATTAATCTTG
Source organism: Persicaria maculosa (assembly GCA_963922045.1). Taxonomy (NCBI): domain Eukaryota; kingdom Viridiplantae; phylum Streptophyta; class Magnoliopsida; order Caryophyllales; family Polygonaceae; genus Persicaria; species Persicaria maculosa. Next base: position 16,203,052 of record OY998257.1, on the reverse strand, counting down.
TTGAGTGCTATTGTGCATAGGATAGCGAACTAATCGGTATGCCTTAACTAGAATCATGTATTGAATGTGTAAACGGGATAGCGGGAGGAAACCTTGACCTTGTGTAATTGGAATACCTGTCTTGTCGGAATAGCCCTTCCATAACTCAACCCCCTTGATGATTCCGATTTCGTCATCCGTCCCACCAAAAGATCTAGGCATGTTAGCAAGGGTCGAGAAGCATCCGCTCTCCCCGTTTCGAGTCTTGTTTCGTATCCCACCATCGATGCTTCTATCGAGTCTCGTACCTGAGGTTGGGCTCTTCCACGAGAAATTTAGGTCGGTCAACTAATTACCTTTGGAAATCGTGTCAGATGTGAGGGTTACTTGAGTATGATAGTGGGGGTGAGGATTTAAATCGTTTCGAGATAGAAGTGAGTTGTCTTACGGAGCCATCCCTTTCGATACTCTTAATGGCCAACCATGTCTTCTTACCACAAGAGTCTAAACACGAGTTCTACCCTCGCCTCTCGAAAACAGTGTGAGTGCCCTTGTGTCCCACCCAGCGAGTCATACTAGTGCCCCACGGGGAAACGGGGTGATGAGTCGGTGAATGGCCTTGGAGAATTCTGTCGGTTATAGTCGTAGCCATTCTAGTGGTTGCATGACATAGTATAGTGGTGTATTTCAGCATGACTTGCCTGATATCTTGCACGGTTGCTCTTATGAGATGTATGTGTCATATGTATGGAACTTCCATGATTATTGTCTTCCCATGAATTAGGCCTATGATAGTGTGGTCAACCCTCGTTATATGTTTAATATATGAGATGACTGTCCTAGCATGCTGAATTAATCTAATTAGACCATGTTGACTGTGTACATGTTTAATGAGCAATTCTAGTATCATGTAGGACATATGTTTCCCATTTATAGGCCCTCGTACGACTATGTGTCGTCCTTGTCTTACGATGTGAATATGGATGTATGTGATGTGATAGGTACCTCCTAGCGTGTTTGCCTTGGCCCCATGATATTACGACCTGCTTATGTGTATCTAACTGAGTGATAAGTCATGTATATAATGTCCTTGGATGTTGCTAAAACTAGTGCAACTTATGCCACACATGTCCCATGTCCGTTCATGCATGTATGTTCTTAGTATATCAAGCATGATTAGTGAATGAAATGATAGGTTGCTAGCTTCTTCTGTGAACGTGTAAAGTGGATGATATGAACATGTTATGAATGCATAGATCGCTACTTCTCGAGATAGGTGCATGTTAGTGTGGGATGATGTGATGATATTCGTAATTATTATGTGTTTGTGTGCCACAGTTATAACTTCATGGAATACCCTAAGGGCATCGTTGTAACTCTCGGGTTGGGATCTTGTCTCTGGTCTTGTCGTCTCTAGTCGTGGTCCATGTCTGAATCCTTATGGAAGTCATGTTGTCCTCCCTTGTCTCTCCCCTATCTCCGTAACTTTTAACCTTTGCGATTCCTTCATGAGCGTTGATATGGAAGAAAGAACGAATGGCTAGATGGCACCGGAGTGGCGCAACAGAAGCATGACGAGTCCATGTCCCATAGACTCCAGAAACGACATCACCGATGGAAAAAGGAATGAACATTCTAGAAGATGGCAATCGTGAACAAGATCCTTCCAACTGACTCGAGGAAGAGCATCCTTAACTCAAATTGTGGTGCTTCTATACTAATCGGAATTGATGTTGTGCGATAGGCCTAGAACTGACCTAATTGAGTATGATGATGAACGATTGTGATGTTGATATGATATTATCCTTGCTGTGGTTGTTAGCATGATGCAATTTTATGAGTTGGCTCGATTATGTCAATATGTATAATGATTCGCAATATTATTGAGTATAGTGATACCTTGAGTTGCTTGATGTGATCGATGATGTATTGATAATGTGGTAGATATGGAATATTAGCAAGTGTGACGTACGATAGGTGAGATGGATTCCATGAATGTTCTACTTAATTATGTGGGATGAGGACCTTAGGTAGAATGACCAGAGAGCAGTGAGAGGATTTGGGTTGCCAAACTTATCTACGATAGTATGAACAAGAGAGGTAGGGAGGCGATGTTAGCTTAGATGAGACCGAGCGAGTTCTAGGATTGATAAGAGATAGTGGTTAATGGATTTCAGACGAGCTTCTAGGTAGGCCTTATGAGAGGAGTAGGATTAGGATGGCAGGTTTTGAGCGAGAGGTGTTGGTACAGGCAGGTAGCATAGGAGAGTAGTGGGTTGAGGACTAGGCTAGTTTCACTAGGGTAACTTTGAGAGTTGGTATGTGTAAATACGGTTAGGGTTGCTCTTAAGTTGGATAGGAAGGTTAGATGTGATTAGGGAATTCGTATAGAGGAGGTATCGTTAGGTGGATTAGGGTGTAAGGAGTAGCACCTAGGTAATCTAGGAGTGGATTGTGGGAGAAATTAAGGATGATCGACTAAGGAATGTGAAAGAAATCATATAATTTGGGAATAGACTTTAGGTGTTGTGGTTGAGAATGATTTTGGTAAGGAAGGAAGTTGAGGAATTGCTAAGGATGAGTAGTATAGAGTTGCTCGAAAAATCATAGATCTTGGGGATTAAGTTGTACGATATTGGAATTGTCAGCATGGTGCGTATTTTGGGGCTGCTTAGGTAAGTTTGGGAATGTTTGGCAAATTGTGAGTGAAGGATTTTAGATGCGTTGTTGGAGGACTTTAGCATAGGGAATGAATCAAGGTTGATGTGTGGAAATTGTTTTGGCTATTGAGGTATTGATGAGGTAAGATGAATCTTCGAGGAAAGGTTGGTGGCAGAATTTTCGAAGGTTTGGCGAGATTGCGGTAATTGGGAAATTCAGATGAGGATGTCATAAGAATTTGTGAAAATGAGGATCGGTACATAAGGGCTTGAGCGGTAGAGATTTCGAGGTTCGAGGAAGTGTGATCTAGGGAAATTTGGGAACATGCGGATATGAGGAAGCTAATCTAGGTAGAGGGTGTCGGAAATTCTATAGGTCGGAGGATTATGGAAGACTTGGTAAATTTGCAATGCTATGATTAATTCGGAATTAGGATGACATCGAGTTTCCTTGGGAATAATGATTAATGGTTAGAGGCTTAAAATGTCGTGGTTAAGAAGTGATAGCTTGGGGAAAATTTGAAGTTTGAGGAGATGAGGAACTAGAGTAGGACAGCTTGCGGAGTCGCGATTGGTTAAGGTTTCGTGAGGTCCAGAATGGAGAATTGAGGCTGGTGGCAGGCGAATTATCACGATCTTTTGGAAAAAGAATTGCTATGGTTTAGATCGATTGGGTCTTGAGAGTTAGATAAGTGGGTTGTGATGTGGGTTACTTGGGATAGACGCGGGTAATGAGGAACTTGGTGATTCATGGTTGAGAGTTAGCACTAGATGGTCTTCTGCGTAGAGTTGTCGGAAGTAGACGGTTGAGCGAATTCTAGCAAGGGAAGATGCGAGTGTTGTTTGGGATATGAGATTGGCATAGGAGGTGAACTCTTGTTGGTAATGTCGAGGATATAAGGATGGGAATGTCATGTGTGAGATGGTCAGTAGGAGTTGGGTTCTTAGAGGTGGAGGATTAGTGAGAGTGCTTAGCAGTGCAGGAAGAGTGATCTGAGTAGCAAGGTAATTCGAGATGTCTCTTGATGAATGATAGTCAGATGGATTCTTGTGAGCCTAGGAAGAGTAAGCGGTATTGCTAAGAGACACCTAGATCGATCGTAATAGAGGTTCGGTTGAGGACTTTAGTTTGAGATAATGAGGTAAGATTCGAGTATTGAGGCGACTTGGGATTTCTTTTAAGGGTAGTGATGGGACTGGTAGGAAACCCCTAGGGTAAGTATGTGTTTAACAGGGAGTCTTGGTAGATGGTCGATGTGTGAGCTTGGTGGAATAGGGAATTTGGGCGATTTGGAAACTCCGAGTTATGGGTTTTAGATGTTTGAGTGAAAGGTTAGGATTTGAGCTTTGGATATTGAAGTAAATTGATCCCTAGATAGCTTGAGGGAATAAGAGTTGGGATACCTAGAAATTGATTTGGGACGTAGGCCTGGAATTGAGGATAGATATGAGGCTAGAGAGGTTGTAGACTATGCATAATGCAATGGTATTTAGAATTTGTATCGGATTTGAGTTGGAAGGCATAGGTGAGGTTGACCGGCATTGATGCAAGCGATGTTGAGTAGTGGTCGTGCCCTGATATGTTTGGTAGTTATAGACAGATTATCTCGAGATGTGACCTATGATTATGCTATACTTGGGAGCGAATAATGTGCAAATTCTCTTCTATAGACGATGTTGACACTCTAATGTATTGCCATAGACAATAGTGAGGTATTAGTACTAGCATAGTATTCCTTGAGCTTGATGGAATGTTGGTGCGCGGCGGTGCCTATATGACTCTGATGTGATACCTTCTGGTAGTTAGCGCTAGTATGATGTGATTTATCCGAGTGTTATGACGTGCAACTTCTTTGATGTGATGTGATGAATCCTTCTATGGGTGATGATGTGCTAGATGTGCTATGGTGCGTGATTATTATCGATGAAACTGTGGCATGCTATTGAATGTGCTATATGATTGTGATATTTATGAAGTCCTGGAATCGGAATGTTGGAAATGATAGAACTAAATTGATAGTATATGATTCTGACTTGAAACCTAGGAAGGAAATATGGGATTAGCCCTTAGAGGTGGTTGATTCCACCTTTTGAGTTCTGAAATTGCTTGATTAACATAATATTTAAATAATTTTGAACGGTGAATTAAAAGGAACTTAGATTTTGAGGTAAGGTTATTGCAATCCGAGTCTTTCATTAGAACGCCCCACAAAGTGGATACAAGTATTTTACGGGGGCACCCGTAGATTTCTTGCTAAGACCTAGTGGGACGCTATAATACTTTTCGAGTTATGATATGACCGAGAAGTCGGAATAAGGATGTGGTAGGGGCCCATATCACATTCTTACTGCGACCTATTGGGAATATTATGGTCACGACAATGGTACTGTGAGATCTCATGAGGGCACTTTGACAGGAGGAAACTGTCGTTGTTCCTATCAAAGTATAACTCAAACCTACAAACTAGTATAGTAAGCAAGTAAGAGGTCGATCCCACAGAGAATCAAGTATTCCTAAGCAATGTATATTTACCAATTAATAGAAAAGTGGGGTTTTGGTGATTGAATATAAGAAAAGAAACTATACACAAGTTAGTAGAGATAACAATGAGAAAATAGTTTCATCTACAAATATCCACTTTAGTTTGGTTGATTGATCATCGATTCTTCTTCGAGTTCTCTTTTCATCCTATTATTGTTGCTGTCCTGATCTTGTGTAAATTACTAGTCCTACGAGTCCTAGTAACCCATACTAATTAGATAACCCTAACACGGTCAAGATTTAACCTAATAGTAGCATTAAGATTAAGGATTAACCAGGATACATGCAACACCAAGCTACGAGTCAGCATTTAACATATAATTGATTCTCTACACACCAATTTAGTCCTACGAGTCCTAAAAAGGCATGATTGCTACTATGGATTAAGGTTCGCTACGAGGAATCTACAAAATCCTAGCAATAATCTCAACTAGTTGTACGGGCTAGAAGAAATTAACAATATTCGCAAAAGAATCAATACGAATCAATAGGAATAGAACAAGAATAGAAATCTCACAACTTTATCAAACCAAAGCTTCAATCCATAGATGAAACGGAAGAGTTTAGCACTCCATGGCCATGGAGGCTCCCTTCTAGGGTTCTCTCAATTGATAATCTCAAAGTGTATAAACTAAGGAATTAGATGATTAAAATAAAACCCTAAAACGTCCTTAAAAAGCCTCAAAAGAGTCGGCCAAATAATAATTCTAAAAACCTAATTAAGTGGATAAAAAGTCCATTAAGTAGATTCGGCGTTTCTGCAGAGGCCGCGGGGCAGCCAACCCTGGCCGCGGGGCGGCCAGGCGATTGCGAAATCCTTCGTCAGAGCATCGGGCCGCGGGACGGTTTGCTTGGCCGCGGGGCGGCTTTTACTGTTCACATCGATTTTTCCTCTTCGAATTTGGTCTCGATGTCAACACGAAAGTTGTAGATCTCGGAAAGAGCTTTCAAACGCATGCTTATAATAGTCAATCGGACCACCGAGGCCTCCAGAAAGTGCATTACAAGTTCAGCATGTCTGGCGACAACTTCTACTGACTTGTTCTTCACTTAGGCTCTCGAAATTCGACTCCGCTCCCGTGCTCTTCACTTTTCCTCCTCCTCTTGGATCTTCCTTCATCCATGAGCTTTCTCATTCCTCGTCGGATTCATATGTACCTGAAATAATTCATAAAAGCGTGTAGATTCCGACTCTACCAACAAAACGAGTATAAATGCAAATCTAGTCTAAACTATGCATTATAAACATCTAGATCATGCTAAATGCAACCTAATATGCTTAGCTAAATGCGTGCTATCACACTTATGAGATACTTACAGGATCAGTGGCATGATCCTTGGACTCACTAGTTTCAAACTTCATCCCCTGTTTTAAGGTGATTTAAGTCTCGGGGACGAGACTTGTTTTTAGAGGTGGATGATGTAAAGGCTCGGATTTTGAATCCTAATTTTTCAGAAAAAGGAAATTTAAAATCTAATTAAATCGGATTTAAAGATCGTTTAACAGATTCCGACCTGAATTTAAATATTTCACGAACGATTCCGTCTTTTCGCCTCGGAAATTTAAAATAAATTCGGATGATGTTATCCTTTTAAGTTTTAAAAATCTAATTGATTGAGGAAGCGAGAGTCGGGGAAACTAACATTCGGGGATTAATTTCGGGATTCGAAATTCGCGTATTCGGGATTTAATTCCAGGTGTGGGTTAACCAAACCGACACGCCACAAATCTCACCTGCTACCATAACCTGCCCCGCACCCATCTCCCTAGCTCACCCACCCCCGTCTATATCAGACCACCCTCCATCACCATCACCCTCACATCCTCTCCATTCACCTTCACCACCCTTCACCATCCTCCAACGTCACCTCCTCCTCCTCCCATCACCTACCACCACGCCACCACCGTCATCTCCTCCCCTCAACCACCATCGCCATCTCCATCGCCCAAGCATCACCGTCGCACCTCCGTCGTCGCCAATCGCAAGCATCACCATCACCACATCGTCGTCGCCCCTTCGAGCAACACCACCACCTCCAGTCGCCTTCCATCGTTGCCGGACCACCACCAGCGCCGCCAGCGGTCACCGAGGAACCGCAAGGGGCTGCCAACGCCACCACCAGAACCATTGCGAGCCACCACGACCCTTTTGTTCTGTTTTGGCAAGCTAACTTCCGGTGAGTCGTTCACCTTCAATTTTGTTCGGAATCACTTGCGGTCTTTGCCATCACGCTCACCAATATGCGGTGCAGGACCGACAAGCCATCGTGAGCCACCGAAGACGCCAAGGACTCCGATCAAGAGCTCCGAAGTCGCGAAAAACCCATCTCGGTGAGCTCCGGATTTATCCTCGTTTCGATTCGTTTTTGGGCCCTTTTCGATGCTTAGGCTAGTCGGGAGTGAGCGTGGGCTGAGTGCAGGACAATCGGGTGAGGTCGAGAGCTCCGACGATCGTCGGAGCTCGGCCGGCGGGAGCGAGATCGAGCGGAGCTTGGCGCCAGGCGGGGCTTCCTCCTTTTCGAATTCAAGAAGATGAAGGATGTCGATGTGGCTACAGTGGGGCCTTCACAATTTTACATTATTTGTTTAACATTTAACCTGTTAGGAGTATATATATAATTACGGGTTTGGTTCGGTTCGGTTCGGTTCGGGTTTATCCGTTTATTTATTTAATTATTTAAGGGTATTTAAAATATTAGAAAATATTATTTGAGGTTTTAAAAATATAAAATGTTATTTCGGGAGATTTATAAGGGTTGGTTTTATTAAATAAAAACATTTGAGAATTTTAAAGGATTTGGAATGGGTTATGAAGTATTTAGTAAATGGTGTTTAAAATATATTATCGGGACTTAAGGGTTATAAAAGAATTTCAAGGTTGGAAAATGATTTAATAAATGAATTGAAAAAGGAATTTTGCGGGTATTTTCAAGGGTCGGAATTCTTAACTGTTTAATTCGGATTTGAAACGATTTTGAAACTAACCTGAGAATAAGAGTTATTCCATGACTAACTAGCATGATAATATGATCGTTTGAATAACGGCATGATATGTGTGACTAATAGCATGACTTGTGGTGAATTATTATAAGGGGAATAAATATTGGTTACCAATGATGATAATGGTATATATTCTTATGGAAAGTATGGGTATGAAATAGTAATATGCGAATTTTGCTAAGTATGATATGGTGGTTGTTTTAAGCTGATGAGTTGACAAGTTATGGCCATTGGTATGAGATAAGAGATGGTTGATCATGATGAATTGGAAGTATGGTTGATGCGAGCTTGTTAATTATCTGCTTGTATGAATGTGTGATATATGTGTTCAGAGTGACTATAGACGTATACTCAGTATATTCCCGTTATGTAATTAGGTGATATTCTGTGATCGTGACTACTGTGTGCTGGTTTCGTCTTTTGCTGATCTTCTGGCCAGGTAAGTACCTCCGGGGCATACTCAGTAACCAGGACCTCCTACCTGATGTGTCATATAGTATGTAGGTGTTGCATATGCATAAAAGCATGTCATGTAGTATCATGCTTAGAAATTGCACTTACGATTGAGCATTCTGATTCTGTATGCGTTTGAATGCAGAAGGGCCGTTATATGTGAGTCCTAGAGTCGTTGTTAGGGTCATAGGACAGCCCAGCTTCATCGGGTGTTGTCCTCCTCGAGTCATTATTTATATATATATCATGAGATATGAGATGAGCACGAGGTACGATATGATGACGAGATGTGATATGCTACAACTGGCCAGTCTCCACCCTATCTGGAAGGGGGTGGTGGTAGAAGAGGGATATACCACTTGGTATTCTTTGTTAAGGCCTTACTTCATATTCTGCATATATGAATTAGGAGCATGATAGTGTGGTTAACATTTCAGTACTGCATGAAGGCATCCTTATTCTAGGTATAGGCGTATTATATGTCCTCAGCGCGGTCAAAGGACCCGCAGGCGAACACTTGGCCTGACTTTGTGGTATAGTTTCAGGTACCCGTTCCATTACTTGATTTCATGCTATTATGACGGGGTCCATTCATATGGTGGAGAGTGAGTGTTTGAACCCTTACTTCACCAGATTCACACTTTTGGGATTTCTTCCTAATTATACTCTGTTTTGATCCGGCTCAGCCGCGACACTGGTTGTATCATTTCAGAATTTATGTCCTTTGCATGATAAAAGATTTTCCGCTTTGTAGACTTAGGACAGGTATAGGGGTTACCCCGGGGTCTCCAGTAGACCTTCCGGATTTGGGTGTGAAATCCCGCTTTAAACTACAAATCCTTGATTTCAAACCTTCAACCTGTACTCGGGGCGCAAAATCCTAACGAGGGGTTTTATCCCTCGAAACGTAACTTGGGAATCATAATCCGGGGCCGTTACATCGATATCTTGACCTGGGAATGTTGAGATTGCCCTTGAGAATGAACCTAGGAAGTGGAATATGGGATTAGCCCTTAGAGGTGGATGTTGCCACCTCTTGAGTTCATGAAACCTAATCGACTGACATAGGAAGTGATGACTGGAATTTTGAAAGACCTCGTTGATTTTGAAAAGAATTTTAGTCTCGGGGGCAAGACTTGTTTTTAGAGGTGGATGATGTAAAGATCGAGATTTTTAAATATTAATTTTACAATTTTAGATTTTATTCCAATTTAAAATTTATGTTATTTGTAAGACTCCGAAAATTTTTAACTAATTATGTCCTCGAGCAAACGATTTATTTGAATTCTTTCGAACAAATTCCGACATAAATTTGTTATTCAAATTTGAAAATGAAATTATTCCACTTTATTATTCCGAGGCTTGGACATATTTTCGGGTTTCGTTATTTAATTCCGATTCGAATATTTATTTTAAATTTATTAATCGCATCGGGTTAAGGCCGAAAAGCGGGTTTGAGATTTATTACCGGGTATTTAATTTGATTTGCTTTTCCGTTCAATACCTTTCACATCCCCAGCCACCCTCAAGCCAAGCGATGTTGCACCCCTATTCCTACCTATAAAGCTATCCTCCCTTCCCCATAAAACCAGTTGCACACACCCTCCCATCTCTACTCCATAACCATCACCTCCCTTCTCCTGCCCACCTTCACCCGTCGCCACCATCCTCTTGCTCTTTTTTAGGTATTAGCTCCTCTTCCCGACACCACCATCCTCCTCGCACAAGCCCAGCAACAACCCTCCACACCTTCTTCCTCATCACCATCTTCTGTCCAACGGCACCACCAAACTCCCACTGCACACTCCATGTTTTCGAAACTCAACACCACCGAGCACCTCCGCCACCTCCGTCCTCCTTTCTCCAAAGCTATAACAGCTGAGCTTCATCACCCCAACATCCACAAGCACCCTACAACAGCCCCGGAGCTCCTAGCGCCACCATGATGTACATATTTCTAGCTATTTTAGATACATGTTCTGACTTCATATTCCATTCGATTCCTAAATTATAGATTGAGAACAATGAAATTTGTGTAGAATGTGCTAACGTGCAAGAAATAGAGTCTGCACAAGTTTTGGTTTAAATGTATAGGAATTGAAGTGGAATCGCAGTCAAAACAAGAAGCCAAGAACCATTGAAGAGCAGTCGATATCGACTACACATGTCGAGATCGACTAGATCAATCGACCTAGAGACTAAGTGTTGACAGCCAAGACCACAAGCTACAGGAGAGCACTCGACACAACCCTATGTCGAGTGGACCACTCGACATCGACACCTCATCCAAAGTCGAGTGGAATCAAGACAAGTCGAGCAGAAACTGAAGCACTCGATCGATATCGACTAGTTTGGTCGATATCGAGTAGAAGATTCCCGCGGTTTGGAGAATCCGAATTGAAGATCCATCATTAAATCCACGATTTTATCATTTATTTTAGATAGATTATGTCCTAAGGGTACTTTCCTTTTTACCCTAAGATTTTTGTTATTTACCTTAATAAAATTTTATCCTATTTGTTATGGGATAGAATTTAGATAGAGTAGTTTTAGTAGGATTAGAACTCCTTTACTTGGCTAGCAAGGATTGAGAGGCTATAAATAAAGCCTTAGGGGGCTGCATTCAAGCATCCAACAACAATTCAAGTTCAAAGACAACAATCTCACCAATAGTAGAAGTAGTTTAGAGTTTCAGAAGCTTTAGAGTTTTGGCGTTTACGAAAGCCGACGTTGGAGTTGTAAAGTTTCGGAGTTTAATGCAAGTTTCTTCTTTTATTTCAAAGATGTTTTCTTCCATGATGAGCGAGTAGTCCCCCAAACTCTTAGGGTCGGGGTGAGCCTGACGTTAGCCATGCATGCTTGAGGTAAGTATTTGATGTTGATATCGTTGCGTCTTGATCATCTCATACGATTTTGTGTTTAGTCCATATCGCAAGAAAAGAGATTCAGGTTAACAACTTGGGTTATAAACATAAAATTGGTAGAGACAATTAGGTTTATTTGCAAGAGTATTCCTACTTGCTAGTGTATGGTGAAAGCTTGTCCCTCGGGTGAGATAGCGCAATTGTCCATCTTACTTATCTTATGCATGTTTGGTTAACCAAATATTTGATGCCGTTAAGAACCTGCACAGGTTAGTCTTCAACCGAAAATATAGGTAATAGCTAGTGTTTATCTGAATTTAAATGCCCAGGAAAATAGTAACCAAGTGTATCACAACAAGATTAGATTTAAACGAAACTTTAAATCTAATATAATATATAATGGAAAATCTAGCTAGAATAACTTAATTTAATAATTTTGTATGAAATAATACCTTTCATATTTTTCTTTCATCATACCTGTAAAACATATGTTATACATATTGTATGAGTTCATCAACGGAGTTATCAATCTCCCCCTTGATGAAAGATAAAATAAATTTGAAAACCTGCAAGTTGGCTAGGATAGACATAATAAATCAAGACATTAATATAAACATAGCAACACCTTCAAATGTTTGGATCAGTACCACAAAAACCACAAAAACAGTTCAAAAACCACCAGCAAAGTACCTAAAATACCTAGGTGTCTCCCCCGTTTTGTCTTTCGACAAGGGGTACCAACAGTTTAACACCAACAGATAGATACTAGCAAAAAGTCATACACAAGACAATTTAGAAAGAAAAATATCAAGGGTCTTGGAATTACTCATCACGCCACTTCCCATAGTTGTTCTCCCCGCTTCGCTTAGCCTAGACATCCTTCTCAGCCTTCCACTTCCAGCGCCCGTGAGCCTGGTTGAGCTTTTTGGCCTTGACCATCTCATCAATGCATCGTTGCTCAGTGTCCCTCCTGTACTTCTTGATGACTCCATATTGTTCGACAGTGATAATGGAGGGCTCAGGGATGGTAGGGCGCAAGATGGGGCGATTGCGGACAAATTGCTCGCAGTCGAAGATCACATTGGTTGTTTTCTCCCTACAGTGCTCAACAACATCGTTGCCCAAGGGAAGAATGTTGCCTGCATAGGTGAACGTCAGGGCATTGAGATGGAACATATTGTTGATCTTAGCGTCAATGGTCTAAATATCGTGTATCGGGGTCTTATCGGTTGAGGGTAAAAAGGATACATCGAGGATATATCGGATTCGCTAATTTTAAACATAAATATTATATTTATACTTTCAAATTAAAAAATACACATGAAAATTTAATATTTAAATTATTAAATTACCAAATAACTTAATAAAGGCTATAGCAGAAGACTAATTTGCTCACTTAAAAAAAGACTAATTTGCTCTCAAATCAGTCCCAAATTCAACTGATTTAAAATAAATCAGTTCCAAATTCAACTAATTTGCTCCCAAATTCAACTAATCAGTCTCCAATACAATGTATGCAAAATATATTCAATATAAAGAGAAGTCCTCCGACAGACCTTGTATGTGCCGAAGTCAAACTGTAGAGGTGGCCGGAGAAGATCAGTGGAGGCCGGAGAAGAAGCAAGGGCAACCGGAGAAGACCTAACTTGAGCAGAAACCAAGGTCGTCGCACCGGAGAAGACTCGACCAGAGAAGAGCACTCGCACAGTCGGAGAAGAAGCAAGTGAGCAGGCCGCGCCGGAGATGAAATAAGGTGGCCGCCGACTGGAGAAGAAGCTAGTGAGCAGGCCAGGTCCAACCGGAGAAGAGCCCTCACACTGATTCACCTAATCGCCTCTCGTAACTTTGCAAGCCCTAGGTTTGGGTTTGGATCGATTTCATATCCGATTCTCAACTTTTTTTAAAATTTTTTAGCAAAAAAAAAACGACGTCGTACACTAGAAGCGATAAATCGGTCAAACCGATATTGACCCATATATCGGTTGTTGACCCGATAAATATCGTTGACCGATATTATCCAACCGATACTCCGATATCGTATCGTGTTCTAAATATACCCGATATATCACCGATATATCGACCGATATATCCGATATTTAGAACATTGCTTAGCGTTCACCATAGCCAGTAGCTCATGAGTCTGATCAAGCTTGTCGGAGACATCAGCTTAAAAGTCTTGAAAAGTCATGCGCAGAGCATCTAAGCCAAACACCAGTGCCTCCAGTCGTTCCTCCTGCATGAAAGAGGGGGATGCAAGCTTGATCTGCAGAGCAGAGATCTCAGCAATCTCCTCTAGAGTGAGCTCGACCTTCAATTTTCAGGATCCATCTGTGACCTTGTGAATCCCCAAGCAATTGAAGAAGTGCATGTCCACTTTGCTTGTGTGAAGTGATTAATCTTCAAGGGATGTGTCAAGGCAGAAATAGCGGAAAATGTGAGGAAGAAGGTTAGTGTAAGGCAGAGAGATGACTCGAGATGAATTAATTGTGTGGACCATATGGGTGAGGATGAGATTTTGAACATTGATGTCATACTCGTTCAACACCAGAAATAAGAGTTCGAGAAGTTGATCTATGATGAGCTCCCTTGAGTGAGATCGGGGAATGACACATCGAGCTAAGATGGTAAAAATGACCTTGGCTTTGAGGTTCAACACATTGTGGGTAAGCTGTCTTGAAGATGTGGAAGAGGAGGGTAGATAGAACTGGGCTTTGGCCAGGGAAACACACTCAGAGCGGGATGGATAAATGTCAGAGAAAATGTTTTGAGGAAGACCAAAGATTCTAGCAATGACCGGGACAGAGTGGACAATCTTGGTGTTACAGACGATTGTTTCAAGCATGAGATTTCTCCGTTCTCGTTTGAAGGTCAGATTAACAAAGAAGAGACGAGTGAGACGTGGAAAATAGACTTCACCAGGGTTTAAAATAGGCTAGAGAGAGGTGTATTTCAAAAGAGTTATGCAAGGAGGTTCAAGGTTTCAAGAAAGTCTTGATCACCCAAATCACACAGGCAAAGTTTCCAAGCTCTAAAAGTATTCAACCACTTACCTGCAGCTTCGAAGTTTCTAAACCAGAAGGAGGGAAGGCTTGGGACCTGGAACTGTGGATCAGCAGCCTTGGGAGTTGGAGAATCCGATGAGTGATAGTGGATGCTAATGGAATCGTCTTCAATCTCCTTTCTTTTCTTTGACATTGGGGCTTTTCCCTTCTTGGATGAACTTGATTTGGGAACCATAGAAAAGGGAAGGGAAGAGACGGTGAGGAGAGAGAGAGAGAGAGAGAGAGAGAGAGAGAGAGAGAGTGAAAGACAGTGAAAACCTTGAGGCGTGTGAGTGAAAAGAGAGTACCAGTTAGGGTTAAAATAGAGAGAGAGAGAGAGAGAGAGAGAGAGAGAGAGAGAGAAGAGTTGGATACGTACGAAAAAGAGGGATAATCATTTCACCTTGGAACCGTAAAAACCGGATTTGATAAACACATCAATTTTCAAAAAATTGGTTAAATGAATTTTAAAGAAGATTTGGAAAATCTTTTCAAATAATTTTAAACTCGGTTAAAAACAATGTAGATAGTGCTCTCCCAAATATTTTCATAACTTAAAATACCGTTAAACCAAGATATTTAAAATCAGATTGAAAAAGATTTTATTTGAATGTTATTTATAAAAATAACCCCAAATAAATTGATCCAATATGGTTGATGTTCTGCTTAGTCATTCAAGACTCTTGAATAGCGCTTCAAGACTCTTCAGGTGTTAGTAGATTTTTGCTCCCCCTACATTAGTGCATCCCTATTAAGCATACCAAGTTTTAATCGAATAAAATTAAATCTATCCTCACGCAAATTAAAGGTTTAGTAAAAATATCCGCAAATTGAAACTCAATAGAAACAAAGGATATAGATACATCACCTTTCTCCACATGATCTCGGATAAAATGATGTCTTACATCAATATACTTGGTTCTATAATATTGCACAAGATTTTTAGTAATAGATATAGCACTAGTGTTATCACACTTAATAGGAATACCTTTGAGATCAAAGCCAAGATCACGCAATTGTTGAGCTATCCATATCACTTGTGAGCAACAAGCTTCAGCGGCTATGTATTCTGCATCTGCGATTGAAAGAGCAACTAAGTTCTGTTTCTTTGAATGTCAACTTATTAGGGAAGATCCTAGTAATTGACAACATCCTGAAGTACTTTTTCTATCGACTTTATAACCTGCAAAATCTGCATCTGAATAGCCCACAAAGTGAAAGTTGCTTTGTCTAGGATACCAAAGACCAAGGTCTTGAGTCCCATTCAAGTATCTAAAAATCCATTTTACAGCAATTAGATGTGACTCCTTAGGGTCAGCCTGAAATCATACACACATGCAAACACTAAACATAATCTCTGGTCTACTAGTGGTGAGATAAAGCAGTGAACCAATCACAGCTCGATATTCCTTTTGGTTCAAACTCTTACCATTCTTATCTTGATCTAGGGAAAGGGTTGAGCTCATCGGCGTTTTGGCAATCTTTGATTGATCCATCTTGTATTTCTTGAGCAAATCCCTAGTATACTTTCCTTGATTAAGAAAGATTCCTCTCTTAGCTTGATGCACTTGTAGTCCAAGAAAGAATGTCAATTCTCCCATAAGACTCATCTCAAATTCCCTGCACATGATATCAGAAAATTCCTTGCAAAGGGAATCGTTAGTAGCTCTGAATAGAATATCATCAGGATTGCAACCTTTCTGGCTAGACCAGATTGCAAACTTGGATTCATAATTATGATGGACCATGTTTGGTGGTCTAGTCCCTTTAGGAACCCAAATTTGCTTTACATGTTCTCTTAAACATAATGGAAAAGTGTTACGAATAATATAGGGATGATTTCTACGATAAGGGCAAGTAGTCTTGACATGACTCTTCTTGGAACAAAAATGACAGGTGGGTGTGCGCCAATTCCCTTTAGCTTTCAAAAAAGTGGTAGGAGCTTTCTTTGGAAAATTTTTGTTGTAACTAATACCACTTTTGTTGAGGGATGATTGGTGTTCACCCAACATCCTATCGAGATTGGCCTTGGAATGAGTGAAACAGATAAGTGATGTCTGCTGGTCTATACACTTCTCAGCCAGTGAAATCATTTCTTTCTCTAACTCTTTGTTATAAAGACTTAGAGAAGAGAGATTTTGCTTCAAGATAGAATTGTCTGACTCCAAAGCCTTGACTTTAATGTCAAGGGCTGACTAAGAGGCTTTGGGATCTTTCAATCCCAACGACATTTCACTCAGGCATTTCTCTTATTCCAAAAGCCTTTCTTTCAAGGTGTTAGATTCATTAATAAGATTCTCTTCATTCATAATCATGTTTTGCAAGAATTCAGATAACACATCAATGGGACTAGAAATCAAATTTCTCACCATTGCTCCAAGATGTTTCTTAGGAGTGTCTTCTTGATTAGCCATCAAGCATAGGTTAGCATGTTCGTTCTCGGAATCTGATTCACTTCATGAGTCTGAATCACTCCAAGCAGCCACCATGGCTTTCTTCTTTCAGTTGTCCTTTCGAAATTTGTTTCTCTTCTTTTGTGGACAGTCCTTGACTAGATGATCTGTATCACCACATTCATAGCAAGCCATAAGTTTAGTCTTTTTGTTAGAATAAGAAGGCTTACCTTTGTATTTTGATGAGCCATTGTATTCTCGGTTAGAGAATTGTTTCTTTATTTTGAGTATCCGTGCTAGCCCTCTTGTGATCAATGCAAAAGGATCTTATTCATCTTTATTTTCATCATCATCGTCTAAAGGAACTTTCTCCTTTTTAGCTTTTAGGGCCATATTTTTCACACTAGATGCGACTTCACCATCTTCCTCTCTGAGGATCATCTCGTGGGTCATTAGTTTACCGAGGAGATCATCCAATGGTAGAGTTGAGAGCTAGGTTCTGTGCTTCCTCTATTGTAGTAACCTTTGGTCCCCATTTAGCTTTCGGAAAGCTCCTTAAGATATTTTTTACTTTCTCTTCATTTGAGAAGATTTTTCCTAGTGAATCCAGATTGTTCATGATCTGCGTAAACCTTGTGAACATCTATTTCACAGTCTCGGTTGGCAGCATCTTGAATAGTTCATATTCACACAGGAACATGCTTATCTTAGTCTCCTTCACTTGGCTTGTACCTTCATAGGTTACAACCAATTTTTCCCAAATTTCCTTGGCACTCCTGCAAGATGAAACACGGTTAAACTCTTCAGTATTTAAACCACAATAAAGCAAATTCATGACCTTGTAGTTCTTGGACAAATTCTCCAAGTCGGTTTGATTGTATTCGTTATCTTCTTTAGCCACCATGACTCCTGCTGCGTTCAGCTTTTGTGGTTCTTTGGGTTCTTTCTTGGACAATTTCTCAGAGCTCCATATCTTGATCAATGACAAACATTTGCACCAAGGATCTCCAGTGCACAAAATTATCGCCATAGAAGAGGGGTGGAAGATTGGTCGATCTTCCATGAGCGAATCCTCCATCATCTATAGTACTCATGATCGATCTCATAGATGGTTAAACCAATTAAATGTGAGTTAAGCTCTGATACTAATTGAAGAACGGAGTAGGTAATGTAATAGTATAAATATTTTTCGCAAACTCTCTACAGACTTGACTTCAATGATCTTGAAACTGATCTCAAGGTCTTAAACTGAATGTCAAAATTCTTGAGCTAGATTAGTAACCTGTTTTGCTGTGAAAATAAAATGTTAATTATAAGTGCGAAAATAAATTACAATGAACACGTGAATTGTTAATGAAGTTTGGCTCTAAACCAGCCTACGTCTCCGCCTAGGGTTATCCAACCCGTAGGATTTAACACAATTTTATTTCTCTTCTCCTTATGAGTCCTAGATACAACCTAGAAGAACTTCCCTTCTTCTATCTCTCGAAGCCTTACCCACTTCTATCTAGTCAACCCAAATTACAGAGAAATAAAAGCCCTTTTTCACGCCGAAGTGTAGATACATTTGAATATATGATACTTCTAGTATAACGGGGATTGACTTACACTACTCTCAACAAAAAGATAAAATAAATACATGAACAACTGAAGATGATTGCTCCTGCAGACGGGGTGCCCAGAATTTTCACTTGTAATGCAATGCTCACTGTGTTCTCTCCTTCTGGATAAGTGGCCCTTTTATAATTGAAGCTCTATAAAAAAAAATGTGTCGTTAATATCTTAAAGATTTTCTGCTTGTAACCACTTGGGTTTACTCCCAGATTTTTGGTGTCGGTTTAAGACTTAATTTGAATTTAAATTGAACCTTTATTTGTGGAACAAATATTTGATGCCGTTAAGAACATGCATAGGTTAGTCTTCA
Source organism: Persicaria maculosa (assembly GCA_963922045.1). Classification (NCBI taxonomy): domain Eukaryota; kingdom Viridiplantae; phylum Streptophyta; class Magnoliopsida; order Caryophyllales; family Polygonaceae; genus Persicaria; species Persicaria maculosa. Next base: position 16,184,195 of record OY998257.1, on the reverse strand, counting down.
AGCAAAAATATAGGTAAGTAGCTAGTGTTTATCTGAATTTAAATGCCCGGGAAAATAGTAAATAAATGTACCACAACAAGAGATTTAAACAAAACTTTAAATCTAATATAATAGATATAATGGCAAATCTATCTTAGCTATAATAACTTAATTCAATAATTTGTATGAAATACTACCTTTCATATTTGTCTTTCATCATACATAAATATGTTATACATATTGTATGCTTTCATCAAGGGAGTTATCAACATTAATGAAAAAAATGTCATTAAAAAAATGGGATCAAAACACTACTTTGAAAAAATGGCATCACGATAAAAAAAAATGACATCAAAAAAAGCATCAAAAAAGTGGCATCAGTAGTCAACGGTGAAAAAATGGCATCACAAAGAAGTGACATCAATGGTCGATGTGGGAGGAAGGAAGAGAAGGAAGAGGGAAAAGTGGAAGGAAGGGTAGGAAGGGGGGAGGAAGGGAAGGAAAGCAAAGGAGGGAGAGGTAAACCGTATACCCCACCTAATTTATTTTATTGGAAAAAATTTGCTATATGCCCATTTCGGAGCCGAATTTGAGACCAATGTCCATTTTTCCCTTGAAATTAGATGAGTGTCCCAAATTTTCAATTTTACCCTGATGTTGTAATTTCCTTTTTTTTCCTTCTTCCACCAAGTGAACAGATATGTGCAGTGAAGCATCGCTTCTCCATCCAACTCGCTCTAGTTTCTTGACAATCGGATTCGATTCGCTGCTCTAACTCCCTTGCTTGCTTCGGATTGGAATCCAGTCCATACATAACTCAACGACCTCTGCTGCGGCGCTTTCGCTACTAGTGCTTCTGGTCAGTCTCTCTCTCTTGTTTTAATGCCGTTGTGCAATTGCTTCGTAACTTATTGTAGTAGTTTTAGTAATTAGTTAAAGGTCATTGAAAACAATGGTGCTTGATGATGGAGATCGAGTTTGCTTCGATTAAATTCGAATGGCGAAGATGTTGAGTGATGTTTAATGCTTGGCGATCGTCGATGTCGAACCGAAGAAGGGTGGCCAGCTGAGGCTGTTTTCTTCTCCTTGGCCACGATTCCTGTTGGTTACTGGATGCAGCTTCTGGTGGTATGGAGAGTTTTTCGATGGGAAGTGGAATTGGATGGTCGGAGTTTGTTAATTTATATAGTAATTGGTGAACTCATGAGAGAGCCAAGGTGGGGGAAGGTCGGATCTTTAAAAAGAAAGAGGGAGCCATTGAGGTAAATTGTGTAATTTTGGGATATTTGTAAGGGCGTTTTTGGAATATGAAATGAATTAAGAAAGTTCATGTAATTTAACCGAAAATCATACATTTTTACTTATATATATATATACAGGTTGGTTCCGGTGTAAACACCTCTTAACATGTAAACTATGAACAAATCTTAACCATTGAATCAAAAGATATTAAGGGTCTATATTAATCATGATTTTCTTTTTTATTTTTTTAAAAAATAAGTGGACTCCACCTGGAAATATGCTCACGCAACTTAAACGGTTAAACCAAAGCCTTGCTATTGTTTACATACGTCATACGTACAAGTGAACCCCCCATTCACGGTTAATTCACTCGGACTTTGTTTTAAAAAAAAATTTGTCTCGTTTTTTATTTGTTTTGGTTTTATATTTTTTATATTTGTTACCAACATAATTGTAATCTTCAATTATTCGGTTAAATTAAAAGATTATTCATATTTAAGGAATAATTATTCAGTTAAATTTAAGAGATCATACGGTTAAATTTAAGAGATTATTTGGTTAAATTATATAGATTATTCGTGAAAAAGAGGACCATTGTAACAAACTTATTAGTTTTCTTTTTGTTTTGATTTATTTTTATATTTGTTATCAAGATAATTTAGTTGAAATTTATTCGGTTAAATTATAAAGATTATTTGTTATTCGGCTAAATTAGAAAGATTATTCGTATTTAAAGGATGATTATTCGATTGAATTTTTGAGATTATTCGGTTAAATTTGATATATTATTCGGTTAAATTTGAGATATTATTCGATTAAATTATAAAGATTATTCGTATAAATGAGGACGATTATTAACCTAATTATTGATTTTTGAATGTTAAAAACTTAAAATCATATTCAATAAAGTTATACATTATTCAGTAAGTATTCATAAATACGAGGAAGTTTGATACAATTATATATAAAAATTATGCATTATTTTATGAGTGGTTTTTTAAAAAATGATACATTATTCGATAAATCAATAATTATTATTTGTAGATAAAAATGCAATTTTATTAAGTTTGACCCAAAACAAATTGCCAAGAAATTATGGAGTATAAAGTAAATGTCAAAAAAAACTAAAAAGAAACGCAAACAGCATTTTTAAAGGATGAATATACACGGCAAATCCGCAGTTCAATCGTTAAAAAGTTCAAAGGTGAAAAAAAATTTCAAAGGTTAAAAAGTGGGATTTGAACACGCGCATAACTTTGAGAGTGGGGAAATATTTAGTTCCGGGTCCCACAGTTTTTTTAAAAATAAAATCAGAAATTGAAATTAATCACAATCCTTAATTCAATCCAATCCGACGGTTGAAATATGTTCACAGTTTACATTGTAAGGGTTGTTTACATCCGATCCATACTATATATATATATATATATATATATATATATATCGTACAATGTCGATTCATGATCCTTAGATTCAACCGAACATGTAGCATACATGTCCTATATACGTGTTTTATATCCTCTTTTGCGGTATCACCACCATAAAAACTGTGTCACCACAGCTGTCACCAAAGCGAAAACCCTAGGACAAAAGAAATTGTTATTAGTGGTGTCACCACAATAAAAAAAACGTAATCACTGCTGTCACCACAGAAAAACCTTAAGACAAAGAGAAATGTTAGTAGTAGTGTCACCACAATAAAAAAAAACTGTAACCACTGCTGTCACAAAAGGAACACCTAGGACAATAAAAACACCCTTATTACTGTCACCACTCTTATCTCTGTCACCACCCTTATCACAGTCACAAACGTTGATGACATAAACTTAAAATAGTGCCCCCTAATAAAAACAGGGTCGTCAATTATGTCACCATCATAATCAAAACAGTGACATAAATGCTATCACCACAATTAAAACAGGGTCATGAATGCTGTCACCCAAGGAAAACCCTATGACAAGGGAAACACAAACCCTGAAGGGGCTAAAGCTAAGCACAAGAACATGTGGTGTTAAGTGTATGTAATCAAAAAGTGCAATAATAATAATGTAACCGTCGTTGTAACCAAAAGAACATGTGGTGTACGGTATGGTTTAGGGTTTAGGGTTTAGGGCCAAGACGCTAAACCCTAAATCCTAAACCCTAAACCCTAAAATGTTAAGTAAAATACATCGTTAAGAGATTAATGGTGTCATCACAATGAATGTTGTCACCAAAAGGAAAACCCTAGGATAAGGGAAGCACAAATCCTAAAGGGGCTAATGAGAAGCCAAAATAAATATGGTGGATAGTTCTCCTCCAATATATGAATGGGTAAGAGGGTCATAGACGTTGTAACCAAAATAAAAACAAGGTCATATAAGTTGTAAGGAAAATAAAAACAGGGTCATAGACATTGTCACCACTACAGAAACAAGGTCATAGACACTATAACCAAATGAAAACCCTAGGAAAAGGGAAGCACAAACCCTAAAGAGTCTAATGAGAAGCCAAAATACATGTGGTGGACAATTCTCCTCCAATATATGAATGGGTAAGAGCGTCATAGAAGTTGTAACCAAAATTAAAACAAGATCATAGACATTGTAACCACTATTAACACAGGGTCATAGTGTACAATCAAGGATGAGCTTCTTTGGGTCAAACAATGACCTTGATCCAGGCGAGCTATCAATATCAATTCGAGGGCTATTGGAAAGTGTGTCGTTCTCGAAAGAAAGAAGAAGGATCCACCATGGAAGAAGGTCCAAAGGTGCAAGCTTGGTCGCGTTTTGGTTCGTTCAAAATTGTTTGACAACATTTCGACGTCTCAGTAAAATGGGTCGTTCGGAGTCCATATTTATCTGATTGGATCGTGCCATATCTTTTTGGAACGAGGACGAAAAGATCTAAAACGTTGCTGTTGAAGGTTTTTCCAGAAACAAACTAGAAATTGGCCGAAATTCATCATCTTTGCAGCTGTCAATGTTTGGACGAATTTCTGTATATTTATTTAATTATTTTCGGTTTTTTATATTTAGATATAATTATTTTATGCAATTAGGAAAATAAAGTGTGGGAGGAAAATATCTCATCTAGGTAAATTCCTTTCCCACCAAACTATTGTTTATCTATCTTTAGCTAGATTGATTTATCTTACTTAGGATTTATCTATCTTTAGGAATTTTTATCTATCTTTTATCTAGCCAAACCTCTATCCCTTGCAAGATAGAATTGGCATAGCTTGTCTATTTAAACACTTTTCATTCATTGAATTAATTAGATTGAAATATAGAATTGAGGAAACCCTTTGGCTAAAGGGTTCTTCAATCCAAATACATTGCTTTCTACATTCAGATTGTTGTTCTTCATCATCCATACAATTACCTTTCGAAACCCTAACCTAAAACACAACCCAAGAACACAAACACAAAATCTGTAGAAAACCGTCGCTGAAATAAAGGAGGAACAGTCGCAAAAGAGGAGAGAAACCCCGTCGCTGAACCCTCACACCAGCACAGGCGGCGGCCGCCCCTGCCTTTGCAGCGGCCGCTGCCATCCCGCGGCATCCCCGCTGCGTCCAGACTCCAGGCGCTCCGTCGCTGCATCCTTGGCTCCGTCGCTGAATCTTCTTCTCTCCTTGCTTGTCTTGCCTTGTGTTCATTATTGCCTCGTTTTCCGTCGTCTTCAATTCCTTCACTCATATTGAATCATACTTGTTCCAACTCACGATAAATCAAGGAGTTATTGCAAAATTAGGCCGTCAACAAGTTGTAATTCTTGATTGGAAGCCCATAGGCGAAGGATCGGGAATTCCAAACGCATCAATTGGTATCAGAGCTATAGATTTCGCAAGTTCTTATATTTTTCTTGATGTTACTAATCGTTTGATTCAATGGTTTGCGCTATCTGGGGCGATTGGGATGATGATCCCGATCCATGGGCTGCACAACAATGACGCCGACGAGAGTTGCAGAGACGAGCTTTGCAACAACAACAAGGCGTAGAGCGACAACGAGAGGCTCAAAGGCGCCGCCTTTGGCTTCAACGGCAAGCGGAGATCGAAGATGAGAGGTGTTGACGTCGCCGTCAGATTTGGCTTCTCCAATAAAGAGAGGTTGAGGAGGCACGACGACGAGAGGAGGAGGAACGACGCAGAGAGGAGGAAAAACGCCGAGAGTGGGAGGCTTAGTTTGCGGACTTCCAAGTTCGCTACCGTCAAGCATTTCCTCCACCGTCCACACCGACTTCCAGGGTTGTTATTGCTCCCACCAACGAGGAGGTCGTGGACTTTGAGACCAACGACGCAGCCCAGGTTGAGAACGAAGTCGTTGCCCAGAAGACAGCTCAGCACGGCGATTTTGTTTCGCAGATTTCTGTTGACTCCGACCTCATAATTGAGTCAACTCAGTCTTGTTGCGAAGCTGACTCGACGCGCTTTCCAACGGTGGGTCACACACTGTTAGACTCCCCCGAGAATTCCAAACGCAGCAAGTGGTATCAATTGCCAGACACCCCCGGGAAGACCTCCGAATCTGCGCTGAAAGTTGACTGCAGTGCTGCGCAGGAGGTGGTGGATGTCTCCATTGTTGACGAAGGTGAGGTAATTGATGAAATTTCTCTTGAGTTAGCTATTGTACCTCTTGGGAACGTTCATGAAGTTGTCCATACTGAAGTTGAAGTGTTTGTTGAGCCTATTCCCATTGAAGATCAAGTCCGTTCAACAATCATGCCTAAAGGTGTTGTTTTTGGGGTTCCTATACCTCGAAATCATCTGGCACCTATTTTCCCCATCCCTTCATCGTCATCATGTCTGAAGGTTGCTGCTCCTTCCCCACTGATCAACAACGACTCGATTCGAGGACGAATCGAAGATAAGAGGGGGAGAATGATGCAATCAAGGATGAGCTTCTTTGGGTCAAACAATGACCTTGATCCAAGCGAGCTATCAAGAACAATTCGAGGGCTATTGGAAAGTGTGTTGTTCTCAAAAGAAAGAAGAAGGCTCCACCATGGAAGAAGGTTCAAAGGTGCAAGCTTGGTCTCGTTTTGGTTCGTTCAGAATTGTTTGACAGTATTTTGACGTCTCAGTAAAATGAGTCGTTCGGAGCCCATATTTATCGGATTGGATTGTTCCATATCTTGTTGGAACAAGGATGAAAAGATCTACAACTTTGCTGTTGAAGGTTTTTCCAGAATCAAAATAGAAATTGGCCGAAATTCATCATCTTTGCAGCTGTCAATGTTTGGACGAATTTCTATATATTTATTTAATTATTTTTTGTTTTTTACCTATGTTATTTAGATATAATTATTTTATGTAATTAGGAAAATAAAGTGTGGGAGGAAAATATCTCATCTAGGTAAATTCCTTTCCCACCAAACTATTGTTTATCTATCTTTAGCTAGATTGATTTATCTTACTTAGGATTTATCTATCTTTAGGAATTTTTATCTATCTTTTATCTAGCCAAACCTCTATCCCTTGCAAGGTAGAATTGGAATAGCTTGTCTATTTAAACACTTTTCATTCATTGAATTAATTAGATTGAAATATAGAATTGAGGAAACCCTTTGACTAAAGGGTTCTTCAATCCAAATACATTGCTTTATACATTCAGATTGTTGTTCTTCTTCATCCATACAATTACCTTTCGAAACCCTAACCTCAAACACAACCCAAGAACACAAACACAAAATCTGTAGAAAACCGTCGCTGAAACAAAGGAGGAACTGTCGCAGAAGAGGAGAGAAACCCCGTCGCTGAACCCTCACACCAGCACAGGCGGCGGCCGCCCCTACCTTTGCAGCGGCCGCTGCCATCCCGCGGCATCCCCGCTACGTCCAGACTCCAGGCGCTCCGTCGCTGCATCCTTGGCTCCGTCGCTGAATCTTCTTCTCTCCTTGCTTGTCTTGCCTTGTGTTCGTTATTGCCTCGTTTTCCGTCGTCTTCAATTCCTTCACTCATATTGAAACATACTTGTTCAAACTCACGATAAATCAAGGATTTATTGCAAGATCGGGTCGTCAACAAGTTGTTATTCTTGATTCGAAGCCCACAGGCGAAGGATCGGGAATTCCAAACGCATCACATAGACACTTTTACCAGTATAAAAACAGGGTAATAGACACTGTCACCACTATAAAAACAGGGTCATAGACACTATAACCAAAGAAAAACTCTTGGATAAGGGAAGCACAAACCCTAAAGAGGCTAAACCTAACCAAATTAAAGAACATGTGTTGTACAATATGGTTTAGGGTTTAGGGTTAAGTCTTTAGAGTTTAGGGACAAGGCTCTAAACCCTAAATCTTAAACCCTAAAATGTTAAGTACAGTACGTCGTTAAGAGATGAATGTTGTCACCAAATGGAAAACCCCAAGACAACGGAAGCACAAACCCTAAAGGGGCTAATGAGAAGCCAAAAGACATGAGTTGGACAGTTTTCCTCCAATATATGAATGGGTAAGAGGGTCATAGACACTGTCACTACTATAAAAACAGGGTCATAAACACTATAGCCAAAGGAAAACCCTAGGACAAGAAAAACATAAACCCTAAAGGGGCTAATGAGAAGCCAAAAGACATGAGGTGGACAGTTCTCCTCCAATATCTGAATGGGTAACAGCTAGGGTCATAGACACTATCATCACCATTAAAACAGGGTCGCAGACAGTTTCACCACTATAAAAACAGGGTCATAGACATTGTAACCAAATCAAAACCCTAGGAAAAGAAAAGCACAAACCCTAAAAAGGCTAATGAGAAGACAAAAGATCGATATAAGGTGGACAGTTCTCCTCCAATATATGAATGGGTAAGAGGGTCTATGACACTATCACTACTATAAAAACAGGGTCATACACACTGTATCCAAAGGAAAACTCTAGCACAAGGGAAGCCCAAACCCTAAATGGGCTAATCAGAAGCCAAAAGACATGAGGTGGTCAGTTCTCCTCCAATATATGAATGGGTAAAGGGGTTATAGACGCTGTCACCACTATTAAAATAGGGTCATAGACACTGTCACCACTATTAAAACGGGGTCACTATCACCATCCGTATCAGCTATGATAGCTTCTTTTAGTGACAACTTTGTTGGTAGAGTTTTTGATGGGGTTACTGTTACCACCCTTATCGCTGTCACCACCCTTATCACTGTCACCACCCTTATCGCTGCCACCACCCTTATCACTGTCACCACCCTTATCAGTGGACACTGTTACCACTCTTATCAGTGGGCACTGTCACCACCCTTATCGTTTTCACCACCATTATCACTGTCACCACCTTTATCAGTGGTCACACTATCACCACTCTTATCTAAAAGTGTAATCAAACACGATATGACCAAAACAAAAAAAAAGAACATTTAATTTCATGAAAAATATTCACCGGTACGTAAGGTTAGAAAAGGACATATTTAATTTCATGAAAAATATTCACCGGTACGTAAGGTTAGAAAAGGACATATAATATCGACTTTATCTAAAAGTGACCTTCCATATAAGTAAATGCTAGTTAATTTTTAATATTAAGGTAAACCTCATTAGATGCTCAACCTGTGAATGGGAGCTTGCAAAATTAAAGCACTAATTTAATCAATGTAAGTGACAAAGAAAGATGAATAGGCCTATTGAAGTCAAACACCAAAACGTTAAGAGAAATATCAATTCGGATGCAAGTGAAAATTGATTTAAGATCATTTCGGCATATGCTCATCACTTATCGACCTTGGGCATTACATTCACATTTGAGGCTTGCTTTCTTCTAACAGTAAGTGAACAATTGACTCAACAACTTCATTAGCTGCAGTTGTCATCTGTGAAGAAATACACTTTAGTTACATCAAAAGACTAATTTTCTTCCTCAGACTTCATTAGCTGCAGTTTTTACCAAGCCCTCGAGATTTTCATGTCAGCCAATATCAAGGAAAAGCACTAGCAGCCAAATTAGAATTGCAAACTAATTTTTTTTAATAGAATCTCCGGGGCCGTCCCGATGTTTTTAAGGCCCGGTGCGATAATTAGAATTAGGCCCTTTCATTTTTATTTTTATTTTATTTTCATGCTTGTTACGGACATAATTATATTTTTTTGTAGTGAATTACATCTATTTATTGTATGACATAAATGATGTTAAGGAAAAATAATATCTATCGTTTATTTACATGAAAAATAATATCTATCATGTATATATATACACTTCTTACTCCGTAATTTTTAAGTGTCACTAGACGACTTTTTTTAAAAGAATAATTAAAGAAATAACATACTCTAAAAATTATATAAATATCAATAATATTATTTTTTTAATTAAAGAAAAAAATTAAGAGAAAAAACGGAAGAGAGAGGGAGTAGGGCCCAACAAAAATTAATACGGAGTACAAGAATGAAAGAAGGGAAGAGGGGGCGGGGGGAGTAGGGCCCAATAATAGAAGACATGAAATTAAAAAGCTAAAGAGAAGGGGGAGTTGGGCCCAAAAGAACATAATAAAAGGCATGCAATTAGAAGGAATCGAACACAAGATTACTGCATAATCGGACAAACTAAATACCACTCTACCACATTGTTCTACTTGTCTATAAAAGCTGCATTTTTTATATATATTAATTTTCAATCTATTGGGCCCCCAACAAATTTGGGCCCTGTGCAAACAGACCTGTTGCACCGCCCAATGACCGGCCCTGAGAATCTCATCCACACCAAATTATAATTGCAAATTTCATGATCCCAGACAATAGATTAAAAGTCAATGAAGGTTGATCGATCAAGGTGACACTGATTTCAGACAATAATCGCTGTTGTAAGAGCGACCACATCGCCGACCGAGCCGACAACACCGCACCCAACTAACGAACCAGCACCATATCGCGGATCTGGCGAAGCCATGGCCGATGAGAATCCAAGGAAGAAAGAAGCCTAGGCCGAAGAGCTGGCGACGGGACTAGCACCGCCCGGAGAAACCACGTTGAGGACATCCTGGGAGGGAGGTGGCATCGAACGAGGGCAAGCCGACGTCGGAGCATACGTCGGAGAACGAGGCGAGCCGAACAGGTGCCGATGAGGAAGAAGCAACGGAAACAGGGAGTTAAGGGGTTTAATTTAAGGGCAAAATTGGTATTATGAAATATTTTTGAAAAATTACTAAAAAATTATTTAGGGTGGACATTTACCTAATGAATTTATAGAAATGGATAGGTTAAATTTGGTGAATATCCATTATAGATGTGAAAATTAAGTAAATATCAATTTTTTTACATAATTAAGGTCAATTTTTTCCAAAAATACCCCTCATTGCCCATCCCTAACCCTTCCTCCTTCCCCCTTTGTCCATTTTTAATTTTAACATTGACCTTTTCGGTCAACGCATGTATTTGGTGACAGTTTTTTTGTGACAGTTGTGTATATTTTCCCGGTGACATTTACTTGTGATAATTATTTTGGTGACAGTTGACTTTTTTGGTGACATTTTATTTTTTTCTATTGACATGTAACGAAAATTTTTTTTTCTGGTACTAGTGAACACTATCACCAACCTATTGTCATTAATTACAAAACATTGTCATCAACTATAGAACATTGTCACCAACTTTTTGTCACCTACTATAAAACATTGTCACCACCAATTTTTTACTAACTACATACTATCACCAACTATAAAAATATTGTCACTAACCTATTGTCAACAACTACGAAACACTGCCATCAAATTATTTCCACCAACAAGTGAACATTGTCACCAAATATTGTCACAAACCAATTGTCACCAACTAAAAAACATTGTCACCAATCTATTATCCCTAAACAGAGAATATTATCACCACCCCCTATTGTCACCAACCTACTTTAGTAATCTGTTGTCACCAACCATAAAATAGTGTCATCAACCTATTGTCATCAAAATATTGTTTCAACAAATATTTATCACCAAAACCATGTAATCACAAACAAACTGTCATCACCATACCAAATATCACCAAGATAGTAATCTATTGTCACCAATGACAAAACATTATACCCTAGAGTGGCTAAAACTAAGCAAACAATAATCTATTGTCACCAATTATAAAATATTGTCACTAAAACACGTGAGTCTTTAACAAAAGCCTGCTTTATCACATCATCACCGTCCATCTCATCCCTCTCTTGTCAACGGCTACCATTTCATCTCCACCCCCTACCAGTTCCACCCCCAAAAACATCTCTTCGCCTCGCAAGCTCACTCTCTGTGTATCAGTGCCCGTCCAACTCTCTCTCTCTCTCTCTCTCTCTCTCTCCACTCGTTCCTGAGAAATATTGCTGCGTAGCGCTTTGACTCTGATACTGAACTCGATCATGGGGCCGGAATTCGAACGAATCGCTGGCGTCACCGGAGCCCGAATTCCTCCATCAAACCCCAAAATCCATAATCATCACCTTTGCCACACCCTCCTTGCCATCCGCCTCCGACGCTTCCGTGAGGAGGATGAGTCGAGTGCTCTCGGAGACCGATCTCCAGGAGCTCTCGTTAGTGCCGAAGCGGAGATCAGTAGCTGAGGCGGTGGAGGAAAGAGATACAAAAGAGGAGGAGGAAGATCCCGACATGTTGATTTTCACGAGTAGTGGCTTGGACGTAGCGGTGGAGAAGGAAGTCGGCTTTGGTGGCGACGGTGGCGGAGGGTGGGATCGACGCCGGGGAAGGTTTGGCAATGGGGATGGGAACATGGGAGGGAGTGAGGTTGAGGAGATTGGGTGTGGTCGATGGAGATCGGGGGAATAGAGAGGCGGCTCTCATAGGTGAGAGAGGGGGGTTTTGAGAAGTAGGTTAAATTATAAGAGGGGTAGTTTAGGTATTAAGATAAAATTATGGACATTTAATTAATTGACAACTAAAAATGGACATTTATTTAATTACAAATCCTAAATGGATATTCTACCAAATTTTTTCAAATGGATATTGGGCCAAATATTTACTATTTTATTTAGGATATAATTAGCTAATTAGATTTTCATAAAGGTTTAGTTACCTAAATGACCTTGTTTTTTGTGTGATTCTTCAAAAATTGAAGAAAAACTATCATCATCAAAATAATATTTTAAATCTAATTTAATTGTAAATATTTTAGATGACTAATATTTTTTACCATCTTACCTTTTTTTTCCATCATTTCTTATACATTTTCCATCTTTCAAGTTATCTTTCTCATTAAAGATGCAAATAAGTTACCTATAATCTACAAAGCCTCATATTTAGTTGTACGATCAAGTACTAGCTTATAATTTTTTTAATCATTATATATGTGTTAGGTTATATTTTCCATTTATATTTTATACTAATAATCTATATCTATATATTACTTAAAAGCAAAGCATTTGTGCCACGTGTCGCCTCCTCGCACACCGATATTTTTGGCAACATCTATTTTATATATATTTATTATAATTTTATAATTTAGAATATCTTTTTTTCAATATTTATTTGATATATTCATATAACCTATTTTTGTCAACTATGTATATTTAATTGGATATCTATGTGATATGTTTATATCTATATCTATCTATATATTAACTATACAATATTATTTCATTCTATATTAATTACACAATATCATTTCAATCTATTTTTTAAAACAATATATCTAGGAAATTCCTTTTTAATTAACCAATGGGATTAATTCAAAACTTTTTAAAAAAATAGAGTTAATATTAACTATACAATATTATTTCATTCTATATTAATTACACAATAACATTTCCATCTATTTTTTAAACAATAGTATGAATTCAAAAGCATTTTTTATATAAAAATATATATATAGTTCCAAATATATGATTTTTCTATTTTAGGCAATTCCTTTTTATTTAACCAATGGGATTAATTCAAAACAAATATTAAAAATAAAGTTAATATTAACTATACACTATTATTTCATTCTATATTAATTACACAATATCATTTCAATCTATTTTTTTAAATGGATGAATTCAAAAACATTTTTTTATAAAAAAAATATATAGATCCAAATATATGATTTTTTTGGAGCATCCAATCTATATATATAATGAAAACTATTTTTGTTTTTATAATAAACTTAAATTTTGGATTTTCAGCCAACCAATCTACATAAAATTTTAAATGATAAAAATTTTAAACATTTTTTAATGATTTCCTCCCAATCTAATATATATAATGAGAAACATTTTTGCTTAGATGTCATAATCACCTTAATTTTATGATTTCCTCCCAATCAACTTAACCTAGGAGAAAAAATCCAACTAATAACATTTGTACGTACAAGTTATTTATTTAATCTAGCTATATCTAATTAATAAACCATAAGGATTTTTTATTAGGTGTTATAACCACTTTTATATTGGGATCGATTTTCACCCAATCAACCTATTCTACTTAAATCTTAAACTCATGTAATTTTTACATATTTTTCATAAATATTATTATTATGTTTACTTATTTTATCAAATCTATTTTTTTTCTATTTTATATTAATGCTTGGTAATAGTTTGTTTAATTTTATAATATTGTAGTAATTTTTTATACTTATAAAATTATTTATTTATTTTTAAAAAAAATTACGCGCCATGGCGCGGGGATTGTACTAGTAATTATTATACAAATATTTTAAATTATGTTAAGAGATACATTTTCTTATATACGTCTTGTTGCTACTTCCCCTTATTAAACCATTTTCATCATTTTTTTATTAAAATATATCTTTTTTCTAACTAACTTATCATTCACAAAAAAAATCACGTTATACAATTTTTTATTTATTAATAAGTATATGTTAATATAGTACTCACTCAGTTTAATTAATTACCAAAATATATCATTTTATATTCTTGCACTCAATTTTAAGAGACTAACCAATATCTACATAAAATAGTAAAACAGAGACCTGAAACAGCTTCTGGTACGATTCGCATAAGTGTCATATTCTAGATTAATATGGTATTATCTTTTTTATCTATATAAATTAATAGGCCAATATAACTTTGTCATCTTAGTTAACGGTCCCACTTATTTTAATAAATATCCAACCTTATACCTTAATTAGGTAAAAAACTTATCGTTTTGTATAAAATAATATATTCAATATAAAAAAAATATAAAACCACCGTATCTCCATATTGTTTTTAGATACTATTATTTATCCAAGGATAAGATTTCATATATTGTTTTCAAAATCTTCATATAATTACGTATATTTATTATTTATTTATATCCAAAGATAAGAAAATGTACTAAATATACTCTTAATATAATATAATATAATATAATATAATATAATATAATATAATATAATATAATATAATATAAGATAATATAATATAATATAATATAATATAATATAATATAATATAATATAATATAATATAATATAATATAATGTAATATAATATAATATAATATAATATAAAGATATGAACTAAATATACTCTTAATTTAGTTTATTATTATTGAAAGATCCAAATATTTCAACCAAACTATTATAACCTTCAAATTTCAAAAAAAAAATATAAATTAAACATTATTTTATTTATTAAGAAACCGCACAAAGTACGGGTAGTAAAACTAGTAATACTATAAATGAGATGACACTAATTTTTCTACATTCTCTGAATCTATAACTAAAAATCCATTAATTACTACTCCATCCGTTCGACAAAACTTGTCATTTTAGCTTCTTTCACAAATTTGAAGGCAATTAACAAATGTACTAATTTACCCTCAAGTATTACCTTTCTTTTTTACTTTATCGAAAACTACAACTAACAAACCATCAATCACATCAAGGACATTTTTGTAAAGTGAAGGGCAAAATACCTAAAATGACAAGTTTTTTTGAACAAAAATAACATCCTAAAATAACAAGTTTTGGCGAACGGAGGGAGTATAAGAAATGAACTTCTAGGAAATATTTTTATGGGATTTAGTCAAATTTCTTGGTGTCATTTTTTTTGCAATTAAAATATATTACATAAATTCTAAAATGACGTGTTTTGGTTAACAAATGGGGCATATAGATATTTAGAATGACACTAAATTTAGAATATAATTAAACAATACTTTAAAAAAAATCTCGTGTCATAAAGACGCCGGTATTACACTAGTTTATGCTCTAAAACGTTTACATCAAGTCATCAACTAAACACAACCTCTAGCTTTGCAACCTTTTCCCCTTTTTCCCTACGATATGAATATTATCCCACATTAAAATTTTAAACAATAAAAATTTTGGTATATAAATAGATAAATTATTTATCATATTATCAATGGATTATAAAATATAACTTTACTAAATATGTGAACTCATATATAAGATCTACGTACTCGTATAAGCAGTGGCGGACCCAGGATTTTTGTCAGGGAGGGGCCGAAAACTATTAAAAAACGATAATAAAATCCATCTCGCAAATTCATTACCACAAACAAGTTCAATATTATTACAAATTAAGTTCAATATTACAAATAAGTTCATTTACTGAATACGTTATCGTAGTCCTAGATCACTAATAATCACACTCATTGTTTCTTCAATCGAGCTTTTTTTTCCACTACTTACATCATCTATATGAATACTAGTAAAATCATCTGCATTTTCAACCGCTTTAACATATCGAAGGAGTTGATGAACGGTAAGAAGAAAAAAAAATCCTTAAATCACAAATTAAATTCACAAACTCCAAATTCAATTCACAAAATTGATTCTCAAACTCACAAGCCCTAAGGGGGCATGTAAGACTAAATAATTGTCAACTACTAAAACAATTTTTTTGATAATGAGACGTCAGATATTCAAAATTATAATTTACAAGTTTATAACTGTTGTAATATTTTTATTATATGGTGAATATTTCACCTTAATATTATGTGGTGAATATTTCACCTTGTGGTAAAATATCCCCCAAAATTAGGGATATTTTTGGAGTTATGAGTGTGGATCTCCACTATAAAAGGGGGATCTTGGATGTTGTAACAAAATGCAAGAAATTAGAAAAATTAAGTACGATTTAAAGTACAAACGATCTGATTCTCTTGTTTACCACTATAATTATAACACGTTATCAGCACGAGATCTAAAAACCAACTGAGTTTTTCAGATCCGAAGGTAAAAGCCTCTTATCCCAACTCTTTAATTACGAAAAGTGTTTTACCAAAATTGGTTTTTGGAGGAGTATGCCCTGTAGTTGCCCAAATTGGGATCTTCTACATCAGAAACTCACAAAAACTCTCAGATCTTCCCGTTTTACATCATTTTTGTTCAGATCCGTTTTCAAAACTCATAAAACATGGAACACATTAAAAGGCTCAACACGGTTTCATGAGTTTTTATACAAAATCGAAGTTTTTCGGAAACAAAACATGGGAAGTTTCATCATCGAGTTTTAAACCCTTCACTTCAAAACAAAATTAGTAGATCTAAACTTATTACAAGAGTTTTGCTAAGGAATTACATAATACAATACCATTTTGAACTCCATCTTCAAACTTTGCTCCCATCGCCGAAGCTCTTAGTAGCACCAGCAGTTTTTAACCACCCACACAACGAAGGAAACCACCATAACCGCTATCGCCATCCCACTTGCCAAGATCTTTAGTAAAACCCGGTCGGTCTCGGTCATTTTTTTCATCGGAAAATGGGAACGGTGCCGGGAATTAGAGATACCGACGAGAGGGAGACGAGGAGGATGGATGTGAGTGGTGGTGGGTGAAAGTGGTGGGATAAGAGAATATATAAAGGGAAAAGTGAAAAGAGGTAGAAAGAAATTATACCTATAATTAGAGGATAAGGCAGACAAATTAGAAGGATATAAAATTTGGATGATAATCTCTCAAGAAATGATGCCCTTTGATCTTCCCTTGATAAATTTCTTTGGAGTATTGGAGTAAGAGATGAGTAAGCCTTTCAAATTTCTTTGAAAGTAGAAGTTTTTTTTCAATAGGTGAAATAACTTCTACTTGAGTGATTTACATAGTTATCACAATGGTATCCAATTTTCTACTACGGCATTTGCATTCTTAAATTGAAATCGAAAAGCTAGAATTGTGTGTTTTGATGATTTGACAATACGGTGTGCATATATAGTTTCATACTATGAGCATACATATTCATACTCTATACAATGTGGTGTAATCATTACTTTTAAAATTATTCAACATGACATATATACATATATATTACTTTTGGATACGGAGGACCTCTTTGACAAAATATATACATTACTATACTTGATGTGTGTCACTATAGCCCTATATATATGATATATACACAATAGTAGTAGTATGTGTGTAATCATTCCATTTTTCTCAAATGAGCTATAGCAATTACGGTGTATATATATGTTGCTAGCTATTTGATGGAGTAGTATTTATGACAATTACTATGTAGCATAGTATTTTACTTTGACTTATAAAACTTTACAATATACTAATTATATTCTTTTGAATTGTATATGTATACCAATATATGACTCATATTGATTAATTTTAACTTATACAATAATTAATTTAATCAATATGATTTTATGTGTAGTGCTATTATGGCAAATATCACCAAAAGGGAATTCGATATTCTGGACCTATCAGGAGACAAGTACCTTGAATGGAGGGTGGATGCCTTAACGCACTTGAAGGCTAATGGTCTGGAAGAGACCATCAAAGAAAATAACACCACCACTCCACAGGAAAAGGCCAAGGCCATTGTCTTCCTTCGCCACCATATACATGAAAGCTTAAAGTCTGAATATTTATTGGTGGAAGATCCGAAGGAATTGTGGGAGAATTTAGCCGAACGATATGACAATCAAGTGAATATATTGCTCCCAATGGCCATATATGAATGGAACTCTTTACGAGTTCAAGATTTCAAAAATATCAGGGAGTATAACTCCGCTGTGTTTCGAATCACTTCGAAACTAAAATTATGTGGCCATGAAATTACCGATGACCAAATGATGGAGAAGACATTCTCAACAATGCATGCATCAAATGTGCTGTTACAGCAGCAATACAGGCAGTGTGGCTTTAAAAGGTACTCTGACTTGATTAATGTGATGCTTGTGGCGGAGAAAAATAATGAACTCCTGATGAGGAACCACAACATGAGGCCTTCAGGTTCGGCACCATGCCCTGAAGCAAATGCTGTCAATGCTATGAATGCCAACACAAAAAGGGGTGATGGCCGTAAAAATTCACAGGGCTACAAGAAATGGAAAGGCCGTGGCAATGACCGCAAACAAGGCTATGGGAAAGGTCACTTCTCCCAAAAATATGGCAATCCTGGAGAATCCTCCTCCAAGGGGATGAAGCAAAAGGTCCAGAGGGGTCCAGCAGGAACCCCAAACAAAACCAAGTCTCGGTGTTACCGATGTGGGATGACTGGTCATTGGGCCAAAGTATGTCGTACAACTAAACACTTGTGTGAGCTGTATCAAGCTTCCCAGAAAGAAAAGGGAAAGGATGTGGAAGCAAACTTTGCTACTAACAATGCTCCACAAATTCCCACTCTTGATCTCGAAGACATGTTCGGAAACAATGTCGAGACTGGTGATGAATTTCCCTTTGATGAAGGCACTAATTTCGAAATCTCTATGTCCCTAATAAGTTATGAATAAGCCTTATGAAGTGTCCTTGTATAATACTTGTATAACTTGCGTGTCTTTATCTGGGTCCTATGAAGCGTCCTTGTATAATATCAGTGTAACCTTCAATTTCCTTGTCTGAGTCTTATGAAGTGTCCTTGTCTGATATCAGTGTACCTTTAATTTCAATCACCATGTAATATAATGTTGGTATTAACTCTGTGTTTTCTTAATTTCTGAAGTTATGAATCCATCTGGAGTTAATCATGATCCTAAAGAGCAATGTCTAGTGGACAGCGCCAGAACCCACACCATCCTGAAAAACAAAGAGTACTTCACTCAGTTGACAATCTATAAAGGAAATGTCAACACAATATCAGGTGTGGCAAAGTTGATCGAAGGGTCAGGAAAAGCTTGCCTCTTGCTTCCAAGAGGGACAAAGCTGATAATAAAAGATGCACTATACTCGAGCAAGTCTCAGAGAAATCTGTTAAGCTTCAAAGATGTGCGTCAAAATGGGTTTCATATTGAAACCATAAATGAAAATGAAAATGAATACTTGTGCTTAACTGCACATGTATCTGGAAAAAGAGAAGTGGTAGAGAAGCTACCAACTTATTCCTCTGGACTATATTATACTCATATAAGTCCATTTGATATCAATATGGTGTCTAGGAGAAGTCTAGACGACCATAAAATGTTTAACCTGTGGCATGACCGATTGGGTCATCCAGGTACAACAATGATGCATAGAATTATTGAGAATTCACTCGGACATGCATTAAAGGACAAGAGGAGCCTTCAGACAAGTGATCTCAATTGTACTGCTTGTTCGTTGGGCAAACTGATCATTAGGCCCTCGAAAAATAAAATAGCAGTCGAAGCTCCTGCATTTTTAGAAAGAATTCAAGGAGATATATGTGGGCCAATTGCGCCACCATGTGGACCATTTCGCTACTTTATGGTGCTAATAGACGCATCAACACGCTGGTCACATGTGAGTTTATTGTCGACAAGAAATGTCGCATTTGCTAAGCTCCTTGCTCAAATCATACGATTAAGAGCCCAATTTCCGAATTATGCAATAAAGAAAATCCGACTAGATAATGCAGGAGAATTCACATCCCAAGCATTTAATGACTATTGTATGTCAATTGGGATTACAGTGGAGCACCCAGTAGCACATGTACATACACAAAATGGTCTGGCGGAATCATTGATCAAACGATTACAATTAATTGCCAGACCATTGCTGATGAAATCTAAATTACCATCATCAGCTTGGGGACATGATGTATTACATGCTGCAGCATTAATTCAGTTAAGACCAATTGCATACCATAAATACTCCCCAATGCAACTCGTATCCGGTAAGGAACCAAATATTTCACATCTAAAGGTTTTTGGATGTGCAGTGTATGTTCCAATTGCTCCACCACAACGAACAAAGATGGGTCCTCAAAGGAGATTGGGAATATATGTTGGTTTTGAATCCCCCTCAATTATTAAATATCTCGAGCCAACAACAGGTGACTTGTTTACAGCAAGGTTTGCTGATTGTCACTTTAATGAAAATACATTCCCGACTCTAGGGGGAGAGAAGAACAAAATGGACCCTAATAAAGGAGAGATCACATGGGATGCCATGTCTTTATCATACCTTGATCCTCGAACGAAAATATGTGAACAAGAGGTACAAAAGATAATTCATTTGCAAGGCATAGCTAATCAATTGCCTGATGCATTTACTGATATAGCAAAAGTGACGAAGTCACATATACCTGCTGTAAATGCCCCTGCGAGAATTGAAGTACCTATGGATCTACCCAATAAATCTATTGCTAATGAATCTACTATACGTAGAAAGCGAGGTAACCACTTGGTTCCAAAGATTTGAAACCAAGACAAACGAGGAGACAAAAGGGTAACATTGGTGATCCCATAACAGTTCAGCCATCTGACGATAATGATAAAGACAAAGAAATCTATAATGAAAACAGCCTGAAAGGCGAAGAAAACTCCTCATAAGAGGAGAATCTTGTTAAAGAAGATGAAAAAGAGAGTCTTCTTGAAGAAGATAGAAAAATCGACAATTACGAAATTTCCATAAATTATGTATCCATTGGGATGCAATGGAACAGAAAAGATGTCATTGTCGATGAAATATTTGCCTTTTAAGTAGCAGTTGAAATGATGGCTGAAGATGACGACATCGAACCTAAAACAGTTGAAGAGTGTCGTCATAGAAAAGATTGGCCTAAATGGCGGGATGCAATTCAAGCAGAGTTAAAATCGCTTGAAAAGCGTGAAGTTTTCAGTCCTGTGATTGAGACACCAAAAGGCGTTAGGCCAGTTGGCTACAAATGGGTCTTTGTGAGGAAACGAAATGAGAAAAATGAGGTAGCAAGATATAAGGCAAGGCTTGTAGCACAAGGCTTTTCACAAATGCCAGGAATTGATTATGAAGATACATATTCACCGGTAGTTGATGCAACTACCTTGAGATTTTTAATTAGCCTGGCAGTAGCTGAAAAGCTACAAATGCGCTTAATGGATGTCGTGACTGCATATCTATATGGGTCACTTGACACCGATATATACATGAAGGTTCCCGAAGGACTAAAGATGCCTGAATCTTGCAAATCAAAGCCTCGAGAAATGTTCTCCATAAAGTTGAGGAGATCTTTATATGGACTGAAACAATCTGGGCGAATGTGGTACAATCGTCTTAGTGAATACCTTCAGAAGGAAGGATATAAGAACGACTCAAGGTGTCCATGTATCTTTATCAAAAGATATGAATCGAGGTTTGCCATCATTGCAGTATATGTTGATGATTTAAACATTGTTGGAACCCTGAATGAGATCGCAAGTACAGCTAAGTACTTGATGAAAGAATTTGAGATGAAAGATCTTGGGAAAACCAAGTTTTGTCTCGGTTTACAAATTGAGCATATACGAGATGGAATTTTTGTCCATCAGTCTAATTATACCGAGAAAATTCTGAAGAAATTCAACATGGATAAAGCTCACCCATTGAACTCACCCATGGTCGTTCGTTCTCTAAATGTACACGATGACCCATTTCGTCCTCGAGAAGATGATGAGGAAATACTTGGCCAAGAAACACCATACTTAAGTGCTATTGGTGCCTTGATGTATCTAGCCAACAATACAAGGCCTGATATTGCCTTCGCTGTAAACTTGTTGTCAAGATATAGCTCAGCTCCAACAAGGAGACATTGGAACGGAATTAAACATTTGTTCCGTTATCTTAGAGGTACACATGATCTTGGTTTATTTTATCAAAACTGCCCAAATGCCACTCTTGTTGGTTATGCAGATGCAGGATATCTATCAGAGCCACACAAGGCCAAATCCCAAAATGGATATGTCTTCACTTATGGAGATACAGCCATATCATGGAAATCTACAAAGCAAACTCTGACTGCTACATCGTCAAACCATGCCGAATTGATAGCATTGTACGAAGCAGGAAGAGAATGTGTGTGGCTAAGATCGGTGATAAGCTACATACAGAAGGAATCTGGAATCAAGCCCATCAAAGGTAGCCCAACCGTGATATACGAAGACAACTCCGCATGTGTCACTCAAGTGAAAGGAGGCTACATCAAAGGGGATCAGACTAAGCACATATCACCAAAATTCTTCTCTACTCATGAACTTGAGAAGAAAGGGAAAATCAAAGTCCAACAAATCCGGATGAGATGAGAATCTCGCCGACTTGTTCACCAAGTCATTACCACCCAAGAAGTTCGAGCAACTTGTACGCAAGATCGGAATGCGTCGGCTTCGAGAAGCTCATTAAGCATGTCAAAATCAGGGGGAGAATTATACGCACTGCACTCTTTTTTCCTTCGATCGGGTTTTTATCCCACTGGGTTTTTCCTGACAAGGTTTTTAATGAGGCAGCACCATCCATGCGTATAATAAGATTAAACTTGTGTAAAACCCTTTAGATTCATGATATAAGGTGAATATTCAAGGGGGAGTGTTATAATATTTTTATTATATGGTGAATATTTCACCTTAATATTATGTGGTGAATATTTCACCTTGTGGTAAAATATCCCCCAAAATTAGGGATATTTTTGGAGTTATGAGTGTGGATCTCCACTATAAAAGGGGGATCTTGGATGTTGTAACAAAATGCAAGAAATCAGAAAAACTAAGTACGATTTAAAGTACAAACGATCTGATTCTCTTGTTTACCACTATAATTATAACAATAACTCTATTCTGGACAAAGAATTTCTGAGGGTCCGGACTCCGAAGTATAGTTATTTGGGGAAGAAAAAAAAACCGCTGCTGCTTAATTGAAAAGAAAAAAAAAGAGACAAAAAAAAAGTAAAAAACTAAAATGGCCCTAAGGATCAAACACCCAACCAACCTCTTAATATCTAAACATGTCCCTTCCCTTCTCTATCCAATTACCAACTAAGCTAGAAGAATCTAGTGATACATATTTCCTTCTTGTTTTATTTATTACAAAAATCCTCCATTTATACTCCATCCGTTCGGCAAAACATGTCATTTTTGCTTCTTTCACAAGTTTTAAGACAATTAACAAATGTACTAATTTACCCTTAATTATTACCCTCCTTTTTTACTTTATCGAAAACTACAACTAACAACTCATCAATCATGTCAAGGGCATTTTTGTAAAGTGAAGTGCAAAATACATACAATGACAAGTTTTTTTTAACAAAAATAACACCCTAAAATGACATGTTTTGCCGAACGGAGGGAGTACATACCATTTTTTTTTTCAGATTCCAAGGGGGGCTAAAGTCACCCCGAGTCCCTCTAGGTCCGCAACTGCGTATAGGTAGATCCTCTCCTAATGAGAAGGTTCCTAATAACTAATCTTAGTCCTTAAAATTTCATTAAAGGTCAAAATTGAACCCATATAATTAATTAATAATTAAATTAATTAATCATTATCTGGCCTACTTGTCTTAGCATTCATGTAACCCCGATCGTTAAAATCAAAGGTACATTAAAAATTCTTTGTCTGCCACCTATTTTTGACGAGCTGAATATTCCTCCTTGGAAATCAATGAGTAAGAGCACTGACAATACGTACTTTTCGCCTAGCACTTCCAAAACCGGTCGGAATCACCTGTCCAAAAGGCAAGATTAAAAAAATAATAATTAAACTTTTAAAAATGAAAAAGGAAAATAGTAAAAGATGAATTTTGTGAGGAGGAACAGGAAAACATAGAAGAGTATGACACAGTGGATCCGCTCTATTACAGTAGAGACTTTTTGCAAACCGTAAATTACTTTGGATTCCATAAAGTTTTTTAAAAACTCTATAAGTAAAGTTGAGAGAATTTCAATCGTCGAGTTTAAAATCAACGGTTAAAAACCCTCTATCTTCTTTTCCTTAATTAATCCCCACCAACCCCAATTTTTTTCTTTTATTTTTATGAGAGGAATGAGAAACTCCATTGATAGAGTTTTTCTTTAAACTCCATCTGATTCAAACCGAAGAGTAATTAAAAAAACACTTGCTCAAATTTTTCCATAATAAATCTTTAGTGGTATATTTCGTCTCATAAGCAATTTCATATTTAAAATTTTTTCAACTTCAATACATTTTATATATAAAAAAATGTAACACCACTTTGAACCGATATACCCTTATAAAAATATGTTAAAATAAATACTCCATATTATTACGGACTATATATGACTGAATGACTATATGTGATTTGATCTATAACCTAGATATTTATCCTAATGTTAAAAAATCATCTATAAAAGTTCTCTAAAAATAACAATTTTAGAAAGACGAAATTTGCAGAAATACGTATTGCAGTTCCACTCCAACGCAGTTTTTATGATCATCTGCATATGAGAATCTCCAACATCTCTTCCTAAGATGTGCCATATCTAATCGGATAATTCATAGCATTAACCTTATGATTACTACAAATATTTATATAATACTACATCCGTTCGGTAAAACTTGACGTTTTACTATTCACGCACGCTTTTTTAGGAGATAAAAACTATATAAAATATCTAATTTTTTAAATAATTTTTTTAACAATTTCGTAGTTATTATTAATAAATACAAACTTGTTAAAAAAATTTTAAAAACTGAATATTTTATATAGTTTTTATCATTCTAAAAAAGCGTGCGTGAATAGTAAACGACAAGTTTTGCCGAACGGAGGTAGTATCAAATGTACGTACCAATGTGAAAAATAAACAACATATTCAACGGGATTCAATCTATATAAAATACTAAAACAGAGGTCTGAAACTGTCTTTGGTGCGATCTCGCTTACGTTGAATTTTCTGGATTAAAGCGGGATTATTTTTGCTTACGAGTCATTTTCTGGATTAAAGTGGTATTATCTTTTTGAGCCACATTAATTAATAAGCCAATATAGTTAGGTAAAAAACTTATCTTTTTATCAAATAATCTATCAACATAATCTTATATCTTAATTAGATAAATCTATCTATTAGTTGGATATTAAAAAAAAAACGGTGGAATAATTTTTTTTGGTCAATATAAAAACGGTGGAATAGTTAAATATTAAACACACCAATTTCACTCTTTGAAATTCTAAAATGCTAATCAACTCATTTGTACGTATTTAATATATCATTAATGAATTGTTTTATCCCATATTCGTATTCAAATGATAATTCATTCATATTTAAATACTCTTATATTCATATTTAAATAGATCAATCTCCATATTTAGATTTTACATAATTTTATAATTCTATCTGATATATTAATTTTGATATATTTAGATTTTACATAATTTGATATAGTTTTACAATATTTTACCCAATTCTATTAAGTATGGTACATTATAATATATCTCTTTTATTTCTATTCAATTTAACAAGCTAAAAATATATTTTAAACATTTTTTAATAAGAGAACAAATATGATTAATCTAGATTCAAACATGTGTTTACATTCTAAAAAAATAACACAATTGAACATTATATATTTACTTTATATGGATTAGAAATTTATATTAATTCAAAGATGGTTTATATAATAAAATTTATTAACAAATCGCGCAACGGGCGATTAATAAAACTAGTTGTTTTAAAAAGGGCAAAACTGCTATAACGTACTTTGGCCATAATCTTGAGTATGTAGTTTTTTCATAATAATTTTTTTTTCAGAAATGAGGTGACAAACTTGAAGAAGATTCACATCGTTCTTTCGAAAGAATAAACCACTTCTAACTAAAATGTAGTGATTTCGGTTTTATTTTATTGGTTTTTCTATTCCATTACTAAAGATATAAAATAAGAACCTAAATCGAAAAAAATTCCCTACTAAAAGAAAAATTAAACTAATTAAAAATTGAAACATAATTCCAAATTAGTACTCTTAATATAGGAACTTGTTGAATATTTTATTATAGGAACTTCATTCAAAATATTCAAGTTTTCAAATTAATTGCTACAGTATTCAAACTTTTAAACTATCTTTAAAAATATTCAAACATTTCAGCTTTTTGTTTTTTATTTTTCAAAAGATACACGTACTTTATACTAAATTACAAACTTTGTCTTTAACTTTGTAGTCTTTGATAATTATACTCAAGATGCAATATGGAATACTTATAAATGACTTTTGGTGATACTATCTACCATAATCTACTAATTATATTATGAATAATATTATTTCTAGGGTATGAAGCCCACCACTCTCTGTAAAATTTAAAATGTCTAATTAGAGAGTTTTGACCGATACTTGGACGTAGTTACACTAGACCACTGACATTCCTGTAGCTTTCGGCTTTCTAAAAGTGGCTAACCTTCAACCAGGTCTCCCTTAATCAAGCACAACACAAATCTGTTTCATTTCCTACCTTAGACCGTACTCTCTAATTTTTTATTTTGTTTTTAGAAGGTGGAAGGATTGGAATCAATAAATCAAAATATTCAGAACATAATGTTCGATTAAGTAGCTTTCTCTTACTTAAAAACAAACTTTTATTGAATATAAAAACTCAAGAAGTAAGAACACTCATATAAGAAGATCCATTGAGGGGTATTGAACTACAGAGTGATGGAAATACCAGTCTACTCAAGATTCAAAACTGTTCTACTTCTCTTTCTGATTTACAAGACTCCTATGTTTTTCTCTCTCTGGATTTTTTTATGGGAATTGCTTTTTTTCCTAAAGACTTGGAGGGCTCTATTTATAGGGCAGGCTGAAGGGCATTGGATGCCTCCAACGACTATATGGCTATCATATTGACCCAGACTCCACTTGTAGAGAGTAAGTCACTTATTTCCTTAATGCATACACTCACATGGCGAACAATCCCAAAAGAAAAAGCAAACCAAAAAGCACAATAATTGTGCCAGTGTAGCTTGGAGTTTTTTTAATTAATTATTCAGGTTTTGGACCCCTTCTTCTCCCATGATGGCTTCAAGATTTCCATCTCATCATGCATTTCCAAATCTTAAAAATTATCAAGATCTAGATTATGGATTAAGGATTCTTTATACTCTCGATAGCTTGTTGAATTAATCCCTTGACTATAGGAGAAACGATGAAAGTTTTGAATCCAACTCGAAATATACTACACTCGATCAGACTTCTGAAATCTAGTGATTCGGTAATATATATAGAAGAATCCAGTTGCTCTTGCATGTCCCACTATTCTTATTGGTGGTAGATATGAGCTTATAAGATCTTGAAGTGGCCAATAGTCATTTGGAAGAAAGACCTTGATTAGATAATGAGGTGACCGGTTTTTTCCCTGGTTAATTTCCATACAAGCGTTGATGACATTTATATAGGTAATATGATTGATTCCTTCCCAAGTTGCTAGTTTTTTTAAGATATCTTTATGGAACTGGGTGAAAATAACTAAATAGAATGTTGTCCTAATTGGGCTAGTTCCCCCAAAGCCTATGACACATTCCATACTTCCCCGCCTTTAGAACCTCAAAGTCATAAGTTAGAGCAAGAGGTAAGGATACCCTTCCTAATCCAGCTTTGGTATCCCAACCTATCTGCCTTCTCTAGTCATTCCACCTAGGTGTATTGACTCCAGTTGTAGACTCTGTTGGTAACTTCCCAGTAAAAATATGGAAAAATGCTCATTCTCCATTTTTTACGGATTATGTCTTGGACATCATATGGTAATTTTAATACCATGATGTTGATTTCCAATGTTAAAAATCTTTCAACTATCCAGTGTCTTGTTTACAAGAGGCAACAACAGTATCTACTATGAGTATAAACTCCTAGATCATTTCAAAAAAAAGACTGAGAGGCGCAACCCTTCTATAATATTCTCTTATATATAATAGATAAGAGATCACGGTCCACCTGGGTGTGAACCCATGTAGGATCCATCCATGTTGGTCGTTTGATGTCCATAAGATTTCTCAGTAAGTTCTCTAGAAAGACCATCTACTAGAGATTTTTTCGATCCATGCACATGTTCAACAGTAAACGTGAATTGGTTAAGGGCTAGTTGCCAATGTAGGAGTCTCACATGCGCTTTCATATTATCAAGAATATTATTTATAAAACCTAGTATTTCTTGTAGGATCCTTCCATGATGGTTGTTTGATTTCCATAAGATTTCGCAGCAAGTTCTCTAGTAAGATTGTCTGCTATAGAGTTTTTCGATCCTTGCGCATGTTCAACAGTAAACATGAATTGGTTAAAGGCTAGTTGCCAACACAAGAGTCTCCCATACGCTTTCATATTATCAAGATTATTATTTATAAAACCTAGTATTCCTTTGTAGTCTGTCCTAACCGTAAAGGTTTTAGGAGCTAAAAAGATTATAACATTTTGGATTCCTCGATAGATCGCAAGAATCTTCTTTTACATGACAGTGTAATTATATTCAGATTTGTTGAAACTACCACTATTGTACCTGCAAAGCTTATTATCTTTCTTTAAATTTAAAACAACTCCCCAATGATAATCACCAGCATCAGTTTCAAGAACCAATTCATCATCTTCGTTCGGTTGTGTTAACATTGGTAGATTCACACAACACTTCTTTAATTCTTGAACTAATCTTGTGTCTGGATTAGTCCAATTCCAAACTTGATCCTTCTTTAATTTAGCTTGTAATGGTTTTCTAAGTTGGGTTCGATCCTTGATGAAATCATATCCATATGTAAGACATATTCCTAAAAAATGTTTCTAATTGTTTTCTTCCTTTATTTCATCAGAAAATTTTTCTAGGACATTTTTCTACTTTTTCTAGCTTTGATCTTAAGCCAAAGAAACTCTATTTCTTGTTCTGCATAAATGCATTTTTTCTGTCCTAAGATAATTCCATGCTTAATGCATTCTTGAGTTATTGCTTTATGATCATGCTAATGTTGTTCTAATGTCTTGGAGAAAATTAAGATATCATCATTGTACACAAGACAACAATGCTTAAATTCTTTAAAGATATTGCCCATTCTTCTTTGAAATATTTGTGGTGCATTCTTTAAATCAAATTGCATGACTAGCCATTCTTAATGCCCTTGTGGAGCACTGAATGATGTTAGAGGATTACTTTCCACGTCCATTTTTATCTGTCAGTACCAATTTTTACAATCCATTTTAGAGAAACAAGTGGCTCCTTGGATTCTATTGAATATGACTGTTTTATTAGGGAAGTAATACCCATTAAAGATAGTGTTATCATTTAATTTTTTATATTTAATAACCATATCTAGCTTTTCCTCATTTTTCTTCACCATGATATCTAACCATAAAAGCAGGACTGGAATGAGGACTATTACTTTCTCTAATTAAACCTTTTTACCAGCAATTCGTCTATTTATTCCTTAAACTCTTGTTGATCTTTATAGGTGTAGAGCATTTGCTTAAACCTAATAACTATTTTTGGTGCTATTCATTTTATGGTAGCAAATGACTTATCCTTATCAAACATTTTAAGGGATTATTTGAATACAAATTTTTGCACAACGTTTCCTGTTGTTCAATAATTTTCTCTTTCAATGTTATTTCACAGATTGATAGTTGATGTTCGCGTTTCTAGCATGTTTTATGGCTTTATTTCGAGTGCATTTGCATTGCATTTAGGATAGAATCGAGTCGCTTTTGTAGGATTTCGTATGGTTGTCAATATGGTTGTCTACACAAGTATATTTTGCATTTTATAGGATTTTGGAGCTATTTTGTAGAAGATGTGACATATTAAGAAGATTAAATGAAGGTCAAGAAGGTGTTGAAAAAGTTAAGGAAGTGGAAGCGGAAGCGTACAAAGTCGACTTTGTACGCTTTCGCTTCCACTTCCTTGGACATTATGAAAAAGCTAAGAAGCTTCCGCTTTCTTATCAATTAATTAGGGTTTTATAAAGTGTGTTAAGGATCCTAGTTAAGAAAAGCTAGAAAAAAAGTAAGTTAGTTATACACGAGTTGATTGATTTACTTGTTGATTGTTGAAAGTCAATTGTTTGATGATAAAAGCATGAACTTTTATGAGATTCATTGATTTGCACATGTGTTTATTGTTGTGGTGATCCCTATCCTTGGAAGCCTTCTCTCTATGGATTTTACCAGCGTTTGAGCCGTGAAGGTGTGTGTGAAGCAAGTTTCTCCATCGATACCTATAATCCCTCTCTCACCATTCTTGCTACCGTTTTCTCGAAAGACAACTAGGTTAGAACTACTGACCAAATCCCTTTGGATCGACCCTAATCCCACTATACTATAGCAGGGTTTTGATAAATGTATTTGATAGCCTGAGCCTAAGTCGAAAAACCTCAACATCAAGTTGGCGCCGTTGCCGGGGAGTTATCAATCACGCCTAGCATAATTGTTTTTAGGGTTTGGGAATAGCCTATCCCTTTTATTTTGTAAATATTACTCCCTCCGTTTGAAATTAACGGACGTTTTGGGTGAAGGCACAAGAATTAAGGACTGCTATAAATTGTACATTTTCATCGTTAATTGCACTTAATTAATGCTAAAAAATATTTTGTGGCTTGCAAATCTCTTTGGAATTAAAGAGGGGAGGAGAGGAGACACAAAATATGGTGATGGATTTTTAAAAGCCAAAACGTCAATTAAATAAACAAACTTAAAAATCCTTAAAACGTCAATTATAACTAAACAGAGGGAGTATTTTCTTTTCTTTTCTTCTAGTTAGTTTTTATTTTTTGAACACCACACCTCCCACGTACCTCTCGCCTCATCGGTACCGACTAAATGTCGAGCCCTTACTATTTGATTTGTGCGTTCTATTAGAGTTTGTAGGATTAGGTAAAAGATGCAATTCGTATACGATTATGTCGAAACAAGGGGCGAAAGGGAAAGACGGCAAGCAAGGAAAAAGGAGATTGCGAGATTTATTATCGAAGTTGATGAGGAGGACGAAGATTACCTTGACTTTGACAATTGGAAAGCAAAACAGTCTTTCGAGGATTCAACCAAAGCCCAAAAGCCATACGGGCCCCATCAACCAACAGAGGGGTACTAGGCTTAACACGACTATAAAGACCCGTATAACCCTACCATCCATGGAGTGTCTTGCAACAAGCGCTCACTACAGAGGAAGAACTATCAAGGGAAACAGACAGGCTAAGGGAACAAATACGAATTCTTGAGGAAAGATGGGAAATTGCCAAGCTTAAGGAAGAAATACGTTTTCTCGAGGCTGACCCGTCTTGTCACCTATGTGGAACAAGGTCTCATCTTGGCCTTGCAACCTAGCCTGTATCACAAACCATGTCTTCCCTATAAGCAATAGGCAACTCCAGACAAGCTAATCTTTCCACAAGAACCTATAACCAAGATTCCGTAATTGGAGCAAGTAGTTCAAGAAGAGCCATAAGGCAGTAGCAAGAAGGATGGCACATTGAGAAAGTTGTCGGATTTGTCAAAATCGACGACGGAAGATGCAACCCCACAACTAATGGAGACGTCTAGTTGGTTCGGGCTCGTACGATGTAATGACATCATCTTTTGCGAACATGTAGGTGTAGAAGACCCCAAGGTCGAGTTGGTACATTTCCCAACGAAGTCAACATACACTTGTGCTGACTCGACCTAGGCTCTTGACGATTCAATGTTGTGTCAAATGGAGGATGAGATGAACGGACAACTCGATAGTCCATCGTCAACAGAGCTGTTAAGATTTGAGCACTTTATCGATATTAACACATGCACCCTCTATCGGTACTGAGGGATCCTAGGAACCACAATGCCCTAGTAACACAGATGCTTATGATGATACTAATACCACACATGTCGGTAACAACCCCTCTGCAGAGTCGATGGACCTTTCCATTGAGGCGGATGAGCCTATTTCCAGGGGCGATTCTAATTCTATCCTAACGTCGCCGCTACCGTTATTTCTAGAGGGATCCAGTGAGAGACTCCAAGAGGAAGAAGAAGTGCTAGAAGATAAAAGGCTGGAAGTTGTTGTTCATCATATTGCACTGCCACCTTTTGCCATTCGAGGTAAAGGTGATTCCTGATGATCTTGAGCAACCGAATTTGGCATTCATGTATGAGGTGCTCGTGAAGTGACACATTGAAGATGAGGCGCTAGAAGATGAAGTGGAGGACTCTCTTCCCATTCCACCATTGTACACTAAGGGAAAAGAAAGAACTACAACTACTTGTGTACGATGGTGGAGAAGCTTATGAAGGCCATACAATGAAGAGGAAGAGGGCCACATACGAGGAAGGGATGTTTGCTGAGTGCTTTCCAAGACAGAGGCTAGCAAGAGCCTAGAAGGATGAGTGGGTTAAATGTTGGAGCGTCGACTCGGGAAGGTTCAACCTCATTCGTGACACAAGGAGGAGAGGAAAAAGAAAGCACATTTTGGAATGGTTCAACCGGAAAGGACTTATAGGTAGTACACAAAGGTCCCCGGTTCGAACCCTGAATGACCGCTCTTTATTTACCAAATTCAAGGAACAAGAAAGCAAAATGGTGATGAGTTAGAGCCATACCACCCGAGGAGCCATCCTGATGTACCACCCAACGACGTTCCGCCACCGTCTCCCCTAGCTGAACCACCAAATCCTCCTCCAGATCCGGATTGAAGAGAAAAAGGGAAGTACATCGAGCTAGCGACTTTAAATTTAGCACTTACGGGAGGCAACCCACTTTTTGTATTCCTTTTTTATTTTGATTTCCAGTTAAATAGTTTATTTTCAAGAATAAATCAGGATTCCTGCGCCCTTGCCAAACCACGCTATTGACCATCCTCTCTCGGTAATGATCCAGAAAAGGTGCTCATTTAGTGCTTCTCCAACAGATGTCAACGCTCCAATGTCCTACTACTAGTTGTCATTGTGAGTTTCTTTTTCCCTTTACCCTTCCTTTTATTTTATTCAGTGGGGACACTGATGTTTTAAGTATGGGGTGGGGAATAGAAATTTGCAATATGCATATTAAGTCTCATGTTTATCATATCATGTTTGTTTTGGTTTGCATATGAAAATGTCAAAAATACAAAAAAAAAACGCATAGAAAATTTGTAAAATTTTAAAAAAAATACAAAAAAGAAGAAAATGTCAAAGAATAAAAAAATGCATGTTTGTTTCTTGTTTCATTTTGAGTCTAGTTTGAGTCTTTATATTTGGTTTTTAGGATAGATTGCATCCATACTTAGTTATCCTATGATGAGATCTAATGACTGACTTGATGATATACGTCCCGTAGCATGTTTGGAATATTTAGCCTTGTCCTATACTTTTTTTTTAATGTAAAACATAGTTAGGTAGACATAATTGAGCTTGTGCGATCTAACCAAAGCATGACTGAAATCCAACAAAAATTTGACCTAGTGAGAATTTTGGCCTTATAGGGAGAACATAAAAAATCCTTCAGCTTTCTTGTGTGAATTTACTCTTCTTGTGTATATTAAATCTGAGTATTGCGATGATTATCTATTTTTCAATGCTGATATGTGTGTGTGTGAATTAGAAGACGAAGGCACACTTTTAGCCCTTTTTATCCTCTTTTTACCTGCTCTGCATTTTCCTCTGCTTGAAGCCACACATAAAAGCCTAAACCCTTAATTTAGTAATCCACAAAAATCATTCCCTAGCCGATATGAGCCTAACCCCCTTTTCCGAGAATTAGGATTTAGTATTAGTAATATTGATGATTGTAGATTGAGATATTGTTTGGTTGAAGTATGGGGTGGGGGGGATTGGGGGAATAGTGGTTATTTTCGATATTATGATTGTATTGGTTAGGTTTTATATGTTTCTCGCTATGTAAATCATATAAAAGGAATTTTTGGCCTCTGCTATATTTATGCACTTATACTTTCGGATTCAAAAAGAAAAAAAAAGAAGAAAAATCGAAAAAAGGAAAAAATATAGAATAAATAAATCCACTTGTGCATGGAGCCAAATTTACCATATTTCTATTTTGCGAGACTTTTTTGGGATACAATGGGGTTGAGAGGAATTTTGTTCTTCATTGATTAGTGAGTTTGGTTGATGTATTTTGAGAGAGTTATGGTTGAGTTGGTAGATGTTTAGGAATTTTGGTTCCCAGATTTTAAGCACTACAAGACCAAAATAACTCCTTGTCCTTTTATTTTGTACCAAGCCCCATTACAACCCGTCGAGTGGAGTCTTCTTTGAAGTCATCCATTAAGCGAAAGACCTCCTGATGATTCTTGTTTGCATTGGCATTAATCAGTTGCGAAGTTTGTGCTATAAATTTCAATATTTAAGAGTTTTTGCATTTGGAATTGAGTTGAGAGTTGTTCTTAAAGACTAAACACATGATAGTGAGTGAAACACATTTTTCCCAGTTCGATTGGATAGATGAGCATGCAGGCAACTTGATCGTTCATGTACAGCTAGGATGTTTGTCTGCCTTATTCATGTTTGCACTAAATTGAGATTTTGCTTTTGATAAGGCTAATGTGTGAAGAGTATGTTTTTGGGATGAATTATTCATGTGTGGTTATTGCTTGAGGACAAGCAAGTCTAAGTATGGGGGTGTTTTGATGTCCGCGTTTCTAGCATGTTTTTTGGCTTTATTTCGAGTGCATTTGCATTGCATTTAGGATAGAATCGAGTCACTTTTGTAGGTTTTCAATATAGATGTCTACAAAAATGTCTTTTGCATTTTATAAGATTTTGGAGCTATTTTGGAGAAGATGTGACACATTAAGAAACTTAAAGGAAGGTCAAGAAGATGTTGAAAATGATAAGGAAGTGGAAGCAGAAGCAGAAGCGAATAAAGTCGACGAGATGGAGCAGCTGTAGAAACTCCCTATTTTTGAAATTTTACACTTTAAATCAAGTTCTAACATCTTCATGAGAGTTGCATTCCTCAAAAAGAGCTTTCCAACGCATATTCATATGCGTCAATTAGACAAATGAGGACTCCGGAAAATGTGTTACAAGACAAAGCTAAAAAAGCTGAAAATGCAGTGCGGCACTCACGGCCAACCATCGGCGCCCACCAATCTTGTAGCACCCACAGAAGCTCCTGGTAACCCGCTCTGTCCGCGCCCGTCGATCCCAAGAGGCGCTCGCCGATACTGTATCTTCGGCAAATTCTTCACGTGGCCGAATCCAACACATTGGGCTTTGTCTTTACCATATATAATTTTGTCAACCCCTAGCATTATAAATACAACTCTCTTCCAACCATTCAACACACAACACAACACATGAAGAGAGAGAGAGGTCATTGGCAACGGTTTGTGACGTTTTTAGATACTTTTTCAGGTGTTTTTTTCTTCTTTTATGAATATGTTTATGTTTTCTATCATGAATAATGAGCTGTTCCCTTTTCTTCTAGGGTTAGGGAGAACCCAACTATACACATGTGTGTTGAATTGATGATTTTATGATATCATCTGGTGTTTTTTTTATCATCTACCTATGTGTTTACATTTGGATGAAAGTCTAAGGAAATCTTGTTACAATTAACTTGAGGAAGGAAATTGTGAACTTGGAAGTAATTATGGTTTTATAATGTGATTTAAGGATCCTAGTTAAGAAAAGGTAGAAACGAGTAAGTTAGTTATACGTGAGTTGATTGATTTAGTTGTTTATTGTTGAAAGTCAATTGTTTGATGATAAAAGCATGAACTTGTACGAGATTCATTGATTTGTACATGTTTTTATTGTTGTGGTGATCCCTATCATTGGAAGCCTTCTCTTTATTGATTTTACCCACGTTTGAGCCATGACAATGTGTGTGAAGCAAGTTTCTCCATCGATACCTACAATCCCTATCCAACCATTCTTGCAACCCTTTACTCGAAAGACAACTAGGTTAAAACCGCTGACCAACTCCCTTTGGATCAAACCTAATCCCACTATACTATAGCGGGGTTTTGATAAATTTATTTGATTCTCGAGCCTAAATCAAAAACCTCAACAATAGTGGAAATTCTTTTTTTTTAGGAAGAATATATTCCTCACCACGCTTAGTGTGCGTAAACTCGATTGATTGGTGTGTGTAAGCATGTGTAATCTTTGTCACCCTAGGATTTTCCTTGTTTATATGGAAAACCATCATATCTAGGTGTTGTATCACTAGGATATGTAACCTTTGAAAGTTATTTCCTATAAGCATATCATGCGAGATTTGTTCAGTAGCCCAAAGTAGAGGAATTACACATGGAACACCTCTATCAAAATAGGAACTTCTATTGCTGCTTCAAAATGAATCATGATACTATCATTAACTATCCTAACATGCATTGGCCTACGTGACTTTTTCCATATGAAGTCCAAAAATAATGTTTTTTTCACAGAGCATACAGAACATCCTGAATCTACGAATGCACATAGTTCATAACTATTAAATACTTCCAAACATATGCTTACTTGGATATAAATATATACTCTTAGGATAGGTGATCCTACAATTTACTTCTTCATTCATAAGTGATTCTCTGCTGACATGTCTTAGATCTATTTCTGTGACCATATTTTCCTCATCTTCATAAACAAGTTCACTAATGGTCTTGGTTTTATATCGTATTATCTTTCTCCTAGGCTCGAAATCGGATGTTTCTTCCTAATCTCCCATAGGATGTGAGTATAACGGTGTTGTTGGGGGACCCAATGGGATAACGCTTGAACCTAGATCTATACTATGTCTAGCTTGTTCCCTTACTAGTTTATTTTCTAGTATCTTGTTTAGCGCTGCTATCATACTTGCTATATCTTCATCTACTACCAATGATTTATTTTTCCTACTGGATGCAATTACCTGATTTCTTTGAGAGGGACTAAGATTAGGATTAATTGGACCTAAGGCTAGGACTTCTAGATAGTGATCTAGAAAAAACATACCATTTGTTGAACATTTGTATAGATTCTACCCTCTTCATCTATGGTTAACACCTTTTCATTATTAGCGGCCGTAGAATTTTCAAATGCATTTATCCAAATGGTCTTAACCTTAATTTGTTCTAGTTTTAGATTAACGGGTACAACCTCTTTACTATGACCTACAACTTCATATTTTTCAGATTCTACCATATGACATCTTTGTGGAGGATTTGTGGTGTTTTCTAGTTTGTAGACTACTTTCCACTTTAATTGCAACGGAAAAGTTCCTTTATGCATACTAATGCCTTCTGTTAACAAGTCCATGACAAAGAACTTAGATGCATAATGATCTTCTAGGCTAACACAATAGTTAGGTCCACATATCCATAAAACTGCTCCTTAACTCAAATTACAGACTATTCAACTAATGCATTGATCACTAAACTTTTTATGTCTGATATTGCAAGCAAAATTAATGCATTTTACCTCTTTCCCATAGTCTTGTAATGACGTTATATTACTTGAATGCCACATATGAAGATATACTTAATTTTTTTTTTATCTTTGTTGTGTCTCTAGATATTCATCCAATTGATTAAATTCACTAATGTTGCTTGTTTTTCATTGTTCTTAACCGTTACGTATCTTGACATCTCTTCACATACATACTTTGCATATTTAGAGAAGAATGATTTTTAACAAATTGTTCCTTAGCAATGATAGGGAATATGCTACTGACTTAGTCATCTCTTCGACTTGTTCTTCGTCAATAGATGTTTTAGCTTTTTGGAGTTGAGCTAAAGTGGTCATTTCATATTTGGCCAAGAATTCAGAAGGTTCTTCTTCCATCATTTCATTAACTTCTTCTTCATCTATTTCCTCATTCTTAGATTCTTCTTCTAATCCATCTTCTTCTATTATCTCAACTATCCCTTTGTTATTTCTTAGTGCTAGTTCTATTGCCTCATCTTCTAATAGTTCGAGGTAATCTAAACTATCTCTTCTATTATCTCAACTATCCCTTTGTTATTTCAAGATGTTTTCTATTCTTATTTCGTTTGTTTATGATTTTGATGATGATGTGTGAGTAGGTTCTCTCTTTTATAGGGTTGGGATGATCCCAATTATGGTTTTGTGTGATCATTGTTGATGGATGATTAATTGCAAACCTCTATTTTATCAATTTGCTCTTGGTATGCTTAAATTTTTGGTTGAAAGGCTACGAACAATTTTGATTTGCAATTCAAATCAAAATAGAGGATTGTTGATTACATGCATGTTTGAGGGTTTGAAAGTTGAATCTATATATATTTGATAAAGGCTTCGTTTTTAGCAATTTGTTGATAATTTGTGCATATGATTGTTGTTGTGGTGTTCCTAAGCTTTGAAATTCTCTTTTGATATTGATTACAAAACCCATTCTTTTTACTCTACAACTTTATTGAAACCCTATATTATAAATCTTCTATTGAAACTTTGCCTAGGATTAATAAAAGCAACGCTTACAATCTCCCTACGTTCGAACCACACACTACTATACTATAGCAGGGTCT
The DNA here is from genome assembly GCA_963922045.1 of Persicaria maculosa. Lineage (NCBI taxonomy): Eukaryota > Viridiplantae > Streptophyta > Magnoliopsida > Caryophyllales > Polygonaceae > Persicaria > Persicaria maculosa. The sequence goes on along the minus strand of OY998257.1, from coordinate 16,145,575 downwards.
TGATTATAAATTCATTTGATTGATTAGGAAACCCTTTCAACACCATCTTACATTCATATTTAGTTCATTTATCATGCTTTTCTTCCAATATTCTAAAATTGCACGCCTATTCCTTATCCCATCAATGGTTGCCTTAACTTATAACATGTCTCACTCATGGGCTCTAGCAGGAGTTCTCTTTGTTTTGATCTATAATTTGTCATAATACTTACTCCATATGTTTTTTCTTTTCTAGAAATTCTCTTGGTTTCATTCGAGGTCTTTGATTATTAGTCGATCCATGTTGGTATTGTCCATAGTTTTTTCTTTCCTCCTTTTACTCTTCTAGTTGATTTGAGCTTCTTTTTCCTAGAATGTCATCCCTACATTGTCGACATGCACCCGTACTGACTCAACACAGGGTTTAGATTTTGCGTCCTTTGAAGGTTATTTCCCCTCTAATTTTGACTCTATCGCTGCCACTCCAAAAGGATTCATGTGAAAGACCCCTAGAAGAAGAAGTGCAAGAGAAGGAGTCAGAAGTCATTGTTTATCACATTCCACCGCCACCTTTACCATTCCAGGTGAAGGTAATTCCTGATGATCTAGAGCAACAAACTTTTATGTTCAAATATGGGGTCCTTACAAAGTGGCACGTCGAGGATAAAGTGACTGAAACTCTTACACCTCCACCATTGTATACCAAGTTCAAAGAAGAAACCCAACTGTTTATGTGTGATGGTGAAGAAGCAAAAAAAAAGGCCATTCCATGAAGAGGAAGATGATAACATATGAGGGAGGCACACTTGCTAAGTGCTTTAAAAGATGGTGGCCAACAAGAACCCGGTTGAAGGAATGGGTTGAAGATTGGGACGTACACTCAGATAGGTTCAAGCTCCTTCACAGTGCAATGAAAAGAGGAACGGGGAAGTACAAAGTTGACGAGCGAGAGCCATACCACTTGAGGACCTATCATGATGCACCACTTGATGATGTCCCACCACCATCTCTGCCAGCTGAACCACCAGATCCACCTTCTCCTCCTGATGAGGAAGCTCCACCATTCGACTAGAGTGTCATTGTGAGTCTCTTTTCCCTTTCCCTTGGTTTTATTTTATTTAGTGAGGACACTAAAATTTTAAGTATGGGCCGGAGAATTGAAATATGCAATATGTATATAGAGAGTTTCATCTTTATTTTGAGTTTTCATTTGGGGATTTATGATGAAAATGGATTATATGTTTAGTTTTGATGAAAGTGAGTGATTTTGTTGTTTGGTGGAATTGTGTTGAGATGATGAGATAGATTGATAAAGTTTAGGAATGTATATCTATGATATGTGTATGTGAAGAAAACGAAGAAAAATAAATGGGAAAAAATATGGTTAGTAACCGATCCTGCTTGTGGAGGATAAATTTCACATAGGGAGGAATAAATAAAGGTAAAGAGGATGCGACACAGTAATTCCAGGTCCATTCATCACAAATGTTTGTCCTCGTGTCAAACGGTGTCAAAGCTAGAGCGAAGTGAGAAGGCTGAAACATTTAGTAACTGGGTGCTGTTATTCGAGCAAAACGAGCCAAGTATTGCTTGTTCATATTGTGTTCATTTATGTTATGAACAAGCTCGAGCTGAGCATAAATTTTGACACGAGCATAAAAATGTGTTCATATATACTCGACTCGTTTAGAAAATGAATGAGCTCAAGACGCGTTTTTTTCGAGCTTTAAGCAGTTCTACTTGCTCATTATACAATAACTTAAAGAAAATTTTAGAAATTCCATAAAGTTCGAGCTATTGGAGCTTAATATGAATGAGCTGAGATTTGGACCGAGCTTAAAAATGTGCTCATATTCAGCTCATTTAGAAAATGAACGAGCTTGAGCCGAGTTATATCGAGCCGAGTACGAGTCGAATTTGAGCTACTTGTGCTTACATAACACTCTGTGCATTCATCACAAATGTTTGTATTCGCGAAAAATGGTGTCGAAGCTAGCGACGTAAAACAAGAGCGGAAAAACGGTGGTTGACTAGAAGTTGGGAACGAAATTGATGTTGCGATGAAGTTTGAATGGTGATGTGGTTTGAGTTCTTAGAATGATTGTTCTATTTCCCCGAATTTTTAGCACCACATGGCCATATATATTTCCCGCACTGATTTTCATGTCCTTAGCCCCATTATAAGCCGATGAAGAAAGTCCTCTTGTGTAACGGCCCAAATATAAATACCCGGGTTATGTTTCGAAGGTTGGTTACCTTCGTTCGGATCTTGCAATTCGAATACGGGTTGAGGTTTCAAACCTCAAAGGATCAGTATTCTAAAGTTGGGATTTCGAACCCCAAAACAATCGAAAGGGCCGTTAGGAACCCTTAAGCTGTCATAAAACTATATCGTGGAAATTCATTTGCGAAACTGGTGAAAGCGGAAGTAAAGTACAACTTGCCACGACGAGGGCGGGTCAAAACCAAATCATTAAATCATATACTCTGAATTTATAAGCCAAATTAGCGGAGTTAGGCAGGTTCTTTGCAATCGCCCGGGGGGATTCCCACTCCATAGAAACAAAGAGCAATCATATCTAAAAACAAGTTGTGCGAGCGGGATCAGACCGAGACCCCCAACGCACTCTGTCCCGCAAGCAAGTATACACATACGCTATAATAAAGATGCTTTAATGCAGTACGGAAATTTAAATCACACTAGCATGCTCCTAGTTGAAATAATATGCAGAACAACTGTAAATGTTCCCGAACTCATCACACGCTCCTTTCAAAGGTTGATAGCGTATTGACCATCTCGTGGCATGACCTATAGTGTCAAGTAGCATACTCATCACACGCTCAAGTAGTCAATGTTGCCGAAACTATTTCTCAGATAAGATTAGATTCCCAATTCCATTTCTGTGAAAAGACGACGATACCATAAAGAACGACTCGATCAGAATACCAATTGAGACATGGAAGAAGATAGAATGGGAGGAAATCAGAATGAACAGAACAGGCATCCCTCAACCATCACCAACCTTTAGCCGAACATCATCGAACCAGAGACAAAACCAAAGGGAAAGACACCAACAAGTGAATCATGGAGGAGACTGCACTATAAGATAGAAATTCCGATTATATCGAAAGGAAAGAATCTTTAGCTTATCTCGCTCACATAGAGATGCAACACTCAGTTCAAATATACCAATAGATTTCTAGTTCTAGCATAATAGCACTCAACACAGAATCAGTCAGTGACAATTATAATGATCTCCTTCGAGGGTGATCATTCGCAGGCCCAATTAATACATAAAGCACATCAAGCTATCTAATGTCGCTCTTAAAGGAGCGACTGACCGGAGGGGCAAAAACCTCACGATCTCTACCTAACTCGCCACTCCAACCACCTTGGTGCAATTCCTTGGAGTCTTCCAACCCATCTGTAAAGAATAAGCTAATATTTCGCCTAGTCGTTCCCAACTACATCCAATAGGGATGGTCTAGCGCCTTTTGTACCCACTCGATCCCTTTGGTTTGATCCATCATATTTAATAAGCCGAGTTCACATTTATTCCATTTGAGTTAGTCATATTAAGTTCATTATGCCCCATTAAAACTCTTTCAAATCCTTTTGAAATTCGTGGGCGGTTTTTCAAAACATACACCCGACCCTTGCGTACCCGAATTGCAAAATCTGGCTCTGATACCAAATTTGTAATGGCCCGGATATAAATACCCAGGTTACGTTTCGAAGGTTGGTTACCTTCGTTCGGATCTTGCAATTCGAGTACGGGTCAAGGTTTCAAACCTCAAAGGATCAGTATTCTAAAGTGGGGATTTCGAACCCCAAAACAATCGAAAGGGCCGTTAGGAGCCCTTAAGTTGTCCTAAGACTATATCGTGGAAATTCATTTACGAAACTGGTGAAAGCAGAAGTAAAGCACAACTTGCCACGGCGAGGCCGGGTCAAAACCAAATCATTAAATCATATACTCTGAATTTATAAGCCAAATTAGCGGAGTTAGGCAGGTTCTTTGCAATCGCCCAGGGAGATTCCCACGCCATAGAAACAAAGAGCAATCATACCTAAAAACAAGTTGTGCGAGCGGGATCAGACCGAGACCCCCAACGCACTCTGTCCCGCAAGCAAGTATACACATACGCTATAATGAAGATGCTTTAATGCAGTACGGAAATTTAAATCACACTAGCATGCTTCTAATTGAAATAATATGCAGAACACCTGTAAAGGCGCCCAAAGAATGCCAAGTGGCATATCCCCATATCTCTGTATTTCTCGTACCCACTCCGAGGTAGGGCGCTCGGCCTTAGCCGAATCGTAACAAATATATTTCCGTACCCACTTCGAGGTAGAGCGCTCGTTCTATGCTGAACCGTAACAGATATATTCCCGTATCCACTCCGAGGTAGGGCGCTCGGTCTATGATGAACCGTATAAGATATATATATATATAGATAATACTCATAGACTCGATCGGGGACCGAACCGGTATAAAACACGAACGCCCCCATGACCCTAGCAAAAACTCTAAGACTCACAGATAACATCCGTTCTGTTTTGCAATCACATAAAGTATTCAAATGCTCATTCATGTGTGCAATCATAGCATGATACTACATGGCATGCTTTAATGCTTATGCAACACCTAGTATGTCATATAATCACAAGTAGGGATTCTCTTTCGAATCTAACTAAGCCCATAAAGGAACTTACCTGGATAGGCAGAACAACAAAAGGCAGAATCCATGTATACAACAAGTCATACATCACAGATGATAACCTATCATATATAAGTAATGTATATGAGTCTACTTCTAATTTACACTAAGCATATCTCAATCACACAAGTACCCAGAACTGCAGATCTCCCTCATTCAGAACCTCATCATATTATCATCCATTCATCCCATATCTCATAGCATGATCTCATATTACTTATCAAGAATCAACTCTACTCATCATCATCATTCATCGTATACCATCTCACATCTCATCTCATATCAATACCTCGTCGCATAACAGCAGCATAATTCATCAGATATCATTTCAACTCATTATTATACCATATATCGACCATTTAGAAATCATGCATCATTATCTCATATATAAGTCATAATATTCATCCTCTAAGTCGTATTCATACTCTAATCATCATATCATACTTTCATTTTTAGCACAGATTCATAATCATGCTGATCAACCATATAATATAACATCATGCTTCATAATTCAATTCCAGATTCTAATAGGTCAAATCATGCTCCAATTCACATATATCCATATCTTATTCACAGACTTCACATCATGCTTACCAGATCAGGATATCGCCATAATCATATATCATATCATAACACAAGACTTCATAGCATGTTTCATAATCAACATATAACACATCAATATCACATATGATAGTTTATATATATACAAATCAGACAAGTCAATTTCCCAAGATTCCCGAAGCTCTTAAATCTCAAGTTAGACCAATCTTTATTTAAAACATCTTTTCCAAATCACACTTGACCCAAAAATCCAATTATAACCCATTGCTCTTTAAACAACTTATATTATTATTTTATCAAAATAAACCCGACAAGGTTAGGATATTTCCAAAATTCCTTCTTTTTACTTTATTAATTCCATTTCCATTTATCAAATCAATCTGTAACCCTTAAAACCTTTTCCAATTTCTTTTCTTTTTCAAATCCAAATCTTATAATACTATATTTTAAATTGCCACAATAATATTATATCTTTAAATCTCAATCAGATTATTTTATTTTTTAGATCTCAACCATTTTAAAAGTCATAAATTTATATAATACATGGTCCAATTATTTCATAAATAAGTAATTAGCCGAAAATACCCCAAAATAAGTCTTTAAAACATAATATTCATTTTATCACATTTTATCATATACTATAACATATTCCATTTTAAATATCAACATTAATATTATATACCATATTATATTCCATTTAATATATAATCCACTCATTTAATATAATTTCTCGAAATTCATTTCAACCTTAAAACAACATATATAATCCGAAAAATGCATTAAATAAATTCTCCTAACAAATCCAGCCCAGAAAAACAAAATAGGCCCAACTCTTCTGGCCCAAAATCGGATCCTAGCCCAGCCCAAATGAGAACTCAGCCCAAAGAAAACAACCCAACCGGGTCACTGTTCATTGCCTCCCCCACCACGCTCTGTTCGACTGAAGGAAAGAGAGGAGGGAAGCGGGAGCTGCTCGCCGGAGGCGACAACCTACTCTGACCACCCTCAGCCTCTTCGACACCCCATCCCGATACCCATAGATCCAGAAAACAAACAAGAAAGAGGAGAGGAGCGAGGGCTCACCGAATCGTCTTCGATCTCACCGGAAACTCGTCGGGGGAGTCGATTTGGCTCGCCAGAGACTGAAGTGCATCATTTTTATCCTAGGACGACAGAAGGGGCTTAAAGGGGCGACCTTATAAGGCTTCGAAGCAAAAGAGAGGGGAAACGAAACCTTACCAAGCTAAAATGGGAAAACAGAGGGAAGGAATGGAGGTGTTGTTCTCGTCGGAGGTTTGCTGGGGCTCCTTCTACTGCTTGTTGATGTCGAGGAAGGTGTGGGATGTACTGCTACTTTTGTCAGATGAAGAGGGAAGGGAAAATAGCTGAGGGTGCTCAGTTAGGGCATACGAAAACAGGGGCTCGGGTGCTGCTGGAGTGTCGCTCTCGGAAGACAGAGCTCGGAGCTTTCCGTTCCACTCGAAATGGAGACAAGGAGGCGACGGGGGTGGTGCAGTGGTGGTGTTGTGGTAGTGGTGGTGGTTGGTCAAGCTGAGCAAAGGAGGTGGCTTTGGTGGTTGATGAGGCTCACGACAAGGGAGGAAAGAGTGAGGAAAGAGAGAAAAGTGAGGTTTGTGTGGTGTGTTTGGGGTTTGTGTTTTCTGTGGGTTTTGGGATTTTGAAAACACAGAAGGTAAGGGATGATGCTGCAGGTATGCGTGGGAAGGGTGTGTGACAGGGCTGTGTTTGGCTTTTGCCAAAATATGGAAGTAGGGGAGTGGGGAAGTAGGATAGGAGATGGGTTGTTGAATAAAAAATGGAGTAGGGCAGCTGGTCCCTGAAATGGGAAGTGGAAAGAAGGAAGAATACAAAAGATGTGAAGAAGACAGCTACCCAAGTGGTCCATAATGGAATTTCAAATATCCGAATTTAAATCCCGAAACCCGCTCACTCGACCTTATCCCGACCCAATCGAATTTTAAATCGAAATCTCAACCCGACATAAATAATGAAATCCAATTTATATTTCAAAATCTCGGAATCTGAAAGCAGAATAAATGTCCGTCTAAAAAAAATCCTTCTAAAATAATGCCGGAACTTATTTCAAAAGATTTTTGAGAAATCCAATTGTTCGAGGAGGGAAATTCCAAAAATTCTCCGAATATCAAACTTAATCCATTATAAATGATTATTAATTATAAAATATTATTTTAAAATCTTCTGTTCTTTACATCATCCACCTCTAAAAACAAGTCTCGTCCCTGAGACTAAAATCGTTTTTCAAAACCGATCAAGCTTTTCTCAAAACATAGAACCAAACAAAATCATGCAAAAGCCCGAGTCAATTCTACCCATATTAGTCAACCAAGTTTTCAGAATTCAAGAGGTGGAAATCATCCACCTCTAAGGGCTAATCCCGCGTTCTCTTCCTAGGTTCATCATTCAGAAATCAGTTTCAACTATCAATCTCAAGATATCATCGTGCTCAACAGCAATCATCTCAAATTATCTCAGACTCTCATATATCAATATAATCAAGCCATGCTATCAAGTTTCATCACGCTAACAAGCATATAAAGGGTGGTATCCTACCAACATCATGCAAGCAAGTCGTCACTCATCAAGAGGCTTATCGCCAATCATACCACATTATCACATATTCTGCACATAACTATCGATCATATAAGCATAGCGACATAGAGATAAACATCAAAGCACACGTCTCAAAACAAGGCACTAGGGTGTACCCATCACTAGGTCAAGAGGTCGAAGTAATGTCTACGCTAGGCTCCACATGAGACGCGAGTAGCTCATCTAAAACATCTCCATAACTAGCCCGAATACTCTCCTCGGGACGCTCTACCAAGGAATGATCGACCTCAACATGGAAGTCAGTATAGTCAAGGATGTGGCTAGGATCGGGACATATCGATAAAGCTGAGACAAGAAAGACATCGTGCACCCCAGCTAAGAATGGGGATGAAGCTAAGTGTCAAGCTACCTCTCCAGAACCTCAAAAAGAACTCAACGACCTAGGGCTTGACTCACCTATGATGTCAAACATCGGACCCCTCAAGAGGTGATACTCTCAGCCATACATGTACTCCCACATCAAAGAGAATCTCGATCCTTGTCAATGCCTCGGAACTCGTGAACATGCTGTCAGAATCTCGAAGTGAACTGTCCATCTCTGTCGGGAACTATCCTCTCAGGAACTCTATAGAGCCTCGAAATCCGTCGAATGAACTCCTTAGCTAGCCTCGAAGCACGCCAAGTCTCTTGAATAGCGATCAAACGCGCCTCTCGCATAATTCTCCGCCTCAAGTCCTAGGACCGGTGAGCCCACCACGCTTCCGCTGCGCCGCTCGAGTACTACCTAGCTGACCGTTCTCTTCTCTATGTCGTCGCTCATCAAAAGTAGCGCAAGGATTCTAAGTTAACGGGGATAGAGGAGAGACAAAAGGGGATAACCCGAATTCCCTACTAAACCAAACACGGACCAAGACTGACGATGACAAGACGAGAAGATAAGATCCCCACCCAAGAATGACAATGATGCCCTTATGTATTTCTATGTGGTTATAATTGCGGCAAGTAAGACACATATCAATCATGAAGCATACAAGTTACATCAATACACACTAACAGGTACCTATCTTGATGAATAAAAACTACACACATTGGTGGAAAGGAACATGATCGAGTCCTTCACAAACGCACATATAAGATAATCTAGCTACCTATCATTCCTCAAGTAATAAACAAGCTCGACATATTAATAATCACGTATGAATGAATTCAACAATAAACTTGTGTAGTACAAGCCAGACAAAACATAGTAACATAACAGGATCACATATATGGTTGACTACTCATGTTCAACAAAATCCTAGAACATCATATATACCTATCATCATAATTAATCCAAGTTCAAATCCGTATAAATCATGGAATCATAAATCGATTTTAAATCCTTGTTCATCAAATCATATAGCATCACATAAGAATTTAAATCACATATATAAAATAACCCAAATCGTGTTTAAACCAAACTCGAGTCAATGCCCAAAGAAAGGAGAGAACCGGCTCCGGCCAATAGCTCAGACCTGGTTTTTGCCGCGGTGAATTGGCCGCTCGCCACGGCGAAGTCTAGTTCTTCGTCCCTCGCGAGTGATGCCTCTCGCTACACACGACAAGCATCATTCTCTTCCTTTGTTCCTAGTCCTTGTTCGTCGTGACGACCATGGTTTCGCCGCGGCGAAACAAGCGACTGTGAGCTCGCTTTTGATCTAAACTCGATCTTTCTTTCCCAACTAATCTAACCCTTTTCGACACCCTCCCTCGACCTCAAACAACATCTTAGAATAATGATTCCGAATAATACCATGACTAACAGGCAATTAAACGTTTAAAATCACATTTTTAAATACCTCAAAATTTAATAACGGACATTCAAATAATAACTAATTACTCATGTCGGGTTCACATATAAAAGGTCATATCAATATATAATCCGATACTATGATGCTCAAACACGTCATAGCACTATAAAAGGAACACATAAGGGGGCACAATAACTATCACATCATACAACAACAAAGTCTACATGATAAGATAAATATGGCATGTAATCATACGATGAGCTATAATCGTAAGGCATGTTCTATATGATTCTAACAGGTCATGGCGTGGCACAAGTATAACCAAAGATGATTACTAAGGTACGAGTTCAATATCAGATCATATTTCATGTATATGTGCATTTCATCATGTCGTAGTATGCAACATAAAAGGTGGCACCCAATTACTAATTAACGCGAGACTTGCAATTATATGGGCTCAACAAGACAAGTATTGATCGACGATATATTCTAAGCAAAAGTGTAATGTATGAACCTAGGCATGTTTTTAACTATAATAGGGGGGGCACGTAGTCGGACGAGGTACGAGCTACTGGAATACAATAAGCATCACAAGAGCATCATGTGGTAAGAACAATAATTTGTATGAGACACTCACATAAACATGTCATTAGTCATATTAAGCATGCTACTAGGTTGTTGAGGCATAACATGATAACTAGGTTACCATCATAAAACATGCTCAGGTAGTCATAAGATCATATAAAGGGGAACATTATGGTTATCACAACCTATGGCAAGTGTAACTGAACAATGATACAAGTGGGCATGGAATTATGCAAGTCACATTTCTAAGGGCTTAGATTCCACATGATACTATTAGTGCATGACAAGTCCTAGATAGGTGAGACTAAGGTGCATCGAATAACTTCACATAATAACATGGAGAGTCTTAGAGGCTTAAGCAAGGCTACCATCACAACGAACATCAATGTATATAAGGAGTATATACGCAAGTGTAACATGTGAATCATGCACATGTCATAATGCAAACCAGGATAATGCTCTTAGAGTGTCATGCTTCGAGAGATCAATACGCCACATTTACACATATAAAGGTAATCATGCGAGTTTCTAGCAACTATCGTGGTTGCATTCATGCAAAACGTGTAAAGGCATTGTCTCAAGTAAGGGTGTACCAAGGGGTGCAACATATCCTAGTCATATCGAGGTCATCAGCGTATGAGGTCAATGATGGCAAGATGATCATCTAAGGTGCTACTAGACATTTAAGATGCAAGGGGACAACATGACATTATGAATGCAATACTCGCGTACGTAAACGAGACAATTAGGGCACATATCCTCATGATGAGTTGCCATTTAGAAGAGATACGTCCTATATGATACTAATAGCACACGAGGAATCTAAATACAATGTGTGAACATGTAAGGTGTCCGCCCATTCATTCTTAAAAGCATAAAAGAATGTCATGGGGCATGAATGAACAATATCACGAGACAAGTAGATAGGCATGATACTAGCCGGAATCACATAAGGCATAATGAGTATCGAGGTGTAACACCAATCGTATTCCAAGGACATAAGAATGAATGTCGATATTATCGGGGACCTATTTTAAGTAGGATCATATCATAAAGCAAGTAGGGCATAAATGTACACAAGCCATAACTCATGGGTCCTACAAGATACTAATGTCTCAATGAAAGGCATAGAGGAGCAACATATGATACATGTACATTAAACAACTTAGCACCAATCGTATACATGAGGTCAAGACACTCATAATGCAATCCTATGGAAACAAGGAAGAAACATAGCGGGGGACAATATGAGCCTAAGTTAATGTGACTTCACATATGTATATGGATACAAGTCAATAAATATCTGTACACGGCATGTATTTAACACAATGATATATCAAGTCATTCAATATAGCAATACATCAAGTCATGTAAACATAGATAGGGCCACCATTATAACCAAACAGAGACCTCCAAGGGCAGTGTCGACTCATCCCCACAGACTCAAAAGCTCATTTCCCGTGGAATGCGTGTGTGACTCATTTCGAGAACATAAAAGGGTACTCAAATTACTCCCAAAAGAAGATGGTGGAGTTCGTCTAGAAGTCCATGACAAGGAGACACCAGTTGACCACTGCGAGAATCGAGAAGGATGACTCCACAAAACAACTCGTCCCATAGACTTAGAACCTTTCAAAGGTTGATAGCACATTGACCATCTTGTGGCATGACCTATAGTGTCAAGTACCATACTCATCACACACTCAAGTAGTCAATGTTCCAGAAGCTAATTCTCAGATAATATTAGATTCCCAATTCCATTTCCGTGAAAAGACGACGATACCATAAAGAACGACTCGATCAGAATACCAATTGAGACATGGAAGAAGATAGAATGGGAGAAAATCATAATGAACAGAATAGGCATCCCTCAACCATCACCAACCTTTAACCGAACATCATCGAACCAGAGACAAAACCAAAGGGAAAGACGCCAACAAGTGAATCATGGAGGAGACTGCTCTATAAGATAGAAATTCCGACTATATCGAAAGGAAAGAATCTTTCGCTTATCTCGCTCACATAGAGATGCAATACTCAGTTCAAATATACCGATAGATTTCAAGTTCGAGCATAATAGCACTCAACACAGAATCTATCAGTGACAATTATAATGATCTCCTTCAAGGGAGATCATTCTCAGGCCCAATTAATACATAAAGCACATCAAACTATCTAATGCCGCTCTTCGAGGAGCGACTGACCGGAGGGGCAAAAACCTCACGATCTCTACCTAACTCGCCACTCCAACCACCTCGGTGCAATTCCTTGGAGTCTTCCAACCCATCTGTAAAGAATAAGCTAATATTTCACCTAGCCATTCCCAACTACATCCAATAGGGATGGTCTAGCGCCTTTTCTATCCACTCCATCCCTTTGGTTTGATCCATCATATTTAATAAGCTGAGTTCACATTTATTCCATTTGAGTTAGTCATATTAAGTTCATTTTGCCCCTTTAAAACTCTTTCAAATCCTTTTGAAATTCGTGGGCGGTTTTTCAAAACATACACCCGACCCTTGCGTACCCGAATTGCAAAACCTAGCTCTGATACTAACTTTGTAACGGCCCTGATATAAATACCCGGGTTACGTTTCGAAGGTTGGTTACTTTCGTTCGGATCTTGCAATTCGAGTACGGGTCGAGGTTTCAAACCTCAAAGGATCAGTATTCTAAAGTGGGGATTTCGAACCCCAAAACAATCGAAAGGGCTGTTAGGAGCCCTTAAGCTGTCCTAAGACTATATCGTGGAAATTCATTAGCGAAACTGGTGAAAGCGGAAGTAAAGTACAACTTGCCACGACGAGGACGGGTCAAAACCAAATCATTAAATCATATACTATGAATTTATAAGCCAAATTAGCGGAGTTAGGCAGGTTCTTTGCAATCGCCCAGGGGGATCCACACGCCATAGAAACGAAGAGCAATCATACCTAAAAACAAGTTGTGCTAGCGGGATCAGACCGAGACCCCCAACGCACTCTGTCCCGCAAGCAAGTATACACATACGCTATAATAAAGATGCTTTAATGTAGTACGGAAATTTAAATCACACTAGCATGCTCCTAGTTGAAATAATATGCAGAACAACTGTAAAGGTGCCCAAAGAATGCCAAGTGGCATATCCCCATATCTCTGAATTTCTCGTACCCACTCCGAGGTAGGGCGCTCGGCCTTAGCCGAACTATAACAAATATATTTTCGTACCTACTCCGAGGTAGGGCGCTCGGTCTATGCCGAACCATAACAGATATATTCCCGTACCCATTCCGAGGTAGGGTGCTTGGTCTATGCCGAACCGTATCAGATATATATATATATACATACATATATATATATATATCATACTCATCGACTCGATCGGGGACCGAAACGGTATAAAACACGAATGCCCCCATGACCCTAGCAAAGACTCTAAGACTCACAGATAACAGCCATTCTGTTTCGCAATCACATAAAGTATTCAAATGCTCATTCATGTGTGCAATCCTAGCATGATACTACATGGCATGCTTTAATGCTTATGCAACACCTAGTATGTCATATAATCACAAGCAGGGATTCTCTTTCGAATCTGAGTAAGCGCATAAAGGAACTTACCTGGATAGGCAGAACAACAAAAGGCAGAATCCATGTATACAGCAAGTCATTCATCACAGATGAACAAAATACTTTATGTGATTACGAAATTCATTTCATCCTTAAAACAGCAAATGGAAGAATCCACTCATTTAATATAATTCCTCGAAATTCATTTCAACCTTAAAACAACATATATAATCCAAAAAAAGCATTAAATAAATTCTCCTCACAAATCCAGCCCAGAAAAACAAAATAAGCCCAACTCTTCTGGCCCAAAATCGGATCCCAGCCTAGCCCAAATGAGATCTCAGCTCAAAGAAAACAACCCAACCTGGGTCACTGTTCATTGCCTCCCCCACCACGCTCTGTTCGACTGAAGGAAAGAAAAGGAGAGAAGCTGGAGCTGCTCGCTGGAGGCGACGGCCTACTCCGACCACCGTCAGCCTCTTTGACACCCCATCCCGATACCCATAGATCCAGAAAACAAACAAGAAAGGGGAGAGGATCTCACCGGAAACAAACAAGAAAGTACGTCATTTTTATACTAGGATGACAGAAGGGGCTTAAAGGGGCGACCTTATAAGGCTTCAAAGCAAAAGAGAGGGGTAACAAAACCTTACCGAGCTAAAATGAGAAAACAGAGGGAAGGAATGGAGGTGCCGATCTCGGCTCGTCGGAGGTCTGTTGGGGCTCCTTCTGCTGCTTGTGATGTCGAGGAAGGTGTAGGATGTACTGCTACTTTGGTCGGATGAAGAGGGAAGGGAAAAGAGCTAAGGGTGCTCAGTTTTGGCATACGAAAACAGGGGCTCGGGTGCTGCTGGAGTGTCGCTCTCGGAAGACAGAGCTCGGAGCTTTCCGTTCCACTCGAAATGGAGACAAGGAGGCGACGGGGGTGGTGCAGTGGTGGTGTTGTGGTAGTGGTGGTGGTTGGTCAAGCTGAGCAAAGTAGGTGGCTTTGGTGGTTGGTGAGGCTCACGACAAGGGAGGAAAGAGTGAGGAAAGAGAGAAAAGTGAGGTTTGTGTGGTGTGTTTGGGGTTTGTGTTTTCTGTGGGTTTTGGGATTTTGAAAACACAGAAGGTAAGGGATGATGCTACAGGTATGCGTGGGAAGGGTGTGTGACAGGGCTGTGTTTGGCTTTTGCCAAAATATGGAAGTAGGGGAGTGGGGAAGTAGGATAGGAGATGGGTTGTTGAATAAAAAATGGAGTAGGGCAGCTGGTCCCTGAAATGGGAAGTGGAAAGAAGGAAGAATACAAAAGATGGGAAGAAGACTGCTACCCAGGTGGTCCCTAATGGAATTTCAAATATCAGAATTTAAATCGCAAAACCCTCTCACTCGACCTTATCCTGACCCGATCGAATTTTAAATCGAAATCTCAACCAGAAATAAATAATGAAATCCAATTTATATTTCCAAATATCGGAATCTGAAAGCGGAATAAATGTCCATCTAAAAAAATCCTTCTAAAATAATGTCGGAACTTGTGTCAAAAGATTTTTGAGAAATCCAATTGCTCGAGGACGGAAATTCCAAAAATTCTCCGAATATCAAACTTAATCCATTATAAATTATTATTAATTATAAAATATTATTTTAAAATCTTCCGGTCTTTACATCTTGATTGTTGTTGCATTTGTTTAAGATCTTGGGAAGCTTAGCATGCACGCTTTGGCAATTTTATGTGAGCATATTGACTTTTGATTGAATATTGAGTGAAAATTTCCTTTCCTTTTGAGTGTGAGAGTTCCACAAAAGATGTATATCCGGTAAGGTTTTGGGATTAAAGACATTGATTGGTGGTTTTTTAATGATACGGTTTTTTAATCAAATAAATTTATAAGATCGAGACCCCGCTATAGTGTAGTATAGTCAAATTCGTTCGCAAGGGGATAGTCAATTCCTTATTTTAGTTACGTACCTTAGAAGAGGAGAGGTGAAAAGTAGGGAGTTTTCGGGGCTAAATTGGCTGATTTTTTTTAATTTAATTCAATATAAAATAATTCTAAGGTTTAGGGTTCCCCACAACGACAACCATGCATGCAAACACCACAAATCACATAAAATTTACACTTTTATCTATTAAAGAGGCCAACTTTCATCAACCCTAGCAAATTAATCAATCAACTTTCACAAAATTAATTAACTTTACCAATTATCCTAATTAGGTTATTCAAAACTTTCATCTCAAAACCCTAATTACTATCCAATTTACAATTATCTCTTTCAATTCAATTGCAAATAAGAAATTTCCCCAACTTTTTTAAGGTACTTAAGCATAAAGGATAGATAAAAACACTCAAATCATGGATTTATAACATCAAGCATACATGACTATCATAACTATCGATCATTTAAAACACTCCAGAAAATTCTCTGTAATTGTGTGTTTAAAACTAACCCTAAAGGGTTCTATTTATACTAGAAAACCTGATTCTATCTTAGGAAAAATTGGATTAAAAAGATCTATCCAAATCTATCTAAAACTGGGATAAAATTCTGACAGAAAATGCGCCCAGATGGCCCATACTCACCCAGAGGGGGCTCGGTACCGAGCACTGTTCACCTCGGTATGGCTTTTGGAGTTCATTATTCGATTCGTCAATCACCGCTTTACGAATCTGTACTGACCCATGTAAGGTCGGTATGAGGGTTGATATGGGCACTGTAATCTTCTTTAATTCCCTTCTCTGGCATAGGGTCGGTATCAACCTACCCAAGGTCGGTCTGACTGCTATTTTTGCAATTTTCGGGGTCGTCGGTTGTCCGATTGATGCATATATGTGTTGGAAATCTTTTTTTGAGGACTACGACTCTCATGAAGATGTCAAGACCTAATTTGAAAAGGAAAATGGCAAAATTTTGGGTTTTCTCCTCGCCTTGACACTTTTGCTCTTCCATATATAGCTCCTCCAACGACTTCATGACTTTCCGTTAAGCTCCAAAATGCATCCCATCTTCCCTAAAATGGATCCAAAGTTTACAAAACACCATCAAAGCTTGTGTAGACCTCTATATCTTAAGAAATATGAAAACCTACTCAAACCAAACTAAACCGAACAGAGAACTTAAGAAAAAAGACTCAAATTGACTCAAAAGTCACTATAAAATATGACTAAAAACATAGACATCAAAACACCCCATACTTAGACTTGCTTGTCCTTAAGCAATAACCAACACCTATAACACATTCATCCATTCTTCGCCCTTGTCAAAAGCAACATCTCAAGATAGTAGCAAAGTAAATCGAATTTAACTTCATCACACATATATGAGCGATCCATAGACATAGACAATTTAATTCCAACCTCACAGGGATAATATCTTTACACTCAACTCTCAATGTGTTTAGGCTATGAAGAACAAATCTCAACTTAATTGCATATACAAACTCATAAACATTGCAATTTAAAATAATCCACTTCACAACTAATTATGCAAATGCAAACAATTAGAACCATCGGGAGGACTTTCGCTCAATGGAAGACTTCAAATAAGACTCCATTCGACGGGGTTGTAATGGGGCTTAGTAAGAAATAAAGGGCATGAAATTATTTGGTTTTGTGACGCTTAATAAAATCATGGAATCAAGACTCCTAAACTATTGAACACAACTCAACCAAACCATAACTCATAATGATGAACAATCAAACTCACTAATCAATAAAGCTCAAAATTTCAAACCCAACATATCTATTAAAAATAAATCTCGCATATAAGAACTAAGGTAGATTTGGCTCATGCATTTAACTTTATTCACTAACATATGTTTTTTTTTCTCTTTTTCTGATTTTTTGATTTTTTTTCCAACGAAAATAAATAAATAAAAACAACTAGTGCATTTATAACGAGAGCTAAAAATCCTTTTACATGATATGTATAGCGATAAAAATTGCATAACTCAATCCCAACCAATATCTCAATATGAAAAATTCTCACTCCTAACCACTTGAATCCAAACAGACTTATTCCACAATCACCGTTCTAACCAACTCTAAGTCCTAATTCTCGAATGGGGGCCATGATCAATTCAGCTAGGGAATAATTTTGTGGAGCCTATATAATACAATGGCCTAGGCTAATGTCCTGGCTTCAAGCAAAGGAAAATGTAGGGTAGGTAAATAGAGGATAAAAAGGGCTTAAAAATTGTCTGTGTCATTTAATTCCCATTCACATGAAAATATAAATGCATTGGTTTTGAATAACTATTAGAGATGCATAGGAAGAGTAAATATACTCAAGAAATCAGAGGGATTTTTAATGTTCTCCCTATAAGGCCAAATTCTCACTAGGATAATTTTTTGTTGGATTTTAACCTTTAGTTTGGGATCATATGTGCTCAATTTCATCACAAAAAATAATTTCAAAGAGTTAGGCTAAACCTTCCAAACATGCCAAAGGATTTACATGATCAAGTCAGTCAATATGTATCATCATAAGACATCTAAAAGTTATAAAAACTAACTAAACTAAAACTTTACACAAAAGATACACACACATATACAATATATATTGATTTTTGACATTTTCTAATTTTTTGGATTTTTCAAAATTTATGACTCTAAATAAGCAACGTACACAAATAAGCAAAAACACAAATAAAAGATGCATAAACAAATAAAATACACCCAAAATAACTCATGCGAATTTTGAATTCCCCACCCAACTTTAGTGCCCCCACTGAAAGAAATAAAACAGAAGGAAAGGAAAACGAAGCTCACATGGACTTGACGCTAAAAACGAATCGATTCAGAGCAACTTTGGATTTTTCGTCCAATGGTCGGTACCGACCTAGCTCCCTTGGTACGGGGGTCGGTATGGCCCTTGGAAATTACTCAGTTCTCATCTTTTTTCCCCTTTTGGATCGGGGTTGACCCATTAGGCTCAGTATAGAGGTCGGTATGGCCTCCGTTCTTCATTTTTCATCCTCTTTTGCTTGCCTTTCTGTCGCCTTTCCACATTGGTTTACATTTAGCACCTGCATTCTCATAAAAAGAACATTATATCCCATCTAAGTTAACTACCCTAAACCTAATAATTGAAAATAAAACTTAAAAAGAAGAGAAAATAAAGCAGGTTGTCTCTCATAAGCACTAGATTTAAAGTCGCTAGCTTGACCTATTTCCTTTGTTTCTTCAATTTGGATGGGGAAGAGGTGGTGCATCAGGTGGCTCAGCTGGAGGAGACGTTGTTAGAACGTTCTCCGATAGTACTTCGGGATAGACCGTCGGGTGGTATGGCTTTTTCTCCTTTTACCTTTCTATGCATCTTTTTCTTACCTTGTGGATGAGCTTGAAGTGTCCCGAGTGGCCGCTCCAACATTCAACCCACTTGTTCTATTGGGCTCGTGCTTGCCCCTACCTTGGAAAGCACTCAGTAAATGTTCTTCCCTCGAATATTATCCTTTTCTTCTTCATTGATTGGGCTTGATTTGCTTCCCCACCATTGTACAAAAATAGTTGTGCTTCATTATTGAGTTCGGTTGCTCGAGATCGTTGGGAATCGACCCTAAAGGGGTCGGTACTGACCTGTTTAAGCATACATGACTATCGTTGGGATCACCCCAACCCTAGAAAAAGGTGGGTACTCACACATATTCATGGTGAATAAAATCAAAATCATGAAAATCAGAAGAAAAACAGAAATTAAATAGAAATAAAACTTGAAAAAACTCCCAAATAGCATATCAAAAAACCCTTGCAAAGCGTCTCAAAATTTCGCCTAAGAAATCGACTTGAAAAGCTCTGCAAATCGCTCTAGAAAACCTTAAAATTGCTACTGTAACTCTTCAGAAAATTCTGTGTGTAATTGTGTGTTTAAAACTAACCCTAGAGAGTTCTATTTATACTAGAAAGCCCAATTCTATCTTAGGAAAAATCGGATTAAAAAGATCTATCTAAATCTATCTAAAAATGGGATAAAATGCGGACAGAAAATGCGCCCTGACTGCCCATACCGACCTAGGGGGGCTCGGTACCGAGCACTATTCACCTCGGTATGGCTTCTGGATTTCATTCTTTGCTTCATCAATCATTGCTTTATGGATCGGTACGGATCCAGGTATGGTCGGTATGAGGGTCGGTATGGGCAATGTAATCTTCTTTAATTTGCTTCGCTAGCATAGGGTCGGTATGGGGTCAGTATGGCCACTGTTTTTACGATTTTCGAGGTCATCGCTTGTCCAATTGACGTATATGAATAGGTGTTGGAAAGCTCTTTTCGAGTACTACAACTCTCACGAAGATGTCAAGACCTAATTCGAAGTGAAAATGGTGAAAATTGGGGTTTTTTCCTCACCTTGACACTTTTGCTCTTCCTGAGCTCCTCCAACGACTGCATAACTTTCTGTTAAGCTCTAAAATGCGTCCATTCTTCCCTAAAATGGTTTAAAATCCTACAAAACACCACCAAAGTTTATGTAGACCTCCATATCTTAAGAAATATGAAAACCTACTCAAACCGCACCAAACCCAACACAAAACTAAAGGAAAAAGACTCAACTTGACTCAAAAGACACTATAAAATATGACTAAAAAACTAGACATCATACTTGTACGATGATAGAAATTGGTTATTTGAGGTTATATGAAAATGAGATCCATGATGTTGAGAGTTTTTTATTGCTTTATCTATGCAACTATAAAAAGAGTTATTGCTTGAGGACAAGTAAGTTTAAGTGTCCACATTTTTAGCATGTTTTTATAGCTTTGTTTTGAGTGCATTTGTATTGCATTTAGGTTAGGATTGAGTCACTTTTGTAGGTTTTTAGTATTGTTTGTGATATAGAGGTCTACAAAGTATGTTTTGCATTTCTTAGGATTTCGAAGCTATTTTTGGAGGAGATATGATGCATTATGGAGCTTAAAGGAAGATCGAGGAGATGCCGGAGAAGAAAAGGAAGAGTATGATGTGCGCTTATTTCACCATGTTTCATGCTTACATTCATTCCATTTTTGTGCATATTTTATACTTTCGGGTTGAGAAAGTAGTGAATTTGTGTAGTTTGAGTTCATTTGCAAGATATAGAGGTCTACAAAAATTTTGGTTTGATTTCGCAGAAATGGAGGATTTTGGAGTGAAAACAAGACACTAGAGAAGAGCTCGATCTCCAGCTAAGGCACTCGATCTCGACCAGCTAACTCGATATCGACTGAAGCACCCGAGGTCAACTGAAGGAAAAGAGCCAGATCGAGACTAAGGCATGTCGACCAGAAATCAAACATGTCGACTCGACATGAGGCACTCAACATCGAGTGGTCCACTCGACATCGACTGGAGCAATAGACGCGTACGAGATGCAATTTGGGCCTGATCTTTGGGAGATTTACTTAGCCATGAGATATTCTATCATCTACCAAGATCATCTATCCTTAGGGGAATTTTCCAAGCATGTTAGGGAATATTACCTATTTTATTATTTTATTTTACGATATAATTTAGTTTAGATAAACTTTTCTTTTACCAATCTAAGTAGAATTAGGACTCCAATCATTGGCTAGCAAGGGTTGTGAATCTATAAATAAGGCCCTAGGGGACTGGCTTTAGTCATTCAATCATCCAACAATAATTCAATCAACAAACAATCATCCAACCATAAGGAAGAGAGAAGAGCGAGTAGGAGAGAGAGATAGAGAGAAGTGGTGGTTGTACGATTACAGTTTCCTTTCAAAGTTTAATGCAAAGTTTGTTTCTTTATTCAAAGATTTTTTTTCCCCGATGAGGCATGAGTAGTCGTCTTACTTCTAGGGTCGGGGTCAGCCCGACAATAGCCATGTAAGTATGCTTGAATTACTTATTCGATTATGCGATTTCATCTTCTACCCCACGTGACGAAGGAGGAAATCGAGTATAATAAATATGAGATATAAATCAAACCGAATCCTAGTCTACGCAAATGAAATACAAGACTTCCTCCCGCTGTAGTGGTAGGGAGTCAGGGTCGATCCACGAGGAAGCGTGTCAGCGGGATCTTAGATAGTCCTGAAAGTTCACGTTTGTATCGACTAGAAGCCTCGATCTCGAGTAGTTCACTCGACGTTGACAAGGGCTGTCGATTTCTACTGCATCAGAAGACATGCAGAGACAAAAACAAGCAGTTAATATCGACTAGAGGTGTTGATATCGAGTATCAGTAGCGACGTCAACCGACTCAGAAGACTGTCAGTCAATCTCAGAGGCACTCGGTGTCGAGATAGTGACTCGATATCGAGCTCAAATACAGGCAGAACATGCGTCGACATAGAAGACCATCGACATAGACTGGGTATGTCGATATCGACCTGTTGGGTCGATCTAGAGTGGTTCCTGTAGTAGTTTGTGCCGACAAAGATGGCCGAAGACAATAGAATGGTAATAAGAATATGGACATAAATAAGCACGATTTAAGATCAATAAAGCTATATAAAAAGGCAACTCCTAAGGCTATGGTTTACCACAATGTTAACCAAAACATGCATAAGGTAAATAAGATGGACAATTGCGCTATCTTACCCGACAGACAAGCTTTCGCGGTACACCAACGATTAAGAATACTCTCGCAAATAAACCTAATTGTCTATACCAATTTTATGTTTATAAATCAAGTTGTTAACATGAATCCCTTTTCTTGCGAGAAGGACTAAACATAGAATCATAGGAGATGATCAAGACACAAATGATATCAACATCAAGTACTTACCTCAGGTACGCATGACTAACGTCGGGCTCACCCCGTCCCTAGAAGCTTTGGGGAACTACTCGCACTTCATTGCAACAAACACCATGATTGGAAATAAAAGAACTTGCATTAAACCTTGGAAACTTTACAACTCAACGCCGGCTTTCGCAAACGGCTAACCCTAAAGCTTCTCCTACTCTCTAACTCTATTGATTGATGTGTTGTGTGATGGAATTTCTTAAAAACAAGCCCCCTAGGGCTTTATTTATAGCCTACTAATCCTTTCTAGCCAAGGAAAGTAGTTCTAATCCTACTAAAACTCCTATTTAAAATTCTATCCCAAAACAATTAGGATGAAACATTATTATGGTAAATATAAAATATCCTAGGGTAAAAAGGAAATTTCCCTAGGACATAATCTATCTAAATAGATATGATAAACCGTGGCCTTTGTGGATAGATCTTCAAATCCGCGTCTCAAAACCGCGTCCAATCTGTGTCAACTTCTACTCGATATCGACCTGGTCACTCGATATCGAGTGCTTCATTTCATCTCGATCTCTCTTGATTCCACTCGATTTCTGTTGACCAATCGAGGTCTCCACTCGATCTATAGTCATGTCGAGTGCCTCCAGTAGGTCTGTGTGGTCATGTATTGATGCTCAGTGTCCACATCGATGTGCTTAGTCGCTCTCGACCTGTCTGGTCGATATCGACCTCTTCTTTGCTTCACTTAGCTTTCTCGTTTCGACTCTGATTCCGCTCCAATTCCTATACATTTAGACCAAAACTTGTGCAGACTCTATTTCTTGCACGTTAGCTCATTCTACACAAATTTGCATTATTCTTAACCTTTACTTTAGGAATCAAATGGAATATGAATTCAAAGCATGCAAATAAAAGGACTATAAATATGTAAATAAAAATACTCCATACTTAGACTTGCTTGTCCTCAAGCAATAACCAAGAAATAACCAATACCTACAACACATCCTTCCAGTCTTCGCACTTGTCAAAAGAAACATCATAAGTGGTAGCAAAGCAAAGCAAGTGAATTTAACGTCATCACACATATATGAGCGATCCATAGGCATAGGAAATTTTAAATCCAACCTCACAGGGATAATGTGTTTTCACTCAACTCTCAATATGTTTAGGCTATGAAGATCAACTCTCAACACGATTCCATATACAAACTCATAAACATTGCAATTTATAATAATCCACTTCACAACTAATTATGTAAATGCAATAAGAACCATCAGGAGGACTTTCGCTCAATTGAAGACTTCAAAAAAGACTCCATGCGGCGGGGTTGTAATGGGGCTTGGTAAGAAATAAAGGGCATGAAATTATTTGGCTATGTGGTGCTTTATAAAATTTGGGAATCAAGACTCCTAAACTTCAACACAACTTATCCAAACCATATCTCCTAAAATGATGCACTTTCCAAACTTGTTTTCCATGATGATCTTCAACCTTCTTTCAAACCCTAATAAACCTCTCAAAAATATAAATCTTGTAAAGGAATAAAATAACTAAGGAATAATTGGCTCATGCACTAAATATAAGTAATAGCTCTTTTTTTTCAAACGAAAAATTATAAATAAATGTGTGCATTTATATGGTGAATCAAAAATCCTTTTACAATATGTGACAAGATGCAAAAATATATACCAACCCATAAACATTCTTTGCTTAAAACTAAACATATGTACTTTCTTTCCACAAGGCATTATTATAACCATCCTAAGTCTCAATTCCCAAATGGGGTCAGGCTCAATTTGGCTAGGGATAATTTTGTGGAGTTTGCAATATAAGGCTCAGGCTAATGTTCTGGCTTCAACCAGAGATAATGCAGGGTAGGTAAAGAGAGGATAAAAATGGCATAAAAGATGCCTCCATCATTTAATTCTTATAAACATAAACATATATATGTATTGCCTTTGAATAATTATCACACTATTTAGAGATGCATAGGAAGAGTAAATACACTCAAGAAAGCAGATGGATTTTTAATGTTCTCCCTATAGGCAAAAATTCTCACTAGGACAATTTTGTTGGATTTTGCTTTTTAGCCTAGAATCATATGTGCTCAATTTCATCACAAATTCACAATCTTCATAAAAACAATATTAAGGACTTAGGCTAAACCATCCAAATATTCCATATGATTTACATGATCAAGTCCGCTATTGAGTTCTCATAATTGAACATCTAAGTAGGGTCTAAAAAAATTAATAAGGTAAATATGCATTTTTTTTCTTTTTGACATTGTCTAATTTTTTTTGGATTTTTGCATTTTTATAAAACTAATAACTAAGTGCAAAAACTTAAACATGAATGCAATGTGGAAAATAAGCCAAGTTAGACATGAGACATGTTTCATCCCCACCCCATACTTAAAATATACAGTGTCCTCACTGTATTAAAAGAAAAAAAAGGGTGAAGAGAGAAACGCACAGAGCATCCTACGGATGGAGATCGATTTCTGGTTAAGTTGATGCCAGTAGTCGATGTTGAGTCAGGGTATCGATGTCGACTGCATCATGTGTTGAAGAAGAAGTCGATGTCGATGGTCGCCAGTGGGTGTCGATATCGAGGGGCCTACTCAATATCGAGTGATTTCTTTGGCTCCTGAGTGATCAATCTCGATCACATGAGATGGCTCGACCCTAGGCTGTCAATTTCAACCGGCCTAGTCGATCTCGAATGCCTCTGCAGAGACTTCTTTTCTTCTTCGCCGTTCCTTTTTCTTTGTAACCTGAAATTCTTGTTAGATAATAATAGATAAAGCCACGATTATCAAAGTTTCAAAATCCAAAATCCAAAATTTAAATCCTAAAACCCATCTAAGCGAAAAATTTAATGTTTTATGTACAAGCTCTAGATTTTTTAGTCACTAAGCCGACTTCTTCGTCAATGCTTCGCGACCCTTTAAGGTAGGGTCCCTTCAGGCTTGTTCCTTCTCATGGATCATCTAGGTCTTTATGATAGTACCTAAGCTCAGCAACCAAGGATTCCTCTTCATTAGGTTCTTTCTTGGGCGCTTTTCTTCTCTTCCTTGACCTGAATTTGGAAATATGAGCAAACCATGGAGCTTTGACCCTCCCATTAGTGGAATCATCGGTAATGGACAAAGGAGGGTTAGGGATTATACCTGAGCATACCTTTTCGGTCCCGAAGTAGCGATCTTCGGGCTGAGGGTCGGTTGATCTCGACAGGGTGGTGTCGATATCGAGCTCTACAGTCGACATCGAGTGGGTGTGGTCGACGTTGGCAATGAGGACCCCATACTTAAGCTCCTGGAAACTCGGTTGATCATCAGTGGCACTCGACATCGAGTCAAGTTGGTCGACATCAAGTATCTTGATCGATTTCGACTGGGTGAAATCGATCTCGACTCTCTTTGTATCTTCTATCTTTGTCAAGAATATGCGAAGCTTCTCCCTCGCAGGTGTGAGCCCAACTTCTTCATATGTTCAAGAGGTGCTTTTTGTCTCTCTCATCGTCGGGTTGAAACAGAACTCGACGACCTCATTACCGATTGTGAATGTAAGGGTGTCATTCCCCATATTGATGTTGGCATCTGCGGTTGCTAAGAATGGCCTACCCAGCATGATAGGCACAATAGGGTCTTCAGGCATGTCCAATACGATGAAGTTTGTGGGCATAAAGAACTTCCCCACCTTGACAGGGACATCATCCACAACCCCCGTTGGCCTCACGAAGGCGTTGTCCACCATGTATAGCTTCATGTCGACGGGCTCCAATGCTCCTATGCCCACTTGTTGCCATATTGGTAGGGGCATCAAACTAACGCTATCCCCAAGGTCACAAAGGATTTAAATTAATGCTTACCCACCCCTACCGTTACTGCAAACTTGCCTGGATCGTCGTGCTTTTCAGGGAACTCTATGGAATTGCATTCACCAGCGATCTCTAGGATGGACCTCTTCTTAGATAGGATGTCCTTCAGGAACCTCATATATGTCCGCATCTCGTTAAGCGCTTCCGTGAGTGGGATGGTAAGGTTGAGTCCTTGTAGGATCTTCATGAAGCACCTAAACTTGGTGTCCACCGGGTCTTGCAGCCCCTTGGAGGGGAATGGGAGCGCTTTGGATGTCTTCGGAGCTAAAGGGGTCGACTTGGGCTTTTTGGACTGGTCGACATCGACACCAAGGGGGTCGATATCGACTTGAGTGGTCGACCTTGGGGGACTCTGAAGCTGATGTCGATTTACAGAGGACTCGACATCGACAGGGGTGTCGACATCGAGTGGGGCACTCAATGTCGAGTGGCTCTCTGGCTCTACTGTGGGCTTCTAGTTGGCTCGACATCGATTTGGTGCTCAACGTCGACAGGGCCCTCGACATCAACTGGGGTGTCAACATCGACTGCATCTTCAGCGACTTCTCCTTTGCTTTGTCGCTCATGCAATTGACGTCCACTACTTAGATTGACAGCGGCAATGTGCCCGACTTGCCCCTTTGGATTCCCTTGTGGTTGTCCTGGGAGCTTATCGGGTGCCTTTGGAATTTGAGCCGCTAATTGACCCAGTTGGGTCTCAATGTTCTTCTTCCAAACGTCCATCTCCCCAATCTGTGTGGTAAGATGGTTGAGCGCTTCTTTGTTCTCCACATGGTTCTGCCTCATCTCTTCGAGGATGAGTTGGACATCATCTCTCCTTGGCTCACTCTCCGGGTGGCATGGGGCTTGGTAAGGCGGAGAATCCCTAGAGTCATATTGGGGTGGTTGATTTCCCCAGTTTTGATATCCCTGACGATTGGGATCCCTCATGTACCTCACCCCCTGATGAGTCTCCGCTAGATCAACTTGCCCCGTGTGGGGGCAAGCGGTGGTGATGTGCCTCTCGGATCCACATTCGGTGCAGGGTTGGTTGGCGGAGAGGAATTTGACTTGTTTCTGAAGCCTCTTGAGTTGATCTTTCATGAATTTCTCTTTGACATCGGGATTAATCTCCTTGGAGGGCTCGTAGAGTGGCATTGATGGGGCAGGCCTTGAGTTGGAGGCCGCAGGTGTCCCATATATGTTGTCAAATTCTACCAACCTCTCTATAGTATCCTAAGCTTGTTGCGATATGAGCTCAAGATACCCAGAGGAGGTGTAGGTGTTAATCCTTTCCTTTGTGGCTATGTCCAGGGTATTGTAGATGATCTCTTGGATGACATAGGGTGGTTGCCCATGCTTAGGGCAGGACCTCAGAGGCTCCTTAAATCACTCCTACACTTGCGCCAGGGTTTCATGAGGCTTTTGCTTGAAAGCCATGATCTTCTGGCGTATAACCACCATGTTGGATGGTAGGAAAAACTTGTTGAGAAAGGAATCCTTGACATCAGCCCACGTGCGGAGCGATCTTGGGGCTAGGCTCTGATGATATGAGGAAATCAAGTCTAATAAATAAAAGATAAATATCAAACCAAATCCTTGTCTACACAAATAAATTACAAGACTTCCTCCCGCTGTAGTGGAAGGGAATCGGGATCGATCCACGAGGAGGCGGGTCAGCGATGCTTGGATAGTCTCTAAAGTTTCTGCACAAGTCGACCAGTAGCCTCAATATCGAGTTAGGATGTCGATATCGACAGGGGAAGTCAATTCCTAGTGAGTGACGTCGATCTGTGAAGAACCTGCAAAGAAGAGAAAACAACAAAAGCACTCGATATCGACTAAGGAGGTCGAAATCGTGAAAGTCAGTAGTTCCTGTCGACTCAAAAGACCGTCGACGCAGGGTTTGCTCGATGCAGGTGGTCGATATCAACTATATAGGTCAAAATCGAGTTCTCTCACAGACGATGTCGAGTGCATAAAATAAAGTAAAGAAAGAAAAAGGAAATAAAGACAACGGTTTTTTTTTGGGGTTTTTCTTCAATAAACTAAAAAGCTCCTAGGATAGGGATTTACCACGATGATAACCATGCATGTATTATGACTTAATTCACATAAAAGATTTAGCTTTTCTCAACATCAATTAGGAATATAGAGGCTTTCGCATAAAAACCTAATCGTTTCTACCTTTTCATAATTAGGGTTTAGTCAATTTCTACAGGAAAAACCTAATTACTATCCAAATTCACATGTATAATCCACTTTTGCTTCATATAGGGTAAATAAGGAATGATCCTAAACTCGCATAAAGGATTGAGCGCGAGGTAGAAGAAGAGATTGCATAATCAAATTGAGAATAAAGCGTACTTAGATGGCTACCGTCGGGCTCACCCCGACCCTAGAAGTAGGACGACTACTCGATCTTCATTGTAATAAACACCATTGATGTAAAGAAGAAAACTTGCATTAAATAAACCTTCAAAGCTTTACAACTCAACACCGGCTTTCGCAAACGCCAAACCCTAAAGCTTCTCTAAACTCTATTGTGTATTGTATCTTGTGTGTTGGAATCGATAAAAGACCAGCCCCTAGGGCTTTATTTATAGCCTACTAATCTCTACTAGCCAAGGAAAGTAGTTCTAATCCAACTAAAACTTCTATCTAAAATTTTGTCCCAAACAAATAGGATAAATCTTTATTAAAGTAAATAACTAAATAACTAATACATATCTTAGGGTAAAAAGGCAATAACTCTTAAGACATAATCTATCTAAATAGAAGATAAAATCGTGGCTTAATGATAGATCTTGCAATCTGTGTCTCAAAAAGCACGTCATATCTGTGTTGAATTCCACTCGATATCGACCAGGTAAGTTGATATCGAGGTCTTTGTTTTTGCTCGACAAACTTCATTTCACTTGATCTTGGTGGCCATGTCGATGTCGACATCTTCACTCGATGTCAAGTGGTCTTCAGTGATTCTTTGTGGTCTGTCTCGATGCTCAGAGTCTACGTCGAGTTCTTCAGTCGATATCGACCAGATAGGTCAAGATCGACCTCCTTTCTGCTTCACTTGCCTTCTTCATTTTGACTTCGATTCAGCTCCAATTCCTTCATATTTAGACCAAAATTTGTGCAGACTCTATTTCTTGCACATTAGCTCATTCTACACAAATTTTCATTATTCAACCTTTACTTTAGGAATCGAATGGAATAAGAAGTCAAAATATGAGAGTAAAAAGACACTAAATATATACATCAAAACACCTCGTACTTAGATTTGCTTGTCCTCAAGCAAAAACCAATAACTACAACACACCTTCAAGTCTTCGGCCTTTTCAAAAGCAACATCATAAGTGGTAGCAAAGCAAAGCAAGTGAATTTAATGTCATCACACATATATGAGCGATCCATAGGCATAGGCAATTTTAATCCAACCTCACAGGGATAATGTGTTTGCACTCAACACTTATATGTTTAGGCTATGAAGATCAACTCTCAACTCAATTCCATATACAATCTCATAAACATTGCAATTTACAGTAATCCACTTCGCAACCAATTATGTAAATGCAACAAGAACCATCAGGAGGACTTTCGCTCAATGGAAGACTTCAAAGAAGACTCCATTCGGCGGGGTTGTAATAGGGCTTGGTAAGAAATAAAGGGTATGGAATTATTTGGCTATGTGGTGCTTATAAAATTCGAGAATCAAGACTCCTAAACTTTAACACAACTCATCCAAACCATATCTCCTAAATAATGCACTTTCCAAACTTACTTTCCATGATGCTCATCAACCTTCTTTCCAAACCCTAATATGCCTCTCAAAAATATAAATCTTGTAAGAAATAAAAGAATTAAGGAATAATTGGCTCATGCACTAATATAATAATATTTTTTTGGATTTTTTTTGAACGAAAATTACATAAAGAAATAAAAAAAATTGCATTTATATGGTGAGCCAAAAATCCTTTTACAATATGTGACAAGATGCAAATATGTACCAACCCATAAATTTTCCTTGCTCAAAATTATACAATATGCACTTTCTTTCCCCAATGCATTATTGTAACCATTCTAAGTCTCAATTCCCAAATGGGGGTTAGGCTCAATTCGACTAGGGATAATTTTGTGGAGTTTGAAATATAAGGCTCAGGCTAATGTTCTGGCTTCAAGCAGAGATAATGCAGGGTAGGTAAACAGAGGATAAAAATGGCTTAAAAGATGCCTCCATCATTTAATTCTCATAAACATAAACACACACACACACACACACATATATATATGTATGTATATATATATATATATATATATATATATATATATATATATATATATATATATATATATATATATGTATGTATGTATGTATGTATGTATTGGATTTGAATAACTATCACAACATTTAGAGATGCATAGGAAGAGTAAATACACTAAAAAACAGAGGGATTTTTAATGTTCTCCCTATAGGCCAAATTATGACTAGGACAATTTTGTTAGATTTTGCTTTTTTGCCTAGGATCATATGTGCTCAATTTCATCACAAGTTCACAATCTACATAAAAACAATTTTAAGGACTTAGGCTAAACCATCCAAATACGCCATAGGATTTACATGATCAAGTCAGCTATTGAGTTCTCATCATAGGACATCTAAGTAAGGTTTAAAAACAAATTTTAAAAGTAAATATGCATTTTTTTGTTCTTTTTTGACATTTTCTAATTTTTTTGGATTTTTTTATTTTTATAAAAGTAAATAGCTAGGAACATAAACTTAAACATGAATGCAATGCGAAAAAAAAAATCCAACTTGAGACCATAAGACATGTTTCATCCCCACCCCATACTTAAAATATACAATGTCCTCACTATACTAAAAGAAAAACAAGGGTGAAGAGAAACTTACAGAGCAACCTACGTATTTAGGTCGATTTCAGGTTAAGTCGATGTCAGAAGTCGATGTCGAGACAGGTGGTCGATGTCGAATGCATCTGTCTATGTCGAGGAAGAAGGTGAAGTTGAGGGTCACCTGGGTGTGGTCAATATCGAGTAGCATGCTTGATATCGAGTGCAGTGGGGTGCTATTGATTGATCGATCTCGATCTCAGGAAGTGGCTCAACCCTAGGCTGTCGATTTTGACTGGCCTAGTCGATTTTGAGTGCCTCTGCAGTAGCTCCTCTTCTTCTTCGTCATTCCTTTTACTTTGTAACCTGAAATTCTCGTTAGTGCATAATAGATAAAGCCACAATATATCAAAGTTTCAGAATCCAAAATCCAAAATTTAAAACCTAAAAACCCTTAAGCGGAAATTTAAAAGGTTTAGGTACAAGCTCTAGATTTTATAGTCGCTAGGCCGACTTCTTCCACGCTTCTATCCAAAGTGGCACATGTAGGCACCATATCGCTCTCATGTCCTCTTCAGGGCCTTTGAGCTCTACTTTGAATATCGTCCCTTTCTTGTCTTTGAGTTTCAATCTTCCTGGATAGACCTTATAGATTGTCATTAGGCTTCCTTTCCTTCCATCCTTTCTTTTGCATCCAAGGGCGTTGCATTCCTCCATAAGCACCTTGTCGCCTGCCTTGTATTTGCTTATTGGCTTACCTACCATGTTAGTAAGGCATACAAACAAGGATACTCGCTTCATAGGGATATTAAAGTTTATCTCTAAGGATGAAGGATCTTTACCTGGACTTACCTTCGAGTCCGTTTTGCTCTCAGGGGTTACTCGACATCGAGTAAGGGGGTCGATATCGAGTTCCTTCTTCTCTGAATGTACAGTCAATGGAGGCAGGTCGAGAAGGGGGAGTTGATCTCGAGTGGGTACAGTCGATATCGACTGGCCCTGGTCGATCTCGAGTTCTCTGTTGGCGTCGACCACATACTTAGCTTCTGGCACTCGATTTGGCTCCAGTGTACTCGATATCGACTGGGTTGTGTCGACATCGAGTGCTTTTGCAGGCTCTTCTTCGTCATTGACTTGGTGCCAAATTTCCAAAAGCTCCTCCATTTGGGCCTCCATTGCCCTCTCCTCTAGCTCTTCGTCGGTCAAGGCTCTCTCCGTTGGTTCATCACAAGGGATAACTCTCCCTATCGCATGCATTGCCTTGACCTCCATTTGATTTACCTCCTTCATTGAGAGTTGAAGGAGAAGACAATGACTTCATTGCCAATGGTGAATGACAATAATCCCTTCCGTACGCTGATATTGGCGTCGGCCGTAGCTAGAAATGGCCTCCCTAAGATAATTGGGCAAGTAGGATCCTCTGCCATATCTAGCACAATAAAGTCAGTGCGTACAAAGAACTTACCCACCTTCATTGGGACATCATCGATGATGCATGTGGGCCTTACAAAGTTGTTATCGGCCATGTATAGCTTCATATCTACTGGTTCCAAGGCTCCAATATTGACCTTTGACCATATGGACAAAGGCATGAGGCTCACGCTAGTCCCTAGGTCGCACAAAGCCTTGTAGTGATGTTGGCCAAGCCCAATAGTGATGGCGAATCTACCAGGATCACTCCTCTTCTCTAGGTAGTCCACCTTGCTGCACTCCTCTGCAATCTCAGCAATTGATCGCTTCTTGCTCAATATGTCCTTAAGGAACCGGATGTAGGATGGCATCTCATGCAGGGCCTCCGTGAATGGTATAGTAACATTAAGGCCTTGGAGGACCTTCACAAAGCGTTGGAACGGCATCTCATGCAGGGTCCCTTGAAGATTTGGAGGGATAAAGCAATGGCTTCTTCTTTGATGGAGCGGGATTGGCCCGAGGTGGTGCTGATGAAGGGTCGACATTGACTGGGGGTGTCGATATCGACTGCTGTGGTCGATCTCGGGGGCACCTGGACAGGGTCGACATCGAGTGGGTCAATCGATATCGACTGGGGGTGTCGATATCAACTGGCTCTTCAGTGATTTTCTCCGATGGCTCTGTTTCATCATTGTTGAGTTGAATTTCCTTGCCATTCCGTAAGCATATGGCGGCAATATGGCCCGATGGTTACCCCTTTGGATTGGCCTGTGGTTGGCCTGGCAGCCCTCCGGGTTGTCGTGGAATAAATGTCGCCAATTGACCCAGTTGGGTCTCAACGCTCTTCTTCCATGTGTCAATTTCACCAAGCCTAGAGTTGATGACATGTGGTGATGTTTGGATGGAATTATTAGATTACTTTGTCTCCGCTTGGTTTCACATCATCTCATCTAGGATGAGTTGTATATCATCCCTCTTTTCTCTTTCAGGATGGCCAGGTGCTCTGTATGGCGGGGGTTGCTAATATTGTTGATACTGGGGTTGTTGATAACCCCAATTCCCTTGGTTGCCTCCATAGTTGGGCCCCCGTGCATACTTGACTTCGTCGTGGGTCTCCGCCTATTGAACTTGCTCCGTGTAGGGATAAGCCATCGTGTTGTGTTTCTGTGACCCACATTCTAAACAAGCTTGGTTGTTAGTAAGAAACCTAACTTGTTTTTGAAGACGCTTTACCTGGTCTTTCATGAACTGGTCCTTCACCTCAGGATCCACCTCTTTGGAAGGCTCATATAGTGGCATGGATGGGGTTGGCCTCGCATCGAAAGCTGCATGAGTCCCATAGGTGTTGTCGAACTCCACTAGCTTTTCAATCATCTCTCAGGCTTGAGTAGGTGTAAGCTCTAGGTAGCGATAGGTGGTATAGATGTTGATCCGCTCTCTAGTAGGCACATCCAGGGCATTGTAGATGATCTCCTGGATGACATATGGCGGTTTCCCATGAGTAAGGCAGGACCTCAGCAAATCCTTGTAGCGCTCCCAGACTTGCGCTAGCGTCTCCCCTGGTCTCTTCTTGTAGGACAGATTTTCTGGCGAATTTGCGCCGTCTTTGATGGTGGAAAGAACTTGTTGAGGAAGATGTCCTTAAGTTCTGCCCAGGTGCTGATAGATCGTGACGGCAAGCTCTCCAACCAATGTGGCACCTTTCCTGCAAGAGACCATGGAAAATCTTTTAGGTGCACATATTCAAGATTGACATTGTCAACAATGGTGTCGCATAGATCAATATAAGTAACTATGTACGACATAGGGCATTCGGAGCCCTTTCTCTCAAAAGCATGTCTCCTAATCTCCGCAATAAAAGTTGTTTTAATTTCAAAAGCAACATTAGGGAGAACAATAGGAGACTCAGGCAACGCCACGGTGGGGTGCATATATTCTTTCGCATTCTGTGGGATCTGGCATAGTTGCTCCTGGGCTTCTCGGTGAGCTTGGGCTTCTTGTTCGTAGCGAGCGACCAATCTTTGTTGTGCCTGGTTATGTTGAGTGCGCTCGGTTTTGAACCCCTCTACTTGCTTCCTAAGCCTTTCAAGCTCTTGTTGCATTGTTTCCTCGTTAGCCATGATCCTCTTAGCATGTTCTTGTAGACGAAGGAAGCGTTCCAGATCGTCTAAAGCTGCGAACTCAGGTGTGCAATCAGCGCTTCACATACACCTTCAAGACAACACTAGGAAAAGAAGTAAGATAGACTAAACAGGGCGCGATTGATAGCCTCCCCGGCAACGGCGCCAAAATTTGATGGTGGGAGGAAATCAAGTGTAATAAATAAAAGATAAATATCAAATCGAATCCTTGTCTATGCAAATAAATTACAAGACTTCCTCCCGCTCTAGTGGAAGGGAATCAGGATTGATAGATGAGGAGGCGGGTCAGCGATGCCTGGATAGTCTTTAAAGTTTCTGCACAAGTCGACCAGTAGCCTCAATATCGAGAGGGGATGTCGATATCGACAAGGGCAGTCAATTCCTAGTGAGTGATGTCGATCTGTGAAGAACCTGTAAAGAAGAGAAAATAACAAAAGCACTCGATATCGACTAAGGAGGTCGAAATCGTGTAAGTCAATAGTTCCTGTCGACTTAGAAGACCGTCGACGTAGGGTTTGCGCGATGCTAGTGGTCGATATTGACTATATAGGTCGAAATCGAGTTCTCTCACAGACGATGTCGAGTGCAGAAAATAAAGTAAAGAAAGAAAAAGAAAATAAAGACAACAATTTTTTTTTGGGTTTTTCTTCAATAAACTAAAAAGCTCCTAGGATAGGGATTTACCACGACGATAACCATGCACGTATTATGACTTAATTCACATAAAAGATTTAGTTTTTCTCAAAATCAATTAGGAATATAGAGGCTTTCGCATAAAAACCTAATTGTTTCTACCATTTCATAATTAGGGTTTAGTCAACTTCCGCAGGAAAAACGTAATTACTATCCAAATTCACATGTATAATCCACTTTCGCTTCATTTAAGGTAAATAAGGAATGATTCTAAACTCGCATAAAGGATTGAGCGCAAGGTAGAAGAAGAGATTGCATAATCAAATTGAGAATAAAGCGTACTTACATGGCTACCGTCAGGCTCATCCCGATCCTAGAAGTAGGACGACTACTCGCTCTTCATCGCAATAAACACCATTGATGTAAAGAAGAAAACTTGCATTAAATAAACCTTCAAAGCTTTACAACTCAACACCGGCTTTTGCAAACGTCAAACCCTAAAGCTTCTCTAAACTCTAAACTCTATTGTGTATTGTATCTTGTGTGTTGGAATCGATAAAAGACCAGCCCCTAGGGCTTTATTTATAGCCTACTAATCCTTGCTAGCCAAGCAAAGTAGTTCTAATCCTACTAAAACTTCTATCTATAATTTTGTCCCAAACAAATAGGATAAATCTTTATTAAAGTAAATAACTAAATAACTAATAAATATCTTAGGGTAAAAGGGCAATAACCCTTAAGACATAATCCATGTTGAATTCCCTAAATAGAAGATAAAAACATTGCTTAATTATAGATCTTGCAATTCGTGTCTCAAAAAGCGCGTCCAATCCGTATTGAATTCCACTCGATATCGACCAGGTAAGTCAATACCGAGGTCTCTCTTTTGGCTCGACACACTTCATTTCACTCGATCTCGGTGGCCATGTCGATGTCAACACCTTCACTCGATGTCGAGTGGTCTTCAGTGATTCTTTGTGGTTTTTCTCGACGCTCAGAGTCTACGTCGAGTTCTTCAGTCGATATCGACCAGATAGGTCGAGATCGACCTCCTTTTCTGCTTCACTTGGCTTCTTTATTTTGACTCTGATTCCGCTCAAAATTCCTACATATTTAGACGAAAACTTGTGCAGACTCTATTTCTTGCACGTTAGTTCATTCTACACAAATTTGCATTATTTTCAACCTTTACTTTAGGAATCGAATGGAATATGAAGTCAAAACATGCGAATAAAAAGACATTAAATATGTACATAAGGCTCTCCAACCATGCTAGTGCTTTCCCTGCAAGAGACCAACGAAAAGCCTTTAGTTTTACATATTCAAGGCTTTGTCCATAAGCAATAATATCACACAAATCAAGGAATGTCTTAATATGCTCTAGAGGATAATCATTAGGTTTTCCCTCAAATTGATTTCGCCTAATTTCAG
Organism: Persicaria maculosa; assembly: GCA_963922045.1. NCBI lineage: Eukaryota > Viridiplantae > Streptophyta > Magnoliopsida > Caryophyllales > Polygonaceae > Persicaria > Persicaria maculosa. The sequence continues at coordinate 16,108,795 of OY998257.1, read as the reverse complement.
TTAAGAAGCTAGGTTTAATTTCAAAATTAGAGTGATGGATAAGAATGGCCGATTCAGGCAGTGTGAGCACAAGGTGCATGTATTACTTGGCGTTCTGAGGGAGGGCATTGATTTGGGCTTCATATCGCCTCCTTGCTTCCTCCTCCATGTCACCACGCTCTCTTTGTGCCGCCTCTCTAGCGGTGAAGTCCTGGACTTGCTTACTTAAACTCTCAATCTGTTGAGCCTGGGTCTCTTGGTCTGCCATGATTCTCTGTACTCTAGACCTCAGATGGAGATAATGTTCAGGGATCTTCTACTCCTTTGAATTCAGGCATGCGATCATCGCATGCACCTGCAAAGCAAAACTCAAAGGAAGACGTGAAAAAGACTACTAGGGCACGATTGATCGCTTCCCCGGCAACGGTGCTAATTTGACGAAGGAGGAAATTGAGTCTAATATATATGAGATATAAATCAAACCGAATCCTAGTCTATGCAAATGAAATACAAGACTTCCTCCCGCTGTAGTGGTAGGGAGTCAGGATCGATCCACAAGTAAGCGTGTCAGCGGGATCCTAGATAGTCCTGAAAGTTCACGTCTGTATCAACCAGAAGCCTCGATCTCGAGTAGTTCACTCGACGTCGACAGGGGTTGTCGATTTCTACTGCAACAAAAGACTTGCAGAGATAAAAACAAGCAGTCGATATTGACCAGAGGTGTCGATATCGAGTATCAGTAGCGACGTCGACCCACTTAAAAGACTGTCGGTCGATCTCAGGTTGAGATAGTGACTCGACATCGAGCTCAGATGCAGGCAGAATAGGCGTCGACACAGAAGACCATCGACGTAGACTAGGTGTGTCGATATCGACCTGTTGGGTCAATCTCGAGTGGTTCCTGCAGTGGTTAGTGTCGGCAAAGATGGCCAAAGACAATAGAAATGTAATATGAATATGGACAGAAATAAGCACGATTTAAGATGAATAAAACTATATAAAAAGGCAACTCCTAAGGCTAGGGTTTACCACAACGTTAACCAAAACATGCATAAGGTATATAAGATGGACAATTGCGCTATCTCACCTGAGGGACAAGCTTTCGCCGTACACCAATGATTAGGAATACTCTCGTAAATGAAACTAATTGTCTCTACCAATTTTATAACTATAACTCAAGTTGTTAACATCAATCCCTTTTCTTGCGATAAGGACTAAACATAGAATCGTAGGATATGATCAAGACACAACGATATCAACATCAAGTACTTACCTCAGGCACGCATGGATAACATCGGGCTCACCCCGACCCTAGAAGCTTTGGGGAACTACTTGCGCTTCATCGCAACAAACACCATGATTGGAAATAAAAGAACTTGCATTAAACCTTCGAAACTTTACAACTCAACGCCGGCTTTTGCAAACGCCAAACCTTAAAGCTTCTCCTACTCTCTAACTCTATTGATTGTTATGTTGTGTGATGGAATTTCTTAAAAACCAGCCCCCTAGGGCTTTATTTATAGCCTACTAATCCTTGCTAGCCAAGGAAAGTAGTTCTAATCCTACTAAAACTCCTATTTAAAATTCTATCCCAAAACAATTGGGATGAAACATTATTATGGTAAATATAAAATATCCTACGGTAAAAAGGAAAGTTCCCTAGGACATAATCTATATAAATAGATATGATAAACCGTGGCTTTTGTGGATTGATCTTCAAATCCACGTCTCAAAATCGCGTCCAATCTGTGTCAACTTCTACTCGATATGGACCTGGTCACCCGATATCGAGTGCTTCATTTTGGCTCGATCTGTCTTGGTTCCACTCGATTTCTGGTGGCCAGTCGATGTCAAGGTCTCCACTTGATCTGTAGTCATGTCGAGTGCCTCCAGTAGGTTTGTGTGGTCTTGTATCGATGCTCAGCGTCTACATCGATGTGTTTAGCCGATCTCGACCTGTCTGGTCGATATCGACCTCTTCTTTGCTTCACTTGGCTTTCTCGTTTCGACTCCGATTCCGCTCCAATTCCTACACATTTAGACAAAAACTTGTGCATACTCTATTTCTTGCACGTTAGCTCATTCTACACAAATTTGCATTATTCTTAACCTTTACTTTAGGAATCGAATGGAATATGAATTCAAAATATGCAAATAAAAGGACTATAAATATGTACATCACCGCGCTCAATCCTTCATGAGAATTTAGGATCATTTCTAATTTACCTTATATGAAGCGAAAGTGGATTATATATGTGAATCTAGACAGTAATTAGATTTTGCCTTCGAAATTTGATCAAACCCTAATTATGAAAAGGATAGAAACAATTAGATTTTTATGCAAAAGTCTCTATATTCCTAATTGGTGATGATAAAAGCATGATCTTTTATGTGGTTTAAGTAATAATGCATGCATGGTTATTATCGGGGTGAATCCTTACCTTACGAGTTTTTAGTTATATTAAAGAAAAACCTAAAAAAAATAATCTGTTTTTATTTTATTTCTTCATTTTGTCTTCGTTTTATTTTCTGTTTACTGTCTGTGAAACAACTCGAGATCGACCACCTGACTCGATATCGAGTACACTGCATCGGACGAGAGCAAGTCGACGGTCTTCTGAGTCAACTGAAAAGCACTGATCTACTCGACATCGACATACCTAGTCGATATCGAGTGCCTTTGTCTTCTTTGCAGGTTTCATAGATCGACAGGTATCACTAGGAATCAACAGCCCCTGTCGATATCGACCTATCAACTCGATATCGAGGCTTCTGGTCGACACAGCGTAGGATTTCATAAAGAGTATTCAGGAACCACTGACTCGCCTCCTCGAGGATCGATCCTGATTCTCTACTGCTACAACAGGAGGGAGTCTTGAATTTATTTGCTACGGAAGGAATTGGTTCAAAGTTATATCTTTTATTTACATATCTAGATTCCCCTCCTAACAGTGTAAGAGGCTCGAAACAAGTTAAAACAGGGAGAAATGAGCACTATTGTGTTGTGTCGATACCCGTAGGTAGTCAAGAAAAGAAGAAGGAAAGCAGCTGTTGAGCACCATCGGTAATTCTGCCGAGTCGAAGATGCAAGCGAAGAAAAGAACGCCTACTGAGTCGGTAGCTACTCCTATCGAGTTGGCACAGGACCCGCGCAATGCGGAGGTGTGCGGAAGATTAAGTTTCCTAATTTAATTGTATACAATTAATATTTTATTATTATTTTTATTTTTATTATTATCCTATTAGTATAAATAAGACATTTAGGATTTAGATCCTAAGGGGAACGTTTAGAGAGAGGTTGGACGACAGGTAGGAGGGGGCGAAAGCCGCTCTTTGACTTGAGATGTTCGTTTGGAGTTTGAAGACAAAGTTTGAGACGATTTTTGGAGTTTATTCAAGGTGTTTTCTATTCTTATGTCTTTTGCTTATGATTTTGATGACAATGTGTGAATAGTTTCTCTCTTTTCTAGGGTTGGGGTGATCCCAACGATGGTTGTGTGTGTTTATTGTTGATGAATTGTTGATTAGAAACCTCTATCATTATAATTTGATCTTGGTGTGCTTAAATTCTTGGGCGAAAGTCTACGAACAATTTTGATTTGCAATTCCAACCAAAAGAGATGATTGTTGATTAGATATATGTTTTAGGGGTTGAAACGAGAGTGAATTTCCTAAATAGAACAACCAAGATTGAGTGGTTAGTTGGAGAAGCAAAAACAGATTCGATTAATTGGTAGGTTTAACGAAAATTGAATCTATATATATTTGATAAAGACTGCGTTTTTAGCAATTTGTTGATAATCCGTGCATATGATTGTTGTTATGGTGATCCTGGGCTCTGGATTTCTCTTTTGATATTAACTAAAAAACCCATTCTTTTACTCTGCAACTTTACTGAAACCTAATATTCTAAATCTTCTGCTGAAACTTTGCCTATGATTAATAGAAACAGTATTGACAATCTCCATGTGGACGAACCTGACTCTCCTATACTATAGCAGGGTCTTGATTATAAATTCATTTGATTTATTAGGAAACCCTTTCAACACCATCCTACATTCATATTTAGGGCTCGTTTGTTTGCAGGAAGGGAAAGGAAAGTAAAGGAATCATTTTAAGAGAAAGGAAAGGGAAGGGAAATGGTTAAACTCCAATTTTGCTTGGTTGATTTAAGAGATGAATAATTTCTTTCTTCATTACCTTTTCAAGTATTTGTTTGATTAAAGGAAGGGAAAGAAGACAATCAATAAGATCTTTGTATTTTTTATCGTTTCATAAAGGTATTGCAAAATCATATAAGAAAAATGAACAAATATAGAAAGACTGTCATATGAAATCATCTATATTGTTCAATTTAAACGGTCACTTTTATACTTGAAGTAGACATCGTTTCACTTGTCAACCCATATACTTTAATCCAAAACACATGTTCTAAGCACTTCCAACAAAAGAGAAAATAAAAGAAACCCCACCAATGATCAGTAGTCAATACACCACTTCGCAGTAAAAGAAAGTTGCAACCACGTTCCATGCGACAAAAAGAAGATAAATATTGAAGAAAGTTACAACCAGTGACATGTAGACAATGTTCTAAAAATCGCGCCTAGGCACCGCCTAGGCGCCACCTAGGCGCTAGGCGGGAGGGGACCTAGGAATGTTTAAGCCTAGGCGGCCCTCTAGGTGGAAATATGTCTAGGCACCGCCTAGGCGCCGCCTAGTCCCGCCTAGCCCGACGATTATTTAATTTTAGCTTTTGGGCATGTGATTAGTCAAATTAGGGTTTTTTTATCCTCTAAGTCGAGATATATTTGCTTTTGATTCAAACCTATGGTTTTGAATTTAGGAGTTTTAGAGTCGTTAGTCGGACGCATACTTTTGTGTTTATTTACTTAAATGTTAGTTAAGCACCGTAAATTTGGGTTTATTAGTGATATTATGGATTATTATTACATAATATGAATCATTGACATGTTTTATACGTTAAAAGATGAGGAAATAATCAAGTTTGTTCTAAATCCGCCTAGGCGCCGCCTAGGCACCCGCCTAGCAGCCTAGGCACTAGGCGGTCACCCGCCGCCTAGCGGCCGCCTAGCGCCTTTTAGAACATTGAATGTAGAACACCTACTTAGCAATGAGTACCCAATAACTTTTCATTAACCAATGTCAATTCCTCTTCTTGAGGAGGTCAGCCACATATTGCTTTCTCGAAATATTATTGGCTTGAAAGAATACACGAAGTTTGTAGGCCAGTTTCAACTATGTGGGTGTGATTTTTAATCATCATTCAAGATATTTACAATAAGGTTTTGATATTTACAGTAATTTTGCAAAACTCCAAGATCACATGAATATGAGACCATATCGATGACAGCTAACATGAGAAAAAGTGCATAGCCCAATTAACTATTAGGCAATCAAGATATGATTAATCACAGTAATTTTTCATTGGTCTATCACAATGGAAATTTTAGAAATACATCTATGTTGCCAGCAAGGAGAAACTTATAAAATCACCAGAAATATACAAATACACAAACAAAACACAAAAGCACCACTTCCGTGCAACAAATTGCCAGCAAGCAGAGAGAGGACAAACAGAACCAACAATTGTTACAATATCTATACGCATATGAGAGCTCCAACTCGTCCCTATTTGCAATTCATAAAAAATGAACAGCAGAGAGAGGGGACTTACGAAGAAGGAGCAGCTTGCGATGTGGAGCCGAAACAATTTCTTTTATACGATATCAGCTTCACGGGAGAGAAGTGCATAAACCTGCAGCAGGCAACTCGAGAAGGTAAGAATTTGTGATGAATTAGGGTTTCGTTCGAACAATCGAGCAAATCGAGAGATGGAGTAGAAGAAGAACGTACTTGTCAACGCTTCAAATTCGCCATAGGAGTGAAGAATTGGAGAGATTGGGAGAGAAGGAGATCACGTGTTGCTGTGTCAGAAGAGAGGAGATCGTGAGCTCTGTGTTGCTGTGTTGGGAGAGAGAAAGAGTTGGGGAGAGAAAGAGTCGAGTAAACGGTAAACCCCTACTTTCGGAGGGTAATAGATTGGGTAAAGTGATTGGGGTCCGAAAAGTAATCATTCTTTTATAAATATTAAACAAACAAGCCCAAATAGAAACGGATTGTATCATTCCTTTGTTGGCCCGTTTTTTATCAAAACAAACAAGCCCTTAGTAAACTCATCATGCTTTTCTTTCAATATTCTAAAATTTTACGCCTATTCCTTATCCCATCAAAGTTTACCTTAAAACATGTCTCACTTATGGGCTCTAGCTGAAGTTCTCTTTGGTTTGGTCTATAATTTGACATAATACTTACTCCATATCTTTCTTTCCTTTCTAGGAATTCTCTTGGTTTCATTCGAGGTCTTTGATTACTAGTCGATCCATGTTTGTATTGTCTATTGTTTCTTCTTGCCTTATTTTGCTCCTCTGGTTCATTTGTGCTCTTTTTTCCTAGAATCTCATTTAATTTTTGTTGCTATATCTTTAAGTTTAATGGATTCAGGTTCATTTGTGCTCGTCATTTTGCTCCTCCGGTTCATTTGTGCTCCTCTGCCTCATTTTGCTCCTCTGGTATGGTATTTATATCTTTGAGTGTAAGCAATCCCATCGGTTGATATACTGCTTCTTAAATAGAATTTTTTCAGACTCATCGTTGCTCATAATTTCTTGCTCTACTAGGTTTGTCTATAATTTCTTGCTTTATATATTATAATTGATAATGTCGTTACATTTCTTGTAGCGAACCTGGTTCATCTAAACTAATTATCAAATAACTAACTTGTTGTTGCAGTGGAATCTGCTTCATTTTTAAAGTCTTGTCCTTCTTCTTTCTTATCAAATTCTTTTTTCTTTTATGATTTATCTAATTTAGTAGTAACTTTTTTTTTGTTTTCTGACAAGGATAACTATAATTACAAGGACGAGGCTTTTTACCTTCACTCAATATCTTAATGTTTACCTGATGACTTATCTCGTTGAATGCTTTAAGATTGGTGGAGTGGTAGCTAGAGATCGTTTGTCTCTTTTACAGTTTTTACTAGGATTTCACTATAACTCTTAATTAAACCTTCAATCCCCTTGATTTCTAATTTTAAAATCTCTTAGTTCATCTGAGATGGTGTTTAGAATTGCTCCATAATGTCTGTCGTCCCTATATATCCAAATGTGGTACATGAGGATAAGTTTTAAGGGGCATGCAATTTATCGACATCTCCAGATTGACTCAATTAGGATTTATTTTTACTTAACTAGGCTCTTATACCAAATTACATGACCAACTTTCTAATTATAATATGTAAAGGCATATATAATATATAACTAAACATGTAGCAATTCAGGATATTAATGTAAATTACAAAAAGAAAAGGTGATTGTTTATAATTTTTGCTTTTTATGGGAAATTATAAAAGATAAATAGGGTGTTAGTGAATATTTTGATAAATAGTTTCAAACCATAAATATTTTTGTAATTATTTTTTATCGGTCCGGATAAATACACCACAAATCTTGCACGTCTTTTTCGACGTGCAAGATTGAGATGAGTTAATTAATTAGAAAAGAGTGCTAATTAAATAAAAAAGCTTGCACGTTGAATTGGACGTGCAATTAAAGAAGAGGATTTGCGGTGTATCTAACAACACCCTTTTTTATTTTGTGAATATTTTAATTAAGCAGTATGCCCTTATTTAGTTTTTGTAAAAGGAGACTTCTTTTCACCTCGCCTTATTTATTTATTTTTGTAAAAGGAGACTTCATCTTCACCTTCGCCTTGCCTAGTTGTCTTGTAACCTATAGCTCTAACTTGGCAACTTGCCTCATGAATGTTGGCCAATTCAATCACCAGTAGGATATAAGATGAGGAGTTTAATTAACTAGCTGATTACAAACAAATTAAAGAAAGAAAAAAAAATAGAGTAGAGTACAATCTCTCTTGATCTCGATGGCACTCGTGAGCGTCAAATTAGCTGGGGGCGGAGTCACACATTTATGGGAGAGGCGCAAAATGAAGAAACGGGATGAGGAGATCGAACAAGAGAGGAAGAGGGAGAGGCAGATGGAACTACAAAGCTTCGAAATGCTCCGAAATCAGAGGAACACTATACATCACTTCACCCATCCTCATCCACTGCGCAAGGTTCACTTGTCCCGCACCTTCATATGCGGTAGCTGCCACGTGTCCAGCGCCTCTGGCTGGGCGTACTCCTGCGAGGAAGCTGGCTGCAACTACTTCCTGCACGAGGTTTGCTCCGGTGATCCGGTGAATCTCAAGCCAGTCATGGGCGCTGCCGCTGCTGGTGGACAAGCTCATCCTCCCCACATCGGCGCCTCCAGCAGCTTTACCACGTTTGCCCACAAGGACCATCCGGTGAAGGATGTCTACTCTAATGTAGAGTTTCAGTGTGACCATTGCTTCACCAATGGCAAAGGGAGACGCTACAAATGCGAGCCTTGCGACATCCACCTTCACCCAGTGTGCGGAAAACACCCCACGAGACTCTCTACCTTCCTCCACCCGCAGCATGAGCTCGAATTCCACACTAAGAAACGGTTCAGGCGCTGCAAGATCTGCAATCATTCTCTTAAGGCTGGCCAGAAAGGACTCAATCTAAAGGTTTACGGGTACGTATATTTACTACTCCCTCCGTTCGGCAAAACTTGTCATTTTAGCTTATTTTACAAGTTTTAAGGCAAACAACAAATGTACTAATTTACCCTCAATTATTACCCTCCTTTTTTACTTTATCGAAAACTACAACTAACAAACCATCAATCATATCAAGGGCATTTTTGTAAAGTGATGGGCAAAATACCTACAATGACAAATTTTTTTGAACAAAAATAACACTCTAAAATGACAAGTTTTGCCGAACGGATAGAGTATATTTTAGCTTATAACAACAAACTTGTAAATCCCACTCAAAGCAGGGTCTAGGTTGTCGCAATGTGTATAATGCTGACTACGTACCGGTACGTGTCCATTGTGCAGTTGTGAGGAGTGCAAGTTTTGGGTGCATCCAACATGCAGCCAGCTGCCACAGTACTTGTTGCATGACCTGCATCCGATGACGGAACCGGCGCTGCACCAGCTCCAGCTGAAATGGGTTGATCAATCAGCGAAGGCTACCCAGTGCGATGCCAAGTGCGGCTCAAACTGCACCACTGGATGGCAATACGTCTGCACCCACTGCCAGGTTAGATTTCACATCGAGTGCATCCTGCAACACTCCGTGCAAGACAAATCCAACAAGGGCTTGGCCACCATGATTGAGCTCTTCTCAGACCTGGCTAACGCTTCAGGTTTTGGAATCTTCGAGGTTGCAACGACTATCCTTTGCTAATCAATTGTTTTGAAATCATATAGTAGTATATATTATGTCGAGAACTGATGTTGTATTGAATCAAATTAATATTGCTTGCCTATTTTACAATATTTCCGTTTCCTGCGCATTGCATTTGGTTGCACGTACTTGTACGTAATTGTTACAACTTTGAAATTGATTGAAACACAATAATAAAATAAACTCGCTTATGCCGAGTACTAATCTATGTCGGTCTTGTGCCAACTGTTGGACATTTATAAGATCTAAACTTAAATTGTGATAACATCTAAGGAGACATATACAAAACTATATGAATCCATTAGAGTAGAGCGACAGTACGTCAGTACTGATCGAGTCGATCGAACTGGACTAAGATTAAAAAAAAAATTTAATGCGGAATCTATAAATATAAATCAATTGTATTTTCTCTCCTTATATCTCCTTTGATGAATAAGGATTTAAACTCACTCTCTCTCCTTTTATAATCTAGAAAATACATTTAAACATCTCAAGAAACTTGCACTTCTTTTACTCTTCTTAAATGAATAACTTCTTCTTCTTTATTTTGTACACTTTAATAAGAAGAATAATTCATTCCTTAACTTGAGCATATACATCGTATTTGATTCAAGCTCTAATTAACTTAATGAGGGAGAGTGAGAGCTTCTATAAATTTATATAGGCAAGAAACGGGAAGAGAGAGAGTTTTGTATGACAAACTCTCAGATTTAATGCTTTTACTCGCTATCGAACTATCACAGTTCCGACTCTTATATTAAAATGATATAAATAAACCTGAGACACACATGGTGTTAGGCTCATCTCCATTAAGCCTCTTATGTAATTCTTATATTTGGAACTTAGGGCAAAATGTATGTATATGTAATATGTACATTTCGGAGCTGGTTGTATTAGATTAAGCTTAAGCCTAATCTGATCTTAGTCCGGCCCAAAGTTGCAAGCTCAACCCACATGCTTGAACTTCTAACCGTTGATGGCTCAACGACGTCGTTTCATGTGACACGGCCGGGTTTATAAGGGTTTGCAAACCCTAAACTCGGGACAAGAGAGAGAAAGTTTGTGAGCTGCTATCTTCTTCCTTGCCTTTGAGCTCTGCTCAGGTTTTGGTTCCCTTGTGCTCTTGAGTGTAGGAAGAGCTCCCTTCATATCCACACAGAGTGACCTTGAGCTTGTGAGGTTTGAAGCTCGATTGTCCTTCGGTTCTATCTTTGTTGACTAATGTCCTAGTTGAGGTTATCGTCTTTCATTTCTCTATTTTGGTTTTGAAGTCAACTTGTTTGTAAACTGGTTTTGATCGATCAATACAAGTTTGTTTGTTGGTTTTCTGTGTTTTGAACTCTCTCTTCATCTCCATTTCAATGGTATTAGAGCCATGTTAGGGTTTACAAGTTTTCCCAATCCGTCGAAGCTTTTGGGGTTTCTCATTCTCCTTAGGCTCTGGATCTGAAAATCCTTTGCATCTGTTGAAGTTTTCGAGGATCTTCATCCTCGGCAACTCCACATTTGCGAAGGTTTCGAGTTTTCTTCAAAACTTTTTAGATCTGTTGAAGTTCTCTGCAAGTTAGTTATCCTCTTGCTCAGATCTATCGATTTGAGCGTTTTTTTTAGAACTCCGGATCTAGGGTTTTGATAATCTCAAAAGTCTCGGGTTCGTGTGCTTGGATCTAAGCCTTTGTGACTCAAATTCGAACAAAACCAGAGATATAGCAAGTAGTCACTGAAGATTTCTTTCTTTCGACGACTCCCCTACTAGTCTTTTTTGTTTTCGCTTGTGACGTTGAGAGATCCAAGCTCACAGAACCTTGTCTTTTTTAGCTTTGATCATCCATACACAGCTGAGATTCAAATCCTTAGCTTGCATGTTGTAGGATTTGAGTGCTCACTGTTTATCGGATATCTTGATTGAGATTCAAACCCTTAGGTTACAAGCTGTAGGGTTTGAGTGCTCCCTTTTAATAGATATCTACTGATTTATTTGTTGTTTTCTTAGGTACTTTTTATTCTCATGTCTGATAACTCATACCGTATCAAACCCTTCAATGGGATGACTGACTTTTCAATGTGGCAAGTCAAAAGGAAGGCTATACTGATCAAAGAAAAATGTTGGAAAACTGTCATTAATGATTATCCAACGGATATTCCTCCAGAAGCTAAAAAGGATCTAGATCTTATTGCTCACAGTGAGATCATGATTTGTATCTCTGATGAGGTTGCAAGACAGGTAGTAGACTTTGATACCTTCATAGATTTATGAAGGAAATTACAAGAACTTTATGAGGTAAAAACTCTATCTAGTAGAATCTCTTTGTTGTGTCACATCTTTACCTTTAAAATGGATGTCTTTGCATCTCTTGATGATAATTTTGATAAATTCTTGCGTATGATACAAGAACTTGAAAGATGTGATGATAAAATTGATGACACTCTCCAAGCTGTTATTTTGTTGAATGCTTTGCCTTCTCAATTTGATATGCTTAAAGCTGTTATTCAGTTTAGTAATGAGACCATGACTAATAAAAGGATAGTTGAGGATATTACACGAAAAAATGAGATTGTTAAGGAGTTTAAGATTAAAGGTGATAAATTTGAAAAACCTAACTCCAAACCTGATGTGCTATTTATAAAAGGTGGCAACAAAACAGAAAAAGAAGCAAGAAAAAGGATAAAGATAAAATTTCTGAAACTGGAAAAAAGAAATGTACTTATTGCAAGGAAAACAACCATCTTATTGCTGATTGTTATAAGAAAAGGGAAGATGATCAAAAGAAATTGCAAAAATGGTACTTCTATTGTGATTGAGTCTGGCTTGTTTTATTTTGATGAGTTGCTTATGGTTGCTTGAATTGTGATGATTCATCTAATTCTTGGTTGCTTGATTCTGGTTGTACAATGCATGTTACTCCTCATAAGCATTACTTTGATTATCTTGATGAATCTGTTGGTGGCTTCATTAGACTTGGTGATCATTCTGAACTTGCTACTAGGGGTATAGGCAACATTCCTTTTAAGATGCATGATGGGGTGGTTAGGGTCCTTTAAAAGGTTAGGTGGGTACCTGATATGAAGAGAAATTTACTGTCTAAATCTATGTTTGATGACCTTGACTATGATATTAACATTAAAAGGGGAATTAGAACTGTTTCTAGGAATGGCAAAATTCTCATCAAAAGTATTAAGAAGCATGGTCTTTATCATATCATTGGAAATCCTGTGATGCATAACATGTCCTTATATGTTGATTCTTCTGTTGCATCCATGACTATGAATGACACTTTGATTTGACATGCTATATTATGACATATAGGGAACAAAGGTCTATAGTATCTATTTAAATAAGGACTCTTTGAAGGCAAACCCTCTTATTTGAAAAACTGTGAGAGTTGCATTTTTGGTAAACATGCTAAAGAATGTTTTAAGAAATCAGATTTTGTTTCTAAGAGGCCTTTAGATTATGTGCATGCAGATCTATGGGAACCTGCCTAGGTTGATACTATTAATGGAAGGAAGTACTTCCTTTCACTAATAGATCACCATTCCATGAAGGTTTGGGTGCACCTTCTAAAGGCTAAAAGTGACACATTTGAAACTTTTTAAGATTTGGAAAACTAAAACAGAGGGTCAAACTACTTTCAAATTGAGATACCTTATAGCAGATAATGGACTTGAGTTCTGTAACAAATTGTTTGATGATTTCTGCAATGAGCATGGCATTATAAGGCATCTTAGTGTTCCAGTCACCCCCAATAGAATGGGACAGCTGAGCAAATGAATAGGACACTGCTTGAAAAAGCCAGGTGTATACTCATTAGCTCTGGCATGAAACCATCTATGTGGGGGGAAGTTGTAACCACTTCTGCTTATTTGATCAACAGATCACCCTCAGCTACAATTGGTTCAAGACCCCTTATGAGATGTGGTCTGGAACTAAGCCAAATCTCTCACACTTGAGGCCTTTTGGATGCACTGCCTATGCTCATTAGAGCATAGACAGGTGGGGCTTCTGACAGTGAATTTGACTCTAGAATCTCTCATGAGTCCTCTGACTCTAATTCCAGCAATAGCAACGGCACAAATGATTAGAATATTGAGCACCATGGCTCAAACTCAAGTACTAAAGAAGTACCTCACCAATCCGTTGGGGGGTAAGCTCATCTACAACCCCTTCTGCTTCTCAACACCATTCTTCTACTTCTACCCCTTCTTCTGATGATGATGATGATGAATTTGTTGATCCTCTTGCTGATGTTGATGATTCTTTGTCTAATGCTTCTTCTAAAACTAATCATCAGCATGATAATTTTGATGAAGTACCTGACTTGACCAACTATCAGTTAACAAGAGATAGATCACCTAGGGTTAAAATTCCAAATAGGAAATATTTTGATAATGAGGTAGATCTGGCTTTTGTGGTTGCTGAGGTTGTTGATGCTTATACTCCTGAATTGTTTGAACATGCTATGAAATGTGTTAATTCTGATAAATAGTTGCTTGCTATGAAACAGGAAATAAACTCCATAATGACCAATAAACCCTGGATTCTTGTTCCTAAACCAAACAAGGACATGTTAATTGGTTGTAAATGGGTTTATAAACTAAAAAATAGTGTGAAGCCAGGTGGCCAACCTAGCTACAAGGCAAGGTTGGTAGCCAAGGGCTTTACATAGAAACCCGGGATTGATTACAATGATATCTTTGCACATGTTGTTAAGTATAAAACTCTGAGATTGTTGCTTGCTGTTTCAGTTGTTTATGATTATGAAATTGAGAAAATGGATGTTAAAACTGCCTTCCTTCATGGTGATTTAGATGAACAAATCTATATGAGACAACCTAAAGGATTTGAGGACAAGTCTAAACCTGATCATGTTTGCTTGCTTAAGAAATCTTTGATGGTTTGAAACAGTCCCCTAGGCATTGGAACAAAAAATTTGATAATTGCATGATCAAACTTGGCTTTAAAATCAGAAGTTATGATCTATGTTTATACTTGCTTGTTGCTAAATCTGTGCCTCCCTTGTATGTCTTGTTGTCTTGTTGTATGTTGATGATATTCTCATTATCTGCAAGTCCAAGGCAAAAATATATGATGTTAAGGCTTCACTTCAGAAATCATTTGACATGAAGGATCTAGGCCCAACTCAAAAAATTCTTGGCATAAAGATTTCTAGAGATAGAGCAAAACATAAAATATTTTTGTCACAAAAGGACTATCTCATGAAGGTCCGTGAGAGGTTTCATTTCTCAAATGTCAAGCCTGCTCCTATATCCTTTGGAGGGCACTTTGATCTCATAGGATCTGCGGTGCCACTAAGGAAGGAGGAGGAAGACTGCATGAGAAATGTGCCTTATGATGCTGCAGTGGGATCTGTTATGTATGCAATGATTTGTACTAGACCTGACCTTGCCTTTGTAGTAAGTTTACTCAGCAGGTACATGTCCAATCCCTTAGAGAAACACTAGACAATCATGAAGTTTCTTTTGAGATACATTGTAGGAACACTGGACATTTGTCTGGTCTATGGTTTGCACACTTCTCCCTCTAAGCTCTTTGGTTTTGTGGACTCTGACTATGTAAGCAACAAAGACAACAGGAAGTCTACCCCCTCTTTTATGTATACCTAGTGTGGGAATAGCATCTCTTGGAAAGCACTGTTGTAGCCAATTGTTGCTCTCTCATCCACTGAGGCAGAGTACATTGCTGCAACTGAAGCTTCCAAGGAAGCAATCTGGCTTCAGAAGATAATCAAGGAGGTGGAAAGGAAACCTTGTAAGGATATGTTACAGATGGACGGTCAAAGTGCACTCTACCAGTGCAAAGATCCTGTCAACCATGAAAGGAATAAGCATGTTGACGTTAGATACCATTTCATTCGTGTTTTGGTAGCTAAAAATCTCATTCTTGTCAAAAAGATTGATGATAAAATCAACCCTGCAGATTTTGGTACTAAGATTATAACCACTGATAAGTTTATCTTTTGCAGGGAGTTCCTGCACTTGATCAAGCCCAACTGATGCTGAGAAGGAGTATGTCTAGTCGATGATAGAAAAGGAGTAAACCCTGTTCACACTTGAACAAGGCAGTTTTACGATTTGTGTAAACATAGATTTAGGAGGGCAATTGTTAGGCTCATCTTCTTTAAGCCTCTTATGTAATTCTTATGTTTGGAACTTAGGGAAAAATGTGTGTATATGTAATATGTACATTCCAGAGCTGATTGTATTGGATTGGGCTTAAGCCCAATCTAATCTCAGTCCGGCCCAAAGTAGCAAGCTCAGCCCACATGCTTGAACTTCGGACTGTTGAAGGCTCAATAACGTCGTTTCATGTGGCATGGGTTTATAAGGGTTTGTATACCTTAAACTCGAGACAAGAGAGAGAAAGTTTATGAGTTGTTGTCTTCTTCCTTGCCTCTGAGCTCTGCTAGGGTTTCAGTTCCCTTGTGCTCTTGAGTGTAGGAAAAGCTCCATTCATATCCAAACACAAAGTGACCTTGAGCTTGTGAGATTTGAAGCTCGATTGTCCTTCGGTTCTATCCTTGGTGACTAGTGTCCTAGTTGGGGCTATTGTCTTTCATTTCTCTATTTTGGTTTTGAAGTCAACTTATTTGTAAACTGGTTTTGATTGATTAATAAAATTTCTGTTTTTTGGTTTTACGTGTTTTGAACTGTCTCTTCATCTCCATTACACATGGACCATATACACATTTAGAAGATATTCTTACACCAACCTCTTTTTTAATTATTACTTGATCATGGTGCCTAGAGATGACTCAAGTTGCAACACTATATATACGATGAATCAATCAAGCCATTGCTGACCACGCAGTGGAGGGATCGACTCTTGTTCAATCACGCTTGTGAATGTGTGTTTCTTGAATAACTTTTCTGTCATCCATTCAGGAAAGTTGTGAAATCAAAATAAACTAGTATTAGGCCCGGACCTTAGGCCCGGGTATTTAATATATAATGAATTTGATATTTATTATTTTAATTTTAAAGTGTATAATTTGTTGTTATATATAATTACAATTATGATGATAGATTATATAAAGTTAGTTAATAGTATGAAAATTGTATGAATACTATACTAATGATTGTTTATATTTTTGCAAAAAGTAAAAATGATATATTTATAATGGTTATTTGGAAATAAAATCGATAATCTAAAGAGGTATCTTTATAGTGAAAATAATCTAAAGAGATGATGAAAAAGAATATGAATATACTTTTAGTATAAGAATTGTTTGAATAATTGAATCACATTGTGGATTACCATTGGAGGAAAAATAATTTAAAAAGAGGGGATATATATTCATAGAAAAATGTTCTAATTGAATGAGATGTCACTAAATGGTTTGGAATTTGGATGTAGATGAAGCTAAGGGATTGGCCGAACAACTTGCAAAATTATCCTGAAGGGAGAAGATTAAGATTTTGCAAAGATAATAGTTAAAAGTTAGTCTTTGAATATGTATGAAAATAAAATATGAAAAACATTTGTTTTGAATGTGTGATAGAAAAGAAATCCACCAAAGGAAAAGAAAAGGTCAATAAGTTGGAACATTTTGTAGCATTGACAGAGGCTCACTTATCCAATGAGAAGAGCAACATTCCAAGGTCGATTAAAGTTATATTATTACTCAAAAAAGAGATTCACATCAAATACATAGTTCAAAAAATTAAGAGAACTCAGTAATAATACCACCAAATAAACACATGAAGCATGCATACTCCGACAAAAAAAAGGGCACTTTCTTTCTTCCTAAATGATGCATCTTAGAATCGTATTCAAGCACGTATGAAAATATAAGCAAAAGCATATTTCTTACAATGGCTAGAAAATATGAAAGAGACAAACCCATATCAATGTTGCCTTTCCAACCACATTTCCCTTAAGAAAGAGATCCAAAATGCAGAATTCCTACAACAATTGCAATATGACATTCATGGAAGCAGAAATAAGGCAATAACCATATCTTTGTCATAGTCGAGAGCTTGTTTTTTAGACCAAATGAATCTCAATATACAACAATTATAGGACATTGTTTGGCTTACATTATCTACGCGGAGACAAAACTCAAAACTTTTATTATTATCCTTCTTTAGGTTTTATTATAGTATAGATAATATAATTTTTATAGATTTTGGAAATCAAAATCCCATTTTTCAAATACTAAAACACCTATTCTTTAAAACTATTCAATTTAGTAAAAATAAATATTAATTTAATTCAGAAAACTAAATACTAATTTAAACAATATGAAATGAAAGAAACAACTATCATAGAGGCAAATTGAACTTGTGAATGTTGTGGTGAAGTCTCTACCATGTTACAACAAAGGACATCCATTATAATATATCATTTTTTTGTAGCAAGCAAAGATCTTATCATGTAAGATGCACGTGTCAAGGACTAGATAAGTTAACACTGAATGCAAGAAAACTTTGTTAAAGCACATGAACTTTAAATATTTGCTGATTTAATTTGATAAAAACAAAAATTATTGTATCTAAAAAGATAAAAGGAGAACAAGATTAAAAAAAAAAGTGGAGCTTAGCTTCGAATTCGCATCTTTAGCTCATTCTTATCCAGCAAACTCAGCTTGAAAAAAGAACAATCACTATAAAGCATCTACCGATATTCAACCATTAGTAACCTACAATGTTTTCTGAATGTATTCATCAGTTTTCATCAGGCCTTACTGCCTTAGGGTTCAAAACAAGACACATACTTCAGATTACATATCGACGGTGTTCCTTCATAGGTTGGTTCTAGTATGCACTTAATGAAAGCAAAGAGGATGGTTGCAAGATGGCAAACGTGTTATCTTCTTCAATTCCATGATTAACGACAAGCTCAAGACACTTAATGAAGGCATACCTTTCATAAAATTTCTGATGTTCATCTAGCTTGCATTGATAGCAAGCCTTGTATGAAGCATTCTTCAGAATTGAATGCAAACAAGAAAGAATAAGAATGAATGAATTAAGTAATGCCGCCTAATATTATACAATCAAGCATGGAGGTTACATCCAAATTGGATGCAACCTTGGTGAGCATAACCTCCCTTGACTTTTTATCAATTCTTCCTCCTGGATTAGCAATCATTGAAAGCAATGTTTCCACTTCTGCATCCAGCCTTGAAGAAGTTAGCCCGTTGATTAGTACCGAGTAAGTTGATTTATTTCGCAAACAACCACGGCTCATCATCTCCTCAAAGATTTTCATTCCCTCTTTAGGATTATTTGCCGCACAGAACCCTTGAATCAATATCTTGATTTTCTTATAAGCCTCCCCATCATGAAGTAGACTCACAACTAAATGTTAAAATATTTTTTTGATGTAGGCAGGGGAGTAAGAAGTGGTGTAGAAGATCTGCACTAGTGCAACCTCCTTCTTGCGGACTCTCTCTCGCTCAGATTACGTAAATCCCATCAAATTCTAGGTTTTTGTATTTTTTTTCTAATTTGTTTACTCCGTATTTCATTTGGGGTATTTTGGTGGGGGTACACGCGCCTATTCAAGGGAGTTAGTGTGTTTTTGTTTCTTTAATTATGAAATAGGATTAATTTCAACTGTTTATTTAACACAAATAAAAAGCCTAGATGTGTTCACAAATTTAACCCTAAGGGGTGTTTACACCATAACTGCCCTATCTCTCTCTCTCTCTATATATATATATATATATATATATATATATTATTAAATAGGATTAATTTCAACTGTTTATTTAACACAAATAAAAAGCCTAGATGTGTTCACAAATTTAACCCTAAGGGGTGTTTACACCATAACTGCCCTATCTCTCTCTCTCTATCTATATATATATATATATATATATTCGTTTATCAGCTTATATGTGTAAATGCCTTCAAGTATTAAAAAGAGAAGCTGAAAAACAACGAGAGATAGGTGACAAATAATGGGATATATGCTGACAAAAAATGACAGATGACTAAAAAAAGATAGAAAATAAGCTGACAAAGAAAAACATATATGTGACAAAGCATGACAAATAAATAATAAAGAATAAAACATATGCGTATTTCATCTGAATGCACACACAAATATTGCCATATGCCATCTCAATGTCACCATTGATGAAAGAATTTGATACAAATACTGACATAAAATCCTCAATTGTTTAAGAATTAATTCGAGTACTCTATTAATCAACAACCACCATAAATAATTTCTAACATAGATGGACGAATCGCTCCCACCGTGATGAACTCCATCATGTTGTACCACTTGCCCACCCTGCTGAACTCCATCCTAATTAATTATTTGAGTTGAGAGTAGTCCTGGGGAGGCAACATGTTAAATTTCATTTACACCTCGTTCTTGTGTTTCAATGTTCCAGATTACTTTCTCGTTTAATTGATTTTCAACAACACCAATTTCTTCGCTCTCTAATGCAAGGAGATGAACTAATCCCACATATTTCGATTATCAGCGTATCGATTGTCAACCACAGATTTCGATGGTCTACTCTAAAGTCGGCGTTGATGCGCCTTACTGAACACCAAAGTCTCCATCAACTCCACATGGTCAAGCACAGGCAGTTCTTGGCCATCCCGACAAGGGGGAGCAGACAAATCGTCATCAACTCTGTGGAAGATCGCAATGAGGATAAGCTGATGGAGAGCGAGGGATGAGCGACGAGGAGGAGCCACCGGATCGGCATCGTTGGAGCACCGATTTCTCCAATTTCTCGCCTTCACATTCAATTTGCAGCCTCCCAAAGCCATCGAATCGCCATCGCCATCGGACAAAAAAGGGCAGAGGTCAGAGGTCGGATTGAAAATGAAGACAATGACAATGAATCGAAGATCTGAAACAGAGGGGAGGCCGGATTAAACAGAGGAGAGGTGGAGGATTGAAACGAGATGTTGGTATTGGAGGATTGAAACTCTCCTCCCCCCGGACCTACAGGGGGGAGGAGAGTTCCGAGACGAAGACGGTCGCTTTCTGAAGGCATATGCCTTTAAGTGTGGTATGTGTGCTACTTCAACGGCGGAGCTTTGGGCTGTTCTTTATGGCTTGTGAGTTGCCGCATAAGCAAGCTGGACAAGACTTGTAATTGAGTTAGATGCAAGTGGGATTTGTGATGTAAGGAGGGGAGTAGGAAGTGGTGTAGAATATTTGCACTAGCGCAACCTCCTTCTTGCGGGCTCTCTCTCGCTCAGATTACGTAAATCCCATCAAACTCTAGGTTTTGTATTCTTTTTTCTAATTTGTTTACTCCGTATTTCATTTGGGATATTTTGGTGGGGGTACACACGCCTATTCAAGGGAGTTAGTGTGTTTTTTTTATTTATTAAATAGGATTAATTTCAACCGTTTATTTAACCCAAATAAAAGGCCTAGATGTGTTTACAAATTTCATCCTAAGGGGTGTTTACACCATAACCACTCTCTCTCTATATATATATACATAGAGAGAGAGAGAGGTAAGTTCCGGTGTACACAGCCCTTATCGTGTATCATGTACTCAGAAATATTCGTCTATTTGTTCATGATTATTCGTCTGTTTTCACATAATTATTCATCTGTAAAAAGAGTGTAAAAAATATAAATTTTATTCTAATCGCCCAATACCACCGAATAATTTCATTCCACCGAATAGTCTCCCAATACCATCGAATAATCATAAGTTACTTTTAATCTCATCCGTTTATCTTCTTAATTCAATGGTCTAGATTTGTTAACATGATACACAATAAGAGTTGTTTACATTTGATCTATTGTCTATATATATATATATATATAGAGAGAGAGAGAGAGAGAGGTTGGGTCAGCTGTTCACACCCCTTATGGTGTTAAATGTTAACAAATCTGAGCCATTGATTGAATGAAATGGGTGGCTGAAATTATTAAGCAATTTTGGTTTTTTCTTTAATTAAAAATCAATGGGACCCACCTCTTTCCTTCCCCACTTCCTGAATTACGTGCGCGTGTGTTACTTTTTTTTGTGGCGTAACGTTTTTTTTTGGTGGAGTAACGTTGTTTTTTTGTGTGGTGCACTGTTTCAACTATTCGATAAGGTGATATTAAATATTCGCTAACTTATAGTTATTGTTCGTGTGTAAAGAGGGGATATCGTTTAGATAATAGCAAAAGGGTTGGTCAATTTTGCAACTATTCGCTAGGTTAATAGTAATTATTCGATAAATGGATCGTTAATATTCATCTATAAAGAGGAGTTATCATTTAGATAATAGAAAAAGGGTTGGTCAATTTTGCAACTATTCGCTAGGTTAATAATAATTATTCGCTAAATTGATCGTTAATATTCATCTGTTAAGAGGAGTTATCATTTAGATAATAGCAAAACGGTTACTCAATTTTGCAACTATTCGCTAGGTTGATAGTAATTATTTGCTAAGTTGATAGTAATTATTCGTTAGGTTGAAGTATGTAAATGTAATTCTTAATTTCC
This sequence comes from Persicaria maculosa, assembly GCA_963922045.1. Classification (NCBI taxonomy): domain Eukaryota; kingdom Viridiplantae; phylum Streptophyta; class Magnoliopsida; order Caryophyllales; family Polygonaceae; genus Persicaria; species Persicaria maculosa. The sequence continues at coordinate 16,087,012 of OY998257.1, read as the reverse complement.
CACATCTAATTATCCACATAGATATGAATAATTCCGTATTATCAACGAATAAAAACTCTGAACTTGCCGAATAGTAACTCTGAACGTGATAGATACGTTAATTATGCAGTAAGATTTGGACAATTATTCGGTAATATGTTCAAATAATAACTAAATAGTAAAGAATAATGTATCACATACCATCGAATAATTTATCACATATCAATGAATAATCTATTACAAAACTATGAATATCATTGAATAATCAACTGTCGTTTGTAGATCTAAAAAAAATTAATAAGAAAATCACTCAAAATCATAACAAAATCTAAGAGTCAGAACAAGATGAATCTATCAGATCCAAAAGTTTCGAGTAAACAACATTATTAGTTATCTTACAATATTAGAAAGACTAAGTAATTAATCTCAATCTTCCTCATGAACTAATCTGGTCCTCTGGACGAACCAGAACTAAATCCATTCCAATCCAACCAATAGGAACCCTAACTCATAAAATATAGGATAATTGCAAGAAAAATTTTTGTAACCATTACACTTGCACATAAGAATAAGATTCCTATATAAAAAAAATTTGAAAACTATATGGAAACTTTACTGTGAATATACGAGTCTCACCATGAGCTCCGCACCGGCTAATTGCTATTGATTAGAGTACAAGGAAGGCAACGTGCATCCTCTTAGACATTGAAGCGGAACAGTGCTTGTGCAAGGAGATTGAAATTCCGATGATGGTGACCGGCCTGGCGCCCGATTAATCACCATCTCGATCGCTTACGTGTGATCCGACGCTCGTTCCCCATCCACTGCCGCCATCACAGATCTCGATTGGACGGTCATGCTCAGATCCATAAGCGAAAGTTCCCGATTAATGAGGAGAAGGATCATCAACGCCGCCGCTACGTACGGGAAAATCATCTCGGCTAGTTGGATCGATGGGACAACGTTTGAGAACAGAGAGAACGGGGCCGGAGGGAGCGGTTGACTTCGAGAGGAGGGAGGCGAGGCAAGGCGGATGAGCAGTTGACATCGAGCAAGGATCGACGCTTAGGGTTCTCACAATCTACTTAGAGAAAAAGAGAGAGATGCATCTTAATACACGCGCTAGTAGGTGGGGGTGGGTTTTTTTATTTTTCATTTAATTTACAACTAAATTAATTATTGGAATAATCTGGGCCATCCATTTTACCTCAATTAAGGGCCCAGATTTGTTAACATTTAACACCACAAGACTTGTTAACATTTGATCCATCTTCTATATATATATATATATATATATATATATATATATATATATATATATATATATATATTTGTTTGTCAGCTTATATGTGTAAATGTCTTCAAGTAATAAAAAGAGAAGCTGAAAAACAATGAGAGATAGCTGACAAACAATGGGACATAAGCTGGCAAAAAATGACAAATAACTAACAAAAGATAGAAAATAAGCTGACAAAGAAAAACATATATGTGACAAAGCATGACAAATAGCTAATAAAGAATAAAACATATGTGTGTTTCATCTGAATGCACACACAAATATGGCCAGATGCCATCTCAATGTCACCATAGATGAAAGAATTTGATACACTGACATAAAATCTTCAATTGTTTAAGAATTAATTCGACTACTCTATTAATCAACAACCACCATAAATAATTTCTAACATAGATGGAAGAATCGCCCCCACTCTCATGAACTCCATCCTGCTGAACCACTTGCCCACCCTGCTGAACTCCATCCTAATTAATTATTTGAGTTGAGAGCAGTCCTGGGGAGGCAACATGTTGAATTCCATTTACACCTCGTTCTTGTGTTTCAATGTTGCAGATTACTTTATCCTTCAATTGATTTTCAACAACACCCATTTCTTCGCTCTCTAATGCTAGGAGATGAACTATAATCCCACAGATTTTGATTTTCAGCTTATCGATTGTCGGCCATAAATTTCGATGGTCTACTTCGAAGTCGGCGTTTATGTGCCTTACTGAACACCAAAGTCTCCATCAACTCCGCATGGTCAAGCACAGGCAGACCTTGGCCATCGCGACAAGGGGGAGCGGACAAATCGTCATAAACTCCGCAGAAGATCGCAACGAGGATAAGCTGATGGAGAGCGAGGGATGAGCGACGAGGAGGAGCCACCAGATCGGCATCATTGGAGCTCCAAACTCTCCAATTTCTCGCCTCCACATTCAATTTGCAGCCTCCCAAAGCCACCAAATCGCCATCGCCATCGGACAAAAAAAGGGCAGAGGTCGAAGGTCGGATTGAAAACGAAGACAATGACACTGAATCGCCATCGCAATTCGAAGATCTGAAACAGAGGGGAGGCAGGATTGAAACAAAGAAGAGGCAGAGGATTGAAACGAGATGGTGGTGTTGGAGGATTGAAACAGAGGGAGACGACAGATCAATTAGGTTAGGAGTATTCATGTCTGGAAAACAAAAATGGTTGAACTTTTAACCAATTTAAATAGATGTGTGGATATTTAGTTTATTAAGGGAAGAAATTATGCCTATCGGCCTAATTTCCTCCTACTTATAAGTGTGAGTTAAAATGTGAAAAACTAAAAAAGTCTTCCTAGGGCTGTGGTCCGTAAGCAAGCCGGCATCTATACCGCTCTAGTGGACAAAGGGCCGGACACTGTTGGTGGTACTGGGGCTGAGAGTATGTAGTTGCAGAGTTGGGTGCCGCCACCAACTAGATGGGTGAAACTGAACTCCGACGGCGCATCGAAAGGAAACCCCGGACCTGCAGGGGGAGGAGTGTTCCGGGACGAGGACAATCATTTTCTGAAGGCGAATGCCTTTAAGTGTGGTGTGTGTGCTGCTTCAACGGCGGAGCTTTGGGCTGTTCTTTATGGCTTGCGAGTTACCGCAAAAGTGGGCTGGACCAGACTTGTAATTGAGTTGGATGCAAGTGGGATTTGTCAGGCCCTTTGTTCTAGAGATCGCAGCCCCCGCGGGGATTTCTACCTGTTAGACCAATGTCGAAGACTCATAGATGGCCACGATGGAGAGATCAAGATAACCCACGGGAGTAGACGTGTGAAAAGCGGCGGACACCCTTGCGAACTGGTCGCTTAACCTCCTTAATTCCTATGTTGAATTTGATTCTTATCCTACGTTCCTTGCTGCTTATTTAGATACTCCTGCTATTAGAGCTTAAAACCTTTCTATTATTTATAATATATGCGCTTGCCCTACCGTTTGATCAAAAAAAAAGTTTGAAGAAACTATTTTGGAAGCTCAAATCAGTAAAACGAAATCAAGAACTGGAGTTCATCTCCATTCATCGAACATCAGGAGAAATTTACAGAGTTTGTTACAACTCTTCCAACTAACATTGGCGCCTTTATATCATCTGTTCATCCCAGATTTCCCACTTGACCTACAATTACAAAACTACCCCTCAGTTTTCTATGTTATTACAAACATTAACCATGCCCATATAATCCCATATACCCCCCTCAAGCTTGACTTGCAATGGGAAGAACAAGGCCAAGCTTGGGAAAAAGGAATTGGTGTTGCTGAGCCCCTAGTGCCTTAGTTAAAATGTCAGCAATCTGAAGTGAGGAAGAGACATGAGCTGTGCGAATGAACCCTTGCTGCACCATTTCTCGAATAAAATGGCAATCAATTCGAACATGCTTTATTCGTTCATGGAATATGGGATTAGCTGCCAATTCCTGTGCAGATTTGTTTTCACAATTCAAGGTGATGGGCAAACGAATTTGAAGATGCAAATCAGATAGGAGACCTTAAATCCATACCAACTCACTAGCTGCAGCAGACATACTACGATACTCACTTTGAGTGGGAGAATTAGAAACCACCTTTTGTTTCTTTGTCTTCTAGGAAATAAGAGAAGAGCCTAAGAATACACAAAAGCCAGTCAATGATCTCCCCGTATCTCTACAATTACCCCAATCAGCGTCGCCGAATGCAATTACATTGAGGGTAGATGACAGTGGATAAGACAGAGCCAAATTAAAGGTTCCCTTAAGATAACGCAGAAGATACAACACTGCATTCCAATGGGGCTGCAAAGGGTTGTGAAGAAATTGGCTAAGTTGTTGAACCGTGTATGATATATCTGGTCTAGTCAAGGTGAGATATAACAATCTACCCACGAGCCTTCTGTATGCCTCAGGATTAGCAATAGGAGTACCATCCATGGAAGATAATTTTGTACCATGTTGCATAGGAAAAGATGCAACTTTGCAGGCTTCCATCTTAGCATCTTTTAGTATGTCTATGATATATTTGTGTTGGTTAAGTAATATACCTGTAGAAGACCTTGACATTTCCATTCCCAAAAAGTAACGAGCAACACCAAGGTCTTTGATTGTGAAGGCCAAGTGCAGAGCATGTTTGGTAGCAGTTATCTCATTACTAGAGTTGCCAAGTAACAACATATCATCAACGTACACCAAAGTTATTGTTAATGATGCTCCAGACTTTTTAACAAACAAGGAATAGTCATGTTTAGATTGAAGATACCCCAAGCTGATCATGAACTTGGTGAGTTCATTATTCCACTGTCTGCTTGCCTGTTTAAGCCCATATAATGATCTGTTCAATTTGCAAACTTGATCTTTACCAATATCACTACCAGGTGGTGGCAACATATATACTTCCTCCTCTAAATAACCGTGTAAAAATGCATTATTCACATCTAATTGATGAAGAACCCAACCCTTAGCAGCAGCCAATGCAAGGATAATCCTGACAGTAGCAAGTTTGGCCATTGGAGAGAATGTCTGCTTATAATCTTTGTCTTTCACCTGGTTATAACCCTTAGCCACTAACCTTGCTTTGTATCTTTCAATCGAACCATCTGGTTTGTATTTGATTTTGAAAATCCATTTGCATCCAATAGGTTTCTTGTCTACAGGAAGAGAAGTGATGGACCAGGTGTGATTTTTGTCAAGAGCCTGCAATTCATTTTTGATAGCTAACTCCCAATGCATATTCCCTTGGGCTTGCTTATAGTTGTTAGGTTCAAATGTCTCACATATATGTACAAATGATTGCACATAATTAGCAAACATATGTGCCAGATTTTGAACAGAGAAGACAGCAAAGGTTTGTGACATAGACTCATTTGAATGAAGATCACGAGATGGAAGACGAGAGTAAATATAATCATTCAGCCGAGCAGGTCTAGTCACTTACCTCTTGACAAGGATATCCTAACCAATAGAAGAGACATGATCAGGGAATATAGTAGGAGAGGCAGCATCTGAGGACATAGAATGCCCAGAAGTGTAATTCAGAGGAGAATCACTCCCTGGAGACAATGAATTGTGATCATCAGGAGACATTGGAGTTGGATGAATAGCAACAGGTTCAATCACATCATCATCATCAACCTGATATAACCTGGGAGGCTGACTAGGGGAACACCTTTGTTGTTTAAAAGGGAACACAGATTCCACAAAACGCACATGTCTATTGATAATAGTAACCTTCTTATCCAAATCAAACAATTTAAATGCTTTCTGACCGGGTGGGTATCCTAAAAAAAACACACCTTCTGGCAATCACACCCATCTTGTCTCTATGATCATTGGGTTGCAAGGCATAACATAAACAACCCACCACTCTAAGCTTATCATAAGCAGGAACCACCCCATATAACACTTCAAAAGGAGATTTCCATTATAAGACAAAACTAGGCATCTTGTTAATGAGGTGTGTTGCACTCAAAACACAATCCCCCTAAAAATGCACAGGCAACCCAACATGGAGCCTAATAGCTCGAGCTGTCTCAGCTAAATGCATGTGTTTCCTTTCTACACGACCATTTTGTTCATGGACCCTAGGGCTGACTTATGATGTAAAATGCCTCTCTCAGCAAACAACTCAATGCATTCCCTTTGGGTAAACTCAGTAACATTATCAGTTCTAACCACTTTAATGGACCTCTGAAACTGATTCTCAACCATATTTACAAACCCAGTCAACACTCTAAGAACTTGCATCTTATCCTTTAACAAGTACACCCAAGTAGACCTTGAATAATCATCAAGGAAAGTCAAAAAATATTTGGATCCACACAAAGAAGGAGTCTTGTAAGGACCTCACAAATCTATATGAACAATCTGAAATGCAACATCAGCAACAGACTCACTTCTGTCAAACTTGAGCTTTAAAAATTTTGTCATTGCACAAGTGTCACAAGTAAACAAATCCAAATCAGAACCTGAACAAACAGATAAGTGCCTCATCTTGGACACTGACATATGTCCAAGTCTAGCATGAGTAATCTGAACTGACTCTACTTTATTACAACTAGAAAGTTTTGACAAAACATGAGCTCCACACCCATCTGCTCCACCCACTGTTCTAAAAATCGCGCCTAGGCGCCGCCTGGGCACCGCCTAGGCGCTAGACGACCCCCCTCCGCCTAGAGCTAAATGGCCGCCTAAGCACGCCTAGGCATCCGCCTTAACCGCCTAGGTGCCGCCTAGGCGCTAGGCGGCCCCTCACCGCCTAGGATTCGCCTAGCGCTTTTTACAACACTGGCTCCACCTGTCAGTTTTTTAGAATGAATGAGATATAGACCTCCATGCTCCTCACCCTTGGCAATTGTGGCTCTAGTTGTAGGGGCATGTAACCAACAAGATAATCCATCAAACCTAAACTCGAGTCGTTGATCTTTAAGCATGTTAGATACTGACTTAAGGTTGTGCCTAAACTGAGGAACAAAGAGAACATTGTGCAAAACAAAACCTTCCTTCAACACAACAGTGCCATGATGTTTTAGAGCAATATTAATCCCATCAGGTAACCCTAAAGCAATAAGAGAAGATAAAGAAACTATTTTAGAAAAAATGTCTCTGTCAAATGCAATGTGATCAGTGGCCCTTGAGTCTACAATCCACACATGTTTATCAGCCTTGTTTGCTCCAATTAAAAAAGACACACTGAAAGTACCTGCAAAATGCACTATGGCTTGGTTAACTGAGCTCTCTAAGTGTTCAGCAGGTGCCTTCCCTTTCATCATCTTGAGTACTTCATTAAAAATGGTATTAACCATCACAGGATCAGTCTTAACCTCTAAATTCTCTTGATCCAGAGGAGAATCAAACTGAGGAACCTCCATTTGAGCAACAAATTTTCCTCCCTAGCAGCTTAGGCTTATCAGACTCTCTAGGAACCTTAAACCACACTGGATATCCAATCAATTTAAAACAAAACTCCTTTGTATGCCCACGCTCATTGTAGTAATCACAAAATTTGTCATACTTAGGCTTCTTGTAGTCCCTGCGACCCTGATCCATCTGTCTATACTGCTCACCAAACCTAGATTGAGTTCCCTTGTTAACAGCATTTGCTTCAGCATCAGACTGTTGAAATCTACTAAAAGCAAGCACATTCACATCACCTTGAATAACTGAAGTAACACCTTTTGATCTTTCAAGTTGAGTAGCCATTTGAAATGCCTTGTTAAGACTTGGCATAGGGTCCTTGGACAACACATTACTGCGTAATGGTTCATACACATCATTAAGTCCCATTAAAAACTGCATGACCTTAGCATTTTCTTCCCTGACAACTATCTTTTTCAACAGACCACAAGCACAATGGCTAATAACATTACAACAGCACCCAGGAATAGCATCAAGCAACAACAACTCATCCCAAATCTTTTTATGTTTCCCAAAATAAGCTCCCACAGATAAATTTTCTTGCTTCAAATTGCACAAATCGCGTCGTAACTGGAAGATTAAAGGATCATTTGATTCATAGAAACGTTCTTTAATTTCATCCCACAACTTCTTTGGCGATTGCACATACATAAAAGATTCAACTATTTCACTAGTCATAGAATTTATGAGCCAACACATTATCATATAGTCAAAAGACGCTCCCATTTCACAAAATCATCACTATCCTCAAGCGGTTTAATGCAACTACCATTAATAAACCCTAATTTGGCCTTTGCTCCTAAAGCCGTTCTCACACCTCGACTCCAACTGGTAAAATTTGATCCATTAAATGGGGTAGCAACTAATTGCATTCCCGGATGGTCGGAATTCGACCAAAAAAAAAAGCGGATTATAGTGAACCGTGTTCATACTTGGCGGCGTTGGCGTAGATTCCCCAAATTGAACACCATTGATGCCAAATTGCAGACCTCCGCCAGCGCCATTACCGGGAGCAGGAGGTGTGACACTCACAAATCCTCCCCTACCCACACCAGGCACACTACTTCCAGAACCTTGCGAATTCGGAGTACCTCTCCCTGCCATCGCAAACAGATCTCAAATTTGCAATCGGAGACAAAACGCAACAGATCCAGCGAAAATCAACACCGGCGACAATAATAGAGGATCGTCAATCACGTGCACTCTAATACCATTTGAAGAAACTATTTTCGAAGCTCAAATCAGTAAAACGAAATCAAGAACTAGAGTTCATCTCCATTCATCGAACATCAGGAGAAATTTACAGAGTTTGTTACAACTCTCCCAACTGAGATTGGTACCCAACGAGGATCGTCTAGTCCGTGATTGTAGTCCATACTGTAGTCCAAATTATCTCATTGGCTAAATTGAAATTTCTAATTATTTTCTTAAATTAGTGTTTGTACCTTATAATTTATTTTAATGCTTATCGGCCAATGAAATTAAAGGGACCATAAAAATGGACTACGGTGTTGGACTAGACGATTTTCACCGGGTGCCTTTATATCCTCTGTTCATCCCAGATTTCCCACTTGACCGACGCCTACAATTACAAACCTACCCCTCAGTTTTCTATGTTATTACATACAGTAACCATGCCCATATAATCCCATAAAAAGTTTTACTTCGAAAATACGAACTATACAGGTGTATTGATTGTCCTATTGCCAACTTGGTTTCAAGTACATACTTTTATATGATGAAGCACTAGTCGACTAAACACAAGTTTTTTTTTTTTACAGTAGGCAAAATTTAGGATACTTCTAAGTATCCATGATCATCAAGCATGATGATGTTTTGGAAATTACAACTATAATTAAGGATAGAGTTACAGCTGAGTTGAGATTTTGCGATGAAGTCTGCTGCACTATTCGCCTCTCTGTAGCAGTGTTGGAATTTGATGAGTTCAAAATCTTTGCTTAGAATTTGAATCTCTTCTACTATTTGTGTAATCTCCCATGGTGGGCAGATTTTCTTATTGATGACATTGATGATGACTGCGGAGTCGCCTTCGATGATCGTTCTCTGTATACCAAGTTCGATGGTGGGCAGATTTACAGTGTTGGAAGTTGAATCCACAAGCCGTGGGTGAAATACTGAAATTATAAACTAGCTGCCTGCTTCTTACAAATTGCAATTAAAAAATCCCAATATTTTTGTTTTTAAAACTTATATCCACAATTTGTGTCCATTTAAAACTTGTATCCACTGTCTATTTGACTTGTATATATATTAGCAATTTGTCGGATAAATAAAATTTGTGTCGCGACTTCTAATATAGATAAGTTGATGTGTTTTTTTGTAATTGTCAATTAGTTTTAAAATGAAACATGATTATATTTATGTGTTGACACAATAACTCTCAATCTATATAGTATAGAGTAGTTAGTTAAATAACTCGGCTCTCGATCTTAAATTAACTAAAAATATAATGAGATAATAAATTCTTTCTTCAATTGTTAACTAGAAGAACTAATTTTAATTGTGCTTGTAGATCTATATTGAAACGTGAATAAAATAAAAAAGTTTTACATAGGAAATCTCAACTATATAAGTGGTGGACTAATCGACCTATTGCCAACTTGATTTTAAGTACAAGTGAATCCACAATTTGTGGGTGAAATAAATTAGCTGCTTGCTTCTTACCATTCGCGTTTACAAAATCCAAATATTTCCTTACCAAAAAAAATCCAAATATTTTTTGTTTCAAAAACTTTTTATCCACATAAACACATAAGAACTTTGTGAATAAAAGATCAAAAAATTAGGTCAAATGCTTATTAAACATAATCGTGGCTAATCGATTTCAAAATTAAAGTCAAATGCATTAAAACATAATCGTGCCCACTTGAAGCATCACTCTAGTAGATTAAAGAATACTCACCCCCTCCCATGGAAAAATAGACGAATTTTATCAATTGGCATTTCTTTACAGAAAATAACCAATTCCAACTCCAACTTGCTTCATGATTAGTGTTGATCAATTCAGTCTCCATCAACAATTGATGCTCTTAACTAGTATATAAGATGAGAGATCGATCACCACGATCTTTAACAAGTTAGGAGTTTATCTGATTACAACCAAGAACAAAGGTACACTGCAATCTCTCTCGCTCTCTCTCTCGATGGCGCTTTTGGGTCTGAAATTAGGTAAGAGCGCGGTCACACATTTCTGGGAGAGAAGCAAAATGAAGGAACGGGACGATGAGATCGAGAAAGAGAGGATCAAGGAAAAGGTGATGGATACACTAAACCTTGAAGCGCTCCGCAGACAGAAGATCGTCCTACAGCACTTCACCCACCATCATCCGCTGCACAGGGTTTACTTGTCCGACGACGACTTCAGTTGCAGCACCTGCGGCGTGTCCATCAGCGGCTGGGCGTACTCCTGCGAGGAACCTGGCTGCAGCTACTTCCTGCACGCTGTTTGCTCTGGAAGTCCGGTGACTCTCGAGCCTACCATGGCCACTGCTATTGGACAAGCTCCTTCCCAAGCCCCCAGTGCCGCCTCCAGCAGCATTACCACGTTTGCCCATGACCTGCAAGATCATCAGATCAGCGATGTGTACTCTAATCTGGAGTTTCAGTGTCAGCATTGCTTCACCACTGGCATGGGGAGGCGCTACAAATGCACTCATTGCGACGTTAACCTTCACCCGGTGTGCGCTAAACATCCCACGAGACTCTCTACGTTCATGCACCCGGAGCATGAGCTCGAACTCCGGACTAAGAAGCGGTTCAGGCGCTGCAGGATCTGCTGTAATTCCCTCAGTGGCCAAAATGCACTCAATCTGAGGGTTTATGGGTACGTTATCTACCTTGTGTACACTGTAACACGTACGTGTTTACCTTAACCCTTATATATATATGCGTGCTTTGTGCAGTTGCGACGAGTGCAAGTTCTGGGTGCACCCAATGTGCAGCCAGCTGCCACAGTACTTGCTGCATAACCTGCATCCGATGACAGATCCGCCACATATGCTACAGCTGAAACGGGTCGAATCAGCTAAGAATACCCAGTGTGATGCCAAGTGCGGCTCAAACTGCAGTGATGGATGGCAATACGTCTGCACCATCTGCTCGGTTAATTTTCACATCGAGTGCATCCTCTGCCACTCCGTCAGCCAGGACACATCCGTGCAGGATAAATCCGACAACCGCCTGTCCATCGCTATTGGGGTCTTCTCAGAGCTGGCTGGCGCTGCAGGTTTTGGAATCTCCGATGTTGCAATTCTCTTTACTTAATATATTGTCTGCATTTCATTAATATTTCAGATCGATCAATCATATCGATCAACTACGTGTGTGGCAAGGTCCTTGTAAGGCGTGTATTAATCAATCCAAGAAATATTTCCGTTTCCTGATTGTATGAGTTACAGCTTTGCAATTGATTGCAAAACTAAAAGTAGGTTTCCTGATTATAATAAGAAACCCAGATGTCAAACAAAAAAAATATTAAGAGTTATGGTTTTTTTTGGTAATTTTTACTAATATTAGAGATAAAAGACGGTAAAAGAAGTAATTAATCACACAGATATATGAAAACAAGGCACAATCGCTATGAAGCATCCACAAATACTCAGCTATCAGCAGGTGTTTCCTGTTTTACAATATTTCCCCGTTTTGCACATCTAAGTTACAACTTTGAAATTGATTGAAACACAATAATAAAATAAACTCGCTTATGTCGAGTACTGATCTATGTCTTGTCCCAACCTCCTTTTTTAATTATTACTTGATCATGTTTTCCATGTATGCAACTAGTAATCCAACCATCAACCCTTAATATCTTACAAATTGTCTAGTTCTCCATTCTTTTTTTTAGTTTAAGTCTCCATTAGATTCACATCACAACCCAATCAAACCATATTTGTTTGGGTCCTTGACAATTTTTTTCATAAAAAGAGAAATTCAGTACTTAAAGCCATGTGGAGATTGAGGTTAAAATCAACCCCCTAAATCAGTACTTTTCATATTCAGGACATACTTTTCACATAACCTATAGTTCAAGCCCTAATGTTCCCCAGCAGACTGCTTTGTCCAATGATTAGGATCTACAAAGAAGATGATGGCATTGATGTAATGAAACCATAAATGGGGAAAAAAAATAGAAACTAACCTTCATAATTTCTGGGGTGACCTCGATTTGACAACCAATGAACTCAACATGAACTGAACACCAGCGCCTAGAGATGACTCAAGTTGCAACACTATACAATGAATCAATCAGGCTATTGCTGACAACTCAATGGAGGGATTCTTGTTCAATCACGCTTGTGAATTTTGTGTTTCTTGAATAACTTTTCTGTCATCCATTCAGGAAAGCTGTGAAATCAAAATAAATGTTCAATTATACAAAAAAAAAATATTAACAGCTCCATGCTCATATTCAGTGGACTCAACCATGACACACAGTCCGAACCGAGAACTTGAAAGGAGAACAAGATAAAAAAAAAAAAAAAAAAAAGTGGAGCTTAGCTTCAAATTCTCACCTTTAGCTCATTCTTATCCAGAGAACTCAGATTGAAAAAAGCACAATCACTATGAAGCATCTACCGATATTCAGCCATCAGCAACCTACAGTGTTTCCTGAATACATGTAATGTGATTCATAAGTTTTAATCAGGCCTCAGGGCTGAAAACAGAGCACATAATTACAGGCAGTGTTCCTTCGTAGGTTGGGACCAGTATGCACTTAATGAAAGCATAGAGGATGGTTACAAGTGGGCAAACGTGCACAAATACCATTAGAAGCCATTATCTCCTTCAATCCCATGATTGAAGGACAAGTTAAAGACACTTAATGAAGACATTCTTTTGTAAAATTTCTGGTGTTCATCTTGCATTGATAGTGGACCTTGTCGCATTCTTCAGAATGCAAACAAAAAAGAATAAGAATGAATGAATTAAGCAATGTCGTCTAATATTATACGATCAAGCATGGAGGTTACATCCAAATTGGCTGCAGCCTTGGTGAGAATAACCTCCCATGACTTGCTGTCAATTCTTCCTCCTGCATTAGCAATCACTGAAAGTAACGTTTCCAATTCTGCATCCAGCCCTGAAGAAGTTAGCCCATTGATTAGTACTGAGTAAATTGATTCATTTGGCAAACAACCACGGCTCATCATCTCCTCAAAGATTTTCATTCCCTCTTTAGGATTATTTGCTGCACAAAACCCCTGAATCAACATCTGGTAGCTGATAGAATTTGGGATGACTTTCTTCTCCACCATATCATCTTGCAACTTCAAAGCTTCAAATAACTCCCCTGCCTCACACATTCCTGCAATTAGGGCATTATAGGCGAACAAGTTCGGGATGGAATCCTTGCCTAACTCGTTAAACAGCTCCTTTGCTTCCTGAACCTTCCCTTTCTTACAAAGCCAATGAATAAGTGTACACGAAACAGAATTGTCGGGTGTAATGTTCTTCTTCAACAGCTTCTTCCACAAACTACAAGCATCCTCCACCTTATCTTCTCGACACAAAACATCAATCACCTTGCAACAAAGTGTCAAACTAGGTACATGACGTTGATTTAGCATATCAACGAGCAAATTCCCTGCCTCTCCAGATTTCCCCACTTTACAATAAGCCTCAGTCATGATTGAATACGTGACATGATTAGGCCGGACACCAGTTTCTTCCATTTCATCCATAACCTTTACCGCATCAGCCAACCTTCCCTTCTTACAATACCCATCTATCATTACCGTGTAAATCGTCACATCTAGCTTCAACCCTTTATCCGATATCTCCTGAAAGACCCTCCTGGCCCCCTTCAAATCACCACCCTCAACATACCCATATATAAGGGTAGTGTATGTCACCAAATTAGGAACGACTCCCATCCCTGGCATTTCATCGAACACCTCCAAGGCACCTTTGATGTCCCCCTTCCTACAAAGGGCTTTAACCAGTATATTGCAAGTGATCACATCAGGCATCAACCCAAACTTCGTCCTATAATTCTTGAAGAGTATATGAACCCAATCATACTTATTATTCATAACCAAAGCACTCAACAAACAATTGAGCGATCGAACGGACCTCAGCACCCCGAAATCCATCATCCTCATAAAGGTCCAAAATGCGTCCTTGGGACGATTAGCGAGGCCGTAGTTCCGAATAAGGGTGAGGAAGATCCCCTCTCCATGGAACATGATCCCGGATTTCTGCATTTGGGAAAGTAGGGTTTCCACTCGGCGGAAATGGCGGCCGCGGGCGAGGCGCGCTATAAGAGCTCCGTAAGTCTGAGGGGTGTGGCGGAACCCGGGATGGAACTTTCCGGCGTAATCGAAGGCCTGGAAGGCAAGATCGAGGCTTTTCTGGCGATAGATCATCGAGACGAGTTGGTTGGGGTGGAGCTTCTTTGGCCATGGAGTCACGGGGGGAGTGACGGACTGATTACAGAGGAATTCGTCTCCTGAGGATTCTCCGCCACCGAACGATGGGGATCCGCCGGTAGAGAGGGCGGCGGCGGCGACGGCGACGGCGGGTGGAGGGTAGAGGTTATTGGTAAGGCGGAGGTTCAACATTACGGAATACTGTATTTTTCAACGGTTTGCTGACTTTTGGTGGGTACTGGCAAGTGTTTGTTTTTTTTTGGGGAAAATACTTGGTAAGTTAAAGGTATTCTCATGTCCAAGGAAAAAGTAGAATTAAAAAAAATGTTTTAATAGGGAATAAATAGGTTTGCTTTTTTTGTGAGGTTTCATAAACCCCTATGTTATAATTACTTTTTGTGGAGTTCAATATACCCTATATCATAACTATTACCCCTTATTACTACAACTACCATTATTTCTCCTACTAAATACGAAAATGTTGGTAATTAAATTATTTATATGTTACTTTACTCCGTATAATTTATACTTTGAAGTATATAAGTACTTTGTAGATAAATTAGTTGGATCTCAATTTTTTTTATACTTTGTTTACATTTTACAATTTATACTTTGTAATTAAATATTTTTATACTTTGTTTATATTATACAATTTAATTAGTTCGAATTCCTATTTTTTTATACTTTGAAATGTAATTAGTTCGAACTCTCATTAACCCGGATCGGATACATGCAAGCACGGATACAATATGGAATATGCCATCAAAATCAAACAGGATATAGGAATCGATAATATAAAGTCAAAAAACACTTGCTTCACTAAATTAGCTTGCATACTGACAAGAGGAAAACCTGTCGTTGTTCCTGCCAAATAATTACTCAAACCTACAACTAGTATAGTTGGTAAGAAAAAGGTCGATCCACAGGGAAATCTATTAAGTTCAAGTGTTAATCTAATCGCAAGTGACACTAAAAGAGAGTTTGATGAGAAAAAGATCCGCCTTTTGTCAAAGCGGAAAGAAACAAACAAACTGAAGTGGGTTGTAAGATGCAATGGAGAGAATTAGGTTCACCTACAATTTGTCACTTCAATTGATGAATTTGATCCTTGTTTCAGCCTCTAGTTCTTTTCTTTTCCTATCAATGTCCTTGTCCAGATCTTAGGTAAATTACTAGTCCTACGAGTCCTAGCAATCCTTATCTCTAAATAACCCTAACACGGTTAAGATTTAACCTAGAGATAGCATTAAGACTATGAATTAACCAAGGTATATGCAATATCAAGCTACGAGTCGATATTTAACATATATTCAACTTCCTACACATCCAATTAGTCCTACGAGTCCTAAAGGGATATGATTTCCACTTGGGTTAAGGTTCGCTACGAGGAATCTACAAAACCCTAGCAATTGAATGAATCTACTCTAACTAGTTGATCAGGCCAGAGAGAATAAAACACATTCAAGGAATTAAGCGCAAAGAAGTTAAAACATTCAAATAGGAATAAGAACTAGATTAAGAAACTCACAATTCAACAATCAAGATCCAAACTGTAGGCGAAACCTTCGAGAGTTTAGTTGCTCATGCTCAACGTGCTCTCAACAATTCTCAAAAGTGCATAAGGTTAATAATAGAATAACCTAAAAATGTCTTTTAAAGGCCTACAAAGGATCGGCCAAAAATAATACTAAAAACCCTAATTAAATTGAATAACTGAATCGGCGTTTCTGGACAGGCCGCGGGGCGGTTGGCTCAGGCGACGGGGCAGCCTGGCGATCAGCGAAATCCTTCGAGATGTCTTCGGGCCGCGGGGCGGCCAGTGATTTCTTCCGCTTCTCTCCACGTGATTTGCTGTAGCTGATAATGCAATTCCTTTAATTCTTTAACTCCCCTCAAATTCATTCCACCTTGAATCACGATTCCTGAAATAAACCATAATGTTGTGTAGATTCCGCATCTTCCAACTCAATAAGTAATCATGTAAATGCAACTAAAATATGCAATATTTACACCCAAACTATACTAAATGCAATCTATTATGCACTACTAATAATGCTCTATCACATACAGATGAAATGTGATTTTCACCCATTTTTTATATAATTGGTATGGAGAACATATTTTTCCTCACAAAAAAATTGTTTTTTTTAAGTTTAATGAAATAAAATTTTAATTTGGTCGAAGCATCTTGATTTTATTTTTATGTTCAATTGAAGATGTATCCATACTGTCGGGCCAGACGTCAGGGTAACAAATTATTATCTTTCATGTCTAAACAAAGTTATGATTTTATATTTTATTCATTTCAAGTTTTATACCTATTTTTTTTTGACACTTCAGTTTTATTCTTATGTACACTTATAATAAATAATAAATAAACGTAGATTGATTTTTATATTATTTAAGGCAAAGTTGTATAGTTTTCTTCAAAATAGAGAGGGATTTATAATTGTTATTTATTTAAACATTATTATGTAAAATAAAATATAATTAAATGTTATGTTATGTTATTATTTAAATTATGTAGAATTTAAGTAAATGAAATTTCAAATATATATACACACACATTTATAAATGGAAATAGGTTTGAACCGGTTTTATTTTATTTCATCTGGTTCAAGCGAACCGGACCATCAGAAAATAAAAAGAAAAAGGCCGAACCGGGACCCTGAACCCTTCCCCTACCTCCAACCGTTCGAAGTCACTGTAAAAGCAAGGTAAAATCCAACTCCTCAAATCTCGCCCCAAATCTCAAACAAATCATTTCAGAATCTTCTCTATCAGTTTCTAATGAGATTTCTTAGACGAATTTTGAGAGATTCGCATAAAAATCAGGTCGAATGTGAACATCCCAAATCTGAAAATCTTCCCAAATCCGGTGAAGTTGAAGGAATCAGATCAAATTGAAGATCTTTAGGGCTTTGTGATTGATTACAAACGGGATTTGCGGATTGATTGAAGCCAACTCACCCCAATTTTTACCCCGCCTATGAATACATGATTTTTTGGTCCTCAATCTCACACCTCCATTGAAGCACACCTCCGAGCTCTAAGTCGATCCTAACACCTTCCGAACACTCTCAGAAACACTCCATTCAAAGAAATTTTGAAAATCTCTCAGAAAATCAAAAGTCTTAATTTTGAGAAATCTTCGCCGGGAAGGGATGGACCGCCATCATCGGACCACCTGCGTCGCCACTAATTATCGGCCTCCATCGATGCTGCCACCAGAAACCACCTTTACCGGAGCTCCTCTTCTTTGACATCAACCGACTTTCTATATTTTAATTTATAAGATTAAAAGAATCTCACTTTGATAAACGAATTTCTATATTTTAATTTATATATACTCGTATATTTATTATATTTGTAAAAGAAGATAAATGGTAGGTGGAACAAGGGAAAAATGAAAAATAAAAAAAAACACAAAGTGTCCCCATGGGGAGTCGAACCCAGGTCGCCACCACTTTCCTCCCAATACCAATCCACTATGCCAGATTATGTTATTGTCTTTTTTTTAAAAGTATTTAATTAATGTATTAAATTTAATAGCTTAGTAATAAAGTGTATCACGATTCACGAGATACATTTATTGGGTGATAAAATAGCACATGGATCAAGTGTATCAGCCGTCGGATAAGAATTGAAATGGACGATTAGGATTGTATCTTATTACTTTTACTTATTCTAAAAATATATATGATATAAAATCCGAAAATATCTTTTAAAAATATAATTATGGGTCCACATCAACTTAAATATTTTTTAAAAATATAATTTAAATAAATAATTTCTTATTTAATAAAAAAAATTAAAAATTACATTAGATAATTATTAATTAGTCATCTACATGTAAGGTCTTGAGTTCAAATCCTGTCAATTATACATTTTATAAAGTTTTTCTCTATATTATTTTACATTAGTTGACTTAATATTTCAAAGAAAAACAAAATAACTATTGCGTATAAGACATATATATATATATGTCCTGTATGTGGGCATAGGTCTGTCTTCCTAGTATATATATAAGATAAAGTTTCATTTAGATAAACAAGAATCAAACTTACTATGAGAACCTAATTGATCAAACATCAAACTACGTACGAGATAAATTCAAACATCAAACAACATAAAATTTCAACTTGTGAAAAATTATATTTCACATTTTTAACCAGTATGATAAATTCAAAATAAACGTTTTTTCCAATCCATTTCTAATTATGATATCTAGAAACATTATATATATTACTTTATGATTTTGACTTACTTTATCATTTATACTAACAATATTTTTTGAATAAAAAATATGTATAACTTCATGTTAGTACTAAAATTTTTATTATAGTGTCTTTTGGGGTTGAACTTAGGGTGCTCGTTTGAACAAAATCGAAAAGTTTGGGTGGGTATACAAGAACTAGGGTGTTCATTTGAGAGAGAAAATTTTTTTTTTAGACAATTACGTAAGAAATAGGGTGCTATTTTTAAAAATATAGGAAGTTTAAGCATCAGATTGTAAGAACAAAATGCTCTCTACATAAAGCCCATACCAATATAGCCCAATATAGCCCAATATCATCATCAGATTCCCAAAAAACCCTAAAGTCGCTCGCTAGATACTTTGCCCTCTTCACCGCCACTATCTCCATCGCCTCCGCCCGCTGCCGCCACCATCTCCCTTGCCCTGGTCTTTCTTCGCCCACTTCTGTCACCATTCCCGTCGACCTGATCTTCTCCGCTCGCTGTCGCAACCATCACCGCTGATTTGGTCTTCCTCCGCAACTTCGCCCTCTTCGTCGCCAAAAACTCCGTCACCCTGGTCTTCCTCTGACCGGTGTCGGTTTTGAATCGCTGTCAACCTCTCCGTCGCCCTGGTTTTTATGAACATGTCTGTTTTTTATTTCACCCTCGTCTCTGTCCACCTCGATCCTTTGTCCAAATTTTGTGAAATCTCTAAATTAGGCATAACATCGTTTAAGCTCGTTTTTATCCGAAATCTCAAAATTGGTTATGTAAATCTACATAACAACACATATGGAAGCTCTTAGAATGTATTTGGTTGAGTTTCGAGCGAGATTAGAGTGGTTGAATTTCACCCATTTTTACGGACGAGAGGTTGAAGATGATGAGGTTGAACCGGTTCGGTTCACTTTTTTTCGTCTCCCCTGGGCTCAGTTCAGTGACCCAACTTAGACCACAAATTATACTCCGTATTACATGTAATCATATATCCACTTATATATGTTGGAATTTATTTATTTTATTTAATTTAAAATGCATAAATTAAATAATTAGAATAATAAGGGGTTTTATCAATTATCACTTTAAATAAATTCTTATAATTAGTTTACTTAGATTAACAATGAAAATTATTCTAAAACCTTACCTATTTTACATAATTAAATCCAAAGTTTCCATTGGAGATGAGTGAGATAAAAGACATTAATTGTTGATGTTATAATCAAGGTTGTCTACTAATTACTCCCCTAAAAGCTGCATGTAATTATTACCCTACCCTCTTCATTTTCATTTTTTTTTTAAATTTGACTTACTTTTGACCAAAAGAATGGTTACAATTTTACCCCCGGATAAGCTTACCAGAGGCTAAGAGAATCAACCTCTTTTTTTGGTTACTTTCGGTTCTCTTTAACACAAACTGACACTCGCTCGATTTGATTCACATGAAGCCTTCATCAGTGACAGATCTTGCCACGCTAATAAGCCGTTCCCTTGTCTCCGCCTCCCGCCGTTCCCGCCCCGCCGGCCAATGGACCCCCTCTCTCGAGCAGACCCTCCACCACCTCCGGTGCCGGGACTCTCTCTCCCCGCCTCTCGTCGCCATGGTCATCGACCCTCACCTCCTCCACTACCCATCCCTTTCTCTCGGCTTTTTCAATTGGGCTTCTCAACAACCCAATTTCTTCCACTCCTCCACCTCCTACCACTCCATTCTCCGATCCCTCTCTGCTTCCCTCCAATTCGGCGCCTTTGGAGACGTCCTGAAACGAGCTAGGTCTCATGGGGTTCCCGTTGATCCTTCCGTTTTCGATTCCGCCATTGTTTCCCGGGTCAAAGCTGGGCAATCCCTGGAAGGTTTTCAGCTCTTCAGTGAAGTTGCTCCGCTTATTGAAACCGTTGGTGATGGATGCTGCAACTCGCTTCTTGCTTCCCTGTCGTCACATGGCCATGTTGATTGTGCTCACAATGTGTTTGATCATATGCTTGTCAGAGGTATTTGCTTTAGCACTCTAGGATTTGGGGGTTTTATGTGGAGATATTGCAAAGATGCTGAATTGTGTAAAGTTTTGGCCTTGTGGGATGAGGTGAAGAGGGGTGTTTGTGGAATCAGTGATTCCATTTCCGCGGTTTTGCTCGTTCACGGGCTTTGCAAGGCAGGTAGAATGTTGGATGCCCAGTGTGCTTTGGAGGAGCTGACAACTAGAGGCTGCAAACCTGACTTTTTGGCTTATAGAGTTGTTGCAGAGGGTTTGAGATCAATGGGGTATTTGGCAGATGTTGAGACGGTGCTTAAGAAGAAACGAAAACTAGGAGTGGCTCCTAGGGCGAATGAATATAGGGAATTCATATTTGCTTTGATTTCAGAAGGACGAATTGAGCTAGCAAAAGAATTAGGCCAGGTCATTGTGGATGGTGATTTCCCAATTGAGGATGATGTTATCAATGCATTAGCATCATCTGTTTCGTCCATTGATCCATGTTCTGCTTTGCTTTTTCTTCAATATATGATCGGAAAAGAAAGAATGCCAACTTTCCTAACCCTGAGCAACTTTGGTAAGAATCTTTGTGACCATGGAAAAGCTGATGACCTAGTTGAGGTTTTGCGGAAGTTATCTTCCTATGACTACTTCATGGACTCAGAAGCGTACAGTGTCATGATCTCACTTTTATGCAAGGCGGGAAGGGTGAGAGAAGCATAAGCAACTCTTCGAGAGATGAGAAAGAATGGGCTGGGCCCAGATATTTCGTCCTATAATGAGCTCATGGAAGCATTGTGTCGCTTGGATCTTTTGCGTCCTGCGAGGAGGCTATGGGATGAGATGTTTGCTAATGGAATTAACGGAAACGTGCAAACTTATACTATCCTTGTCAAGAAGTTCTCTGAAACAGGCCAATTCGAAGAAGCAATAGTGCTCCTTAACCGCATGCTGGAGAAAGGGTTCAAACCTGATGTGATTACTTATAGGTCGCTTCTTGAGAGTCTTTGCCAAGACGGGAAGATTGAAGAGGCAACTCAAATATTCCAAAAGGCTGTTGTGAATGACCAAACACTCCCAGGGCTGTTATTGACACCCTTAGTTCTTTCTCTTTGTAAAGGAGGTATGCATTCTTAGGTTCGACAATTTGTGATGTGTTCATTACCCATCTTACTTGATTACTGTGTTAATTTTCTTGGTGTAGGTCATTTTCTGGCTGCGTCAAAGTTGCTCTGTGTGCTTAACTCTAATGGCGCGCTTGTAGAACCACATGTGATTTTGCTGAAATATTTAGCCGATGCTGGAAAAGTTCCCATGGCGGTTGAACATGTAAAACAGATCAAGATCAATTCAGTGAAGTTGCTGGAAGACGCAATAAGCGAACTTTTGTCCCTGGTTTCTTCGTCGCCAAATCCGGATCCACTCTTGCAGTTGCTTCAAGAAATTTATGGAAATAATATCATTCCAGAGGATGATGGATGGAAAGAACTGTCGCAATCGCGAAGCTGGTTTACTTGGAAACAAGACATGTTCTGACTAATGTAGATTAAGATGATATCATGTCTGGACAACTTGCAATGTTTCAAGTTAGTCGACTTCATTTTGACATCACTGTCTCCGACTACAATTCTGGTAATCAGTTAAAGTGAATTCCTTGAATTTCGATCATATATTATCACCAAAAAAAACAGTAAGGAGAAGACGAAGTCGTAAAAGGTTGATACAGATAGATATAGATCCCCTAAATTTCTTATGCATCTTAATTGTTCTGTCTGTTGCAGGTAATTCATGTAAGGCTCAAGTTGAAGCATGATACTTGGTTCAAACGGAGGTAACTACTTCAAATTCCTCAACTATTATAGCATCAATATATTAATTTTTCCTCTTTTTTTTTCTTTTTTTTTTGGCAATGAATATACAGTGAAATATCCAGAAACTGTTGTGTTAAACTGTTAATCACATACATAAGGACCTTAACCACCTACTATTTGACTACTGTAGTAATATCATACAAGTTATAAGAAACAACAACCCTCATACATTAAGCTAAAAGTTGGTATTTAACACAACAAGAACCCTAGCTAATTGACATGGATTCGTTATTCGCGATCTACTGGCCAATTTTATTACTATGAAAGCACTAAGAGACTATTTGAACTCGGGTATTGGAGCTGAATCTTTAGCACTTAGGCTACGGCGTCAAAACTGATGATCTTAATGTGATCAACGCACTTCAAAGGCAATGGACTTGCATAAATTCTACAAAATCCACATTAAGGTGACTGATTGGCCCATTTCGGTCATTCATAAACTACCATTGATGAAGAACCTCAACTTCTAAGGATGATCTAGGTTAGGTTGGATTACCAATAGAAGAAGGTAGCCCACCCTAAAAACTTTCTTTTTAAAAAAAAAAGTAAAAGACAAAAAAAAAAAAAAAAAAACTATGTGACGATTTCATACTATCCATCTGTCATCAAACAATGATACATGGATAGAACTTCACGGGCTTTGCTCTGGCGCAATGTTTTCTCTATACAAGGTCATGGCTTCCTCTTGAGCTTGTGCAAGAAAGTGAGCTCGCTCCTTTCCTGTTGGGTGTGTCTTTCTAGAGAAGTATTTGGTCCGATGTGAACCATCACCCCTCCGTTTTGCAGACTTTTCCCTCACACCCACGGCAACACGTGGATCATATCCAGCAGATGCCATCAAGAGCAGCCCTATATAATCTGCTTCTAATTCGAACCTGCAGGGTCAGTAGTCAATATATATGCAGATGTAAGCTAAGAGGGATTAGAAGCCATGATCAATTAAGAACACTTACTTTCTAGATAAAGGGAGCATCACAAAACGAGATGACAGTTTCTGAATCAGCTGATCAGATATAATGCCTAGAGTTAAAACGCGTAACCCCATCCCAATAGTTCTCTTTTCAGCCCTATGTCGAGCCACAGCATGGGCAATCTAATCAGAAAACAAATCTTAGGGATCGGAATTCGGAGTATATGAAAGAAAGAAAGAAAGAAAAAAAAAAAGAAGTTGTAGAACTTGCCTCATGCCCAATAACAGTGGCTATCTCAGCATCAGACCCCAATTGCTTAAGAAGGCCTGTAAACACAACAATCTTCCCACCAAGATAACAAGTGGCATTGTAACAATCAGGGTCATCTACGACGATCACTTCCCAGTTAACATGGTCCAGGTAGCGTGAACATCTTTTTCTCGTAATTTCTTTGAGCAGTTCTGAAAGATCGAGGACAAAACATTTTATCCTAGCTTAGGGTAATGTAATGAGTCAATATATCGATCATATCAGTAGGTTTTGTTACCTTGCCAAAATGTAGATTTAGATTTAGAAGCAGGATTTGAGGCTCCCCGGACCTTGTCATGTGCTCTTAAATCCATCTTGAGCGCCCTAATCAGGTTTTGTGATATAAGTGTCACCCTTGCACTAGTAGGGTGGGTGGGTGGCAATATTTTCTCCTGGTGCTTCCCTTTAATCTTTTTAAAATTCCTCTCTCCCATCCTCTTTTCTGTCTTTCTCCGCAAGAGTACCAAATGAGTTCTGTTCGAATAAGGTATTGTCTCGAGATTTCTCAGCCAAGTAGTTGCCCATAGTATCCTGGCAGCACTAATCATCATCTTCCTAAGGTAGCTCTTCCACTCAAACTCGAAGGGGTTGTAGTCGTATCTTCTCCGAACATCGGCAACAAGTAGACTTCTTTTGTTTTGAGATTGTTTTAGGCCACCCAAATTATAACCAAACATTGAAAATCCTGAAAATGAAATCCCCCTTTTCCATTGGTAAAAATCTTGACAGAATTTATCTGTGACTTCCTGTAAGTGGGTGTTTTTGTACCATGCAAGTTTGGGCAAAGTGTCTCCGATTGACGCTAACAAGCTGTTGCAATTGAAACTTATGCAGATGACCCAGGCCTGAATAAAGTAGACCATTTTGAGTTTGTCAGACCCAACTCGAATGGCCAAATCTTGAAGACGATGCCAACGTCGAAAAACCCTTGTTCCGCTGCAGATCAATTTCAAAAGAGCTAGGAATTTCATGGAGCTGCTCACGTTTTGATGTTTCTGTATGCCTTCAGCTTCTCTGTTTATTTTGGGATAGGAAAACAAGGGGCAAAAAAAAAATGTGAATATCCTACATTTTAGATCTTAATTAAGAAAAGCTTGTAAGCAAGAGGCGGTTGAAAACATAGTCAAGTGTATGACTACGACACTGGCTTTCGGAATCGGCACGTGCAAGAAGGCCACGCAGGGCTGTATCAAAGGACTAACCTTCACTATGCATCCTCTGATCCCCTATAACTGCTTATCAAAAAGCAAAGAAACTCATTACAAACTCATTCCAATGTATATCCCAGTCCCAGCAATCTAATCTCTCTACAGTTTGTTTCTCTGCAATTCGACTCTTACAGGCAACTATGATGTGCCTTGCACACTTCCGACTTCACAACATCGTTTCTAGTCAACCAAATGAAGTACAGAAGCGCACACAACAGCATGAGCATCACTTGAAAGCAGTAGGTCTTCTCACATACATTAACTCGTTCACGAGCAAAGCATTCCAGCCAAGCTAAGCTTGTATGAATGGTTTCCTTGTTTCAATTCCAACCCATCGCAAATAATAGGTACGAATATCGAACCCGTAATTAAATTTTCTTGCGACATAGATTCTTTTGCGACAATACAAGCCTAATTTTTTTTTATATAGATGTTTGTAATAAATTAAAATATTTTTTATATTTTACTTAAATTGACACTCTCGCCAATAGTTGACACTGAAAAGGACCTTGATAGTTTGATTTTGTGCGGGCATGGATTCTAGTTTCGCCACTATATATAGTTTTCCCCAAGGCAATGCTACCGAACCCAATCCCAAACAAATAACAGGCAACATGGAATCGTACGAAACAGGAATAGCTAACCTGCAGATCACAAAACACGTTGGACACCCCTTCGATCTCGCACTTCAAAAATTAAGGAAGAAAAGGGTAGAGAAAAATCAAGAATATTTGTGTTTGAATTTATTCAGTTTCAGTCTAAAAGTATTAACTTGGTTAAATAGATGTTTCATAAAATCCTCTAACATATTATGTCATTATCATTATCACCAAGATCGGAAAAAAAAAATACTTTTATCCATCTATCTATATCTATATTTATATCTTTTTTAAAGTGGATAGTTTAAATTTATTTAATTATTATATCTTCTTAGGCCAAAAAAAAATATTGAGGGTTAGTGCTCTTACTAGGACTAAGCTTTCTCCTGATTGTGGTGTAGTAAAGCAGAGTTGCATCATTACACAATGGGGAACAAACTTTGAGATGCCAAAACTTCTTGATCCAAGTGTTGTTTGGTAGATCGACGATGACAAGTTATCTCAAGGGGGTGACGATGATCTCATTGATGGCGACATTAGGGCTCCTAAGAGTAAAGACTTGCAGTGTATGTTGGTTGGTGATTGCATAGAATCAGCGGCGCCTTCAAATGCAGTAGCTGCCACGTGTCCAGCGCCTTTGGCTGGATGTACGCCTGCGAGGAAGCTGGCTGCAGCTACCCCCTGCTCCGTGGTTTGCTCTGGTGCTCTGGTGACTTTCCGACCAACCATGACCGCTGCTGTTGGTATGCTACAGCTGAAACTAGTCGAATCAGCTATGAGTATCTATCCAGTGTGATGCCAAGTGCGGCTCAAACTGCACCACTGGTTGGCAATGCAGATGCACCCTCCAACACTCCGTGCAGCAGGACACATAGGGACAAATCCGACAAGCGCTTGGCCAACACGACTGGGCTCTTCTCAAAGCTGGTTGACGCTGCAGGCTTTGGAATCGTCGATGTTGCGACGTCGCTCCTTTTTAACTGTCTGCATTTAATTATATATTTCAGATCAATCATATATACTATGTGGCTAGTACTGATTAATTGTTTACCTGTTTGTACATTAATAATTCCGTTTCCTGATTGCACAAGTCACAACTTTGTAATTGATTGAAAAACAAACAAAAAGAGGCTTCTGTGGAGTACTGGTTTATGTTTTAATGGCATAAAAAGAATCATAGAATGTGATTAATCTAATGTGACACTCATAATAGTAGTAAGTATTGATGGATTATTTTAAATTTTTTAAAAAACAACTGAAATGGGCAAGTGAATCACAGCAAAATAATAGTAACTATATTTTTTTATAAAAAATAGTAATTAGATTTGAGGGGAAAAAAAGTATACAAGGCAACCAAATTAGCTTTATATGACTGTATTTACCTGATGTAAATTGCTAATACAGTCTCACCAATAATCTCCACAAGTGCATGAACCTTCTTGGAAATGGTGGAATCTAACTATATCTCGCACAATGATCTTCCTTTGAGCAACAATGGACATGAACTTCATAAAAGAGTGACAGTCTCCGCAAATTCGAAGGTTCTTCATAATCTGAATAGGCAAACCTTTGGGTGTGGTCAAGAGTGCATAAGCCAAAGCAAGCTTCTCACTGTGGTAAAGGAGCTCTTCTTCTTTCTGCTCCTCCTCCACATCATGAAGAATGAAACTCGTATCGGCCACATAGCCCAACAACTTCATGTGTTCGCGGTATTCCTTCAAGGCTGAGCAGATCTCTTGAAAGCGATCTTGTGCCTTATCTCCGTTAAGAAAAGTGTAAAGCTTACCCTTGATCTGTATCCAGCTGATTCCGGGCTCTTTAGAAACTCTGTTAGCTTTCATTTTTCGTCGTGTTTCTGTAACTTCATCCCACTTGCCTTGAGATGCTGACATGTTGGAGAGCAATACATAAGTTCCTGAGCTATGTGCTTCCATCTCAGAGAGCTTTTTGGCAACCTTCTTGCCGAGCTCAAAATTGCGGTGGATTTTACAAGCACCGAGAAGGGCTTCCCAAATGACAGAATCAGGTTCCATAGGCATACTCTCGATTAACGCCTTGGCTTCTTGAAGCTGCCCTGCCCGCCCAAGAAGGTCTACCATGCAAGTGTAGTGGTAAATCAGCGGCTCAATCCCATAAGCAAGGCGCATGGACTTAAAAAAGGTCCATCCTTCCTCCAGTAAACCTGCACGGCTACAAGCACAGAGCACGCCGAGAAATGTAATCTCATTAGGTATAATGCCTTCTGCCTGCATTCTTCGAAAAACCATCAGTGCTTCATTCCCCAATCCATTATGTGCACAGCCTGCTAAAACTGCATTCCAAGTGACAATATCCCTCTCAGACATGTCTTCAAGGACACAAAAGCCTTCATCAAGTCCACATTTGAAGTACATAGTTATGAGAGAGTTATTAACGAATAAAAATGAGTCAAACCCAAGCTTAACTACTAAACAGTGTATATGTTCTCCAAGCTTTGAAGTCCCGGTACTCCCACAGGCACTTATAACACTGGTAACAGTCAATGCATTTGGCATAACTGCTCTTGCCATCATCTTAAGGAACATGTGCATAGCAAAATCTATATGGCCACTCTGCACATGAGCTGATATTATGGCAGTCCATGACACAACATCCCGTTTGGGCATCTTGTCAAAAGTGTGACGTGCATCAGCCAACATGTCATTGTCCGAAAGACTGGTTATTAGAGAGTTCCAAGAAACCACGTCTTTATTCCTCATTGTACTGAACACTTGAGAAACATCTTCTATGTTTTTACATTTAGCATACATGGAGATCAGCCCATTACCAATAAACGAATTGTGCTGAAACCTGAGTTTGATGGCCAGGCCATGCATCTGTTTTCCTGTTTGGATTGCTCCAAGATTAGCACAGGCACATAGAGAACTGGTGAAGCATGAATGATTTGGAATATTTCCTGATCTTAGTAAATCGTTAAAGAGGTCCAAAGCTTCTTCAGCTTTTCCGTTCTGTACAAGGCCAGCAATCATAGCAGCCCAGGATGCAGAATTCCTGGTAGGCATGATAAGAAACATAGCTACAGCCTCGTCAATCAGACCATTTTGGGCAAGCCCAGAAATTATTCCATTCCATGTAATCACATTCGGATTGTGTATCTCACTAAATATCTTTTTTGCCTCCTGAATATTACCATGCTGACAATAAGCAGTCATCATAGCATTTTTTGAAGCCACATTCGGCTCCGGGGCTTCGTGATACACTTCAATAGCATCAGTCAATCTCCCACAGTGAGACAATGCAGAAATCATCGTTGAAAAGGAGTAATCATTCCTTTCCAGCATTGAGTTGAAGAAGTCTATGGCACTATCGAAATAACCATTTCTTGTATAAGCATTCAAAATTGCAGTTCCAGCGACTACATCCATCTCAAGCCCAGACTTTAGAACAAGAGCCCGTAAACTATTAATCAAATCTAAATCTCCCAATCCAGCAACAGCTGATAAAGCAACAACAAAGACAGATTGATCTGACTTAACCCCCAAACCATGCATCGTTTTGAAAGTATCCCATGCTTCTCCAAAACAGCTTGACTGAACATAACCGGATATCATAACCATCCAAGAAACTAAATTTCTCTCAGGCATTTTATCAAACACATTCCTAGCTTCAGCCATCATACAAGCATGACAATACCCAGTAACCATGGAATTCCAAGATGCAATATTTCTTTCAGGCATTTTGTCAAACAGCTCCCGGGCATTCCCCAAATCCTGATTTTGCACATAACCACTGATCATAGCATTCCAGGAGATAACATTCCTCTCTGGCATCGAATCGAACACCTCCCGAGCTTCTTCAATCCTACCCGCTTTGGCAAAATCAGTAACCATCGCGGTCCAAGTCCGCACATTTTTCCCAGGAAACGAGTCGAACAGTTTCCGAGCGTCAAAATGACGGTTGTTCTGTGCGTATCCCGTGATCATGGAGTTCCAAGAGGACGCATCTCGGTGCGTCATTCCGTCGAACAGTTGGCGGGCTTCATCGACCTTGCCCAGTTTGCTCAATTCCTGTATCCTTATGTTGCATTGGTGAAGATGGGTTGGCAAAGAAGGTGAGAGCCGTTGGTGGGAGAGCGCGGAGAACCCACGATGGCGCAGAAATGGAAGGAGACGAGTCATTCAGCTTGTCTGCATCGTTGCAACAGTAACCGCCATTGAAAGCCCCGATGAAACAGGAAAACTAAATCGGGGATTTGGAAGAAGAAGAAATAGAGTAACGAGAGAGAATTCGGTAGAAGTTGGGAGGAATATTCATTTTTTATTTCATGGTTTCTCTGAACAAGCCAAGGGCTTTTATCCAGACTAGTTGCATCACCACGTGCATTCAACCTTTCGGAGCTCTTTAGGTGTAAGCTTCAAACGCTGGACTTTTGCCTCATTAAGCATTGCAAAGAAAGTAAACAAATGGGTTGGTCGTGAAGGCAATGAAGAAGCTAAGGAAGAGCATAGGATGGTGCAGATGGAGAAAAGCCCACTTTTCAACCTTCATCGTTTTGAATCAAGTTCTGGTGTCTTCATTGGAGTTGTGTTTTTCGAAAATATCTTTCCAACGCATATTCATATGCATCAATCGGACAAACGAGGACTTGGGAAAATGCATTTCAAGACGGAGCTGAATGCTGAAAAAGCTTAAAGTAGTGCTCGACGTCGACTAGTAGCACTCGACGTCGACCCAAAATCCAGACACAAACAAGAGGATGCTTATGAATCCAAATATGAGGAGGATTGCTTAGCCACGCTTTTATTTTATCTTTTCTATCTTAGATAACTCTTTCCTTATAGGTATTTTTCTATTTACCCATGGGGATTTTATATTTAGATAAAGTTTTAGATAGAGAATTTTAATATTAGATAGAATTTAGATAGACCAATTTTATTAAGATTAGAATTACTTTCCTTGGCTAGTAATGATTAGCAGCCTATAAATAAAGCTCATGGGGCTGGTTTTAATCATTCTAATTCAACACACAAACAATCTACATTCAATTTAGAGTTTTCTCTTAGGGTCGGGGTGAGCCCGGCGTTAGCCATGCTTGCTTAGGATATGGGTTTTGGTTTGACGGCGCGAGCCAATATTCCTAGTTGTTGGTGTACAACGAAAGCTTGTCCCTTTGATGAGAAAGCATAATTGTCTGTCCTACTCTATCTTTTGCTTGTGCAGTTAACGTTGTGGTAATCCCTAGTCCTAGGAGTCCATTTTCTCCTTTATCTTTTATCTTTATTTATTTTATTTTGTTTCTTTTGTTGTTCGTTGAGTAATTGAAAAAGTCAACAACTCTTATCTTTTCTGTCCACATCTTCCTTTCCATTCTTTTATTTTTCGGTCGTTCTTGTCGACAATTTTGGTTACTGTTAGAGTGTCGAGATCGACTCATCAGGTCGATATCGACTGCATAGGTCGATGTCTTTGTTGTGTCGACTGCCTTCTAATTGTGTTTGCATGAACAACATCACTCGAGATCGATTGCTACACTCAAGATCGACTGAACTACTCGACATCGAGAGCTCCTGGTCGACTTCTGTAGAAACTTTGTGCGAATTACTTAGGATCTGCTGACACACTTCCTCGTGGATCGATCCTGACCCTTCCACTACAGCGGGGGAGTCTTGAATTTATTTGAGAGGCTATGGGTTGCAAATTGCAATTGTTTTTATATTTTATTATATATTTCAATTCGATTCTTCCCTCCCATCAAATTTTGGTTAATATAGTATGAACCATTGCAACCAAAATACATTGAGTTTATGAGTTTTCATTGCAACCAAAATTTATAATAATCCACTCATAAACATTGCAATTTATAACAATTGCAACCAAAATTTGATGTAGGGGAGAATTGATTATAAAAATATGTAAAATATGAACCACGGAATCAACTCAAGCATATCAATAAATACAAGACTCCCCTGCTGTAGTGGAAGGGTCAGGATCGATTCACGAGGAAGCGTGTTAGTAGATCCTAAGTAATTCGCGCAAACGTTCTGCAGAAGTCGACCAGGAGCTCTCTATGTCGACTTGTTCAGTCGATCTCAAGTGGTGTTGTAACCTGCAAATACAAACAGAAGGCAGTCGACACAACAAAGACGTTGACCTGTGCAGTCGATATCGACTAGATAAGTCGATCTCGACCACTCTAACAGTAACTAGTTTTGTCGGTAAAGAACGACCAAAGAATAAAAGGATGGAAAGGAAGATGTGGACAGAAAAGATAAAGGTTGTTGAGTTTTTCGATTACTCAACGAACGTTAACCACCCATGCAAAAGGTAGAGTAAGACGGACAATTATGCTTTCTTCATCAAAGGGACAAGCTTTCGTTGTACACCAACCCCTAGGAATATTGGCTCGCGCCATCAAACCTAGTTGTCTCTACCTTTTAGTTGTTTCAACCAAAGGTAGGAGATGATCAAGACATAACGATATCAACATCAAAACTCATATCCTAGGCATGCATGCATGGCTAACGTCGGGCTCACCCCGACCCTAAGAGAAAAGCTTTAAATTAAATGTAGATTGTTTGTGTCTTTGTAATTGGAATTCCTAAAACTCAGCCCCTATGAGCTTTATTTATAGGCTACTAATCCTTGCTATCCAAGGAAAGAAATTCTAATTCTAATAAAATTGGTCTATCTAAATTCTATCTAATATTAAAATCCTCTATCTAAAACTTTATCTAAATATAAAATCCCCTTGGGTAAATAGGAAAATACCCACAAAGAAAGAGTTATCTAAGATAGAAAAGATAAAATAAAAACGTGGCTAAGCAATCCTCCTCAGATTTGGATTCATGAGCATCCTCTCGTTTATCTCTGGATCTAGGGTCGACGTCGAGCACACCCACAAAGTTTTAACCGTTCAAATGCTCATACAAACCCATATACACAAATAACATAACATAAAAGTTCCCACAAGCTCCTTGATTTTCCACACAATTTAAACACTAACTTGTGCAGATTACACACAACAAAGGTTACATTCTAAAGTGCTGATTCAAACGCCCATACACAAATTAACATATTGGAGGTGCAAGTTTTATGAATTGAATGAGATAACTTCACTCCCACTTGCATTTAGTCTTGTGGGTGTGCTTTAATTCATAGGTCAATACCAAGCTTCCATCCGGTCTCTTCATAATAAATCTTTCCACCAATACATAACATCCATATCTTTTCCACAAAGAGCATACATTTTCTCCTTCAATGAAGGTCTCTACCTTATTAACCATCACTTGTTTCTCGTTTCCCTTCACCCACCCAACTCGTTCTTTCTCCCATAACATCCTCTCAACAACCTCCAAGCTAAGCCCTACTTTCGAGTTCTGCATTTGATCATCCACGCTCCAAAACCACAACACTCCCTTGGTTTCATCCCTCTCAGTAACAAGGTCCTTCCCATTGACCATCACAACTTTTGTCGAAACCACAATGTTCACTTCCACTAAGCTAGCCCCATCAGCGTTCTCATAGATGATTACACGCTCCCATATATGCTCAAGTGTTATCTCATAAAACGTTGAATTTGCTATTTGATCTTTTGGCTTCCCATCCCTTACGAACTAGAATGGGCAAGACCTATTTGCCTACAAACTCCGGTGGAGTGTGCTCAAGTGTCATCTCAGGAAGTCTCTTATTATTAGCCTTGCACAATGCAAGTGCTTGTTTCCTAGTGTTGGACGTTAATTATGTTGAGAATATGAGCAAACGATACGTTATTTAATCTGCTGTCATTTTTGTTGTTGGAACATATTTTATATTGTCTATATCAAAAATTTAGGATTAACCATAAGAACTTTGAGGTGGTTTTTGTATAGGAAAGATCACATTCTCGGATGTCCAATAAAATGCATTCGAGTTTCATAAACAAAGTGGCCTTGTTATGTTGATATAGAAGTTATTCAACATAGCATAACATCCATATATTTTCCATGAGCACACATTTGCTTCTTCGGTGAAGCTCTCTACCTTCCTAACCATCACTTGTTTCTCATTTTCTTTCATCCATCTGACTCGTTTTCCTCCCATATCATCCTCTTAATAATCACCAGGCTTAGCCCCACTTTCGTGCTCTTCATATGATCATCCATGCTCTAAAACCACAATGCTCCATCGTCTTTGTTCCTCTCAGCCACAACTTCCTTTCCACTGACCATCACAACTTCTATCGGAAACACAACATTCGCTGCCACTGAATTGGCTCCATCAATGTTCTCATAGGTGAACACGCACTCCCATCTTTGCTCCAACGTCATCTCATAGAATGTAAACTTTTCCATCCAGTCTTTCGGCCTTCCCTCTCTTATGAACATGAATAGACAGACCCATTTTCCTACAACCACAGGTGGAGTGCGCTCCTTTGACAATGGGAAATCAAAACTTGGTAGGAAGTTGTGGAGGCCATAATTAAGACCGAAAGCTTCTTCACTTAGTCCGGTGATTTGGTACTTTGATGATGTTGGAACTTGGAAGATAGACTTTCATGGTCCTCCCTCATAAATTGTAACATCGCCATCGGGAGCAACAAACTTGTCTTTAATTAAAAGGGTAGTATCCATCAGCTGTCAAAGTGACCTCAAACCATTGGTATAGGTTTAAGGGGTTTAGTCTTCTCGGTTGCTTGCTGCTATGTTTTTTGGTGGAAGAAGAGGCGACACTCTCCGCGCTCCAAAGTGCGCTTTATTGAAATACTAAAACCGGCTATGATCTAATAGGGTGGATAACCAAACCCCTCACATTGTTCATCAATAAGTTCAAAGATTCCACGAGAGGACTCGCTAAAACATGATAACCATGGGAAAATTAAAAGCTAACTTAGCTAAATAGTCTGCAACCGAAGAAGGTGGATGATGGACTCGTCTTGGACGCCATGGTTGTTGCATAATTCTCTTAGGGGTATATTTGTATTCCAATATATTATAGAAATTTAAAAGGGTAGTATGCATCAGCCGTCAAAGTGACCTCAAACCGTTGGTATAGGTTTAAGGGGTTTAGCCTTCTCGGTTTCTTGCTGCTATGTTTTTTGGTAGAAGAAGAGGCGACACTCTCCGCGCTCCAAAGTGTGCTTTATTGAAATACTAAAATCGGTTATGATCTATTCAAGGGGGGAGGGGATAACCAAACCCCTCACATCGTTCATCAATAAGTTCAAAGATTCCACGAGAGGACTTGCTAAAACATGATAACCATAGGGAAAATTAAAAGCTAACTTAGCTAAATAGTCCGCAACCGAAGAAGGTGGATGATGGACTCGTCTTGTACGCCATGGTTGTTGCATAATTAATACTCTTATGGGTGTATTTGTATTCCAATATATTATAGAAATTTAAAATAAAATATTATATAGATTGTATAAATTAAATATTCACTATTATACTCCATATTACATTTGAATTATCTTATAAACTTAAATTAATTGATTTAGATAATTTATAAAGTATTTTATTTTATAATTATATTATTTTAAATCTATATATAATATAAATTGGTGAAAGCCCATTAATTACACTTATTAACTACTTACAAATAAATCTAATATATATTTAATACTCCATATTAGCTTAAGAAATCAAAAATCAAAAAGTTATTGTAGCTTATAGGTTATATCTATCTGTATATCTATATATATATATATATATATATATATGTATATATATATATATATCTATATAATATAAATTTAGGTGAAATTCCATTATTTGCACCTATTAAGTACTTACAAATAAATCTAATATATATATATATATATATATATATATATATATATTTAATATTAGCTTAAGAAATAAAAAATAAAAAATGATTATATCTATCTATATCTATTTCTATATCTATATCTATCTGTATATATAATAATATATATAAATTTGGGTGAAAGTCCATTAATTGCATCTATTAAATACTTACAAATAAATCTAATATATATATATATATAATATTAGCTTAAGAAATAAAAAAAATCAAAAAGTTGTTGTAGCTTATTGATTATCTATCTATCTATCTATATCTATCTATCTATATATATCTATCTATACCTACTAGTAAAAGAAGCTTTTTTGCTCATTTAATGTCAATTAAAGATAAATCTTCTCCCAAAAGTAAAATTATTATTTTAGGAGTATTAATGCAAATTACCAAGATAAAAAAAAATGATTGATGACAACAACAAAAATTATACTTTTTCTTTTAAAAAATTGTTTTAGTTTCTATATTTATATATATATATAATTTAAATATTTAATTCATCACAAATTATAGAATAAGATAAAATGTCTAATTAAAATTTTGTCTTATAAATAAATTTTTTAAAAATATTAGAGGAAACACAATAGTAAGTAAAGTTTTTCTATTTACATAAATGAGATAAAAATTGATGACAAAAAAATTATACTTTTTAATTCAAAAAGTGTTTTAGTTTATATATTTATATAAAGTCAAAGTATAGATTGAGATTTAAAAAAGTCTAACTAAAATTTTATCTTATAAAAAAAATTCAAAAATATTAGCAAGTAGTAACATAAAGTTAGCTTATTGCAATTCTATGTAGTAAAGTAAGATTTTTATAGGTCATTCATTTTAAAAAAATATTAGCAAGAGACATAAAGCTTATTAGAACTCACTTTCTAATGAGTAATAAATAAACTTATTTCTAAAATAAACCATTAAAAATTACATAATTTTTAGGGCCATTTGCTAAACTAACCCAAAAACTCGGTCCCCTTTGCACCCCCTATCCACTATCCATACAAATTGCAAAAACTAACCCCCTCCCTCAAAACCTCTCGGTTCCTCAGCTACTGCACCCGGTGGAGAGAGAGAGAGAAGCAACAGGGCATTAAATGCCCATCACTGTCACCCATCCAAAGCCATTTCTCTCTATGTCTTTCTCCACCTCTCTCCATTGAAGAGCTCCATAGGAGCTCGAATTCAGCATGTGCTGCTGGTGTGAATCACCGTCAGAGCACTGCTTTGATGCCTTCGTCCTTCACCTTTGTTGTGATGGCTTTTTCATGTCAATTCGAGGTGAGTGGAGGCCGGATTTGGAGTAGAGGAGGTGGAATCGAAGTGAAGGAGCCCTCGCAGAGACTTGGTGAACCTCTTTGTTTTTTTATTGATGAATGAACAATATATCAACTTTACACTCTATGGTTTCTTACTGAACACCCTTTGGCACTCTACTGGATACCCAATGATTTCCTACTAGACACCCAAAGCAAAACGACATACCACCTATTGGAACCGACTGGACAAGAGTTATCGTTGAAACAGATTCACCACCGACTTCGGATAGAAAATGGGTAAGTTTGCTTTCGATAAAAAATCAGAGAGAGAGAGAGAGGGGAGAGAAAGTCTGCAGAGGGGAGAGAAAGTTTGCAGAGGAGAGAGAGGACAGGAGAGAGAGGAGTGAAAAAGAAAAGTAAAGTTGCAGAGGAGAGAGAGAGGATAAGACAGAGAGAGATGAAATAGTGACAGTGAGGGGGCATTAATATAATTTGAATTAAATCTTACATTTCGGATAAAAACCATCGAAGAAGAAGCAATTAGACGAGGGTTTATTTGTAGGTTGACATGTAAGCAGTTAGTTTTAACTGGACACCCAAAGCAAACCGACATGACACATATTGGAATCGACTGGACAAGAGTTATCGGAGAAACAGATTCACCATCGACTTCAGATAGAAAATGGGTAAATTTGCTTCAGATTTGAGGGAGACACCTCTCGCATAATCTTTATCGAAAGCAAACTTGCCCATTTTCTATCCGAAGTCAATGTTGAATATGTTTCTCCGATAACTCTTGTCCAAATTAAGTACATAATACTATGATTTTATTAATTTTATTTTTAATTTACTTTATTTTTCAAACCAACTTATGAATATATGGTAAAAAATTGATAGGCCCGTGCGTAGCACGCGGGAGCCCACTAGTATAATATAAATTTGGGTGAAAGCCCATTAATTGCATCTATTAAATACTTATAAATAAATCTAATATATATTTAATATTAGCTTAAGAAATCAAAAATCAAAAAGTTATTGTAGCTTATTGATTATAGGTATAGTTCCAATCCATCGTGTCAAGGGATCAAATCTCTATAACTACATCATTTTCCAAGTTTATAGTAGTATATTGTTATTTGTTCCTAAACACATGTACTTCTAAAGAAATTATTATTTCTTTTTTCTTATAGTTGAATTGCATGTAAAAATGAGTAAGAGGATAAATAAAATCAAGTTAATATATTTGTGGAATTTGAAAGATAAATACACATATTAAAACTTTTAGAGAAAAAATTATTAGTAATAAAATTACAATGATAGTATATTAATTAAAAATATCTATTTAAAATAAGTCCCGTGTGCATTTCTAAAGCAATTATCATTTCTTTTTTCTTACAGTTGAATTGCATGTAAAAATGAGTAAGAGGATAAACAGAGCCAAGTTAGTATATTTGTTCAATTTCAAAGATAAATACACGTACATATTAAAACTTTTAGATAAAAAATTATTAGTAATAAAATTACAATGTTAATATATTAATTAAAAATATATATTTAAAATAAGTCTCATGTGCATTTCTAAAGCCCATTAATTGCATCTATTAAATTTGGGTGAAAGCCCATTAATTGCATCTATTAAATACTTACAAATAAATCTAATATATATATATATATATATATATTTAATATTAGCTTAAGAAATCAAAAATCAAAAAGTTGTTGTAGCTTATTGATTATAGGTATAGTTCCAATCCATCGTGTCAAGGGATCAAATCTCTATAACTACATCATTTTCCAAGTTTATAGTAGTATATTGTTATTTGTTTTAAACTTAAACATATGTACTTCTAAAGCAATTATTATTTCTTTTTTCTTATAGTTGAATTGCATGTAAAAATAAGTAAGATGATAAATAAAATCAAGTTAATATATTTGTGGAATTTGAAAGATAAATACACATATTAAAACTTTTAGAGAATAAATTATTAGTAATAAAATTACAATGATAGTATATTAATTAAAAATATCTATTTAAAATAAGTCCCGTGTGCATTTCTAAAGCAATTATCATTTCTTTTTTCTTACAGTTGAATTGCATGTAAAAATGAGTAAGAGGATAAACATAGCCAAGTTAGTATATTTGTACAATTTCAAAGATAAATACACGTACATATTAAAACTTTTAGATAAAAAATTATTAGTAATAAAATTACAATGTTAATATATTAATTAAAAATATATATTTAAAATAAGTCTCATGTGCATTTCTAAAGCCCATTAATTGCATCTATTAAATACTTACAAATAAATCTAGTATCTATATATCTATATCTATATATACATATACTAAAACCGATGCATAGCGTCCTACGTGGCGCGATGTAGTTGATCATAGGGAAAAAATCCTATGTGGCGTGTTGTGGTTGATTCTAGGAAAAAAATTAATAAAATAACATGTTATCATTGTTTATAGAAAGTTATATAAGCCATAATCTATCTATCTATCTATATATATTTTTATCTTACCAAAAAATCTATATATATTTTTAGTTAATTGACAAAAACATAAATAGAAAATATTTCATAGTCATATTTACCAAAAATATTAATAGATAAAAAATATATAGTATTTGATAAGTGCTATTTTATTTATATATAGATTATTAATAGATAAATGTGAATTCTATATATATTTTGAGAGAATCTAAATAAAAAAATATTTCGATTTTTTATATAATATGTCGAACTAATTATATTTATATATATATATATTAATATATTAATTAATGTATTTCCGGTACACGGGACGAGACCTACACTAGTAATATCTTAATTTAGAAGACTTTTTTTATAAGGTGCCAACACCTTCTTAATTTAAAGTTTTTTTTAACTAATCACATTTTTTCTCTTATTATTTCTTTTTCTTTTTATCTTCATCTCTTTTATACATTTACATTTTTTCCTTTTATTTTTTTACTCATTTACTAACCATCTATATTCTATATAATATCTTAATTTAGAAATTTTTTTTATGTGTCAACACCTCCTTAATTTAATGTTTTTTTTAACTAATCACGATTTTCTCTTATTATTTCTTTTTCTTTTTATCTTCATCTCTTTGATACATTTACATTTTCCCCTTTTATTTGTTTACCCATTTACTAATCATCTATCTATATAAAATACTAAAACAGAGGCCTGAAACGGGCTCTGGTGCGATCTCGCGTCCATGGAATTTTCTGGATTAAAGCGGAATTATTTTTGCTTACGTGGCATTTTCTGGATTAAAGTTGTATTATATTTCTGGCCCACATCAATTAATAAACGAATATAGTTAGCTAAAAACTTATCTTTTTAGATCAATAATCTATCCAATATAACTTGAATTAGTTGTTATACATATTTATTATTTTCATGCTTTTGTTAATAAACTATATTATTTATTATTTTAAAAGATGAAGAAGAAATATTTGGTGCGTTATTCTACCTTTTAGAATATAATATATTTATATATAGTTTTATTTTTGTGAGCCACGTCAATTTGATTTTATTTTTTTAAGCCACGTCAATTAATTATCTAATATAATATTTTAATATAATTAATATAATAAAATATAATTTATTAACAAAACGCGCAACCGCGCGGGTAACGAATACTAGTTGGGTTTAATTCAAAGCATTGAATTAAATCTAATGTCTACTATTAATCTATATTTAAATCTTTATATATTATAATAATAATCTATAACAATATAATATCTTAATTTAAAAACTTTTTTATGAAGCCTAACTTTACAGTAAATATTGTTACCAAAATTTTTAAAGATTTCAAGTCTACCTTTATTCTTTTATCCTAACTTTTATTAATATTTTATTAATATATGTTATTAAAAATCGCGTCATGGCTTGAAAATTGTACTAGTATCGGAGTATAATTTTTCACCCTAGGGTTCTGTAATCAATGTAATTTCGCTACCAAAAACCCTCTTTGTACATTCCATGTTTTTCTTCTGAGCGGTCAAGAAGCAGGACTGATCGCAGCTGTTCTTGCAATGGCACGATTAGTTTAATCCGTTGATTGATCACGTCAGCGTCGTCTTTTAGCGATTCTAAATTCGGCTTTCAATCTCCGGAGAGTGAACCTGTTTCTCCATTCCAACCGTTCGAAGCTCACCGATCAGTCTTCGTTTGTTTTCCGCCTTGACCGGTTGGTTGCTTTGCCAGCAACTTCCCAATAATTTATGCGGCCTTGATTTTTAACGAATTTCAACCCCTCTAGGGAGGGTGACTTGTATCCAGGGGCTAATTCCCTGTCAAATCATTCCAAAGGTTGCCGCTTTTTGCAGAAATTTGTGTACTCTGTTTAATTTCGTTTTTATCCAAGTGTTTGGAGCTGGATTTGTTTCTGTTGCGTAGTGCATTCAATTCTGTACGCTTTCGACATCTTCCTACTTGTTTCTGTTGAGTGTTTTGAGGGGCGAGGTGGTGGTGTAGTTTACTTTTGCTGTTGATGTTTTGCGGGCTTATTATCTGATTCTGGATGTTGGAATGGGTGCAAACGGGATCGATTGCTGTGAACCTGTTATGGTCAAGGCCGAGTTCTGGGGAGAACCATTCGTGGGGAGAAACCAGCTTAAAAAGGAACCCTCTGCTGTAGAAATTTGGCCCGAGGAGCACCGATTTGTTAACCACATTAGTATTTCGGAAGAACAATGTGAATCGAGCAGTGGAGGATCAGATATGGGGTATAATTTGGAAAATTATGCTTCAGATCAAGATTTTTGCAGAGATAATGACCATCAAGATAAAGAGGTTAATGGTAGTATCCATAGCAGCGAAGGAGAACGGATGGAGCCGATGAGACAGTCATCAGCTTCCGAGATATCCAGCCTGGAGGAGGAGAATCCCAGCTCTTCACCTGGTAGAGGTATGTGATTTTAATGTTGGCTTGTTGCTTTGGATGCTGTAGAAATCTGGTTGCTGTCAACTGACTCAACTGTGATATGCCTTAAATAGAATGATATTCCTGGTGCAATGAATATTTGAGTGTTTTTTCATGAAGTTTATTGATCCTTTGAATTGCCAAGGCAAAAAGGGTATAATGTTCACTTGGTAACATGAATTGAACCTGTAAACTTCATTGCATAGTGCATACAATGTTCTAATATCTTTAACATTAAAAATTAGTGTTTTCAATCAATTTCTGTTAATTACTAATTAATATTAACAATGAATTTAGTTCAGCTCCTAAACTTCATCGTATACAATATGTATACACACTATCATATTTAACATATAACATTTAAGTACTTTTATATGTGATTCGTTCTTTCTGTTCCAACTCATCCTAAAAGTAATTTCTTCTAGTTCCTATATATATAGCATGTGTGTATACATGTGTATGTATATATATGTTTCTTTTTAAAGTTCAACCTTATTTTATGACAAAAATAATAAAGATATTACTAGCACCCATGGAAATGTTGTAGTTTTTGGCTGGTCAAATGGTGTTGAAGTATAATGAGCGTCTCATATAACTTTCTTCGATATAGTATGGAGTATTTGTACTGATTTTCAAGCATCTCCATGAAAGGGTTGGACCTCTGCATTGCATCACCTATTGGGACTATTGGAGTGGAAAGAAATTCACTGCTAGGAAGTCATCCAGTTGCTTTTTCAAGGTGTAATACTTTGAAGGAGAGTCCAAGGCCTGATCTATTATTAGATAGGCTCTCTGAGCGGGAAAAGGTAAATGTTTGTACCTAATCTATTATGTCCCTTTCATTGCATCAATTTCGGCAAAAAAAAAAAAATTCAGCAAGTAGATTTATCGCCTTCTGCTAAATCCAAGACCTCTTTGAAAGGGAAGCCTGCTGCGTTTCTCAGTTCAATTTTTTTTTTGGCCTCCAAGGCACAAATTTCTTGGATGATCTTCTTTTGGAGCAAAAAGTGTTTTGGGGCATTTTCCATAAATGTTTGGTGGCCTAGGCAAACAATTCTCTATACTACATTGGTCTACATTTGACACAATATGTATAGTCTAATTTATATGTTTCTTTATCAGCATTTTTCAACACTGGATGATACTGTTTAGGAATGAAAGCTTCCTTTTGAGACTGTGAATTATCATGTTTGACGCTATTGCGAGTGCTTTGTATATATGCATTCTTTGTAGGCTTTACATTTGTTGATAACAACTCCTGCATCTCTCTTTCAGGAAAAGTTGATCGTAAATTTAGTCAAGATCCAAAAGGATGGAACAGTAGAAGTTGATTTAGAAAAAAGTGCACCTGTAGCATCAGACCTATTTGACCTTCAAGTCATTGAGAGTGCACCAGTAGCCATTGAAGATGCTCCTGTGGAGCTTAACAAATCTATTCCTAGGTTGAGAATTGCCATTCTCGTGGTTGGCACCAGAGGAGATGTACAGCCATTTCTAGCCATGGCAAAGCGATTACAGGTTTGTCTCATAGCTTAACTAGTGTTATTGCCCTACTCAATTTAATGGTTTAATTACACTTTCACTAGTGGTGTTTTTATTGGTACCATTTTTTCCATTCACATATAAGATGATCTGTTGTATATTTGTTTCTTTAATTTTGAATTGGCGTGATTGCAGGGCAATATCTGAAATGCCTTTCTGTTTATATTTGTGCTATTAGCGTGAAGTGTCCTGATAAGCATGTCTGCATGTGAAACATTTGTAGTATGATAAATTATTGTAACTGGATTTTTTTTTAATGTGCAGGAATTTGGTCATCATGTGAGATTGGCCACCCATATTAACTTTAAAGAATTTGTCAAATCTGCTGGTGTGGAGTTCTATCCTTTGGGTGGTGATCCTCGGGTTCTAGCAGGATGTAAGAAAATCTCTGATCTCAATGATGCAATTCTGGAATTTATTATGTTTAATTGTCGTATTCTGGGGTTGGGTAGGTTGGTGAAGAAGATGACTAAAAGTGAGTGCAAGAACTAGAGGAGACGGAACGGGTGGGCGGAAAACTATATACTTCATTCTCAATAAGTAGAAAATCTGAGAGATGATGTGAAAAGAAGTTGATCAATGATGTTTTATGATTATCACTATTACGACGTCGGATATATGAATTTTATATTTTTATGTTAATGTCTTATGAAATAGGGCAACGGAGTTGTAACTGAAAATATTGACTGAATACACTACACAAATGCATCTAGCTTCTTCCCACTTGCCACTGAGTGTGAGCTATCTTGGTGATTTCTGCCTGAGAAGCTTAAGCGTCATTCTGTTCTAAAAGAGTTCTCTATCATAATAATATTATTTGCAGCTTTATTAGCCAAAAGTAGCATTTTGTGAGCCAAGACTGTTCATTTTCTTATTTAATTGGTGTCATTTTTTTATCTTGTTATTAACTATTCATTGTCTGATCATGTTGCTTGGCATTGCTTCTCCTTGTAATGTATTAAGATATAATAATTTGATCCCCGTACCGTTGTCAGATATGGTGAAGAATAAAGGGCTCATTCCATCTTCACCAGGAGATATATTAACTCAAAGGAAGCAAATGAAAGCCATAA
Organism: Persicaria maculosa; assembly: GCA_963922045.1. NCBI lineage: Eukaryota > Viridiplantae > Streptophyta > Magnoliopsida > Caryophyllales > Polygonaceae > Persicaria > Persicaria maculosa. The sequence continues at coordinate 16,042,769 of OY998257.1, read as the reverse complement.
TTGAGTCCCTTTTGCCTGCCTGTACGGAGCAAGATATAGAGACCGGGGCACCTTTTAGAGCTCAAGCAATTATTGCTAATCCTCCGGCCTATGGTAAGTGGAAATAAGGACTACATTTTTGCATTTTCCACTTCGCCCTTTACTATGAATTTTGTCAGGATTTTATATCTGCAATGACAGCTTCTCCTCTTCTTTAAAAAAATTTCATCCATAGATATGTTTTTCCCCTTGAACTGGCAAACACCTCTCAGCCCTTAGGAACCTCCTCTCTCTGCATTGACAAGTTCTCTGCTTGCAGGACATGCTCATGTTGCTGAAGCTCTTGGTGTACCTCTTCACATCTTTTTCACTATGCCTTGGACGTGAGTATTTTCCTTCTCATCACATTCTTTTTTAAACTTTACAATGAAACTATGTTATCAAACTTGTTCTTCAAATATCAGTTGCTTTTCCCCTTTACTCAGCAGAATCATATACTTTTTTGTTCTATCTTCAAAGGAGCTGTTGGATTTCCAGAGTAAAAATTGCTGCAAAACTCTTATGTTAAAAATTAAAACTGAATTTATAATGACATGATGTTTAATTCAGAGGTAACAATTCATCTGTAACACATTAATTCTCTTAAGATTGATTGTCAGTCTTGACATCCCCATTCTATTCTCCGTCTTAATGAGATAGAGGATGCTATGCAAAAGATGTGAACTCTACTTGCTCTTTCTTTTTAATTGGCAGGCCAACATATGAATTTCCTCACCCATTAGCACGTGTACCTCGTGCTGGTAATTGGGTAAGTTCTGGTTCATCACTGCTGCTCTATCTGTGCCTCCTTTATTATTTTCTTGGCCAGTTAAGTCATTCTTCCTCGTCAATTGATATCCTAATTTAAAATGTTGCAGTTCTCTTATATAGTTGTTGATTCATTCATATCATGGGGCATAAGGAGCTATATCAACGATTTTAGGAAAAGAAAATTGAAGTTACCTCCTATTGCATACTTCAGCATGTATCCTGGTTCAATATCTCACTTGCCAACAGGTTACATGTGGAGCCCCAATGTGGTGCCAAAACCAAAAGGTAAGAACTTTTTCTGCAGTTATGTCTGAAACAGAAATTAATGATGCCGAATAGTACTCTTTTTATGATCACTTGAACAAAATATATTAGTTGTGGTGTCCTTTGTCTGGGCATCTCTGTATGTGTCTAGGATTGTTTTATGTTTTTTCACTTTAGTTGTGCCTTCTAGGTTTTTTGATGTTTCTTGTTATTTGCTGTGTGTTGTGTCTTGCCTTCGGTTTACTGCCTCTGCTTCACTCATTTTGGGTGCGTACATTCGAAAGGATTCAGTGGTTTATTGGGTTGTTGTGAACAAATGATATTAACTTTGGAACTAAAATCACCTCTTTTGATAATGGTGTAACTCAGTGAAGGACTGATCAAAATTTGCAGATTGGGGCCTCTCAGTTGATGTAGTTGGTTATTGTTTCCTCAATCTTGGATCGAAGTATCGCCCTAGAGAAGAGTTTGTTCAGTGGATTGAAAAAGGGCCAAAGCCAATATATATAGGGTTTGGAAGCATGGTATACTTCTTAACACAAAATCTGATTTTCTACCTATTTCTCTTTCTATCTCTTCTCTGGATAGTTGCAAACTTGGACAACCATGTGTTAATGTAGCATTCATCTTTACTTTATATTTTATGTTGAAGAATTTTTATAAAATCATTTTATTATTCTTCTTAGATACTTTAGCAGTGTAATATGAATCATGACCACCTTTGTAAGATATGTTTGATTCGCTAGAAATCCATGTTTGGAATTTCCCTAGATGTATTGTGAGTCCACATATGCCTGCTTATGAGCTTTCCTAGAAATCTGCCTTGGCAGTGTTGGTTAATGCTTATAAATCAGGAAAAGTCCCCCCTTATCGCCATTGCTTAAATGAGTACATCTTCTCTTGTACAGCCACTTGAAAATCCTGGGCAAACTACAAGAATCATTATGGAAGCTCTGAAAGAAACAGGACAGCGGGGCATACTTGACCGTGGCTGGGGAGACCTTGGTATATGTAAGTATCTCTTTTACGTTTGATTTCTATTAATTAACTTTTGTTTGCGTATTTCATGAAATTTGTTTTACTTTGCTTGATATCTTCTGTCTCACCTATGCACATTTAGTTTCTAGCATATTTATAAATTGAGTGACATTGTATTCTGTGTTAAATTGAGCTTACACTAGTGATAGAGGTGTTTGACTTGCTTTGTTGCTTTGCCACCTAAATTCTGTTAATGTTGAAACATTGATCTTCAAATTGAAGCGATCCTTTTAGCTCTATCTACACTACCTTGATGTTGGATACTTACTGGTCTCTTATTGTTTCATTTGTTTGTATGATCTGCAGTATCCGATGTACCGGAAAACATATTCCTTCTTGAAAACTGCCCTCATGATTGGCTATTTCCACAATGCTCTGCTGTGGTGAGTTTTACTTTTGAGTATTTAATTGGCTTTTACAGTGTATACATGGGGAATATCTATATCCACATTATGCTCCAGCGCAGAGATAGTTGTTTCTCATTAAAAAAAATACAGAGTATTGAATTGTGATAATAATATCTTTTAAAAACTATTGTTTTTATTCCAAAAAACTTGCATATGATCTTTAAAAAATAATATGTTTCCTTATAAAAAGGTGGACTTTGGCGTCAGTTAGTTTTGTTTGACGTTAAATAATCCGAATATCCTGTCAATTAATCCCCCTTTTCATAATTGCTGCCCTCTTTTAATTTAATTTTTAAGTGAGCACTTTCAAATGCAGGTTCATCATGGTGGTGCCGGCACTACAGCCACTGGATTAAAAGCTGGGGTATGTTAATTCCTACATAAGCAGATTTGATTCTGCTTATGCACTTGAGCTATTGTAGGAGTAATATGTGGGTTAAATAGTGCAAAAGAGCAACTAGGCAACAGTTACAAAGCAAAGTATTCTAATTAAACACTGTCTTGAATTGCAGTGTCCAACGACTGTGGTACCATTTTTCGGAGATCAGTTCTTTTGGGGAGACAGGATTTATGAGAAAGGACTTGGACCTGAACCAATACCTATTTATCAGCTTTCTGTTGAATCGCTGTCAACCGCTATAAGATTTATGCTCCAGCCAGAGGTAATTCTCATTTTTTTGTGTGTGTGTGTGCAGTGACATGCTTTAACCAACCAGAGTTGATCAGACCAAAACAGATGCATCCAATCTAGTTTTTATCTTTCAATTTTATGAAAATCCTTTTCTGATTCGGCTTTGGTTAAAATCGGCAGTTTATTGGTTTGTCCTGGAGTTTATTTTTGCTTTTTAAATTGATCTAATATTTTATATTGGTTTTTTAGCCCAAAAATCAGTTGAAAAAATAAACTGATTATTGTGTTTCAGTTGCAGTTTGGATTGATAATTTTGTGACGTGTATTGGTTAGAACTTGAGTCATTCCAGATTGGTTTTTTATTTCTAAATGCTGGCTTTATTGATGCTTCTAGTTTGGTTCAAACCGGTATTCAGTATTATTTCATTGTTAGTAGCTGTCAGAAGATTTATTTCCTACTCAATACAGGTGAAATCTCGAGCAATGGAAATAGCGAAACTAATGGAGAATGAAGACGGTGTTGCTGCTGCTGTCGACGCATTCCATCGGCACTTACCCCCGGAGCTGCCACTGCCTGTTCCAGCCTCGTCGGAATACGACAGTCCAGCCTCTCTGCAGTGGTTCTTTTCCAGAATAGGAAATTTGGTTTGTCTTGCGTGTTCATAGGCTTCATCCGCCTCTCATATGGTCCTTTGTACAGGTTTTGCCCCCCATTTTTTTTTTTTTTTGTTGCTGTTGTGATTTGCTTGCGTTTGGAATTTCATTCATTTGTTTGCCATTGGTTGCCTAGAGTGATTCTTTTGAGTAGCTGCACTATAGCATATAGCATTATTATTTTGGACCCATGGTTAAGGGAAACCACAAGTCTAAATGTAAGTTAAATTTGTGCATATGATATCTTCAAATAATTTATATTCATAACATTTCATCCCTTCTTGAGATGATGAGCATTGTCGTCGAGTCTCACCTCAATGCACAAAAAGAGCGCAATTCAGCAGGGAGGCTTCGAGGCGTTTCAGCTACAAGATCACCATGTTCGATAATCATGACCCACAAAACCATACCCCTGATCCTCTCAATGCTGATACCGCCACATTGCAAGTATAGGTAACATATCCAGCACTTGGCTTGAACCACTTCGTTGCCCCCTGCCTTGACATCGAAGGAGAAACTCACACATGCTCAGTTGCTTTCAACAAATCTATCAGCAGAAGTTCAGCCCTTTGGAGGGCATCACTTGGACAAGTGATCGCTTATATGTTTTAAGGCTGTTGTTTGCCTTTTTTTTCCTTTTTCCTTTTTTTTTTGATATAGATGATGATTTGGATGTGTCTATGCCAACCAGCATCCAGTAACATTCTTGCAGATGCAAATACAAAGGTCTCTATCTTGAAAAGGTGATACCGAACCGTCATACTGAAAGAGGCGGACAATGTAGTTTGAGATTTCAACAATATCAAACTACCTAATGATAGAGGTAGATGTTGGAGATGAGTTCAATCTTCCATAGGCACGCCCAGTCGCCATTGAGAGTGTTAATCACCAATACCATCAAGTTGTCTCCCTCGATCATACGTTGTGAAAGTCCCATTTTCTTTGCCTTTAATAGTCCGAGTTTGAGACCTCGTGCTTCCGATCTCAATACATTCTTCGAAACCCAGCTCTGCTCCTCTGGTTGCAATAGGATCACCCAAGTGGTCATGGATGATAAAACTTGTAGAGGCAATGCTCAAGTTCTTCTAGCAACCATCGAAATTAGTTTTGTACATTCCTGCTAGTGGTTTTTCCCATCTTAACTACTTTTTCTTAGGTGGTGTTGTGCCATTTGCACTGATTTGATAGAGTTTGTTTTGTGAATATTTTCATATTCTGAATTGTTGTAGCCACATAGTGGTCAAAGATTTGTTTGTTTCTACTTGTTCAAATACTCCACTAAGTTGTCACTATCATCAATTTTTATTTTTGGTTCAGTTTTCCAAATATAAGACTGACATTTTCCTTAATGTTATTGTTGTTTGTATCCACATTTGGTAAGATTTTTCCAATGTCTACCTATAAATAGATTTGATTTTTGAGTTCTAATATATCATAATACTTTGAATTAATCATTATCACAAAAGGTCTAAAGATTCTGTAGCACCCAGTTTAGAAGAACCGGCTCGACACGTAGTAGAAAACAAATGATGGAGATTTATATGGTTGATCGAGCAAAAGTGGATATAAAGCATAAGATATAATTGATACACGAGCTTTATATATGGAAAATTAAAACAAGAGCTAGTGCAATGGGTACATCGCCCCTGAGATGAACACAATTCATGGTCATTCAGGTTGATTAAAAAACTCACATATTTCATTTTCTCATATTAATAAAAACACCAGGATCTTCCTTTTACACTATCGTCCTACACATGAGTCAATACGAAAGAACAAGATAAAAGCACTGGAGATGAAATCAACATAGTGGAGAACTAGATTTATTCCATAATGTGATCACTGATTAGTAATCAATGATTAGTGATCATTAGTTACTTAGTTATTCGAAAGCTTTCAAGAGCTTCCGAATGAACAATTTGATGAAATAGAAATAAACACCTATACACTCGGCAGAGAAACATAATAGAACTGCATCGAATTTCCAGCTAAAAATCTAGATTTCGAAAAAAAAATAAAATACACAATAATAATAACTTTAGAACGGAAATTAAACCAAAATCTCTAAAAAAAACAAATACATAAGAAGAGTGGTGATCAAGGATTTATAAAGAGCAAGATTGAGAGGAAAATCTAGATAGAGATTAGATTGAGGTATTAACGGGCGAGTTGTCGTGATCTCCAAGTTCCTCTGTGTCAGGAACAAGCGAGTTCAAAAAATGTAACAATGGTAGGAGTGTTGATGTAGGTGAGAAACCATATCGAACAATCCTAACACTAAAATTCGATGAAAAAAATTTCACAAAACAAAAATAGGCTATAGATCAGAACGAGAAAGAGAAGGTTCGAAACCCTAGGATATAGGTCAGAATGAGAAAGAGAAGAGTAGGATTCAAAAACAATTTAAAGATTCAACTGGGACACGAAGGTTCAATTTAATTGATAATGAAAATGTAATTGAAAGTATAAGCATTCGTCAACTAATAGGGAAGATAAAATAGTGGAGGACTACTAAACTACCCTTATTTAATTCATCTTAATCGCAACTGCCAGTATTTCCATTTAATCCTTCATGATCCATCAAATTAATTACTCTTTTCAGTGTAACTTTAGATATTTACATGAGTCGACCTATGTAAGTGGGAGTTTATATAGAAGATGGGAAACGTTGGAAATGATTGATGCGGGATCTAAAACAGATAACCAACGACAATCCATATGAGATGGCGAAATCCATGGGAAGCCCATGAGAACTATACATCGATTTGTACGTATTCTTTTCTTTTTGCAATTTCGGTATATTTTCCTCTAATTAACAGCCTGCATTCCATTCCATCACAAATCAGGCATGAGGGTTGAATTTGATCAACCACACTTTTTCCCTATCTCCATTACAAATTTGATCGATGTGGGATGTTTTGCTTGAGCTTTAATCATCTCCATTACAAATTTGATCGATGTGGGATGTTTTGCTTGAGCTTTAATCAATATTGAAGAGTCGTTGAATTCTTACATAGTTACATCATCTCCAACGACTTTTTCAAATTTTTCTTCAAAATGAAAAATCAAAACCCATCATCTCTAAATTATTTTTTTTATCTCAATTCCAACAACTTTCCTACTTTGTAGAATCCCACATTTATTGTACTTTTTTCTTAAAATCTTTTATTTGGATGTATTGACTAATTTTAAAATTCATTATAAAAAAAAGTTAGTATGCTGAATATGTTGAGTGGATCCTATCATAATTGTTTTATTTGGCCAAATTAATATACAATGTAATTTTCTAACTTATTTCTTTAACTTGGAAAGGTTCTGATAATGCATATTTTATATAGGCATTATAGGTAGGTTTTGTGCAATTAGAGAGTCCGTATTGCATGTTTTAGAGTTAATTCGCATCTTGATCATTTATATCCAAAGACTCGGAATCTACACATTTTATTGGTTAATTTCAAGATTAGAGAGTCACGCTTGGAAGGGGGAATGCTGGTGGAAGAAAGGAATCAAGAAGGAAGCCAAATGACCACGGAAGCAGTGCTGAAGACAAGCTAAGGATACGGTGAAACACTGGAGTCGCGCCCGCATCACTGATGCCGCGCCCGCAGCTGTACGGACCAGACGATCCTCGCCAGATTTGCCGAGACGCTATCTTTTCTATTATTATAATATTATTTTAGCCGGTTCTATTCTAGGGTTTTGTCGAACCTTTAGGCTATATTAAGACTCATTCCCAGCCGTTTGAATAACGCACTCTAAGACCTAATTCCATATTACAATAAAGAGAGATGAGAGGATTTAAGTTTAGAGATTCAAGGTACGTTATGCATACTTAGAACTCTCGTGGTTTTGCTATGATTCAAGACTTGGTTGGTTGATGATGAGACTTGATTTCTATGTTATTCATAAGTTTATTTATCATCTTGTTCTTCATTGAATTGATTATATTTGTGATTCTTTCTATGATCGCGCATCTAGTTAGAATTCGCATCTATGCTATGAATCCGTTGTTGGTTTCTCGACAGCAAACGAAGTCATTGATTTAGTGATATTTCTATGCCTTTGTAGCGGATGATAACAATTGATCTATGTCGAGTAGGTGTTCTTAGGGCCGAGTGGGTTGTTCCCTTGTTTCCTAATTGCATTGAATTGATATGCCAATTGGTTTTAAGTACTCCAGTCGTTAATGCTATTCTTTAGTGATTTGAATAAGAGATTGTATCTTTGCGGATCGATCGATTAAAGGTTAGTCGGCATAGGCTTAGGAATAATATTGAAATCACCTCAAGGATTAAGTAAATCAACCAATGTTGCGAATTGTAGGCGAAACCACACTCTTATCTTTTATCTTCTCTTTGTGTTGTTCCTATTCATATCTATATCTTAGTTTATTTGCATTATCTATCTTCATTCGTATTCATATTGTATCCTTATTGTCGTAATTCATAAACGCAAATTGCATTGAATTACTTGTTTCTTTGTCGGTTCGACCTCTTACTTATCTGCTATACTAGGTTACTAGTTAGTTTGGGTTATTATTACTTTTGGCGTGGTGAAAACCTAACGACATTTCATCCCACCAGGTTCCATTGAATTCAAACATTTAGGCAAATTTTAATATATTTTTAGGGTTTTATCCATAATTAATTATGTTTAGCCTATGCCCGTAAGACAAACGGGTTAATATATACTCCCCGTTAAAAAAAGGGAAATGACTAAAAAAGTAAAAACAATACCAACTATTAGATATGAAAAAAAAATACAAACAAAAATAGTCTTAAAATAATACAAACTATTAACTAGCTAATAAACCAAAAATAATACAAACTTTAAAATCAACCAAAAATAATATAAACTATGAACTTTTGGCTTAAAATAATACAAACTTTGAACTTGAACTAGGGAAGAATAAAACAAACATTGTTTATCAAGATTATAAAAAAATATATATGTAGTCATACTTGAAATTTTTTTCTAAATATTCAAGTTTTCTAAAATAATTACCACAATATTCAACATTTCAAACTATTTTCAAAAATATTTAAAGATTTCAGCTTTTTCTTTTAGATTTTTTAAAAGGTACCCGTACCTTATACTAAATTACGAACTTGGTCTTTAACTTTCTCGTTTTCGACAATAATACTCATGATGCAATATAGAATACTTATAAACGACTTTTGGCGGTACTAACTACCCTAATCTACTAACTATATTAAAAATAATGAATTTTCTATGGTTTCAAGCCCACCATGCTCTGCAATTAAAAACTTAAAGATAGAGAGGTTTGACCGATACCTGAACTTAGTTACACTGGACCACCGACGTTCCTGTAGCTTCCGGTTTTCTAGAGGTGGCTAACCTTCAACCAGGTCTCCCTTAGTCCAAGCACAACACAGATTTGTTTTGTTTCCTACCTCAGACCGTAGTCTCTAACTCTCAGTTTTTGTTTTTGGAGGGTGAAAGAATCGAAATCAAGAAAACTAATTATTCAGAACATAGAGTTCGATTAAGAGGCTTTTCCTTTCTTAAAAACAAACTTTTATTGAATCTGGAAAATATTACAACACACAAGCACTCCTAATTTAAAACTTACAAACACACAAACATACTAGATTCTCACACCAGAAAGATCGATAGAAGGATTCTTGAGTTTTTTAGTGATGGGAAACCAGTCTACTCAGACTTCAACAATGCTTCTCTTTCTCTTTCTGTATTACAAGATTTCTCTCTTCTCATATGAGTTTTTTCTCTCTGGATTTTGGTGCCCTGAGAAATCTGAGAATGGCTCTATTTATAGAGTTGAGTAGAGAGCATTGGATGCCTTCCAACGTCTCTTTTACAAATGGCCGACACATGGCCCCTATACACTCAGAAAGCAATAACAAACACACAGTGCTGACTTACTAATACAACTCACATGCCGAATAGTAAAAAGAAAAAAAAAACAAAGCCTGTAAAGGCTGGTGAGATTCCTTCAATGATTCAACTGCATTCGTCCAGATTTCTGACTCCTTCTTCTCCCATGTTAGCTTCCAGGTCTTCATCATCATAATCTTGCACTAAATCTAGAGTATTATCAATCTCTAGATCTTGATCATTGTCCAAATCGAGATCAAGCATTAGACCTTTAGTGTATTCTCGATCCCATGCGATTAGCATATCAATCATCCTTTCACGGCCTTTCTTGTGCAAAAAGTGACCAGCTTCTATTTGTGCTAAATAGAGCTGAATGGACTCGGATCTATCTATTGCCTGCTGCATCAATGGCTTGAGTTGTGGGGTTTTGATGAAGGTTGTGTTCCTAACTTTGAATATCCCACAGTCAGTGTGCCTGTACTTGGTGATGTACTAGTAGATGTAAAAGAACCCTTTTGCTCTTGCTGTCCATGGATGTCTTACTGTATTATTGTGGCTTCTTACTACTGGATCTGCTACATACCAGTATTCTTCTGTAAATAACAAGAAGATCAAGTAGTGTGGTAACCGTATTTTTCTCGGGCTAACATCCATACAAGCATTGATAACTTTACACCCATTTATCTCCTCTATCTTCTCGAGCTTTGCTGCTTTGAGGAAGATCTCCTTCTGGAATCTAGTGAAGTATTTGTACATAATGCTATGATCTTCTTCTTTTGGCCATCTTTGCTTGTATTTATAGAGTCCTAGGAATTCAATTTCTGGTTCAGCATAAATGCATTTTTTCTATCCTAGAATGATTCCATGATCAATACATTTTTGGGTTATAGCTTTCAAAACATGTTTGTGTTGCTCCAAGGTTTTAGAGAAGATTAAGATATCATCAATGTAAACAAGACAACAATGCTTAAATTCTTTGAAGACATTGTCCATTCTTCTCTGAAATATTTGTGGTGCGTTTTTTAAACCAAATGACATGACTATCCACTCATAGTGTCCTTGCGGAGCACTAAATGCAGTAAGTGGAATGCTATCTTCGTCCATCTTTACCTGCCAATAACCACTTTTTCAGTCCATTTTAGAGAACCAAATGGCTCCCTGTATTCTATTAAATATAACTGTTTTATTAGGGATATAGTATCCATAAAAAACAGTATCATCATTAAGCTTTTTATAGTTGATAACCATTATAACTTTTCCTCTTTTTTCTTCAGCATGATTCCTGATCATGAAGGCAGGGCTAGAATGAGGACTTTTGCTTTCTTTGATTAGTCCTTTCTATAATAGTTCATCAATTTATTCTTTAAACTCTTGTTGATCTTTATAAGTGTAAACCATTTGTTTTACTCTAATGACAACTTTTTGATCTATTAATTCTATGGTAGTAAATGATTGATCTTTTTCCAAAAATTTTAAAGGATTTTCAGAATATAACTCCTTACACATTTTTTCTTGTTGTTTAAGGATTTTTTTCTTTTAAAGTTATTTCACATATAGAGAGTGCAAATTCTCTTTGTGTAGGAACAATATACTCCTCACCACGCTTAGTGCGCGTAAATTCTATTGCTTGGTGTGTATATGCTTGTTTGATCTTTTTAACCCAAGCATCTTCGCCATTGATATTAAAGACCATCACATCTAAGTGCTGAGTGACTGGGACATGAAGTCTTTGGAAGTTGTTCCCAATTAACATATCATGCGAAGGTTGAGTAGTAGCCCAGAGTGTAGGGATTACACATGGGACTCCTCCTAGCGTCATTGGCACATCAGAAGCTAATTCTGAATGAACCATGATACTGTCGTCAGCTATTCTAACTTGGATTGGTCTACGAGATTTCTACCATATGAACTCAGGAAACAATGCCTTCTTACCAAAGCATACAGAACAACCGCTATCCACAAAGGCACATAATTCATAATTGTTAAACCCTTCTAAACAAATACTTATTGGGATATAAATGCTATTAGGGTTTGTGATTCTATAATTTTTCTTCAAGGATCCTCTACTGACATGTTCAAGACTCTCTTCTATCCTCATATTTTCTTCATAGAGATACCTAAGATCCATCACCTCCATTCTCATTCCTAGAGTTCCTCTTCACAAAACGGTTCATGAGGAGGTTCAGTGAAATTATTTGCTCTTATATCATTTTCATAGATAGGTTCACTAATGGGTCTAGTTTGATATCCCACTATCTTTCCTTTATACTCAAAACTGGATGATTCTCCTTGTTTTTCTGCAACAGTTAAGGCTATTGGAGGATACAATGGAATTGTACCAAATTCTCTAAAAGGACAGGAACCTAGGTCAATACTATGTCTAGATAGTTCTCTTATAATTTTATTTTCTAACCTCTTGTTTAAGGCTGCTATCATGCTAGCTATATCCTCATCTACCACAACTGATTCGTCTTTCTTGCTTGCAGTAACTCCTTGGTTCCTTGGGGTAAGACTGAGATTAGGATTGAACTTAAAACTGGGATTTCTAGCTAGACTTGGACACCTAGATAGGTTTACTTGTGGTTTAGCATTCGTATGGATTCTACCCTCTTCATCTATCGTTAAAACTTTATCGCTGCTAGTGGCTGCAGAATTTTCGAATGCATTTACCCAAACGGTCTTTAGTTTTATCTGGACTGGTCTTAGCTTTACTGGCACAACCTCTTTGCTGGGACCTACTATCTCGTGTTTCTCAGCTTCTACTATGTGGCACTTACGTGGAGGATTTGTAGTGTTTTTTAGTTTATAAACTACTTTCCACTTTAGCTGTAATGGACAAGTTCCCTTGTGCATACTAATACCTTCTGTTAACAATTTTATAGCTAAGAATTTGGATGCATAATAATCTTCTAAACTAACATAATAGTTTGGCCTACAGATCCAAGAAACTGCTCCTTGACTCAGATTACAGACTATTCCACTAATGCATTGGTCACTAAACCTTTTATGCCTAATATCACAAACAAAATTAATGCATTGCACATCCTTCCCATAGTCTTGTAACGAAGCTATAATAACTTAGATGCCACATATGAATATATATTTAAATTTTTTTTGTGTTTGTTATGTTTTTGAATATTTGCCCAATTAATTAAGTTTACTTCGGTTGCTTGATTTTCATTGTTTTTTACAGTCACGTCTCCAGACATTTCTTCACACACATATTTAGCATATTTAGAAAACAATGATTTTTTAACAAACTGTTCTTTGACAATGATCAGGAAATCAACCCCTGATCTAGTCATTTCTTCTACTTGCTCTTCGTCAATAGAAGTTTCAGCTTGTTGAATTTGAGCTAAGGTGGTCATTTCATATTCATCAGAGAACCCACAAGGAGCTTCTCCTTCCATCATCTCATTAATTTCTTCACCTTCAATTGACTCATTTTCAGATTCTTCATTTTCATCAAACCTTTCTTCTATTATTTCTATTATTTCTTTGTTATTCCTTAGAGCTAAATCTACTGCTTCATCTTCTGATAATTCTATGTAATCCAAACTACCTAGGGCTTCTGCTAATCTATTTTTCTTCTTGTTTTTGCATTCATTAGCATAATGACCGGATTCTCCGCATGCCCAACACTTGCAGTTTTTTTTTTCTCAGGGCAAAATGAGGCTTTCTGGAAAAATCTTCTATTTTTTGAAAAAGGTTTTTTTTTATAATACTTCTTATAGTATTTTTCACCTCTTTGTTTGTTGAAACTTTTTCTCTTATAATTCCTTCTTCCTTGATAATCTCTAGTGTTGCATCCCCATTCTGTTGGCGTCTCCCAACAAGTTAAGAATTGTTTCTTCATTCTTTGGGTGCTTCTCACATCTCTACATTTTTTCTCAACTCATTTCCTTACATAGGAAATTCTATTACCAAGAGAATCTTTACTTCCATTTTTTATTATCTCTCGATATTCTTCACTTATTTGCTCATTAATTGGGACAAGAAGTTTATCAAAGAACATTTGTAGATTAGTGTCATTTTCTCCTATCTTATAGTAACACTTCTCGAATTCTGTTATATAATTATCAACATATTTCATGTTACAGATTTCAAGATTGTTCAAAGTTCTTTGCCATTTTAAAGCTTCTTTATCTTCGTCTTCCTTTTCTCCAATGAATTCATCTTCAATTAATTCACATATTAATGTGAACATATTCATTGGACTTGCCAGATTCCTAAGTTCTTGTTTAGCTTTATCACCAATGGCTCCATACCAATCGGCAATACATCCATGGAAACGTACTGTGTTCTATATAATTAAGGAATTGAGAAGAGTTCCATCCTACATTTATGTTTAATACGCTCAACATGCTTTTCTCCCAGAATTCTATGATCTCACGCCTGTTCTTTACACCATCCAGGTTTAATTTGCAACCTGTTTCACTTATGGGTTCTAGGTTAATTTTTCTTTGATTTGGCCTATGGTTTGGCATAATACTTACTCCAAATCTTTCTTTCTTTTCTAGAAACTCCTTTGGCTTTAGCCTTGGTCTATAATTACTAGTTGAACCATGTTCATAGCACCTGTAGTTTCTTCTGGCTTCGCTATGTTCTACTGGTTCATTTTCCCTCAGCCTTCTTTGTCTTAGTATTTCATCTAGTCTCTGTTGGACTTTTGATATGGGAATGTTTTCCATGTCTTTTAGATTAATTAATCCCATTTGTTGATATACATCTTCTTCATCTGAATTTCTTTCAGACTCATCATCGCTCATGACTTCTTCATTCATGAAGTTGGTTTCAATGGATTTGAGTTTTTCTAACCTCAGCTTCCATTCTGGGTCATCTAACTTAGTTCTAAACCTCTTTATTTGTCAAAGTGGATGTTGATTCATTTTTAAGGATTTGATTTTCATCTTGATTTTCTTCTTCAATAACACTTTTTTTTCTTTATATTATCTAACTTAGTAGAGAATTTATTTTTGGATTTTTTAAATGGATAACTATATTTAAAAGGATCTCATTTCTTAATTTCACCACCTTATTTTAGGCTTATCTGATGACTGATTTCGTTGATGACTTTTAGATTGGTTGAGTGATGCACTTCACCGGTTTCTTTTACAGTTTTAAAAATCTTACTGCTAATCTCAAGATATAACTGTTCTAATTTTTTAACTTCAACTTTTAGATCTATAAGTTGGTCTGAAATAGCATTTAAAATTGCTCCAAAGTTCTTATCATTTGTATCTAAATGTAAAGCATAAGGATAAGTCTTATGGGGACAATTAGTAGATACCTCCATATTGACTTATAGATAAATACATATTATTTTTAATTAACTAGGCTCTGATACCGAATTGCAGGATCAAACTAGATTAATGTTCTGCTTATGATAATTAAGTTCGGAATACAGAACTATACAAATGACACTTAAGGATATTAATGCAAATTATAAAAAGATACGGTGATTATTTATGATTTTTGTTTTTTATGGGAATTTATAAAAGGCAAGTGGGACCCTAGTGAATATTTTGGTAAATACTTTTAAACCATAAATATTTTCATAAATATTTTATATTTTGTGAATAATATGACTAATCACTCCTCATACTTTGCACAAATCCACCCCTTTTATTTTTAAATACACAAAAACCACTATTTATTTTTCCAACTTTACAAAAAAAAACTTTATTTAGAAATTACAAAACATCACACCCAGTTTATCCATAATTTATCATATATATATATAGTGTATGGATCATTTGTACACAGCCCTTAAAGTGTACCTTGTTCACAAATATTATTCGGTGAAATGTGAAACATTATTCGGTGACATTTGAAGCATTATTCGGTAAAATGTGAAACATTCTACCGAATACTGTTATGTTTTCTTTTTCCGTTCATTTCAGATGAAAACGTTCCAATTCCACTGAATAATTTGTAACATAACAGTATTCAGTAGAATGTTTCACATTTCACCGAATAATATTTGTGAACAAGGTACACATTAAGGGTTGTGTACAAATGAACCACACCCTATATATATATATACGGATTGGCTCCGGTGAAAACCTCAAATTGTGGTACAAACCATGAGGATTACTTTATAGCTTGCTTTATTTGAAATCTGTGCTAAAAACCTCAATTACACGGTGACTTTACAATTCAGTTCAACCTAAAAACCGTGCTAAAAACTACAGTTTTAAAATAACACATGACTTTATATCTCGGTTAAACCTAAAAACCGTGCTGAAAACTCATGTTTTAAAATTACAATAGTGACTTTATAGTTCGGTTTTATTCAGAACCGGGCTAAAATATGTGACTTTATAGATCGGTTCTATTCAAAACCGGGCTATAAAGTTAGTGAATCGGGCTAAAAAGCCGGTCCTTACAGGTTTTTACCGCAATTTTGGTTTTCACCGGTGCACACACACACACACACACATATATATATATATAGGGTGTGGTTATAATGAAAAAGGGTCTTAAAATGAAAAAAGCGCTTAAAATGAAAATAGGGCTTTTAGTGATTACCTGGCACGCGGATCTTAATTAAAAAAAACCGGACCGGGCTGAACCGGGAGGAAAAAAACAAAACCAACCCAATTTGACATTCAGACCTAATCGCTCCTCCCTCAAGCTTCCCCTTCAATGGCTTCTTCCCCTATCACTCTCTCTCGACTCCAGAACTTGGCTCCCCACCTACACCAACCGGATCTCTCTTCAATGCTGCCCCACCTAGAGGATGAGTCCCTCCACCTACCTTGCCACCAGCTGGATCTCTCGCGCAAAACTCTAGAGGATGAAGGAGACGCCGAGTCGCCGACGATGACGCTTGCAACGATGGAGATCATCATTCCTTCTTCTGATTACGGACCACGGAGAAGGAGACGGTGAAGCTTGCAATGAGTACAGGTGATTTCGGATAATCCTTTTTATGAATTTCTTGAGAAATTTCCGTGAGGTTAGTGATTTCTGTGAAAGTGGAGGAGACCTTACTTCAATTGAAACCGTTATCTATAAATCTTGTTTCGGAGCAATTTGATTCCTCCTCTACCTGATCTCCGATTGCACTCTAGGTCAATTTGATTCCTCCTCTTTAAAATATTTATGCTATTTTAGACAATTGAGTTTTCTCCCATTGATTTGCGTGTTTCACTTTGCATCATCAGGGTTTATGTCTTCTTTGATTTATCGCCACTGGTAAGGCAACCTAATGATTTTCTCTAATTGATCTTTGCAAGGAGACCGATCGCTCTGTCCCATTCTCAATTACACGTAAAGAAAGCAAATACCAACACTACAGTTCAATCGATTGTGAAAAAGGTAATTTTCCTCTCTCCCGATTCTTCAGTTATGAAATCTTCTCTCGATTCTTGAGGGATCTAAAGATTTCCACTATCTACTGGAACAATCTATGCAAATGTCGTTGCTCGTGTTCGGATAGAATAACTCCCTTTAAATGGTGACAAGAAATCACCCACGGATAGGCAGAGAGTTTGTTGTTTATGAATGGTTTGGATTGAAGCTTGTTTGTGTCTCCATAGGTACCATCCTGACAAGAATACTAATAACCCTGAAGCAGCAGAACATTTTAAAGAGGTTGCATATTCTTATGGTATCTTGTTTGACCCAGAGAAGCGCCGACAATATGATTCAGCTGGGTTCGAGGTGGGAATCTCTTCTTTTCTTCTTAACCCTTCCTTTTTATTTTTTCTTCTTGCTCTTCCATTTAATGAGCTTCAGATAAGAATGCTAGAATGAGGATAGTTTACTCTTTTTAAGGCATATTTAATAAATCCTGATTAAGCATGTGAAATGAGCATTATTAGATGAGGTTTCATAGCTGCTACATTGATTATAATCTGAATTAGAAACTTTGGAGGATTACATAACTTGATCAGTTTCTCATTTAGCTGGTGTCAATATTTCTGGAAATGTGGGTGCGAACTATTGTGTACAGTTTATCTACTTTGTACGGAGGTTTTCATAAGTGAAGTGTGTGTGAAGGTCTGAATTTCATGATTCAGATTTGCAAATTCCGAAGGATGATTGTTGCATTAATTAAGTGGGAGCAATTTAACTAGCTTGAATTATGAACATTCATGTATGCATGTATTTTGTGAAATTTTATATGCCTGCACTGGTTTCATTACGCAGTTATACTATATTCGTGTTGCCATTCTATAAGATCTAAGACACACCTGCCTCTACCTTGTGTTCTTGGGTTGAGTATGAAACTTAAATGGAGGATGGGTGCCATTTGTTGCTCAGCTAGACATTTATTATCTTTGCTTGTAAAATTCCATTGGAGTCTGAATAGAGGTTGCTCAGGATCTAAGCGCTTGTCAGAATAAGGCTATATTGGCAGGGATGTGGTAGTGAAGTAGCGCGCATGTGTAAAAATTATTGAAAGTGGATATGGTTTGTAGAGTGCACTTTTAATTCTAGTTTAGTTATTGTCTTTCTTTTTTTTAAAAAAAAACTTTTTAGTGGGGCATACTGATAGAGTTAACACTCAAAACAACAATGAGACTAACACACAAAGAGGAAACTGGAGCCAGATAAAGAAATTCATTCTCTGGATTTAACTCTCTAAACTAGTCAGGAAGCCTGAAATAATCCCAAAGGCCAAAAGCAAATTACAAAGATAATTTTTGGATTTCTGACTAAGAGGCGTATTGCATATCACATACAAACAGCAGTTGGCTTGTGAAATAGGACATGAAGTTAGTTAGTTATTACAGATTTATTTTATTCACTTAGCATCATTTCACATTGTGGCTGTTTTCTCTTTTGCACTTTTGAGAATAAATCAGGCTCTTGATATGGAGGGTCTGGATATGGAAATTGACTTGTCCAACCTTGGAACGGTGAATACGATGTTTGCAGCGTTGTTCAGGTATACATTATCTTTAATGACAGATTTGCTAAAGTAACTACTTGAGTGTTTATTTCCACTCATTTTTTTTCTTTCCCCTTTTTGAGTTTCTAGCAAGGTAGGGGTTCCTATCAAGACGACCGTGTCTCCACATCTTCTAGAAGAAGCTCTTAATGGAACTGTAACAGTTAGACCACTTCCAATGGGAACATCAGTTAGTGGAAAGGTGATGCTTATCCATTTCTTTTTAGTTGTTTTGTGCTTTTATTCCTGTTATGAGTTGTTTTGTGCTTTTTTAGTTGGAATCATGATTCCAGTATAGCTCTTATCAGACATTCAAAATCAAACTCTGGACTTGGTAATCTCAGACCATTTTTCTTGTTGACTTTAAGCATTTATGTGCATGTTGTTTGGTACTTGCTGAAGCTCTAAAGGTAATAGCATTATAGCAGTACTTTCTTTGACCAATTCAAGATCCTTACACATATTTTGAGCTTGGAAACACTTAAGGTAAAACGGATTAGTAATCGGAGATGTTGAGTTTATGTGTTGATTGCTTATCGAAACACCTTCTAGCTCTTATTAAGTTTTAAAAGCCTATTAGCTCATTGGTAGAGCAATGTGCTTATGCGCAGAGAAGTGAGTTCGACTCCTACATAGGCTAAATTGCCTAATTTTAATAGTTTGTATTATTTTCTGATAAAAGTGCAATTCATAGTCTTAATTGTGCATTTCATGATCTTATTCTTGCACCTTATCATTTTATTTATGCACTTTATAATCTTAATTGTGCACTTCATAATCTAATTCATACACTTCATCATTTTGTTCTTGCACTTTATCATTTTATTTATGCACTTTATAATCTTAATTGTGCACTTCACAATCTTATTCATGCACTTCATATTTTTATTCATATACCATCATTTTATTCTTGCACTTATCATTTTATTTGTACAACATAATATTATATTTGCACAACATAATATTATATTTACACAACACAATATTATATTTGCACATCATAATGTTATATATGCACTTTATCATCTTATTTGTGCACGTTATCATTTTATTTGCACAACATAATATTATATTTGCACAACACAATATTATATTTGCACACCATAATGTTATATATGCACTTTATCATCTTATTTGTGCACGTTATCATTTTATTATTGCACTTTATAATCTTATTCATGAACGGGAACAAAAAGAAGACAACCATAAATAGCTTATGCGGGATTTTGAACTCAAACCTTTGTACATGGGCACATTGATATACCATTTTTAATTGAGCTAATAGACTTTTAATGGCACATGTCACATTAAAGTACAAACCCGCTATAAAAATAGTAGCCCATAAAGAAAATATTTGGTAGGAAACTTACTTTACATTAGGAAAATGAACATTTATTAATAATAACCTTTATTGTATTATTTGTTCACTTTATATTTTGTAATCTCATATTTTTCACTTTTTAAAATAAAGACAAAAAATGTGATGTAACATATTTTGTTGCATTTTGTAATCTTATAGTTGCACCTTATAATATTATTTCAAATAAAAATCATGGGCTAAAATTTGTAATTTTTATAATTGAAATAAGGGCGATATTGGTAGAAATAGAAAGTATGGGATAAACGGTGACATTTACCTCATAATTAGGGTTATTTACCCATTTACCCATTTACCACATAAAATTAGGCCCATTTACACATAAATTAAGCCCATTAACATATTAATCATTTAATTAGGCTCATTTACATCCAAATTAGACTATTTTCATTTTAAGAGGGATTTTCATTTTAAGAACCATTTTCATTTGAATCATTTCCTATATATATATATATATATATATTTGTGTGTAATCATAGCCTAGAATTCATGTAATTGTGTGTAGTTTTAAAAATTGGGTTGTATTATACAAAGTTTGACAAACAAATAGTAGTTTTCATCTGTTTAAAATATAAAGAGTGGATTTTTGCAAAATATGGCTAATTATGGATTGTTTTTATAATTTTGATTAGGGGTGGGCGTGGGACCGGGACGGGATTTACTTTTTTTTTTTTCTTAATCTCGCACGGGCCTTGTCCCTCGCGGGACGGGATGAGATGGGCCTTGTCCCCCAAATAAGAAAGATTATAAAAAAAATAAAAAATTTCTGTATATTTTGCGATTTTCAAAGACGTAACACATATAGATCTATAATTTTTTTTATATTTTATGGGTTCCTCTCTATATATATACACATGTGTGTGTATATATGTATTGTATAACATAATTATTGTTGTTTTTGTTTTTGTTTTTGTTGTTGTTGTTTTTATTATTATTATTATTATTATTATTATTATTATTATTGTTGTTGTTGTTGTTGTTGTTGTTATTATTATTATTATTGTTGTTATTATTATTAGAGGTTGGGTCATGTGTTAACAACTCTTACGGTGTTAAATGTTAACAAATCAATATTCGGCAAAATTTATCAAATATTCATCACAGTCACTCAATTATTCATCAAAGCTTTTGTTAAAATTAATCAAATATTCATCACAGTCACTCAAATATTCATCACAATCACTCAATTATTCACAATTTCTCAAATATTCATCAATATTCGGCAACATTTAAGAAATATTCATCACAGTAACACAATTACGGGATTGGGGGTGGATACACGCACAAGGGTTTGAGTTTTTTGGGTGATAATTTTTTTTAATTGGCAATAACTATTAATTGAAATGAATCTCTTAAATGTTGTCGAAAAGCTTTGATGAATAATTGAGTGACTGCGTGAATATTTGATAAATTTTGCCGAATATTGATTTGTTAACATTTAACACCGTAAGAGTTGTTAACATTTGATCCGTATTCATTATTATTATTATTATTATTATTATTATTATTATTATTATTATTATATGTGGGACAGGAAGGGATTTGCAGGACTGAGACAAGATTCACTATTTTTTTTGAAATCCCACTGGGATCAGGACAGGATTGGGACGGACCCGGGATGGGACTGGAATTTGCGGAATTTGTGCCCACCCCTAATTTTGATAAATAAAATTTCGTTTTGAATCATAAGTTCAAAATTTTGTATTATTTTGAATCAAAATTTCATAGTTTATATTATTTTTGGTTGATTTTAAAGTTCGTATTATTTTTTATTTATATATTGATAGTTTGTATTATTTCAAGATTTTTTTTTACTTCTTATTATTTTGGATTCACATATGTTATCCGCCTGGTTGAGTTCAAAGTTTGAACTGTTGTTCAAACGACCCCTTAACCAACTTCAAACCTTCATTGGAGGGTGACTTGTATTGGCAAGGTCAAACCATTAGGATTTTGAGGATTTTAATTTTATATTTGTTAAATTCATTTTATGGCAGTGTTTTGAGATGACTTTCTCTTGGTGCATTGAATTTCTCCTTTACATAACTCTAGCTTTGAAACTGGGAGAAATTTGAGAAACTCTGGTGCGACGATTTTTTTATAGACGGTTTGAGGTGGAATGGGTTGCAACCGGAATCGATTGCGGTGAACCATTTATGGCTAAAGTTGAGTTCTTGGGAGAACCATTGGAGCAGGGATTTGTTCATCAGATTAGCATTTCTGTTGAGACAACTTGATGAAAACAATACCGGTGGTTAACAAATCAACAAGTGGGCAGTAGGTTAGTATAAATAGATGATTCATGTAATTCAGATCTCATCTTACAAAGCAATGAAAATTTGTGTTTCTATGGGAGTTCTGTTTTTTTTTTCTTTCTTCTTCATCTGAGTGTTCTTGTGTGTCCCTCACCTTGATCTAGCTGAATCAACAATTTCAGATGAACAATTTACATTGAGCATTAAAGTGTCAGATAAGGAGAACTCCAGTACTTTATCACCTTGTATTTGTTGGCTTGTTGCTTTGGATGTTTTCGAAAGAAACTGGTTGTAAAGAGAAACATGTTTCAAGGCGAGGAAATGAATATTTGAGTGATTTTGGAGAATTTCATCAATCCATCTTGAATTGTCAAGGAAAAAAATATAATGATCTCTTGCTACATATATAGTGCTTGAATTGTCAAGGAAAAAAATATAATGCTCTCTTGCTACATATATAGTGCACTTGTAAATCGAATGCTTTGGTTTATTTTTTTTGAGTTTGTGCATGTAAATCCAATGTGGCATTAGACCTAGAGCTGTCAAGATCTGACCCGACCCGAGAAACCCGACCGATTCACCCGAACCGAAACCCGATCGAATCCGAAAATTTAGCGTTATGCATAACCCGAACTCGAAACCAGGCCCGACCGATGTTGACCCGAAACCTGAAGTGACCCGAATACAGACAAACCCGACTCAATCCGGATCCGACTCAAACCAGACCCGACCGAACTTCCAACCCGACCCGAATCTCAACCCGACTCGACTCTCAACCCGACCCGACTTCCAACCAACCAGACTCCCAACCCGACCCAACTTCCAACCAACCCGACTCGAATATCCTTGAATATCTATTATACATTTATACTATAAGAGGATGGATCAATTGTGCACACCCCTTAGGGTGTACTTTGTGCACAATTTGTGGCCATTGATCTAAGGTTGATGGATGGGTGAGATTAAATGGGGTTTTTCCTTTTTTTTTTAAATCAAAATTAAGTGGGGCCTGCACTCAAAGTGAAAAACCGGACTTACTCTCTTCGGATGGGCGCGTGTGAGGCTGGCAATTGTGGGGCCCGCGGCATGTTGTGTTTGGATTTCCTTTTTGTATTTGTTAGGTGGGTTGGTTTTTTTTATTTTAAAACTAATTGTCAAATACTTTATTAATTGTTTAATTAAATGTCAATATCCCATATTTTGTAAATCCATATCTTTTTTATTTGTAAAGATTTTGGATTTGATCAAAACAATCAAGTAAGTTGATAACTATGAAGATTTGATTACACAATCAATTGTAGTTAAGCTTCGAGCTAAGTCTCCTAAAAACCGTCGCAATGTGATGTTACTGATGTACTAAACGTAAATTTTCAGAATTATTCGGTTGAATCGGTCGATTTAACTCGTACTTTGAACGATAATTAGGAGATTATTCAGTGAAATTCTTATTTTTACGAGGTACACAGAAGCGATGAATAATTGCATAATCGTTGGGAAAAAGTAATTTTTTAGAATTATTCAGTTGAATCGATCGATTTAATGCGCATATTGAACGATAATTGAGAGATTATTCAGTGGAATTATTATTTTTACGAGGTACACAAAATCGACGAGTAATTGGATAACCGTTGTAGATAAATAATTTTTCAGAATTATTCGATTGAATAGGCCGATTTAACGCATACATTGAACAATAATTGAGATATTATTCAGCGGAATTCTTACTTTTACGGGTACACAGAAGAGATGAATAATTGCATAACCATTGTGAATAAGTAAAATTTTCAAATTATTCGGTTGAATTGGTCGATTTAATACGTACATTGAATAATAATTGGTGGATTATTCAGTGAAATTCTTATTTTTATGAGGTAAAAAACCCAAATCAAAAGAACCCCAATCCAAATAAATTGCACATAGTTCATGAATAATGAAAAAAAAATCCAGAAAATACAAACCTAATTCTATATTCAACTAAAAATAATTGAATCTCTCTCACACAAAAAAACCCAATCCATACCCAACCAAAATATCACCCAAAATCTCCAAAAAGCTTGATGCTTACTCATTAATGGAGCCCTCATGGTCGGCTCTTGAACCAATCGGAGAGAGAAGAGACCTTCTTCGCTCTTCGCTCTTCTTCGATTCAATTCGCCGCCGGGTTTGCCAAGAAGAAGGTGCTCCTCGGATACCGTGGCTGCCGGAATCGCTGCGCACAAGCCCTTCACCGCCGGTGATGCTTCGATTGGTGGGCAGATTTGCAATTGTGATTGAACGTGAGGAAGAAGACTAATGATGCCTGGGTTTTAATTTATCCCAATCACACGTGCCTCATTCTCCCGATTTTGTGATGCGGAATGAGTTTTTTTTTTAATTTTATTTTAAACACCCGTACACGTGGCGGAATGTAAGCCCTCCATTCCACTAAGATCTATAGCTATTATTTGTGCACAAGGTACACTATAAGAGGTGTGTACCCTTGAACCAAATCCTATACTATAAAACCTAAAAAAAAATCGTCGAGACAATAAATTTCCCTCCTATATTTTTACCATTTTACTATTTTAATATTTTTTTACTTTTAAATTTCCCTCTTATATTTTTCTTCCTTCCCTCCTCAAATTTCATTCCCTCCTATATTTTTCTCCCTTCCCTCCTCAAATTTCATTCCCTCTTATATTTTTCTCCCTTTCCTCCTCCAATTTCATTCCCTCCCAATAAATTTTCATCCCCTCTTATTTTCATTTCCTTCCTAGTTTATGAAATTTCTTTTGTAAAGAATAATCTAATTAACAAAAATAAAATTCAACGAGATAAAAATAAAATTTTACTTATGTAATAATCTATTTAGCAAAAATAAAATGATCGATCAAATCATTTGTAATGAATAAAATATAAAATCATAAGTTTATTTAGACGTAAAAGATAATGATTTATTTATAACGAATTTTATATAATCTACTTAAATACTTAATAATCTAACATAAATAATTGAATATAGTTTAAAAAAACAAGATTACGGAATACGAATATATGATAGTTTTATAAGTTGTATACTTAATTTTAATATTTGTATTTAGAATTTTATATTATCTCACATAAGTAAAATTACCAAAAATAAAATGATCGATGAAATCACTTGAAATGAATAAAATATGAAATCATAACTTTATTTAGAACTGAAAGATAATAATTTATCTATAACGAAATTTATATCATCTACTTAAATACTTAATAATCAAACATAAATAATTGAATATGGTTTTAAAAAAAAACAAGATTACGAGAATATGAATATATGAAATTATGAATTGTGAATATATGATAGTTTTATAAGTTGGATTCGTAATTTTATATTACCTTATTTTCCAAAATTTGATAAGGGATGAAGGGAATACTTTAAATGCATCGAATATTCGAATCCATCGAATATTCTAATTAATCGAATAATCGGAGATGAATTTATATATGAGGATTAAGGTAATCTTGTTTAGTTATTTTCATATAGGCAATAATTTATTTACTTTCTCAGTATTTAAGATTAACTCACAAAGGAGTCGGTTTACTAGATAATTCAAAACTCCAAAAGTCATCAACTCATTGTATATTCATATAGATTGATGTAAATTATTACTTGTTTAATCATTTAATGATGAATGATCGACTTGAATTCAAAATTCTCATTTCTCACTAATAAAAGATGAGTACAATAAGGATATTATAAATTGAATCATATACATAGTGAAATTTCTTTTGAAAACTACTTTTTGAAAGACACAATTAACAATCACACAAATAACGTGAATTATCTTTTAGATAGGGAATCAAGTATGATTTTGATAACAATACATTGCCAAATTTCACTGAAATTAATGATGAATGGAATGAGCTTTATGAGCCAATGAGTAGATTATATATTGAATCATATTGAATTTTACTAAAAATACTTTTTGAAATACATAAATAAACATGAATTACATATTCAATTTAATAAAATTGATTACCCGAAAGTTCTGAACGAACATGATTCAACATATTCAACCCAAACAATTAAAACTTTGAAACAAACGTAGTGTAACGGCCCGGAAAATAAGGATCTTCTTTCCCTTATTTGCCCTCCCTTGGGCCTAGGAAAGAAAACCTAATTATCCGAGTTACGTTTAAGAAGGCAAGGCTACCTTCCAACTAGATCTTACAACCCGGGTACGAGTCGCAAATTTTCAAAATAAAAAGAAGCAAGGTTTTGAAATAGGAATTTTGAACCCTTAAAGATCGTAGGTCTAGTGGGGACCAAGTACCTGCCTTAGTCTAATTGTGAAATTGAGCGGAAACGGAAGTAAAGTATAAATCAGAATACCATCCAAAAGGGTGTCACGACCCGAGCGACGTAAAAGAGTTTAAAAGAGAGGAAGTATAGTGGTCTCTCAAGCTCTCGATCTAACGCCAAAAGTCTGAATCCGCCAAACATCCATATAAGCAAAGATAGCGGCTAACGGTTACCTGAATCTAAAAAAAAAGGGGATCTGGGTCAATCATCGGGTCACTCCTGCGCGTGTGTAAACACTCTGAGAGGCATATAATAAGCATCCTATTCCTAAGATGAAATGCGTAATGCAAAACAGAAATTAAACAGATAAGCATGCGGATAAGTAAATGCAGAATAGATGAAGAAGCGCGCCAATTACAAGAAATGCCAAATAGCATGTCCCTCTAGGCTCCTAAGAAATCCTATAGCAACTCACCATCAAAGGAGCTACCTCACCCTACGGTGCAGGCCAACCCCACGCAATGAACCTACTAACTATGAAAGGAAGGCAAGAAATGACACTTATATAAGGCCTAATGCTCTAAGAGTCCTAATGCACTTATTAGAAAGCCTACCGCATCATCAAGTGCAAGCAACTTTCTATACCAAAAGTCTACCGCATCATCGAGTGCAAGCAACTTTCTATATAAGCGCCAACTAGGATGACAAGAATAAAGAAAAATGTCTCAACCAATAAACACCTATAACGGTCGTTTTCTAGCACAGACATATAGCAAGTCATATGGTTTCCGTTTTAGATCCTAAGCTTGATTCTAAGTCGTATGGTGCATGAACACTAGCCTACTATATAACACCCAGTGCATAAAGCGCCTATCATGAGTAAGTTTAAGGAACTTACTTGGAGAAGCGCAGAATCCAAGCAATACGGCAACAACAAGCAATCCAATCAAGTCACAGATCACCTAATAATTATTAATGAACATGTATAAGTCTAAGTCTAACTTTCACAAGGCAGATCAACAACACACAAGATACACATAAATCACATATAAGTTAACCATCTCATCATCATCAACATTAATGTCTCAATCCAATTCCTCATCTCGTTTCCACACCTTGGGCATATTCTCATCACCACATCTTATTCATACCATCATCATATCATCATCATATATCATCTCATTTTCGTTATCATCTGCTCATCATCTCAACATATCGTGCTTTATAGTCATGCTCATAATCAACTCAATAATCAAACAATTTTTTTAAAATCACACTTAGCCAAATCCTGACTTTAAACATTTGAATCCTCAAATCAATTTTCCAAAATTACATTATTATTAAAATAATCCCGGTATATTTTAGTCCAAAACATTATCCTAATAAATTTCCGACACTTAGAAATATTTTCCAAACAATCTAAATAATTCAAAACTAACTTTTTAAATGCAAACATTTACCAAATAGATTATTCACAAAAGTAAATTCCTTACAAATCAGATTAAATGAAACATCTAAATAAATCAAAGTATATACTTAAATAAATAATAATTAATAACGAGTTAATAAGTTAAGGAACTATTTTAATAACATTATCAACCTCAAAACAATATATATAAAAATTAAATAAACACTCAAATAAATCATATTTTATATAACTTATAATAAATAATTAAGTAATTAAGTAATAAATAAAATAAAATAAAATAATAATAATAATAATAATTAAATAACAATTTATATATAACAATTATATAAACCTATATGCTAACATAACTATATAACATAACACATATAAACAATAACAATACTTAAACCCAAACCCATAAGCTAGCCCAAACACGAAGACAAGGGCCCAAACCCGAAGCCCAAACTCGGCCCAACCCGGGTTCTCAAGCCAAACCCAAAAATAAAAGAAAACCGAAACGGACCAACCTTCCCCAAACCGGACCAAAATAAAGAAAAGAAAAAGGAACCGGACCCAACCCAATTTAAAAGAAAACAGGGGGCCCGCGTGCTGACTGTGCAGGGGTCCACGCAGCTGACTGAGCAAGGAGTGGGGCCCACCTTCATCTCCTACCTCCTTCCTCAACTCCATCTCCGCCTCCCCTGTTCGGAAGCGGCTGGCGACATCGGTCTCTCTCCCGCTCTCCTCCTCGTCCACGCTCGCCCAGCTCCGGCTTTCCTACTGTGCTCGACCTCACCCCTCAACTCCCCTCGTCACCTTCGCTCTAGCTCTCTCTCCATCTCACCCGCTCGCTCAACCTCGACCTCACCACTCCGTCCTCACTCCCCCGCTCGTCCCGGACCTCCCCGGCTCTCGTGCTCTCTCTCTCTCTCCGACCAGTTCAAACAAAAAGGGAACGGAATCGAAAACGAGATAAGATGGGTGAATTGAGAAGCTCACCGAGGGATCCTTGGGCTCGCCGGAAAACAGGGCAAGGAGAAAAGGAAGAGGCTCCGCGGCTCCGGGGTTGCTCGGTGTCGGTGCAGCTGCTGCTTGCTCAGACGTGAAGGAGGAGGGAAGAGGAGCTGCTGTTGTGGGTGCTCGAGAGGCGCTCGGAACAGGGGAGTAGGGAGGTGGCGGTGGTGTGGTGGGAGTTGTGGCTGAATGCACAGGTGGTGGTGGTGGTGGTGGTGGTGGTGGTGGTGGTATTGAGCAGATGGAATGCAGGAACCGGAGGAGTGGGGTAGAAT
Organism: Persicaria maculosa; assembly: GCA_963922045.1. Taxonomy (NCBI): domain Eukaryota; kingdom Viridiplantae; phylum Streptophyta; class Magnoliopsida; order Caryophyllales; family Polygonaceae; genus Persicaria; species Persicaria maculosa. The sequence continues at coordinate 16,013,631 of OY998257.1, read as the reverse complement.
GGAGACTGAAAGGAGAGATGGAGGGATGGGGTGACAGTGAAATGAAAACTAAAGAAAAGAGGGGATGGGTTTACAGAATAGGGGTGGGTAGGGGTTGTAGGAGTGAGGGAGTGGGTAAGTGTGAAAGTGTGTGTAAAAGTCAAAGTTATTACCCGAAAACAAATCCCGAAACCCGCTTTCCGACCTTAACCCGACTCAATTCAAATCATTTTTAAAATAAAACTTTGACTCCGAATTAGATAATGAAACCCGAAAATATTTCTAAGCCTTAAAATAATAGAGCGAAATGAATTCATCTTTGAATTTAAATAACAATTTGATGTCGGAATATGGTCGAAAGAATTCAAACAATTCGTTTGTTCGAGGACAGAATTATTCAAAATTTTCCGAATCCTTGGGAATTAAATCAAAACTAATCAATATTAAATCAAAAACTAAATCTTAATTTAGAAAATAATAATTTAAAATCCCGAGTCTTTACACGTAGACCCGCTTTCACTTGAAATCTGAATGAGACCGACCCGAAACCCGAACGAGACCGACCCGATTCTGACCGAAAACCCGAATGGGTCCAACCCGATTCTGACCGAAACCCGACCAATCTGAATTTCATTTTGACCGAATCTGACCCGATCCGACCCGACCAAGCCCGACACAGAAATTTTGACCGAGTTGACCCGACTCATTAGTGACCCGACTCGAATGTGATCGACCCGAACCCGACCGGATGATCTGAATTGCCAGCTCTAATCAGACCCATTGAAGCTTGAAGCGATTGAGAGCCCACTCGTACCCATTCAGAATGCCCAGGAGCTTAGCAAATCTATTCCTAGGTTAAACATTGCCAATCTATTCCTAGGTTAAGCATTGCGAACCCGACCGGGCTATGTAATCACACTTCGGTCCTTTACGCTAAAATTATTAGTTTTAAAATGGCCAAGCAGTTGCAAATCGATAAATTACTTATTCAAGGAATGAAGGGGACAATAAAGTGGATGTGATGGCTCTTCTGGTGACTAAAAATGTCCCGAGAACATTGAATTCTTAAAATCTGATATTTTTTTAGATATTATTTGTCATGTTTTTAGGGAATCGAATTATGTGGCTGATTATCTTGCTCGTTCAGTCTACACTTTCTCTGCCCACAGCACAAATTTCAATCATCATTTACGTTTTATAATCTGTGGTAGCCAAGGTACCACCATCGATGACATTTTTTCTAGAAAACTAATCTGTACCATGGTAGGAATTAGGGACATTTATGGAATATTTTTTTTTTTTTTAAAAAATATATATAATCGGTACTGCGATACCACGGTATTTGAGTTTTCATTACCGTGTACCGTATCCATAGAGGTCGGTACCGAGATTTCGGTTACCGATTACTTGGTACCAAAGTTCTGATGGTACGGTCGGTAATCGATTGGTACGTCGTTAATTAATTACCACCGCCCAGCCCTATTATTTTGTGTAAAAAAAAATTATTAAAAAAAAAATTGGTACAAATAACTCAGTATACGTATATATATTATATACGATAACCCCAAGGGGTAATTGTTTAGCCAATGATTCAGGTCTTCTTGACCTCATCCGTCGGGATGCTAGGGCAATCCTTCCCCGAATTCTTTCCTAATCAAAAAATATATATATATATATATATACGATAACCCCATACGAGTTACAAGGACATCTATCCACTCTGCTTCACTTCCCCTCTCCCTTCCTCTATTCCCTGCCTGTCGTCGCCATCTCTGATCGTCTCCCCTTTCTCATCTAGCTAATTCGTGCTGATAACGTGTTGTGTAATCAGATCAGATTATTACAGCGCGTTATCAGCGCGAATTTACTCGATGATCGAAAGGTAGTACAACTTCGACACAACCGACTTCCCAATCGGCCGGCCAGATCTGAAGGATACCGGATGTAATCCGCCGCTGTTTCATTGGGGTTTTCCACCGACCCGGGGATTGTCGCAATCGACGATTAAGGTATTCGCTGTTTTGTTATTCATGCTTTGTGTTCTGAAAATTTGAGTTTCCGTTTAAATTATCTGCGCTCCTTGATTCCCTAGGGTTTTCTTGTCTCTTTCACCGACTTTAATTGATTCCCCAGGGTTGTGAATCTTGTGATTTTCTTTCCAATTGTTCGATTCCAGAGTAATTGAATGTGCAAACCTCCATTGTGATTTTGTATTGGTTTCTATTTTTCATTGAATCTAGTTACTGAAATAAATAAACTATAAGAATTGAAAAATAATCCTTTCAAAATAGGAGTATTTTCACTGAATCACTATAAATTAAGAAATTGCATAAAGGCACTCTGATTTTCTTTCAGCGAATCACCCGAAATACATTTTATGTGTAACATATGTTAACAAATGTTAAGTTACCACTTTATTTATTGGCTCTACTATAAAATAATAAAATAGAGTGTAGTGATAATTTAACATTTTCTTATAATATTTTTACACACAAAGTAGATTGCAGGGTTTTCTTTGAAAGAAAACCAGATTTATTGATAGTTTTATGTAATTTTCTAATGTATGGGTAGTTTTGTGAAAAGTATGTTGGTTTTATGTAATCTCCTGGAAGAAATAAATTCACACAATGACATCAGTCTGCTGACTAATGAGTCCATAAGAAAACAGAAAGAGAGGTTAATTGGCTTAGTAAAACAAAACATGAAGCTTTAATCTCATCCATTCAATCACCAAGAAAGGAAGGAAAGAGGGGAGATGGAAGCAAGCGTACCCACTATTGTGGTTTCAGTGATCGTCGTTGCGGCGTTGGCAGTGGCCTGGAGAGGGCTGAACTGGGCATGGTTGAGACCCAACAAAGTAGAGAGGCTCCTAAGACAAAGTGGTCTCTTGGGCACTTCTTACCGGCTTCTTATCGGAGATACAGTACACATGTTCCGGATGCGCAGTCAAGCAAGATCTGAGCCCATGGCGTTCTCCAACGACATCTGCTCTCGTGTTGAGCCTTTCTACCATCAAACCATCAAGAAATATGGTATGAAACTCGTCCTACCTACCAGTTAAATCTTTCCTGTTCAACTAGTTTAATTAGGGTTTTTGCTTGACATGAAACGATCAGTTGAATAAATTAGGAAACTGCAACTTACCTTCACATCTATACATACTTTTTCTGGTCTGACCTTAAAGGCCCTGTTTGGTATTGATATGTTGATATCTACATATGAGATATCTATAGTGATATCTTGATATCAAGTGATAATCTCCCTCCATTTTAGTATATCAAATAAATAATTAAAGGTGGAAAATATAATATCGATCAAGATATCACTCATCGATATTGGGTTATACCAAACATTAGATATCATATATCAACTCTTATATTTGTTATCTTATATCTAGATATCGATGCTAAATGGGGCCAAAGATTCGACATCGGTCATGATATGAAATGGCTGATTAGGTTGTGTGTCGTTGTTTGATGAAAGGTAAGAATGAATTCGTGTGGTTTGGCACTATACCGGTGGTGGTGCTCACCGAAGCTGAACTTGTAAAAGAAGTTCTCTCAAGGATGAGTGACTTCCCCAAGCCATACTTCAGGACATCAAAAATGATTACTCCAGGGGTAGCTAGTTATGAGGGCGAAAAATGGGCCAAGCATAGAAAACTCGTCAATCCAGCTTTCCACATGGAGAAACTAAAGGTTCTTCTCTACCCTTACTTGTCTATCCTGAAATACCTTTCACCGTCTTTTAATATTCTGGAGCTGAAACGCGTCAATCTTAGAAGAGAACTAGATAACTGATTGATGTCTGTTTAAGGACCCGTTTGGTAAAAGCTTTTTGGAGCATTTTATGTTGTTTACAATTCCCAAGAAAACCATTCCCTCTAGGAAGTCTACGACGTTTAACATTTCACCTAAATTTAATCTACTTTATATTTTCATCAAAACATTTCATATAGATTGTAATTTTAAGATAGATTAAATAGTGAGCATGCCAAACATAAGTCAGGACTACATGATAATCTGCAGCTTATGCTCCCGGCATTCCATACAAGTTGCAGTGAGATGATCAGCAAATGGGAGAAACTGGTATCTCAGACAGGTTCAGTGGAGCTAGATGTATGGTCACACCTTACTAGTATGACAGCCGATGTGATCTCTCGTGCAGCGTTTAGCAGTAGCTATGAAGAAGGACGAAAGGCGTTTGAGCTCATTCAAGAACAATCCCAATTTTTCACCACAAATACATTGGAATTACTAGTTCCTGGATTAAGGTACACTTGTTGCTATGTACATGGTATCTTACAATGGAGTAATGTACATACATTTAAATATTCGAATCTCTTGATGGACAGATACTTGCCAACGAGTGCAAACAGGAGGCTTAACAATGCCCAAAGAGGAATACAAAGGATAATTGAAAGCGTCATTGACAAACGAAGGAAGAAAATGGAGGCAGGAGATGTAGCCAAGGAAGACTTATTGGGGTTGTTAATCAAGTACAGTGTCGAAATGCAACAAAATGAGGACAATAAGCAACATCTTGGGATAACGATGGAAGAACTGATTGATGAGTGCAAACTATTCTACTTTGCCGGGCAAGAGACCACCTCGGTATTGGTTACCTTTACTATGATTATGTTAAGCAAGCATATAGACTGGCAGGCACGCGCACGAGAAGAGGTCCTGGAAACATTTGGTCAAAATACACCAGATTTCGACGGGCTAAACCATCTCAAAACAGTAAGTTGTCTATTCTTTCTATCAATTAGATTTTCATATATATTACCCTAAGAATGATCATGTTCAAGTGCACTTAGGCTTAGTGTGAGTAGGCTATGATGGAAGTTCCTTGGCTGGTAAAAATTACTTAGATATTAAGATGTTTTTGATATAAACCATTGCCCGAAAGTAAAACAAATTGTCAAAAATATAATACCATAAGATCTAGTTCAAGTGCATTTGCAGGAGAATTCATAGAATAAGAAGGGACTCCAGTCATGTTGTTTAAGTCCTAATACTGAATTATTCCATGTTCAATGTTTGTTAAAAGGTGGCAATGATACTATATGAAGTTCTAAGATTATATCCGCCAGTGCCAACAACTGCGCGGACTGCTAAGAATGACACCAGAGTTGGAAGCCTCCTTCTACCAGCCGGAACATTGGTATCTTTGCCAATAATATTTACTCACCATGATCCTCAACATTGGGGTGAGGATGCACTGGAGTTCAAACCGGAGAGGTTTTCTGAAGGGATATCAAAGTCATCAAGAGGGAGTGTAGCGTTTCTTCCATTCGGATGGGGTCCACGTACTTGTGTTGGACAAAACTTTGCCCTTGTTGAGGCGAAAATGACACTAGCAATGATTCTGCAGCGCTTCTCTTTCGAGCTTTCACCATCATATGCCCATGCTCCATTTGCTTTCATCACCCTTCAACCCCAATTTGGTGCTCAGGTAATATTACATCAACTCTAAGGAAGATTGGGTAAACTAAAAATTTCTTCTAAAAACAAGACGGTCCACAGCCAGAGTCAAGTCATTTCTCTTCGCATTCTATGGTTGTGTTGTACATGAAATTAAACATAGTATTACCTTATATTTTGTACATTACTACATCCTAAAAGTTGGTTTCCGGAAACCATTTGTCGATGGTCCTGGTTAAAATGTTGAACCATACAGTGGTTCTCTGCAGGTAGTCCAAAGTAGCCAAGTATGAACCTTTCTTTGTCAAAACAAGTTTTAAAGTTTTTCCATTCACAGAATACAAACTCAGATCTCTAGTTAAGGGAGGAGAGTACCTTACTTTGGCTACTCTCATCGCCCCTGTGGGTAGTATGAATACATTTCCTAACCCAATCTATAACAGGCATGATAGAAATGGTCAAATGCAAGTCATTGGCCTGTTACCAAGGAACTTCAATGGTTCCATTCAGTGCCTGCCTACAATTAACTATGGTTCTAGTTTTGCTTACTATATGCCATTGTAGTTTTGACTACATGAGAATGCAAGAAAATGCAGATGTGCACCGAATGCACCTACAATGGCAGTTGATACACCAAAGCCGCAAGAATTTCTACACAATATTCCTATACTGATTTGCTTCTCTCTGAGATTTTAAAGGTATGAAAATTTTAGGAACTGCAAATAGGTCATCAACTTGCCAAAATGCAGTAGTTGAATGTTTATTCTTCCTCCTCCAATACAGCATCTGTAAAACATAGTGTAACAGACAGCATTTCAGTCCCAGGAGAAGGTCTAGTTGTATCCCATATTTTTCCTTTTTCTTCTCCTCGCCACCTTCATCTTAACTTCATATTTTTTTTATGAAATCTCAATTTCACTTTACATTAATTTCATAATTCCATCGTTATTCATTACAAATCTATGTTACAAAGCTAACAAATAAACGTCTTCCTACTTTTTACTCATCTCAAATTCAAGAGTGTTGATCAAGTCCCAACGCATAATCAAAATAGACGTGGAGACATCGATCAAGTGGATTCTTAGAATAGGCATCGACGAGTACCATGAACAATGAGCCAAGCTATTTATTCATTGCCAGGGAAATATACCCATCAATAAGACAAATTATGAATGACAGTCGGCCAAGAGAATCAGGTTCAAGCACAGATTCATGAGCATCAAGGTGAAACATAAATTAGGGATGACAGTAAAATTGTTCAAAGTGCACTCAAATGCTTATAATCCATTCCCAACTCCCAAGCTTCCAATGGTGATCTTAGTGCTGGCAAAAACAGACAAGAGTTTCAAATTATCAAAAATGCTTATCAATGACCCCAATAAAAACTAACTCGTGCAAATGCAATTCACAAATTGCATCATTTGAATATGTTCAAACCTTCATTGGTTTGGACCCTGGCTTGCCGCTTATGTGTTTCCAGTTCGAGCCTCGAGCCGGTGAACAACTTCAAAACCTCATATTAAAATAAATTTTTTTTTTTGGGTTCGAAAGGGGGCGAAGCCCTATTTTATTGTATTAAGATGAATTAGTTTGTAGCCCCAACCTGTACAGTAGGTGTTAGGAGCTCGCGGATACATTCCGGGCTTTCATGGAAGACAATAAAAACTAGTGACGGAGCCAAGATTTCTGTTAGGGGTCCTAAAAAAAATTTCATGAAATATTTTTTTAGTGTATACTTATTAAGAAGATTTTTTTTAAAAAAAAATATTGAAAGAACACTAAAATTGTGATTTTTTAATGACTTTTTGTATTTAAATAGTTGAGAGTAATAAAAAAAATTAGAAGAGAAATAAAAAAATATAGAAAAAATCACGAAGAATTACTTTTAAAACAATATTGAAAAAATGTTAAATGTATAATTTAAACATAAATATGATAGTTTTTAATGAAATAGTTGATAGAAACAAAAAAATAGAGAGAGAAATCAAGAAAAATTAATGATATAGTAAAACAAATAAAAAGGGAATGAGTTGAGATTTGAACCCAAAACCTTTGAAGTCTCATTCCTTTTTTCATTTACCAGTTGAGCTAAATAGCACTTTTGTTTTAAATATCTTAAAGATATTATATTACCTTAAAAAATACTAAATATATGCATAAAAAATTTAATTTTTTGTATTTCTTTTTTTCTGGCTAGCGCTCGAGCACCCCCGCACCCCCTAGCTCCGCCAATCATAGTAATTGCATAACTTGCTAGAACATCTGCCACCACATTGGCTGTCCGTCGAACATTGTGTATCTTCACTTCCCAGTTCGCGTGTGCTTGTGATGAGTTTAAGGCATTGGCTTCCCATGGACATCTCATCCTCCTGCAGGTGGGTGCTAACACTTGCACTATCCATCTCGACTACGAGCTTTGTTATTCCCAAGTCTTTTGCGAATCGCAGACCTCTCACTCTTAGTACCACCCATGTCTACGCCTTCTCCGCCGAGCAGTGGCCACACTTGTTATTTCCCAGCAGTCCCCACAGTAGCTTTATTGCTTCACAGTCTCTCAACAAATGCAGTCCCGACTCCTCCAATCCACATCGCATTACATAACATCGCATTGTGGGCAGTGGTGGATTCAAGGGTGGGCGACACCGGGCTGTCGTCCACCCCGATCCGGAAAAAAAATACCAGAATATATGTGTTATGTAAAAAAATTAAAAGGTAAAATACAAGTATCTTTAGTGGTTTAGTGGTTAAGCCCACCCCATTTTAGATATAATTCAATCAACCCTTGTTCAAATCTGACACATTTTTTCATTTATTTTTTCCTTAATCCATTTTCCATTATTTTAAAATTCTTACAATTTATTTGGTATTTTACAATTAAATAATTATAATTTTTCTTACAAATTTAAGATATTCTCTCCATATTTTTTTGGGTTAGGCCCGTTTGTTTGTCTGGTTATGTTTGCTTGCCACTTTTTGTATTGCACCACTTATTTCAAATTGTGTGTTTCACGGTTCGCCGTTTGCCGACTTTGTCGGCCACTCGAGGTGTCAGGTCTGTCTGGTCTTCGAATTCTTACTTTATCAAAAAAAAAAATATTCTCTCCATATATTTTTTGAAAAAATATTTTTAATAAAAATAATATAAAAATTATCTATAAAAAATTGTGCCCATCCAAAAAAATTTCTGGATCCGCCCCTGAATTTGTGGGCTGCCAAATAAGTGAAGGTGCGAGCCCTCTGTTGAGCAGGTGATTTGAGGAGTCCTCTGATCATCTCTAGCTTGCAACATACCCGAACCGGTGGTGAATCTCCCTGGAGACGTGTGGGCCCAGTAAACTTGATCCAGCGTCTCCTCTTCCGGTGTAACCTGGATGGCTTGTAGCTTCTGAATTGTGGGCTCCGGAAGATAGAATTTTTTTTTAAAATAATTTTTTTTAAAAGGAAACTATCAAGACATAAAAGATTCTAAAATACCAAAATTCCATTATCAAAAAAAAGTTAGCAAATTCACCTTGTCGAATCGTTTCAATCAGGGTTACCCCCCAAATTCCTTATCCTTCAGCCTGCTAAAGGGTTACTTTTGGGAGGTGTCACCTCCTAATTCGAGCGATTTGTGGCGAGATCCGTCACCCAAGTGGAATATACGGCTACTTTATGGGCTCTTTATGTGGGATGGGATCGGCTCGGGTAGGCCGGACGGCAGCGGTCTTGTCTCGCAGCTCTGCGGGTGGTGGCTGGGGTCTCCTCTTGCCGTTCGCCTGCTCCTCTCTAATCCGCCATTAAAACTCACTGTAAGTCTCTCTCCTCTCCCTAATCTGTACTCAATCACTCTACATAGCTACTATTATCACTCGATTAACCTATCTGCCTACCAGCAATCTTTTTATTTAAAGCCTAACCAAGGCTCTTGGGCTAACAGCTCTTGTAAACCACTCTCTTCTTCTCACATCTGTTGCTTGAATTTGTGTTTCTTTTCTACATCTGTCTCTCTTTTACTGATGGCGTCTAAAACCTTTCTTGATGCTCTGTCTGATACTCAAAGTCATCCCTCTTCTGAGGAGAATCCAATCTCTGTTACGCCTGAAACGGCTATGTCCGATCTCAACAAGGCTCAGCCTTCCATTCCTGTTGCCTCCCCCTTAACTGCTGAGATTAAAGGCAAATCGAAGGTGGGCGTGGTTGACCCCCCAGTTGGGGTTGCTGTCCTCCCTCCTCTGGATCATGTTGATCATTCAAGCTATTTCTCTCGACTGGCTGATCTTAGGAATAAAAGTTTGGTTGCCAACCAACACATTCTCCTTTGTACCCTCTTTGGGGGCTATTCTGATTTCAGTGCTTTAAAAAACAAAATTAGGGGTGAATGGCGAAGGAGTGGGGGCAATTACGAGCTGGTTGAGCGTGAGGACGGATGGTTCGACGCTCGCTTTGCTTCCCTTGCAGACCTCAAAAAAGTCTGGGAAGAGCGCCCTTACCATCTCTTTGGCCAAATTCTGGTGCTACTGAAGTGGTTTCCCACTTTTGATCCGCTTACAACATTTGTCACCCATCTTGACCTTTGGGTTAGAATCCCTAAACTCCCTTTAGAGTTCATGACAAGGGAGGCTCTGGTTGAGATTCTTACTGAATTTCAAGGAGGTACCCTAATTCGGTTAGATAAACTTTCACATCAAAAGGTGAGGCTGGATTATACTAGATTCTGCGCCAATGTTGATTTCAATAAATTGTGTGGTAGTATCACTGTCTTGGGTGAAGATGGGAATCCTTTACCATTGCGTATGTATTACGAAGATTTTCCTCTGGGCTGTGGGTTCTGTGGTGATCTTCACCATGTCTATGATGACTGTCCGGATCGCATTATTATTGATAAACCTCTCAGTGAGGTTGTTATTTGGGATTCTCCTCTCTCTCAGGCCACCTCTGATGAAGATGGCTGGACAAAGGTCACTAAGAAAGCCTCTTCGGCTGAATCTTCTAAGTCCAAGCACAGCCATAAGCCTTACATGTTGGGTATGAAGTCTGTCTCAGTCAACTTTGTTCCCTCCACTCGAACTTTGACGAATGCCACTCCGAATGATGCCATGCCTTTACCTGCTACGGTCCCTTCTCCTAGGGCTGACGGGGTGCTCCCCGCTTCTGATGACGAGACCATTGGATGGTGCAGCAAGTCCAAGGGTGTTCCTCCAGCTGCTTCTCAGGCTTTTGCAACCCACCAGGCTGGGGTTGATTCGGCCATGGAGGTTGATCGCCCCCCAGTTACTACACTGCCAGCTGCTCTTCCTTCTGATGCTTCCTATGAAAACAGGAACATGAGCTCCTCGAGCTCCCAGATCAGACGGTTCAGAGCTTTGGCTATTCGTTCCCCTGGTGCAGGGGGCAATTCCGGGACTCAGCCGGGTAACAACTCATTGGATGACTCTGCATCATCCCACCCGAAGAAGCGTAAAAACTAATTTTTATGAATACAACCATAACTTTTGATGTCCGAGACGGGAACCTTAATTTTATGTCTTACACTATGGCTCCTCTCCCGTCTTTTGGCTTTTGTTTTGATCAGGGGTTCTACATCTTCTTTTATTTACCTTGGCTTGTTGCCTTCAATAAGCTTTTATTTTCCTGTCTTTCATTACTTGTTATTTTATTCACTGCTTCTTGTTTGATCTCTGATCAATATGGTTGTAACTTTTGCTTATCCTATATATCATATATTTCACGTTTAGCTTACTACAATTACTACATAATATTTGCTACTTTTATCTGGCTGCCCCCTCTGCTCTTGTTTCTGTTTTTCTGTTGCAGGTTGTTGAACATCTTTCTGGACTGGCGGTTTCTTCAGCTACAGCTTCCCTACACTGTATCTCCTCCCTACATCAACCGTTTGGAAACGCTGTTACAAGTCACCAATGCTAAAAATTCCTTTCTTCCACATGTCTGTTATTTCTTTACCAAAGTCATATTAATGTCTACATACCATCCTAAACCAAAGTGTAACTTGCTACTGAGTTTGTATATTTTCAATTTTTGTCATTATAAGTACTCTTGCTACAAGCCATCAACTGCTAGTTTGTATGTCCCAACTATACAAACTAATTTTTCTTTTGTCTTTCTTTTACTTATGCAAATTAATTGTTACCTACACCAAGGTATTAAAAAATTGTTTTGCACCAGCTACTACCTTGACTTTTGGTTAATATCTAATAGGCTCGTTCTGTACATCAACCATAAGAGACGTTTCTCTCATTTCTCTTTTTACCAACTCCAGAGCCTTTACACTCGCATAACTACTCCCAAATTTAACAACATCATACCATCTATGCTTTTGCATAAAATATACTCTTATCACCTAATCATCAACAAACCCATTCTAATTATGTCAACTGCATCGTTATACAGTTATTCCTATATAACTAGGTACCACAATATATGCAACATCCCAACGATGACTTCCGACAGAGTACCAACAGCTACGAAAAAAGGTTTTATATGAATATTTGCTCTTGGAATTCCTGCGGTATTCGCAGTAGAAACTTCTGGACCAATATAGATATTTTCTGTAAAAACAACCACATCAACGTTATCGCTCTACTTGAAACCAAATCAGACAAACCCCCTAAGGATGTCCTTTGGCAAAAATGTGGTTTTACGAACATCGCTTTTGATCCTGCAGTAGGCTTTTCTGGTGGCATTTGCCTACTTTGGAAAGATATCCCCTCTGCTCAAGGCTCTATACAACTTGTCTCTATTCAGAATCGTTTCATTCATTTCAATTACACTGACAACGAGTCACACAGGACTATTGCAATGATTTGCATATATGCCCCACCAGATGAAAAAAGAAAACTGTTGTTTTGGGAGTCTCTCCAAAGTTATATCAACACTTTATTTTTTCCTTACTGTATAATGGGAGATTTTAATGAAATTGGTTCTCCTTCTGATAAGTTAGGGGGAGTCTGTCCGGCCAATTCCAGGTTTGTTCGATTGAATGAACTAAAGAACAACCTTTTCCTACATGACATCCCTTCTTTTGGAGGCCAGTTCACTTGGAAAAGAAAACTCAATGGAAGTGACCACTGCTTGGAGATTTTAGATCGTATGCTCGTACACACGGATATTATCACTATTTTTGACTCTCTTAGAACTCAAATTCATCCTTTCACAAGATCCGATCATGCCCCTATATCAACGAATTTCTGTCGAAATGCTAAACCAAAGCACAGACCTTTCCGTTTTGAATCAGCTTGGGCTAATCAGGCTGATTTCAAAAACCTAGTCACCCAAGCTTGGCGGCTAGACTCTCCTGGGTCTCACTTGTTCAGGCTCCTTCAGAAAATGAAATTACTAAAACGTCTCTCCAAAACATGGCATAAGAAAACGTTTCTTAATATCAACAGCCAAATCAAGGATACTGACCACAAACTACTACTCTTACAAAGATCTCTGCTTACAAACTATAATAACAGCGATATTAGAATTCTTAAGCAATTACTCAACAAAAGGGAGAGGATGCTCGACTTCCAGCGTCGTTACTGGAGTCAACGGGCTAAAATTAAGCATGCCAAGCTAAATGATTCCAACTCAGGTTATTTTCATAAGATAGCTTCGACCAAGCGTGGTAAGAAAATTATTAAGACTCTTACTTTACAAAATGGAGAAGTTTCAGCTGATTTCCATATTATTCACAACGAATTTGAAAAGGATTTCAAAAATCGATTTCGGACCTCAGCGTTAAATTGTTCTGACTTATCTTGCGATTTGTCGAACATTCCATTATTGGTAACTCCATCTGATAATGAAATGCTAACATCCGCTATTACCAATTCCGAGATTAAATTTGCAGTCTTTTCAATGTCCCCAGACAAAGCACCTGGGCCTGACGGTTTCTCTGCGGGTTTCTACCAAAAATTTTGGCATATTGTCGGGCCCTCAGTTATCAGAGCAGTCAAGGGTTTCTTCTCCAGTGGACATTTATTACGCCAGACAAACCATACTTTTATCACATTGCTCCCAAAGCGAGATGACCCTTCATCGGTTAATCACTACAGGCCCATAAGCTTATGCTCTACAATTTACAAAATCATTGCCAAAATAATCACAGTCCGTCTCAATCTTATTTTCGACAAACTCATTCATCCACTTCAAGGAGCTTTTACAAAACATAGATCCATTCAAGATAATATCCTCATAGCACATGAAGCTTTCCACTCTTTCAAACTCAAAAAGGGTAAGACCGGTATGGTTGCTTTAAAACTTGATTTGGAAAAGGCTTATGATCGAGTTGAATGGCCTTTTCTTTTCAAGGTTTTGTCAAGCTTTGGTTTTAACAACCATTTTATTAGCTGGATTAAAGAATGTGTTACTACGGTGTCATATTCTGTCCTGGTTAACGATGAACCGACAAACGTCATTGAACCAACGAGGGGGCTACGTCAGGGGGATCCTTTGTCTCCTTTTCTGTTCATCTTGACAGCTGAAGTTCTATCTCGTAACTTACAACACCAAAGTCAGATAAATAAGGATGTCGGTATGAGTTTTGGCCGTAACGGCCTAAAAATCCCATTTCTCGCATTCGCAGATGATATTCTTATTTTTTGCAAAGCTTCACAAGCAGCATGCACATCAATTATGTCTACCCTGAACCGTTTCCGCGCTATCTCCGGACAACAAGTCAATCTACATAAATCTAGTTTCCAGGTTTCTCATAACACTACACAGCAGGCTATTAATACTATCACAGCTGTTCTCGGTATCCCTCAGGCCAATAATTTTGATAAATATTTGGGTTGCCCTATTGTAAATGGCAAGACCAATAAAGATACTTTCAGCGATGTGGTGCTTCAAACAAAGCATCAATTAACTAAATGGAAGGCATCATGTCTCTCAGCAGAAGGCCGTAAAATTCTTATCAAATCAAATTTAAGTGCGAAGCCACTTTTTCTAATGCAGGCCTTCCTACTTCCCACTCATATTCACAATGAATTAGATAAGATTTATAGACAATTTTTCTGGAACAAAAATAGTAAGGCTCCTCCCTTGGTCAGCTGGGACAAAATCTGTGCTGACACTTTTAAAGGGGGGCTAGGCATTCACAAAGCCGAAACCATGAATATTGCTCTCCAAATGAAACTTCTCTGGAAAATCTTGTCTGAACAAAACAACATTTGGGTTCAAATCATCTCTCACAAATATATCAAAGGTCAGGATCTCCTTTTGTATCAAACTAAGGGTAATACTTCTTGGCAGTGGAACCGCTTAATGTCTATCAGGCATCATTTCAAGCAAGGTCTTCAATGGAGTGTAGGGGATGGTTCCTCTATCGATTTCTGGTCTCACAACTGGGCCTTCCCAAACAACTTACAGTCAAGGATTCTCAGTCCTATTCCGCAACAGCTGGTCGGGATTAAAGTAGCCCATTTCATCACATCAGACAACGTTTGGAATAAAGCGTTAATGCAGTCTTGTCTACAGTCTGTTCTTTCCACCCCGGATATTAACCATATGGCTTCAATCGTCTTGCCTAACAATAGGATGACCGACCGCCTGTACTGGGGACCAAGTAAAAATGGTTGGTTCTCCACTCACTCAGCAAACGCTCTTCTTTCTAAGAACAACGGTCGACAAGATTTCGATTGCGGTTGGATTTGGAAACTTGACATTCCTCCTAAAGTACGGCATTTTCTTTGGAAAATCACTCGAGACGGTTTACCTACTTCTGATAGACTTCAGACATCACACATCTCTGTCCCATCTGGTTGTCACTTTTGCGACAACACAAATGAAACTACTACACATCTTTTCATTAACTTCCCTACGGCTACCTGTCTGTACAAATCTATAGGAATTCGTATTCCGGCTTACTGGCTTGCCAATGCTGGCCCTATGCTGCCGCATGGGCTTAATGATTTGAAGATCACTATAGGCACTAAATCCTTTGCCTCTCTAGCTTGCGCTTGGTGGTCCATTTGGTTCTACAGGAACCAACTGGCCTTTGACCATACTAAAAAAGTCTCCAGTCATGACATTCTGATTTTCTATCATACCCAAACACAATGCTGGAAACAAACTAAGTTACTTGAGGATGTTCACACGTCTGGGAACAGACCGAGCTCTCCTATCAGACAAAATATCTTCGTGACTAACCACTCTAACAGCAACTCCATGGTTGGCATTTCCCGAATGTCGAGACGTTCGGCCTTCTGGGAAAAACCTCCAGTCGACTGCTACAAGCTTAATTTTGATGGTTCTGTTAGACTTGGATCTTCAGCTACTTATGGCTACATCATCCGGGATTGGGCTGGGCTCCCGGTTGCCATGGGTAAAAATATATGTACCAATATTTCTGTCGCCTACGCTGAGAACCTTGGTCTTAAGATGGGCATCTCGCGTGCCAAACAACTTCACCTCAATAATATTTTGATTGAAGGTGACAACCTAATGGTCATTAAAGCTCTGCTAGGGGATTGGAAGTGCCCCTGGAATATCGAGCTACTACAATCGGACATTCTGTTAGATATTTCGGCGTTCTCTTATGTTGCTATTCGTCATGTTTTCAGGGAATCGAATGCGGTGGCTGATCATCTCGCTCGCAGTGCACATGCTTCCCCTGCCGACGACAGCTACGACGACGATCCAGAACTTCAAGTTCTCATCCGAAAGGATGCTCTAGGGCTGCATTCGGCTTTCGCTGATCCGTCCTAACTTTTATCCTGCTTCAAAAAAAAAAAAAAGTTAGCAAACCCAATTGGAGAATAGAGGCGGCTTCTTTTCTTTCTCTGTTTTTTTTTTCTTCTCTTTTTTTTTTGATATTGATGATTTTTTAATTTTGAAAATCTTGAATCTTGATTCGGATGAGATTTGTTCAACCTTGACCCGTGACCCGGCGGGTCGTACGGGTCATTGACCCGGCGGATCAATGACCCGGCGTGTCCGGGTTGACGGGTAGGCGGGTGGGGACGGGTAGCGGGTTAGGGTTAGGGTCGGGGTTTAGTAACCCGGTGACCCGGCGGGTCGACCCGCCTTTGAAAAAAGTAGCCGTTGACGGGTGGGGCCCACCGGAGGCTGATTTTTTTTTTAAATGTAGCCGTTGTAACGGCTAGTTGGTGGGAGATTAGGCTCGGCCGCTCGGGGCTATAAATAGACGACTCCTTCATGTCACAAATCACACATATTCCCATCCAATCCATCAATCACCTATCCATTTTATTTCATAAGCTCGTAATCATGTCCGACGCAACTAGATCCGGTGATAACCTTCGGGCGGAGTTGTTCCGTGATCATTACGAGAAGGTGGAGCAAGCCGGTGGAAAGTTCGAAGCCGTTTGTCGTCATTGCGGTCACAAGTACAAGGTGACAAATAACCTTGGATATGGAAATTTGAAGCTTCATATCACGAAGAAGCACCCCGAAAAGATCAAGAACGATGGCGCATCGGGCTCGAGTGGTGGTAACTAGTCTAGTATTCCTAAGTCCTAACTCCTAAGTTCTAATCCTAATTAGTGATTTAGTGAGTAGTGTAGTTATTTAGTTATGTAATAAGTTTATGTTTTAAGTTTTTAACTTTTTATGTGATGTGAATCAGTGAATGTGAGTTGTGATTTGTGAACTTGTAATCGTATGTCGGTTTACAATAAACTTGTGTTTGAATGATTCTATAATTGGTGTTGTATAAGATAATTTGTTTAGTAATTACCTAACAACTTAGTAAAAATTACCTAAACATTAGATATCAAATTTAAAATGTCAAAAAAATTAAAAACTCAATAAAATAAATTAAAAACTTCACATATAACTTTAATTACAAGTTAAGAGGGATTAGAAGAAGCCAAACAACACCAAAAAAAAAAAAAACAAAGGGCAACGGCTACTTTCCAACGGTCGACCCGCCGGGTCGACCGTTGGACCCGCCGGGTCGACCGTTGGACCCGCCGGGTCGACCGTTGGACCCGCCGGGTCGAACGTTGGACCCGGCGGGTCGACCGTTGCCCACTAACTTTGATTTTCACAGCGATGAGGAAGAAGATTTCAATGTCCTAGAATGGTGGAGCCGCCCCGAAAGACAACGATTCCCGACGTTGCAGGTAATCGCCCGACAAATACTTGGGGCCCCTTGCTCCACCGTTGCCGTCGAGCAGCTTTTCAGTCGCGGAGGTCAGATTCTATCGGAGAAGAGATCAAGGTTGCTTCCCGAGAACCTCGAAGCCCAAGTTTGCCTTGCAGATTGGAAGAAGGCGGATATGCGGATGCAGAAGAACAGCTTGGGGACTGATTCCGAGGATGACGACGGAGTGGATACGGAGTCCGTTGGGAGCTACAGATGGCTCAGGAGGTGGAGGGTCCGACGATCAACAAGACTAGAAGAATAGGTAACCGAGCCGGGGTTCAGACATACACAGGTAAAAGAACTACGTGGGCTTTGATTCCTCAACCCCGGGAGGATACGTAGGCAATCGGGAAACCGATTCAAGCCCTTCTTCCCTTTTTTTTCCCCACACTCATTCATACACAAATTGTAAAATTGTTACGAATTGTAGTCTTGTATACTTATAGTTGAAGTTGTAGTCTTGAGAATTATAAGTTGTAATATTGTAATTTATACCTAAATGACAAACACGAAAGGATATTTTTCAAACATATATGCCGATATGCGTCCAATACCTGTCCAACTCGGGCCATATTCGTCGGGTCAACCCACCGGGTCGACCCTTCGACCCGCTGACCCGCCGGGTGACCCGAACCCGCCAACCCGTGGAATTCCCGGGTTAGGGTTCGGGTCACCCCTCCCCGACCCTTGACCCGGCGGGTCGAACCCGTCGACCCGCCGGGTCAGACCCGTGGCCACGCCTAGTTCAACCCCTGCATAAAAACGACGTATATAACAAACTTCTATCATCTATCAAAACAACGTCAAAACCTTATTATAAATAGGATATTATAACTTTTTAGGTTGATAATTAAATCAGTCTCTGACTTTGATAACACTCTTGAATTCAACGGTATGTTTACTTTGTATTTGTACCTTCTTCTAATTCATATACTCCGTATATCATAATCTTGATTCTTGTTGCTAATTGGGTTTATAGTTTTTGTGATTTGGCTATTTGAATTGACGTGTACGGTTGCTTTCTTTCACATATATATTATAATATTGTTATGTGTACGGTTTCTTTCTTTCATATATAAATCTCTTCATGTGTATGGTTGTCTTTGTTCCTTAACATGGATCGACAAAATTTAATTTCGAGGTTGAATTACTTATTTTTGGTTATATTGTAACATTTACATGTATTAATTTACTCCCATAGAGGAGAGGGTAAAGAGGCTTGTACGTACACATAATTTAACTGGTTTTGTGCACTGAAATTACTTGTTTTGTGCAAAGGGCAAAAAGGCATGTAATTACTTGTTTTTTGCACTGAGATTAGATTCATTCAACTGGTTAATAAAGTTGTGTACGTACACATGTGTTTATACTTACACATAATTTACAAATCATATATTTTATCCTCGTTAAAAAATAAAGAAAATATATCTTGCAAAGTAAATCTTTTAGAATAATTTGGCCCTGGATTTAGGAGATGTAGATAGATATCTCTTATTCACAATATTATTTAAAAATCTATTTTTTTCTAATATGAAACGATATTTATTATTAATTTCAATTTATAGTTTTTTTTAAATGAATTTTGGTCCCTAAAAATATGTTCCATAAAATTTATTGAATGGAATCATAAAATTCAAATAGTACATCTCATCAAATTTTGGATCAATTCTAAATTCTTGTATGTAAGGTTTTAAGTTTTTGCCAATTAAAGTTTCATACAAATTTGATCAAGTTATATATATATATTCAATACTTTCCTTTTGAAATCCCACGTTAGACATATTAAATTAGGTAATAAATATATTTAATTTTAGGAGTTCAGCATAATCTTTTTTAAAATGAAATTAGATGAGATTATTTAGTTATGAGTCAAAAAAACCGAAAGAAGATATGTATAAAAAAATGTGGCTAAAAAAACGGATTAAAAAACATAGAAGATATGGATAAAAAAACCTTATAAGATATTATATTATATTATATTTATAACAAATTTCTATCCTCCATCAAAACCTTAATATAAATAGGACGTTATAACAACAAATTTGTTATATTGCTAATTAGACCGTCTTTAATTTTGGTAGCGCTTTTGAATTCAATCATCTCTACCAGCGGTATACTCATTTTGTATTTGATTCAAATATATATTATAATCTCGATTCCTGCTGCTATAACTATTTGAATTGTCATATAAATCTCTTCATGCGTGCGATTGTCTTTCACTCTTTCATGATCAAAACTAATTCTTTCATTAGGATCAGATCACTTGGAATTCTCAAAATTTATGGTTTTTTTTTCGTTTACAGATGTTACGTTATCTAGTTTTGGTGTTATTTTTCGTTATTTTTCCGGCATGCATTGAAAGTCGCCATTTTTATCCTATCCCACTTCCGGTTGGGGCGATGGGACCAGAGACCCTTGCATTCGATTGTGAAGGAAAAGGACCTTATGTTGGGGTTTCTGATGAACGGATACTCAAATACACCGGACAAGGACGTTGGTCTGAATATGCTACAATGCCAACTTGGTAAGTTATTTGTATTTCTATTAATTCTAATTAAATTTGAGTGATTATATATCTTATAGAAAAAGCAACCATAGATTATATACGATTATATGCATCTCAATTTAATTATCTTTGTCAATGTTATCAATCAATGTTTTTCCCATTCTATTTAGGTCTAGGAGGTGTATTGGAATCAACAATTCGCCCTATGAACGTTCATGTGGAAGACCTCTTGGTCTTAAGTTTCACCCGAAAACATGTGCGTTGTATGTTGCGGATTCATACCATGGGTTAGTCGAAGTTGCCCCAAGAGGTGGTCAAGGTTTTACCGTAGCCAAAGCCGCCGATGGAGTCCCATTCAAGTTCACAAATTCACTGGACATTGATCCAGAAAGTGGATTGATATATTTCACAGACTCAAGCACACAATTTGGACGATGGTAATTTCTTAATCTTATTATTAAATTTCTCAATTGGATCTGCTATACTTATAAATGTATAAGTTTATCTTATGCAGGGAGTTCCAAAGCATAATAAATACCGGAGATCGCACAGGAAGGGTGATGACATACAATCCAGTTGATCACACGGTGAGGGTGCTGCTCAACAACTTGTCATTTCCTAATGGAGTAGCACTAGGGAGTAACAATGAATTTCTACTCATCTCTGAGACAACGACTGGCCGAATCTACAAGTATTGGTTGAAGGGTGCGAGAGCTCACCGAAGTGACCTACTTCTTACACTTGAAGGCCGTCCCGATAACATTAATAAAGATTCTGCCGGCAACTTTTGGATCGCACAAGTACCAACGTTCCCGTCACGACTAGGTTCAGGAGATAGAGGTTTTCCTACCAAAATCAATCCAATGGGACAGATCTTACAAGAGTTAGATGGTAGAAATGGAATACCAGACATCCCAGTGATCTTTGCAAGTGATGTCAAGGAAGTCGATGGGAAGCTATGGATTGGGAATGTTGTTAATCATATTGTTGGAGTATTTTATTAGTTAGTATGCACACTAATTCTAGGGTCGGATAAATTTTGAATATTTTCTCTTTTTTTTTTTAAATATTAGAAGCATAGATAAACCTTTTTTTTTAATATTAGAAGCATAGATAAAAACTATTTTAAAATTGATTTTGTTCTTTCTTGTTTGTCTTACTATTATGGCTTCCCTTTTCCACTGCATCCATAGTAAGAGTTTCTTTCAATTCAGTTTTATCTTTGCTTTGAATGTGCCTATATCCTTGTATCACATCAGTGGCCTTGATGTTATATGTGCTTAGTGCTTGCTATATGCCGTCGTCGTCGAATGACAAAGGTAAGGGAAAGGATGGCAGTGATCTTTGCTGTGGTATTGGCAATAGCTTGGACAGGGCTGAATTGGGTATGGTCAAAGCCGAAGAAAATAGAGAGGCTCCTACGACAACGTACAAGGTCTCTCGGGATACATCCCTAGTATTGTTTGTGTGATGAGTGCAGTAACTGAAATGCCTTTCAGTGTAATTTTTTACACTACGGTTTTCATATGAGCCTCAACTGTCATGATAATTTAGCATGTCTGCGTTTTAAACAGTTGAGGTTTAATAAAATTGGCCACTCATATTAACTTTTGTGACTTTGTCAAATCTGCTGGTGTGAAGTTCTATCCTCTGGGTGGCGATTCTATGATTCTAGCAAGATGTAAGAAGCCTCAATTCTCAATGTTGTAGTGCCTTAATTTCTGCTTGATTGTTTTATTCTGGGGATGCTGTTAACTAGCATTCCTAAAACTGATACCATAATTTTAGTTTGATAGTCAGTGAACCAGCTACATTCTGACTTCAGAAATGACAATAATTAGAGATGTATCAGACTTATAGAACCCTTTATAAGCCATCCCCATCAAGCAGAAAATCTGATATAGATGATGCATATATTGTAACTGCTGGAAATGTTAGCTGAAGCAACAGTATTTGTAGTAATGGCTGAAGATACACCATATCACTGCGCGCTCTTTGAAAGACACCACTTAGCACATCTGGCTTCGACAGATACACCAAGGTGCTTTAACTTGGTCTAAAGTAGCTTTTGTGTGCCAAAAATTTTCAGTTTTCATTTTCATTTTCTGTCAATTTTTAACTTGTTATTGTTTCTACTTAAAATGTATTAAGAGAGAACATTTTTTTTAAGTCACTGCATCCCTATCAGATATGGTGGACAATAAAGCACTCATTCCATCTTCACTAGAAGCAATATCAACTCAACGTAAGCAAATGAAGGCCACAAGAAACTATATCAACAACATTAGGAAATTAAAAGAAAAGTGAAGCTGGCTCCTATTCCATTCTTCAGCATGTATCATGGCTTGATATCTCACTTTCCAACCGGTTACATATGGAGCCCTCATATGATAGGCAAAGCCGAAAGGTAACCAAGAACTTCTGCGAGGTTTAGTAGTCAGTATTGAGGATAAGTTTTGGCATCAAAATTTGTAGACTAGGGCCCTTTAGTTGATGTGGTCGGCTATTGCTTCCTCAATCTCAGATCAAAGTATCAACCTCGAGAAGAGTTTGTTCAATGGATCCAAAAAGGCCTAAAAACCAATATATGTAGGTTTTGGAAGCATGGTAAACATTTTTTTAACACAAAATTTGATTATTTACCTCTCTCTCTTTTCTAGATATTTGGTAACCATTTGGTGTTGGTTAATGCCAATAAGGCAAAAATAACACCCCCATTATTTTGTATGCCTAATGTTGTTTGACAAGTACACTCCTCTTCTTGTATAGCCACTTGAAAATCCTGATGAAACTACGAGAATCACTGTCGAAGCTCTGAAAGAAACAGGACAGCAGGGAATACTTGACCGTGGCTGCGGAGACCTTGGTATATGTAAGTATCTCCTTCTTGTTCAATTTCCATTATTTGTTATATGTTGCTACTTTAGTTTTTCTACAAAATGCATGGCATTTATTTTATTTTCCTTTGATAATTTTTTCTGCATTGATTTTTTCCATCATATTTTATGATTCAATTGCCTTAAAATATGTATTGAAATGAACTTGTAGTTGAATATTTACTGGTTTCATATTTGTTCTGTAACTTGCTGTATCTGATGCCCCAGAAAACATATTCTTTCTAGAAAATTGCCCTCATGATCGGCTTTTTCCGCAATGTTCTGCCGTGGTGAGTTTTTTTATTTATTTATTTTTATTATTATTTAGGTATTAAGTTGGCTTTTAAACAACGTTTTGAAAGAGCACAACCTTTTAAACAACTATGTGATTCTTTAGAACCCGGTAAAGAATCCGGTGGCTGTAGAGCCTCAGTTAATCTTGTTTATGGTGTCAAATATCCAAAATTTGAAACCTTAACCCCTATTTAGTGAATGCTGTCATCTTTTTGGTTAATTGCTAATCGAGCACATTGTATTTCATTGACAAATGCAGGTGGATCATGGTGGTGCTGGCACTACAGCCACCGGATTAAAGGCTGGGGTATGTTCCTTAAATGTGCTGATTTTGTTTTTCATGGTGGTCAGATTCTAAACGAATAGACTTAGTAATATCTTCTTGAATTGCAGTGCCCGACGACTGTAGTACCATTTGTTGGAGATCAGTTCTTGTGGGCTTCTAGGGTTTATGAGATTTATGCTTAAGCCAGAGGTATATTCTACTTTGTATTTTTTCAGTGACAGGAAACAGTCAACATACATGCAACTCGAGGAGTGTTCAATCAGTAAAAACTTATCAGAACCGAGCAAACAAAAATGGATGTATCCGATCTGCTTTATCTTTCAGTTTTATGAAAATCTGTGTAGGCTTTGGCTTCAGTTATGACTTATAATTGATAGTTTTTCTGTTTCAAAATAGAATCTTTTTACTTGTATAGTTTTTGGATAGAGTGAGTATACTGCATACCATTGCTAGTAATATTGGAGGACTTATCTCCAACTCAATGCACTTCTTTCAGGTGAAATCTCGAGCAATGGAAATAGCGAAACTAATAGAGAACGAAGACGGTGTCACTGCTGCAGTTAACGTGTTCCATTGGCACTTACCCCTCGACCTGCCACTGCCCGTTCAGCCCTCACTGAAATACGATAATCCAGACACACTGCAGCGGTTCTTTACCACAATTGGAAATTTGTGTTGTCTTGCATGTTCATAGGCTTCACCTACCTCCCATATGGAGCTGTACTGCTATGTACAGGTTTTGGCCCTCCTTTTCTTCTTGTAAATTGCTTGTGTTTGAGATATCTTCATTTGATTCTCATTGTTTTGCCTAGAATGGGTCTTTAATTTCAACATCTGCACATATGCATATAACATTAATATTGTATTAGTTTGGGGGATAGGGAATAAAAAAAAAGTCATTTCATTTAATTTGTGTATATGATTGATGTCATAAATACTTGTTTATATCATTAGTCATATCTTAAGCCTGGAAAAAGAATCTCAGTTGTTCATAAGTATAGATGTGTATATACTTTGCCACTTCAGTTCATAGCTTATATCACAGTAATATTGATTTAGGGTAATTTTTTTCCCTTGGTCGTCCCTGTAGTTTGATCCCTAAACTTTGCATCAATGGCCCATCTGTCTACACATTTTCTATCGGTTTCTGAAGATATTGAAAGTGAATCACTGTGCAAGGAATTCAAGCAACATTTTTGTGGGTTTGTTGTATATTTTTTTTTGGCATGCGAAATCTTGGATCGTTTTGAGCATTTGAATTGTTAAAGAGTATGATGTTAGGTGAAACCAAAAAGGCGCCAAGAGGTTTCTTTGGAATTACAATGAGCAGAGGAGGAAGAATCTGGTCCCTGCATATTGTTAAATTGGCTAGCTGATAGTTTACTGGATATACCCCGAGACCTCTAGGATCCTAAGGTTAGAAGGTAGGAATGGTGGAAGAGAAGAGATCGAGTATATTCATGGAGTTGGAAGTGTATTTTAAGAGCGAGGGAGGGACGTGTTTTAAGGTCTTTGTTGAGCTATATCCCTTGCACAGGGTAGTTTAATTTTGGATTTGATCTTGTCGATCTCATTCATATTCAACAATGGTAGAGTCTGTTATGCCAAGTTCGGGCTTCAATGTAGGCATTGAAGCTTCATTTTTTGGTTGGTATTACATGAAACTGATGAACGTTGCACATGGTGTGCGTTTGAAATGTCGCCTGGGTGATCTCGTTGTGTTGGCAGCTCTGTGGCAGTCACCCCGGTAATGGTAGTGCCTCAGAGAGTTTGAAGTTGTGTCTACTGCAATGGAGGAATCAGAGGGTTTGAAGCTGTGTCTACTGCAAAACTGTGAGTGAATCTCACTTGGCAGCTCTTTATTTTGACTCTGCAGGATTAATTTAATAGGTTGATCGATCTCAGCAAGTTACTTAAATCTCTCTTTCAATCATTTAAATGTGAAGCTGTCTCTTTGCCGTTTCCCTCTTGAATGGTTGGTTGGTTGGTTGCCTCATCTCAGTATTTTTATATTTTTATTCAAAATTAACTGATTTTTTTCGCTTCATGCGTTGACTTGTTTTTCTCTGTAAAAATGTGAGAAATTTGATAAATTCTGGTTTGTTGATTTTTATGTAGATGGTTTATGGGCTTATCATATGCTTCTGGTACAGGAATGGCCAAAGACGAGTTCTTGGAAGAACCATTCAATGGGAGAAACCAGCTTCAAAACGAATCATCTGTTGTAGATGATCAATCTTAATCGAGCAGTATAGTGCCAGATGGGGAGAACTCTAGTTCTTCACCTGATAGAGGTATGTGAGTAGTCGCTTGCTTCTTGATTTGGATGTAAAGAGAATGGTTTTGATCAAGTTCATCTTTCCAATCTTGAATCACCAAGAAAAGAAGATCTTATGCTAACTTGAAAACATAAACTGAACTTGTAAACTTAATTTATTGGATAGTCTTTGCACATATTCACCCTAACAGTACTATTTTAGATCATTTTTTTTTATCTACTACTAAACTTGATTGTATCTAACATGTATGCAATGTTCTAAAAGACGCTAGACGGTCGCTAGGCGGCGGGTGACCGTCTAGCGGCTAGGCGGGTGCCTAGGCGGCGCCTAGGCGGACTTAGAACAAACTTGATTATTTTCCTTATCTTTTAATGTATAACACATGTCAATAATTCATATAATGTAATAATAATCCATAATATCACTCATAAACCCAAATTTGTAATGCTTTACTAACATTAAAGTAAATAAACGCAAAAGTATGCGCCCGACGAACGACTCTAAACCTCCTAAAATCCAAAACCATAGGTTCGACTAAAACACAAATATATCTCGACCTAGGGGATAAAAAAACTCTAAGTTGACTAATCACATGCATAAAAGCTAAAATTGAATAATAGTTGGGCTAGGCGGGACTAGGTGGTGCCTAGGCGGGTGTAGGTGGTGCATAGGCGGGTCTAGGTGGTGCCTAGGCATTGCTTAGACGGATTTCCGCCTCGAGGGTCGTCTAGGCTTAAAAATTCCTAGGTCCCCTCCCGCCTAGCGCCTAGGCGCGATTTTTAGAACACTGTGTATGATTGTAGCATTTAACTCGTTATAACCCCTCTTTTCTTTTACATATAAAATTTGATTTGTTTCCCTTCTATTCCTTTCTACTCAAACAAACAAGGCCTAAATTCATGCTACGCAGCATCAAACCCGTTGAACTTTCAAGCAATTGAGAGTCCACGAGTAACCACTGAGGACGCCCGGGTGGATCTTAAAAAATCTATTCCTAGGCTAAGCATTGCCATTCTTGTGCTCGGCACAAGAGGAGATGTACATCCATTTATAGCCTTGGCAAAGAGGTTGCAGGTATGTCTCAAAGCGTAAATAGATCGAATTTACTAATATGTTCTTCCTTTTCCTTTTCCATTTTCATTTATAGATCGATAGTGGTTACATCTTGACCCCTCAGACCCTACTTTATTGCAGTATTTGCTGGGCTGCTATTTTTGTTATTTACAAATGATTTCTTTGATTATCCTCATGGGTTGCTAATTCCCCCTCATCTAAGTTTAGGACGAAGTGTCGGGTGTAATTAAGGACTAAAATGGCCTTCATCTAAGCCTCAACTGTGCTGATAATGTAGCATATCTTCAGGTTAAACATTTGTAGACTTGTAGTTTGATAAATGACAGTGACTAGGCTTTTTTGGAAGGGCAGGAACACAGTCATCGTGTGAGATTGGCCACTCATGGTTACTTTAGAGACTTCGTCAAATCTGCAGGCTTGGAGTTCTACCCGTTGGGTGGGGATCCTAGGATTCTAGCAATATGTAAGAAGCCTTAAATCTCAATGTTGCAATGCCTTAGTTTCTGCCTGATTGTTTCATTTTCGCATCAGTTAGCCATCAGTTAGGTTGGCATCAGTTAGGCTGAATAAAATACTTTTACCTCGTTATTGTTTGTGATAATGTATTAAAGAGATAATGTTTTTGATCCCTGCATCGCCGCTATAAGGTATGGTGAACAATAGAAAACTTTCTCTATCTTCACTTGAAGCTATAACAACTAT
This sequence comes from Persicaria maculosa, assembly GCA_963922045.1. Taxonomy (NCBI): domain Eukaryota; kingdom Viridiplantae; phylum Streptophyta; class Magnoliopsida; order Caryophyllales; family Polygonaceae; genus Persicaria; species Persicaria maculosa. Next base: position 15,986,115 of record OY998257.1, on the reverse strand, counting down.
AAGTACGCAATGTAAGGCCGTAATTGAGACCATTTTGCCTGCATGTACGAAACCAGATATAGACACTGGTAATAGTGGCGGCCGCATGAATTGTTAGTGGCGGCCGCAAGAATTGTCAGAGGGTGGGGGTGAAATTTTTGGTTGAGAAATTTTTTTTCTCTGTATATATAATAATTTTTTTAAATATATTGAAAGAAAACCATAAATTGTGGTATAAATTTGATATTTTATTACAAAAATTCATACAATAATTTAATAATATATATGTGTGTGTATGTATGTAGCAAGATTAAGATTTTTTTAAAAAATATATTGAAAGAAAATTATAAATTTTTTAATGAATTTGTCATTGGTAAATGAATAAAAAATTATAGGATTGAAAACTATGAAAAAAAAACTCATAAATTTTGGTTTAAATATGACATTGATAGTAAAAAATATTCATAGGAATAAAAAGTAGAAGAATTTTTTAAAATATATGTGTAACATAATGAATAATCTTATGAAAATATTAAAAGAAAAATATAAATTTTGATTTAAATATAATGAGGTTTAAACCTATGACCTCTTGCATCACTTTTACTTCATTCTCTCCTTTTACCAGCTAAGCTAGACAACTTTAGTGTTCTTTCTCACCTTTTTTACCTTATTTTTAAAAATTTTTTTAAAATATACTACGAATTCTGTCGCCGCCCCCGCGCCTCCCTTGGCCGCCACTGACTGGTACAACTTTTAGAGCTCAATCAATTATTGCTAATCCTTCAGCCTAGGGTAAGTGAAAAAAATAAGGATGTGCTATACTTGCTTTTATTTATTGATGTGCAGTGAGAAACATCTCTCTAATGCCTTATTTAACTTCTTTGGCGAGTTCTTTGCTTGCAGTGCAAGCCCATGTTGCTGAAGCTCTTTGTGTACCTCTTCACATTTTCTTCATTCCGCCATGGACGTGAGTATTTCTTTCTCGCCGCGTTATGAATAATCTTTATTGTTAGACTATCTTTATGGTCACGTTCATATATAATTAATTGACGAATAAAGTGTCCTATGTATATCAATGCGATGTTCAAACTCTTGCTTTTTAAATTGGCAGCCCAACTGATGAACTCAACTCAGCTCAAGCAAATCCAGGCAGTTAAGGACACTCCAAGTTGCATAACAGATCCATTCAGTGCTTGACACGTGTACTCTGAGTTAGCTTTAAATACCTTTGGATGCAATGTAATCAAACTGTTTTATAATGAAATGAAATTTTGTATTTTTTAGAGTCCTATTTTTTTCTTTTCTTTTTCATTCTGAGTGTTCTTGAGTGTTTCTCTTCATACATAGATTGAATTGATCAATATGGTATCAGAGCCAGTGATCAAAGTTCAATCGATTTTTGTTGCTTCTGCGTTCATTCTCTGTTCTATCATCTGATCTTGTTTTGGATTGATGCTGTGATTTTCTCTATCACTTTCTTACATCATCAATGGCAACGATTTTAGATGATCAAGGCTCCCATTTGTCTGTGCGAAGATGAGGAGGAGAAATGATCACATTTATGGACTTGCAGAATCCATTGTTCATTCATTCATCCGACAACTCGGGTATCATCCTCACTACGATTCAACTCACTGGGGATAATTTTCGTCAATGGAAGAAAGCAATGATGAAAGGTTTGTCTGTGAAGAACAAACTAGGGTTTGTAGAAGGTATTGTTGTCGAAAATGTTGAGAATTCCCCTCTGTAGATTCGATGCAACGACATGGTATGCTCATGGATTTTAAATACAATGTCAAAAGACATTTATGCAACCTTGGATGAATTTTACACTGCAAAGCAAATGTCGGATGATCTTTATGAAAGCTTCGGCCGAAGAAATGGTCCTCTTATGTTTCAAATCAAGAAGGAGCTTCAAGATTGTGTACATAAAAATCTAGGGATCACAAAGTACTTCACAAAGCTCAAAGGTGCTTGGCAACAGTTGGCTGGTCTGAATCCTCCAATTATGTGCACCTGTGGAAAATGTGAGTGTAATATAAATTGTCGAATTGAAGCTGCTAAGAATGATGAGAAATTGATAAAATTTCTGATGGGCCTGAATGACTCCTTTGAAGCTACAAGGAGACAATTTCTCTTGTGTTCTTCTTTGCGTACATCAAGCTATGTTCATTCATTGTTGATTCCAAATGAGTCAAGCAAGAAATAGTCTGACATAGCTTCCACATCAACTGATGTTACATCAATGTTTAGCAAGAAAGATGGAGAGGAAGAAAGGAAGAAAAAATGCACCCACTATGGTGGGGAATCATCCTACTGAGAAGTGTCGGGAGGTTATTGGGTATCCCAGCTGGCATTCTAAGAGAAAATTTAAGCCTCAATTGCCAAAGCATGGTGCTGATTCTAAGAAGAATGGTTCTGGGAACTACAAAGCAAATGTTGTTATAGATAAGGTGCCTAATGGTTAAGGAAATGTGCTTCAGACCTTGACTCCGGATCAACAGAAGATGATGGTTACTCTCCTAAATTTGATGAGCCAATCTCAATCTCAACAGTAGCCACATGATGTGACCCTTGCAAGTACTCTCTTCTGTGGTGTAGCTTCTTCTCTTACAAATAGTTGGCTTTTGGATATTGGTGCGAATTATCATATGACTTGCAATTTGAATTCTCTAACCAATGTTGTGTAACACCCCTTTCTGTAAACGAGGGAATGTTGCAGCGCCAGTGATTACTCGGACTTTAAGGTCTTCGTAACCACCTTAGGCTTATAGGGACATGCTACCATGCTCCCATAAACAAGATGATAACAAAATAAAATACAAATAGCGGAAGACTTAAAATATAATAAATCCCTTTTTTATAAACTCGAGATTCAAATTACAATATCCGATACATCAAAACATTACAGCGGAAGACTTTCTAAAAATAAACATTTAACATTTATACAATATTTTTTAAGAACTTTAAATAATTAAATCTTGAAAATAAAATGTCTTCTTATTCTTCTTCAACTTCTCTTCGGAGACTCAACTTTAACCTGCGAACTGGAGACCGAGGTATTGTACGAAGACAAGGGACCCCTAGCCGTCCAAACAAAGGACGGTTAGTTCGCGAGAACTAGCAAGTGATGGCTCAAAAACTGGGACTACTTCAGATTTATACTCATTGACCTTTAATGGTATGAATTTCAACCCAAATGCGATTATTGAGAATATGTTATGTAGGCTTAACATTTTAAGACACGACTCCTGTGACACGGATAATCTCGAATGATTGAATAAGATAAGAAGTAGGCGACGGGCATCCTTAGGAACCATACCCCGATTATAGATGAGATATGATATAGCTTAAATTAGTTGTGATCACTATGAAACCGATGTTTATCACACACTTCACTCACTTTCCTCGCATTGAATAGCTTAAACGTACACAAATTTACACAACGTTACACATTATAATACTTTGATAGTTCACACATTTCACAACACACACCTTTTAATAATTAACAATCATATGATACCGGTCCCGCTCTCAATAGCAGATAACGACCTACTACCTTTTTATTGGTAGTGTAACATAACGATAAATAATATATGCGCGTTCGGAAAGTGTGAGTTTCATGAAACTTTTAGACCGGGGGATAACAGCCCCAACCTGACTCTACCACATCACTTTCACTAAACTTTACGTTACGTATCGCCTTGATTTACATTGATCGGTAAGTTTTACTTGAATTGATCTTGATACAATTGAGTTCCGATCGTAACACATAATCCTCACATTTTTCACTATTGATTAATGTCATCCTAGGTGATCACACAATACAAAAATAATCCATATTATTTAAAGGTAACATGGATGTTAAATAGAATAAAATAAAATAACAGATGGAAACATCAATGAAAAAACATGTTCCATACCTAACCATTTTAGCATGAAAGAACAATAATAAAATCATGATTTGAAGAGATGGCGGGTAAACTATGTTATTATTTTATATTAAGGTCAAATAATAACTTTACCCAATTATACTTACCAAATCCAAACTGACGATTAAATAAATTACACAAAACGGGTGGATTGTAATTTATTTTATTTAACTTGACAAGCAACCAAATGAAGAAAACAACTAGACACGAAAGTAACGAAATGAGCGGAAAGGCTCGGAAAGTCACTTGTCTTTTTCGCCTTGTTGGATTTCGATACCAATTATGGACTTCAAAGACATGATGACTAATTTGAATAAATTGGCAACGGATCTACACACGTAAATTACGAGACACGAAGAAGAATTTAATTAAATGGTATTTTTAATAAATAAATTGACTTATTTAATTCGAAGAAAAATCGAATTAATTAAAAGTCAAAAAATAATACCAATATATGATCCTCTTTGCAACCTTCTCCGAATATGGGTGTCGGATTTTGAGATACCCGCTGCGAATTGTAAGATTTAACGCGAGTTAGATATATTCTAAAACCGCGGGCTAATCTTTAAAATTTTCGAATTGGACTAGAGGCATATTTTACCAAAACTGAACGTTTGGGAGGTTTTCTGTTATTAAACCAGCCCCTTCTCCCATACGACAGCACCTCTGCAGAAACTTTCCGGTGAGCCTCCGGCGCGGCTTCGATGGCTTCCTGGCGCCTTGACCAGGCACGGAAGTGGACGGGGTTGGTGGCTATAGACTCCTGGTAGAACGGTGCTCCTCCCCAACGATTCTAGAGGCGGCGGCAGCGGCTGGGTGGTGGCGCGGCTGTTCTCCGGCAAGCTCGAACCCAAAATTGGGCGTTTCAAATTTTGTATGTTTTTCTCAAAAGTTATTGAATGGGATTTGTAGAATAAGGGGTTTAGAACACTATGAACTAGGTTAGGAGCTCGAATCGTGGCCATCAATGGTGGAATTTGCCGAAAAGAGAGAACGTTCATATTTATAGGCGAAGCTCCAACACACCGGATTGGATCAAATTGAATGAGCCATTAAAATTCAATTGATGTCGTCATTCATTTGTAGAATAAGGGGTTTAGAACACTATGAACTAGGTTAGGAGCTCGAATCGTGGCCATCAATGGTGGAATTTGCCGAAATGAGAGAACGTTCATATTTATAGGCGAAGCTCCAACACACCGGATTGGATCAAATTGAATGAGCCATTAAAATTCAATTGATGTCTTCATTCATTGCCCTCAATCAATTTGGATGAAACCGTCACATAACCACTGGATTGGTTTGAATTGAAGAATTAGGGTTTGTGAATTTGGACGAGATTGGAGATGAATTCGTCCACAAATTCAAGATTTGTCCATGTTTTTGATAAGGTAGAATTGATTAGCACTTATTGTTATTGGGGACGTTTTGAAGGCGAAACGTCCAAAATTAAAAACCATCATTGGAGCTCCCATCCCTCTGCGTTTAGCGGAAAGAGGAGGAAGACGATCTGACCCATTATGGGTCCGGGTCGGATTCGGATCGAAGATTGGGCTGGATAGTGGCTTCGGCCCAAATCTTCTTCTTTGTTAAAAAAAAAACAAAGGCCAAATGGAGGGGAGGAAATTTGAGGCTCTCTGAAACTCTCTCCCTCCTTTCTTCTTTGTCCTTTTAACTTCCCTGGGCCTGGTTTGGTACTTCCATGGCCGATCGGCCGAGAGCAACCTCTGGTTGTCTCTCTGCTGTTTGGTCATCACCTAGTCCCTAAATGTAAACACCATTGGTAAATATAACACCAATCTATCTAAACCTTCAAAACAAACATTTCCTAACATTTCCCAAACAAACCCCCATGCATTAAATTTGAGCCATTTCCACTCTGGCTGCAACCTGATATATGTGGATTGGTTGAACAAAAGCCTTTGGAGGAGCCTCTACCTATTGCATGTGTATTTTATTTTTTACAAAAACAGAGAAGGGAAGCATTTAATGCCCCTCCTATTCTCATATCAAAAAATTAAACTCCAAATCTCAGCCAACAAACAAGATCTGGCAAATCTTAAAATTACTTTCAATTATTTTTGTATTAATCTCAAGGTCATGCGCAATCATGGAAGAACATTGAAGAGGAGTGGGCATCTGTGGGTTAGGCGGCGTTTTTCTCCCCTTCTGAGATGCTCCTTCTTGGATATGGAAAATTGGAGTAAATATGGGGAAAAAAGCAAAGTTAGAGTGAATACAGACGAGAGAAAGTAAAGAGGAGGTGTTACTCAAAGCCTTTGGATGATAGCCCCAAAGCGCTCCGCTCGATTTCCGACACTAAAGGTACGAGTAATTTGGTGAATTTACTACTTCCTTTACTCTTAGTTACTTATCTCAATCTGCATGCTCAAGTTCTGAATAATGATCAGACAATGTTTAGTTTCTAATCTCCCTATAAATACCGATCTTAACTTCACCTACAATTCACACCATCCTCTCTCAATTTCTTATAGCCATCTCTCTGTTTTCTTGACCATGGAGCAACATAACTCCTTTGCCGATGCTTTGATCAACAACACTGGTATTGGTGTCTCCTTTGAAACCATGCCCATGACCATCCAGATTGTTGAATCAAATCCCTCAATTCCCATTGAAAACCAGGTCCAAACTGATGGTCTGTCAATCACCCAAGGCATCCCTGCCATTCCACTTAGCTCAGCTACCCCACTTGAGACCTTTCCTCCCTTTTTGGGACAAATCTCTGATCCCTATATCATCCCCGAAGTCAAAGATCTGCACAACAAGCTGGCTGAGTTCAGTCTTGTTGGTAGATTTGTTCAAACACATATTGATCTCAAGCGAGTGATTGGAAAGATGAAGATAGAATGGAAAGCTCTTAAAGGAACCTGGGGAGCTGGAACCATCGGGAATGATTGGTTCATCTTCCGATTCGCAAACAAAGAAGATCGAGCTGTGGTGTGGAACAACCGCCCCTACCATGTTCAGGGATCACTTCTAGCCTTATTCCCCTGGACGGATTCTTTCAATCCTATGGAGGAAGATACCACCTCTGCGGATGTCTGGATCCACATCCCTGGGCTCCCCCACCAGTTTTACTCTGCTGATGCTATTGCCCACATCCTCGTGTTGGGGGTGTTGGCTTGCTCATCAGGGTAGACCAAGCAGTCAATATCCGAAACAAACTCAGGTTTGCTAGGGCCTGTGTTCATGTTTCCCTCCTCACAAAGCTCACCACCTTTGTGAATGTCAAGAAGAATACCAATGAGACCGCAAGATTGAGAGTTTGGTACGAGGATTTCTCCGAGGGATGCGGCTGTTGTGGTGGGTATCATCATTCTTATGAGGATTGCCCCCTCAACGCGCCAAGACCTCGCAAATTCAACCTTATCCTTGAAGAAAATCCCTAAGTGGATCTGCTGGCTTTAACCCCACCCAACACCCCTCAGAGGACTACCCATGACCCCAAAGCTATGAGCTTGGCTAACATCTTTGGGGGCTTCAATCAAATTGATTTTGATCCCAATTGTTTCCAAAATTTCCAAGTCCCTCAGACTGATCCTAGTTTTTCACAGATGGCCAACCTTGCCCTCATCCAAAACAGGCCCAATCTTCCTATCCATAACAATTTTCACTACTCTACTGAGCTCATAAACCAATTCATCAGTCTCAATAATGCTCATGTCAATAAGCTGGGTGCTGACTCTCCCATGCCACCTTTCGCCATTGCACCTTCCATCCTTCACACAATCATGAATGCTGCTGATCCAACTGCTTCATCCTCCAACCCCGTGGTGGATAACTCTACTAAAATTCGGGCCAAGGCTAGGGAAAATGCTGGAGGAAGGTCTGGAATCTGATGGTTCTTATTTCTCTCTCAAATCTGACAGCACTGTGGTGGAAAAAAAATGAGTGGAATCATTATCAAGCCTCAAGAGGAAGAAGGACTCAACAACAACTTTGAGCAAATCAAGCGCAAGGAGGAGGATGACCAAGCTGAAGCAACTTCCCCGGCTTCTAAGAAGTCCAGAAAGAAGAAGAACTAATGATATTGTCTACCTTGACTTTGATTAGGGACTATGAGCTGACTAAAGCTCCTACTAGAATAAGGCACAACAATCCCCTTTTTCCTATTAGTGCCTACTGTCTAAGTTCTCTTTCCAGTTTTCATTTTTTGATTTCCAAGATCTTTAGCATGGAACCTATAGATATTATGGTGATGGATCTCTTGTATTTTCCCCAGTTAACAATGAATCCTAACTGTTTTATCTTTTTATATAATTCTATTAGAAGGAAATATTATAAGATAAATGGTGTTCTATAGATGATCTGGCTGCAGGAGAGTCTGAAGGGTGTGTGTCTTGAAGTGGTCTGGTGCTTTGAGTCCTCCCCTTCGCCTGTGGACCCCTGGACACTCTTATGCCATATCAATTATTACAAGGCAAGTGTTCTACTGTTAAGCCAAGGTAAGTTTCTTCCTTCCACTGTCCTTTTTTGGTGTTGTGTGATGGTCAGAAGTATGATTCCTATAAAATATCAATTCTTTTTCAACTTTAATGATAAGTATAGAAGTTGTTTGGATCTCTGCTATTTATCCTTTGTTGATCTTCCTATCTCTACTTGTAAATTTTGTTTGATTCATTGGGATGCCTATGTGCCTCTTTATTCTTTTATTGCTTATTCTGTTTGGACTACCTTTGACCATCGTTGTAGTTGAACCTTGTGTAAGCGGATCCCCATCAACTTATTACACATGGATTCTCAATCCATGTTTGTGGTATGTTGTTTTGAGATCACATATAAGATACCCTCCCAGATAAGTTTTAATTTTGCTCTTGAAATCTTTCATGTGAGGCACTGTATTTTCGTCCTCTTTTGTTGTTGTCCTTCTTTTACATATTGGCCCCTATGTTTGATCTACAATTTCTTTATTATGATCTCTATGGAGGTAATAGCTAGGTCTTTCATACTTCCTCCCCTACTGTCTATTTTCCTAGCTGACTTTGGTAAGTACTTTAAAAATATTTCCTATCTCTGGATGGCTTGTGTCTGGTCCTTGTGTTGGCTGCAGGGTGTTAGGCTTGGTCTCCCCCTTGCTGCTATCCAAATCAATTATGGCATTTTGGAGTTACACCTCTTCTGGTTGCTCTGGTGTGCCGAGGACTTGTCCCCTTGCTTCTCTTCACATGTTGATCATGGTAATTGGGTTCTCTCTCTCAATATCACAAATCTTAAGCTAATCCCCACTGGCTCGGTCTTGAGTTGTGTGGTGGTAAGCTGCACCAAACCCTCATACAAACAAATCTCTCCCAAAACTCCTTCAAAACATCAACAACATTATGGTGGCTGCTTTGCCCCTGATGTTGCTAGTAATAATGCTTATTCTAAATCTCTTATGTCCATTCAGTCTCACTATAAAGGTGGTTGTCCTCTGCTGGCTGCCACTGGTGGAATTCTGACCAAAATCACCATAAAGGTTGGGCATTGTATGATAAACTCACAAAATTTGTTGATATTGGTTTTAAATATAAGGAAATTATATCTCCATTTGGCCATGGATGTGATTCTAGGGCCAATTTACAGCTCGAATCAAACAACTCAATTATCCCAAGCCCCCAGGGCAAAATCAAATTTGGTTTTATGATTAATATTGGTTATTGGAATGTTCAAGGGTCGCGGCGACCTCTCTTCTGGCAAGAAATAAGCACTCTAAGACAAAAGAATAATCTTGACATTCTTGCGTTGTCTGAAACGAAAACCTCTGAACCACCCACATACTTTCAAATTAAAAAGGCCGATTTTCACAAGTGTTATACGATTAAATCAATTGGTCATAAAGGAGGAATGTAGATTCTTATTAGATCTTTCAATTCCTCTTACCCATTTCAAGTTCTAGAACAAAATGACAGATTTTTCATGTTTCAAACTAAGATCAATAACAAAAATATGGCGATAATACTAGTGTATGCTCCGTCTGTTGAAGGAGAAAAAAATGTCTTTTGGGAAGGATTACTCAATATAATAAATATACATAAATTGCCGATTTTAAATATGGGGGACCTTAACGACATTGAGAATGACACAGAAAAACTTGGAGGAAATGTGCCAACTCTCTATAGATTTAAAAGACATACATATAAAAAATGAACTCAACCTCATTACAGTTCCTTTTATAGGATCATCGTTCACGTGGAGAAAGAATTGTTCGCCGATTAATAACACGTACGAAAGACTAGACAGGGTTCTAGCTCACCAAGATATCATGACGACTTCTAAAAACCTAAAAGTAATACACCATGCCTTCACTTCGTCGGATCACTACCCCATAACTCTTCAAATTGGAATACATAACTCTTTTAAGGGTTCGCCCTTCCATTTTGAAATGGCCTGGACTACCAAAGATGATTACGAGAATATTGTCAAACGTGTCTGGAAGAATAAAATATAAGGGGCTCCTTCAGCCTTCAACTAATGCAAAAACAAAGATTACTTAAAAACATAAAAAAATTGGTGCAAAAGTCATCAAGGTCACACTATAAACCAACTCACAAAACTAGATAATCAAATACAGCAACTATAACAACTAGTACCCTGGGGTAATATTTCTAAAAATCAACTTGACAAGCTTGGGAGGCTGGAACAAATAAGGACAAAAATTCTATCTTTTAATCACACCTTCTGGAAACTACGTGCCAAAATCACGCATCTCAAATTAGCAGATAAAAATACAAAATATTACCAATCAACGTTTAAAATCAGAAACTTCAGAAAGAGCTCCTCTACTTTCACCACTAGGGATGGGAATGTTCTAACCAACAAACAAGAGATAGAAAATAATATAACCGTAGAACTAGCAGATCGCTTCATTAATCGTTTTAAAGAAACTATCCGTCCTGATATACTAGAGTTTGTTCAATCAGAAATAACCATGACCGATAATATCAACCTTACTAAAAAACCTACAAATAAAGAAATCAAAGAAATAATTTTTGCCATGGCAGAAGACAAAACCCTAGGTCCAGATGGCTACCCCCGGAATTTCATATAAAATACTGGCACATAGTGGGCTCATTATTCTGTAAAGCCATAAAAGCTTTCTTCCATTCTGGAAATATATTGAAAGAGATTAACCAAACATTCATAACCCTTATTCCGTAAATAGACTCACCCACAACCATTAACCATTTTAGACCAATTAGTCTTTGTAATATTATTTACAAAACTATACCTATAATTCTTGCTAACAGACTCAAAAAAATACTCCCGAGAATTATTAACCCATACCAAGGTGCTTTCATTGAAGGAAGATCTATTCAGGATAACACTCTTATCGCTCACGAGGTTTTTCACTCGTTCCATAAACATAAAGGCAGGAAAGGATGGATGGCTTTGAAACTTGACATGTAAAAAGCATATGACAAAATCAATTGGAATTATATTGAAGCCATTCTCATTAAATTTGGTTTTCACAGCACTTGGATTAACTGGGTTATGAATTGTATTATGACCCCGACCCTGTCAGTTTTGGTAAATAACAGTCATGGAAAGCAATTCAAACCCCAAAGAGGAATCCGTCAAGGCGACCCATTAGCCCCTTATATTTTTATAATTGTTATGGAAAACTTTGCTAGACAACTTATGGAAGAATCTCGAAGATATGACGCTCTAATTGGAATTAAACTAACTACAAATGGCACTCCAGTTCCTTTTCTCACTTTTGCAGATGACACTCTTATTTTTGCCCCGACTGCCCATAAAAGTCTACATACAATACAAAATATATTGAACATATTCTCAAATCAATAAGGATTGGTTATCAATTATCAAAAAAGCTCTTTGCAAGTTTCGAAGAATGTTAGTCCCCACTTGGCACTATCTCTTTCTCATGATATGAATATTCCTGTCTCAACTAGTATGGAAAAGTATCTAGGCATTCCCATCATAAATGGAAGAGTCAAGAATTGTGTTTTTGAAGAGGCTGTCCAAAGCTTAAGAAATCAATTGTCAAAATGGAAGGCTTCAACATTATCACAAGCTGGGAGAGTTGTTTTTATTCGCGCAAATCTCAGTTCAAAAGTCAACTATTTAATGCAAAATTTTTTGCTTCCAAAAGGCATCTTACAACAGATCGATCAAATTAACAAAAAAATTCTTTTAGAATAAACTCAATTCAGAACGTTACAACTCATTAATCAGCTGGTATAAAATCTGCAAAACTAAAGAGGAAGGTGGGTTGGGGCTAAAGACAGCAGAAGCAACAAATATCAGCTTACAGCTAAAACTCTTATGAAAATTACTCACTAATCCATCCAACATTTGGGTCAAAGTAATTCGTGAAAAATACCTCCATAATGGAACAATCTTTGAATTTAATAAAATCAATACATCTTGGCAATTTGGAAGACTCCTCCATCTTAGGGAATTATTCAGTAAATGACTCTTTTGGATTCTGGGGGATGGTCATACCATCAATGTATGGTCGGATCACTGGGTTAGTAATCTCTCGCTTAAAGAATTCCAAGGAAATCATGATCCTAATCTAAAAGTATCAAATCTCTTTATCAATCAACTGCATTGGAATATACCTCTTTTAAAACAAATGTTTCCTCCCCAGCTGGTAAATATGATTATCCAAATTCCAATCCCAACTTGGAATACACCGGATAGATTGATTTGGAGATTTACAAGGAACGGAGAATTCACGACTAAATCAACGCACAAGATCATGAGCTTTACTTCCCAATATTCAAATAATTTCAAATGGATATGGAAACTTAATCTAACTCCCAAAATCCAGGCTTTCATCTGGAAGGTAATGATAGAAGGACTACCAACCAAAGTAAGACTTAATAAGCACTTTAATAGAGTTCCATCTCAGTGTGTACTTTGTGAAGGTGCTGACGAAGATATACACCATATTCTTTTAGATTGCCCTATATCAAAATCTAGCATATCATCATATGCATACTTAACTGGTAAATATTTTATTAATGTAAAAAAGGATTGATCAATCCAAGAAGACAGCATGGCTATCAAGTATAATAATTCAAAATTCGAAGAACTCTGTTTTAATTGGCACGCAATTTGGGAATTGATAAACAACATCATCTTTAACAATCACAAGATGGATTCATACATGGCTATTAGTCACTGTATCAATCAAAAAATAAGGGAATGGAACCAAAGTAAAGGAAAAAAGGAACAGAAAGGGAGCAAAGAAAGATGGATGTTTGCTAGTTGGACTAAACCACCTCATGCCATCTATAAAGTTAATGTAGATGGCTCAGTTAGGGCCCCTAATGATTGTCATTTTAGGGGCATCATTAGGGACAGTTCGGGTCGGGTGATCGACATTTTCCATCAGAAAGGAAGAGCGGGTTCTATTATTCAAACTGAAGCAGAGGCTTTCTGCCTGGGAGTACAACGAGCTATCAACAAGGGAATAAAGAAGGTGATCAATGAAGGGGACAACTCTAAAGTTGTAGACGCGTTAAACGACAAAGTCAAAGTTGATTGGGAAATTTACAGAACTATTGAGAAGATCAAAAAGTTGAGAGGACACTTTGAAGAAATTGATTTTCGACATTGCTACAGAGAAGCAAATGCAGCAGCTGATTATATTGCTAAAAATAGAGATGGTTGAAATTTTTATAATCTCCCCTTGTATGGGGACCTTATTAACGTCATCCTTAGGGATGATCAAGAATGATCCCTGCTTTGGCAGGACATTCTATTTCTTGCCTATTGTAAAAAAAACTCAGTATGTATATATTTTCTCCTTGGGTTATATTTTATATCATTATTAAAATTAATTATTGTGAGATCAAATAAAATAAATATTTATCTAAGTCACGGTACATTTAATATTTGTTAAATAATTTCATAATAACATCTTTTTAACATGTATACCACACACAAGCTATCTTTTTTCTTCCCTCTTAATTTTACAAATAATTAGTTTACTAATTCGTTCAAAATAACCTTTTTTAATTATCATATATGTTAAATATAATAAGTCGGATCATAGATCCTACTTATTTTGCATAAAATGATATCAAAGAGGTTATTGAAATAATTTACTTAAAGTGCCATTCAAATATAAGAATAAAACAATGAACTCACATCAACCTTTATTATTTAAAACCAAAGTAAAGCTTTATCTAAGTTAAAATAAGTTTCACTCTTAAAAACATAATGTCTAACCGACTTTTATGTTCTAAATAATATGAATCAAAGACTTGAATATAATAATTTATACAAATTCTTTTATTTTAAAATTTTAACCTTATTCATTTACTTAACTTAGAACAGAAATACCCAAAAATACTTTGGGGTATTTCATGTTGTCCCAATGATCCCTCCTTCTAAAATTCACTTTCCTAATGGACACACTAGCAACATTACTCATTCTGGTAATGTATGCTTGACCCCCTCTTTGACCTTGAAAAATTTGTTATATATTCATGACTTCAAGCTCAACCTTGTGTCTTTAACCACTCTAGTTAGGACTGTGCATTATCATATTAATCTCAGACCCCTAATGTGTATCATTCAGGACCCTATAAGGAAGAAGAACATTGTAGCTGGTACAGACATTGATGGATTGTATCACTTAATCCTTGAACCTGATATTCCTCAGTTCATCAAAGAATCTCGGGATATTGAGAGAGCAAATGGCACATTCTGTGCAAACACACCTTTACTACCTATGTTTCTTCCTCATTCCTCTTATAAGTCTGATGTGAATGCTTTCTGGCATCTCAGACTAGGACATGCGCCTATTGACAAACTTCTCCATGTACCTTGCATTGCTCATGATATGAATAACAAGTCTGATCTCACTTGCTCAGTTTATCCTATTGCAAAGCAAACTCGAAGTGTCTTCTACCAAAGCTACTCTCATGCCAAAAACATTTTTGAGCTTGTGCATTGTGATCTTTGGGGTCCCTATGAGACACCCACATATAATGGGAAAAAGTATTTTTTTTTAACAATTGTTGATGATAAAAGTAGAAGTGTTTGGGCTTATCTTCTATCTCATAAGTCTGAAACTTCAAATGTTTTGCAAGATTTCATTAATAAAATTGAAAATCAATTTTCTTTCAAACTTAAAACCTTGAGAACAAACCAAGGCACTGAGTTTTTTTTAACAAAAACCTTCATGATTTCTTAACCACTAACGGCATTATTCATGAGAGCTCTTGTACTGCCACTCCTTAACAAAATGGTCAAGTGGAAATGAAACATAGATACATTTTAGAAACAACAAGAGATATCAGGTTTCACTCCTTTTTGCCCATTAAATTTTGGGGAGATTGCATTCTTACTGCAACCTACCTCATTAACAGACTTCCTATTCCTCTTCTTAACAACAAATCACCTTATGAGATTCTATTTCAGGAATCACCTGATTACTATAATCTCAAAGTATGTGGTTGTTTGTGTTTTATGTCAACAAGCTTTCAACAAAAAAAGAAATTTGAACCAAGATCTGATCCTTGTGTTTTTTTGTGGGATATCCTTTTGATTTCAAAGGGTACAAAGTTTACAATATGCAAGAACACAAATGTTACATTAGTAGAGATGTTAAATTTGTAGAAGATTGCTTTCCCTTTGCCTTTATTGTCCCATCTCAATTACCCCAACTACCATCTATGCCTACTCAAGATATACTTTCCTTTGGTGTTTCTCAGCCTACTTTTGTGGATGATTGGCCTTTTGTCCCACCTGACACCTATGAGCAATCTTCCTTCCCATCCCTTGATCCATTATCCACCACTGAATCTCTGGCTGATTACTCTCCTTCACCTCTTCCCTCTACCTTTGATGTTATCAATATTTTACCACCTCAAGAGAAATCTCATGCTCCTCTTAGACAGTCTCACAGGAATATCAAACCTCCTGGCTGGCTAAAGGATTATGTGTGTACAATTCATCATGGATCTTCCTCTGCAAAGTCTTCTTCATACAGTAAGTCTACTTCACCTTACCCTATGTCCTCTTTTCTCTCTTATCATGCTTGTCCAACTACATATACCAATTTCATTGCTAATAGTGCATCACTATCTGAGCCCTCTACTGTAAGTGAAGCACTACATTGCAATGAGTGGTGTCAAGCAATGCTCACTAAACTAGCTGCTCTTGAGAACACTGTGACATGGACTCTGGTACCTAGGCCTGAGCATCAGTCTGTGGTGACTTGCAAATGGCTCTTCAAGTTAAAACTTAAGGCTAATGGTTTTCTAGATAGACACAAGGCTCGTCTTGTAGCACGAGGGTTCAGTCAAGTTGAGGGTATTGATTACAGTGAGAACTTTGCTTATGTGGCTAAGATGATATCTATTAGGACTCTCCTTGTTGTTGCTACTGCTTAGAGTTGGCATATTTCTCAGCTAGATGTCACTAATGCTTTTCTTCATGGTGACCTGGATGAGGAGGTTTAAAGTTGCCTCCAGCCTATTCCACTCTCAAGTCTTTACATCCTGATGTTCAGGGGGAGTGGGATTAAGAAGCATCAAGCCGAGAAGGACATAGTGTGTTATAAGCTTCAGAAATCACTATATGGATTGAAGCAAGCACCAAGACAATGGTTTGCAAAATTCTCAAAAGTTTTGATGGTTGCAGAATTTGTGCAATCAGAAGCTGATCATTCATTGTTTGTTAACAGGCATGACACCACAATCACATCTTTTCTTGTTTATAGATGATATAATCATCATAGGAAATGATGAGACAGAGATAAGCAAACTCAAGATGCATTTGAAAAAGAACTTCCAAATGAAGGAATTGGGAGAGTTGAGATATTTTCTGGGTATTGAAATTGATAGGAATGACAAAGGAATATTCCTAAACCAAAGAAAGTATGATCTAGAGTTACTGGCTGGAATAGGAATGACTGATGCTAATCTAGTTGCCACTCCTTTAGATCCTAGAGTCAAATTAAGGCTAGAATGCAACAGAGAAAATGTGGATCCAGTTGCTTACAGGAGAATTGTAGGAAAACTGATCTATTTGACTATTACTATACCTAACAGTTGCTATACTATGCAAATGCTTAGTCATTTCATGCATTCTCCAAGTATAGATCGGCCTTTTATGATGCTGATTGGCAAAGTTGCCCAATGACAAAGAAATCTCTAATTGGTTTTTGCATAATGTTAGGAAAATCATTGATATCTTGGAGTACCAAGAAGCAATCTTATGTGGTTATGTCAACAGTTGAGGCAGAGTACATGGCTATGTCTATGACTTGTTGTGAGATAACCTAGTTAGTTTAGTTGTTACTTGATTTGGGAGTGAAAATGAAGCTAGTTCAATTGCATTGTGATAACCAGTCAACACTTCACATTGCCAGAAACCCTGAGTATTTATGAAATTAAAGGACTAAACACATAGAAAGAGATTGCCACATTGTTCGAAATAAAGCACTGAAAAAGGAGAACATATTTGGTTACATTTCCACAAAGGAACATGCAGCTGGTATATTCACAAAGACTGTGAATCTCGAAACCTATGAGAAAATGATGATCAAGTTAGGAGTTGTGAACATGTTCAAACTCTTAACTTGAGGGGGAGTGATGAACTCAGCTCAGCTCAACCAAATCCAGGCAGTTAAGCACACCTCAAGTTGCATAACAGATCCATTCAGTGCTTGACATGTGTACTTCGAGTTAGCTTTAAATATCTTTGGATGCAATGTAATCAAGCTGTTTTATAAAGAAATGAAATTCTGTATTTTTTAGAGTTCTGTTTTTCCTTTCTTTTTCATTCTGAGTGTTCTTGAGTGTTGCTCTTCATACATAGATTGAATTGATGAATAACAACATCTGAATTTCCTCAATATTTTACAGTTGTACCAAAATGTACTAGCAAGTGCGTAAGATCTATCTCATTATTATTGCTCTATTTATGTCATTTGTCTTTGTCCAGTGATATCCAAATTTGAAATGATGCAACTCTCATTTAGACTTTTCGATTTGTCCATGTGGTGGGGCATAAGGAGCTACACCAACGACCTTAGGAAAAGAAAATTGAAGCTCGCTCCTATTTCATTCTTCAGCTTGTATGATAACTTGGTATCTCCCTTCCTAACAGGTTACATGTGGAGCTCCCATGTGCTTGCTAAGCCAAAAGGTAAGAGCATCTTCTGTAAAGGTTAGTGGCTACTATCGAGGATAAACTGTAACATCAAAATTTGCAGATTGGGCTCCTTTAATTGATGTCGTCAGCTATTGTTTCCTCAATCTTGGATCGAAGTATCAACCTCGAGAAGAGTTTGTTCATTTGTTCAGTGGATCAAAAAAGGGCCAAAACCAATATATATAGGGTTCAAAAGCTTGGTATATACTATCTTTTATGGGTTTGTTTGGTTCACTACGAGCTTTCCCCGACTAATGTTGTTAAATAATTACACTTCTTTTTTTTTTGTATAGCCACTTGAAAATCCCAGTGAAACTACAAGAGTCATTATGGAAGCTCTGTACAAAACAAGACAGCGGGGAATACTTGACCATGGTTGGGGAGACCGTGGTATATGTAAGTATCTTTTTCTGACTTGGGATATTTGTGAATCTCACTTTGAGATGAGTTACTCCACCTATTTCCAATTGGTTTTAGTTGGAACCCCAATCGAGCTCATTGGCTTTGTGACTTATCTTTCTTCTGTCATTTATTGTTTTGGTGACCGGCAGTATCGGATGTCCCTGAAACGTATTCCTTCTAAGAGATTGCCCTCATGATTGGCTTTTTCCGCAATGCTTTGCTGTTGTGAGATTTACTTGTTTTAATAATATCTTGTAAATTTTGAGCCATTAATCCCCTATTTAGTGAATGCTTCCATCTCTTAGGTTTATTGTTGATAAAGCAATTTTTGTTGTTGAAAATGCAGGTTCATCACGGGGGTCCTGACACCATAGCCATCGGATTAAAGGTCGGGGTTCGTTCCTTTCATGAACCTTTTTTGACATGTTCATGTTTATATCCTAAATTGAACTTCATCTTGAATTGCAGTATCTAACGATTGTAGTACCATTTGTCGGAGACCAGTTCTTGTGGGACGACAGGATTTATGAGAAAGGACTTGGACCCGTACCAATATCGATTGATCAGATTAGTGTTAAAGCCATGTTAAATGCTATAAGATTTATGCTTCAGCCAGAGGTAAATTATTCTTGGTTTTTTCAGTGACAGGCAACAGTTAACATACATACAATGAGTTTTCAGTTGGTAAAAACTAATCAAACCAAAACGGATGCATCCAATATAATCTTGTTTCCAACTCAATGCACACTGCTTTCAGGTGAAATCTCAAGGAATGGAAATAGCAAAGCTAATAGAGAACGAAGATGGTGTCGCTACTGCAGTTGATATGTTCCATCGACACTTACCCCTCGATCTGCGACTACCTATTCCTCCACCCTCATTGAAAGACGACGGTCGAGACTCTCGGCTGTGGCTCTTTAACTTCTAAAATTTGGCACTTGTGTTGGCTTGCATCCTTATAGGCTTCATCTGGCTCCCATATAGTGCTGCGTAAATTACATCATAGCTCCTAAAATTTGCTAGTTTTAACTTATTGGTCTAATATTTGATTGTTATGATAAATTCCCTAGACTTTTTCCTTGTGTAGTCTTCAAGGAATTGGTAGGGTACAAGTGTATAAGAAATTTTCCATCTATATTTAATTATGGCCTCTTTGCATAAGTAGACCAAAAAAAGGGCCCTTTTGCTAAACTAGACATGTCCCCTTTTTATTGGCTAGGGGTAGAAAGTGGTATATTTTTGCAAATGCAAAAATACCACCGGGAGAGGAAGTAGCAGGTGAAGGGGAGCTGAGCACTGTAGCTGCATCATTTGGCCGAGAGAAATCGGGAGGGGGAGGTACTGGACATGTAAGAGAAATTAGGGTGTGGCTCCAATAAAGTAGGGAAATAAGGGGGGCATTTATGAGGGGAAATTTAAATAATTGGAATTAAAGGTGTCAATCAACCCTTATAAAATCTTGATTGATGGGTGTCATTCCTTATTAAATGCTCTGCAAAAAAGAGAGCCAACATAGGAGACGAGTGGAAAGGTGAGGGCAAAGCATCACCTTCAATTCTGGGAACTAGACACGTTTGGATTACCAAAAGAAGACATTCGTCTTACCAATAGGCCAAACATGTCCTACCATACATGGAAATTTTGGAGATAATATGGAGGGGATTGTCCGTAGTGGTTTTGGCGGGATGTCCGTGTAATTTTTGCGCCAAAATAGGGTTCTTCATTGGGGGAAGAGGGAGAGCATCTGTCTGACCAATATGGTAAATTTATCTTACCAATAGCATATAGTTATCTTACCAATATGCTTAACACGTCCTACCATAGCTGAAAATGTTGGAGAAATTTGGAGTGGATTGACCGTAGCTGTTTTGGCGGGTTGTCAGTGTAATTTTGGCGCCAAAACGGGGTTCTTCATTGGGGGGAAGGGGGAGCATTTATGAGGGGAAAATGCAATCATTGCATTGATGGGTGTTCCCCAAGCACATATATAAGGTTGAGAGGAGGATCTCAAACACCCCAACATGCCCTGCAAAAAGTGAGGCAGAGCAGGAGAGAGGCGGAAAGGACGGGGGAAAAGGCACACGTGCATCCGAGGAAACGATACAGTTGTCATCCTACCAATAGTACAGTTCTGGCCTGCCAATAGTGTTCAACTGTCTTTCCATTTCAGGAAAAGTGCAACAAGCTTGTTGGTGGCAGTGGCAACGATGGGTAAGTCATCTTGTACCTTTCCTTTGTAGTTGTTCCTCTTTCCTATATCAGAACTACCCCCCAGGCTGATCCTCTATTCCCGTGGCGTACCCCAGGTGATAGGGTATGTATAAATATCGTGTGCGGCGGTTGGTGGGCTCCCGGGAGTGGGAGCTTGGTGTTCAAGGGAGAGGCACGTACGACAGCTATGGTGGTGGCACAAAATATTGCCATTGTCGACGGGGAGAATGACGCATCCTGGGGTTTTTTTTCCGTCAAATGACACATCCTGGGGTTCAATGGGCACTTCGAAACTCATCAAATACTTGGTCTTTACTATTACGATGATAAATAGCATATTAGCTCAATTGGTAGAGCGTTGTGTTTGCACACAGAGATGTGAGTTCGACTCTCACATAGGCTAATATGGAGTGTGTGTTCATAAGTCTCCGATATATTGTGTTGTGGTAAAGTCAATTATGCATTTACATATTTCCAATAGTATAAATATATCGTACCATCAATGTGCATCTATCCTACCATTAGTGTCAAGTTATACAGGAATTACTGGGTTTCCATTATGATCCTATCAATATTGTTGTTTTCTCCTACCATTAGTTTCCATCAATCCTACCATTCTGATCCTACCGATATCGTTGTTTTCTCCACATTTTTTCAAAAAAACAACCAAGGGTAGAGTCCTCCCTGTCGCGACACCGCTTATTGAGGCACTTACCGTGGCCTAGAATCCGGAACCCCTCCGCGCCCTCCCCATCTTCATCATCGGCGTCGTCTTTCTCCTCGGGATCCTTGTTGAGCTCGAGGAGAGGGCCTCTCTCATCGAAGCCGTTCTCAACCCTGGAATTTTGCGTGACTGCTGCAGAGGGATCGACGAATTCTTGCGCAATCGGGAGTCGATCTGGAACGAGATCGATTCGTCGTTCATTCGCGGGGCCCTAATCGTGTTCTCCAATGGTGCTCACCCAGGATTTAGCTCGGAGGAGGCAGCGACGGATATGAGTTCTAGCCTCTCTCATCTTTTCTCTTCCCAGGTCACCTCCTACAAGGGGTAATGAACAGTGCCAAAAAACCGGTTGTTATATTTGCTTGGGGGTAGAGAGGTTATTTTGGGCCAATTTTTTGGCTAGTGGTCTATTTGTGCAATTAGACCCAAAAATTGGTCTAGTTACTACCCTTTCCTCTTTAATTATTGAGGGCGGATCAAATGATAACTCCTCTTGTGGTGTTAAATGTTAACAAATCAGAATTGTTAGATAGAAACGAATAATTCTTAATACTCAAACAAATAATGACTCCCTAATTACCGAATACTAAACTCTGAACTTGCCAAATAATTAATAATCCATTTACTTATTATTTTAAATGAGCAATTTATCAACGAATACTAACTTGAACTTGCCAAATAATCGAAACTTGACAGATAAAATTTGCAACTATATAAAACTTGCAAAAGTGTGAGTCAATTTTGCAACTATTTGATTAGTTGATAGTAATTATTCGCTAAGTTAATAGTAATTATTCATTAAGTCGAAGACCAGCATAGCAGGCGAGCATTGACTCACACTTTTGCAAGTTTTGAATAGTTGTTAATTTTGTCTGTCAAGTTTCGATTATTTGGTAAGTTCAGAGTTAGTATTCGTTGATAAATTGCTCATTTGAAATAATAATAAGTAAATGGATTATCGATTATTTGGCAAGTTAAGAGTTAGTATTCGTTAATTTAGGAGTCATTATTCGTTTCAGTATCAAGAGTTATTCGTTTCTATCCAATGGTCCTGATTTGTTAACATTTAACACCATAAAGGGCGAGTACACCTGAACCGTCTATATTTACCAAAATATAGACGCTTTATAGATTTGCCATGGTTTATAGATTTGTCGTCTATAAACCATGTCAAGGTGGTCGAGTCGGGAAGGATCTCGGGTTAGTACCCGAAGGTTCCCGGTTTGACTTACCAAAATCAGGATTTGCCATCTATATGATGGACCTTGGTTACAACAAAAGTTCGTATGATTGTTGTGTGTACTATGATAGGTTGGAAGATACTCATTTCGTTAATTAAAACATGACATTTTACTATTTATGTATACTTTTAGGTGTTAAAAACTATATAAAATAATAAATTTTTAAATAATTTTTTAGAATAATTTCATGCTTCTTACTATTAAGTGCGTATTTATAAAAACAAATGTAAAAAAGTTTGATATTTTATATAGTTTTTATCATTCAAAAAAAATGTGCATGAATAGTAAAAGACATGTTTTAATTAAGGGAAAACTAATTAAAATACCCTCACCTTTGAGGGTATGGTGAAAATATATCCTCAACTTTCAAATGTAATAAAAATATCCCGACCTTTTAGGGTAGTGGTAATATATTACCACGGGTTTTCTCACGGATTAAAAATGCTAACAAGGCATCCTATGTGGGTTTTTTTACAAGGGTTTTCTTAAACGGTTTCCTTAGGAAAAAATAAATAAATAGTTGGACCGGATTCATACCCAACGTCTTTTCCTCCCTCCTAGCTATCTCCTTCCGTGGTTGTCTCTTGAACTGTCTTCCAAGTCTTCCAGGTAGCTCATAGTTCATCTTCAAGGGTAGTCTTCCTCCCTCGTGGTCGCCTATCTTGAGTTGTCTCACTCACATCTTCTTCTTCCTCTTTGATTCGTTCACAGACTTGGCTTGGTGTTAGGAATAGTCGTGTTGTGTTAATTTGAGGCAATTTTGACCCGTTTAGTTTCGTGGTTGAATCAATTTCGTTTTTCGAGTATAATTTTGTTGTCGGTTTATTTTTTTGCTAAGGAAATCGTTCCAGAAAACCCAATTTTAGTGCTAATTTGTAAAAAGGCTTCCATACATGCTACCTTTTTAAAAAAATCTAAGTAGCCTGTCTTGACAACATTTTTGAGCCGAGAAAAAACCCGTGGTAATATATTACCACTACCGTCAAAGGTCGGGATATTTTTATTACATTTGAAAGTTGAGGATATATTTTTACCATACCCCCAAAAGTGGGGGTATTTTAATTAGTTTTCCTTTAATTAATAGAGAGAGTATTTTTTTAAAGTAGGCAAGAATTAGGAGCGATTACAGAAATTGTAATCCGGATCCTTGATCATCTTTAAGGATGATGGAACAAAGGTCCCTATTAAAAGGGTTAGTAGAGTTACTATAAATGATACCCTTCATTGCTATATAATCCACAACTTGGTTTGCTTCCCGATAGCAGTGTTTGTATTCGACGAAATCAAAGGCAGATTCCAGTTGCTTGATCTTCTCAATGTGATGTATAATTTCCCATCTGATGTTATTGCTGATGATGGATTTGATGAGCTCCTGATTGTCTCCTTCTATTGTCACTCTTCGTAGTCCTTTCCTTATTGCTTGTTGCATACTTGTCTGAATAGCTGTAGCTTCAGTTTGGATGACTAAACCTTGCAATATCTCCTTATAAAACATGTCTATGACATGGCCCAGGGAGTCCCTAACAACCCCTCCCACATGACAAGAGCCTGTGGGATTAACATAACCATCAACATTAATTTTGTAGACAACCCCTAGTGGCCTGATCTATTTAGATCTAGACCTCTTCTTTTTAGTTTCATCCCTTGGATTATCTTTTTCAATTTGGGTCCATTAATTTATATTTGCGATAATTCTTTGGATAATATTTTCAGCCAAAGCAGGAATTTTATTCCTGAAAATAAGTTCGTTTCTAACCTCTCAAATGGTTTGCCAGATGAAAACTAGATCCTCAAGTAGTGAGAGTATATGATTCTTTCATCTATATGGTCTTGCATGTACATGATGAATATGTTGATAGCTACAATGAACAAGTATGGCGTTTAGACAAAAAAAAAAAAGTATGGCGTTTAGAAGTTGAATGATCCTTAAGTGCTGAATTCGAGATGAATGACTTTGATCACAGAAAGGTTACCTCGATAAGAAGTTAACTAATGTTATACTAATATTGTTGTTGATAATTTGCCGACTTGATTGAGAGAAAAGCGTACGTGGCAATACGTAATTGTGGTATAGTTTAGATCGATGCAAGAGAGTCCCATAAAACCGTCCATTTAATCTCCATAACGAACTATCTCATTCATCTCATAATGACTTGTGTTGATGTTCACATTTTTTGGTTCTCTTTAATATAATCATCACACAAAAATATATATGTGTACTCCCTAAGTTGATCGATCAAGACAGACATCCATACATAATGGTCCATCCATGTGTAACGTATAGTGTTAACACGACGTACTTAACATATAGTGGTTGTTAATACTTGCACTTAATCAAACAAAATGTTCTCCGGAGAGAGTAATTAAGAGATACGTGGAACATCAAAATTCTCAAAATTTGGATAACAATTCACAATGATGAAATTAGAGAAATAGAAGATCGGAAGTAAATATTTCTTATAATATAAACTGTGAATATATATATATATATATATATATATATATATATATATATATATATATATATATATATATATATATATATATATATATATATATATATACGTGTAAAAAGCTAATTATAAACATATGAAAATTAAAATAAACCACAATGTACGCCTTTATATTTTACTTTAACTTGATATTTTTATAATATAATTCATACCAAAAGCTTTGAAATAAGAGGTTATATTACTAAATTCGACAATTAGATAAGAACTTATGTAACTTTAAAACAAGTTATATATATTTAATCGTTAGGTTTTAAACAATGTCTTTTTAGGGGTGTTGTTTTTTACACCCATAAAATTTACTATTTACACCCAAAATCCAAGTTTTTTTTTTTAAATAAACCCTACGCCTCCTGAGTTATAGACGTGTGACTCAAGAGGGGCAGAGTATGTATATAGAAAAAAATAGCTGCGCCTCTTGAGTCACACACCTATGACTCAAGAGGCGTAGGGTTTATTTAAAAAAAATAAAAACTTAGATTTTGGGTGTAAATAGTAAATTTTGTGGGTGTAAAAAACAACCCCTCTTTTTAGACAAGAAAATTGTTATATACTAAAACGATATTATTTTGTTCGTTGAAAGAGAAAACATATATAACAACTAATAACACAATTTTAAACTAAAATATTATCGTTTTAAAATAAATTACACATTTAGTTACTTGCATTTATAAAACCTATGCACTAAATTACACATTTAGTTACTTGCATTTATAAAACCTATGCGCGTGAATTTAGTTACATTCTCAATGTTTAAGTCTTTCCTTTTATTCAACAAAGCATTTGTATCGGTTAATCCATGTTATTTTTATGGAGTTGAAGACATAGATTAATTACTCTCCGTTTGAAAATATTTATCGTTTGACTTTTGTGCACGTTGTTTAAAGAGCTAAAAATTCTATAAAATATTATTTTTTTAATCAAAATTTTTTTTATAAATTGATACTTACTAATTTATAAAAAAAATTTGATAAAAAAATAATATTTTATAGAATTTTTAGCTCCTTAAACATCGTGCACAAAAGTCAAACGACAAATATTTTCAAACGGATGGAGTAATGTTCAATTATGAGACAATAAAGATACACCATCCATAGCTGCATAATTAACTCTTTAATTAGTTTTATACTCCCTCTGTTAATTAAAATTTGTCGTTTACTATTCATGCACGCTTTTTTAGAATGATAAAAACTATATGAAATATTAACATTTTTTTAAATTTGTTTTTATAAATTCATAATTAATAGTAACAAGTATAAAATTATTTAAAAAATATGTTAAAAAAATTAATATTTTATATAGTTTTTAACACCACAAAAAGTGTGCGTGAATAGTAAAACGTCAAGTTTTAATTAACGGAGGGAGTATTTTTTAATCAAGTTAAAAAAAAATATAACCAATCCACCAGATGAAAAGATGAAAACCTCACCCTTTCAAAACAACGCCTCACGCTAGGGTTTCACAAGCCCGTCCACCGCCGCCTTCTTCCTTCTTCCTTAATCAGTTCGCCATCCAGTCCGGCGCCGCACTATCCGATCCCCGGCCTTGCCCAGTCCGCACCTTTGGAGGTAGCTCCCTTCACTTGCAATCCTCAATGGATTTCGGAAAGAATTTGGGCGAATAGCCCTCCAATTTCATCAACTACTCACTTGCTTCATGAGCGTTCTGCTTCCTATTCATCCTCCGGGAGGAGTAACTGTTTTCTCTGGGTTGATTACCCGCTATTGGGGTCATCAAGGCTTTAGGATGGGCGCGGGGCTGTCGCTGCGCAATTTGGCCGGCTGTTTGGGCGGTGGACCAGGTGGCTCTTCCTCTGCTGCTTCCTTGGGGATTGGAAGCGACAACGACTCCATTTCACCAGTATTGTGACCACAACACAGGTTACTCGTACTAATTGTCGGATTTACTTCCACTTGCAACCAATTTCTTTTGGGTTGACCGCCTATTTAGCTTTTGATGTTTGGCACCTAGTTTTACAAGTGCTAGTCGGTTTTTGTTTCATTATGTTTACAAACTGTATTAGGCCAAGATCTGGTTGTACACTAAATCGTTATGGCGTCACAAGCCAATCAATAATTGAGTATTGCTTTTCTGTCATGTGTGTTGTTAGTTCGGAATGTGACTGTGTTTCCGTTTTCTGCGGCATGTTAGCTTTGAATCGGGTTGTGGTCCACTGCCATCGAAGGTGGTGCGTGGGGATGTCTTCTGCTGCAGGTTTCCGGCGCCGGGTGGTGGTGGACTTGATACTTATAGCCTTACAGGCTAGAACTAATGGGAGATCTCCCAAATGCAGCCCTACTGCTGGCTTTCACCATCTTTCTATTTGTTGTGCTTGTGCTCTTGGGGCTTTGATTCCCCTATCACCTCTAATGTTTTATCAACATCTTTATGCTTATATGCCTTGTTTCAACTTTATCTTCAAACTTTCTCTTCCATTTACTTCTTGTTCTTCGTTGAGCTTGGTTTTTGGTGGTCGGTCTTCTCTCTGCTGCTTTTTCTCTTCTGTTTGCAGGTGTGCTGCTCGGGCCCTAGTGATGGGAGACTCTCGTTGCTGGTGGTTTTCTGGTGGCTAGATCGTTGCTTTATCAGCTTCTGTTCGACTCGTGGCCTTGCTGCTGCCTTCATGGTGTGTTTCACCAGCACTGCCTTCGCAAGCTTACAACATTAAACTCCAATATTAATGGCTCACAAGCCCCCTATGAAGATCTTCTTCGATCTACTAAGCCCCAAAAGGCATCCGAAACAATGATAATTACTTATACTTATGTACATTCACTCAACCAACCCACTACTGTAAACTCCTGTGCTTTATGTATACAATGCCATTCCATGCCTTGTTTCGACTACTATGTTTTCATTTCTTTTTTGACCCAGGTTTATTACAAATCCCATATTTGCTATCAACGAGCTCATTTACTAAGGTTTCAAAGCACACATGAAATTGAGTTGTCCGTTACATGGCACTCATTTTTCATATTTCACTCGACTGTTGCTCGCTGCAATATGAGAATACAACATCTACAAACTCAAAGTACTATGTTTAGCATTAACAAAGGCACACACCTCCACCAAAGCCAAAAATATGCAACTTTAGTTGCAATTTTCAAACAATCACGATTTCAAGTAGGTTTTTCATGAATATCTGCTCTTGGAATTGTCGTGGCCTAAAAAGGCGTAATTTTTGGACAAATACGGAACTGTTCTGTAGGAACAACCATATCATTGTTTTAGCTCTTATGGTAACTCAGACTAATAAACCTCCGCCGGACTACTCGTGGAAAAAATGCGGATTCTCGAACATCGCCTTCGATCCAGCCATTGGCTTCTCAGGTGGGATCTGTCTGCTATGGAAGGACCTCCCCCCTGACGAGGGCGAAATCTCGCTCATTTCATTCAATCATAGATTTATTCATGTCAACTACCATGACAACAGTTTGAGCAAAACATTTGCTTTTATTGTCATCTATGCTCCTCCTGACTTTGCTTGAAAGGATTCCTTCTGGGAGTCTCTAACCCTGTATTCCTCACATTTGGTCATCCTCTTCTGTATTCTGGGCAATCTCAACGAGATTGCCATCTCGGACGACAAGCTGGGGGGCATTACCCCATCTCAGAGACGTTTTATTAGGCTTCAAGAGCTCAAAAACAACCTCTTGCTTCTAGATGTTCCCACTCAAGGGGGCAACTATACCTGGCAAAGGAAAAAAACTGGTTCACCTAACAACAGTTTTGCCAAATTGGACCGTCTGCTCGCACAAAGTGAGGTCATTTTAGCCTACGACGGCCTTTGGGTTAAAATTATCCCTTCACATCCTCTGATCACGCTCCGATCTCCATTGATCTACGTTCTCCGACTAGGGCTGATATACGAGCAAACGAGCTCGAGTAGCTAGTGTTCAAGCTCGGCTCGTTTATAAACGAGCCGAGCTTGAGCTCGAGCTCTATATTGAAACGAGCCTAAACATGTGCTCGAGCTCGGCTCGTGAGCTAGGAACGGTGCTCGAGCTCGAGCTCACGAATATTCAAGCCGAGCTCGAGCTTCAGCTCGTGAGCTCGTCTAAAGTTTCATAAATTTCCCAAATTTTCATAAAGTCCACCAAAAATATTTGCTGGTGAATGCTCACAATTTCCACAAATTTACAATGACAGCACTATTCCACTACAAAGCATTAAAACAAATCACAAATTTTCTATTGAATACTTGAATGGATTTGTAATTGTAACTTGTAATAGATCGACAATGGAGTTTTCACTTGTAACAGATCAGGTCGAGAGCACTGAGAGAGCATATCTGAGAGGGATTCGAGAGGCGACAAGCGAGAGCCCTGAGCGCGAGCAGATCTGAGAGAGATAGAGTCGAGAGGCGATGAGCGAGAGCACTCGAGAGCACTGAGAGAGCAGATCTGAGAGGGAGTCGAGAGGCGACGAGCGAGAGCACTGAGCGAGAGTAGATCTGAGAGAGAGTCGAGAGGTGACGAGCGAGGGCACTATGCGAGAGCAGATCTAATAGCACCAACAGGAAACAGGGCGAGGGCCGGATCTGAGAGGCGGTGACAATGGACTGGATGAGGCGACGACAATGGATTGGATTCTAGATCGACGAGACGGCGACAAGGACCATGACAATGGACTGGAGGCGGCGACAATGGCCGAGAGTATAGCAGATCTAGAGATTAGAGCAAAGCGAGAGAGCTCGAGCGAGATCTGAGAGATTTAAGCATGACCAGTGAGTAGACGCGCGAGAGAGAGAGAAGGAGAGAGAGAGAGTAATGGATGGGGTTGGGACTTGGGACGGCTAGGAACAAAATAAAACTAGGGTAAATTAAATCCAAGGATAAAAATGTAATTGCATACTAAAATCAGCAAAACGAGCAAGCTCGAGCTCGTAACGAGCTCGGCTTGAGCTCGTGACGAGCTCGACTACAAGCTAGAACTCGGCTTGTTTTTAAATTCAAACGAGTTCAAGCCGAGCTCGAGCTACTCGGCTTGAATAACAGCCCTATCTCCGACGCATCTCCATAAGAAACCCTTCCGTTTCGAATTAGCATGGACAACCAAACCAGAGTTTAGGAATATTGTAAGACAAGCATGGCGCGATAACCCTGCGGGTTCCAAACTATTTAAATTGGTCAAAAAGATGACCCTGCTTAAAAAACTGGCTAAAAGATCTCAAAAGTGTACCTTTAACAACATCCACAAACAGATCTACCAAACCGATGAAGAGATCATGCACTGACAATGGATTTTAATTAAAGAGCACAGGTCGGACATTGCTATACGACACAACAGATTACAAAGCAAAAGGGAAAGAATGCTCGACTTCCAAAGGCGGTATTGGAGCCAAAGAGCCAAACTCAAACACGCAAAATTAAATGATACAAATTCAGCTTATTTCTACCATATCGCCTCGGGAAGACAGGGAAAGAAAACTATCAAACACCTAATATCAGAATCAGGATTGCATCTAACTAATCATGGTTTGATTAGAAATGAGTTCGCCTCAAACTTCTCGTTCCGCTTTACGTCTTCTTACAACCATGACATTTCCTTTAGCAACGACCTTGACGTCATCGGAACTGAGATTTCGGAGGATGAAAATTCTTTCCTAACCTCTACAGTTACAAATTGCGAGATCAAAAACGCCCTGTTCTCCATTAAAGCAGATAAGGCACCAGGCCTTGACGGTATACCGGCAGGTTTCTATCAAACCTACTGGGACATTGTTGGTCCGTCCGTCATAAAAGCAGTGAAGGCTTTCTTTCATTCGGGGAAAATGCTTCGTCGGATAAACCATACTTTCATTACCCTGATCCAAAAAGTAGAAAATCCTGAAACGGTAAACCATTTTAGACCAATCAGTCTATACTCTACAGTTTACAAAATTATTTCCAAAATACTGACTAACAGATTATGGAAAGTTTTTGATAGACTTATCCACCCTCTACAAAGTGCGTTCACTAAAGGCAGGTCCATTTAGGATAACATTCTGATTGCACATGAAATTTTTTATTCATTCAGAATTTCCAAGGCAAAATGTGGCTACATGGCAATCAAACTAGACATGGAGAAAGCGTATGACAGAATCGAGTGGACCTTCCTTTTCGCCGTTCTACAGAAGTTTGGTTTTGATGATAAGTTCATTCTTTGGATCAAAGAATGTGTACAAACAGTTTCTTATTCTGTTCTTTAAATGAAGAACCATCAACGCCCTTTATACCATCTAGGGGTTTGAGACAGGGGGCCCCCTCTCTCCCTTTCTTTTTATCCTCACAGCAGAGGTGCTGGCTAGAACTCTACATCGACAGGCAGACGTCTCCAAAGATCTTGGTTTCTGTCTTGGGAAGGGGGTGTTAGGGTCCCGTTTCTGGCATTCGCAGATGATATTATGCTTTTCGGTAAAACCAACCAGACAACATGTAACAATCTGTCGAACACAATCCGCCGATTCTGTCTTATCTCGGGATAAAAAGTTAATTTGAACAAATCCAGCTTCCAAGTTTCAGCTGCCACTACAGCTACAATAGTGCATACTGTTTCAACGACTCTGGGAATCCCGCAAACTAATAATCTCGAAAAGTACCTTGGGTGCCCGATTATCAACAGAAGAGTTAATCGCGATACCTTCGCAGATATTATTATTAAAGCAAAACAACAAATGTCTAAATGGAAAGCTTCCTCTCTGTCAGCTGAGGGGCGTAAGGTTGTCATCAAGTCCAACCTCTGCGCCCAACCTCTCTTCATTATGCAAGCCTTCATGTTACCCTCTTCGACTCTGCATGAACTAGATAACGTCTACAGACAATTCTTTTGGAACAAAGGGCCAAATGGTACTCCTCTGGTCAGTTTGGACAAAATCTGCTCCGATACCTTGTCTGGTGGCTTGGGTATCTACAAAGCTGATACTATGAACGTAACATTAATACATTACAAATGAAATTATTGTGGAAAATTATTGCGGAGCCTTCCAATATATTGGCTAGGGTTATCTCTGCAAAATACCTAAAAGAGGCTATGCTGATGGATTATGCCAAGAAAGGCAACACTTCGTGGCAATGGGCGAAACTAGTAGCCATTAGGCATCTGTTCAGACCGGGGCTTCGTTGGTCTATTGAGGATGGTCTTCAGTTAAGTTCTGGTCAGACAATTGGGCTCTTAAAACCCCATTACTAGATTCTACGTTGGTACCAATCAATGGTACGACAGCGAATTGATCTGTAGACCGCTTTATCGCTAATGAAAATAAATGGGATATTGACGCTATAAATAATGGGTTACAGAGTTTGCTCACCCCGGCTATCATTAAGAATATCACAGATATCAAACTTCCAGATAACAATTTTTCTGACAAACTCTATTGGGGGCCTAGTAAGGATGGTTGGTTCTCGACTAGCTCGGCCACATCTATCATCCTGCTACACGATGGGGACCCTCGTTTCGATTGTCATTGGCTCTGGAAACTGTACATGCCTCATAAGATTAAACATTTCGTTTGGAAAATTGCTCGTGATGGCCTTCCGACGTCAGATCGCCTACAAGGTTCTCATGTGGCGGTTCCTTCGGGTTGCTGTTTCTATGGAGGTTCAACGGAGTCTACCTTCCATCTTCTGCTACAAGGCCCTATGACAATCGCCCTTCTTGTGGAACTTCGCATTGCTTTCCCAAACAACCATGGCTTAGACAACACCACTAAACCTAACACTATCCTTAATAATATCTATAATTCAGTGGGTAAGAAAACACTTAATAAACTTGCTTTTGCTTGGTGGGGTCTCTGGTTCTTTAGGAACCAGCTGATGTTTCAACACACCACGTCGACTTCTTGTTAGACAATTGCTCTCTTCTGTAACTCTAGCCAGAGAACTTGGGCGGATCGCTTGGATAAAACCAACGACACTCACACTTTGACATCATACGTCCACTCGAGGGGCATTAACAACGGATCTAATGTCTTCGGGAAAACCAAGATCCACACTCAATCCTGGGGCAAGCCACCACCAGGACATCACAAACTCAATTTTGACGGCTCTCACTACCTGTCGGGGGCTGGTTCGTACGACTTTTTCATTCGCGATCACCTAGGGCAAATATACTCGCTCGGATCGAGCACTTGTAATAACACATCGGCGGTTCACGCTGAAGCATTAGGCCTTCATATGGGTGTTGCTAGGGCTAGAGGTCTGAGCATTTAAAATCTCTTGATAGAGGGAGACTGTTTGGTCGTCATAAAGGCTCTCCTAGGCGACTGGTTGTGCCTTTGAAATATCGAGCTGTTGATGGCTGATACGACTTTAAATCTTAAATTCATCTCTAATGTTGCTATTCGTCATATTTTCAGGGATTCTAATGCGGTTGCTGACAGGATTGCACGTCTGGCTTACTGCTTCCATGCCGATGATAACTTGGCTACTGATCCAAAACTTCGTGTTCTCGTCCGCTCGGACGCTCTAGGAAAAAAGCCTGATCGTCGGCGGCTTTCCTAACTCTTATCTTGCTTCCAAAAAAAATCAAGTTAAAATTAAAAAGAAAAATATTTAAAATTGTAGTAAATAAATGTAAAAAGTGATGGAGCCAAGATTTCGGTCAAGACATTGCTAAAAAAAATTCGTAAAATATTTTTTCGGTGTATACATATTAAGAAGATTTAAAAAAATATATATTGAAAAAAATACTAAAATTGGATTTATTTATATTTAAATATAAATATAACATTTTTTTAATGAAATAGTTAAGAAAAATGAAAAATATAGAAAGAAATGAAGAATGATTAATGATATAGTTAAACAAATAAAAAGTGAAGAGATCGGGATTTGATTTGAACCCAAGCCTTTTTAATTTTTCTTCCTTTCTTCACCACTATAAGCTAGACAACACTCTTTTTTCAAATATCATTTAAAGATTCTATATAACTTTAAAAATACTTAATATATGCAAAAAAAATTATTGCCTTGTTTTTGGGCAGGTGAAGCTTCAGCACTTTCAACCACCCAGCTCCGCCACGGAATGTAAAAAAAAAAATCGAAAAGAATAATATAAAAAATTAGAGCATTAATATAGTATCTTAAAAATCAAATTTAATTAATGAGATAAATTGAAAATTTTAAAATATTTATATATTTAAAGAGATAAATATTTATAAGGAGCAAAGTGCATGAGGTGGCCGACGTAAGACGTACTAATAGGAGAATGGTCAATACCGACATTGGTCAATGCCGACAGTAGCTAGTAAGGCCAACTTCCAACGGTAATTTAACTCCAAAGGGTGTGACTTGTGTATTGCATAACTTTCCATTTACACCTCTTTTCATTACTCATCAATGTAAAAACGTTAATTCAATCCAGATTTTTTTGGCCTAATTCTATTTGTTTCATAATAATTGCCATTTAACTTTTTTATCAAAGCTAAAAATTTTATAAATTTATAATTATTACGAATGAGTATGAAATTATAAAAAAAATTAATATTTTATAGAGTTTTTCATTTCTTGAAAAGTGTGTACTAAAATCTAAATTACTTTTAATATAAAACAGAAAGAGTATATTGGAGAGTGGAGACACTTAAAATCTTTAAGGCCATGGACCCAATCTAGAGACCATACAAATAATTTTAAAGATGATAAAAATTCTATAAAATATCAATTATTATATTAATTTTTTATACCATTAATTTCATAGTTAAAACTATCATCTATCAAATCATTTAAAAAAATAATATTTCTATTGTTTTTAACTATTGAAAAACGTGTCAAAAAATCTAATATCAAGTTTTTATGGATACAGATATTTTAATCTTTACTTATACAAATATTTTAATCTTTATTAATTGTTAATTATAATTTTTGATAAAGTTAAAAAATATAAGAATAAGTTAAGCCAATATATTCATTCATATACATAAAAACTTAAATTGACATATTTTGACAAGAGAAAATATTAAGAATAAGATAAGCCAATATTGACAAAAATGTCTTTTAACAAGATATATTAATGAGACTACCCTACCGGTATGTTTGGTACTTGCAAGTTGCCATCTCTACATGTACATGCAATTCATCACCTATAAATAAATACATCACTTATAGTGTAATCATATAATATATCCCAACTTCCCAACTTCCTTAATCTTGAAAGCCCATCACTTTCTATACTTTACACTCAAAATGGCGGACTACTCTGAAACTCCCGCTGCTTTTGATCAAGGCGCTGGCTACGGTGGCCGCGGCACCACCGAGGGCGGCTACGGCGATCAATCAGGCGGAAAGCGTTACATGGAATCGGCCGGTGGTGAGGGAGGTGGTGGCTTTGGTAGATCAAGTGCTTATGATGGTGGCGCCACCGAGGAGGCGTACCGTAAATCCACTGGCGGCTCTGACGGTGGCGCCACCGAGGAGGAGTACGGAAAATCCACCGGTGATGACGGTGAAGCCACCGAGGAGTACGGGAAATCCAGTGGTTATGGCGGTGAAGCCACCGAGGAGAAGTACACCAAATCCACCGGTGATTATGGTGGCGAAGGCACCGAGAAGTACACCGAATCCGCCGATGATTATGGTGGTGAAGCCACCGAGAAGTTCACCAAATTATCCACCGATGATTATGGTGGTGAAGCCACCTACAAGTACACCGAATCCGCCGGTGATTATGGTGGTGAATCCACCGGCAAATCCACTGGTTTTGGTGGCGGTGGCCGTGCTGAGGAGTACAACGACAAGTCCACCGGTTATGATGGTGAAGCCACTGAAAAGTACCCCAAATCCTCTGATGATTATGGAGGCGAAGCCACCGACAAGTACAGTAAGTCCACTGGTTATGGTGGTGGTGCCACCGAGGAGTTTGGAAAGTCCGCTGGCTACGGCGGTGGCTCCACCGAGGAGTATGGAAAGTCCACCGGTGATGAAGGTGAAGCCACTGATTACTGATTCAACCTGCAATTTCGGAATGGTATTTGCTATACATATAAGTTGTTTTTTTTTATATATGTTGTATGTTTGTAGATTGATGTGGTCAACTGGTCATTGCATACCTAAATTACAAAATTATATATACATTGTGAAAGAGATTGTGTGCTTTTACAGTCACAAATAATTTGTATGCAAGAGATTTTTAGTTGTGTATATTTACGTGTGTTATGTCCTTTTGGATCCCTAACTAAAGCCGGTGTATTCCGGTTTTGTTAGGTTGTGTAGTATTCTTGTTATATATAATTAATAAAAATATATATTATTGTATATATCTTCTTCTCTTTCGATCATTTTTATGCTATTTCTGCACATACAGCTTCAAATTAATTGACTCTTATCAATGGATTTATGGAACAAAATTAGTAATGTAGGACTTATGGCCCTACTGATCAATCCAACTAAAGCATCCTTAGGTGGGACATTATAACAGGTCCATTATGTGTATCCAGTTTGGATGTGTGTTGAATGTGGACAAGCATCCTTAGCTGGTACTAGTCTAGTAATAGCTAAGGGAGTTTGGATCCTCTACAACCCCTTGTGAGACCTTGTGTGCAACACAAAATTATTTGGATGATTTTTTGATGACAAAAAAATTATAAAAATTATATTTACATTGTATATATCCAATAACATATATTTATATAAATTTTTAATATAAAATAATATTTTAAAAAATATTAAAATTAAAAGAGTCGTTATGATAGAATACTAATTATAATAATTATTAAAATATCATTTTTGTAAGAAAAAAGATACATATATAAATTATTAAATATGTATAATGTAAATATAATTTTTATAATATTTTTTTATCATTAAAAAATAACCCAAATAATTTTGTGTTGCACACAAAGTCTCACAATAAATTGTAGGTGATCCAAACTCAAAAGATAGTGGTGTCCCCGAGCGGGGACCCGCCGGGAACAGGGACAAGGACGGGGGCGAAATATTGTCTCCGAGCGGGGACGGGGACGGGGATAGTGTTCATAAACGGGGACGGGGAGGATACCCCCGCCCCGAACCAGCCCTGTTTCCATCCCTAGTACTAGACATGACCACGGGTTTGACCCGTCGGGTCGCGAGTTAGGTCCATTAGGATATGCCAACCTGAACCTAATTCGGAGGAGCGACGGGTTGACGGGTTGATATGACCCATGTATCGGGTCAAAGGGTCGACCTGCCGGCGACCTACCGGGTCAGATAACTTGGCGAATTTGGGCGGGTCCTCGGGTCGACCCATTGGGTTTGTTTTTGTTAAGAAAAAAAATTATGTCGAATTTGGAAAAAAAACATTTTGTTTATATATTTGCCGTAAAGTCATAAAATAATTATAACTTTTAAAATTGGCTTGGGAAAAAAGGGGATAAAGAATTCCCCACAATGGGTTATGAAGTCATTAAGAGCTTTAAGACTCAACCTCTCTTTGTTGATCGGTGATCTATCAAGTCTGTCTCAAATGACCACTCAATGCTTGTGCTATAGAATTATTAAGAGTGTTAGCTCAGCCTCACAATACACTTGCCATAAGAATGAGAGATGTGTATCTCATATGAGTCTTTCCATGGCTTGTGTTCGACCAAATTAATGGTTTCCGCCAAAGATTCCTCATCTAACGGGATTTAGTCCCATGCCCCTCGACGTGTCAAGGACTAGCCTTTTACAAAGTCCTTTGGTCAATGGATCTGCGATGTTCCTTTCTAACCTTATATACTCTAAGGAGAGTACCTCATTTCTTATCAATTTCCTCACAGTCTCATGTCGGATTTGTATATGCCTCTTCTTGCCGTTATACGCTCCATTGTTTGCTACTCCAATGGCAGCCTGTGAGTCACAACGTAGAGAAATCGCATGAGCTGGATGCCCCCACATTGGTATATCTACCAGTAGGCTTCTCAGCCACTTAGCCTCTTGCCCTGCCAAGTCTAGAGCTATGGACTTTGACTCCATCGTCGATTGGGCTATGCAACTCTGCTTTGCATACTTTCATGAGACAGCTGCACCACACAATGTAAAAACATATCCACTAGTGGAGAAAGTTTCATCAGTCCCACTTACCCAGTTTGCATCATAATATCCTTCTAGAACGCAGGGAAAACCCTCAAAATGTAATCCTCAATCAAGTGTGCCTCTAAAGTATCTCATTAACTTTCTAAGAGCATTCCAATGTTCTTTACTAGGATTATGTATGTATCTACTGAGTCTAGTTACTGCATAAGCTATATCATGTCGAGTGTAGTTCATTAAAAACATTAGAGTCCCAATAACCTTAGCGTATTCCTCATGGGAAACACCTATACCCTAAGTTCTTCACTATAGCTCTATGGTAGCATCATATGTGGTCCTAACTGGCATCACATCATAGTTGTTAAACTTTTTCAATACCTTCTCTACATAATGGGATTGAGACAAAGTAAAGCCATTTTTTGTTCTAGTCACTTTAACACCTAGAATCACATATGCTTCCCTTAAGTCTTTCATTTCAAAGCGAGAGGAAAGAAAATTTTTGGTTTCATTTATCACATGCATGCTAGTACCGAATAATTAACAACGTATCATCAACATATAGGCACTCAATAACACAAGCAAAATTGTACATCTTGGTATAAACACATGCGTCAGATCCATTAACCACAAATCCAAAACTCAACACAGTGTTATGGAATTTCTCATACCATTGTTTAGGTGCTTGCTTTAAGCCATAGAGAGATTTCTTTAACCTACAAACCATGGAACCACAAAACCCGGAGGTTGTTCCATGTATATTTCCTCATTTAGATCACCATTCAGAAAAGTTGTCTTTACATAGATTTGATGTACCAAAAGCTTATAATTAGATGTTAAACCAAATAAAGTTCTAATGGTTGGAATCTTAGTTACAGGAGAATAGGTGTCAAAATAATCTTCTCCATGTTTCTGTGTGAATTCTTTGATTACTAGTCTTGCCTTAAACCTTTCTATACAACCATCTATTCTAAGTTTTCGCTTGAAGATCCATTTACTACCAATGGCCTTATAACATCTAGGCAAATTAACTAGTTCCCAAGTGTGATTACTTGCAATAGATTCAATTTCAATGTTTACAACATCTTTCTAGAAACTAGCATCTACAGAACTCATAGCTTCTCTGTATGTTTTAGGATCATCCACTATCATGTGAACATAAACTAGAGATTTATCAATTTCATCTAAATCACAGAGTTCAGCCAAGAAATCAGTCACAAAATCAAGACCAAAGCTAGTTTTAGTACTATGTCTTTTACTTCTTCTAATTTCACTAGGTTCTTCAACATTGAAAAAAGCAAGTAAAGACAAAAATGCAGGTTCAACAACAGCAGGAATACTATCATGATCTTTCTTCAAAGGAAAAATATGCTTAAAAAATTCAGCATCATGCATGATATTCACACATAGACCTATCATGCAAGCACATAAACCTATAGGCAGCACTGTTCTCAACATAACCAACAAACATGTCATCGACAGTTTTAGATCCAAAGTTATCTCTCTTAAATGCAGGAATCCCAACCTTAGCTAAACACCCCCACACTTTCAATTATCCTAGGTTAGGAGGATGTACTTTCCATAGTTCATAAGGGGATTTGTCTAAATTTTTATGGGTACCTTGTTAAGAATGTAGTTTGCAGAAAGAACAGCTTTACCCCACAAAGAGTCGGGTGACCCATAACTCACAAGCATAGAAAGCATCATGTATTTTAAAATTCTGTTCTTTCTCTCTGCTACTCCATTCGATTGAGAGCTATAGGGTGTTGTACGTTCATGAATTATGTCATTATTCTCACATAATTCTTTTAGAAACGTTGTCCCATATTCCCTACCTCTATCGGATTTAAGTCTTTTAATTTTCTTGTCAAGTTGGTTTTCTAGTTCAGCTTTATAGATTAAGAACATCCTTTCTACCTCATCCTTAGATCTTAACAAATACAACTTGGTATATCTAGAATAATCATCTACAAATGTGATGTAATACCTTTTCCCACTTTTTCTTTCAGAGTTCCTAAAATCAGCTAAATCTATGTGAACTAATTGTAGCAATTCAATGGACCTCTTAGTTACAAGTTTAAAATTTTCTTAGTGAACTTAGCTTCCACAAAAATTTCACATTTTTTTATGATCGTTATTACCCAAGTTTGCAAATAGGCCCATTTTATGCAATTTGTGTTCATAGATTCAACATTCACATGACCTAATCTAGCATGCCAAGGATGAACACCAACAACGATATAAGCGGAAGTAGAAGCTATATTAGCATAATCAACAACAATTTGTATAGTAAATAATTCGTCAAACTTATAAGCCTTCCCTAAAAATTTCCCATTCTTGGACAAGACTATTGAGTCACCTTCCATGACTCCTCTTAGCCCGACTCGAGATAAGAGCCCTCTAGAAATCAGGTTCCGACATAGGGAAGACACATAAAAGGCATTCTATAGGCTCAGGATGTTACTTGAGGTGAGCTTCAACGAGACATTTCATTTGCCTAACACCTCCATCTTACTTGAGCACCCCATGTAGACCTGCTCAGCTCCGCTTGTGGGTTCGAACTCATCAAACAACTCTCTGTTGGTGCAGAAGTGCTTCGTGGCCCCAATGTCCACGATCTATTCAGTCATGCTTCCAACGATGTTGACTTCAGTGACAACTGCAACTATGACTTCAGGAGTAGCTTCAATGACATTTGCAATGCCCTTGTCCGGCCTACCATTGTTCTTTTAGGCAGCATACTGAGCATCCTTCCTCTCACGACACTAGAAAGCCATGTGGCCTTGTCTGCCACATACATAGCAACCAATGTTATTCTACTTCTCTTTGTTGTTCTTTTTGAACTTTGCAGGCTTGTTGTTTTGTCCTCCAGGGCCCTTCCTGTTCTTTTTGTTGAAAGGCTTGTTTCCGTTCTTGTTAACCTGCAGAATTTCAACAATGTTAGCTTTTATCGATCGTATCAACAGCAGTGATGAGCGTCTCCTTCTCCTTTAGCCTGTTGGCCTCCTCAATCTTCAGATGGCTAACAAGTTCCTCCAGGGTGAGGTCTTTCTTTTTGTGTATAAGATGGTTGCGACAGTGTGCCTTGGAGTCGGGCAACTTCTCAATCAGGACGTTGGCCTAAAGAACTTTGCACATCTTCATCCTTTCAGCTAGTATATCCCCTACCAAATTGTCGTACTCATGGACCTGCTCCATCGTAGGCTTGTCGTCCATCATCTTGAATTGGATCCACTGTCCAGACATGT
Organism: Persicaria maculosa; assembly: GCA_963922045.1. Lineage (NCBI taxonomy): Eukaryota > Viridiplantae > Streptophyta > Magnoliopsida > Caryophyllales > Polygonaceae > Persicaria > Persicaria maculosa. The sequence continues at coordinate 15,944,770 of OY998257.1, read as the reverse complement.
ACTTGCGCTTCCCAGCATCGTCAGTGCCATACTTCTTATCCAGTTTTTCCCAGATAGTCTTAGTAGACTTTTTTATCAGCAGCAAATCGAATAGTGCGTTCGTCATGTGGTTCAGCAGATAGACTATGACGGTCTTGTTGTCGCGCTCGTACTTCATGAGCTCCTCAGACGGCGCAAGAGGATTGGGCAGAGCATCGCCTACAACAGCAGCATGAGGCGTAGGGGCGACAAGAGGATCCTTGAAAAACACATAATCAATCTCTAGTTGTTCGAAGAAGATCAGCATCTTCTGGGACCATCGCTTATAGATCGAGCCATCCAAAGGCTCCAGCTTCGAGATATCGAGCAGCGACTTCTTGTATGAGATGTCAACGGCCATTGTGCAACAAAGAAAATATGTTTCTCACTATTGGACAATAACCCTGTGGGAACCTACAACAAGAAACAAACTTTGTTGTAGAGTGTTAGTGGATGTAGGCCGAACTCGTTTCTATGAAGGGGCTAGAGCTGCGGTGAAGCGTGGTATGGGGAGCCACTGAATGAGAAACGTATGTCCCCATTACAGAGGTGCAAATCGTATGCAAGACAACGTCTTCCAAGGATTTCACCGACTTTTCTCACAAGTGCAATCAAAGGAGAGAAGTTGAAACTGGAACAGGCGCTCAAAACGGTAAAAGGGTAGGAGAAAACAGGAGAGGGAGAGAGGCGATTGTGTTCATCATGTGTTTGAAACTCAGGCCTCGATCCTCTTTATATAGTTGTAGAAATCAACCCTTCGGTTGCAAGGAAAAGATTTGCGGAATAAAATTTTAGTCTATCTTCAGAAGATCGTGCTATCCAAAATCAAAAAAGATATGCTTTTGTAAAGGATAATATCAAGCAAACGACTGCAGCGGGAACATATATGAGTGCCCTATCTCCTCCTCTACCTCTCAATGTAAGTAGTTGAAAAATCTCCTTAAAAACACCTTTAGGATACTCTTGAACTTCCCATGTGGGATGGGAGAAGTCCAAATTGTTGGATCAACAACAAGGATCATACACACACACACACCACAAACTCACCTCTGTCACCGATTAATGACTGTAAAACAGAGAGAGCAAAGAGGGATAATAACTTGAACACTGTCGACAGAAAACAAGAACCCAGATTTTCTGTAATTGCCTCCACTTCTAATTGATTGAGAAAACCACCTAATACATAGTCAAACAAAACGTAACTGCATAAGAAAACTAACCACCACTACCACTACTAACATCACACCTAGGTAGTGCTTTGATTTTAAGAAAAAACTGTAATCTGCCATACTAAAATCCTATATGTCATAGCTTCTGTCATGAACAGTAGTTCTAACTGATTTAACTAACTTCGACATAACATCAAGCTTGATCACTAGGTTGAATCACACGAGTTGTATATCAACACCACCCCTTGATTCAAACCTCCTCATGCATATCTTCTCCATGAAGAATTGATGCTTTGCCACACTTAAAGCCTTGGTGAACAAATCTGCACTTTGATCATTTGTACCACAGAACTTCAAAATCACCTCTTCTTTAGCAACCAGTTCCCTGATAAAATGATGTTGAACATCAATATGCTTTGTACGAGCATGAAATGCAGGGTTCTTGGTCATGGCAATGGCAGAATTGTTATCACACCACACTTCTGTTGCATATATTTGAATACACCCCAGATCCTTCATCAACTTCTTCAACCAGAGAGCTTGCCTTGCTTCAGCTCCTGCAGCAACATACTCAGCTTCTGATGAAGATAAAGCAACTGTTTCCTGCTTCTTGGAACTCCAGGTTATTGCCCTTGAGCCCAAACTAAACACATATCCAGAGGTGCTTGTTTTGTCATCCAAACACCCTGCCCAATCACTGTTTGTGTAACTATGAAGTCTGAAATCCTTAACTCGGTCATACCATATTCCATTTGTTAGGGACACTGCTACATACTTCAAGATCCTCTTTGCTGCACCAAACTGTTGTTTTGATGGACCATGCATAAACTTGGATATCAAACTCACACTAAATGCAATATCTGGTCTAGTGTGTGCCAGATAGTTCAATCCTCCTACAATATTCCTGTAAGTTTTCTCATCTGCAAGGCCAGTTCCATCCTCTTTGTGCAGCTTCTCATTTGTATTCATAGGAGAATAGGCCACATCATATCCATCCATATGAAATTTCTTGAGTAGATCCTTTGCATAATTCTCCTGATACACAAAGATCCTATCCTCTTTCTGATTCACTTCTAGTCCCAGAAAATGCTTCAAAACATTGAGATCTGTCATCTCAAATTCCTCCATTATTGACCTCTTAAACTCATCCAACATTTTCTGTGATGAGCTAAAGTAAATGATGTCATCCACATACAAGCACACAACAATAAATTCCTTCTCTCATCTTCCCTTCACATAGAGAGTAGGCTCATTTACACTTCTGTCAAAACCTTCACTCACAAAGAAGGAATCAATTATGTTATAACATGCCCTAGGTGCCTGCTTCAGGCCATAAAGAGCCTTTCTTAGATTGTATACTTTGTGTTCTTCTCCCTTTCTCACAAATCCTTGAGGTTGTTCAACATACACCTTCTCTTCTAACTCCCCATTCAAGAAAGCAAACTTGACATCAAGCTGATACACTTTCAAACCCCATTGTGTAGCAAGAGCCAACACTACTCTTATTGTCTCAAGTCTCACCACTGGTGAGAAGGTCTCTTCAAAGTCAATACCCTCTTGCTGAGCATACCCCTTAGCCACAAGTCTTGATTTGTGTTTCTGTATGCTCCCATCTGTGTTGAACTTAGTTTTAAACACCCATTTGAGCCCTATGACATTCTTATCATGAGGAAGCTCCACTAAACTCCATGTATCATTCCTCTAAATTGCTTTCATCTCTTCTGTCATAGCCTCTTGCCATCTGTTCTTATATTTTGCATCTTCAAAGCTTTCTGGATCAGATGCCACCAAAGCAAATTCACAATTTGCATAGATGTCACTCAAGGATCTGAACTTCCTTGGAGGGGAGTCACTTGATGAGCTCGAGGGAGACTGTGAGGGAGATGAGCTCTGGCTGCCTGATGAGCCATTCTAAGACACTGGAGTTGCAGGAGTCTGCTCACCCTGATCACTCTCATCCGTGTCATCTCCAATCTCTTCAGCTGAGTTATCTACAAGAGCACTCTCCCTTGTCATCTGGTTGTTGTGCATGTTCTCCCAATCCCAACCAACAACTTCATTAAACACAACATTTCTACTCACAATTGTCCTTTTACTAACAGGGTTATACAGTTTGTAGGCCTCTGATCGAGTTGCATACCCAATGAAAATGTACTTATCTGCCTTGTCATTCAACTTTGATCTCAGATTCACCAGGGAATAAGCCACACACCCAAACACTCTTAAATGGCTCACAAAGGGCTTCTTTTCTCTCCAAATATCAAAAAGAGTCTTGTTCATAACTACCTTTGTAGGAGATACATTCAACACATATACTACAGTAGCAATAGCTTCACACCAAAACTGATTTGGCACCCTTCTTGCTTTCAACATGCTTCTTGCCATCTCTACCACAATTCTATTCTTCCTTTCTACTACCCCATTCTGCTCAGGAGTGTATGGTGCAGTCAACTCCCTCCTTATGCCATTCTCCTCACAAAATGTCATGAATTCAAATGACATGAATTCACGTCCTCTGTCAGTTCTCAAGGCCTTGATCTTCTTCCCTGATTGGTTTTCTGCAAGGGCCTTGAACTTCTTGAAGCAATCAAATGCCTCTGACTTGAATCTCAGAAAGTACACCCAACTCATCTAGCTATAGTCATTAGTAATGAGAAAGAAATATTTGCTTCCTCCTAGTGACTCTGTCTGCATAGGTCCACACAAATCTGCATGCAACAGCTCCAAGCAATCACTTGCTCTCAATGCTTCTCCAGTTGCAAATGAAACTCTCATCTGCTTTCCATAGACACACCCCTCACACAGCTCTAACTCACCAATCTTTGGGATGCCTTGGACCATATCTCCTGAGTTCAACATCTTTAAACTCTGCAAATTGAGATGTCCATATCTCAGATGCCACAACATGGTGTCTTCATCAGACTTTGCTGTCATGGCCTTGCCCATATTCTCAGTCAAGTGAAGAGAGAACAATCTATTCTTGGTCATTGACACATTAACCACAACCTGACCACTCTTCTTATCTCTAATCACACATATGTCTTCATCAAACAGAAGAGAGTAACCAGCTCTTTGCAACTGTCCCATACTTAGCAAGTTATGAGCCAATCCAAGCACCAATTGCACATCATGTAGCAGTTTCACCCCTCCTTGCACACAGTTTATTGCAATAGTGCCTCTTCCTTCTACCTCTAGCATCTTGTTGTCTCCAAGTCTAACTCTTCCCTTCTTAGACTCATATAGATGCTTGAAAAGTTTCCCTGAACTTGACATGTGGTTTGAACAACCACTGTCCAAGTGCCACAAACTGCTTTCATTCTCTGCACTTGATGACAGAGCCATGAAAAGTCTCTCTTCATGATCCACCTTCTCTAAATAGTTGACACCTTTTTGCTCATTTTCCTATTTCTCCCAGCAAAAAGCTTCCTTGTGCCCATACTTCTTACATTAATAACATTTGATGTTGCTTCTCTGAGATCTTGAGTCACTGCCTTGCCCTCTGTTGGACTCGTTCCACTGATCTCTTCCCTGCTCATTCCTATTTCCTCTTCCTGAGCCATTTCCTTGACCTCTGTCATATCCTCTACCACCACGACCTCTTTGACCTCCTCTGTAGCCACACCTTCCTCTGTAACCACCCCTGAAACCCCCTCTGTTAGAGGAGTTCTCAGGTTTGGTCTTTGAAGTCTCCTCTTTGACCTGGAAGACCTTCTCCTCCTTCTGATCACTTGATCTACTGAGTCTATCTTCATAAGCTTGCAGTGAACTTGCTAGCTCCTCTAACTTGTACACAAACAAGTCCTTAGACTCCTCAATGGCAGCTACAACATGGTCAAACTTCTTTGTAAGGCTTCTCAATACCTTACTCACAATTGTCTCAGTCTTCACATCCTCTCCATATGATCTCATATGATTAACAATAAAAGATACACGAGATAAGTATACATGAACTGTCTCCTTCTCCTGCATCACCAGATTCTCAAAATCTCTCCTTAGTGATTGTAGTTTGACAGTTATCACCTTCTTATCTCCTATGTATTCTTGTTTCAAAACTTCCCACGCTTCATGTGTTGTCTTAGAGGCTGCAATTCTTGGGAAGACCTCATCATCTAAGGCTCACTGAATCATGAACAAGGCCTTAGAATCTTTCTTTCTTTTCTCCCTCAATTGTTGATCAGGTTCATCAACTTCTGTGTCTACAAATCCTTGCTCCACCAACTTCCACACTTCTTGAGACTTAAAAACTGTTGACATCTTTAGACTCCAGAAATGATAGTTGATCTCTTTAAAGATTGGCAATTGAGGATTGCCAACATTTCCATTACCATTGTTCTGCATGATTGAACAATGATTCTCTCAATGTATTTCCCTTGTGTTTAAATCTCACTTCTCTCAGTCCCTGGACAGAAACCCAGCAAGAGCACAGCTCTTAGCTGTGATACCAAATGTTGGATCAACAACAAGGACCCAGATTAACAATGAAAGTAAAATAGAGAGAGCAAAGAGGGAGAATAACTTGAACACTGTCAACAGAAAACAAGAACCCCAGATTTTCTATAATTGCCTCCACTTCCAATTGATTGAGAAAACCACCTAATACATAGTCAAACAAAACGTAACTGCATAAGAAAACTAACCACCGCTACCACCACTAACATCACACCTAGGTTGTGCTTTGATTTTAAGAAAAAAATTGTAATCTGTCATACTAAAATCCTATCTGTCATAACTTTTGTCATGAACAGTAGTTCTAACTGATTTAACTAACTTCAACATAACATCAAGCTTGATCACTAGGTTTGAATCACACGAGTTGTATCTCAACACAAAAGACACCTTAAAACCACCATCTCTAGGCATTATCTCCAACACCCCATCCCCACGACAGGGATTCTCCATGGGGATCGAGAGTCCTGACCCCATTGTCATCCCTATATACATCCGTAAACCTTGTGTGTTAACCCATCACTCGATCCCCTATATTCGCACACTGAGCAATAAAGGATTGAATACTGCATAACATTAGCCACAATTAAAATTTGAAAAGTATAATATATATGCAACAGATTTTAAGTTTGATCGATTATCAGTAGATCGATCGACGAGCAGTACGTGGCTTCCTCAAATAGGGCAAAATAACGAGCTAGTAAATTAAGATCGAGTTGTATTCATCATATAAAAGAAGCCTAGTACATCAATATATAGTGGTTTAATTTCATAGGTACATAATACAAGCAAACTGACGAGGGAAAATGAACGAACCATTTGCTTCGATCGATCGCGAATACGACTGGCGGAGGAGGTCCTAGCGCACTTCATCCCTCTGTTAATTCATCAACGATCATCAACGAATGTACTTTGTATCGATGTTTCTATCATATGCATATACTCCATCCCTCCGTTAATTCATCAATAACGAATCAGGAACACCATTGTGAACAACATGGGGGTTGGCCGCACGTATGGGGGTCCACCGATCGATAGGGCGTAGTATCCTCCTAGAGGCCGTAAGGCGTACCTTTACCTTGTCAGGTGCACTGAAAGAGGACTTGTGATTGCCTCCAACATTAAGCAAGATGATGATCATACTCAACATAATGGAGAGCGTGATCACCATAGTCGTCCATCCCAAGCTACACCCTCTATGCATCGATCTCGCCATCGATTGGTCTCGCAGTCGAGAGCTTAATCGTTCAGTTGATAATGTATATTTGATTGTTCAGAATACATATAGGGTACGTTGTATATATAGTTATATAGGGAAAAAAACTTAAGAATTGATCGAGTTAAAGATCGAGGAAGGTCGTGATGACTTAGACGATTTCTCATGAACTTTCATGATTTTCATCCATTCAACATGTGCATATATATATATATAAAATTGATAAAATCGATATATTCAAAGTGTAGAAAAAGCTGGCAATGTATATTGGAGTTAACCAACTCGCAATGATAGTAAACACTTAATTATGCTAGACTTGTATTTTTAATTAAGGCTCCGTTTGACAAAGAAAAAATTTGGGGTGTTTACTAGAATATTCATATTTCCGCCTTTATTAGCATTTTGTCCATCAACCTATCCATATTAGCTAAATGTCCACCGTGTTACTGAAACCGGAGTTGCAGAAACCGGGGTTGCTGACTCCGACATTGCTGAAATCGGGGTTGCTGAAACCGGAGTTGCTGAAAATATGATTGCCCAATTTCAATACCAATTTCAGCAATTACAACAACCATTTCAACAAATTAAGAGATTTCAACAACAACAATTCCAGATCTGACAACAATCACAATAACACCGGATATACTCAAGGGGAGCAAAACATGAAATCATTGCAGGAGCTTGAAGCCTTTAATATATTCAAGGGGAACCTGCTTGCTGATATAAAGAGAAGTTTTAACCATATCATTAGCAAAGAAGATGAAATAGATGAACTCATTGCAAAAATTAGGGTTTTTGATTCAAAAATAATTGATCTTTAGATACAAGAGGGACTGCTGTTGGAAAGGTGGAATTGAGACATAGATGATCATCCCTTAGATTGTCGGAATCCAGAAGGAAAGAGAGCGCTCCGGCAGAACTCCCTTCTTCATCAGCATCTACCACCGCCTCCGCCTAATCACGCGCATGTAAAGCCCCGCTGGCAACTTGAACACCGCCAATACCAGTAGAGTTACAAGGCCGCAGGGACATGCCCCTGCGGCCGTGGCGTGCTCACAATCCATTGTTCTGACGCTGGCGGCCTCCGCGAACCTCGCGGCCACCGATGTCTTCGGCGGTGCTCGTCGGAGATGCCATTGGAGGCAGAGGACGGAGAATGCAAATTCAGCGGAAGACGGAGGGTGCAGATTGGGCAACAAAAAAGGACCCAAACTCCACCTTTGCCTTATCGGTGAAATCTTCCCATTGGAAAGACGGAATCGAAGCCGATTGCTCCCCGATCTGGTAACTTCATCATCTTTCTCCTCTTACTGCTATCATCCTCACTCCCCGAAGCATTCGGAATCCAGAAGGAGAGAGAGTGCTCTGGCGAGGCGAGGCGAGGCAAGCTCGAGGTCATCGGGGAGAATAAAGATCGATCGGCATGGATCCTACTTAGGCTTTCAAACCAGATGTGAGAACGGGAGAGATGAGGGTTGGAATAGAGGTGGACTTTTCACTAATTTAGAGGGAGCCAGTGGACAATTTCTTAATTTGATCCTAAAAAAAAGGCCTTCCCAGCAAATTTATTCATAAAATATTCCATCAGCTATCTTATTAGATCTTTTGATTTTGATATTATATAGTTGTAAATGAACTAAATATAAAATATTAGTTTAATTAGCTTTTGGAAAAAGACTATTTCAACAGCTACTCCCCGAAGCTTTTTAGAGCTTATAACTTTATATTCACAAGTTTTCATCAGCTACTTCAACCGCAAGGTTTACCAAACAACATACTAGCTTATTAACACATATTTAACACAAATAATTCATCAGCTTCAACTACCACATCAGCTTCAGCTAGTGCATCAGCTAATATTTTGTTAAACGGAGCCTAAGTCTTAATTTGTATCAAAGTGTAGTAGAGGGCAAACTCTTGTCAGACCACGAAACCATAAAAGCTCAACATTAAAACCAGAATGGATTCTAAATTTCCAAGTTAAAATCAATTTTGGGGTAGGATTCACAAATATCCCATCAACTTTGGGGTAGCTAATTGTGATGTAGCAAGACAAATTAGGGGCAAAAGTATAATTTGACATGATTGAACAGCAATGGTAAACGATCGATCGAGGATTGGAGGGTGGATGTGACTTTTATGACGTAATATATATTTAACGGGTGGTTTCGTTAAAAAAACATGTATTTAAGAGGTGATTTTAACCAATTTTGCCTATATTAAATTTTATTTCCAAATAATTTCACATAATTTTTTTTACCAAAAAAGTAAATATGTATCATTACCATATCGTATCCTCTTATATATCTTAGTTGTGCAGTAGCAAGACAAGTAACTCATATGTGCTCGATCCTCGTAGAGTTTGGTAGATAAAACCACACTCAAATTATTATTATTATTATTATTATTATTATTAGAGATAATATAAAGATTAGAAAAAATGATAAAAAAAAAAATATGAACTATCAACTATGAACCAATATTAAAACAAACTTTAAAAATTACCAAAAATAATACTCGTATGGACTATTTCACTTTAAACCAATTTCGATACGAAAAAAAAAATTCTCATTGATTTTTTGGTCAATTTTTCGACGTTTCGACTAAATGTTTAAAAATTTAATGACATGCCACCATATTATTTAATGCGTAAATATAATATTTGAAAATAAAAACTAATTATCAATACAAAATAAATTCTAAGGTTAATTTACTCATCTAATTTGCACTCAAATTTGTTTTTTTTTACAAAAAAATAACAATATATGTGATGTAAGTAACGTTATTAAATGTTTAAATGTTCAATTGCCATACCGAAAGTTTGGCCAAAAAATTGACCAGAATTTTTTTAGTATCAAAATTGGTTCAATATTGTGAAATAATTTATATTATGTTTTTAAAATTCATACTATTAATATTGGTTTATGGTTAATAGTTCGTATTATTTTTTATCATTTTAAAGATAAAAAATTCAAAACTATTCTAATAATGATCCTCACAAATCTCAATATCTATACTACTTTATTCTAACCCGTCTTAATTAATACTCATCTGTCCTTGTAAATCGTCATTGTTAAAGCTTTCCTACCTAAAAGGTAATTCTAATCTGTGAATATATATACACACATAACAAACAAAAGTCATTTTTTTTTTGGTCGACACAAACAAAAGTCATATCAGAGGGTAAAGGGGGGTACGAGCTATATGAATACAAACAATTTTAATTCATTCATGTCGAATGGATGAACTTACAAACAAGATGTTGAATTTCGAAAAGAGAAGAAAACTAACTTCTTAAGAAAAAATTTGCGTGGCAGGCCATTTTTTTAATCAAATTGGAAAACTGTCCACCAATTTATTTTATTGGTAAACTGTCCATCTACCAGCCCTTAATTTTATAACTGCCCCTTATTTTCTTCAAAGAAATCTCAGATCTCTTCCTTCCTCCAGCCCCCCTCTCCTCTCCTCCCTTTTCCTCGATTCTTTGAGACTGAACAATTGAAACGGAGAGAGGATTCTAGATCGCGAGGGAGGAGTCTAGAGCAATCGATTCCGATTGCAATCCCATCGTCACAACCGCCTATCCCACCGCCACAACCGCCTTCATCTCTTCCCGTCGATCTGTTCCAATTGCAATCTAGATCTCGAAGGCGGCAGAGCAATCGAGACGAAGAAGATGAAGTCGAAGGAGAGAGGACGTCTCTTATCACGCGGCGCCGCAAGAGCCACCGCGCGCGCCCGGAGGTCCTGGTTGCGAGATCGGGGAGTTTGAGGCCGTTGGAGACACTCTCTGCTCTGCGAGGGCTCCGATCAGGCCAGCGCCGACGAGTCCAGGGCGGCGGAGCGGGGGTGGCGTGGGGGAACACTGGATAAAGCGAAACACTTCCGTTTCCGCCGGCGCGTCGACCTCGGCGGCGTGCAAATACTCCGATCGGAGCCTTTTGCTTGGTGTCGTGTGCGCCGCTTGCGAGGGAGTATCTCTCTCTAATCTCTTGAGATTCAATATTTCAGCTTATTTTAGAAACGATATTGATTTTAGCCGAAGTTCTAGGATTAGAAAAGACTGAAATGGTATTGATTCAATATTTCAGCTTATTTTAGAAATGGTAGTACTGTATCCCATCCTTTTCCAAGGGATACCTAATTAGTTTATGCAATAATAACCGGGCTTGTCCCTCCTTAGAACAAAAAAAAAAAGGCTGAAATGGTACTGATTTTAGCTTATATTTAGAAATGGTGGATTATTTAAGGATTTAATAATGCTGTATTTAGTTGTGGATTTTAGTTAATTTTGGGGTTTGTCAATAGCTATTTGTGTATTTTGATTTCACGAAGTTGTGAGGTTTTTTATTCTTCTTTCAGATACAGGTATAGGTAGTCCGTATTGCTGAAATGTTGAAATGATTTTTTTTCACGTCAGTAAAAAATAGCATTTCAGCATTTTCGCATTTTTTTATATCTTATACACAAGCATATATTTCAGCATTTCATCATTTTCGCAATTTTTGGAATTTTTTTAGCATTTCAGCATTTTTTGAAAAAAAAAACTCCGGTTTCAACAACATCGGTGTCGAAGTGGTGACGCGGAAAAAAAAGAAAAAAAATAACTCCAGTTTCAGCAACTTCGGTTTAAAAAAAGCAACTTCGGTTTCAGCAACTCCGGTTTCAGCAACACGGTGGACATTTAGCTAATATGAATAGGTTGGTGGATAAAATGCGAATAAATGCGGCAAATATGGATATTCTAGTAACACGGTTTCAACATGAATTTTGATGTTCCTTTCTTTAAATCTCCTTTAAAAGCCTCTTAGCTCAATGGTAGAGCAATGTGCTTATACGCAAATACGTGGGTTCGAATCCTGCATAGGCTAAATTTTATATCCCGCAACACGGTTTCAGCAACTCCGATTTCAGCAAACCCGGTGCCGAAGTGGTGACGCGAAAAAAAAAAGAAAAAAAAGCAACTCCGGTTTCAGCAACACGGTTTCAGCAACTCCGATGTCGAAGCGCTGACGCGAAAAAATAAAAAACTAATTTCAGCAATTGCAACAACAATTTAAGCAACTCCGGTTTCAGTAACCCTGGTTTCAGCAACTCCGATTTCAGCAACTTAGGTTTCAGCAACGCGCGAAAAAAAAAAAAAACTAATTTCAACAATTTCAGCAACTTCGGTTTCAGCAACTTTGGTTTCAGCAACTTCGGTTTCAGCAACGCGCGGAAAAAAAAAACGATGAAATAGGATTTGCTGAAACCAAATGTGCTGAAACAGGAGGGGGGCACAGGGGGCGCGCGTGGGGGGGCAAAGGGGGAAAGGGGGCAAGGGAAGGAAGGTGGACATTTTGCCAATTTGGGGGGAAGGGTGGACATTTTCCTAATAAAGACCCTAATTATGGCTTATAGCACAATTCCCCCACTTCTTAATTCATTAATTAATCTAATAACCTTAATTGTGACTATAATTAAATCTAAAGAAACGTAACTAATGAATCTTAATTAGAAATAAAACTAGTACTTATCCGGTTCACACCTCCTGTATATTTATGTCCATTAATTACTAACCCCATAGTAATGGGATAAACTTATAACTATATAGGAGTTTCGGATCCGATAATGGTGTATAAGCTCATAGTAGAGAGCAGTGGCGGAGCCAGGAAAATTCTGAAGGGGGCACAATTTCCATGTGATATAGTTTTGGATTAAATTGGCATAAAAATTATATATAATACGATAATAAACTATATTATTTTAAGATAAAATGTCATCGGTTTATGATAATGCGCTATCATTTTTTTCGCACCTAAAAAAATAAATATAAATATATAAATGAAATATCTGAAACAAAAAAATTTAACTAAATAAGTATAAGAAACGCAATATAAAAACATTAAGTGAAGTTTATGGTTGTTATATGAGCTGAATAGCTAGAGCTTGGCTCGAGTTTTGCTCAATAAAAGCTCGACTTGAGCATCATTTACAAAATGAGCTTTTTATGAACACATTTTTATGCTCGATTCAAAACTCGGCTCAGGTCGATTGAAACTCAAATAGCACGAATTTTGTGAAATTTACAAATTTTCTTTGAAGTTACTATGTCATGAGCAAGTAAGGTTAATAATACTTGGAAAAAACTCAGCTCAAGCTCGTTCATTTACTAAACAAGCCGAGTATGAGCTCAAGTTCAAATATAGGTTCGACTCGAGCTCGACTCGTTTCTAAACGAGTTAAATATAATCAAGCAATACTAGACTTGTATGGCTCGAATAACACCCCTAGTCAATATATAACTTGTTGCACTCATAACATATAATAATGCATAACCAGATATAAAATTTTTAAACATGTGTAACTTCTTATCTAATTGTCGAACTGATTAGTATAACCTCTCATTTCGAAGCTCTCGAGATGAATTCATAATATGTGAATGTTAATTTAAGTAAAATATAAAATCATTATGGTCTATTGAAACAAAATTAAAGTGAATAATATACCTTTAATTTTTAAACATTCATAACTTTTTACTCAGATGTCGGATTAGGGCGTATTATATATCAAAACGAAGCTATCGACGAGGAGAATACACCTAGGTAGTTCGTCGTATGAGAGGAGAGCACGTGACCCCCTAGGAAACCCCCTAGCTCCGCCCCTGGTAGAGAGTGAATGGGGTGAGGAGAGAAGAGGGGAGAGACCGTCAATGTTTGAGGCATTGTGGGCAGAGCACGAAGGGAGTGAGGATGTGGTGCGAAATGGCTGGATGAGTCCAAGCAGTACGACAAGGGAGATGGGGGTTATGGGAAAGATAACGAGATGCATGAGGGACCTAAAGGAGTGGAATAGGGTGACCTTCGGTACTGTTCTTAAGAAACTAAAAAGGGTAAGGGAGCAGCTGAGAGAGATTCACAAACTGGGCATGTCGGGGGGGCTGGTAGAAAAGTGGAGGGAGTTAGAGAGGGAGGATGAAAGGCTGATGGAGGAGGAAGAGCTCTTATGGTTTCAGAGAGCGAAAGCAAATGAGTTTAAGTGGGGAGATAGAAACTCTAAGTTCTTCCATATGAAGGCTAATGGGAGAAAGAGGAGAAATGCGCTTGTTCGGCTTATGGATGATGAGGACATGGAATGGAGAAGTCGTGAAGGGATTGTGGGAGTGGGGGTGAATTACTTTGAAAACTTGTTTAAGTCAAATCTGAGTGCTCTTCCTAAGTCGGCTTCTCAAGGATTCTCGCATTAGCTCTCAAAGGAAAACAACCTAGAGCTTCTGTGTCCGTTTTCTAGTGAGAGGTAAAATCTGCCCTTTTCTCCATGCATCCCATAAAATCTCTAGGGCCTGATGGTATGTCAGCATGTTCTACCAACGATATTGCTATATCGTGGGGCATGAGGTCACAAAATTTGTTCTATATATTATGTATGGTGCCCCTTTTCCAGATGGTCTTAATCACACATACATAGCTTTGATTCCGAAGGTCTCGACTCCTTTTCGGATGAAGAATCTTCATTCGATAAATCTATGTAATGTGCTGTTTAAGATCATCTCTAAGATGCTAACAAACCGTCTTAAAGTGTTTCTCAGCAAGATCATCTTTCCGAGTCAGAGTGCGCTCGTTCCTGGGAGACTCATAATAAACAATGTTTTGTCTGCTTCTGAGATCTTCCACTACATGAAGAATCGGAGAAAAGGAAAGAAGGGCTACATGACGCTTAAGTTTAACATGGTGAAGGCGTACGAAAGGGTTTAATGGAGTTTCCTTGACCACTGCATGGAGAAGATGGGCTTTCATCAAGATTGGCGGAGGATGGTGATGCCATATGTGACTTTGGTGACGTTTGCGACTCTAGTTGGGGGCTCCCCGTCGCAGATTTTTGTGCCGGAGAGGGGGCTACAATAAGGTGATCCTCTTTCACCCTATCTCTTCCTGTTATGTGCTGAGGCTTTTTCAGGACTTATTAGGAAGAGTGAGGATGAGGGGAAATGGCAGGGTATTAAAATTGCTTCGTCGGCTCCGATTGTTTCTCATTTATTCTTTGCGGATGATAGTATTCTATTTGCGAAGGCAAACTATATATCAACAGGGCTCAGAAATTATGAACATGCTCCGTGTCTATGGAGAAAAGTCAGGCCAATAGGTTAACTTCATGAAGTCAAAGCTATCTTTTAGCAAGAACGTGAGTGCAGAGGTCCGTGAGGAGATTTAGGGACTGGTGGGGGTGGTAGAGGTTGAGAAGCATGAGAAATATTTGGGACTTCCCACGATGATTAGCCGATCCAAAAAAGTTATTTTTGGTGGAGTGAGAGATAGGATATGGAAGAAGTTAAAGGGGTGGAAGGAAAGGACCCTATCAAGAGCCGAAAAGGAGGTATTACTCAAGTCCGTTGTGCAGGTGATACCAATGTACACTATGTCTTGTTTCCTACCGCCGAGTTACATGTGTCACAAGATTGAGAAGATGATGTGTGACTTTTGGTGGGGAGACGGGGAGGGCGGTAAGAAAATGCATTGGTTATCATGGAAGAGGATGTATCATTCGAAGGAGAAAGGGGGGATGGATTTCCGAGATATGGAAATGTTCAATCGTGCATTGTTGGCCGATGAGGTGGAGGATTATTGTTAGGAGGAGGAGGTCTAGTTTAAAACAAATATAGAATATAGATGCAAACCGAATCCTAGCCTAGGAAAATAATTACAAGACTTTCTCCCGCTGTAGTAGAAGGGTAGTCAGGATCGATCCACGAGGAAGCATGTCAGCGGGGTCCTAGATAGTCTCATAAAGCTCACATCTTTGTCGACCATAAGCCTCGATCTCGAGTTGTGGACTCGACGTTGACCTGGGCTGTCGATTTCTTCTGCAACAGAAAACCTGCAGAGACACAAACAAGTAGTCGATATCGATGTCAACAACAAACGTCGACCTGGCTCAGAAGACTGCCAATCGACACAGGGTAGTCGATATCGAGTAAGGCACTCGAAATCGACCTCAGACAGATGTAGAAAGATGGATGTCGACACAGAAAACCATCGACGTAGGCAAAGTGGTCGATATCGACCTAGTTGGTCGAAATTAAGTGATCCTGCAGTAATGTTAGTTGTCGGCGAAGAAGGCCGAAGACAAATAGGATGAAGGAGAATGATGAACAGAAAAAAGAATAGATTTTTATGTTTCAAATATATAATAAAAGGGTAACTCCTAAGGCTACGGTTTACCACAACATTAATCAATGCATGCAATAAGACAAATAAGACGGACAATTGCGCTCTCTCACCCGAGGGACAAGCTTTCATTGTACACTAACGATTAAGAATACTCTTGCAAATAAACCTAATTGTCTCTACTAATTTTATGTTTATAACTCAAGGTGTTAGCATGAATCCTTTTTCTTGCGATAAGGACTAAACATAGAATTGTAGGAGATGATATAGACACAACGATATCAACATCAAGTACTTACCTCAAACATGCATGGCTAACGTCGGGCTCACCCCGACCCTAGAAGCTTTGGGGAACTACTCGCTCATCATCGCAATAGACACCATTGATTGAAAGGAAAGAACTTGCATTAAAACTTCAAAGCTTCGAAACTTTACAATCCAACGTCGGTTTTCGCAAACGTCAAACCCTAAAGCTTCTCTCTACTCTAACTCTATTGTGAGATATGATCTCTATGATTCAATGAATAAAAACCAGCCCCCTAGAGCTTTATTTATAGCTACTGAAAGTAAATCTAATCTTCTATCTAAAATCTATCCTTAGCAAGTAGGATAAATCTTTATTGTAGTA
The DNA here is from genome assembly GCA_963922045.1 of Persicaria maculosa. Lineage (NCBI taxonomy): Eukaryota > Viridiplantae > Streptophyta > Magnoliopsida > Caryophyllales > Polygonaceae > Persicaria > Persicaria maculosa. The sequence goes on along the minus strand of OY998257.1, from coordinate 15,928,150 downwards.
AATATCTAAAATAACTAATAAACATCTTAGGGTAAAAAGGAAATAACCCTAAGACATATTCTATCTAATTAAGAAGATAAACCGTGGCCATGTTGATAGATCTTGCAATATGCGCCTCGAAAAGCGCGTCCATCCCGCGTCAATTTCCAGTCGATGTCGAGGTCTTCGTTTTGGCTCGATAGATTTCATCTCACTCGATATCTAGGGCAAAGTCGATATCGACATCTTCACTCTATATCGAGTAGTCTCCAGTTTGGTCTTTGTGGTCTATCTCGACGCTCAAAGTCTATGTCGAGGTCTTCCGTCGATATCGACCAATCCTGTCGATTTCGACCTCTCTTCAGCTTCACTTGACTTCTTCGTTTTGACTCTGATTCTGCTCCAATTCCTACATATTTAGAACAAAACTTGTGCAGACTCTATTTCTTGCACGTTAGCTCATTCTACACAAATTTACATTATTTTTAACCTTTACTTTAGGAATCGAATGGAATATGAAGTAAAAACTTGCAAAAAAAGGCTACAAATATGTACATCAATTATGACGCATCCGGATACCTAGGATTCTTAAAACAAGGTACTTCCCTCACTCGTCTTTCCTTGAGGCTAGTGTGGGGAGCAATCTGAGCTACGTGTGGCGAAGCCTGACGATTGTGAGGGGGGTCTTGGAGAAGGGAGTCTATTGGATGGTCGAAAATGGAACAAACTTGTATGCATGGGGAGATAGATGGATTCCAAGACCCAACTCTTTTAGACCAGTGGCAAATCCGAGTGGACGAGGTTAGTTTACTAGGATCATTGACTTTATTGACCGGAGGGAAGGAGGACGAGGCTGCAATCCGGGAAGCCTTTGTGCAGTGTGATGTGGAGATTATTCTAAACATTCACTTGGTCGATTCGCTCTCGGAGGATTCACTGGCTTGGTTTTATACACAAGATGGTAACTTCACCATGCAATCAGCCTACTACCTACAAGTGGAGGAGCATCGTCGTCTTGACAATGGGGGTGAATCCTCTAATGGGGACAAGGGCGTGGATCTTTGGAGGAAGATCTGGAAAATCTGATTGGTTCCTAGAATTCGTAACTTCGTATGGAGAGTATGCAAGGGCATTCTTCCTTGTCGTGGTGCTTTGTCGAATAGGGGAGTCCCGCTGTTGCCATGGTGCGAGGTGTGTGGGAAGGAAGAAACCATATGGCATGCTATGGGATTGCTCAAGTGCTCGTGATATATGGAAGCTTCTTCCGAAGCTCAAACAGAAGGGGAAACGTGCTACTGACTTTAAAGAATGGGTTGATATTATGCTTCATGAAAAGGGGTGGGATTTAGCCTGCTTATGGGCATATGTTGCGGTTGGGGTCTAGCATGCGAGGAATAAGCAATGCTTTGAAGGGGTGTTGACCACTGCGGTGCACATTATTGACAACGTCGTGGACATAATGGAGTAGCACAGGGGAGACGATGGGCATGCACAACAGCGGGTTCAAGTCTCGGATAGTGGCAGGTTGTATGCTCGTCGGTTTCTTCCGGAGGACGGTTTCGTAAAGCTTAACTGCGATGCGTCTTCAAAGGCAATCAAGGGATGCGAGGTGGGTGTGATTGCTCGGGATGATCATGGTGCGGTCAGCTGGGCTTTGGCGGAGGGAATCCAGGCTGGAACAGAACTGTTAACGGCAGAGCTTGAAGCCATTGCGAGAGCTTTACAATTGGCAAGGGAGAAGGGGATTGATTCGGTTATCATTGAAACCGATTATGCTCAAGCAGTTCATATTGTGCAGGGTCGTGGGTCATTCAGGGGAGTGGTTGGAAGGCTCGGTCACAAGGTGGGATGCCTGGCTCGACTTTTCCGATGTTGTAGATGGAGTTGGGTAAGAAGAGAGGGTAATCAAGTGGCTCACTTCCTCACTCAACTACACCTAGAGGACCCAACTGATTTTAATTCTGAATTTGATTTTCCATCTAGCTTGTTTGACATTATCTTTGCCGATTTGGAAGTTCAATAAGAGCATCTTTTCATTAAAAAAAACATTGGGATGTGTTGAACAACCTCGGTGGGTTTGTAGGTTGTTCGTGTGTCCCGTAAACAAGTTTTACCCACAAATCCTCTAACCTCCCAACTACATATATATACGACGATTCCACTTATTTAACATTTAATCAATTTCGATTAAAAACTAATTAAAATTTGAATCATCTTCAACATAAGACTACCTTCGGAACCGGTTCAGTACAAGCATTACAACTACAAGGGCGAAAGTGTTATAAAAAAATATTGTCCAACCAGTGGCGGAGCCTCAAGCTCAACAATGAAGGGACCGAATATTACTAAAAGGAAAAAAAATTGTACAGGGTTTAGAACCCGGGCAACCTAAGAGGGTCAACCTCACGCCTGATCAACTAAACGGATCAATTGAATCTACCATTTAGGAATTTACATTAACTTTATTTGAATCACTCTACCTAACCACTAATTAGATCAATTTAAATTCTACCTATTGGGATAAAACTTTCACCTTTTTTTACTATAATTGAGATTTGAGGGAGATTAGGATTGAAGAATACAAAGTGAATGAGGGGTCATCTCATTAATTCTTGAAAATTAACTTCCCGTAAAAAAAAAATTTGTGGGGCCAACGCCACCTCTGGCCACCAAAAGGCTCGGCCACTGTGTCCAACCTAGCTCACTTAATAGTGGTACGGTTTGATTTCACAGGAACAATTAATTCTACATTTATAGCGTGCTTCAATCGCGAATACGGTTGTGATACGGTGGAGGAGAACCTAGCTCACTCAATAGTGGCAGCGATAATGGTGGCAGAAATCGGATCGTCGATGAACAGTTGCATCGATCTTTCGATCGTGGATATATTCCAACCGATCCGTTAAATCGATCATGATCAATGGCATGTTAACATCTATTAAACCTCATACTTCATTTATTGATTAATAAGATCGACGTCACTTCAATTGCCAGCTTGGCTAAGTATGGAAATACCTGGAAATTAATATTGTGTATTTTGGAATTAAGCAACTCACAAAGTCACAATGGGCCAATGACAGTAACATGACTGTCGATCGTAATTAGCTAGACTTGTATTTTTTAAGTCTTAATTTGTATCAACGTACGTATATTATGTGTAATATGTAGGTATATATATATTGAAAAGGGGAATCTTGTTAGCCTAGCATATAAGTTAAAATGAATTATACGTACCCTAAAATCAATTGACAATGATTAGAGTAGTTTATTCCTTTACATTTAAGTCTCTTAATGTAAGGGAATAAGCTATAGATCGACAGTGTTAAAGGTTTGATCGCTTCAATAAATATGGTGTTAGAAAATGGTGGTCAGCTTTTCTACTAAAGTCCATTGGGGGTCGTGTGCACAGGCGCTTGTGCACTAGTAGCCTAGCACATAAGTCGAGTGGAGTTCCATTCTAAAATCAATTGGCAATAAGAGGAGACGTGTTCTTTCATATTTTCAATATCGGACTCTTTGGTTTCTTAACATCTCTCATCATTTTCATACATACGTACATACATAAACAAATTAAGAGAAAAGTCATATTAGATGGTAAAAGGGGTACGAGCTATATATGAATACAAACAATTTTTATTCATGTTGAATGAGTGAACTTACAAACGGGACAACCTTCATAGCCAGTTTATAAGTACATTATAAGCATTACTAGGCGAAAAATTGCATCATAAAAAATGATTTCATCAGGGACAAAGTGTTGTAAATCATCCAAATATTGTGCTTGTTTTAGAGCTCACTCAACTTTTTCCTCCAATTAGAGATATCGTCCTCATTTCTCAATGACTCTGATGCCTCTATGATTCTTCTAGGCATCCCATTGCATTTTCGGATGATCTCATCAGTAATGAGTTTAGTCTCCAGGGAGAGATCACTTAGTCGGCTGCAACTTCAGCGTCTCCATGAACAACGGGCTTGTAGAGCATTCTATGACAAACCTTTATGGAATGAGAATTGACAAATTGTGACAATTGACAAATTTGTTTTCTGCAAAGACTTCTTACACATCGAGGGCCTTGACACACTAAGAAGTTGTTGGAAATAGGTTAATGATAAAGAAGGTGGTAAGACGCAAAAACAATCCATGCAAGACAAATTTACACTAGTAAACTTAAGAATTAGAAGGGCAAATTGTAGAGATTTTGCCTCTTTGTATAATTCCTAAGTTTTATGTGACATTATATGTATGTTGTATATTGGGAGGTTATGATGTGTGTATGTGGGCTCGGTTTTATATTAAAACCAATTGGGCCGCATACGGCCCAATTCAGATGGCAATCCCTTGACCCATCTATACTTGCATCCGGTAGCCTGTGTGATTGATCTACACTTTCCTCTCCGCTTTAGGGTGTGTTTGGATTCCCAATGCATTATACGTATAAACATAAGTGTTTGACTAAAAGAATTATAAGGTATTTAAAATAACGTAATTCTAAACTAAAATACCTTATAAATTGTGAAAATTAAATATTAAGTTTATAAGGTAATTACAAACTTATCACAATATTGAGTATTTGATTTATACGATCTATGTAATATTTTATTTTAAATTCATATTATTTGAAATACATAAAAAATTTAGTTAAACAAATACTTTCAGGACTCGTTTGTTTATATAAAAGGGGAATGAAAAGGAAAGATATTTTAAATTTTACATATAAAATGTACATGATCATCATTTTTTGTGAGTTTAGAGAAGATGATGGTAGAAATGATTAGACCATCCTAGAGGTAACAGATACCCTCCTTAAAATTAGGGAATAGAATGTAGGATCGAAAAGATAACAAATTTTGTGTGAAAAATGGGAAAAGAAGGAGAATGATTAAAATAGTGATCAATAAATCTTAAATTAAATATAGACTATATTCATAAGGATAATCATCACTTTTCTCTACACAAAAACAAACGGGGGGTCAAAGTGTTTATACTTATAAGCATAAAACACTTTGGAATCCAAACACACCCTTTGTCTCATTTGGCAATTTATAGGGTTTTTCGACTCTTTGTGAAATGTCTTGACAAATCTACAAGACAAGCTCCCGATCAATCCAAAACACTTCAAAAACTTGAGATTTCAAGATGAAATCATATAATTTCGTTGGTGCAACTATCACTGGGTACTCGTCTACGCCCTTGTTGGATCTCATCTGGTTATCTCCTACACAAACTGATCTATAGTTTCTCTTTGCCCCTCTTGTTCTAACCTTGTGTTGTTAGAGCATTCCCAACAGATGCTCTATTTTGGAGAAAATTGGATAATTGGGGAATATTGGGCTTAAATTTGGCCCAACAGTTTCCCCAATCCAATCTCTAAAATAGAGATCTGGCAAGGAAATACAAGGGCTTTCCCCATATTTGCAACAACCCCAAATTTATTTGGCGGCTCTGTATTTCTACTTTTCCCACGTTCTGTAGAAAAAAACTGCAATATTTCACACCAGAGGTCTGATTTTGGTGTCCTCGCTTCACCTCCGGCCGAAGTTTTGGTGAGTTCAGGTCTGATTTTGGAGGAAAGAGTTGTTTGCTTCTGGATTTGGATTCGCATTACCTTTTCTCGATCTTAACGACGCTCGTTCAGGTTAGATTTCTACGAACTCTGCGCAATTTCCATTCCACTTGCTTGATTGTTTTGATTCAGTTTCCACTGTTCTCGAATTCAGCTTTCTCAATTGCGATCTCCTGCTTCGATTGTGCGTTTCTCAGTTGCTAAATTTGACCATCGATCTGGCGAGCTTCGGTAGTTTCTGTGTTTGGTGGGACTGATATTTCGGGATGCGTTAGTTGAAGCTTATGTAGGGAGAGATCTGAGGTTTTGTTGTTTGTGGCGGGGTGGTTGGGAACGATTTCTCGCCGGGCCCGTGCAGATCGCTTAGCTTTGAAGTTCTCCTTTCGTCCACTGAGTTGATTTATTGATCGCTTCCTGTCTTGTGATGTTGTTTTGAATTGTGTTGTTTTGAGAGCTTACATTCTGAGCCATGGCAGTAGGCTAAGTGAATTTTAGCATCACATAGATCATCATGGAATACATAAAGAGAATCCTCTACTAAGCAAACATGAATTTTAGCTCATGAAGATTTTTTTTCCTCGCAAAAGTTACCTTCGGATAAATAAACAACATATCAAACACATTGGATATTTTCTATTAGTTCAAACAACATAGTTAGTCTTGATTTTGAATACATTTCATAAAAAGAGATTCTATAGAAAAATATTATGTCATATATAAAACAGAAGATAAAATTGATTTACATTTTTGTTTTGAGGAAATGCAAAACCAAGTCATTAAACTTTATCAACAAAGTTTATTCAAGTAGTAGTTATCAACCATTTTAAAGATAGGTGCAAACATCAAGTGACACTTTAGGTCCTTAGGACATGTGGGCACTAATCATTTTGTAAAAGGATATAAAAGCCAAGTGAAAATACACCCTTTTATATTTGTAATTTGCATTGAATAACATCAAAATTAATGGGAAAAGCAGAACATATATTACCTTTTATTGCAGAAGCCTTGGTAACAGCCACAGACTCTTCCTGTGCATCCTGTATCCACAAATTTTGACATCATGCGAGACTAAATATTTAAGCTAAATATTTATGAAGAAAAGGTAAACTAAATATTTAGGAATGCATGAACAAGAGCATAGATGTCAGTAGGCTAAGTGAATTTTAACCGATTAAACAAGTCAGTAGGCTAAGTGCATTTTAGATTTGAAAATTAGACATTACAAGCAATTAAGCATGGGATTGCAACAGTGACCGATTTTCAGCTCAATATGTTGGGCTCTATCTTGTCATTACTTGCTGTTGTTACTATCTGTGTTGCTCAAATTGTATCCTCCAGTTTGTCATAATCTTCATTCTTGTATCTATCTATTATCTTTTATGTGATTTGTGATACATCTTAATTTAAATGCTGCTATGGAAACAGAAGAACTCACAAGAACATATATTAAATGCTGCTATGTGATTTGTGATACATCTTAATTGTATCCTCCAGTTTGTCATAATCTTCATTCCTTTAATCTTTACATTTCAGGCCTTCATAGTCTTGTCCTGCTCGATATCTGTCTCTGTAAACTTCAGCACATTCCTTGTAATAGGAAAAACATCAGCTGTCACTTATCAGGTCCTTGGACATTTGAAGACATGCCTAGTTTTGGCCTTTGGTTATCTATTTTTTAAAAAGAATCGATTCAATACATTTCTTATGTACACATAAGTGCTATATTGAATTTGAATCAGATTTCGGATCAATCTATATTGATTGACTGGCTAAGTGAATTTTATAATTCAAAATGTCAACAGAGAAAAAGAGCATAGCTTGTTAGAGTATCAGTGACTGAATTTTATATTCCATAGCATTAGATAAGGAAATAATTTGCAAAATTTTGTTGCAAGGCTGGATGTTTTTGTGTCTGTGTATGATTGCTACATGGAATCTTATTCTTAGGCCTGACCATTTTGTGCAAGATCTCCAAAATTTGTTTCTTTTGTTTGTTGTTGGTACTAGGGGAAATCTAGTAACATTGGTCCTCGTACCACCAGCAACCTAAGAAGTTTTAGTTGGGGGTTGATAGTGGTAGATCCTGGGGCAGCATGGTTAGGAGAAAAGGAACAGAGGTACATGTTTGTCTATGACACTGCAGTAGCCCTGTAGCTCTGGTCCATCTGTCAAAATACACTGCAGTAGCCATGTAGCTCTGGTCCATGTGTCAAAATACACTGTAGTAGCCCTGTAGCTCTGGTCCATTTGTCAAAATACACTGCAGTAGCCATGTTTGATAGTGGTACATGTTTGACCAGTGTCTCTGGATGTTTGAACATGTAGCAGAGTTTTGCAAGGACTTGAATTATTCACAATGCTATTAGTTATTGCTTGGATGAAAGAGAGACTGTCATTGCGAGGATTTCCTAGTCTACTTTGTAAGCTGGGTTTTACTGTGTACTTGTCCTTATTCCCATGCCACACTGAATTAAAAAATTACTGCTTGTAAAGGCTTTGCTATAGTATTGAGAACTGCATGAGCACTGATTTACAACATGTCATCTGATTTCTTTCTTTATTTTGATTCCATGGCATGTATCGTACACTTGTTGCAATACTCATCTCTCTCATATTGTTGTACCCTACAGATGAATTTCATCGATCTCCTTAACAATGGATCGCCCCTTGATGATCTTAATGAACCACCTATAACATATGACTCCGAAGTCAGTCAGTATCCTTCCAATTGTTCTAATTTGGAAGGGACACATAATACTGAAGCTCACACTGAGGATCAAGAGACTGAATGTCCACCTAGCAGCAGCAAGTCACAAAAACACGCTCAAAGATCAAACAATTTTTCCCGCCAAGAAGATGAGCTACTCATATCTGCATGGCTGAATACAAGCTTGGATCCAATCAAAGGATCAGATCAAAAGAAGAACCAATTCTGGAAAAGAATTACCAAATACTTTCAAGATAATCAGAGTTGGACTGAAGAGCGAACTGAAAAATCACTAACAAATCGCTGGTCAAAGATAAGCTTCAGTGTGGGTAAGTTTAGCGGACATTATGCTGCAGTTGAACACTTACGGAAAAGTGGACACACGGAGGCAGATAAGGTACCCAATTATCTTAGAGCTTCCTTCCTTCTTTCTTGTTACTTTTGTTACTTGTGTCGAAAATTCAGCAGGTTTGTATATTGACCAAAAATCAAACTTTTTAATTTAAAAATACAGGAGGTTGAAATGTGTACTGTAATAGGCTGAAATGAAGGATACTCCAAACCAGAAATACAGTAGGCTGAAATGTGTACTACAGTAGGCTAAAACTTTTTAATTTACTCAAACTTTTCAGCATACTCCAAACCAGAAATGTGTACTGCAGTTTTTATTTTTCAGTGAAGGATTATTTTTCAGCCAAAAATACAGTAGGATGAAAGGAAGGATTATTTTTCAGTTGCAAGCATATGAATGTCTAGTTGCATCTTAAGATCGGTTGAGGATTATGTGAAGTCTGGTTTTTTATTTGGTGTGGCAGATACAAGATGCGAAAACGTTGTACAAAGAGAAGGAAGGTCATTCATTTGTTTTAGATCATTGCTGGACTCTCTTGAGGTTTCAACAAAAATGGATGGGTGAACAAAAAAAATTTGAAGCAAGTAGAAGCGCCAAGGCATGTGCTACTAAAAATCAATTTTCAATTAACTTGGAAGATGATGATCATTCAAATGCTCCTGAACCTGCACCCTTGAAGAGGCCTATGGGGAGAAAGGCTGCAAAAGAAGGGAACAAAAAACCAAGATCCAATGGCCAAGGGGATGACAATGAGAAGGCATCTCCAAAAATCCAGTCTGAGTTGGAAGAGTTTCGGGCAAGGAGACTAGAAACTGATCGCATGAAGGCTGACCAACTAAAGTTGCTCATTAATATCGAGCAAAAGCAGGTTGCTCTTAAAGAAAAGGAAATTGAAATTCAAGCTTGAAGTGAGGAGACTAAAATAATGTCTATGGATACTAGTTTGATGCAACCTCTTCAAGCAGAATATATACTCAGCCTCCAAAGAGAGATTTTAGCAAAAAGAGCCAGCGTCAACGGAAATCAGCATTCTACATGATTGCACTTGATTTCCTCCATGAATAGTTTCGACTTTAGGTACATCTAATGGTTTTTAATTTGGCTACATGTTAGGGTGTCGATTGTAGGTACATCTTTTGGTTTTTACACTTGAATTCCTTTTATTTTTTTTATGATTACACTTGATTATGTGTTTGAATTCTTGCAATTGATTTTTCATGTTTTAAGACTTGATTTCACTTGATTCTGCAGCAGTGATTTATTGGTTTATTCAGTGGATGATAAATCCTATACAGTCAAACTGTGGTCTTCCTTGGCTCATGTATTATATGGTACTATCTAAATCTGATTATGCAGGTGGGAAATGAGGATGATAATCCTTGAATTTTGTGTTAAAACAGGGAAAGAAGGACAAAAAAGTTACCTGCCTGTCCTCGTACCGTGTCAATGTCAAAATGGAATGAAATGATATATAAACTTCTTCCTTACTATACTTCACCCTTAAATAAATACATAAATAAAACACAGTGCACTTGATATATAAACTTCAGTAAGCATAAAGACTATGAAATGATAGTCATATATGTAGAGTCAACTTGAACATACTACACGTGTAGGAATAAACTAAAAGAAATAATTTTTTTACAAAATGTTAACAGATTTTTTCCTTAAAATATGCAACATAAAAGTAGATTTATTATTAATCATAAATGTGAAGTCATTACATCAACGTAGAAACAACATAATATTATTGGTTCATATAAGAAATAAATAGACTAATTGGCTCCATGTTTTTTCCACAAGTGCTCGATAAGATCTTCTTGGAGCTGAGTGTGCATTTGCCGATCTCTAACTCGATGTCGATTTGCAATGAACTCCATTATTGTCGGTGTACGATCAGTCGACAATGATATATGTGGAATGTCATCAACGTGATCGAATTCTTTTTCAATATCGGTCATCTTGGAGGTGAGTCTACGAATACGATCATTGTCATCACGCTCATCTTCGACAATCATATTGTGCATAATTATGCATGCCATCATTATATTTTTAAGATTTTCCTTATCCCAAAGTCGTGCCGGGTTTCGAACAATAGCAAAACGTGCTTGCAACACTCCAAATGCACGTTCAACATCTTTCCTTGCGCCTTCTTGCTCTTTAGCAAAATGTTTATGCTTATTTCCCTGTGGAGCTGAAATAGTCTTCACTAATGTTGCCCATGATGGATAAATACCGTCGGCAAGATAATATCCCATCTTATAGGGTCTCCCATTCACCTTATAGCTAATAGGAGGGACACGACCTTCATCCAATCCACTAAATACATAAGATCGCTCTAACACATTGATGTCATTAAGAGACCCGGGCAATCCAAAGAAAGCATGCCATATCCACAAATCATATGAAGCTACCGCTTCTAAAATAATAGTAGGTTCAAAAATATGGCCAGTAAACATACCATGCCAAGCTGTGGGGCAATTCTTCCATGTCCAATGCATACAATCGATGCTTCCAAGCATCCCAGGGAATCCACGTTTTTCCCCTATTGCTAGCAATCTGTTAAGGTCATTGCTATTTGGTGCCCGTAAGTACTCTTCACCAAAAACTTCAACGACTGCTAGGACAAACTTTTTTAGACTTTCAATAGCAGTGCTTTCCCCAATTTGCACATACTCGTCAACATAATCGGCTGTAACACCGTATGCTAGTTGTCGAAAAGCAGATGTTACCTTCTAGAGCGATGACAAGCCAAGACGTCCAGCGGCATTCCTCTTTTGAATAAAATACGAATCATGCGCGACGACGGCATCATGAATGTGCATGAAAAGAGATTGCTTCATTCTGAATCTCCTTCGAAATAAAGTACTTCCATATTTCGGAGGATCATCAAAGTAGTCACGGAAAAGTCGTTCATGACCCTCGCGTAGATCACGATGAACCACACGGTGACCAAGAATAGAAAAACGATAAGCTCTTCCTGAACTCCGATCAGCGCGGATTTGTTCTTCGTCCTAAACAAGTAACATTTCTTCATATTCATCATCAATACTGTCATCGTCATCCATAAAGTGATTAATTAGATAACGACTAACCAACGAACGAGAAGCCATCAAATAGGGATTGAAACTAGAGAAGAAATTGATTAAAAAAGATGAAAATTTTATGAGTGAAGTAATGAGAATTAGTACGTCTTGATTGAAACTTGAGAAGAAATTGATTAAAGAAGATGACAATTTGATGATTGAAGTAATGAGAATTAGTCTTGTAATGTATGTATATAAATACCCATAAAAACTTAGTCATTTTTTTCCTAAAATAAAAACTAAAAACTTAGTCATCTTAGCAAAATTAGGAGTACGTAAGAATAGGTGCGCAACAACTCACCCTTTTACCTAGCAATTGGGAAAACGTTATTACCTAGCTATTAGGAGTAGGAATAGGCATCAAAAAAGTTCTGTTGAGTTCACTTTAAATCTGATTGCGAAAGGGTAGTCCAAACATAATCTCATTCTATATATTTTGCGGGACAACTCCTGTAATTTTTGACGCGAGACGACCCCATTCTATATATTTTACGGTTTTCAAAGCGTAACATATATAAATTTATAATATTTTTTAGATTTTACGATATTCCTTATATATGGACACAATATATAATTTACACACAATATATATATATATATACACTAAACAATATACACATACATATATAATACTGTATGCATGTATGCTTCAAAAAAATTGAAAATTGCTACTGTATACAGTAGCATGTACGTACGTCGTACTGTATTTATATATACATATACCACTGTATTTTATTTTTTGGTGAACATATACCACTATATTATATACATTGTGTAGTATATATATAGGCATTGATTAGCTAGCTAGCATATATACGAAGACAAGGTGCAAAGTTTGTTTTCACATTTAGATTGAGATACATTAAATTTATATTTAAATTTAATTTATCATTAAAAAACTAAATTACAATTCTCTAAAATGGAGAATTTGTTGGGATTGGATTAAAATTTTTTTAGAGAAGATGGGTTGTCATTCTCCATATTTCTTAAAATTTGGAGAAGCTCTTGGGGATGCTCTTAGGCGTTCCACTTGAGGCCTACTTAATATATAATCTTTCTTTTATTTTTTCTTGTTTTTGATTTTTTATCTATTTGAATTTTTTTGTTGTTTGTTTGATCTTTTCAATTTGTCAATCTTTGTATAAACCCACCTCATTTTACAAATTACACGAGTCTATATAGCATAAACACTTCTTTTATGGTGCCTTTTCTTTAGATTTTCTGCCCAAATATATACGGTCCAGTGGATTACTTGATTTTGATTTTAAGTTTAGGTTTTTTTTTAATCAAAATCTTAATTTAACTCGTATATTGGGTTTAAAACTTGTAACGAATTGTAATGCCATTGTGCACCATATCCGTGCTACAATGTCATTTGTATATTTCCTCAACTTTGAACAAAATCACCCCTTATTTAAGAGAGGAATAATTTGGTGAAATATCCATTTAGGATTGTTAATTAAGTAAATGTCCACATCCATTTGACAATTAAGTAAATGTCCATAATTTTTTTATAATACCCAGATTGCCCCTATATTAATTAACCTTCTTTAATTTCGCATGAATAGTCCCAAAACAGGCAAAACTCTAACGCTTCAGATTGTCGATCCTTTGCCTTTTCATGAAGATCGTCTCTCTCCTCCTCTTCCTTGAAGACCGTCTCTCCCCTCCTCTCCCTGGTTGCGATTCAACTCTTCCTCTGTGCAATTTCCAGGTTATTGATTCTTTCTCCTCTTTCCCTTTCTTATCATCTTTTCTCTTTCTTTGATTTTTCAATTTTGAATTCCCTCAACCAAGGTTCACATGTTTTTCTCTACTTTCCTGTTTGAATCTTAATTTGAAATTGTTGATTGTGCTAATTTGTGCTCGATTTAGGTCGTTGATTTGGATTGATTGTGCAAATTTCTTGCCCTGTTGGTTGATTTCCCCTTGCTATGAGATCTGTAGTTTAATTTTGGTCGGCTGAATTACGAAAAGGGTCGAATGAAGAAATGATAGGTGGATTTGGAGGATTGAATTTGTGTTGAGAAATAGGTTTGTCCAAAAGCAATTGAAGATGGAAGTGAAGATTTGTCAAGAAAGAGGTGCAATATATGAGATTGAAGGTGATGATTCATGGAGAATGGTTGATTTTGATAGTCAAAACTGAACGAAACAGGAAGTTATGGAAGTAGAAAGCAACGGTTGTTTTTTTTACATATACTGATTTTGATGACAGTTCTTTTAAGTGGATTTTTTGTTTCATTTAATACTGGTGACAATTAATCAAATTTGTTTGGTGACAGTGTTATACAATTTTGATGACATGTGTTTTTATGTGAAAATTTCCCCCATTTTGGCGACACTGTGCTTCTATCACATTTTATGACTTTTGTTGGTGACAATATCGTGGTAACAAATTTCGGTGTTCATTGCACTGCGGATATAGTTTTCTATGAATATCAATTTTCAAATCTTAAAAGAAATAGTTGACAATAGTCTCATATTGATGATAATGATGTTATCAACAATGACGTTATATGTTGGTGACATAGTTTTCTATTGATAATAATATTTTGGTGACATTATATGCGATTATGAGAAAAATAATTTTTATTGGTGATAATATTGCGGTGGCTATTTTTGGTGTTAATAGTATCGTGGTGATAATTTTTTATTTCTAAATAGTGGCAATTTTTGTTGAAAATATTTTTTATATTTGGTGACAGTGTTTTATAATTGGTGACAAGTTGGTGATAAGGTGTCTCATTACACATGTTAGGGTTTAGGCTGGGTTTATAATTTTGGTCTTAGGGCCTTGGCCCTAAACCCTAAGACTAAACCTTAAACCTAAACCATACAGAATATCGATTTTCATCGACTTAGCTTTAGTCTCTCTATGGTTTATGCTCCCCTTTGCTAGGGTTTTAGTTTGGTGACAATGTTGATGACAAATACCAGGTGACAAGGGTGATGACAAGTGATTATCATGGGGGTAGCATTTTGTAGAGTGTTAATAGTCAAATTTTAAAAATCCTGATCAGTGACAATATCTTTGTATAAGTAGTGTGTCGATGATTGCTTTTTGATGGTAAGTTTTTCGTATTTGGTGATAATTGTTTTGGTGACATTGTTTCGGTTGGTGACAATTTGCTGTTGTTGGTGACAATGTTTTGTAGTTGGTGAAAATAGGTTGGTGACACTATTTTGGAGACAATTTCAGGTGAGAGAAACTAGTCAAATTAACTTTTAAAATTTTATTTGGTGACATTTATTGTTATTTTGACATATTTTTGTTAACATGAATGATTCAACGTTTTAACATATGGGCTGATAACAATGCCTTGATGATATATAAGGTTATGGTGAAAATTTTTTAAGGTTACAATATTGTGGTGACAATATATTGTCATCAACCTCGTCACTAACAACTCTCACCAACAACTGTCACGAGGAAAATCATCTATTAACAGAAAAAAAATCATTTGTCACCAGGAAAAAGTGATACTGGCAACTGTCACCAGAAGAAAATCAACTGCAAAAAAATATGTCACCAGAAAAAAAATCCCCTCAAATGTCACTAGAAAAAAAAATGTCACCAAAAAAGTCAATTGTCACCGAAACAATTGTCACCAAAAAAATATAGTCAACTGTCACCAGAAAAACTGTCACCAAAGGCCGACATTGACCAAAATAGTCAATGTTGATTAGTCAATGTTAAAATTAAAAATGGTCAAAGGGGGAAGGAGGAAGGGTTAGAGATGAGGAAGGAGGGGTATTTTTGGAAAAAATGGACATTTACTTAATTATGTAAAAAAATGGACATTTACATAATTTTCACATCTAAAATGGATATTCACCAAATTTAACCTTTAAGAAATTACACAGCCTTGCCGATTATTAATTTGTAAAACATTGTGAAGTTTCAAGTAATTTCTAACAAATATTTGATCGACTCATGATAATTAGTCCGGTGGACTTTCATTCTAAAACCAATAAGAAGATTAAACACACCACCTTATATTTTAAATTTGTGTTATTCGTACTTTTGATGCGAGAGTTGTTTTTTTTATGTCTTCATATCTGAATCGCAAAACAACTTTCAGGAAGGAAATGGGCAACTGGAACATCTCGATCTTTTTGGGATATTACAAAGAAGGCCCTTTTGGAGTTTTGGGGGGAGAAGTACGTGAGACTGACATATATATTAAATGAAAATAAATCGGGCTCGATCATGGCCAGGGCCGTCCAATGGTTTTCGGATGCCCCGTGCATATATCAAATTGGGGCCCTAATAAGAAAGGGTTTTGTCGTCTACAAAAAATGGCATCTAGTACAATAAAATTAACAATACTATTGAAAATCTGAATTATAGAGCAACACAACCTGAGAATAATCCACAAAGGCAGCAACAACAATTTCTTTAATCCCCCGAGTTGCAAACTGGAATATATTAGAAAATGAACAAAGACAACTATGAAAGAATTATAGAGCAACACAGCCTGGTCGGGAATAGTCCAGCAAGGTAGCAACAACAATTTGTTTAATCCCCCGAGTTGCAAACTGGAGAACTAATGTATTGTAAGTCTTGAATTGCAAGCCTGCTTCCTGCGATAGTGAAAGTCCCAATTCCCAAATTGAAAATACTAGGACATTAGAAACTTAACAAAACATGACATGAAGGATTGAAGGTGCAACTCGGGACTGCGACACCGGAGATCGGAGTTGAAAGTCCCAAATTGAAAATCGGAGAGTGAAATTCAAAAATTACCGATGATTGAGATGTGGGGGCACTGGGGCAGATAAAGGCGAAGGGCAAGCCGAGGAAGGAGCCTGCGACAGCGAGTCTGCGACAGTGGGACACCGACGAAGGCGAAAAGGAGGCGAGAAGAAGAAACAATAGCATGGAATTGGAGGGATGAGTCGAGCCAAGCCGAGCCGCTGGTGTGATTGTGTGAAAGAGATGCATCCTGAGAGGAGTGAAAGCTTGAATTTTGTAGAGGGGTGAAGCGTGATTTTTGCGGGGAAGGCGAGGCGTTGCAAATTCAATTAGGCGTGAGTTTTCCAGGAAGAAGGAGAAGAGTCGCCAGGCGTGTTTCTTTTCCGCTTTTCTCTCCTACAATTAAAAAAAAATAATATATATATATAGGGTAGGGTTCGGGTGAGAACACATCTACCGGTGAGAACGAAAGAAGTGATTTCATTGGTCCATATACAATTAAAATAATATAATTTATAAATAAATCTGCGCACTCACTTTCTCTCTGCGTGCGTCAAATTTGAGGTTAAAATCTCACCCACTCGCATTGGAGCATGTGCAGACACGCGCTTTCCTATTTTTTTAAAAAATAATTGAAGACGTTGCTCTGTACTGGGAATTTTTTTTTTACAGTAGGCAAAGAGTTGGATATGCTAGAGACATCCATGATCATCTGAAAAAGATGATGTTTTGGAACTTGTAGCAGTAAGAACCTAGGATAATATTACAATTTAAAGGAGATTTTGCAAGGAAATCGGCTGCCTGATTTGCCTCTCTGTAGCAATGCTGAAAACTGATCGATTCGAAGTCTTCTTTGAGAGACTTGATTTCTTCAATTAATTGTGATATCTCCCATGGGGTTTTGATTATGTGATTGATGGCATTGATGATGGTTGCGTTGTCGCTTTCAATAATGATTTTTCTGATCCCCAGGTCGTTTGCCTGTCTTATACCTGCATATATATAGTCATAGCTTCTGCTAAAATAATAGAGCATTTTCTAATGTTGCTTTTGTATATATGAATTACCTGACCGTAGTTGCTTCTCAGAATGCAACCAATTTGAGTTTCATGATTAACTTTAACTGAGGCATCTACATTAATTTTGATCGTGTTAGGAGGTGTATGATTCCAAAATAATTTATGTTGAGGTCTACTGATTTTAGGTTTTATATTATTATTTTCTTTATTCCAGGAGGATATGTTGTCAATTGTTTGGTATAGCGTGTTGATGATGTTTTTATTTTTGTTATTTCGGAAGATAATATTGTTTCTGAGTTCCCATATACTGTGCCATAAGTAACAAAGGTCATAGAAGTCTTTATTGAGTGTTTTGGTGTTAATGATGTTTTCAGAGGCGTTGTCTGTTAGGTCTGGTATAATAAATAATTTTTTTAATTTGATACCAAGGTTTACTATAAGAGATTTCGTGATCTGACAGTTAAATAAGAGATGGTTTGTGTCTTCTATGTCAGAGTTGCAGAGAGAGCAAGTGTTGAGAACTCTATTTATATATTTATTTAATCGGACAGTGGTAGGTAAGATATCCAGGATAATCTTCCAAATAAAGTTTTTTATATTTGGAGGGACGTTAAGTTTCCAGATCCAGTTTGCATTAATTTTATTTGTGTTACTGGTATTGAAAAGGGAAGTGGTGGATTTAACTGTAAATTCTCCATTGTTACTATAGATCCAAATAAGTTTGTCAAGGATATTTCTAGTTGGGATATGTATGTTGCTGATCATTTGGACGATGTTAGGGGGAAAGATATTATTTAATTTATCCATATCCCATGAATTGTTTGTAGTGAAAAGGTCACAGACTTTTAGATTAGGGTTTTGATTATTTCGAAAAGTTTCAAGATATTGTTCATTTACCCATATATCAGTCCATACATCTTCCATTGCCTACAAGCCAAAGTAATCCTTTTGAGAAGAGGTCTCTAATATTTAGAAGTCTTCCAAATAGCCATGAGGTTTTGAATTTTCCTCTTTCCATTAACGATTCTTTTGAGAGGTATTTTTCTGAGATTACCTTAGACCAGATGTTGTTAGGATTGGATATGATTCTCCAGAGCAGTTTCATTTGCATTCCAATGTTAATTTCTTCTGCTGATTTAAATCCTAATCCGCCGTCCTTTTTGGGGGTGCATAGGTGTTCCCAACTGATTAATGGGTGATAATTATCAGATTGAAGTTTGTTCCAAAAGAAATTTTTGTTTATTTGATCAATTTTATTTAGAATTCCTTTCGGAAGAAGGAAAGATTGCATCAAATAATTTGTTTTAGAGTTGAGGTTAGCTTGAATTAGTACTGATCTGCCGGCTTGTGAGAGAGTGTTTGATTTCCATTTTGAGAGCTGTTTTTTTAGACTTAGTATAGCATCATCAAAGGTAGCATTACATACTCTTCCACTAATGAGTGGTATTCCAAGATATTTTTCCACTGTTTTGGTAATAGGAATATTTAGTTGTTGGGCGAGTGATTGTGCTTTATTTTGTTGTATATTTTTGGAGACTTGTAAGGAGCTTTTATTGTAATTGATGGTTAATCCAGATAAATTAGAAAAGTTGTTTAGGATATTTTTAATTGTGTATAAGCTTAGTTCATCGGCGCGTCCAAAGATTAGTGTATCATCGGCAAAGGAGAGGAAAGGGATAGGACTGCTGTTGTTTGTGAGTTTAATACCAATTAAAGGATCACATTCTAGGGATTCTTGTTGTAGCATTCTTGCCAGTAGTTCCATTACTATTACGAAAATATAAGGTGCAAGGGGATCTTCTTGTCTTATTCCTCTTTGCGTTTGGAATGTATGTCCTGATAAGTTGTTGACTAGGACGGAAAAGCTTGTTTTGGTAAGGCAAGTCATAACCCAATTAATCCATTTAGGGTCAAAACCAAATTTGTTTAGAATTGTTTCAATAAAGTTCCAGTTTATTTTATCATAGGCTTTTTCCATGTCAAGTTTTAGTGTCATCCATCCTATTTTTCCTTTTTTGTTGTGGAAAGAATGAAAAATTTCATGAGCAATTAATATATTGTCTTGGATATTTCTACCTTGAATAAATGCTCCTTGAAAAGGATTTATGATACGCGAAAAGATCGGTTTTAGACGATTAGCTAGTAATTTTGAGATGATTTTATAGATAGTATTGCACAGACTGATTGGTCGATAGTCGTTAATGTTAGAAGGTGTGTCTATTTTCGGAATAAGAGCAATGAAAGTTGTATTTACTTCCTTCAGGAGGTTTCCAGAATGGAAAAAGGATTTGATTGCCTTACATAAGAGATTACCTACAATGTCCCAGTACTTTTTGTAGAATTCTGGTGGAAAGCCGTCAGGGCCTGGGCTTCTGACATAGTCATTGAGAATAAAGTGTCTTTGATTTCTTTTGTTAAGGCAATGTTTTCAGAGTTAGTGATGGTGTGATTTATTAAGTTAGGAAAGAATGTGTTGTTATTGCTTGTCGGGTTATTTAAGATGAATCTTTCAGCTAGTTCTGGTAATTTCTTCTCTTATTTGATCTTCGTCTTCAATTAATGTTCCATGTTTATTTATAAAATTTCGAGTAATATTTTTTGAATTTCTTATTTTTGATATGGATTGATAGTATTTGGTATTTCTGTCTCCAAATTTCAAGAAGTTTGATTTAGCTCTTTGTTTCCAGAAAGTGTTATTAAATTCCATAAGGGCTTCCCGTTTGTTTAAGAGTCTGTTATATTTGTTATTTGTATTGTCAGTTGAAGTTCCGATGGTCTGTTTTGTTTGTAAAAGAATGAGTTGGTCTTCAATTTCTTTTATTTGACGGAAATTGTTATTAGGGTGTGATTTGCACCAAATTTTCGTATTTTTTTAGTAGTTTTTGTTTTTGTAGTAATGTGAACATGAATGATCCGTGTAGTTTATTTTCCCAAGTTGATTTGACTAATTTGTTATAATTATCATTGTTGGTCCAGGACATTTCGAATTTGAAGGGTGATCCTACTCTTAATTTATTTGTTCCAATAGATATAGATATTAAGGAGTGGTCAGAGGTTGTAAAGGGGTGGTTGTGTACTGATAAATTTTGAAATTGATTTGAGATATCTGTGTGGATCATAACTCTATCTAATCGTTCATAGGTATTATTTATACGGTTTTCACCTTTTCTCCATGTGATTGGGCTTCCAGTATAGGGAATCGTATGGATATCTAATTCCTCTGAGATCTGTTCAATTCTTTGAAATCTTTTAATATGTGGTGGTGCTCCACCTATTTTTTCTTGAGCAGATTCAATTTCATTGAAGTCACCCATTATCATACATGGTAAAGCTTGTTTCTGAATATTTGTTATTAGTTCGGTCCAGAAGGTATTTTTTTCAGTTTGATTGGATGGTGCATAAATGAAACAGATTACGAATTTAAAGTTGTTAATGTTGCCAAGGTATATAATGTAGTTATATGTTTTCGTTAATTCTTTGATTGATTCTGTAAATTTTGAGTTTTTAATTAGGATCCAAATTCCACCTTTGGTTCTATTAGAAGGGATATAATGGGCGTTATTGAAACCTGCTCGTTTATAGAACGATTCATTAGGTCCTTCATTTGATTTTGTTTATGTGAGAACTAAAATATCTTGATTATTTCTTTTTCGAATGTAAGCTAGGTCTTCCCAAAGATTAATTTTTCGAACCCCTCTAATGTTCCAGTATGCTATGTTTGTCATTTAAAAACTGTTTTTAAATATTCTAGCTTTGTGAGCCATTTTCTAATATAGCAAAGTTTTCTCTTTTTGTTGAATTTAAAATTTTTGTTTTTGATATGTAAAGAGGTTATATTCTCAATTGTAGATTTTATGTGGAACGGAAGTTTTAAATTGAGGTTGTTATAATTATTTGGTTTATGATTTATTTTATTTTTTTGTTATATTTGTACATTTATTGTTAGCCTCATTTTCAGACTGATTATGATTTATTCCAAGAGTTTTTATCAGGATAAATTTTTTCTTGTTATGATAGTTATAGGTGGTAAGTATGTAAATTTGGTGGTGTTTATACCAAATTGGATTATGGTATTGTAGGTTATACCACATTTTCTTGAGTAAAGGGGGTGTTAATCCACTTTTTGTGCCGTTAAGCTTTGGATAAGGGCAATTGGGCCAAAGTAATTGATAGGTCGGCCTGTCAATTTTTTTAACAGATTTGAGATAGTTGTGTTTGGCATTATTAATAGTTGGAAATTTGATCTCGTAAATTACTTGTTTGATGAAGTACAAATTATATAACCTCATGGAATGAATATTATAAATAGGATCATGATTAATATCATTTAATGTATTTGTAATCATTCCATTCATTTTATTTAATACTAGTTTAGATTGATTATAGTTACGAGTGAATCTATTAATCAAACTATTACCAATATTGTTAAGAAAATAATTATAGATATCATATTTTTTGGGATCTTGCAAATCTCTCCAAAACTGTTTCCAGTGATGTAACTCAACATGTGTCAAACTAATCAAAAGGGGTGCTAACCCAGAGAACTTGTTGTTAAGCCTTTTGGAAACATATGTAATCCAACATATTTGAGGAATGTTAATAGCATGGATTTTTAACTGATAACAAAGATAATGAGCAAAATTACATATGTTTTTGCTATGGAATATAGTTGTCGTTTGGTAGAAAATAACCATATAGCAAATACAATCCGGTATACATGAAGGATCACGCCAGTCCAAACAGAACATGAAATTAGAATGCCAAACATAGTCTAATCCCATGCTCCGAGTCTGATGATAGGCAATCGACTGTAAGAGACATTTATAATAATAGTTACAGCATAACTTGTCTCGTCTTATGTGGGAAAGAAATTGCTTATCGGAGTAGATGGAGTATATATATAGCAGATGAAACAGAAGATATAAGAGAACGATTGAATTTAGCCAATGAAGAGTAATCTCTGTAAATTCTAGCAAATACCAAAGAAGACTACAATTGATGAAGATAAATTTATTCCAATTATTGTGATGTCTTAACTTGTCACAATTACTATGGTAAATATCCAAACCGCCATTTAATTGAGGTGAAAAGACTGTTTGAGCAATTAATCGGGATTCTAGATGGATCTCTAAAAGGTGAGAATGATGAAAAAGGGGTCTCGGAGTAGAAATAAGGATTAAGTTGCCGAAAGCAAAATTGAATCGAAATAGTAACAGGGATACAAGGATTCGATGTAAAGATATGGAAGTGAAATCGATGTTTAAATAAAAATCAGCCGTTAAGCTTTGTGAGAGATACACCCCCTCAGTTCAAACGAAGGATAGATGTAAAGCTTTATATGCAACCATATCGTAGAGTTATCACTCTGGCTGTTAAGCCTCAGTTGAGCTCTAAAACAATTACAGTTAAAAATCGAGCAACAGATATTGATTTCCATATAGTAATTCACAAACGGCACACAAGAACGATTAGTCCAATCCAAACAAATTCTGACTATGTAAAACCAGAGAGAAGTGTTATCTTCTAAGCCAAATTTAGGAAGAAAGCTATAAAGTGAAAAAATCTGAATAGCAGGAAATCTTGAAGGAACTTTAAATGAACTATAGATTAGGTAAAAGCTGTTAGGCTTTGTGAGTTGTATATTTCTATCAGGATAATAAGCAAAAGGGTAGTTGATAATCTGTTGTTTCCAACAAATGAAGAAAATATAACCCTGGCTGTTAAGCCACAAATTAATTCTAACAGGACTAAAGTAAATCGATTTAAGGAGCAACAAAAATCTAAATCTAAAGAAGTTCTAGAAATTGATGGGAAATCAGAGAGTAACTTGAGATCTGTAAAGGATGCCTGGATCAAAAACAAAATTGTGCTGTTGAACATAAATCATAGTGAGCCGCTTGCTAATTTGAAAGCAGAAGCCAACCTTGTAGAGCGAAAACCAACTCGGAAGCACAACGAAATCGAGGGCAAAGAAGGGAGGAATCGAAAGCGGATAAGTTGCAGAGAAAGCGAAGACAGAGAAAGGAGGAGCTAACCCCTGAATTCGAGAGAAATTAGGACCAAGAGGGAGGGTTTGAGGTTGATTAGAAGGCATAAGGTCGACAAAGACAGGCTGAGGAGGGAGGAAGAGGGAGACAACCAACAAAGGGGATGGGAAGCCAGAGGGGCTCAAGCCGCCGAATCTGTTGAGGTTGAGGCCGCCGGAGAGACTCCCACCGAGGAAGATGAAGCTCAGGCTGTCGGAGACGAACCCGGCGCAAGAGGAGGTGCGCATGGAGTCAAGCAGTAGGCTGGCCGGTTGGAGGGGAAGAGCCGACAAGAGAGCCAAGGTTGTGGTTGCAGAGGGAGGGTGAAAGTAGGGTAGGGTGAGACACCTGGGCGACGCCGGGAAGAAGAGCCAGAGCGCTGGAGGCGGCGAAAGTTAGGGCTAGCGTTAAGAGGAGATGGGTTTGGGTTGGGAGTGGTCTGTACTGGGAAATTGAACTATCTATCAAATACATCTTTCAATACACTAACAAAAAAAAATTAAAGACGTTACTGTATTAAAAATTGAAGACTTTGCAATTAATTAATTAACAAAACACTAACTAATCAATTAGAAAAAATATTACCCGAACTGTTAAAAATTATTTTTTTTGGCATTTTTCACTTGTTAAAAAAATATAAAAAATATATTTTTGAGTGTAATTTAATTTTATCTATATATAGACACCCACTTTGTATATGTTTTGTAGAAAAAAAATTAACAAAATGTGAACAATTTATTGTTGAACCACATACTAATATAACTGCTGAACCACTTATTAATATCTTTATGTGATGAACCAATTATAATAAAATTAATGAACCATTTGTATTTCTTTCATGAACCAATATATTTAGTCACTGAACCACTCTCAATTATATGTGCTGAACCAGTTACAATAAAATTAATGAACCATTTGTATTTCTTTTATGAACAACCATATATTTAGTCACTTAACCAATCTTAATTTAGTCACTGAACCACTCTCTATTTTTTATAATTAAATTTTTTAGTCACTGAACCACTCTCTATTTATTCACTGAACCACTCTCTATTTATTCACTGAACCACTCTCTATTTATTCACTGAACCACTCTCTATTTAGTCACTGAATCACTCTCTATTTGGTCATTGAACCAGTCTCTATTTTTTATAATTAAATTTTTTAGTCACTCAATCACTCTTTAATTATTCACTGAACCACTCTCTATTTAGTCACTGAACCACTCTCTATTTAGTCAATTAACCACTCTCTATTTTTTATAATTAAATTTTTTAGTCACTGAACCACTGTTTATTTATTCACTGAACCACTCTCTATTTAGTCACTGAACCACTCTCTATTTAGTCACTGAACCAATCTCTATTAATTCACCGAACCACTCTTTATTTAGTACTGAATCAATCTCTTTTTAGTCACTGAACCACTCTCTATTTAGTCACAGAACCACTCTCTATTTAGTCACTAAACCACTCTCTATTTAGCCACTGAACCAATCTCTATTTAGTCACCGAATCAATCTTTATTTAGTACTGAACCAATCTCTATTTAGTCACGGAACCACTCTCAATTTAGTCACTGAACCAATCTATATTTAGTCATTGAACCAATCTCTATTTAGTCACCGAACCACTCTTTATTTAGTACTGAACCAATCTCTATTTACTCACTGAACCACACTCTATTTAGTCACTGAACCAATCTCTATTTAGTCACTGAACCAATCTCTATTTAGTCACTAAATCACTCTCTATTTAGTCTCTAAACCACTCTCTATTTAGTCACTGAACCAGTCCCTATTTAGTCACCGAACCAGTCTTTATTTAGTACTGAACCAATCTCTATTTAGTCACTGAATCCCTCTCTATTTAGTCACTGAACCAATCTCTATTTAGTCACTAAACCAATCTCTATTTAGTCACCGAACCACTCTTTATTTAGTACTGAACCAATCTCTATTTAGTCACTGAACCAATCTCTATTTAGTCACTGAACCACACTCTATTTAGTCACTGAACCAATCTCTATTTAGTCACTGAACCAATCTCTATTTATTCACCGAACCACTCTTTATTTAGTACTGAACCAATCTCTATTTAGTCACTGAACCACTCTCTATTTAGTCACTGAACCACTCTCTATTTAGTCACTGAACCAATCTCTATTTATTCACCGAATCACTCTTTATTTAGTACTGAACCAATCTCTATTTAGTCACGGAACCACTTCCAATTTAGTCACTGAACCAATCTCTATTTAGTCATTGAACCAATCTCTATTTAGTCACCGAACCACTCTTTATTTAGTACTGAACCAATCTCTATTTAGTCACGGAACCAATCTCTATTTACTCACTGAACCACACTCTATTTAGTCACTAAACCAATCTCTATTTAGTCACTGAACCACTCTCTATTTAGTCACTAAACCACTCTCTATTTAGTCACTAAACCACTCTCTATTTAGTCACTGAACCACTCTCTATTTAGTCACCGAACCAGTCTTTATTTAGTACTGAACCAATATCTATTTAGTCACTGAACCACGTACTCTCTATTTAGTCACTGAACCAATCTCTATTTAGTCACTGAACCAATCTCTATTTAGTCACTGAACCAATCTCTATTTAGTCACCGAACCACTCTTTATTTAGTACTAAACCAATCTCTATTTAGTCACTGAACCAATCTCTATTTAGTCAATGAACCACACTCTATTTAGTCACTGAACCAATCTTTATTTATTCACCGAACCACTCTTTATTTAGTACTGAACCAATCTCTATTTAGTTACTGAACCACTCTCTATTTAGTCACCGAACCACTCTCTATTTAGTCACTGAACCACTCTCTATTTAGTCACTGAACTAATCTTTATTTAGTCACCGAATCACTCTTTATTTAGTACTGAACCAATCTCAATTTAGTCACTGAACCACTCTCTATTTAGTCACTGAACCAATCTCTATTTAGTCACTGAACCAATCTCTATTTAGTCACTGAACCAATCTCTATTTAGTCACGAAACCACTCTTTATTTAGTACTGAATCAATCTCTATTTAGTGACGGAACCAATCTCTATTTAGTCTTTGAACCACACTCTATTTAGTCACTGAACTACTCTCTATTTAGTCACCGAACCACTCTTTATTTAGTACTGAACCAATCTCTATTTAGTCACTGAACCATTCTCTATTTTTTATAATTAAATTTTTAAGTCACTGAAACACTCTCTATTTTTTATAATTAATTTTTTTAGTCACTGAACCACTCTCTATTTAGTCACTGAACCACTCTCTATTTTTTATAATTAAATTTTTTAGTCACTGAACCACTCCCTATTTAGTCACTGAACCACTCTCTATTTTTTATAATTAAATTTTTTAGTCACTGAACCACTATTTATTTAGTCATTGAACCACTCTCTATTTAGTCACTGAACCACTCTCTATTTAGTCACTGAACCCTCTCTATTTAGTCACTCAACCACTCTCTAGTTACTCAATGAACACTCTCTATTTAGTCACTAAACGACTCTCTATTTAGTCACTGAACCACTCTCTATTAAGTCACTAAACCACTCTCTATTTTTTATAATTAAATTTTTTAGTCACTGAACCTCTCTATTTAGTCACTGATTTATATGTGATGAACAACTCCCTATTTAGTTACTGAACCACTCTCTATTAAGTCGCTGAATCACTCTATAATTAGTCACTGAACCACTCTCTATTTTTTATAATTACATTTTTTAGTCATTGAACCACTCTCTATATATGTGCTGATCCATTTACTATAAAATTGATGAACCACTTCTTTTTAATTTATGAACCAATATATATTTAGTCATTGATCTCTATATATGTGTTGAACCATTTACTATAAAATTGATGAACCACTTCTATTTAATTCATGAACAAATATATATTTAGTCACTGAACCACTCTCTATATATATATATATGTGCCGAACCATATTTATACTATATGGTTCAAGGATTTACACTTGTGTAAACTAATTTTATGAAAACCAATAATTATTTTTAAACATGATTAAAGCAAAACAAAAATAAAATAAAATAAAAGGTCTGTTTTGAATTCGTTGAAATTGAAAGAGAAGTAGAATGAAATTGTAAATTACAAAATCAAAGGCATGTTTTGAATTCGTTGTTGCCGATGTAGCATCTGCTTCTCCAATCTCCACTCCTCCGCCCCTTGCAACTCCACCGCGGCGCTCACCGGCCGGAGCCACCGCCTAACCTGCCTCTCTCGATTCTTCATCGGCTGCCCCATCCTTCTCGTCTGCACTCATCAGCTTCGGACGGAGAAGATGGGATCGAAGCCAGCGCGCAGAGGCCGACGAGGACATTGTAGGCGCCGCTTCCCCATCACCTTCCGGCATAGGAGGACGAGGACTTTGTAGGCGACGATGAATCTCATGGGATCCGAATTCGAATGGTACCGGGCTGAGATTGAAAGAGTTGAACGCAGTGGCGGAGAGAGGGGTGGGCTGGTATGGGCCCTAGCCCACCCAAAAAAAATTTTTTTTTTGAAGGTAGCGTGTTTTGAGTTTTGACCCTACTAATTTCGCTCGTTTCTTATTCCCAATCCAATTTTGCCTTGAACCCTAACTCGTTGGAAGGAAGAGTCGAAGAATCGCTGAATCGTCGATCGAGGAGGCAAGATTTATACAACCTCTACTGGCAATAGGTAATCCTTCATCGATCACTCTCCTAGTTTCTTCTTCCGCTTCTACCCGAATTCTGAACCCGAAATCGTTGGCCTGAATCGCCTGAATGTGATCGGTGTTATTTGTTTGCTTTATGAATTCGGATTGTTTGTTTTGATGTTGGAAATAGGTAATACTTCTGTAGCTGTATGTTTTTCTTTGCTTCTCAATCTATTCGATCTGCACCAGAATTTGGATTGCTTCTCAATCTGTTTTCTTCTTCTCGTGTCGTTTTATGCTTCTGGCATTCTGCTGCTGTCGGTTTTGATCTGCTGCTGAGCCTGCTGTTGGTTTATATCTTATGCTACTCACCTGCTGTCGCTTTTATCTTCTATACTGCTGCTGTCGGCTTTTATCTTATGCTGCTCACCTGCTGTTGGTTTTTATTTTATGGGGTTTATGATGCTTCTGCTACTTGGGTGGGTTTATGCTTCTACTGCTTCTGTTGCTTGGTTTTTATTTTATGGGGTTTATGCTTCTACTTTATACAAACATAAAGGCTATTAGGCTAGCCAAGCTAAATTTCAGCCTACTGAATACAAACATAAAAAAGTTAAGGTGGATGGGGACATGGGGTTTGCTGGAAGCCTCTCCCCGTTCAAGTTGAACGGGGAGAGGCTTTGCTGGAAGGATCGGTGGAGTCGGAGTCTTTGGTTTCAATACTTGAGGATAGACAAAGAGGAAGCGAACAGTACGTGTAGGAGCGCGCGTGAGGATCTTTTTTTATTTTATTTTTCTTAATTAAATTTGACCAATAGAATTGTTTCTTTAGTTCTCACCGGGTCGGGGTCCCGAACCCTTCCCTATATATATATACCCAATACCGTAACAAAAATATGGTGCCCCGTGTAAAAGTGGTACCCTGTTCCATTTGGGCTTTTTGAACAGCCCAATGAACGGGCCTGATCATGTCACCAAGCCATCACTCGATCCCCTATATTGGCACTGACAAATAAAGGATTTTGTTAGATCGAATATCAGTAGGTGGATCGATGAGTAATGGCTGCCTCATATAGGTCAAACAACGAGTTTATTAAGAACGAGTTGTATTCATCATATAAAACAAGCCAAGTACATCGATCAATAGTGGTTTGATTTCATAGATATATAATACAAGCAAACTGGCGAGGGAAAATGAACGAACCATTCTACATTTAGGTGCGAAATCGATGGATATTCTCTCAACTCTATCCATGATGTGGGATAGAATTAACTATGGGGGCCGACGGAATAAGAGGGCGTAGTCTCCTCCTATAGGCCGGAAATTGCTGGCTATGGCCGCGTACCTTGTCAGGTGCACTCAAAGAGGACTTGTAATTGTCAGCTCCAACTCCATCATTGAGCAAGATGATGATGATGACCATACTCAACATCATTGACAGCGTGATCACCATAATCCATCTCACGCTACAGCCAGCTCTATGCATTGATCTCGCCATCGATTGTTCTCGCAGTTGAGGGCTTAATTGTTCAGTTGATAACGTATGTTAATTTGATTGTTCAGAATGCATATAGAGTTTTATCGTTATATAGGGGCAAAAAACTGAGTTAAGGATCAATGAAGATCGTGATGACGTGACTTCAATTGCCTGGGCCTAAAGTGTGGAAAAAGCTGACAATGTATATTGAAATCAAACAACTAACAATGACAGTAACAATAAACAATGTGGTAAGCCAGACTTGACTTGTATTTTCCAAGTCTTAATTTGTATCAACGTGTATTATGGGTAATATGTATGGATTGTAGAGGGGAAAGTCTTGTTAGGCCAAACTCGAAAGCTGATTGTGATCCTCCCATTTCCAATATAGGATTCACAAATCTCAATATCTATACTAATTTCCTCTAACCTATCTTAATATTCATGATTTAGAGGGCAAGGGTACGAGCTATATGAATACAAACCATTTTCATTCATGTCGAATGGCTGAACCTACAAACAAGACTGCCTTCGGAACCAGTTAGGCAATACAAGCAGTACAAGGAGAAAAATAGCATCAGGGGAGGAAGTGTTATAAATCATCCAATATTGTGCTTGTTTTATAGCTCACTCAACTTTTTCCTCCAATTAGAGATATCATCCTCATTTCTCAGCGACTCGGATGCCTCTATGATTCTTCTAGGCACACCATTGCATCTTCGGATGATCTCATTGGCAATAAGTTTAGTCTCTAGGGAGAGATCACCTGGCTGTAGCTTCAGTGTCTCCATGAACAACTTACTTGCATCTTCAAAAGGCAATGTGTCGAGTCTGATAACTGGCTTGCAGAGCATTCTATGACAGATCTTTATGGACTGAGAAACCACAACCAGTTTCCCAATCCCACCATTGCTTTCAAGGGGAATCCCCACAGTATGAAGCTCAAAATGTGACATTAACCCATCTAAAATAAGCACAAAGTTCTTGGCTGACTTCAGTGCTCTATATATCCTCGCTGCCCGTCTGATCTCATCATCCTCATCTTCCAAATCCGACAGCTTCAGCTCCCTCCCGATTGCTGTTTGCAGTTGATAAACACTGTTTTCTTCCTTGATTGTAACATAGAATGCACAATTGAACAACCTTGGCTCATCTAAAACTTGATTGTATATATGCATCATTGTAGTACTCTTTCCCATCCCTCGGCCTCCCTCAACTCCAAGTATCTTAACTTTTTGGCTGATTAGCTCTCCCCAAATCTCTTCCTTTCTCTTTTTAGCAACTTGACCCGCCAATTCACTAACTAGTAGCCTCTCTCGACCAACACCGTGGGCATTAATAACAAGATGATGTTCAAAAGCTCTTTTCTGATCAAGTAGCATGCTTACTTCTTTCTTCTTCTTCTCCACACAACTCCCAAGCCATGCGCGGAACAGGAACCTCGAAAACTTTCCTGTTTGCCCCATCTCTCTATCTACATTTCTAACTTCTTGATTCCTCTTTCTAACATTCCTCACCCAAACCTCAACTTCTCTCTTCCTCTTCATATTGTTCTGAAACTCCAACATTCTCACCTCCCGGCAAACATCCCCTTTTACACACAGCAATCTCTCCATTTCTCTCTTGAGAGATTCTATATTATCTTCAAGGTTTTTGTCATAGTTTACCCACTCCGGTGCCTCACCAATGAAGTTAAGCACCTTCCTTCCAAGTTCAATTTTATCACAAACGCTGTCAACATTAGGTATTAACCTCCAAGCAACTGCGCCTGCTGCCCAGATCATTAGCATCTCTATTGCTCCAGCTATGGCAAGATCTAATAAATAGCAAAGCATTAAATGAGAAGTGAAATTCAACCTTCAAGATAATCAATTTGCTTTCGTTCAAATTGCCTACACAATCTGGAAATTGTTTTTGTTCCAGCTCCAGCTCAGATTGTAACATTGTCTCAATTTCCTTCTTTTTTGGAAAAAAAAATACTGCTTTTTTAGGCAGGTAGCGTCCATCAATGAGATTTGTAAAATTGTATTTTGTATAATCTTTCCAAATTAAAGGCAAGTCACCAAACTAACATATATCGATCTGACCTTAACATGACTACAAACCGGACAAATTGATTCCAGAAACGAGAAATTAGCTAGTTCAAAATCAAGCGAGGAACTAGAAATTTACAAGGGAGAAATTTGAGGCGTAAATGGAGCGAAGATAAATTGAATCAAGCACCGAACATACCTGAAAGTGAATAATCCATGGTGAGGAGGAAATCTGAGAAACGCAAGGAAAAGGCCAATTTCTCCGGCTCCGGTGATTAAATCCATGGTGTAAGAGAGAGAGAGGGACGGAGAGAGGAACAACCAGGAAAGTTCCCAAAGTCGTTGTAGACTACGAAGTTAACTTTCGCAATTAACCTTTCAATTTCAAACATAAGAAACCGGATCAAATGTGGACTCATCGGGGCCGTTCGATGCCTTCAATCAGACGGTCACAATTTCTCTCATCTGTACCCACTCATGGCCGCACCACATTGGATATTTTTTTTATATATATAAGGAACGAATTAGGATATAGTTGTTGCTAACGAAAATAGTTTATCCTAGTGCGTCCTTATAGACAAGACCCTGTAGAGTCGGATCATCTAGCAGACTTTCATCGGCAGGAATGTTGTAAGTAAGGTGCGCGTCCCTATCGATGACAACATTACATTCCCTCAAAATACGACGAATAGAAACAAAATTAAAACACGAAGTATTCATTGTTTCGGCCTTGTATAAGCCCAAACCACCATTTAGGGCGTCCGAGCAAATTTTATCACAACGGATAAGTGATGTGTATCTGTCTTCCTTCTTCCAGAAGAACCGTCGATAGACTTTATGTCCGAGTAAATTTTATCACAACAGATAAGTGATGTGTATCTGTCTTCCTTATTCCAGAAGAACTGTCGATAGACTTCATCTAATTTTGTAAGAATTGAAGCAAGCAACATGAATGGCTGCATTAAGAAGATGGGTTGAGCACTAAGGTTTGCTTTAATCAAGACCTTACGGCCTTCCGCCGACAGGGAAGACGCCTTCCACTTTGTGAGTTGCTTTTTTGTTTTGAGAACGATGTCCGCTAACGTATCCTTATTAACCCAAACATTAATGATCAGTCAACCCAAATATTTTTCCACTGTGGTCGAGCACCCAATGCCCAGATGAGTCGTAATAGTCGCTTTAGTGGCTGATATTGTGTTATTAAACACCTGGAAAATGGACTTGTGATAATTAATTTTTTCCCAAAAAGGCGACAATAGTTATTGAGAATTAAGGTAATCATTTTACACGCAGTAGCACTTGCTTTATTGAATATCATCATGTCATCAGCGAATTCTAGAAATGGAATAGTCGGTCCATTGTTGGTGATGGGAAAACCAATATCCCTATTCCATATAGATTCTTGGTGAATAGATTGAGCCAGAAACTCAGAAGCAATTATAAACAGTAAAGGGGAAAGAGGGTCTCCTTGTCGTAAACCCCTCTTAGGGAAAAATTGTTCTGTCGGAGCATCATTAAACAGAATGGAATAGGACACAGTGGACACTCATTCCATAACCCAGTTGATAAAAGTAGTGTGGAAACTCATTTTTGAAAGAACTGCTTGGAGATAAGACCATTCAATTTGGTCGTATGTCTTTTCCATATCGAGTTTAAGAGCAAGCCAGCCAACCTTACTACACTTAGCTTTGAAGAAGTGGAAAACCTCATGAGCAATGAGAATGTTGTCATGGATTGAGCGACCTTTGGTAAATGGCCCTTGAAGAGGGTGGATGAACTTCGTGAGTATAGGTGCTAGTCGGACCGTTATAACTTTGGTAATAATTTTATAGATAGAAGAGCAGAGACTAATGGGGCAAAAATGATTAATACAGGCAAGATCGTCAATTTTAGGAATCAAGGTTATGAAAGTATGGTTGATTTGTTGGAGGAGCTTTCCAGAGAAGAAGAAATTTTTAACAACTTTTGTCACCGAAGGGCCAACTATGGACCAGTACTTCTGGTAGAATCCAGGCGGCATAGTATCAGGCCCTGGAGCTTTTTCTGCACTAATAGAGAAAACTGCCGATTTGATCTCTGCATTAGACACTAAGGCGGTAAGTCGTAGGTTATCCTGATCTGAGACAACAGGGTGTAAGACGTCAAGGTTATTGAGCAAATTAATTGAAGGGTCACAATTCTAAACCTGCGAGTATATTCGCGTTCAAACTCCGCACGAATAACATCCAAATCCACATAATAGATAGCGTTTGGAAGGATGATAGACTTGATAAGTTTACAGTTCCGCTTGATGGTGGCAATACGGTGAAAGTAGCCTGTATTGAAGTCAGTAAGTTTGGCATGTTGTGCTTTGGCTCGTTGGCGCCAATAAGAACGTCGAAAATCAAGTAATCGCTCACGTTTAGCCAGGAGACGCTTTTGAAGTGAGCAGTTCCTGTTGGAGAAGGACGAGAGTAAGGTAGCTTGAATCTCCAACAAATCTTGTTCATACTTCTTGAGTTGAGAGCGTATGTTTCCATAGATAAGTTTGTGCTATTTTTTAGCTAAGGTCTTGAGCAGTTTAGTTTTGTGAACCAACTTGAACATAAACGAGCCTTATTGATCCAGGCGCCAGACTTGTCGAACTATTTTGCCGAAGTCCTTACGTTTGGTCCATGTCATTTCGAACTTGAAAGGGCAATTTACGAAAGTAAAATTTTGACGGAAATCAACTGTGATAGGACAGTGATCCGATGAGGTGAAAACATGATTGCGAACCTGGAGCTTGTTAAAAGCTACTAACATTGGATTCTGAACTAGGCATCGATCAAGTTTGGCGAATGAGTTATCAACACCCCCAGGGCGCTTACGCCAAGTGAATTTGCCCCCAACAGAGGGGATATCACATAATTGAAGGCGAACCTTGATTCGAAAAAGTCGCTCAAAACGAGAAGTGTGTGGTATAGACCCATCACACTTTTCATCTGGAGATTGGATATTATTTAGGTTTCCCATCACACAGATTAGGTATGTTGATTGGAACTTAAGGGTTTGCTTAGATTACAAATTAATTATGTTTATAAACATTTTAATTAGCACGTATTTAAAATAATATAAATTTAAAATAAAACATCTTACTAATTTTGTCATTCAATTGTATTAAACTTAAAATACAATTATCAACTTTATGTGATACTTAAGTTAACACAATTTATGTGATGTTTAATTTTATATTTACGCTGTTGTAAACGTATTGTAAATACTAGTATCAAACAAACACCTTCGAAGTTTGTATGTTTATAATTGCATTATAAACATGAATCCAAACACACCCATATTACCCTCCCCAATATCAAAATTTTTAACTTATTTTAGTCTAAAATTTTATTTTTAAAAATTATATTTATATTCTAAATAATTTAGATGTTTATAAATTTTTATTTTGAAAAATTATATTTCAAAAAAATTTCATAGACTATTTCTTATAAAATATATTTTAAATTTTTTTTTAAAACACGACTTTTAAGATAAAAGATTATAAATATTGTTGTTTATGATATAAATATATTTGCTTTAATAAATTTTAGGTTAAAATAATTTTATAATGCATCAGTCACATATGGTAGCACCAGCAGGTCTTTATTTAGTTGGTCATGGCGGTTAAGTCATATTTTGCTTAGTTTAATACAATAAGTAGTAATTAACGAATACCCAACAAATAAAGATTGACAGATCTTCATTGCAAATACATAGTCCACCTTTGATTTTATTTGTCTTGTGGCTTTTACTGCCTTCTTGAAATACATTTCGTTATCAAAAAAATAACAAGCAACATATAAAGATGCTTGATTTTACATATCTAGTACTAACAACTTACAGTAGTTTGTTATCCTACATTCCTACAACTTATATTATTACACCCTTTTCCACCTTAATCGGGCTCACCTCCTGCCTATAGCTCGAACCTCTATCGATAGAGCTAGTGTTTCCGACACCTTGAGAATTCGACAGTAAAAATTGTTCACACAGTACTGAAACATGACAATTTTTACTTCAAATGGATTAAAATGCAACTTTCAGTGGAATCTGTCATGTTTACAATTACAGTATAAGGATTACTAGGAGAAAAATTGCATCATAAAAAAGATTTCATCAGGGGACCATTAGTGTTGTAAATCATCCAAATATTGTGCTTGTTTTAGAGAGCTCACTCAACTTTTTCCTCCAATTTGAGACATCGTCCTCGTTTCTCAGCAACTCTGATGCCTCTATGATTCTTCTAGGCACGCCATTGCATTTTCCGATGATCACCTGAGCAATGAGTTTAGTGTCTGGGGAGAGAGCACCTGGCTGGGGGTTCAGCGTCTCCATGAACAACTCACTCGCATCTTCAAAAGGCAATTCGTCAAGTCTGATAACTGGCTTGCAGAGCATTCCATGACAGACCTTTATGGACTGAGAAACCACAACCAGTTTTCCAATCCCACCATTGCTTTCAAGGGGAATCCCCACTTTATGAAGCTCAAAAGGCGACATTAATCCATCTAAAATAAGCACAAATCTCTTGGCTAACTTCAGTGCATTGCCTATCCTCGCTGCCCGTCTGATGACTCTGGTCTCATCATCCTCATCTTCCAAATCTGACAGCTTCAGCTCCCTCCCGATTGCAGTTTGCAGTTTATAAACACTTGTTTCTTCCTTGATGGTAACATAGAATGCACAATCGAACAACTCTGGCTCATCTAGAACTTGATTGTATATATGCATCATTGTAGTACTCTTCCCCATCCCTTGGTCTCCCTCAACTCCAAGTATCTTAACTTCTTGGCGGATTAGGTGTCCCCAAATCTCTTCCTTTTTCATTTTAGCAAATTGACCCACCAATTTACTAACTACTAGCATCTCTCGACCAACACGGTGGGCATTAATAACAGGGTGTTGTTCGATAGCTCCTTTCTGATCAAGTAGCATTCTTACTTCTTTCTTCTTCTTCCCCACACAGCTCCCAATCCATGCCCGGAACAGGAATCTCGAAAACTTTCCTGTTTGCCCCATCTCGCTCTCTAAATTTCTAACTTCTTGATCTATCC
Source organism: Persicaria maculosa (assembly GCA_963922045.1). Taxonomy (NCBI): domain Eukaryota; kingdom Viridiplantae; phylum Streptophyta; class Magnoliopsida; order Caryophyllales; family Polygonaceae; genus Persicaria; species Persicaria maculosa. The sequence continues at coordinate 15,891,470 of OY998257.1, read as the reverse complement.
TTTTAACATTTCTCAGCCAAGCCTCAACTTCTCTCTTCATCACCGCATTGTTCCGAAACTCCAACATTTCCACCTCCCGGGTAACATCATTTTCTACACATAGCAACGTTTTCATTAAGCTCTTGAGGGATCTCATATCATCTTCAAGGTTCTTGTTGTAGTATACCCACTCAGGAGCTTCACCAATGAAGCTAAGTACCTTCTTTACCAGTTCAACTTTATCACAAACGCCCTGAACATTAGGTATTAACCTCATAGCCCACGCGCCGACCGCCCAGAACACTAGCAATTGCATTGCTCCATATATGATAGTAATATCTACGGAGTAATAAATAGCAAAGCATTAAATTGATAAGTAAAACTCAACCTACATGTTCAAATTAACTACTAGAATGATTAGTTGAAATCACGATGTGGAAATTGTTTTCATTCCACTTCCAGATCATATTGTAAAATTAGGTCCTTTTCTGGATCAAATTGGAGCAGTGTTTACAGATTTTCAAAATTGGGGCTTTTTTAGGTAGTGGCGTCCATCTTTTACTCTAGCATTTGTATAATCTTTTCAAATTAAAGGCGAATCGCCGAACTAACATATGTTGATCTGACCCTAACATGACTATAAACAGGACGAATTGAGTCCAGAAACTAGAAATTAGATGGTTCAAAATCAACCGAGGAACTAGAAAATGAGCAGAAAACATACCTGAAAATGAAAGATCCATGGTGAGGAGGAAGTCTCAGAATGCCGAAGAATAGGCGAGTACCTCCGATGATTAGATCCATGGTGTAAATGGGAGAGGAAGATAAAGAACAATCGAAACGGAGCGGAAACCGGGAAAGTTCCAAGTAGCTGCAGACGACGAGGGAAGACTTGCTTACAAAGTCAACTTTCGCAATGAACGTTTCAATTTAAAATATCATGAAACTAGATACATGCTTATTATACGCACGGTTCTATATCGACAAATGCAATAGTTTTCACTTTACCATCTGTCAATATTGACAAATTTTATTTTTGCATGAAAAAATACTTGTCAACATGGACTTTCCAGGTTGGTAAAATATCAGTCTATTTTTGTTGAAACGAGAAGTTATCATTGGTAAACTTTTTTCCCACAAAAATAGTTTATTAATATTGAAAGTCGGTGAATAGCCATGTAGTTGAAAAAAATTTGACAATGCATATAGTAACCCTTAATCAGGTATATACGATAAAAACTTAGTTAATTGGGTATTTACCCATCAAACCTTTAAAATTGATTATATGCCTATCAAATCATTTAAATTTTTTTGATTGTCCATGATATATTTAATCTAATATCATTGAATGAAAATGCAATTATAATTTAATTATATATTAAACTTAATTAATTTTTAAATAACTATAAAAATTATCAATTTGCAATTATCGAATAGAAAACATAAGTAAATTTTTTAATAAGAAATTCCACTTTGTTAAAAAAAAGGTAATGAAGACATGGAAGATCTTTATTTTTTTATCAGGTAAAAATTTAGGAAAAAGAAAAAACTTATCCGATAGCATCCTCACAAATGAGGTCATGTAGACCTAAATCATTGAAAATCTCTCGTCTCTTGGCAAAGTGGCAAAGGTATACAATCTTATCAGCCATTTTATTGTCATCCCGGGGCACATGAGAGAAAGAGACTTTTGTAACTCCTTGTAAGAGCACTTTGACGTCGGGCATGATTAGCTCTCGATTTCCCAAGGGCAACAGTAGTTTTACCTAAGATGTTTTATAATAATTCAATAATCACCTTCGATATGTAATTTAAGAATGTTAATTCTTTCGCGTTTTGTATCCCATATCTTAATGCTAGTACTTCGCTTTAATTGGTGTTTGACATCCCAATCTTTCGTATCCTATGGTAATTGAACAACCTTCTCAAACTCGAATAATAAAACCACAAGTACTATCATCATTGTTATGCATTGTAAATCCGTCAAAATTTAATTTAAAAGTGTCTGTCTGAGGTTTTTTCTATTTACTTTTAACTCTCTTGTAGGATTCGCCTTCCTTAGAGGGATTATGTGGTAGGTGCTGGTTGGAGTGCAATTTTTCATCCTCGAAATTGCATGCGCGTGTCTAGTTGTCCATTTGTGCATAGACCAATTTGTTAACCTCTATCATGGTGGGAATATTTACATTTGAAAAAAAATGATTTGGTTCCTAAAGAACCAGATTGTCCACCACCTTACTGCCATCAATTTCTTATTACCTTTACTTATCTACCCAATTACACTTAAAATTGGTCTAATATCTCTAAATTGGTATATTAGATCTTTTATGTCAATGAGGTCCGATGGTTTAAGCACCCCTTGAAGAGTGTGTGATTGGCATTCCAAGAAAACATGCGTGTCATCTTCGGAAACGTCATTGCAAAAAGGGCATGTTGTTGGTACTGCTACACTACGTTGTGCTAGTCTATCTCTTGTCGGAAGGCCAAGCTTACTCCAAATCAAAATTGAAATTTGTTGACACATTTTTGCTTGGAGATCGAGTTTTTTGAATAAATTATGGATTTGCAATCGACACCGGAACGATTTACGACTCATTTGAAATATTCACGTTTATTCTCAAAAGTCCATTACTAATATTATGATATTATTTGTGGCTTTTGCTGCCTGGAAATACATTTCTTTATTCAAAACAAGCAACATATATATAGATGCTTGTTTATACATATCATAGTAACAACTTTAGTTTGTTATGCTACAACTTATATGTTCTTCAACTTGTTCAGTTGAGCTCATCTTCGGCCTCACTCGAACCTCCATCGATAGAGCTAACATTTCGGAGACCTGGAATTTGACAGTAGAAATTGTTGCGGTAGTACTCGCAGAAGGCGACACCAGATGGGCATCCGTAATCCGGTGGAGGAGAGCAGCTGCATCCTGAAAGATCACACCCGCAGTTTGAGTCACCCGGACACTCGAAAGGAGGCTGTACAATGGGCATATTGTTGCAGCCGCAGCCTGTGATGTCGCACCCACAGCGCAGTCCATAAGGCCCATTGCAAGGGCAGCTCCACTTGATGCCGGTCATTAGTGGTGCTATGGTTCCATTTGGCATTGGAATGAAGGTCATGTTAAGTGATCTTTCAGCTGCTGCACTAGCCGCCTTTTCCATACGAACATCATGGTTGTCGCCGTGTCCTTTTGCAGGCCGGAGGTGAAGGGAAATCAAGGCTAAGAGGCACAACAACATGACTAGTTTAGGAGAGGAAGAAGAAGCCATTTTTTTTTGTTTTGTTTAAAATGTAAGTTTGAGGATGAAGTTTGAGTTGAGTTTGAGTGTGTTTATATATAGGATGGATAAGTGGTGAGATTTTGGTGTTCGTTGCAGGATGAGCAGTTGCCTTAGGACTTGGAAAAACGCGTTTTTGATGGACGTACTCCCGCGATTTATTCGTCACACGCAACTTGTGAAAACATACTTAACTGCAATCCAGCGGAGTTGCTTACCAGAATTTTGGTGAATGATCATACATTCAAACTGCAGGTTAAGAACTCATCACTCCAGCTATTGCATTTGAAATTGAGGTGTTTCAGTTAATCGATTTATCAGTGACACAAATGAAAGTGTTCTTTTGAATCTTTGTATGTAGTTTTTTGTTTCTACATTTTGATTATATAACTTTAAAAACCAATTAAAGGCCTGCTAGTTTGTAGAGTAGGGCATAGAAATATAAAAAGTACATGATAAAATTAGAGAATGAAATGGCGAGAAGTAAAATAAATTTTGTATGAAAAAAAAATAATGGTTACGATTTTAATCAATAAATCTTAACTTAATAGACTTCAGTTGATAAATACTTTGTATTTATCTTGCAATAGCACTCTTTATATCTAAATTTCACTCATCAATTCATCATATCAAATCTTCATACTCGAATTAAGCTAATTTTAATCATGAACATGGTTTGATAATTGATATGGTAGAAGTTGAAGTTTATGCTGTATTTTCTCCATTACTCTAACCAGGTATAAAAGGAGGACAAGCCAGATTGCGAAACAATAGCATCTCCTTAATCGATCTATTGAGTCACCGAGAATTGCCACTTAACAGGGAATGAATTGAAAGGTGAAAAACCATGCATCCTCTTAAGATATTGGCAATGACAATGATGAATCTTATATTTGTTAGGGTTTTTTTTTTTTATCAATTCGAATAATCAAATGATACTGAAACACAAGCAAATCTGATAAACTACCAAGTTGTCTAAGATTATTGTTTTCCATTGTTGCAGAGAACTTCAACATTGTATGCTGTTAATGGACAATGATAAAAACAACTTTGCATTATTTATTCATCAATGTGGAGTACACAATTAAGCTGCAGGAACATTATTTTCTATATTAATCCTTGTAGTTTAAGACTACAAGGAGTACAAGCTGTTGTGTTCCTTTGAAACATGACAATTTTTACTTCAAATGGATTTCAGTGGAATCTGTCATGTTTAGGTTTCCATCCTTTTGGGAGGAAACTAAAGCTGATCAGGGTCAGCTTCCGATCCTTTTTGAGGTGGATGGTCAGGCTCTGCAAAAAGTACTATTGAATCAAAGTCCTGTGGATCGGAGCCGCCTTTAGGAGGCTCCTCAGCAATGACTTGTCCACTGGACCACATGGTAGCCCATTCCGATCTATGCCCATCAGGCTGCTCAGGGTCAGGTTCTGATCCGATTGAATGACTCGTGCCCTGGTAAGGATGGAGGGTTGAATGATGAGCATGGTGCTCGTTGAAGAACTTGCGAGCAAAGGAAAGGTTCATGCAGAGCAACAGAAACAAAAGGATGCTGAGACGATTCATGGAACCCATGCTTAAATGCTTCTTTGTTTCGGTCCACAGCTAGAAGAGGGACCGGCCTTTTATAATGGTCGTACACACTGTAAATCTAACACTTGAAACTGATACGTTTCTTGCTTGTAGATCATTCAATTGGTGTGGACAAGAAAGCAATTACACAAGGTCGGGGATTGGTAATCAGGGATTCCAATTCCTTTGTCATACAATATGCATGATAAGAAACCCCAAATCCTGCATTTTCGCATAAAAGCCGATATAGTATTGGCACGGAAGAACAAGCTATTGAGCCATGGGAGCAAGAGCAACTAACGAATAGAAAGATCAATTATGTTGACGACAGTTGCATAGTTCGAGCCACACCACGTACCCAGTCATTGGAGAATGTCATTTTGTAGGTCGAGCAAACAACAATTACAGTCTGAGCAAGATAGGTGTAACAGCTTTTTGTTCACAATAGCATGAAAGATTTTGTATCAGCTGAATTAACAATTCAAACATGCGACCACCATTTGAAGTAGCAAAAAATCACTCATTCGTACATGGGAACAACTACGATTTTTATCGCTTTGGTTCACAAGTAAAATAGGGGAGTGAAAAACAAAAACACCTACGCTTCGTTAGTGTTTTACTACCCCATCTTACCCCTAAAAATCTCCAAAACACTTTCCCAAGGCCCCTCCAGATAAATTTCATTCGAAATTTCAAGGGAAAACAAGTATAAAATGGAGAGAATTCACGGATTATGATCTCATTCTTCCTCTGGTTCACCACTCTATCATATCGCAGTTTAGAATATCCAATCTTTTCTGACCTCGAATGACATATATATGCATGGCATACCTACATGGGAACATCTGGATCCAACCTTCTCTGTATAGCTGCCGCAGCCTAGAAAGCATCAAGTAAATATACATCAGTATGTTAAAAATAACATAATGCCGTAAACCAAGGATACCTAGATAGATTAACTGAACCTCATGGTTTCCAATTTTAAACAGGTACTGCATCTCTTCCCTGAGTCGTGCTTGCTCTCTCATTGCCTGTGCCTGGAATATGACAAGGTTTATGATAAGCAAGACGTTTCTATTTTACGTCAAAATAAAAACACATGGTATACAAGGATAAAGGACCCTACCATTCCACTCTGCATAGCATTTTTCAAATTTTCAACCTCTTGCTGTTTTTGTTTTTCTCGTTCTTGCAACAACTCTAATCTGTAATGGCATTGCAAAACACCAAATCAAAACATTAAAAGTGACCAAAAAGACTTACTCTAGAATAAACAAGGTAGTACACTGTACTTGCTTAGATAATGCAGAAAGCTCAATACGACAGCAGACAGCAGTGAAAAAAAAATGAATCAGAAAAATCATAAAGGCCTCCTAAATAGTTAAACCCTGCCCATTAACAGTGATGTTTAAGATCCTTGGTCTCCCTTAAAATAAGAAGGAAGAATACGAAAGGAGGGGATGGAAGACACGAAGGAAGGTAACCGAAAATTTGGTTATCACTACAATTAATACTCACAAACAGAAGCAACCCATCAAAGGTCCTACCGATATCCTCTTTCCTAGAAAGGAAATCAGTAAAATTTCCTCTCTAGGACAGTAAAATTGCCTCTTTCCCTTCTGTCAACCTACTGATTTACTCTTTCCTAGAGAGGAAATCGTTATAGAACAGTACAATTTCAACAAGATTTGTTAACCTCCATAATTAAATCAGATTCCCTTCTGCTAGGAAAACAAGTTCACAACATATTGAAGTCTGAAACTTTTGAAGTGCAAGTATGAAAATAAATCTTCGCGCAAATTAATTTCAGAGAAGAGATAGGGAGCCCATAAGCCACAAAATCAAGTATGCAAAGTCAACAAAAGAAGGGGGGAGTTCTTGATAGCATAAATATCTTATCATAGCCAAAAAAAAAAAAAGTGTGCATCCTACCTGCGCTGTTCTTCATCATTAAATATGGTACGTTCTGTTGCCACTACTTTCGTCATGCCCTTCCTCATCTCCTTCTCCATTTTGTTTTTGTGATAAACATCAAGGTTATAGTACCTGGGAACATAACGATGGTAATAGTATCAAGTTCTTGAGGACTACAAAAAACGTATCAAGTTCATGGTATACATATCAGTATCATTAGAAATGCCAGCATTTGACAGGCATAACATACTCTTCCTATAACCTACTTAGTGCAAATCTTCATGTGCAAAATAATGAACTCATTAACAGACATATAAAAGAAAAATTGTTGTTAGATGAGGATCACAAATCATAATTATAAGCTTTTAACCAACACCCTCATTCACTCATTTTCCAACAAAAATTGTTTCCTTCCCCAAAGTTTCAATCCCGCATGGGATAACAAAACCCGTGACTCCCTCCTCTAAACTATCAAAATAAGAGAATCCTTCTCTCTATTTCACTTCTATATCTAAATTATACGGAGTACTATCTAAACTCTCTTTCCCTTTCCTTCCCCTAATTTTTAACCTATCAGGCTCTAAACAAGAAGCTATTCCTAAAGCAGAAGACTGTTACATAGCATTGCAAATTAACTATAGAAAACCAGCATAGCATGCACACACTAATGGAATCCAAATGATCAATATATTTCCTGTATTTAATTTTCAAAGATCAGCCAATATTTAGCAATTCCTTACTTCTTGGAAGGGAAGGTAGCCGTGTTAAAATCCTCCATGTACCTGAAACAAGATTTCACAGTCACAAACCATTTAACCAGAAGATAAATAATCCAAAAACTTCAGAAATTATGATTTAGGTTAAACTTCAGATCCTCACTCTTTAAACATCTTCTTCTCTTCCCAATTGGGCAAACTTTCCAAGTTCACCTCCTTCACCTCCAAAAGCCAAGCAGTGAACTCAGGTCTCTTGTTCCTATTGGAAGCCAAACAATCGCAGAGTAAAGCTAAGAACACAATGATTACTCAACTAGCAATGCACTGCTTCAATTGGAGATAAGTAAGAGCTTACCACATATCAGTTTCTTTGATTATCCCAAATTTTCCCCATGAATTCGTGACCGCACCTTTCTTTCCTTTATCCTTCTTCTCTTTCTTCTTCTTCTTCCTCCTTTTGTCATCTTCTTCCTCTCTCTTCCTTCTTTTCTTCTCCTTCTCTCTCCTCCTCCGCTTCCTCTCCTTCTCCTTCTCTTCTCGCCTCTTCCTCTCTCTCCTCTTCCTCCTCTTCCTCTCCTCCTCCGAATCAGAGTACTCAGATTCGGAATCATACGTCGAGGAACCTGAATCCGAATCGGAGTATTCATCACTGTGGCGCCCACGCGACCTTCGCTTGGAGCTGCTTCGCCTCCTCTTGCTCCTCCTGTGCCTCCTCTCTTCTTCAGATTCGCTTGATTCGCTACCTCCGGAGTCGGACTCTGACTCTGACTCTGAATCCGAACGGTGCTTCATCTTTCGCTTCGATTTCAAATCTTCTCGTTTGCCATTTTCTCTGTCGCCGCCACCTTCCTCTTCCTCTACGACCTCGTCTTTCTCTCTCTTCCGATCACGGTCTCTCCCCATACTGATCTTCTTTGATCTACTCTCTCTCTCTCTCTTCCCCTTCCCGGATTCGAGCGGTGGGAGAACAAAAGAGGGTTTCGTCTTCTGATTTCCGTTGTTGTCTGCCGTGAGAGTGAGAGAGAGGAGCTCCGATGAGTTGTTGATGATGGGCCGCTATCTAATGGGCTGCTGTAGCCCCAATTTGTTGATTGTTGGGCTGTTTTACGATCCGCGTTATAATTGGGGTTGTGGCCTTGTGGGAGATACTTGTGAGCTACGACATTCAAAGTGGTTTTTGTTATTTAAGCTGTAATTGATAAACCTAGTCCTAGATGTTAGAGTATCTAATGGAAATTTATAAATAGAAAAACTATAAGTTTTGAAAAGCTCGGGTGAGTAGCTATCGAGAACCTCCAATTCCAAAAGCTAATTAAACTAAAATTATATATTTATTCCATTTAAAAATATATAAATATCAAAACCAAAAAGCTCTAAAAAATTAGACGCTAGTGCCAAACGGAATTTTTTATTGACTTAATACATCTTTTCATATCTAGTCGTTCTTATGCATGGATTGAGTGTTTGTTTTGGATGAGAATGTAGTCATATGTCATCTTCTTGACCCCTCGATCAGTATGAACGTGCCCCTGATTGGTGCAATGGGATGTGTACCCACAGGGCCGTCCAATCAATTTTGAAGGCCCGGGTCATAATTTTATACTAAATTATAAATTTTATATGTAATTTTTCAATTTTTTTATATCTTAAGGATGAGTATGTTAAAAAAATTTAGATTATTTTTTTTTGATATTTAAGGAAAAATATAGAAAACTCTTTAAAATTTAGCTTGCGTACAGATTACATACGCAAGCTATATTTATCAATCTTTTGCTCTATAAAATTTATATTATACAATATTAAAAATAATTTATATACTGCACGTTTAAATTTGTGTCATTTGTTTTTAAACTCAAAACCCTAATTTTTTTTTCTTGAATGTCCATGTTAATAAAACTAAAATTATTCATGAATGACATAATTATCAAATGAAACTAAAAGATTAGTTGTATTTAAATTTGGATTGATGAAATTTATTGAGGTCTCGGAATTATTAGTTACATAAATGAAAAGAAATAGGTGGGGCGGCCTAATCAATAGAAAAAAAAAGGTTAAAATGTTGAGAGGTGTGCTAAACCTGGGATTCGAACCCGTGATTGTAAGAAAACATGCATGCCCCGTATCGATTCAACAACCACCACGCCAACAGACAATTGTGTTAATTTTAAAAATGTTTTATTATATATACTAAAATTAGTAAAAAAATGAGGCCCCGTAAAATCGGAGGCCCAGGACAGTCGCCCACCTTGCCCTCCCCAAGGGCGGGGCCTGTGTACCCACAGGCCAAGGGACGGTCTCAAGTAGACAGTTTCGATGGGGTGTAGGCCTCCCAAAAGGTAACGGAGGCGTGCGTGTTAATCGTGGTTGTGTTTGTCGTTTATAAAGAATCTCATCATGGTTGTGTTTGTGGTTTCTAAAGACTCTTGTCTGGGTGGGAGAACATCGTTGATTTACATTTTTCCATGTACTCACTTTTGTCAATGAGGATTTCTATTGCTCTACTTCCCTAGAGCCTAGAGGCGCGATGTCGTATAAGTTCTACTTTACCGTGATCTTTCTATACTCTTTCCATCCCCGAGTTTACTCACGATTTTTTTTTAAATTAGCCAAAAAAACAAAAAATATTAGCGAAATAGCCAAGATCCCAAACTATTTTGGGATTTAGCCAAAGTTGGGTAAAGTCGCTGTTTGAAACAGCGACTTTACCCCAAGTTTTAAAAAATATAATATAATATATAAGTCGCTGTTTGAAACAGCGACTTACTATTTTTTAAAAAAAAAATAAATTAATGTAAAAAATAACGAAATACGTAAAAAATACATACGGGAGCGACTCTCCCTATATTTTATTTAAAAAAAAGGCCAAATGGCATAAAACCACCCTTTATTCACTCTTATTCTCAACTAACCACCCCTTATTCAAAAATTTTCACTTAACCACCCTTTATAGTATATCTATTGCAACTAACCACCCATTTTCTCTTTTCTCTATTTAAAAGACTAAAATGGCCCCAATATTAATTACTACTCCCTCCGATCCAAAATATATGACATTTTACTTTTTGAATTTTTTTTCAAAATATTCATTTAAAATTAACAAATTAACAAAATATTCATCAATCTAAACTTATTACAAAAATATTCATCTTAGTCAAATGGAAGTATGGAACAGAAAAACGCGGTTCAAACCCGCGTTTTATTCATAATCCGAAATAAAATTGAAACAGAAGGAAAATAAAATAAAAGAATAATATAAAACGCGGGTTAAAACCGCGTTTATTACTTTAATACGGAGTATTATTTTTAAATAGAAATTTGCTTTTTTAAAAAAAATCCAATGAGACGCGGGTCTAAACCGCATCTCTTCCTCCTCCCTCCCTTTGTTGATCACGACGCCGACTAGCTTCTCCCGCTCATCATCGCCATGGTCATCTCTCCCTGCAAGTTTGTAACCATCTCCACCGCCATCTCCCTCCGTTGTCCTCTGCCTCACCGACTAGCTCCTCTCGCTCCCGTCGACGAGCTCCCTTCGTATGTGGACACCAATCTCGCTCTCGATAGGAACCGCATCCGACCTCGTTCTCGATTCTCGCCGCCGACATCGACAACAACCCCCAATTTCTTCGACCAAATTTCATTCCAAATCTGCCTCCGAACTTGCTCTTGATCTCGACCTCCAACCTCGTTGATCGATTTGAGGGTTTCCGGCCAATGGGTGGGGGATGGGGGTTGTGGTGGTGAATCTGAAGGTTGTCGGCCTCGATGTTCACTTCCTCCACCTCTCAGCACCGTTTCATGCGCAAACCTCCACCTGATTTCTACCAGCCTCCATGTTCACCAGGAGACCTTCAACATTCCAAGCAAACACGCGGTTTGTTTTGTATAAAAAAAATTAAAATATATTTTTTCCCTTTTGAAATATTATTACATGTAGAAACGCGACTTGAAGATGCGTTTTATTTGTTAATTTTTTCCATTTTCTTCCATTTCTACTTTCTCATATAAATATAAGTAACTGCCAAGTCCTCACCCACCTCCTTTCTACTACCGTAAATTTATCAACTATCAAACATTTCCACAGTTCCACCCAATGTTGTTAAAATCCCAATCCGGTTCAACAATTCTAACGATCCAAAAATGGCAGAACAATCCCAATCTTTTTTTTTGCGATACTAACAATTCTACAAAATGTCTATTATACGAAATTTCTAACATTCACAATTTAAACATAAGAAAATTTTAATATAATTGGTTAGTCTATATTGTATTTAGATTACTTTAAAAATTTTAAAACCTATATGAATATTTTTTTTATGATTTAACATAATACTTAACTAATATAAAACATATTAACTTCATTTTTAAAAAATCATCCATGCGGTGGGATCTTACGTTCAAAACCCATAGCCATGAATTTTAAAACCGAATATATTTTAGTATAGACATTAAAAAGTTTTAAAATTTTAAAAGTAAGCTAAATATAATATAGAATCTACCAAAACATTTAATTGAGATTTAATAATAAAAAACAACTCTACCCAAATAATAATCATAAGTAAATAAACATTAGTAATTAATTTTGGGGGCATTTTGGTCTTTTAAATAGAGAAAAGAGAAAATGGGTGGTTAATTGCAATAGACATGCTATAAAGGGTGGTTAAGTGAAAATTTTTGAATAAGGGGTGGTTAGTTGAAAAGAAGAATGAATAAAGGGTGGTTTTATGCAATTTGGCCTAAAAAAAAGGGTGTTGCTATATACACCGCAAATCCGGATTAAGGATTTGCAGGTCCTTAAGGACGTGCAAGCCTTTTGACTAATTAACATTTAAAAAAAATTAATTAACCCCTTTTAACCATGCACGTCCTTAAGTATGTTCATGATTTGCGGTGTATATAGCCACACCGAAAAAAAATTACCTGACAAAAGAACCCCTTCCCCCTCTCTCCTTCCCTCCCGTACCCCCCCCTCCACCCTCTCTCTCTCTCTCTCTCCCCTCCCTCCCGTACTGCAGACTCTGCAGTAGTCACTCTCACATCCTCTCTCTCTCAATCCGTCTTTTTATAAAAAAAAAATAGGGAGAGTCGTTGTTTGTAACAGCGACTCTCCCGTATGTATTTTTTACGTCTTTTGTTATTTTTTATATTAATTTATTTTTTTTAAAAAAAAATAGTAAGTCGCTGATTGAAACAGCGACTTATATATTATATTATTTTTTAAAAAAATTTGGGGTAAAGTCGCTGTTTCAAACGACGTCTTTACCCAACTTTGGCTAAATATCAAAATAGTTTGGGATTTTGACCATTTCGCTAATATTTTTTGTTTTTTTTTGGCTAATTTTAAAAAAAATTCCATCTTTGAGCGTATCTTTTTTATTAGACATTTCTTGCTTTCTCTGTCCTCCCAGAGCAAATGAACCCTGCATATGTACATCAGTTTAAAGTATCCTCGTGGATGAGGGTGCGACCACAATACTAAGTAGAATATTTGGTACCAAGCACATTAAAGAAAATAATAAAAACCACACTAAGTAGGCTGAATACCATCCAAAGGAAAGTGACAACCAGAAATAAATCAGTGACTAGCAAATGTACTCTGTTTCAACTTAAATGTGCTGCAGTACTGGGAGTGGTAGGAAGAATACACTACACCAACTCACCAAGAGATCAAAGCAACTAGACAGTATAGGAAAATGGCTCCAAGAAAGATTACAAAAAAAAAACCCAGAAAACCACCATTTTATGAATTAGGGTGCAAGAACTCAAAGACACAGCAAGAAGAGTATCATTGAACAGGCACTGTACATACAACCACCTTACAGTCTTATTCATTTAAAAACTAGGGGAGGGGGGATTGGAAACATGGTGGAACTGTAGGTTATGCAGATTCATCCTTTATAAGGTCCTAGATCACAAGAATTTCTCGATGTTCGTGGTTAATGTTGATTTCGGAACAGCTCCAATCACAGTGTCTTTCTTCTCGCCATTTTTGAAGATGATAACTGTTGGAATGCTTCGAATTCCATAGCGCGTTGCAATTGAAGGGCTGTCATCAGTGTTTACCTTGAAACACTTCAGCTTTCCTGCATACTCCTTTGCAAGCTCGTCAATCACCGGATGGATCATACGACAGGGACCACACCATGGAGCCCAGAACTCAACAAGAGCAGGGGTGTCAGAATCTAGTACCAGTGATTGCCATGTCGAGTCTGTAACAGAAGGTACTGCATTTTTCCACATAAACAACAAGGGTTACAAGATAGCTGTGAATACTTCAGGTGATAAAAGCTACAACAAATATGCTATATCAGGTTATAGTATCTCTCAATCTCACTTAAGCTACTGCAGGGCTATAGATTGAAAATTTACTGAGATATGATTACAAAAAATCAGTGCTTGTAAAGCTAAAGAATCCAAGAAGAAGTGAGCCATGTCAAAACTTGGAACTAATTCCAACCTGTGGCAGTCTAGCGTATGACCGGATTTGCTTTACCTTCGTAAAAAAACTGGAGGAGGTTGCAGTCCACAATCACTATTCATTAGTTACTCAAATTGCAAACATCCAGAAAGGACCTTTTTATAAACCTTTGGTAACTTAAATTTATCATCAGGAGAAATTAGCTAAATAATCTAACCTCATTTTAGATTATCAGCAGTTGCAGGTAAAGTTATTTTCAAACATAGGAGGTTAGGAGTTCAATATATAACAAGAAAATAAAGGGCTAAAACAAAACTTGGAGGAGGTTGCAGTCCACAATCATTACTTATTAGCTACTCAAATTGCAGACATCCACAAAGGGCCTTTTTATAAACCTTTGGTGACTTAAATTTATCATCAAGAGAAATTAGGTAGATAATGTAACCTGATTTAGTTATTAGCAGTTGCAGGTGAGGTTGTTTTCAAACATAGGAGGTTAGGAGTTCAGTATATAAAAAGAAAACAAAGAGCTAAAGCCTAAAGCTCACATGCTTTAAGAGGTGAAAAGTATTGGAATCAAATCAATTGTACAAGAATCTGATTCACTTCTGTGTTCAGTAGGTGCAAGAGTTGAAGAAAATTCACGACAACAAACTAGTCAATTTTCAATTCAGACTCCGTGTATAGCCAGGCAGAAAACATAGACCAAAAGTTGAGTCCTCGCTTGAATGAATTCGTCCAAATTAGGCTCTGTTTTCTGCCTGGCTATAATTGAATTCGTCATCTCACTCCCAGAATTGAATTAATCCGAGAAAGAAAACCAGATTGAAGGTGTCCTCAACGACTCAACCAACCAGAAATTCACGAAATAAGACAAATATACACATACCGACCTTCGATAGCGGTGTTTGGACTTTCGCAAACGACTCTCCCAGCAACACGATCGACAGACCTAGCCGTTCTGGGAGTGAGATGACGAGTTGAGATTCCAGATCTGATCCGGAGGCCAGTAAAAGCGGGCAAACTCGGGGATTGAACCGTGGCGAACGAAGCTGCGATCGGAGTCAGAGAAGCCGTCGGGAAGCGGGAAACGGGGAGCGATTGGAGGACCGCCATAGCCGGTGATGGTAGTATTTGTTGGTATCAGGGGCGAGTAGATGAGAAAGGGAGAGTGACTGAGTGAGGGGTTGTTCCGGGTTGTCTTGTAGTAAGCCAGAATATGACATTTGACAGCCCACCCTAGACCCGAAAATCCTATCCAAATCCTAAAACAACCCAAATTCGACCTTATCCGGGTTATTATTAGATCGTTAAATAATCATTAAATATAGATCATTTATTGATTTTTTAACTAAACGCTATATTTTTCAAATAATCTAAACCCGAAATAATCATTAAATAATCTCTCTGTTTTAAAATATAGATCGTTTAACTAAACGCTATATTTTTCAAAAGTTAAAATATCTATAAAAATATCAAATTTTTATTGATTTTTTAAAATAATTTCATATATTTTTTAAAATTTATATTTTTTATAAAGTTTTTAGTTATTTAAAAAACGTATTAAAAAGTTAAATACCATATATTTTGAGAGGGAGTAATACATACTATAATTCATTGTTTTGTTCTAATTTTACTTAGTAATTTTTAATTTGGACGGAAAATATGATCCGACCATATAATGACACAGAGTCTAAACTGACCGACTCCAACATATCTGCTTAAACTTAACAAGACTAATGTGGATATTGCTGAGAAATATCTTTCGATTAATGCAACATGTGCTCCTTGAGTGACGTACCCATTGCCATCAAAATCTTTAAATAACGTCGGTTATCGCGTTCTCTCCTAGTTTCTCTGAAACTGAGCTGAACCCTAAAAACAACAGAGAATTGCTCAAGTACAGAGTAGGTACAATCAAGCGCCGGTGAATGAAGACATGGGCTTAGGGTTGTTAGACGGAGTGGGTTTCAGTAACTGAAGTGTTTGGATAAGTCCATTCGTTCGTTAGATCAAGCTTCGATTGGTAAGTGTATTAGAAGACTTGAATGCTTCTTTACCTTGTTTATACCATTTGTTTCAAGTTATCGTGTATTAGGATTTAGATGGAAATTGTGCAAGAAAAACCTATTACAATTTGTTAATCGAATAGTTTGGACATGAATTGCCTTTTGTGGTTCAATCGGTGACATTGGGTTAAGGAATTGTGGTGTGTTTTATGGCTGGCGCTTACTCTTACCATTTCTTTTGTGTTTTATGGCCGGTGCTTGCTCTTACCATTTCTTTTTAAGGTATTACAATACTTATACAAGCTCATCAACTATCTTCTACCTTTCTATAAATCGATTGCAACTTACAAATAACCTATATGCTTATCAACGAGGAGTTAATATTTACCAAAATTGAAGATAAAAAGTCCTTTCTTCTATCTAAAATAAAATAAAATTAGCTCGTCTTCAATTATTGATATTTGTTGCTTCACCTGATATTTTGCATGAATTGAATGAATGTCTATTCAATTAAGGCTCGCATTCAAATTTTTATTGAAATCAATTTTAAAAAATGTTAATAAAATGTTCCTTATTTAATTAAATAACCATTAGATCCATTTTTTCATCAGGATTTAAACTCGAAACTTTTCCAACCCGCCCGGGTTAGATCCATTTTATTGTAATCTTACTGCTCCTAATTTCAAGCTACCGAACAACCAGTTTCACAAATTATATAGCTAATTCATTTTCTTCTTTTTAAAAACGGGTAGTGATCGATTTTAGATTAATCGGCCTTGTCTTTTTTTCTTCCCATTGTTTTAATGCATTGCAAACCGCAGCATGCGCTGCCGTGGGAGCACGGTACCAACGAGCCTCCTGCCGTCGCAAGCACGCCGCCATGCTGCACACGAGCCCCCACCAGGCCATCATCCTCGGCCTCGGGTTCCTGGCTTCCCTGTCATTAGGATACTTTCTGGGTGAGATGCTCCTCCGCCTTGCCAAAAGGTACGCCCTCCGACGCAGCAACGAACGCATCGCACATCAAAATGTGGACGTAGAGGCGAGGGTGGCTGCGGCAGAGGCGGAGACACTGGCAAGGATAAGGGAGATCCAGAAGGAGAGGCTTAACGAAGGGGCGAGGAGGGTGAACCTCATGCCGCTCGTGAGCTACGAGGGTGTGGATTTCACGTCGCATTCCAGGGAGTGCGTCATTTGCCTGGAGGATTTCGAGGAGGGCGACTTGTGTAGGATCGTCTTGGGGTGCAACCACGCCTTCCACGCGCAGTGCGCGGATGACTGGTTGAAGAAGAAGCAGAGATGCCCTCTCTGTCGACGCGAGATATGAAGAACCAAGACGACGTTTGTCGTGTATAGTGTATGTTGTAGATGGCCCGCCGGCTTGTTCCTGGCGTCTTTTTCATTGAATTAGAATGGTAGAAAACAATGAAATGTCATGGCCACAGTTGATGAATCAGGGCCATCTCTGCATATAACTACATGCTATTACAATGGGGCTTTAGATTGGTTTCTTGCATCCCTACAAATCTGAAGATGATAATACCAATAAAAAAAGGACGAAATTACGCTATAAATCGCGAGGAATGAGTAATTTAGTCACCAAACAAAACAGGATCAAATAACTCGAGATCTAATATTTGAGAGGCAACTTGCGCATGAGAATTGATGCAAGGGTTAAAAGCACAGTATCAAATGCAAATCAAATTTGCACCAAGGACTTTATAGCCCATTACGATTTATAAAAGTCGGTTGAAAGCACACACCTTTACATACCTGTCATGAACTATCTAAGGCCTCCAGTTGTATAATCCGGAGAGAAGAGATTAAGGGTATAACTATCAATGTTTGTAAAGTACAGTCGGGTTTCCATGAAACCGTACCTGGGGAGATATCCTCGTGAGCCTTCTCCCAAGATGAAGCAAGCAAGCCACCAAAACAGCAAAAGATGAACCAAAATATATTACTTCCCCAAATTATTTTAGAAACCAGCCCATCCAGCAGGTTGAGAAGTAGCCTTGCTTTCCCTCTTATTCGAATCCCATGGCTGCCGTTTTTCATCTGTTTTAGGAATCTGAGAACTCAAGGCAGGAACTGCAGTAAAAGCATCTGTTTCAAATCCCCATTTCCCATCAACAGAAGTTGCTGAAACATTCTGCTTTCTTGAATCACCATTTCTGGTCCTAACAGACTGAGGTACATTGTTCTTCAACGGTTTCTGTGGAGTTGGATCATCAGAAAAGGCCTGCCATTGATTTGGTTCAGGCTTTGCATAATCTGGGTCACGTAAACCTGGCTGAACTGCACCATCAATCTTATTGATGCAGTCAACAGCAGAAACAGGGGGAAAAAAACAAATGTTAGTGTAGATACTGGGTTTGTTATTGTTGTTTTAGTGTAGATACAATTTTATCCATCCTATGCATAATAACACCCAAACATTTATCCACATAAAATCTGCTGCTGTGATACCTGAGAAGTCCCTGTTCCAGGAGTTGATTGACTTTTTACTGCGTTGTCCCCAGGTGAAAGTGTGCTAGAACCAAGAGATTGCTTCAGCTCCATTATCTCCTGCCGCTGGGAACGACATATTGCAGAAAGTTTTTCATATTTTGAAGTTATCTCTGATTTTTCCAAGTTAGCTTGCTTTAACAGCTCTTTTAATCTTTCCACCTCTGCCTCAAGGGATTCTTTTCTGGAGCTGTTACTAGAAGAACTAGAGTTGAGCTTTGAGGTATCAAACTCAGCAACAAAGGTGTTAAAAGTCTCATCCTGAAAAGCTGCAGGTCTATCAGGCCTAGGGAGAGATTCTCTAGATGCAGTTTTCTGGCTTGGATATGCTCGGGAGCTTTCCTCGCTTGAAGGGCTGGTTTTTCCAGCCAAATGATGTTGCTCCAAGTGGATTCGATCTTGTTTGGAAGTACAATAGGCATTTGTTTCCTGATCAAACTTAGGACCACTTTTGTCCTCTCCAACTGATGCGTCTTGGGCATGTGGACTTGACCAAAAGGAACCAACAGTGCCCCCCCTTGCCCCGCTCTTAGGAACATGTGAGGGCGACACTCTTTTAGTTGATTCAGTTGATACAGGTGGGGTTGGCGACCTTCTATGAGCTGCAGCGGCCTTAGCAGTTGGTTTTGAAATTCCTATTAAAGCAAAAAATCAGTGAAAATAATAATAGGGGGCACTCGAGAATGAGGCCAGGTGACTTCACTCTTGAATATAAAATGAACTAAATTTGACAAGTTGAGAACCAACATGAACTATGCACAGAGTTTCCTTATGCAACATTAAAATTATTTTAAAACGAAATAGCAATCAACACCTTCTTGTGTGTCCGGGGTTCCCTGACACATTTCAGGAGGCTGGTCAGGTAATGACTTCTGCAGTCCTATAGGTAGTTGCTCGTTAACACGAAACCAGACCTATCATCATGTTAGAAAAAGTAAGAAACAGTTAAATAATACTCATACAAGTTCAAACCTTAAACAGTCATTGGCACATTCACACTCCAATCACTACCAGTTATCCAAAAATAACCCCGTGATCATTGAAGCAAATCATGAATCAAGCTGACTGTTTACCTGCGTAATATCGGGTCTATCTTCAGGTGAAGATTGGAGCATATCACGTATCAGATCAATAATCGCAGAGCTGTATTTAGGTGCATCTGGGATGCGATAATTTCCATTCAAAATTTGAAGCTTTGATTCTCCATCAAACGCAGATTTGAAATAGGATATACGGAAGAGTAAACACCCAAGAGCCTACCAAGCAAAAGAAATTTCAATCAATTTGATAGGGGACCTTACTAAACAAAACAAGATTGGCTTCCCACTAGAGATTGGATGATGCAAAGAACTTACCCAAATGTCCACCTTCTCATTTATAAGGTCTCTTCTCAATAGATCCCACATCTATTTCAAAGGAAGAGACAGATATATTAACAACTTTACAAGTGAAAACTTCAGTAAAGAGGAAATATGAAATCCTTCCAACCTCAGGGGCTCTATAAGCTGGTGTTGTGTGCTTCCTGATGATGTCTTCTTCAATGCCCATTTCTTCAGGCTTCACAAAGCGCTTGTGATTGGTAGAGGTGCTTCCAAAATCACACAGCTTCCATAAACCATCTGATCCTAGCAAAAGATTCTCAGCTTTCAAATCACTGGATAGCATCAGAAATTGTGAGTGTCAGTAGAAAATCCAAATGAAATAAAGAAAGAAGTTAACCAAATAAAGACCACATTCATGGCATCTAGGACTCTAGAGAACTCATCACACTTCTTAGTTCTCACACCTCGTGTTACAGTTGAACACAGGACCAGTAATCACACTTCTTAGTCATAAGCAACAGGCAGATCAGATGTGCAAACAATTATTAGAAATTTATTTTCCTATCTTGGAGAATGGAGATATATCACCACATATCAGCATAGTTAATAACAGGATATATAAATTATAGGATACATAGTTAAAAGGGGGAACAAACTCTCAATCACAACATATCAATATCAGCACAGTAGTTTCCAATGCCAAGAGAAGCATAATGATAGAAAGATAGCACTGAATGTTAATACTGCATCAGATGACTAGATATGCTTTATCATATTTGTCATAGGAAACAGGACATGAGAATAATATTTACCGATGAGCAATAGGAGGTGACTGGCAATGCATTGCAAAGACTGCATTGCAGACATCCCTGAAAATGGAAAGAACCTGATTCTCCTCAAAATAACCAGCTCCTCTGCTCTCCAGGACACTGACTAGGGACTTCTCACAGAATTCCATAACAAGAAGTGCTTCCTTTGTTCTTCCCATGTCCAAAATTGTGTGGGAGTAGAGAGTCACCACATTAGGGTGCCCTCTTAGTGATTTCATAACTGAGATTTCTTTCATCACAAGTTCCAGTGATTCCTGATCACTACATATCATGTGCTTTAGTGCATACTGCTTGGATGCATCTACTGCATCCCGAGCTAAATAAACACAAGAGAATCCTCCTTCAGCAATAGCATTCTTGACCTGAACTTTGATGTTACCAATATCAATGCACCGGCCATCAAGTCCAGCGGGTTCTTTTGGCATAAAAGGCTTGAACTTCCACATGTTCAGAACTAGACAAAAAAAAGTTCAGATCCAGATGGAAAAAGCAAAATTAGCAATCAGCATATTACACTCTTGTGGCTGCAAATAAGAAGTTTACAAAGAGTCATAAAACTCATATCATTTTTTTCTACTCGTTAATTTAATGTCGTTCCATCTTGAGCACACTTCACTGATGGAAGAATCGAACGTAACTCTACTAAATGACATAATATAAGAATACAAAGTTAAGCACAAACAACTTTTTGCACATCACATCAGCACATGTTAAGAGGTTATAAAAGTATCAAGCTGACATCAAAGAAATATGATACCAAAGGAGACTATGCCACATTTTGAAATGTAGCTGTTATTCGATTCAATCATTCCTTCTTCTACATTAACCAATTTAAATGGTCCAGTCCCGAAGTAATCAAATATCCAAAAGACTGCAATTTCTCCCACAACAAATAACAGCCTGAGTGACAAATAATTCTGCACAACAGTAATTAATGTATGAGAGTAGAAATTAGCAAACCTTGATGTGCCAAAGATCAGCAATTGCTACTCCTTGCTCAATATATTATGTGAGCTTTAAATTACCAGATCGCTTATCACTGCAATCATATACAGCCTGAAACATATAACAATCATATAATGAGCTCACCTTGAGATCGAAAATTGACCAACTCATAAATCCATACAATTTCCACAAAGTTATAACTTTAACTTAATCGTACATTCCCCAGCCATAAATATGTAAATCCAGAGTGGTCATATTAAACTATAAGAAACACTAGATCTAAACATATTGGAAAGCTCATACTCAAATTAAGCTCAAAAGAAACATCATCATTAAAAACATCAAATAGTAGATCAACTTGCAAGTTTGCAGCTTCAAAATTCTTCATAAATCCATGTGAAGAGAAGGGAAAATCTTTCGAGAGAGGGAGAAAGGAAGGTACCTGTTGCTTATCAGGTGATCGGCAATAGATTTAGTCTTCTATCAGACCAGCTTTAAGCTCCAACATTACAATCTAAACAATAGAAGATTTCAGAACAACATAGGTTTAACAGCTATACAATGCGAGACGACAATCGGAATCAAAATTCAGATACAGTCAAGCAAAATTCAAACTCGAGATGATGATAGTTTGAGAGCAACAAGAAAATAATAAATAAAAGCAAAATCTGAATATTAGATCGACTTTCCAGCTGCTCCAACCAGTCAACTCAACCAGAAACCATATGATCTCAGATTCCTTTCAGCCTACTTCCAGCAAAATGTGAAGCAAAATTGCAAATCAGACAAAGGCGAAATCATTTCCCTTATAATTCCAGACTACTTCATCACTTTATCGGCAAGCAAGCAAGCAACAGTGAATACAGCCTACCAACTTCAAACAGGAAAAAGCGAAAAAGATTCGTGGGGAACAGGAATCGGAAATCAGAAGCAAGCAGGAAATCCAATTGAAAGGGAGTGATTTGACAATAGAAACACAAAACCCTAGCAGCTCGCGAATACAAAACGGGGAAAGAGAGGGGAGAAACGTACATCCAAGGAAGAGCTTGAAGAACCTCCTGGGAGAGAGAGAGAGAGAGAGAGAGAGAGAGATCAGCAAGGTGACCCGTCGGCGGTAAAACTGGTGAGAGAGGGGAAAAAGTTGGGACATAATTGGAATTTGGTTATTTGTTTAGGCCTAAAAAGCTTAAGCTACAAAAATGAAGGCAGATTTGCAAAATTAACCTCATAGCTTTAGAACTTTATTTTAAATAAAAAATAATAATTAATTAAAATTTGAAAATCTTTCTTAATTCAATTGTTCTTAAGCTTTAAATAAGAGCGATTAAAATCTGTATTTTGATATTTTTCATTTATGTTCTAAAATTATTAGGTTAACAACCTTATTTAGGAAAACTTTACTACTAGAAAATGAGTAAATTGTATGAAACTATCAATGTAGTGGTTGCAGGGCTACATATCATGTCAAGAGGTTTAAAGTTCGACCCCCTTTGGAAATATGGAGTCGCTTGTGAGTGAGAGGGTCAATCTTTTAAATGAGTCAAATAGTGATCAACTTCTTAAATGGTTCACCCAGTATCGAATCTAGATGTAGAGTGATTGAGTCGATCCAAATAGACTAAAAATAAAAAAAAGGGGCATTTGCTAAACTAACCCACTTTTTGGGAAAGTTTACAAGGTTAACCCAATCCGAAAAAAATTTGCAGCAAACCGGTTATCCAATGTCCAGTTGCAGTCGGTAGCAGGTCATGTGTGAGGAGACTGGACAATGTGTGATCGACAGCTGGACATGAGAGAGAGAGGGAGACGGAAAAGGGAAGAAAAGACAAAAAGAGAGGGAAAAAGCAACAGTAAAGTTGCAGAGGAGAGAGAGGAGAGAAAAAAACAATAGTAAAGTTGCAGAGGAGAGAGAGGAGGGAAAAAGCAACAGCAAGTGGGCGGGGGTCTATTTGCAGGTTGACATGTAAACAGTTAGTTTTACCTGGACACCCAAAGCAAAACGACATGTCACCTATTGGAATTGACTGGACAAGAATTATTGGAGAAACAGATTCACCATCGACTTCAGATAAAAAAAATGTTGATAAAGTACTTGAGAGAGAGTATGTGTGTGCTGAGAGGATAAGAGATAGGAAAAATGTGGAAAAGTCAAAAGGATAATTAATAAGAGGAGAGAGGGAAAGGAAAAGAGAAGTAGAGGGAGAATTAATTGGGAGAGAGAAAAAGGAGGAGAGAGGAAAAGAATGAGAGAAATAAAAGTACAAAATGATTTATAGATTAAAAGAAAATAAATATGGAATCAGAAAAAATGAGAGAATGGGAAAGGAGGAGAGAGGGAAAGTAGAAGGGAAGGGAAATGGTGGTGGTGGATCACAAAATGAATAGAATTGATATTACAATATTGAATGAAGTCGCACTAATAATGAAGTCGCACTAATAATACCGGGAGTCTAAGGGTTTCATATTGAGTAGAACCAATGAAAATGAATGTTGTTATAATTTTGATATTTGATACATAATTCTCCCCAATTGATACATCAGATCGATCAAAGGAAATCCTGCATACATGACATGAACTGCTATTAACATGTCATTTAAAGACGATGTACATGACATGAACTGCTATTAACATGTCATTCAGATACGATGTACATGACACGAGAAAAGCGCTTGGGAGAGGAGCGTTCGGTCTTCATCGCCACTTGTTAATGTCATTATAAGAACTCGGAGATTTTGATCAAGCTAGAAGGGAGAAAGAAAATTTTGAGTTTTCGTAAACGAAGCTCTTTGTAGTCATTGAATAAAAAGGAGTTAGTTTTTAATTAATTATTAATAAAACATCATTCAACAAGTGTTAAGTAGTAACAAATAGAGAGAACGAGGTCACATAACAAGGGAAAAAACTGAACAACACGTAAGACAAGAATCAACCAAAATAAGTCCAGTAGACAACAATAGGGTGTCCAGTAGGGAATTGCAGGTGGGCAGTTGATTTTTACTGTTGTCATGTTAGGTCAATCTCATACAAATCAAATTTACTCGCCACCCATCTATTTCATCATTCCAGCCTGACACCCTCAACGTTTGTACATGACACCAGTTAATATTTACATGACGTGTCATGTAAAACAATTCACGTGTCAAGTAAACGATTCACGTGTTAAATAAAACAATTCACGTGTCAAGTAAAATACCTTATGTGTCATGTAAATCCGGTATGGGTGACATGTAAATTCAGTATGGGTGACGGGTAATTATATGATGATCAGTCAGTTAAACTTGTGAATTGTTTTACTCAAGACGTGAATTATTTACTTGACAGGTAAATTGTTTTACATGACAGGTGAATTTTTTTATATGACATGTGTGAGATTTACCCACTTCCATTGGATATCGATATTTTTTTACCAAATTTTACCCATGGGTGTAAACTATGGATATATGATATTATATTTCTTTTATTTATAGTCAATTAATTATATCATTAAGAGCTTACCGTATTTTTTGGTTAAAATTTTTTTTTTAAAAATTAATAATCTTTTGAGTTTTTAACACATTAAAAAAGCATGTTGAAAAGTCAAACGACTTAAATTATGAGACGGAGGGAGTATTAAATTTAGAGAAAGTAGTGAAAATTAACTTAATAACTATAATGGATGATAAAAATGTGAGTTAGGCATATTTCTACATCTTCTGTTGTTGAGTTAGGAACAAGCAAAAAAAGATTTACAAATGTGATGACATGTATTACCTATTGCATATATAATTGGCCCACCAATCAACTGTCCACTCTATTGTTTCCTACTGGACACCTTATGGTTGTCTACTGGACACCTTTTCGCCACCATCCTCGCTCTTCTCCTGCTCTTTCTCAAGTCTAGGCCTGTCTCCCCTCTTTTGTTGAACGACTGAATTTCGAGAAATCGTGATTGTTGAGCCCTCAACTAATATGGTTTCCTCCAAATTCAGCCCTCAACCAACCCCTAATCCCCAAATTCTAATGATTTTCCTTATCAAGAATTGAATAACCAAATTTGCCAAATGAAAAACACGATCAAATAAGAAACTGAACAACGTAATTGATCGATAAAGTCCGAGCGCTCCTCTCCCAAGCACTTTAAGTATGCGCTTTTCTCGTGTCATGTACATCGTATTTGAATGACATGTTAATAACAGTTCATATCATGTACATCGTCTTTGAATGACATGTTAATAGCATTCAGAGGAGCATTCAGTTGCTTGTCTTTGCAGAAGCTAACGTGATAGATTATATATTCAAGAGCTTTGGCCCTTTTATTGTGTGGGTCTAAGAAAGAAGCAAAACCATGTGATTGGTTTAATGTCAAAGGGGCCGTTTTGGGTTGCATCTTGTTACCTACCTACCAAATAGATCATCCAAGTTTGTCAGTGATAACTACGGAGGTACCTTCAATTAAAACTATAAATGTTATTTCGAATACCCAAATGCCATAGGCTCTTGGCAGCAATACAAGGTCATTCTTCATTAAGTACCCAAATGCCATAAATGTTATTTCGAATACCCAAATGCCATAGGCTCTTGCCTTGCACGGAAGCAGCAGCTCGGATTGTCACTGCTCGTTAAAATCATCTTCTTCTATGTATTCACATCCTAACCAGTTGCCTATAAGTTGCTGCTAGTGAAAAAAGAGGACTGATATCTTGTAAATCATATGATACTTGTAGTTAGACCTTTTAATGGAAAATCTTTTCCATTTTTTGCCATATTCGCTTTCCTTTTACGGCTTCTTGATTTTTAATTTTGATGAGGTGAGACAGCCATGAGCCAGACAGTTACGTCACTGCACATAAACAAGAAAGATCAAGCGAAGTATTATTGATCTATGTGTGCACATTGGGCTGAAAATGCTGCAACACGAGCAATCTGAAATGCAAGCAAATTATGATTCTCACAATCTGCAGCACGATGATGATGATGATCTTCCTCGTCGTCTTCGTCTTCAGTTTCTGATTCTATCTTCCATGGTTGATCGATCTTCTTCAAGGGTGTGCACTGCTACCATGTCATCGGATTGTGCATCAGGCCATTTCTTGGCATCAAGCTCCATTATTGAAAATCGGATTGGCATGTTTGATTTCGTGGTTACAGGCTGAACGAGCCCTCGACGCATACATGGTGATCGTCGCCGAGGACCGAGGGATGGAAACAGGTGGGTGGCAGCGGTCTAGGAGGAGGGGTGAAGGAGAAGGTCAGGGAGCGTCGCCGGAGCCATCGCCACCCACTGCAGCACTGCTTATCGTCTTCTTCGTTCGAATCCGATCCGCCGCTCCCCTTCTTCTTCGTCCGCCGGAGCCATCGCCGCTCACTGCACCCCTTCTTCGCTCCGAGGATGGCTCCGCCTCCTCCTTCTTCGCCATCGCCGGATCCTCCCAGGAACAGACCCGAGCAGGCTAACATGCCGGATCCTTCTTTGCCATCGCCGGATCTCCCTCGATCTTCTTCTTCTTCGTCCGCCGGAGCCATCGCCGCTCACTGCACCCCTTCTTCGCTCCGAGGATGGCTCCGCCACCTCCTTCTTCGCCATCGCCGGATCCTCCCAGGAACAGACCCGAGCGGGCTAACACGCCGAATCCTTCTTTGCCATCGCCGGATCTCCCTCGATCTTCTTCCTAGCTCTTTCCCTATCACACATTCGTCTCTCTCTCTCCTACGTCACTCTGTCTCTCTCTCTCTCCCGATTTCACCTTCACTTTTTACCAGATATGGTGCAAATTTTTATACGGGGAGGGTTAGCCTTTGCAAATTGTTTGGATAGTAGGTTATGTGTGCAAAGAGTTTCGGATTTAGGGTTATTTTGTGTCATTCACTCATAAAAAAATGTGAGTAAATATAGTAAAGTAATTAATAATAATTTAAATTGAGTAAAGTAATTAATAATAATTTAAATTGAGTAAAGTAATTAATAATAATTTAAATTAGAAGAAGATAGATTAGAAAAGTCATTTTTATATTTAGTGTCACAAATATTTCTATAAGATGATTTTTGCAAATTTCCAATTTTTTTTTTAAAACGAACACGACAAATGACATTTGTTGGTGTTATTTGTCTTTGAAAAATCCGAGTAAAATGCACCCAAGAAAGAAGTGGTCCAATAGACACTTTCGACATTTGTTCAACGCGGTGTCTTATTTTATAATTTGAAAAGATATTAATTAGTTTCTTGAAAGAATGATTATATGTTCTCGGATTTATTTTGATAGTTTGGATTCAATCATCCAAGTCATAGAACTATAGAAGCATCAAAATGAATTTGTTTGCAATTAGAAATAAAACTCATTTGATATTTTGGACGCCCATCATCGAAATGTTTTCTTCCCAAAACATATATTTTATAAAATTAATCTTATTAAACATAAAAATAAATTGATATCTAAGAAATAGATCTACACATAGTAACAAATTTTATTAAAAAATAAAATCAAATAAAAATTGAGGTAGCACTTTAA
Organism: Persicaria maculosa; assembly: GCA_963922045.1. Lineage (NCBI taxonomy): Eukaryota > Viridiplantae > Streptophyta > Magnoliopsida > Caryophyllales > Polygonaceae > Persicaria > Persicaria maculosa. Next base: position 15,863,488 of record OY998257.1, on the reverse strand, counting down.
TTTTCCGTTAAATTAAACCTGAAAGGCCAATCCTATAAATTGAGAAATTCTATTATATGGAGTTTTGTTTTTGAAACGGAAATAATTTGGCAATAAGGGATCCTTATATGTCAAGAGCATCCAAGCGGATGAAATTGCGAAGCAAAGGATCGTCAGGTGCCTCGGGACCGGAGAAAGCAGAAGGAAGATGAGATAAGCGGTTTGCAACTCGATTTGCTTCCCGATAGACATGACGAATAGTAGTGCTTTGAAATGAGGCCAAGGAGTAACGACTGTCGGCGACAATCATTTCGCAGTCTCCCGGAGGGGTGTTGATGCCTTTGAGACTATTAATGATGGTGAGGTTGTCCCCTTCTATAAACAGATTGTTGATGTGTAGGCGTCTTGCTGCGAGGATTCCATGCCAGAGACCCAGACACTCTGCACCGGCGATGGAGGAAATGGAACCCGGGCCATGCCCACAGTGGCACGTAATTCCCGTGTGGTCTCTGATGATGTAGCCAAACGAGGCTCCAGAAGAAGGCGAGAACACACCATCAAAGTTGAGCGTGAAACTTCCTGAAGAAGGCGCCCTCCATCTAGCCTTTTTCCTAGCCCTTGAGGATTGTGTTCGGGCGTTGGCGTTATTCATATTGATTTGAGAGGCCGAGATGTCATCACTAAATTTGGAGGCATTCCATAGATGTATTTGGTCTTTAATGAAGGTGGTTGTTTGGTGTATGTTATTTGTCCCGTTGTAAAAAATTGATTTATTGCGCGAGTACCAAACCCCCCCACCAGACGGAAGCAAGTGTTGAAAATTTCTTTATTCCCAATGTATCTTTAGTTCCTCTGATGGCGCTATTTAGGTCAGAATGTTCTGAGAAGCAGGTGTCCAAGGTTATAAGCAACCTGGGGTCTATAGTTGCCAATGTTGCTCGGGTGAGCGGGCAGTCCCATAATATATGTGGTAAATCTTTGTAGTTTGACTCACTAAGAGGGCATGTTGTAGGAATTCCCACACCTCTGGACGCAAGTTTTGCTGTCGTGGGTAACCCATTTTTTGTTATTTTCCATAGGAGTGTTTTTATCTTGGGGGGGAGTTCCAGTTTCCAGATCCAAGCCATATCCGATTTTTGGTGATGTTTGTTGCTGTTAATCATTTGTATGGCAGAGCTTGTGCTAAACCATCCATTTTTGCTCCATTTCCAGTAAATTCTATCCGTGTGTATGTTTTTAGGGATTGGCGTTGTCATTATTGAATTCAGTATATCATTTGGTAGAATGTTTCGGAATGTATTCAATAATTTATCCGAATTCCAATTTTTATCTTGTGTTATAAATTCTGATATTCTAAGCTCTGTGTTGATTGTCGTGGGGTCATTAATCAAGTTTATGAGAGGTGAAGCGCCCATCCATAGGTCAGTCCAAAATTTAATGTTGGAACCATCTCCGATTGATCATCGGATTCCTTCCTTGAACATGGGGATTAGTTTGGTGAGTTGCCCCCATTGCCAAGATGTGTCGCCCTTTTTGGGGTATTGTAATATGTTTTCGTTTTTCAGATATTTTTCCGTAATTATGGTTACCCATGGGTTTGTCGGTTCCGCCAGGATTTTTCATAGTAATTTTAGCTGTAAAGCTTTGTTCATGTCCTTAGAGCAGCGGAGACCGAGCCCCCCATTGGATTTGTCTTGGCAGACCTCAAACCAGCCAATAAGTGGTTTGTGGTTGTGGCCTTTATTCCATAGGAATTTTCAGTTAAGTTTATCTAGCTCTGTGTGTATTTTCCTAGGTAGCAGAAAGCATTGCATTAGATGAAACGGTTTTGTTGATAATGTAGATTTGATTAACATGCAGCGACCCGCCTGAGATAGGCAGTGAGCTTTCCATTTGCTGAGCTGAGATTTAGTTGTGTTTAGGAGCTCCGAGAATGTGTCTTGGGTTATTCTGCCGCTTATGATGGGGCATCCCAGATAGGGTCCTAAATTAGTTGTGCAGTTTATTTGTAATTCATTCTGGATTATTGTTTTCTGCTGGGCTGTTATGTTGGACGTAGTTTGGAATTGTGACTTATGTCTATTGACATTTTGTCCTGAGAGAGCACAAAATTCACGGAGTATTTTATTTATTTGATCACATGCCGTTTTTGTAGCAGATGCGAAAATGACAATGTCGTCCGCAAACGCAAGAAAAGGTATCCGTGTGCCGTTCCTAGTTAATGTGAGTCCTACATGTGATTGTGTAGCTGCTGACTCCTGGAGGAGCCCCCTAGCGAGAATTTCAGTTAGTATAAGGAATAGATATGGTGATAATGGATCACCTTGTCCGAGTCCTCTTTGAGGAGAGAAAAGGTCGGTAGGTTCATTGTTAACTAGAACCGAGTAGGTAACTGTGGTGATACATTCTTTAATCCAACCAATAAAACGTGACGAGAATCCAAAGCGGTGCATGACAGATATTAAAAAATCCCAATCCACCAGGTCAAATGCCTTTTTCATGTCCAGTTTCACCGCCATCCAGCCAGATTTCCCTTTTTTCTTATTGAATGAGTGGAATATTTCGTGGGCAATTAATATATTATCTTGAATTGCTCGTCCCGCAGTGAACGCACTTTGAAGTGGGTTGATAATTTTTGGCAGTATCTTTTTTAGCCTTGCAGCCATTACTTTGGAGATGATTTTGTACGTCGTTGAGCAAAGACTTATAGGTTGAAATTGAGAAGTAGTTTGCGGGGTTTCGCATTTTGGTATTAGAGCTATGAATGTATGGTTTATTTGTTTCAGAATTCTACCGCTAAGGAAGAATGATTTGACTGCCTTAGTGACAGAGGGGCCTACAATATGCCAGTATTTTTTGAAGAATCCAGCCGGGAATCTGTCCGGGCCGGGTGATTTGTCATTTCCAAGGCTGAAAACTGCGTTTCTAGTTTCTGAGTTTTAAATTTGCCTTGTGAGCCAGTCATTGTCCACAGTCGTTATTTGTTGGTTAATATTATTTAGTAGGTTGCTATGGATTTCCTGTCTTTGTTTTCGTTGGTATCGTTTGATGAAGTCTTGTTTGATTGTGTCTCTAATCTCAACATCAGTTGAAACCAAAATGCCTGCCGTTGTTTGCAGTGATTTAATAATGTTTCTGTTTCGTCGCCCAGTTGCAATTCGGTGAAAGTACTTAGTGTTTGCGTCAATGGACTTGATATGGTGTTTTTTTTTTACCGTTTTCCCCAGTAAGTGGCTTGGTATTCTAGTAGGGATGCATGTTTAGTCAGTAGCCTTTTGATTTTGTGGTCCTTTGTTTGATCGTAGCTTGAGCAGATCTGAGTTTGTAGGTTCTGAAGTTCACCATCGACATTCGAGATTTGTCTAAATATGTTTCCGAAAGTGAGTCTACTCCAGCATTTGCTCTTCTTTTTTACTTCCAATAACTTTTTGGTTAACTTGTATAGTTGTGAACCTGGTGCCTCAATACGCCAAGCGTTTTTTACCAGAGTTTCGTAGTCTTGCCTCATAGTCCAGGCCATTTCAAATTTAAAAGGTTGTAATTTGGGATGTTGTTTGTCCATAAGATCAAACGTGATTTGTGTATGGTCCGATCTGACAAACACATGATTTTTTGTATGTGAGTTCGGGAACAGTTGTAATATTGCGTGACTGACTAGTGTTCTGTCTAGTTTTTCATAAATGTTGTTAGATCCCTGGGAGCTCTTTCTCCATGTATATTTATTCCCAGTAGTCGGGGTGTCGACGAGATTATGTGTGGTTATGAAATCAGATAACCTATGGAATCTGTGTGAGCCAAGGGAGGAACCCCCTAGCTTATCTGTCGGTTCAAGAATCTCATTAAGATCTCCCATAAAGATGATATTTCCTGGGTAGTCATTAACCTTGTGTGAGAGATCTTCCCAAAAACGTGTTTTATCGCATTCGTGTGGTGGTGCGTAGACGAACACGATTGTAATATCAAGGGAGAGGGTGTGGCTTGTATATTTTGCAAGGATAGTTCTACTATCCGAGGCAATTACTTCGAACGATTCATTGCAAAATTGTGATGATTTCCACTGAAGACACAAGCCTCCTGAGAGGCCCATGGCTGGGCAGAAATGGATGTTATCGAAGCCAGGTTTTTTCCAACAATTTTCTGGCGGGGGGTTCTGCAGCTTAGTTTCAGCCAGAGCTAATATTTTTATGTGATCATTTCTGCACGTCGATTCAATATGTGTCCATATATGTTTCCTACTAAGACCTCTAACATTCCAGTAACTGAATTTCATGTATAAGACTTTTTATGGTGGGGTAACAGCATGTGTCCAATGTACGTACTAAGTTGATCAATGTTGTTTATTCCTTCTTTTGACTTTAGTTGAGTTTTATCTACGTGTATAGGTTTGGGTCTAGTCCAGTGAATAGTTATTGGATGAACGAAGCAATTGTGTCTACGGTTTAGTGTTTTGATACTTGTTGGAAGGTAGATTGTGTCATGTGTGCTAGTGTTGTGTGTCGGTGTGGAAGTACTTGCGCCACTGAGGAGAACAGTTGTGAGAGATGTCTGAGATCCAGCAACAAAGGTTGGATGCAAGGGGATGTGGTGGAAGAAAATCAAGGAGTGAAAACTGTCTTTATCTCGTTTGAGAAATATTCTATAGTGTGATGTAATTTCATGATTCAATTGTAGTTTTATACTTATCCAAGAACAAGGGCCATGGTAGGGTTGTTTCATAAGAATTGTGGGTTTAGTGAAGCTGTCTAAATCAGAAAATGGGTTAGTTATACAGTCCATGTGATTACATGGAGTTTTTCCACTGTAAATGTGTTGTTGTGGAAAAACGTTTTCAACATCAAGACAATAAAAATACATGTATGAGTAAATGGCAGAGAGACAGTGTGTGTGATGTTTGTTTAAATCCAGATACAGATGGGTAAGAAGGAACCAGTCAATACATATTTGCAAAGTAATGTAAGCAGTAGGTTTTGTGGCTAGTCCAGCGCCTGTGATGCTGACTGTAAATTGCTTCTGTTGTAGTGATAGCTGTCCAATTTTCCTACAACTGAGAGAGTCACGAGATTGTACTAGTATATGATTGTAAATACAAGTTCCCAAAAAAGCAGTAGAGTGAAATCCAGTGTATATTAATGTGCCCTTATGATTTATTTTGAAGTTGGCAAAGTTGGAAGTCTTAGAAGATGTAGTGTGCAATTCAAGATCCCTTTTAGTGGTATATGAGGGATTGTAGAGCTTGTTATTTTTAGCTAGGTAGTTAGGGTTAAGATTTGTCATATTATGACAGGATGTTTGGGTTTTAGTATGAATTCTACTATATATATATATGCAAGCATAGCATGTAGCTTATGCAAAGTGTTTTGGTATTTAGAATATATGGAAACTTAAGCGCAATATTGGTAGAGTTTTTGTTGTTTGTTGTTGAGTTTGGTATGTCAGATAACCATGGTAGAATAATTGATCTATATTTGTTAGGGACTATGTAGAAAAAGGGAGGAGTAAGAACCTGGGGCCTCTGTATGATCTTTCTGGTCTTGGTCATTCCATGGATGAGGACCAAATCTGATTTCCTTTTTATGCTGTTTATCTTTCCCATTTTCTTCATGATCCAGTTGTCAGTAGCTACTTGTACTAGGTAGGTGACCTGTAGATAATTTTGATTTACCATTTGCTCAAGAGGGAAGATCCCTCGAGCAATGTTAGTAATATTATGACAATGATAACTGTACAAAAATGCTACAATTAAAAGATTAGTGTTGTGATAATATGATATGGTCAAGTAAGTATGTCTCCTGGAAAAAAAGTCATTATCTTTTTTATGTAGGTGTTCAGTCTTAGGAATAGTTTGATTTGGTTCTGGTATATGATCATTAGTGTTATGATTTGGTTCTGATATCATTTTTATGACATTTGTGTATGTTGGTTGATGAACCTGAGTGTAGATTGTAGGACAATCGGTATTCCGCTTGAAACAGCATAAGGGTTGATGATAACTGCATAGATAGGCCATAAGGCAGATATTACAAAGCTTGCTAGTGCAGTCTGAGGCAAGCCAGAAGACAAAAGCACAGGTGATCCATAGATGAAATGTATGGTAGGGGGTGCTTCTAGACAGACAGTAGATAGTACATAAAACTAAATATGCATCAGTAGTTACAAGATTTTGAAAAGAAATGAGGCATGCAAAAGGTGATGTTTGTGGTTGTAAGTCATCACAGGCCCATGGGAGAGGCTTAGGTACTCCATTGCTTATCAAAAACTTGGACATCATGACTCTAGTTGTTATTCTTGCCCCTCTTCAGGTCTGAGGTTGCAGTGTCTTCTTCACCTCCAGCAACCTTTCTCTTGAGTGAGCTAGAGGGAGAGGAGTCAACAGGTGGCATCTCCATGGAAGATATCATTTTTATGACATTTGAGGTGGAAGGAATTGAATGGAAAGAAGGCTCTGAAACCATGTTACCATGGGAGCCCAGCAGTCCACTTTTCATTGGCTCATCAAGTAGGTAATCATCTTCCACATAGTCCCCACCCAGGAAATCCTCTTCCTCAGGCACAAATTGGAGGCAGTGTAGAATTTCAGAATCCAGCTCTTCTCCAATAACAGAGAAAGGAGCAGGGTCAGGAAGTGGGAAAGCAACCTTATGGAGGTCATCATTAGAGGGGATTGGGGTGGTGGTGGTGGTGTATGCTTGGGGTTCAGTATCTGGTATGACAGCAGAGAGTGTAGAGCAACCAATAGCAGGAGAGTGCTGAAGCTCACCACCCGAGCCATCACTGAAGCCAACAGCACAAGCTGGGATACCAATGACAGCTGCAAGGGAAGAAAGGGGAACAAACACCCCTGCCATAGGGGGAGGATCATTTTCAGAAGCAGTAGCAGATGGAAAGGCATCCATGACAGCAGGAGCAGGATTAGCACCATTGTTTGTATCATCATTAGGTGATGATTTGGATCTTTTAGAGGAACTTGATGAGTTGGAGAGGGTTTCAAAAGCAATTGAAACCCCTCCCTTTCCTGACAAGTATGGCTTATGGTTAAAAGCATGGATAGGATTAGGGAGTTTTAGGGGCTTCCCTTTCTTTTCCACCTTAAGCCAACCCTCCTCATCAGAAGGAATGGCAGCATGTGTCACTTTGATGGTTGGTTTTTTTATAGTTACTTGAATCTTTTTTGGCTTGGAGTTGAAAAGAGGACACTGAGAGAACAGATGGTCCTGGCCACCACAATTGCCACAACCAGCAGGAGACTCTTCAAACCAGATGATGTGAGCTGAGACATGGTTGGGGGTGACTGGTATGAGAATGGTGTTTGATATCTTGTGGGCAATGTCAAGGTTGACACAGACCCGGGCATACCTAGTATTTGGGTCAACAGTGGTATCAGTTTTGATGTAGGAACCAAACTCATTGTGTTTGATGATGGTTTTAAGGGCACCAGGTTTTTTGTAAACATCAGGGATTGAGGTAATTCTGACCCACATGTCAAGGGAGATAATGTTTTCATGGTGGGGGTCAAATGACTCTTTCCAAGGCCTAAGGATAATAAGTTGACCGTACACATGAAAAGGCGTGGCTTCCCAAACACTCAGGAGATCCTGAGGGTCAGAAAACCGAGCCTCAAACCAGTGATTTGGATGCTCAATGAATTGAAGATTACCAGAAATACCCTTCCAATCAAAGGTAAGTTTAGATTCCAATTTCTTGAAATCAATTGGGGCTCCAAATGCCCTCCTAAAGAGGATGACATCAGTGTGGAACCTATATTTGGGTTGGTATTGCTGCAGCTGGTTGAAGAAGTTGGTAAGGTCGATTTTAGCTTTTCCTTTGTCACTTTTTTGTGATTTGGATTGAGTTTTCTGTTTAGGGGTGTCGCCCGTAGGCTTCCCAGTGGGTTGTTGTTCAATGGGTGTCGGAGGGGTACCCGAAGGACCCTCCTTCCTAGTAGGTGGTGTGTTGGCTGCCATAAGAGCCGCAACTGAGTACAGTAAAGTAAAGCAGAGAAGAGAAGAGGGAAGAGCTTGAGAATAACCAGGGAGGAAGGAGAAGGAAGAGGGTAGTTGAGCATTTAATTTTCTCAAGTTAAAGCTTATATATATGCAAGTGTATACCCATTTCAAAGAGTGGATCCAAGATCTAGCAGGTATCTGGATTTTGAGAAAGAAAATATGAGATTGGATGGCATACATGTCGAGATTTTGGCGAGAAACCATCAAATCAAGAGCAGAGAGGAGACGCCATTGAAGAGAGGAGTCAACCGGGCGTGCAGAGGGGATCGGACTCCCGAACGAAGCGTCCAATCGAAACGAGGAGCCAGAAGTGGAGGAGTACTTGAAGATCCTCAGATGAAGAATAATCATTGTACTGTTGGAGTGCCATAGCCTTAGATCGAAGGAGTGAGGAGGATGGAACCTAGAGGACGATAGGGGCTCCAAAAGCAATCCGAAGCCCAAGTTTTGTGCCAGATCCAGTACCATAGGTATTTAAGGAAGATGGGACAAGACCAAATCTTACTCAGATAGTAGTTTTGGGATGATTTTGCAGAGAGATTTCCAGGAGGGAGGAGTTTCTTTTTGGTTTGAGGTTTTTTTCCTGAGTTAGGGTTCTTGAGGGTTGGGTGAAATGGGGGCGCGTGAGGTCGCGCGTTCTCTTTTTCATTTTTGGTGTTTTTCATTTCCGGGTTATACTATAGGGAATATAGAGTTGAGAAAATCTAAATCATCAAAAACTAAATTTAATGTTAAAAATATTATGGTGGATACTTTTGGCTGCCAACTATGGTCAATAATTATATAAATTGCTTTATGATCATTTTATAATGATTTTTTAAAAATGGTTATTTAACTTATGCCCGAAACAACACCAATTTAGAAAATGTTTCATTTTTTTTAATGGAAAGAATTTCAATTGTGTGATAAATTGAAAAGACGAATAAAAACAACAAACATATAAACTATTGATGAAGAGAGCAAACACCAGAAATTGAGGTTGACAATAACTCTGCTTCCAATTTATTTAGCACTACATATTATTTTAAAATTGGTTTTAACCTCTCTCTTTTTTTTCTAATGAAGGGTTTAGTTATTTTTGTTCGTGTGCATGGACGCACATGTACTAATAGTCTAACACATAAGTCGAATGAGGTTCTATCATAAAATCAATTGATTATAAGAGTAGTATGAATGGCTCTTTTGTTCTCTTCACTTCCCTCAACAATACAATAATACATACTTTAAATAGATTTCCTTCTCAGTAGTAAGTTAAACTTTATTCCATACATATATGATAGCACACTTGCACATAACACATTCACAACTTCCTCCCAAAGCTTGTTAAACACAAACATACCAAACATCATAAATTCAACCATAGCTATTGAATGATTGAGATGGATGTATGAAATTATTCAGCGGCTATCATGGATCATCACTGCGCGCACTTGCCCATCATACGCGACTTGTTCTTAACATGAACGACGCTGACATGCTCTTCCTTCCTCTCAATGCACACTAAGGTGATCTCTCCATCCTCATGGGGCACAAAGCCATGGCCTATTGGCTTGTTACTTCCATGGCCATACCACTGTCTTATCCCATGCCCGCGGTGCTTGTTCCTTTGCCAGAAGTGGGGCTTCTTCTCGCAGACTTGGGCTCCACTGGCCCCATATGCAGCCAATGCTTGGCTCGCGCCACATAGGGTGGTTTCATGGCCTTGGTTGCACATTTTCTTGGAGGCCATGGCTTCACCTATTGCTAGCTAATCTTACAAATGTTAAAAAGAGTGATCAGCTGATCTTTATTTATATATGATAATTTTGATGATACATTTAGCATGGTCTGATTAACAAAGTGACAAAGGAATATATTCTACTAGTATGTGTGGCCCTTTGAAGTTGTGTCCATTCATGGTGGATCGTCGTGTACTAGGCGTACACGAATCGTGTAATATTGTAATGAACCTCCTTTGGTTGATCCTGATTCCTTTCTGCTTTAACCACAACCTAAGTTTCTTGAGCTTCTAAGTTGAGTTTATTCATGATGGTGTTTCTAATCCGTGGCTATGTTCTTAACTTTGTTTAGAACTTAGTTTTTTTCTTCTTCCAAGAAAAACTACTCTGAAGTCTGATTCAACTTGAAGGTAATTAGGCACAAATGAGATCCCGTGAAGTTGGGAAAATAACTTTGCTAGTTCATAATTCGGCGTTAGGCCTGCTAGTAGAGCCACGCAGTAAGAGTTTCCGAATTCGAACTCTACACAAGTTGAGTTTCACACAAGATATGTAACAAATGCTCAAAGAATAGGAATCACTTTGCTAGTTCATAACCCGAAGAAACACGAGTACTTAAAGAGATATACCTCCCAATCCCATGTTCAACAAAGAAAGTAACAAAAATGAACAAATTTATTACAGCATAAGAAAATACACATTTTCTTTGATAGCCAGAAATACTCTCACAAATTTAGCCCCAAATCTACCTTATAATTCCTAATCCTGAGCTTCTCCGATTTTGGAGTGAATGCAAGATCAGTCAGCCTTAGCTGCAGGGGCTGCCGGAGGAGCTACTTGGTCAGCTCCTCCCCCGCCTTTCTTCTGCTTCGGCTTCCCTTGCTTGGGCTTCAAGAAGCAGAAACACGAGCAACACGGGCATTGAAACAAGAACTTCATTCTAATCCTCCCTTGGTCTTGATCTCAAGTTTCATCAAATGCGGATCGTCAAATGTTTGCACTACATGTATATAGTTGATCAGTGGTCACTGGTGGGCCAATAAATCGCGATTCAATCTCTATCGTCGAAAGAAAGAAAGAAAGGAGTGCCTAACAGATAATGCCAGTGTATATGGTGGTGGGGCTAACATCAATGCATCATGTCATGTGTTGTGTATGGGTGAATTCAACAAGAAGCCAGAAAACAAACATCAGTTTGTCACTAGTAGGCCCTTGTTTATTGATTTCCTTTTGCAACAGACAAAAGCATCCATTTCTGTAAAGTCACAGCTAAGTAAAGCTCATCTTTAGCTTCCCGAGTGCTGTATTGTACTAATCTTCGTAGCCGAATAGTTTTCCTATGGTTTTAAGGAGCTGTAGCTAGTAGCACTCTCCGGGAATTTACTGAACAAATAACAAAAAGAAGGAACTTGTAATCTTCAGCTAATGAACTTCACAATTTTAGGAATTTAATGAGACATAAAAATTCACTTTGAGCTTAGGATTTAAAATTTTTTGCCTACATGCCTACAGATAATTTTTCAAACACCCACAGGAAGGAAAACTGAATCAAAACAAACATTTTAAAACATGAGTCTGATTGAATTGGATCCACACCTTCAATCAAGCAAAAGCTCCTTAAGAGATCAATGTCATTAGATGCATTCATAGTCTTTGAATGACAGCAAAGAAAGGGGCAAAATTGAACTGTTTAGATCTTAGTGAACAAATTTTACGAACTGATGATTACAGAACAGTTTTGATCATGCAGCAACATCTGCAGAAGCAGGTGTATACTACCAACCATGGTGGATTTCTGCAGCCTGCTTTCTCCTAGCAAGTCGAGACTTGCGACCGGTGTTGCGGTGCAGCGTTCCTGTTTTAACAGCCTTGTCGATTGCAGAGTATGCTTCTGCAATCATCAGAAAAGGCCTGCCATTGATTTGGTTCAGGCTTTGCATAATCTCGGTCACGTAAACCTAGCTGAACTGCACCATCAATCTTATTGATGTTAGTGTAGATACTGGGTTTGTTATTGTTGTTTTAGTGTAGATACAATTTTATCCATCCTATGCATAATAACACCCAAACATTTATCCACATAAAATCTGCTGTTGTGATACCTGAGAAGTCCCTGTTCGAGGAGTTGATTGATTTTTTACTGCGTTGTCCCCAGGTGAAAGAGTGCTAGAACCAAGAGATTGCTTCAGCTCCATTATCTCCTGCCGCTGGGAACGACATATGGCAGAAAGCTTTTTAACAGCTCTTTTAATCTTTCCACCTCTGCCTCCAAGGATTCTTTTCTGGAGCTGTTACTAGAAGAACTAGAGTTGAGCTTTGAGGTATCAAACTCAGCAACAAAGGTGTTAAAAGTCTCATCCTGAAAAGCTGCAGATCTATCGGGCCTAGGGAGAGATTCTCTAGATGCACTTTTCTGGCTTGGATATGCTCGGGAGCTTTCCTCACTTTAAGGGCTGGTTTTTCCAGCCAAATGATGTTGCTCCAAGTGGATTCGATCTTGTTTGGAAGTACTAAAGGTATTTGTTTCTTGATCAAACTTAGGACCACTTTTGTCCTCTCACCCTGATGCGTCTTGCGGTCTTGGGCATTTGGACTTGACCAAAAGGAACCAACAGTGCTCCACTTGCCACGCTCTTAGGAACATGTGAGGGTGACACACTTTTAGTTGATTCAGTTGATACGGGTGGGGTTGGCGACCTTCTATGAGCTTCAGCAGCCCTAGCAGTTGGTTTTGAAATTCCTATTAAAGCAAAAAATCAGGTGACTCGAGAAGGAGGCCAGGTGACCTCACTCTTGAAGTAAAATGAACTAAATTTGACAAGTTGAGAACAAACATGAACTATGCACAGAGTTTCCTTATGCAACATTAAAATTATTTTAAAACGAAACAGCAATCATCACCTTCTTGTGTGTCCGGGGTTCCTTGACACATTTCAGGAGGCTGGTCAGGTAATGACTTCTGCAGTCCTAGAGGTAGTTGCTCGTTAACACGAAACCAGACCTATCATCATCTTAGAAAAAGTAAGTTAGAAACAGTTAAATAATACTCATACAAGTTCAAACTTTAAACAGTCATTGGCACATTCACACTGCAATCACTACCAGTTATCCAAAAATAACCCCGTGATCATTGAAGCAAATCATGAATCAAGCTGACTGTTTACCTGCGTAATATCGGGTCTATCTTCAGGTGAAGATTGGAGCATATCAAGTATCAGATCAATAATCGCAGAGCTGTATTTAGGTGCATCTGGGATGCGATAATTTCCATTCAAAATTTGAAGCTTTGATTCTCCATCAAACACAGATTTGAAATAGGATATACGGAAGAGTAAACACCCAAGAGCCTACCAAGCAAAAGAAGTTTCAATCAATTTGATAGGGGAACTTACTAAACAAAACAAGATTGCCTTCCCACTAGAGATTGGATAGAACTTACCCAAATGTCCACCTTCTCATTTATAAGGTCTCTTCTCAATAGATCCCACATCTATTTCAAAGGAAAAGACAGTTATTTAACAACTTTACAAGATAAAACATCAGTTAAAGAGGAAATATGAAATCTTTCCAACCTCAGGGGCTTGTGCTTCCTGATGATGTCTTCCTCAATGCCCATTTCTTCAGGCTTCACAAAGCGCTTGTGATTGGTAGAGGTGCTTCCAAAATCACACAGCTTCCATAAACCATCTGATCCTAGCAAAAGATTCTCTGTTTTCAAATCACTGGATAGCATCAGAAATTGTGAGTGTCAGTAGAAAATCCAAATGAAAGAAAGAAAATAGTTAATGTTAAAGTCGGCCGGGCCCGGTGGGGCTAAGACAAGCTGGAGGGAGGTCGTGTGTGCGGGCCACATACGGGAGACTCGAACAACACATAAACCCGAACGGGGTTCCATCTCAAAACCAATTAGCAATGAAAGGAGTAGCCCTTTACGGGAGGTCGTGTGTGCGGGCCCACATACGGGAGACTCGAACAACACATAAACCCGAACGGGGTTCCATCTCAAAACCAATTGGCAATGAGAGGAGTAGCCCTTTAATCTTATATGTTGTTCAAGCATTCTCTATATAACCGATGTGGGACAGCCACATTCCAACAGTTAACCAAATAAAGACCAAATTCATGGCATCTAAGACTCTAGAGAACTCATCACACTTCTTAGTTCTTACACCTAGTGTTACAGTTCAACACAGGACCAGTATCACACTTCTTAGTCATAAGCAACAGGCAGATCAGATGTGCAAACAATTATTAGAAATTTATTTTCCTATATTGGAGAATGGAGATATATCACCACATATCAGCATAGTTAATAACAGGATATATAAATTATAGGATGTATAGTGAAAAGGGGGAACAAATTCTCAACCACAACATATCAATATCAGTACAGTAGTTTCCAATGCCAAGAGAAGCATAAGGATAGAAAGATAGCACTGAATGTTAATACTGCATCAGATGAATAGATATGCTTTATCATATTTGTCATAGGAAACAGGACATGAGAATAATATTTACCGATGAGCAATAGGAGGTAACTGGCAATGCATTGCAAAGACTGCATTGCAGACATCCCTGAAAATGGAAAGAACCTGATTCTCCTCAAAATAACCAGCTCCTCTGCTCTCCAGGACACTGACTAGGGACTTCTCACAGAATTCCATAACAAGAAGTGCTTCCTTTGTTCTTCCCATGTCCAAAATTGTGTGGGAGTAGAGAGTCACCACATTAGGGTACCCTCTTAGTGATTTCATAACTGAGATTTCTTTCATCACAAGTTCCAGTGATTCCTGATCATTACATATCATGTGCTTTAAAGCATACTGCTTGGATGCATCTACTGCATCCCGAGCTAAATAAACACAAGAGAATCCTCCTTCAGCAATAGCATTCTTGACCTGAACTTTGATGTTACCAATATCAATGCACCGGCCATCAAGTCCAGTGGGTTCTTTTGGCATAAAAGGCTTGAACTTCCACATGTTCAGAACTAGAAAAAAAAAAGTTCAGATCCAGATGGAAAAACCAAAATTAGCAATCAGCATATTACACTCTTGTGTCTGCAAATAAGAAGTTTACAAAGAGTCATAAAAATCATATCATTTTTTTCTACTCATTAATTTAATGTCGTTCCATCTTGAGGACACTTCACTGTTGGAAGAATCGAAAGTAACTCTACTAAATGACATAATATAAGATTACAAAGTTAAGCACAAACAACTTTTTGCACATCACATCAGCACATGTTAAGAGGTTGTAACTTGCAAGTATCAAGCTGACATCAAAGAAATATGCTACCAAAGGAGACTATGCCACATTTTGAAATGTAGCTGTTATTCGATTCAGTCATTGAAATGCCACCTTCTTCTACATTAACCAATTTAAATGGTCCAGTCCCTAATTAATCAATATCCAAAAGACTGCAATTTCTCCCACAACAAATAACAGCATGAGTGACAAATAATTCTGCACAACAGTAATTCATGTATGAGAGTTGAGATTAGTAAACCTTGATGTGCCAAAGATCAGCAATTGCTACTCCTTGCTCAATATATTATGTGAGCTTTAAATTACCCATCATACGCGACTTGCTCTTAACATGAACAACGCTGACATGCTCTTCCTTCCTCTCAATGCACACTTCAGTGATCTCTCCATCCTCATGGGGCACAAAGCCATGGCCTATTGGCGTGACAGGCGGGAATACTTACCACTATACTACAACGACTTTGATGTTCATAATTAGTGTAGTAGTAATTATAGGAATTGTACAGAAGTTTGGTTTTATGGTAGTCTTTATTTTTCTTTGCCTTGATGGCATGAAATGAAGAATTGTTTTGTAATCTAATAGAAGAAAATGACAGATGGGAAGCAAATTTAGAAGGTTGGATGAACGGTAAAAAAAAAATAATAAAAAAAAATCTGCAGGGGGTAGTTTACACCCCCATCCCCATGCCTACAGCTAACTTGTTCAAACACCCACAGGATGGAAAACTGAATCAAAACAAACATTTTAAAACATGATTCTGATTGAATTGGATCCACACCTTCAATCAAGCAGAAGCTACTTAAGAGATCAATGTTATTAGATGCATTAGTAGTCTTTTGAATGACAGCAAAGAAAGGGGCAAAATTGAACTGTTTATATCTTAGTGAACAAATTTTACAAACTGATGATTACAGAACAGTTTTGATCATACAGCAACATCTGCAGAAGCAGGTGTATACCAACCATGGTGGATTTCTGCCGCCTGCTTTCTCCTAGCAAGTCGAGATTTGCGACGAGCCCCGGTGTTGCGGTGCAGCGTTCCTGTTTTGACGGCCTTGTCGATTGCAGAGTATGCTTCTGCAATCAGTTTCTCAATCGGGAGGATTTCATCCGCTTGTGCCTCTTTTTTCTTCCGCAACACTTCTATTTCTTCCAAAGCCTACACGGATTCAAAATCTTATGGTCATCATCAATCTAATACAAGAAAATCTACTAGAAACTTCAGTGTATCATTTGGGCCGCAAAAATTGCATTAACCACAAGTCGTACATACTACATAGTTCATCAGCATACACTTCACCAACAAGAACTAGATCTCATTTTAAGAAATGTTAACGACTTGCAAAAGCCGAAATTACCTATGCTTACAGCGCTATGATTTAGATATTTTTTAATCTTTTTTAAATGAAAAACTAGCTCCGGGTCACAAAACAGTAATGGATTATGTGTTGCATTACATAATGCAATTCTTCTGCAAAATGAACAACTAGCTCCAAGTCATGAAACAGTAGTGGTTTGGTAATGAACGTCTTGAGATCACTAGAAGTTGAACACCAAATTTACAGTTCTAACTACAACAAACCAAGCATGAAATGAACAAAGACTAAAGGGTGTAAGCAATGCCTAATGTACCTTCCTCATGCGGGTCCTAACCTCAGACTTGCGGGCTTTGTTCCTGAGGCGGCGTTTCTCGGCTTGGCGAGCTCGCTTTGCAGCTGAGTCAGCCTTGGTTTGGGTAGCAGCCTCGCATACAATCGACTGACCCAGCTGCCTCCTCGGTGGCCTCATCGACAAACATCCTGACAGCATCCAGAGAGCCCCAAATCATACCCAAACCATCTTCATACCACAAGAGCTATTTGCTTTGCCCAACATTACATTGTTCTTTACTTTCACTTCCAATTCGGTCGAATTTGTAGATCAAATCGAAGCTTTAACCCCAAAAACTTAGCACTACTTAATCAATTTAAAATAAGTTTAGATTGCTGCGTGTAGCAAGTAGCAACAAACAAACACCTAGAGATAACTCATTTTTCAGTACTTACAAAAAATCAAGCCATAGCCATCAGCAAGAGGGGTTCAAGTTTCAACCTTTTTGGAGAATCAAAAACTAGATTGGGCTACTACAACCCGATTATTAGGTTACTGGATTTCAATTTCGCATACTAAAATCAATCTCACTTGGAAATTGAATCCTAGAGTAACCACCTTCGAATCCAATACCTTATCTTTTAAGTTCATACCTGGGTTTCAACCAAACATGAAATGCAACAGTAGCAAATAAAGAAATTACAAACCTTGGGAGAAGCCATCGTGAGAGAGACTGCCGGAGAATCTGAGAGAGATGGGAGAAGTAGAGCAGAGGAATTGAGAAGAAATGGGGTTGGAGAGGGTTAGGGTTTTGAATTTTGCAGGGAGAGTGCAGGAAGCAGAGAAGCCATTGAAGGCAGAGATAACACTCGCCATTTCTCTGCTCTCTCTCTCTCTCTCTGTGGATGGATGGATGAGGAGTATGGGAACGAACAATTGAGGTTCCAATTCTACCCTTCCGAGTTCTTCTTGTTTGGGCTCATGGTTTGAATCTCTGGGCTACATACACCGTAGAGTTGGGCTCATCCAGTGCTTGCCGTGGTAAACTGGTAGCGGTAATAGATTTTTGGGTAAACTGCAGAAAACCACCCCTAAAATATGTCATATTGCTCAAAACCACCCCTTATAGGACTAATTACAAAAAACCACCCATAGAAGCATCTCCTTTAGCAATCGACCACCCTTGACAGGTTTCCGTCATGATTTCTGTTAAAAAATGTGACATTAACCACTCTTTTATACTAAGTAGAATTTAAATTTTTTTTGAAGCAAGATAAAAATTAAGAAAGCCGCCGACGACCCGACTTCTTTCCTAGAGCGTCGGAACGGATGAGAACACGAAGTTCTGGATCAAATCTGATGCTATCATCGGCAGGGATGTAGTAAGCCAGACGCGCAATTATGTCCGCAACCGCATTAGATTCCCTGAAAATATGACGAATAGCAACATTAGGAATAGAATTAACAGTGAGAGAGATATCGGCTAAAACTAGCTCGATATTCCAAGAGCAAGCCCAGTCTCCCAACAGAGCCTTTATTACGACCAAACAATCTCCTTCGATCAGAAGATTTTAAATTCCTAGGGCAGATGCCCTTTGTACTCCCCTTTGTAGCCCTAAAGCCTCAGCGAACACCGCTGAACTATTGTCACAATTTCCTGATCCTATCGAGATGACTGCACCTTCGTGATCCCTAATAGCAAATCCGAAAGTACCTGTACTAGATTGACAGTAAGAGCCGTCGAAATTTAGTTTGAAAAACCCAATAGGTGGTTTTTCCCAACCAACAGATTTCTTAGTTCTGTCAGTAGCTGTTGTTGTTATCAAATTTTTATTATAATTTGTGTTCTTGTGGTTGATTATCCCGGATGCGCTATTATCATCCAAACGAGCCCTCCAAGTGTTTTTAGCTGACGAGCAGAACAAGGCAATTGTTTTAGTAGTAGTATTGGTTATGTTATTAAACACCATTTGGTTCCGAAAGAACCACAACCCCCACTGATGAAACCATGCGGAAATGATAGACAAGGATTCAGACGCGGACATAATGAAACAACACCAAAAGAGACTCCGAAAATCGGGAGGACGCGGACATAAATCAATGACACATGTCCATCATGCCCCCCACCCACGATGGCCACACGTGTCAACTCAAGGACGACAAGTGTCACGACGGGGGTGTCTAGTCAATCCCTATAAAAGGGGAAATGAACAGAAGAGAAGGGAGGAGGGAATTTTGGAGAAGAAAAAGAGAAGGAGAAAAGGATTCGTATCATCTTAAAAGTTGACCGCAGAACCGGAAAACGAACCGCGGTGAACTAGCAAACCTGAGAACTGAGAGGGATATCTTAACCTGTACCGAGCGTCGAAGCAGCACCCCAGGTGAATCTCCGCGGACAGGTATGATCCTTGAAACCATAAAAACGATCGATGATCTCCCATAAGAGAGGTGGGGTTAAGGTAGAATTTAAACATCTGCCGAGCACCGGTACCCAAACGATGAAGGGATGTGAATCTTATGAAGTACGATGGTACCACGGACCCAGAAGATCATCTGTGCCACTTCATGACCGCGATGGGTATTAATGAGTACAATGATGCCATGCTGTGTAGAACTTTCCCATCAACCCTCACGAAGATTGCGTTGACCTGGTTCACTAACCTGCCGAAGAATTCGGTTAACAGCTTCTCTGAATTGAATCGGATCTTCCAATCCCACTTTGGGAGTGCGCGGTCAAGAAAAAAGACCATGTTAGACTTAAACTCCATCAAGCAAGGAGGAGATGAAACTCTGGGGCATTTCTTTGCCCGCTTCACCAGTGTAGTTGTTCAAATCCCGAACTTTAACCACGAATCCGCGACCATCATCCTCATGGGAAATCTGGCGGAAGGGGATTTCAAGACTTACCTGTTTAGAAAGAAGCCTAGAGATTATGATCAGTTGAGAGATCTAGTGTCGCGACAAATAGACGCAGAAGAAGCAACCGCGTCAAGCTCAAGAGCAAATGGCGGGCATCAAGGCTTCTTCAGCAAACTTGCCGGAAAATTCAGAAAGGACAAGGGATCAGAAAAGCCACCCAAACAACCATCAACAGGACACCATCAACAAAATGACGAAGTCCACCTCAATTCAGACACGAGGGGGGAGCCTCGTCATCAAAGGGATGATCGAAGAGAGGGAAATGATCGAGACAGATCACATCAGCCGCGGAGGGATGGTTATCATGACCGGGACCGCCATCCTCAAGAACACCACCAGAACAGAAGGGATGATCGACACCCAGTCGAACGTCACCCGCGAGATGAAGACTATCCCCGTCAACGGAGTAGGGATCATGACCAGTACAGGGAACGCGAAGAAGCTCCTTAGCCGAATCGGGGGAGGGGCCGGGGGCGAAGATGGCGACGAGGACGCCATAATGGCCCACCACCCCCTCAGGGATCAGTAAATCAGGCCCCCCGAGGGCACGAAGGACGGGTGAGGTCCGCGGTCGAACGTATCCCAGAACCCGAAGGATACATCGACACTTTAGCGGGAGGACCACCAGCAATCAAGAGAGGAAGAGCTACGAACGAGAAAAAAAGCAACCACCCTCCACAATAAGCAGGCGAATTGCCCACACACCTCACGCGGAGATGATATTCTCAGCAGGTGACGCGGAAGATGTGAGGATGCCTCATTCCGACCCACTGGTTATACATGCTCAAATAGCAACCAAAACTGTCAAGAGAGTTTTTATTGACACTGGATCATCTGTTGATATACTTTCTTGGGAGGCCTTCTCACAACTAGGAGTCTCAGCAACTGCACTCAGGCCATATTCAGGAACGCTGGTAGCTTTTTCTGGAGATGAGATACCAGTTGCAGGAACCATTGAGCTGACGGTGGTACTTGGGACTGCGCCAAAATGAAAGATGGAGAACATAGTCTTCACTGTTGTCCGAATCCCAACAGTATACAACGCCTTGCTAGGGAGGGTATCTCTCTACAAATTCCAGATGGTGGTCTCTATCTACCATTTTTTGGCCAAATTTCCTGTCGCTGGAGGAGAAGTTGGCGAGGTCCGCGGTCAGTAACCGGAAAGTAGAAGCTGTTATTTAACCTCCCTGAGGAAGAAAAAAGAAGTAATGCAGGTCGAGGAATATGCCGCGAGCACGACCAAAAAAGAAAGAGAGTGCCCACGAGAAGAACTTGTAGCAGAAACCGATCCAGGGAGCACCCTCACTGAAGCAGAACTGGAAGTGAGACCCGCGGCAAGGGAGGTTCCAACCGCTGACGAAAAGCAGGCTCATCTTCCATTCTCCAATCCGGAAGAGAAGGTGTATTTAGGGCAGGCCTTAGGGCCCAAAGAAAAAGAACGCGTCCTTGATATCATAGCGAGATCAAGAGACGTCTTTGCGTGGTCGCCAAGGGATCTGCTGGGGGTTCCCCCGACAGTCGCCTTGCACACACTCCGGATAAGACATGACGCCAAACCTGTCGCTCAGAAGAAGAGAAAAATGGAGCCCGAGAAGGCGCTCGCTGCCAAAGAAGAAACAGAGAAATTACTAGACGCAGGCTTCATCAAGGAAGTAGAAGACTCCGAATGGTTGTCCAACGTGGTTTTGGTGAGAAAGTCTAATGGAAAGTGGCGCATGTGTGTTGATTTTTCTGATCTCAACAAATCTTGCCCTAAGGATAGCTACCCGCTCCCATCAATCGATGAATTAGTTGATGAGACCGCGGGGAATGCCGTCCTCAGTTTTCTGGCTGCGTACTCAGGGTACAACCAAATCCGCATGGACCCACTTGATAAAAAGGCTACCACCTTCATTACGAATCAAGGGATTTTCTGCTATCAGGTTATGCCATTCGGGTTGAGAAATGCGGGAGCCACATTCCAAAGAACTGTTGACAAGATTTTTCGTGCCCAAATTGGAAAGAACGAATCGATCTACGTAGATGATATCGTAGTGAAAAGCTTGAGGGCAGAAGATCATGCGGCTGATCTACAAGAGACCTTTGATTCTCTGCGACGCGGAGGATTGAATCTGAACACAGAAAAATGTGTCTTCGGTGTTGACTCCGGGAAGTTCTTGGGATTCTTGGTTAGCCAGCGAGGGATAGATGTGAACCTAGAGAAGATTGCAGCGATTCAAAGCATGCAACCACCCAGAACGATTAAAGAGATCCAGGCCCTCAACGGCGCTGTCAACTATCTCAGCCGATTCTGCTCTTGTCTCGCGGATAGATCTTTACCGTTCTTTGCTTTACTAAAAAAGAGAGGGCCCATCCAGTGGACGTCGGAACTGTAGCAAGCTTTTGAAGGAATGAAAGACTACTTAATGAAGTTGCCAACTCTACACCGGCCGGAAAAACTTGAAGTTCTGCACCACTACTTGGCGGTCAGAAGCACAACCATCAGTGCTGTCCTCACCCGCGAAGAAAAATATCCAGTTTACTACATTAGCAGGGTATTGCAGGATGCTGAAATGAGATATGAACCAATCGAGAAAATGATCCTGTGCTTAGTATTCGCGGCAAGAAGATTACGGCCTTACTTCCAAGACCACCCAGTTCAAGTCTTGACTAGCCTTCCTTTAAGGCAGATCCTACATTCTCCTTGCCTTTTAGGACGAATGACAAAATGGGCAGTAGAATTGTCAGAATTTGAGATCGAATACAAGCCGCGGAAGGCCGCATTAGCACAGACCCTGACTGATTTCATCTGCGAGACAAGCTTTGAAGAACAGGCATCATCCGAAGACGGCAGTTGGGTCTTGAAAGTAGATGGAGCAGTCAACCAAGCTGGTTGTGGAGCTGGGATTGCCTTGATATCCCCTGAAGGGCAGATATCAAGTTATGCCTATAAACTCACCTTTCAAGCAACTAACAACGAAGCTGAGTATGAGGCCCTCATAGCGGGGCTAGAAATAGCCCTGTCACGAGGAGAAAGAGGAGTAACAGCCTACACAGACTCCGAAGTCTTGATGATGCAAATAGAGGGGAGATACGAGGCCAGAACATGTTTGATGCCAGATTACTTGAGGAAAGTTCAGGCTTTGCGAAGAGCCTTTTTAAACTTCACAGTAACAACTGTCCTGAGGGAAGAGAATCAACAGGCAGACGCACTGGCACGGGTGGGCGCGGCAATGCCATCCGAAGTCGGGGCGGAATTCATGTTCAAAAGAAGAGAAAGCCATGGACTTGTGAAAGAAGTTTTCTTCATTGAGACAGACGGAGAAAACGACTGGAGGACCCCCATAGCCGAGTATCTAGAGAAGGGGATCCTCCCCGCGGAAAAATCCGAAGCCAAGCAGATGAAGACAAGAGCTGCTAGATTCACTGTCCGTGATGGAAGACTTTACAAAAGAGGTTTCACACAGCCTGATTTGACATATGTCACCACCGAAGAAGGAATGGTAATCATACAGGAACTTCACTCTGGAGTATGTGCACATCACCAAGGCTGGAGAGCGCTGACAGTCAAGATCATGAGGACAAGATATTACTGGCCAACGATGAAGCAGGACGTTGAAGAATTCATCAAGAAATGTGACGCGTGTCAGAAACATGGGAATGCTATCCATCAGCCCGCGGAGACGATGAAGGGAATTTATAGTGCATGCCCATTTTCACTCTGGGGGATGGACATCTTGGGACCATTTCCAACCGCGCCAGGCCAATTGAAATATGTGATCGTGATTGTGGACTACTTCACAAAGTGGGTAGAAGCAGAAGCAATGGGGCTCATCACTGCTGAGAAAGTGAAGAAATTCCTATGGAAGAACCTGGTATGCCGTTTCGGGGTCCCGGAGTCAATCATCACGGACCACGGTCCCCAATTCGACTGCGAGACCATCCGTAATTTCTGTGAAGACCTCCACATCAACCTCAAATTCTCGTCCTAGCACATCCTCAGACAAACGGACAAGCGGAGGTCACCAATCGGTAAATATTGGAAGGAATACGGAAGAAGTTGGGAGCCACGGCCAAGGGATGATGGGCGGAACTCCTACCACTAGTACTGTGGTCTCATAGGACAACCGCGAAGACACCGACAGGCGAGACACCTTTCTCTTTGGTTTACGGCATGGATGCGGTCATTCCGATTGAGCGTATGATTCCATCAGCCCGTGTTCTCGGATTCGAACCACAGTCCAATGAAGAAGCACTTGAAATAGAAATGCATTTGAGGGAAGAACGCAGAATGATGGCGGCTTTGAAGGCAGAGGAGTACAAGAGACGGGCCGCCAAGTACCACGATCAACGAGTGCGGCCGCGACAATTCCAGAAAGGAGATCTAGTCTTGCGACGGGTGCAAACCGGAGGAAAGCTGGATGCCAACTGGGAGGGTCTGTACGTGGTGGCCGATACCATCCAAGCCGGCGCGTACAAGTTGAAGAACGAAAACGGAGAAACTTTGAACAAAACTTGGAACGCTGATTGTCTGAAGAAGTACTATGTATAAGTTTGAAACACTGAACTTAATTAAATAATCGCCCCCGCGGAAAGTTGAATGAGCGGTTAGCAGGCGTTTTCTGTAAATAATGAACATCAGAGTCTATTGACGCTGGAGCTTTCTCCGCGTCGCTCCCTTGATCGAGACTCTCGATCTTTCAAGGTCGAGCCAATGAACACCAAAGCCTATTGACGCTGGAGCTTTCTCCGCGTCGCTCTCTTGATCGGGACTCTCGATCTCTCAAGGTCGAGCCAATGAACACCAAAGCCTATTGACGCTAGAGCTTTCTCCGCGTCGCTCCCTTGATCGAGACTCTCGATCTCTCAAGGTCGAGTCAACAAACGTCAGAGTCTATTGACGCTCGAGCTTTCTCCGCGTTGCTCCCTTGATCGAGACTCTCGATCTCTCAAGGTCGAACCAATGAACGCCAAAGCCTATTGACGCTGGAGCATTCTCCGCGTCGCTCCCTTGATCGAGACTCTCTATCTCTCAAGGTCGAGCCAATGAACATCAGAGTCTATTGATGCTGGAGCATTCTCCGCGTCGTTCCCTTGATCAAGGCTCTCGATCTCTCAAGGTCAAACCGACGAACGACAAAGGTCTATTGACGCTGGAGCTTTCTCCGCGTCG
Source organism: Persicaria maculosa (assembly GCA_963922045.1). Lineage (NCBI taxonomy): Eukaryota > Viridiplantae > Streptophyta > Magnoliopsida > Caryophyllales > Polygonaceae > Persicaria > Persicaria maculosa. Next base: position 15,838,858 of record OY998257.1, on the reverse strand, counting down.
CTCCCTTGATCGAGACTCTCGATCTCTCAAGGTCGAGCCAATGAACGCCAAAGCCTATTGACGCTGGAGCTTTCTCCGTGTCGCTCCCTTGATCGAGACTCTCGATCTTTCAAGGTCGAGCCCATGAACATCAGAGTCTATTGACGCTGGAGCTTTCTCCGCGTCGTTCCCTTGATCAAGACTCTCGATCTCTCAAGGTCAAACCGACGAACGACAAAGGTCTATTGACGTTGGAGCTTTCTCCGCGTCACTCCCTTGATCGAAATTCGCAATCTCTCAAGAACGGGTCAACTAACAGCAGAGTTTAATAATAAACATAATCGAAAACTCCGGGGGTTACTACTACAAATAGCATCACAGGAGAAACATTCGATCGATCGATCCCACAACAAGCATAACGCGTAAAAACACCAAGACGCGGGCAAATGTTACAGAAACTACATAAAGATTTTCTGGTACAAAAACATGAGAACAAAAGTTAAAACATAAGAGGGATCATCGTTTAAAGACAAAAAGAAATCAAACATCCGGGAGGATGACCGGTCTTGGAGGCGACATAACATAACCATTCTCCACACAAATGGATCCCTCATCTAGCACACGAACGTCAAAGTTAACCCCACCACGGTGGCGGAAGACCATGACAGCCCCCATTCCTAGCCCCTGGGATGCAACAAAATTGCTCCAACCACCGACTAGCCAAAATATCCCGTAGTCTTGTTTGACTATCCCAATTGGAGAATCCACGGCTGAGCTGAGGGACAGAAAAGCTTGAGTCGGATCATTAACACCCGTTTCATACTCAAAAAGAGCAGGGAGTGACTGAAAGTGGACAAAGACAAGTAAAATATAAGAAAATGGGTAATCTTTAAAACATGAAGCAAGAAGAAGTTAACTCACTAATTCTTGCAGTTGATCTTCAAAATCAAGGGCTAAATAAAAAGCCCAGGGAGTCTGAATTGATGCATCCATATTGAAGAGAAAAAGCTGGAGAGCAAAACCAAACTAGCCTTGCTTATAAAGGACTCCGTGGGGTGTTGTTCACGAAGTGTGCTTTTGAAAGATTCCTTCAGAATCCTCAAAAGAAGAGCGGAATCATTACAGCCAAAACTTACAGAAGATATGACCTGAGAAGACAGGCCTGTATCACACAAAAACCTAGAAGAATCCCGAATGCAACCTCAATATTAAATTAGAAAAGACGACAGACACCATGTTTATTCATTGCCCGCGGAAAAGAAAACCACATATAGGCAGAAGTAACCCCATCTGCTCACAAACGAATACGTCATCAGGAAAAAACTAATCAAGGCTACGAGCCGTTTGTCAAATGACTCGCGTCCTCGTAGGGGAGATGGCTAACGATCTCATCCCCGTCCTCCAAGCCCATGACTTGGATTTCAAAATGAGCATTTCCCTTGTGGATGAAAACCATAGAAGATCCGACCGCGAGTCCATGAGACTCGACGAAATCTTTCCATCCTTGACGAAGCCAGTACATTCCGTAATCACCCTTATAAACACGCACTGGAAAGTCATGCAAGAGATGGGATGAAAGGAAGACTTGCTCCGGAACGGCATCCATGTACTCCCCCTCAAAGCGCATGGGCAAAAGCTAAAAATGGTAGTAAGAAAAGGGGTCGAATATAGAGGATGAAAATTATCAAACAAAACCAGCATTTCAATAAGGGCTTACCAAACGGAATGTTTGATCAATACGGTCAATCGATTGAAAGAAAGCCCATCTACCCACGCTAGAAATAGCCATGAACACAATCAAAGTATAAAGTAAACAATTGCGGAATAAGAAGAGGAAAAAAAAAATTCTCCCTATGAAAGCTGAGATAACAACACGCATGAATGCCATCTGGCATAATATTCCTCTAAAAAAGAGAGGGAGGAGTCTCATCAACCAAGATAGCAGTATAGTCACGTGAACCGCAAAAGAGGGCTCAGTGAAACGACTTGACAATCAGAAACAGCTATCAAAAGAGTTTCAATTCAGACCAGGTTCAGACTAAAGCAAAACACGCGGCTTAAGAAACGCCCCGTGGAAAAACTCCGGAACAGGAAACTAAACACGCGGCAAGTCTTAGCAAATATAAAACCCTGTGAAATCTTGAAGAAAGTAACATACGCAAACAGGGAGATGGAATTAGAAAATCCCCCCAAAGCCTTTTACAGAGTGATCATTACAGAGGAGCAACTCCAATCTCTACGGCTCCCACTAATGTACGTCCTCCTAGAAGAGGATGCCCATCGTCTGGTGCACTTATGGTCCCGATCCAATCGCGAGCATGAGGTCAAGGTTGAAGTGGACGCGGACGGGATCTATTAGTTCACAGGCGGATGGCCAGGATTTATGGAAGCCAACAGGATAAGTGTTGGAGTCGCTCTGATCTTCGTGTACCAAGGAGACTCAATCTTCGAAGTCTATGTCGCAAATCCCGACTGCGACTACAATGGAGTTGAAGGACGCGGGTAAGAGCATGGGTTTCAAATAAAGAGCTTCTCCCACGGCTCTTTAAAATGTAAGAGAATAAGATGACATTCCATGTAATAAAGTAAAATCTAGGGATCATGTAATGCTGTCGTTTTTAAAATAAAAAGAGCAAGTCTCTACAATAAAAGCTTCATAAGCGAAACATTTCCTTTATTCGCAAGCCAGCCTTATACGGCAAATAGACTTTCTTGATTTATAAACGTGGTTTAGCATGAGCCGCTGGAAGAAACAGTCGAGGAACAACACTCGATTTCAGCACAATCTAAGTCACGTCGCGGACAAACTTTAAAGCGAGCGCGATTCATGTAGAAAAATGTCATCGACGATCCCACAACAAACCCATGATGAGCGACGAATCCATTCCATCCGCGATTGAGGTATAAACGACCGTCAAGTCCTCTACTCACCTCTACCTGGAAGTTCTTGATAGCGTAGGAAGACAGGAGAACCTTCCGCGGAAGGGAGGATCTGAACTCTACCTCAAACTGAGGCGGAAGAGGCTGCCAAAAAGTGACACAGAATAAAGACTCAAAGCCTAAAAAAAAAGAGAAAGAGAAACAGTAGGAATCAAGAGTATCAAGAGAATCATACAAGCAAGGAAAGTTGTTCGATGCATTCCAAAGTTTGGAAAAACACCCAAGGATTAGGATTCCCAGGCGCCATAAGTCCTTATCAAACACAGTCAAGCAACAATAAACGGAATAAGTAAAAAATCCCGAACCAAGAGTTTAAAAAAAAGGGGGAAGATACACTCAAGCATGGTGAACAAGTGGCAAGAACTTTTTGAATCAGGATCAAGAACCGCGGCACAAGTGGCCGAGCCAGCAAATAATGGACACAAGAATAAGAAGTAGAAGTGATATTTGCTACGAAAGGTTACTGATATACAAAAATACAACCCCCTAAGTAAGGCGGTAAAAACCATTGTCTGAACACCAAAGGAGGCGAAACTGCCCAGTTTCAACAAAAGTTAATTACAAAACTGGCTCGCGCCAGTAAGATGTTTCAAGAAAAAAAAAAGAACAAGTCCACCAAGCCTTAAGGATCAACGGCGGTATCGACCTCTTCATCTTCGGAATCCTCTTCGTCTGAGTCCTCCTCTCCCGCCAATTCTTTCAGGGTCAGTCCCCAATCCGCCACCGCCAAGCTCGCCTCGAACTTCTCCAAAGGAACACCTGGATTAGCCTGCGAGCAGGTGACGCTCTGGTTTATGCCAGCGGACATCCCCTTTAGAAAATAGCTAAAGCACTTATCCTTTAAAAGCTCTCTTCCCTCTAGGGATCGAAGGCATGACTTGGCTATTGAAGAGAGGAAGGAGACACCCGCGTCGGTTTTGATCCATTCAGAGGACAAGAACTTAAGACCCGCGGATGATTCCAACCATTGAAGCGCAACCTCCTGAGGTGACTGAGACTGAAGCTTCTCCAACTCTTGCTTCAATAGAGCGCGATCCTCTTCAACAATGGAGTGTTCGATTTGAAGATCTTTGAAACGCGCCTCAGTCGTCTCCAGTTTCTCCCTCAGGTGCACCGTAGGCTGTTGAAGTTCATCTCCTTGACGGCGTAGAGCATCTGAACTCGAGAGTGCCGCGTCACGCTCTATAGTCAAAGAGGAGATTTGCTCCTTCAAGGCGGAGTTCTGCTCGCTGGCAGCCTGTAATTTCTCATGAAGCTCCGCAGATCGCTTCTTAAACTTTTCCACCGAATTGGGATCGCCAACGGTATTGCCCAGCGTCCTCAACTTGTGGTTCAACCCTTTGATCTCCGCGAATTTCTTGGAGAGCTCCTCCACATTGGAAGACAGCCGCCTCTCCGACTCGACCTGGAAACTCCTAACTTGAAGAAGAAAAAACAAAGGCAAAAATGAAGGAACGGGAATTGAACAATGGCGAAAACAAATAAAAAAAACTGAATGATGTAATCCCAATGACGACTCACCCATTTGGCTACGCGTTCGAACTGAAGAGAAAATTCATCCCATTCTAAACGACGTAGCCACGCTCGTTCGTTCCGTGCAAATTTATCAGGGCAATGAAGGCGAACGAGTTCATCACCCCAAAGCCAGGGATGCGGAAAGCAGATAGAGCATCATCCCCTTGCAGAAAAAGAGCCTCCTCTTCGCCAGCTCTGTAGGCTCGAGATGAACCCGCGGCTTTCTTCCTTTTTTGAGGATGGGAAGTGCCCGCGTCCGATGGACAAGGACGTTTCTCACGAGCATCGGAGACCACAACCCCCGCCCCCGCGGCAGGCTCGCTGGCTCTTTCAGTTTCCCCAACAGCCGCGCCTTGAGAAGCAGCAAGAGGATGAGGAACGCGCTTGGCGGACTTTTTCTTCCTCGACTTGCTACTCTCCTGAACATGGTGCCGCTCGACCAAAGAACTCAAATCCATTAGGTTTGCCAAAGAGAGAACAGAAAGTGAAAACATTAGACACCACTAACGAGCATCCTACTTTTTTTTTAAAAAAAAAAAGAGAGAGGAGGTACTAAAAAAATGTGAGACTATGAAGAAATCACAAAAATAGAATGTGATAAAGACTAAAGCAGACACCTAATCGCGGATGAGGCAGACTCAATCCCGCCATCTCGAGTCGAAGAGCTGAAACCATCGACCGCCATGGCAACTTAGGCTCATGAACGAAGGAATCTTTGAACTTATCAAGCCGCGCAACCCAAGGCTTTTTAACTGCGCTGAACCATCTAGGAACGGTCTTGAACTCGAGACAAACGTCGGCCTTGTCGTGAACAAGAAACCACTTGTGCTTCCAGTTCGGCTTACTAGATAGTCTCTCGATGTAACTACAACTAGAATTGCACTGATAAAACCTAGGATCTTGGGGCCCCCTCTTCAGTGAAAAGATGTTGAGCATCAGCTCCTTCGTCGGAGGCACTCCAATGTCCAAGCACCGCATCACAAAGCAGGTGAAGAACATCCAACAATTCGGCACAACTTGTGCGGGGCTCAAGTTATACTCGGACAGAAAGACAATGAACAAGGGGTGAAGAGGCAAGCGAAATCCTTGAGATAAACTCGCTGCGTACACAACCAGGCAATCTTCATAAGCATCCAGACATCCTCCACCTTCTGAAGGAAGGCACAATTCCACGCCCGCTGGCCACGGGAATATTCGAGCTATAGCCGCGACACTTGACTGATCAAGCAGCGTCGTGCATCCCCGCACCTCTTGATTAGGCAAACGTCGCGGACGAACTCTCTCGAGATGACTGGAGGACAAGGTTGAGGACCGCGGAGGGAAAAATCCCCCCGGAAAGAACAAGAGGATACGTCATCAAGGGAATAAGAAGGGAAGTCAAGGTCACTGAGAACCTCCTTCGAGCGGACCCTTGCGCACTTCTCTGCAATTCCAATAGGAGACTCGGCATAAGGGACCCACGATAACTCGGATTCCAAACCGCTGGTTGACGGATGCGGGCTAGGAGAAGCACGCGCATCGGGGTGAGCTTGGATCTCCACGTTCTTTAGATGAGCGTCGTCTCCCTTCGAAGAAGAAAAAGTTAAAAAAGGAGAGGAATAACAATCAGGGTCAGATCAGTTCCGTCGTCTTCTCACCTTAATAGGGATGCCGAAAGGACCCACGCGGTCCAGAGAAGAGATGTTGGAAGAAGAGGAAGAATCTAAAGAAAAACTCTCTGAATCAGACGCGGTACTCCTGCTGGAGGATGAGGAGGAAGAATCCAAAACAACCGCGGAAGGATTCCCTCTTGAAACAGAGGGTAAACCCTCTCTCCATCCTTCCTCTCTTTCAAACTCATCCAACGCGTCCGGGTTCCCCTCAAAGTTAGCCATCCGTGAAGAAATTTAATAGATGATCTGAAAAGGAACCCGTACGCGGACTAAAAAATCAAAAAACCCAAAGAAGCAAAACTGGGAGAAAAAGGGAAGACCCGAACAGATCTAAGAAGAAGAAAGCAAGGATTTTGACAAGAAATGAAAAAATTAGCAAGAACACTCAAGAACACTTCACGAGAAAATTAAGATCTCAAGAACAAAAGCTAAGGTTTACCTTGGAAGAACGAAGAAACTGCCAGAAAACACAATCGGAAAGCTGGAAGACAAACGAAAAACTCTGAAAAGGCAAAAGCTGAACAAATGCCACAAACAGACAAACAGTGGGAAGTGAAAAAGTGAAAACGGAACGGGGTAATTTATAAGAAAAATTACCGACTCTTCAACTCCCCCCAAGGCAATATGGGCCATGGTAAAACCCTAATGGGCCGGAAGAAATCCTCGACCAGGCCCATAGACTTTGATTAAGAAGGAAAATACGAAATTACCCCTCTAGGGAAAAGAGGGGGAACACATTTCCGCGGATAAAGGTCGAATCGTCTCAAGCTCTCATAGAACTCAACCCGACCTGAGGAGCTGTGATGAAACCATGCGGAAATGATAGACGAGGATTCAGACGCGGACATAATGAAACAACACCAAAAGAGACTCCAAAAATCGGGAGGACGCGGACATAAATCATTGACACATGTCCATCATGCCCCCCACCCACGATGGCCACACGTGTCAACTCAAGGACGACAAGTGTCACGACGGGGGTCTCTGGCCAATCCCTATAAAAGGGGAAATGAACAGAAGAGAAGGGAGGAGGGAATTAAGGAGAAGAAAAAGAGAAGGAGAAAAGGATTCATATCATCTTAAAAGTTGACCGCAGAACCGGAAAACGAACCGCGGTGAACTAGCAAACCTGAGAACTGAGAGGGATATCTTAACCTGTACCGAGCGTCGAAGCAGCACCCCAGGTGAATCTCCGCGGGCAGGTATGATCACTGAAACCATAAAAACGATCGATGATCTCCCATAAGAGAGGTGGGGTTAAGGTAGAATTTAAACACGCGACCAAAGCGCGGCCCAGGTAGAATAGCGAAGAAATCGATTCGTGTGTCAGGTAAGCCCGTGTTTCGTAAAAAAACTGCTCGCGTCTAACCCCCAGGGACCCACCGAAAGTGGGCCCCTTATACAACTTTTTGGGAGGCACTCATCACCCACCACATGAAGGCCATGTTGCTTAGGTTTTTTTTACCTACCAGAGTATAAATCTTATTGAGGATAGTATTAGGTTTGGATCTGTAGTCAATCCCAGTGAGAATGGATTGAAAAGGGATATTATTACGAAGGACATCTAGAAGGATTCTAGTGATAGGGCACTCTAATAGCAGGTGAATTGTTGTTTCAGAAGTGCTGCTACAAAATTTGCATCCTGAGGGAATGGCTATGTGTGATCTTTGTAAACGTTCTGATGTCGGTAGTCCGCCACATGAAATTTTCCATAAGAAGTGTTTTATCTTGAGGTAGGTCTAGTTCCCACAGCCATTTACAGTCATAGTTTGGATCACCATCATGAAGATGGATGATATCCGTAGGCCGTAGCGGATCTAGTCGAGAACCAGCCGTTCCGACTCGGTTCCCAATAAATTTTGTCTAGAAAAGTATGAGCTGGTAGATGGATGTCTGTAATTTTTTTTAATTATGGTCGCACTAAGTAGACCTTGTAAGTCACTATTAAGCTTGTCGACATTCCAAGTTCTGTCATTGGTAATAAATCTATCTACTGTCCAGCTAGAATATCTGTCATCAACCGTTGAAGTAGCTGAGGTAGCTAAAGGAGTGTCGATAACCCAATTATCCTTCCAAAATTTAACCGATTGACCATCTCCAATAACCCATCTAAGGCCAGGCTTGAATAAGTGTCTAATGGCTGTTAACTTCGACCATTGCCAAGATGTATTGCCCTTCTTGATATAATCCATTATCAGAACTTGTTTTAGATATTTTGCAGAAATAACTCTAACCCAGATGTTGTTTGGTTCATCAATAATTTTCCACAGTAATTTCATTTGTAATGCAATGTTCATAGTTTCGGCTTTATAGATCCCTAAACCCCCGGCTAAGGTGTCTGAACAAATCTTATCCCAGCTTATAAGCGGGGTGTGTCTGTGGTCCTTATTCCAAAAGAACTGTCTGTAAACTTTGTCTAGTTCATGAAGAATCGAGGTGGGTAGCATGAATGCCTGCATTATGAAAAGTGGCTGAGCGCTTAGGTTGGATTTGATGAGCACCTTTCTACCTTCGGCAAAAAGAGTTGATGCTTTCCATTTGGTCAGTTGTTATTTTGCTTTCAGTACAACGTTTGTGAACGTATTTCGATTAACCCGACCATTTATGATCGGACAGCCGAGATATTTTTCAAGATTATTTGTCAAAGGAATTCCCAGTGTAGCTGAGATAGTTTGAATTGTCGAACTTGCCGTTCCGGCAGAAACTTGGAAACTGGACTTATGTAGGTTAACCTTTTGGCCCGAGATGAGACAGAAACGTTGAATTGTATTTGATAAGGAAAGACATGCCGTGTGATTAGATTTTCCGAATAAAACGATGTCATCTGCGAAAGCGAGAAAAGGGATCTTAATTCCCCCTACCCATAGAGAATCCAAGGTCTTTTGAAGTGGTTGCTTGTCTATACAGAGTTCTAGCCAGTACCTCATCTGTGAGGATAAAAAGAAATGGGGACAGCAGATCTCCTAGCCTGAGACCCCTAGTTGGTAAGAAGGGAACAGATGGTTCGTCGTTAATTAAGATGGAGTAAGAGACTGTCTGCACACATTCATTGATCCAACTAATGAATTTAGTGTCGAAACCAAAATTTTGAAGAACTGCAATGAGAAAGGGCCATTCGACCCTATCATAAGCTTTTTCCATATCAAGTTTGACGGCCATGTATCCACATTTGGCCTTATTTATTCTGTAAGAATGGAAGATTTCATGGGCGATCAGAATGTTATCCTAGATAGACCTTCCTTTGGTGAAAGCACTTTGTAACGGATGGATGAGTTTATCAAATACTTTGGCAAGTCTAGTAGTTAGAATTTTTGAAATGATTTTATACACAGTAGAGCACAGACTAATCGGACGATAGTGGTTAACATTTTCCGGGTTGTCTCTCTTTTGGATTAAAGTAATGAATGTGTGATTAATCTGACGAAGCATTTTTCCAGATAAGAAAAATGACTTAATAACTTTTATTACTATGGGACCCATAATGTCCCAGTAGGATTAATAGAAACCAGCCGGAAAGCCATCAGGGCCCGGAGTTTTATCCGCTTTGATAGAGAATACATCTATTTTAATTTCAGCGTTAATAATAGGTGAAGTTAATGCGATGTTGTCAATATCAAAAATCTCATTTCCAATAACATCAAGATCGTTTGTAAAGGACATGTTATGGTTGTAACTTGTTTTGAAACGGCCAGAGAATGTCGAAACGAACTAATCTCTAATTAAGGTATCACCTATGGTTGTAACAACCATAGGTCTTTATGAAGATCATCACTTGGAATATAATGGGGTTGAACCATCCCCGGAAACAAAATGGGGTTCGGAAACTTGTGAGAGACAACAATGCTAAGGTATGTGGCATTCTTGAGACTAAACTCCATGAGGGTAGTTTTAATCTAAACTCTTTCTTGTCTAATCACTTCAATGGTTGGGATCATGTCTCTAATTTCCAACTCGACACAAGAGGTCGAATCCTAGTGGTTTGGGATCCCTCTTTTGTGTTGTTGGAGGTTATTGAGGTTGGTGTCCAACATATTGCTTGCTTTGTGACTATTAAAAGTTCCGGTGAGAAGTTTGGTGTTTGTTTTGTCTATGGACTACACTCGGTGGTTCATAGAAGAGACATGTGGCCTTTTGTTTCTAACATCTTATGCAGCCACATCCTCCCTTGGATGTTGATTGGAGACTTCAATTGTGTCATGAGACATGATGAAAGAATGAATGCGGTGCCGGTTAGAATGTATGAATGCCAAGACCTCCTTGAAGCTTGTGCTAGTCTCGGCCTTGAGGATGCACCCTATACGAGCAACAATAAGTTCACATGGTACAAAGGAGGGAAATGGAGCAAAATTGATCGGGTACTTCTTAACCATGATTGGATTAATCGTCATATCTATTGTAATATGAATTACCCTGACATGTGGAGCCTATCGGACCACAAGCCGGCCATTGTTACTTTGTGTAGGAAAGAGAGAAAAAGGAAGGCCACTTTCAAGTACTTGAATATGTGGAGTGAGCATGGTAAGTTTGGAGACCTTGTGAAGGAGAATTGGCTCGGATCTTGGAGTGGATCCTACCAATTTCGACTTTGCAAACTCTTAAAAAAGCTCAAAGGGCCGCTGAAAACTTTGAATGCAAAGGAGTATGGACATATCTCAACAAAAGCAAAGGAAGCAAATGAGGCGCTTAACTTAGCCATGGAGGAAGCTCATCAAAACCCGGAAAATTCAGCAACTTGAGAGACCTTGAAAAATGCTAAAATGAAGGCGGAAAAGCTCAACAAAGCGGAGTACATCTTCCTTAGGCAAATTGCCAAAGCTAAGTACACTCTTCAAAGTGATCAATGCAATAAATACTTTCATGCCCTTATGAAATTCAATGGTCACAAGAGTCATATTGTCTCAATTCTTAAAAGGGACGGAACTATTTCTAAATCTTCTAAGGAGGTTGCTAGTGAATTTATCGAATACTACAAAGGGCTCCTTGGTTGTGCAGATTTGACCGAAGAGGTGAACCCTTCATGGTTTGCTAGAGGAGCTACGGTAAAGGAGGAGGACAAGGAGATGCTAGTTGCTCCGGTGTCCAATGAAGAGATCAAAACAGCCCTTTGGGCGATTGGGGAGGACAAGGCTCCCGGTCCGGATGGATACACATCGAATTTCTTCAAAAAGACTTGGGAGATCACCGGAGGAGAGCTTTGCGCATCCATTAAAGAGTTCTTCCGGAATGGAGTTCTCCTAAAACAACTCAATCACACGGTTGTAAGTTTGATTCCTAAAGTTGATGGGGCTAATCAAGTAAGTAGCTTCCGACCTATCTCTTGTTGTAATGTGGTCTACAAGGTAATTTCTAAGATCATTACTACTAGACTTGGGTCTTGTTTGAGTTACTTGATTGATCATGCTCAAGCGGCTTTTGTGCCGGGGAGGTTAATGTCAGATAACATATTCCTAGTTCAAGAACTTCTCCGAAGGTATAATGTGAAAAGAGATACTCGTAGGTGCTTTCTTAATGTTGATCTAGCTAAAGCCTATGATACTATTTCTTGGAAGTTTCTTGAATTTGCTTTGCATGAGATTGATTTGCCTCCTTTATTTGTGAATTGGGTGATGTCTTGTGTCTCTTCCACGTCCTTTTCCATTAAAATTAATAATGAGATGCATGGTCTTTTTGAGGGGAAAAGGGGTCTCCGGCAGGGTGACCCCCTTTCACCCTCCTCTTTGTTATTGCTATGGATTTCTTCTCTAGGCTTGTGAAGGCGGAAACTAGTAAACCGGGTTTCATTTTCCACCAAAATCGTGGTAATGTTAGGCTTGCACATCTTGTGTTTGCCGATGACATTGTCATGTTTTTGCGTGGGGATGAAGCCTCGGTCAAGACCTTGATGGGGTGTCTCCAAAAGTTGAAAAAGATATCCGGACTCAAGGTAAATAGGAGCAAGTCGGCCATGTTCTTAGCCTCAGTTCCTCAACATGAAGCGGCTGCATTAAAGGAGATCACGGGCTTAAAAGATGGAGAATTCCCTTTTCGTTATTTAGGCATGCCCATCAGCCCCCATGGGCTACGAGTTGCTCACTACACACCTCTTTTGGAAAGAATTGGTAAGAACATTAACTTTTGGGCGTGTAAACATCTTTCTTATGCAGGACGAAGGGAACTCATTGCATCGGTTCTCCAAGGGATTGAGGGGTTTTGGCTTTCGGTTTTTCCGGTCCCCGAGGCTATTATTCGAGCTCTCACAAGCCTTTGCCGCTCTTTCCTTTGGAAAACCCCTAGAGTTAGATGGAGCAAGGTGTGTCTCCCCAAGCAAGAAGGAGGTCTCGGCCTCATAGATATCCAAACATGGAACTTGGCTTTCATGGCTAAGCACCTTTGGCGTATCTATGAGAAGAAGGATAGCATTTGGGTGAGGTGGGTACACCATAAGTACCTCACAGTGAGAGATGTTGAGGATTGGGAAGCGCATAGGAGGGATTCCCCTCTCATCAAGGCGCTTGTTAAGGTAAAGATCACTATTTGCTCTACTTCTAACCTTGATGATAAATTTGATGAGTGGCGTAGCGAAGACAAGTTCAAAGTCAAAAGAGCTTATGAGTATTTTCGGCAAAAAAAGGACAAAGTGAGGTGGCACAATGAGGTTTGGGCCAAAGGGAACACTCCCAAACATTGCTTCATCCTTTGGTTAGCTACGTTGGGTAAACTCCCTACTCTTGATAGATTGTACTTCATTGACACTAACCATTGTTGTAAGCTTTGTGATGGGGATGAGGTGCTCGAAACCCATGAGTACTTGTTCTTCGAATGCCCTTTTTCCAAAGCGATTTGGAGAAGGAACCGGGCTGTTTTTGGCATCCCAAATAAGGTCAACACCTTGGCTAGAGGGCTTAGATGGTTGAGGAGATAAAAAAGAAAGAAAAGTTGCGACATGAGGGCCAAGACCTATGCCTTTTCAGCCACCATATACTTCACTTGGCACGCCCGGAATGCCGAGATCCATGAGGACAACCTCATCCCGATTGATGTCGTTGCCAAGACCATAGCTACCCATGTGTTTCGATTGCTCCATGCATCCTTCCCGGCTCATGAAGTTGATAAAGTTGGCTAAATCTGGCCCCAAGTGTCCGTTGGTGCTTTCATGATTTTCTTAGGTTGATTTGGAGTGTGTCCTTGGGCCTGCGTGCCTTTGAAGCCTTCGTGCTTCCGGGAACACTCCCTAGGTTTTGTTTGGGTGTTTTGTGTCTTTGAAGGGCTGCGTCCCTTTGGAACAAACCCCTTTTGGTGTTTTCTTGGTGTTGCCTATAAGATCTGCGTGTCTTATACACACCCTTGGTTGTTTTCTTTGTTCCCTTGTATGTACCCCGATGACTTGTTTGTTGGGTAGTACATACACTCTTGACTTTTTTGTTTGGTTTTCTTCCTTTGTGAATCTAGGCTGTGTCCTTGATTCCATTGGGGATAACTAAGGTTGTAGGATCTTTGACCCCCCCTTTCTTTCATCCGAATTTACATGCAAATTCCCCAACCAAGACTTAGTGTCGGGGGGGGGGGGTTTCTAAAAAAAGGTATTATCCATGAGATGAGCACCAGAATCGGTTCTAATATATTTATTTATTTTTTTACCTCGTCTAACCGAGGCTATACGGTGGAAGTAAGTTGAGTTTGCGTCGTTTAGTTTTGCATGTTTTAGTTTTGCTCTTTGGCTCTAGTATCGTCTCTGAAAATCAAGCATTCTTTCTCTTTTGTTAAGGAGTCTTCTATGGTGATCAAAATCGTTCCTGTTATGATTTATAATTAAATTTTGTTGTAATCGCCGAATTTCTTCGTCTGTCTGAAATATCTGTTTGTGAATATTGTGGAAAGTTCTTTTGTGCCATTTTTTAGCCAAGGTTTTTAGTATTGTAGGTTTTTTTAACTAGTTTATACATGTTGGAGCCTATGGGATTGTTCCGCCACGCTTGTGTTATAATATTCTTAAATTCTGGTTTATTTATCCAAGCTAACTCAAAACGGAAGGGCCTCTTATGCAGATGATCTTGTGAACGTAAGTCAATCGAGATCGGGGCATGATAAGAATTTGTGAACGGGTGAATCCTCACTCGAATCCCATCGTAGGTTGAGATTACCTCATTCTGGGCAAGAAGGCGGTCTAGTTTAGCATAGCTATTATCTGGGGATCCTCTTTTTTTCCTTTTCCAGGTATAGGTTCCTCCATGTGTCGGAACATCATGCAGAAGAAGATCGTTCTTTAGTTGTTGGATTCTGATGAATCGTCTTGCATTTGGTAGGGAGCCTCCTAGTTTGTCCTCCGGAATTACGATTTCATTTAGGTCTCCCAGAATACAGAATGGGATTAAAAAATTTGAAGCGTAATGGTTCACAGAGTCCCAGAATTGGTCTTTTGAATTATAATCCGGTGGAGCGTAAGTTAACAAGAAGGCAAATTTTTCGTTCAATTTGCAATCATGGTAGTCAATATGAATGAGTCTAGATTGCACTGAAACGAGCTTAATTTCTCCCTTGGAGGGCGGTAGATCCTTCCATAAAAGGCATATCCCTCCCGAAAAACCAATCGCAGGGTCGAAGGCGATGTTGGTGAACCCACACTTTTTCCAAGCGTACTCAGACGACGGTCTGTTTGATTTAGTTTCAAGGAGGACAAGAGTATTAATTTGATTATTCCTACAGAATAATTCTGTACTAGTCCAAAAGTTTCGTTTCTTAAACCTGCGACAATTTCAGGAGCAGATATTCATGGAAACTTATTTTTGATAAGTGATTGTTTGAAATAAACCAGAAATAGTGTTTGTGAACTCTTTTCGTGTATAAATATATAGTTAGTAGTTCTATTTTTAATATTAATGGAGAAGTAGTAAGTGGTCATGACTCGCCAAATGAACTTATTATCTTTTGGCGAAAGCGGTTTCATGTATTTAAGCCATTGGAATTGTACACAATGGGTAAGACGATTTCTGTAGGTCTTAAAATAGGACATTTTCTGTGTTTGGTGGTTAGCCTAATATTGAATGACAATGTAATTATTCTTATCAATACAAAGCGTGTAATAATAAAATAAGCTATTAAGAACCAAATATAAAGTATAATACACCATTTGGCCATAGACAGAATTGTAATCAACCATAAAAAGAACAAGGTCCTTGTGTGGTAATAAAACTGCAATTATATAATGTGAATGGGCTTGTGAGCCTTTAGTTTGTAATTTGATTGTTGTAAAATATGTTGCACCTACGAGGGTGAGTCTTGAAGCAATCCCCAAAACAGATGGACTGTATCCATAGCAGAGACAAAGGCAGGTGCAGACAGAAAGGAGAAGCAGCAGCAGCACCCTGGCAATTGCACGAGGAAGACAGCCCCCTAGAATGTAGAACCATATTCTGGTAAAGCCAACGTAAACAAGTCCGTAGCCATGGTATGGCAATTTGGTGAGGGAGAAGAGATTATGACCAGTAGGAATCAGAAGTCGATCAAAGTAATCGACATGAGCTATAGGTGGAGAATTCATCCGAGGACCAGCAGAATCCGGTTGCTCCAAGGGGTCAGCCATCGACATCTCTTGGTCCAAGGGAGATCGACGCTGACCAATTCTAGGCTTGATAGAGCTCATAGTGAACCTAGAATTCGCCATACACGAGAATGGGATTAAGAAATTTGGGTTGATTGTGGGGTTTTTTTGAAGCGGGATCGATCTTACCAACTTCCCAAAAAGAATTGGAGTTTGACATTGAACAATTATCAAGCAAGTAGTAAATCTCAACAGATTGAAACAAGGGATTGTGGATCCAAAGACCAAGTAACGGTTGTAGTAGATAGTCATCAGATTGGTAGGCTATCAAGATTAGTAGGTAGTCGAAAGAAGCAATAATTTGACTTACAGGCATGGAGACGACAAGACGCGTCCGGAACCACCCACAGGAGGGTTCGGGCCGCTCAGCCACCCACTTGAATAACCAACCCTTCCACCTGGTAAACCGGTGCCTACCGACAAGCGAGCACCCCCTGCTCCTAAACATCATTACTTTACTGTTGCATATTGCAAGGGATCTTCACCAAGAGCGCTTTGACAACGGCGAAAGCGAACTCGAAGCCACAGTCGCATCACGACCATGGAAAAGGATCGGGGGATTCATGATGTTAAAAAGCAAGCAAATGGGCGCTTGACTGCAATTAGGCGAAGAGGGGTAAAATGCCACTTGAATGGAGTTGCAGGGGTGCAGATCGGAGGAGGCGTGATGGACAAGCAGATGGGACCTAGGGTTACTACCGGGCGGCTGAGCACAAAAAGAAGAGGAAGACAAGAAGCGCGTGTTGGCGCGTTCCTTGGGTGAAAAGTGGGTTTTCATTTTTTCAGAGTGAATTATGGAAACTTAAGTAGAATTTAATTGAAATAAAAAAAGAAAAGCATGATTGAACTAAAAAAAAAGGAAAAGGAAAGCATGATATTAATTGAACAACTAGTGAGATTTGAAGGAGATTGCAAGCGGCAAGGGCAACCCGCACATGAAGATTTGGGGCTTTTTCATTTCGCATAATTTAAAATCCTAGATCTATTGCTTGGGTTTCCCGTTCTCATTTTGGTGCCTTACTTCGAGCTGACAGACAAATCTCGCGGGCAAGTCTTTTCCGTTGACCTAATTTTGGGGCTTGGTGGAGATCTGAGGCGAGGAGGAGGAAGGCGACACCGAGCCGGCAGATTCCACGAGTTTGGAGGTGGTAGCGGCGGAGAAGAGGTTCAATGGTTGAGGGTAGTGGCGTACTGGCGTGGAAGGAGGAGGAGGCAAATTCTTCCGCCGTCGGCAGTTCACTCCACCGTTGGAACCCCTTAGGCCGCCGCCCTTGCATCGTTTTCCCTCATCTCAGACCTCCGACCTCCTCTTGCAGTCAAGAAGAAAGGAGACCCTTTATTAAGACAAATCTCACCCATTTGCAGCAAATCAAATCTCACCCATTTGCCAAATTAACTTTTTTTTTTAAAAAAAAATATATATTTCAATTAAATTCTAATAAAAATAAAGGATATGATGGTAATTTCACACCTTTTAACATAATCATATCGGAAAATTAATGAGGGGTGGTCAATTGCTAACGGAGATGCTTCTATGGATGGTTTTCTGTAATTAGTCATATAAGGGGTGGTTTTGAGCAATATGACATATTTTAGGGGTGGTTTTCTACAGTTTACCCTAGATTTTTTATTTTTATTGAACGGAAATTTCGCCTGGTGCCTCTGTGGTATCGTCAATCTCACGTGGTGTACAAAAGATTGACTAAATTCGCCTGATATCTCTGAGTTATGCAAGTATTTCGCCATCGTGCCCCTACTGATCAGTTAAATCTAATAGGGCTCACCTCTTTCGTTTGTTCTATCTGAAGACCCTCCGCATAAACAAAGAAACGAGAGGCAACCCAGAGAAACTGATTGGAGAAGAACGAATCGCCGGCAACCAAGAGAGCCCGCGACCGTCGGAATGAGAGGTGGAGAAGGAGAGCGACATCGTTCCTCTGGGGTAACACAAAAGCGAAAAAAACAAAAAAAAAACGAAGGCATTGGAGCCCGACCTGGAGGAGACGGAAAAGGAGAAGGAGAGCTTGAATCGATGATAACCAAGGAGTCGTCAGAGGTGCCGCTAGGGGTGGTGGAGGCATTGCAGGACTCGCTGAAGGTGGTGGTGGAGGCGCCAGCTAGGTATGTCGATTTAGGGTTTGAATTTTTGTTTGCAAATTGGGGTTTCGATTTGTGTTTGCAAATAGGAGTTTCGATTTGTGCTTAGTTCAAATTAGGGTATGATTTGGGGGTTCGGTTTAGGGTTTCATGATAGGTATGTCGATTTAGGATTTTGATTTGGGTTTGAATTGAGTTTTGATCTGTTATGCTACCTGGCTCTTTCTGTTTCAATGAACGATACTTTAGTAGATAGCATGACATTTACTGCTCGTCTGTTAGATGCTGGGATGAGGAGGATATGTGCTATGAATTAGGGAGCTTTGCATTGCTAAGCTTTTTGTCTGTTCGGTCTTGATTTTGTCTTACATATTGCGATTTTGCATTTTTTTTATTACAATGAACAGATTTGAGTCTTTCAATTCCTTCCTCTTGCTTCTGTTAAATGATTGATGGTTGTTGTTGCTTGAAGATATGATTATAGTCTTTCCACTCCAAGTTTGCATGCAGTTGTTGCTTCTGTTTTTTTATTACTTACGGTTGTTGTTACTTCTGCTTGCTTATTACTGAATGATGTTATGCTTAGTAGATCTATCTATCTACTTTCATACTTTAGTAAGGGATATGAACATGAAGCATAAAAGACTTACCTACCATAGAAATTAATGGATGATTCTTTTGTGGGAATGTGAGAGTTCAATTGCATACCTTCTGAATTTTATAAATGGTTTATTGGAGATCACAATGTTTTTAATTAAGTCTATTAGCTCAAAGGAAGAGCAATGTGTGACTACAACACATGATGTGGGTTCAAATCCCACATAGACTCCACAACTAAAAGATGAAAACTACAAGCTTGTTAAGTTTTGTGGTACTTCAAGTTTCATGCTGAATTTTTCGTGATAAAAAAAAGATTATATAGGAAGATTATATATGGTGAAATTGAAGCTTAACTTGACATTGTCTTATTCCACCACTAGTTGGCTACAGGGTGGATTGGTGTTTCTCATTCAGATACCAATAAGGTGGCCATAAAGATTAGGTGTTTCTCATTTAGCTTTTGCTGTCATAAATTTCATCACATGGTGCTCGAACATTATTAGCTAATAGGTACTTGAACATAGAGATTAGGCGAAATTTCATGATGCGATTAGTGAGACTTTAATATTCGATGTGATTAGTGAGTTTGTATAATAGATAAGTGCTCTCATTTGTGTAATTTTCAACTTTAAAAGAGTGTAAATCATTTCATTACTACCCACCTATAAAAGCATTAGAATTTAGATCCCACTAACACGTTAAACAAACAAGAACAAGCTAATTTAAATTATGCTAAATCTCACATGACAATGATGAAATAAAACCCTTTTGCATATTGCAATTGCCCAAATATGAGCTTCTATCTTAAACCTCAATAATTCAATCTATGTTAGTGTACAATCCATTGTCAAGAATGAATCAAGACTTCAATAAGCCCATGTGGGATTCGAACCCACATCTTTATGCATGAGCACAATGCTCTCCCATTTAAGCTAATAGGATAAAAACAATATGCATACTGTCAAAAATAGAATTCAGAAAAAATAATTTCAGAATTGAAATTTGAAATAGAATTAGAAAACTTTAGATTGAAATAGAATCAGATAATTGAAATTTCAGTTTTGCAAATTTCAAAACTGAAATTTGAAATAGAATTAGTAATTTTAGATAACTTAGAATTACATAACTGAAATATCAGTAACAGATTGAGTCTTGATACAATGTTGCTTGGCCTATGTGGGAATCGATGACTCTCAAACATCACTATTACTTCATCAATCTCCCAAGCACTCCCACCAACTCCAATCATCCTCCATTTTCTTTTAATCATATGAGCTTTTGAGAACTTCATCAAATCAATTGACCATCCAATTTTCTTATTCTAATGAATCGATTTGGGTGCAATCAAACAAAACAACCTAATATTAATCATAGAAACTCCATGGAAGAGAAGGCTAGACAAATAAACTAGACAATATCAGTGCACACAAATATAGTTTTCATAAACTACCGGTTTGAATAACACAAATTCAGTTATTCAACTTACAAATTTAAGATACTGAATTCAGTCCTTTAACTTCGGTGCATCCAACAAAGCAACTCAATTCGGTCCTTCAACTTCAATTTATAATCACTCTCAATCTCATTCACAAACGCCTAGTTCGAATAAAACAAATTCACAAACTCAAAAGAAGAGTACATACTGACAGATTTTTCAAATACCTCAATACTATCTCATTCACAAATTTCTTAATTCGAAACTCAAACTTAAAATTTTAAGATAGCTATTCTGATATGTAGTCCATCCTCACACTTGATTCACAACATTAGCAATCAAACTGTAATAACAATTCCTCAATCTCAAATCAAAGTTTAGTATGAATCCCTAATCTGTAGAGTATTCATAACCCTAGCAGTCACACGTGATTTCTCCCTAATTCGAATTTCAATTGCAAAAACAATCCCTAATTTGTAGAGTACGTATTCACAACCCTAGCAGTCACAGGTGATTTCTCCTTAATTCGAATTTCAATTGCAAACACAATCCCTAATCTGTAGAGTTTAGTATGAATTTCAACAATCCCTAATCAAAGTCTAGTGTGACTTTACAACTTCAACAATTCTTAAAGCTTAAATTCTCAACCCTAATTCGAACTAATCCCAAATGGAAGCCCCAAATTGCAACCCCCAATCAAAACCTCTATTTGCAAACCCTAAATCGACTTACCTAGCTAGCTGGCGACTCCACCACCACCTTTGGAGAATCAAGCGGTGCCTCCACCACCCCTAGCGACGGCCCTCCTTCTTCCCTTTCTCCGATATGTCGAGCATCGAAGCTCTTCTCCAAGGGCTGGTTCGTTTGGGATGGTGGCATCAGCCTTCCATCTTCGATTCTTGTTCGGATTCTGCTTGATTTATTTTCTTGTTTGATTTCATACCAATTGTAATTTTGGCCTATTTCAATCCAATTTTCTTCAATTGTTTTATGCCAATTTGTTCGATATCCATGGCACATCGTACCTTTGATTCTTAAGCATGTTTTATTAAGTCTTTTTTAGTTAATTTGAGTCTCTTTTGTTAGGTTTTGTGTTATGATTAGTGTTGTTTGAGTGGATTTTTGTATTATGCAAAATATGGATGTCTACACAAGCTTTGGTGATGTTTTGTAGGATTTGGAGCCATTTTGGAGAAGATTAGACGCATTTTGAAGCTTAACGGAAAGTCATGAAGTCATTGAAGAAGCTAAGGAAGAGCAAAAGTATCAAAGCAAGGAGAAATGCCCTATTTTCACCATTTGCCACTTTGAATCAAGTTTTGACATATTCATGAGAGTTTTAGTCATCAAAAAGAGTTTTTCAACGCATATTCATATGCATCAATCGGACGAACGAGAACTCCAGAAAGTGCATTTCAAGACAAAGTTGAAAAAGCTAAAAACAACGGCCATACCGACCCCCATACTGACCCGGGGAGCTCGATATTGACACAAAAAGTGGAAGAGTGAGAGTGGATTTGAGCCAGCAGAAGCCATACCGACTTGGGAGTTGATCGGTACCGATTGGGGTTTGGCTCGGTATGGGCCACTGAAACACGATTTTACACAGAATTTTATCCCGATTTTAGATATATTTAGATAGATCTTTTTAGATTCTATTTTCCTAAGATAAGTTGAGGGTTTTTAGCATAAATAGGACCCTTGGGTCGGACTTTTATTCATTCAAAATTTCAGAAACGTTTGGGGGGAGTTTGGAGAGCCGTTGGGGGCTATTTAGAAGGCGTGTTTTGGCGACAGCTCAAGCACATGTTTCGAGGTTTTGTGTGACGTTTGGTTGCGTTTGTGATTCTATTTTCCAGGTTTTTCAGTTTTTATTTTAGTTTCTTTTCCTACCCAAATTTATGTCTTTTGCTTTGCTTACCATGACAATGTGTGAGTAGTTTCTCTTTCCTAGTGTTGGGGTGATTCCAATGATAGTCTTGTGGGTTGGATGCGATGAATCTATGAGTTGAGTGTTTTTATCTATTCTTATAGCTTTGTGCTTCATACCTAATGAGATTTAGAGAAATTCCTTATTTGCAATTTGATTGAAAGAAATAATTGTGAATTGGATAATAATTAGGGTTTTGAAACGCGAGTTTGATCGATTAACCTAGTTAAAGAAAGGTAGTAAAGTTAATTAATTTGACGGAAGTTGATTGATTCCTTTGCTTGGTTGATGGAAGTTGCTATTGATAAAAGTGCGATTTTTGTGTGATTCGTTGTCTTTGCATGCATGATTATCGTTGCGGTGATCCCTATATCTTAAATGTATTTTTTATTATTGATTTTAATTCCTGAATTTTGCGAACCAAAACCCCCCAAAATCTATATTCTTCACCTCTTCTTACTATTTCTACACCTTTCTAAAGCAACTAAATTCGAAACGCTGACTCTCTATCCCATGGATGAACCTGACTTCGCTTTACTTAGCGGGGTCTTGATTATAAATTTATTTGTCGACCGAGAAACCCTCTTAACAAACTTGCATTGTTGTCGGAGAGATTTCAATCGCACCTTTTTTTATTAGGAAAGATTTCGGGTGAGAAAACTCTACCCGAGAGCATCCTTACGAATGAGGTCCTGCCGACTTGAATTATTTGAGATGTCGGTACCCTGGGCAGAGTGGCCAAGGTGTGAAACCTTGTCAGCCACTCTATTGCCCATGCGGGGAATGTGAAAGAAAGAGACTTCTTTCACAATCGACAAAAGAGTTTTGATATCAGCCATGATCAATTCAATTTCTCAAAGGCAGTTATGCTGTTTTTCAGATGGTTTGTTATTATTAGAGAATCACCTTCAATTTGTACTTTGTCTATATGCAACTGTCTAATTTTTTGTGCACCTAATTTTAGGGCAAGAGCTTCCGCTTTAAGTGGAGTTTGGGAGCCGAGTTGCCGAAACCCAATATGGAGTGGATTCCCCAACCAATCCCGAATGATTATGCTCACAGAGCTATTCGAGTTAGACAGCGTTGGGCCATCAAAATTAAGCTTTTAAAAGCCTATAGGAGGCTTTCGCCAAGAGGTGTTTTTCTTTTGATTTTATTTAACCTGCAAAGAGTTAGCTTTTTGTAGTAGGAAAATCCACCGGATTCAGGTCGTTATCGAACACTGATGCTTTCTTCCAATTATCAATGTGAGTTTGTATGAGATGACTTGTTATAGATGTTCGTGGGATGGCAACTTGTCTAAACAAGAATTGGTTTCTAATGTACCACGTAGTCCACCAAGTAAACACAAGTTTGTCTTTGTCATTTATTGAAAAGGTGTTTCCGATAAAATTGAGGATGGGCTTGAAGTCGCATGATTGGCCAATCAAGTTGGAAATTTTTGAAATAATAGTTTTCAGGAAAGAGTGTAATAAGTTCATATAAGGGCATTTAATAAGCAAATGAGTGTCGTCTTCAACAGTAGAGTTGTAGAGACATCAAGTAGAGGGAACATATACACATCGTTGGTTAAGCCGTTCAGCAGTCGGGAGGCCTTTTTGGGAGATTTTCCACAAAAAGTTTTTAATTTTGGGCGGGGTATTAAGAGTCCAGATCCAGGTGTTGCTATCCATTTCTAGAGAATTCTGTGAAGAGACAAGCTTGTAGGCAGACGAGGTGGTAAACCACCCCTCCCGATCGGGCCACCAATAGAGACGATCCTTGAATGGATTTGTAGTTAAAGGTGTATCTAAAATTTCGTTAATAATCAAAGATAGAAGAATGGCCTGAAGCTTCTCAAGCCACCACTGACTACCTAAGATGTAATCACTAACACATTCCTCGGGATTTGAGATGTTAGGAAACTCAGGTCGAGATTGAATTGAAGACGTAGATAACTAGTTATCGGTCCAAAATATGACCGATTTTCCATTTCCAATTGACCAAATTAAGCCCGTTTTGAATTTATCAATGAGTGGGGTAAGCTTAGACCATTGCCAAGAGGAATCGCCCCGCTTCCGATAGTTGAGAATGTTTGTGTGACCAAGATATTTATGAGTGACAAGTCTAACCTAGGCATTGTCAAGTTCAATCAAGATTTTCCAAAGTAATTTCATTTGGAGTGCTTCATTCATATCTTTAGATTTTCTCAAGCCCATTCCTCTAAAACGCTTTGGCCTACATATTCTATCCTAACTGATAAGAGAACGGTGTTGATTATCCTTATTCCAGAAAAACTTTCGATTAATTTGATCCAATTCTTTGTGTACAGAGGACGGTAGCATAAAATTTTGCATTGTATAAAGAGGTTTCGAGGCCAGATTAGACCCAATGAGAATTGCTCGACCATGTTGAGAGAGCGTACTCGCCCTCCACTTACGCAATTGTTCCTTTGATTTACATATGATTTCTTCAAAGGTTTCCTTATTTACTCTCCCATTGACTATTGGGCACCCAAGATATTTTTCAAGAGTGCTTTCATTAGTAATGTTTAAGCAATTAGAGAGCTCCTGGATCCTAGAGTTCGTAATTCCTTTAGTTGCTTGAAAACTAGATTTGTGGTAATTTACACGTTGTCCCGAAACTTTACATTAATTATCAATAATGTTTTTGACTTTGAGACTCGTAGATACACTACCTATGAAGAAAATAATGATATCGTCTATGAATCCAAGAAAAGGAATGCATGGACCATTTCTACCAAATCTAAATCCTATGGGACTATTGGCGGCGCTGGCTTCCATCGAAAGTTTGTGAGAAAGGATTTCTGATCCTAAAATAAAAAGGAAAGGGGATAGCGGGTCACCCTAACGAAGACCCCGAGTGGGTAGGAACATGTCGATAGGTCCGTTATTAACCAATACGGAGAATGAAATAGTTGTCACGCATTCCATGGCCCAAGCTACAAAGATAGGGTGGAAACCAAATCTTTCTAGGACTTTTTGTGTGAAATTCCAATCCACCCTATCATAGGCTTTTTCCATATCTAGTTTTATTGCTAGCCAACCCTCACTACCTTTGCGGGATTTGAATGAATGAAAGATTTCATGGGCAATAAGAACATTGTCCTGAATGCCTCTATCTGATACAAAAGCCCCTTGAAGGGGATGAATTAGCTTTCCAATGGTATTTTTTAGTCTTTCAGTTGGGATTTTGGACGTTCCACCACCCTCTCCACCAGCTGAACCACCTGATCTACCACCTCCTCCAAATAAGGTTGAGAGCTAAGGTATGTCATGTCAAGATAGCAACATTAAAAGTAGCGTTTACGGAAAGCAGCCCACTTTATTTCTTAATTTCTTTAATTTTTGTTTTCAATTCTTAGGATTATGAAAGATAGAATAGTAGGGATAAAATCTTTTATGAGTAAAACAGGTGCTAAGGACTAGTCAAGGTGCTCAAGCTCAAGAGTAACATGTCAAAGAAGAAGAAATGCATCTCCTGGATTTCAATTCCTTCCGTTTTGTTTTATTTTATTCAGTCACTAAAGTTTTAAGTGTGGGGTGGGGATTCGAAACTTGAAATATATATTTATATGAGTCTTATTTTGCCTTTTATTTTTTTCTTTTTTGTGTTGCTTATTTTGCCTTTTGTTTTTCCGTATTTGTGTATTTTTATTTAGAGTCATAAAATCTGAAAAATCCAAGAAAAATTAGAAAAAGTTAAAAATCACAAAAAAAAAAGAAAATGCATGTTTATTTTATGTCTTAGTTTGAGTTTTTTTATAACCCTAACTTAGATGTCCTGTGATGAAACCTAATGACTGACTTGATCATATAAATCCTATGGCATGTTTGGAAAGTCTTCAAAATTGTTTTTTAAAAGTTAGTGATGAAATTGAGCACATATGATCCTAGGTTAAGGGCGATCCAACAAATATAACCCTTGCGAGTTTATTTGGCCTTATAGGGATTTTATATCTATATTCCCTTCACTTTTTATGTGTGATTATACTCTCCATATGCTTATTTTCATGACAGTATTACACATATTTATTGCTTGTGTGAGGTATCGACAAAGAACACAGAGACAACCACAACAATACAGTGAAAATCAAGATAGCATAGCAGCAACCACGTAATTGCTGCATAGTGCATACATACCAATTAAGTTAAACATCGAAAGTCAATCACCACGACTAAGGAATCAAAAGATTGGAGACATCAACTCCTTTGTTTCATAATCTAGTTTTCGTTAGTGTTCCGTTGAGAATGTTTTTTCATAGGACATTTTTAATTTTTGGTGGGCAGTCAATTCTCCAAAGCCAATCTAGAGGTTCAGAGTTAGTCCTTCTTGCTTTGGTGATATGGTTAAAAGCACTCACTGTCGAAAACCATCCATTTCTGCTAGTTTTCTAGTATAGAATGTCCTCAATTTCATTAGTAGGGATGTGGGTGTGTAGAATCTCCTCGAAGATGTTCATAGTATGTTCAATGTTTTATTTGGTTTTATGTATTGGTCAATAATTTCATGTTCTTCTATTTGGTCGTGCAATCGATTTTCACTCAAGTTTAGTTAGTTTTATTGTTCAACCATTTGTCCTTCTAGAATCTTATAGTTCTCCCATTCCCAATTTGTCAGATTAGTCCTGTGCAGAACTCGTCCTTTATCTCCATCAGTTTTTCCCATTGCCATGATGTGTTTTTTCTTTTTAGTGTAGTCCCAAATGTTATCCTCTTTCAGATATTTCTCTCCAGTGATTTTGACCCACACATTCCGAGGCTCTGCCATTATTATCCATAGTAACTTCATTTGTAAAGCCTTGTTCATATCTTTTGTCCTATGTAGTCCTAATCCACCTACATTTTTTCGTCTATAAACTTTATCCCAGCCAACTAATGACTTGTATTTTGAGTCTTTATTCAAGAAGAAGCATATGTTGATTTTATCAAGTTCTGTGTGTATGCTTGCCGGGAGCATGAAGTTTTGCATTACATAGTTAGGTTTGGCAGCTAGATTTGCTTTGACTAGAATAACTCTTCCTTGTTGTGTTAGTTCGTTTGCTCTCCACTTTGTTAGTTGGTTCTTCGTATTCCCTAATACGTTTTCAAAGGTACTTTTGTTCACTCTACCATTTATAATTGGATTGTGACGAGCGGTGAACCGGTCGTTGATCTCGCCAAAGAAAATACCCAAACTCATTCACTAGTATAGCGAATAAGTACATGTGTTGATCCCACAGAGAGCATGTATTTAGTACGTTTTCCTACCAACTTTGCAGAGTGTATATATATATATATTAGAGAGAGAGCAAAGCAAAACAAAGCAGTTGATCGATGTTTGAACCATGGTTATTAGGATCCCGATCCGGATCTTACGATCCTATGATCCTACGATCCTAGGAGAGCTTCTGATCCGGATCGGGCATATATACTCTATAGTGCTAGGATCTAGGATCGGTGGGATCTTTAGAATCTGTTAGTATCTTACGATCCTAAGAAAATAGTGCGATCCTAGCAATGTTAAAATTTAAGTTGTATGTATTATATTTTGTTGGATAGTGGGTCGATTTTGTTAAAATCAACCCATGGGGTTTTTGTTTTGAAGCCCATCTCCAATCTCGAACAACTGAATGGCTTCTTGCTCGATTCAACTTAGTAGAGTCGATGATTGAAACGTGAAACCCTAATCCAAGTGGTGAGCAATCAACGTTCCGAATGATGAGCAGCAAGCGATTGGGCCAAGAGATTTCGTGGAGTATTTGGTGGCAGACTGGTGGTGACTCCAACAAGCATGTCAGCAACAAACATAGAGGGCGGGGGCGAGTAGCAGTAGCACACCTCTCAGGCTCTCATTAGTTCAGCAATAGGTCGAGTGAGTGTTCAGTGTTTTCGGATTTTCGGTCCGTTTTTATGGTGAAATGTGAGAGGGATGTTGAAATTGTTCATGATGTGGTTAATTGCGATGATGACATTGGATATTTGAATGTGCGATTTATCACTTCTATGTTTGTCTCATTTTAAGACATTATCCTTGTATGTTTATCACCTTTTGAGACGTTATCTTTGAGAAATTATGAATGTTAAGTTGTTATTATTGGACTATGTTAGTTATTTAGTTTATTTAATGGATGAAAAGATTAGTTTTATTTTAAAATGAAGGTATTTGTTTGTTATGGCTATTATAAGACATTATCCTTAATTTTATTTTCACTTTTTACTAGGATCTTACGATCCTACGATCCGATCCTACAATCCGATCCTATGCCCTTGTCTCGATCCCACACTAGGATCTCGATCCTAAAAACCATGGTTTGAACGTACGAAAGCAAAGTAGCAATTGGTGGGGGTGGTTTCATCTACTTATCTCGATATGGTTGATTATTCTTGTTTCTTATTATTGCCCTAGGGACCGGTTTGTACACAGATTTGTATAGCTTTCTTATTCGATCACTACCAACTCCCTAAACTCTTGCATTGGGTTCGAGAAGCATTAGGTCCCAAGTCTCCTTAGCAATTCAATAATATAACATACAGTTTATAACAAGTTGTCACCTGGTTGTGAACCCAGCTCTTGCCTTTTACCTATAAGCAATATTATTCAATTGTCGGTTTCCTTACACAAACTAGTTTCCCAACCTGTTATCACTAGATGTATTTGCTACTACAGAGGTTCGACCCATAGGAGCTGAGGTAGTCGAAACCCTAGCTAGATGAAACTCAGCCAAGGTAGCTAATCAAGGCAAAAGCATGCAACATAATAACAATATAAGCGCAAAGGAAACGAGATAATAAGATAAAAAGAACCTTTTGTTCAACTGATCCCTAGGCCAAAGATCTATCGTGATAGGTGCATGATCCGAGTTGGTAAAAGGGTGAATCCTAACCCTTAGTCTATCATAAAGAGAAATAATCTCATTTTGAGCTAGAAGTCGATCAGGCTTAGCGAAGTTATTATTAGGCGTTCTCGTTTATTTTTTTGTCAGGTGAACTGTCCCCCCATTTGTAGGCACATAAAAAAGAAACAGATCATTGGGCTACCTCCGAACTTATCCCCTGGAATGATGATGTCGTTTAGGTTGCCTATGATGCAGAAAAGAGTGAAAATTTGTGTCGTATATTGGGCTAGGTTATCCTAGAAGGCATCTTTTGAATTATAATCAGGGGGCGTAAACCAAGAGAAAAGAAGAAGTTTGATTTTTTGTAGAGTCGCGATAGTTTATGTGAATGAATCTGGGATTTACAGTAACGAGAGTGATTTCTTCCTCTGCCGGAGGGAAGTCCCTCCATAGGAGGCAAATACCCCAGCGAAACCCACACTTACGCCATATATTTTCAAGAGAAAAGCGGAAGTTTGATTTTTTTTTTTCACTTTTATCTTGAATTTAGTTAAATAATAGGTAATTTTGTTCATTGTTAAAAATAAAGGGGGGTTTTGTGAAATAAGGAAAAATAATGGGCCGTTTATTTCATTCAAAAAAGTGAAAATATGAGTTTTGGGCATGAGGCGGACTTTTGACAAAACTCAGGGGCACCAAACGGACAAAATAAAACCTTAGGACACCAAGCGGAATTGTCAAAACCACAGGGGCACCAAACAGAATTTTCCTAAAAAAAAATAAAATTTATGAAAAAGTTAGTGGAATGATGATGTTGATTGAGGAGTGAGTGTTTTATTAAAACTTGTGCAAAATCCTAAAACGACTTAAATTTTGAGAAGAAAGGAGTATATAGTTAATTAAGAAATCGTAAACCATGCAGAAAATAAGACTAGTTATACTATTATAGTACCCGTGCCTTGAGACACGGGATTTTAATTTCAAAAAATATAATCACCTCAACATTGATTATTATACGATATCGATTTTTAAAATATATTCTTGATCTATTTGATATAAAATTAATTTCTAATCACCTGAATATTTCTAATAAAATATTCATATCATTAATTTTTTTTTGGAAGCAGCATAAAGATTAAGAAAGCCGCCGACGACCCGGCTTCTTTCCTAGCGCGTCCGAGTAGACGAGAACACGGAGTTCTGGATCAATGATGAAGCTACCATCGGCAGGGATGCAGTAAGCCAGACACGCAATCCTGTTCGCAACCGCATTTGATTCCCTGAAAATATGACGAATAGCAACATGAGAAATAGAATTAAGAATACTATTAGTGTCGGCCATAAGTAGCTCGATATTCCAAGGGCACACACAGTCCCTAAGGAGAGCCTTAATGACCACCAGATAATCCCCTTCGATTAGAAGTTTCTGTATTCCCATGCTTGTCGCCCTAGACACACCCATGTGGAGCCCCATAGCCACGGCGAAAACTGCCGACGAATTATTACAAGGTCCTGAACCCAGCGAGACGACGTGTCCCTCATGGTCGCGAATTGCAAGACCGAAAGCTCCCGTCAAGTTCTGACTGTGGGAGCCATCGAAATTTAGTTTGAAAAAAACCTAGTGGTGGTTTTTCCCAAAACTGTTTATGTTTATCCTTTCTCTTGTTTGCATAGTTATGTTCCATCGCATAATTGTGCTGGTTACTCTCTCGGTTAATGACATTACTGTCCTCATCATCCAAACGAGTAAACCAAGTTTGTCTAGTGGATGTACAGAATAGTGCTATTGCCTGACTAGGGTTAACGATTGCTTGTTGAAAAACTAACTTATTTCGGAAGAACCACATCCCCCACCACGCAAAAGCCAGTCTGCTGAGATTATTTTTTCCCACCAAGGTATAAATGTGATTTAGTATAACGTTCGGTTTTGACCTGTTGTCAATCCCATGTTGATGTGGGATGCTAATATTAAGATCAGAGAGTAGATTTAAAGTCATAGGGCATTCTAGCAGCAGGTGTAAGGTCAATTCTGTGGACCCACTGCAGATATTGCACCCCGAAGGAATAGCGACATGGGATCTTTGTAAGCGATCTGACATTGGAAGCCCATCACGGGAGACTTTCCAGAGGAAGTGTTTGATCTTGTGAGGGATGTCTAAATGCCACAGCCAATGACAGTCATAGTTAGGGTGTCCTTTATGTAGGTGAATAATGTTTGTGGCAGATTTGGTCGAGAACCGGCCATTTCTACTAGGACCCCAATAGAGTCTATCAAAAAAGTTGTTCATTGGTAGTCTAACTTCTGTAATATCTTTTATGACCGCCGCACTAAGCAAACCTTATAGATCATTATGTAGAGCCTCAGTATCCCACCTATTTTCGGTGGTAATGAAGCGTTTACCGTCCAGCTAGCCATGTTATCATCTATCGATGTCATGGCTGAGTCAGTCAAAGGTGTGGGGAGCACCCAACTGTCCTTCCAAAACCAGACCGAATGACCGTCTCCAATGGACCATCGTAGGCCCGGTTTGAACAAGTGTCTAATGGCCGTCAATTTGGACCATTGCCAAGAAGTATTTCCTTTTTGGACATAGTCCAGCAACGGAGCTCCTTTCAGATATTTTGCTGATATGACCCTGACCCAGATATTATCAGGTTCGGCAATGATTTTCCATAGCAATTTCATTTGTAGAGCTATATTCATAGTCTCTTCTTTATAAATGCCTAAGCCCCCCTCCATGGTGTCGGAGCAAATGTTGTCCCAGCTGATAAGAGGAGTAGAATTCTGATCTTTGTTCCAAAAGAATTGTCTATAGACTTTATCTAATTTGTGTAAAATCAAAGACAGCAGCATAAACGCTTGCATTATGAATAGCGGCTGCGCGCACATGTTGGATTTGATTAGAACCTTGTGTCCTTTTGCTGAAAGGGTACTCGCTTTCCATTTTGTCAATTGTTGCTTTGCTTTGAGAACCACTTTTGCGAAAGTATCGCGATTGACACGCCCATTTATAATCGGACATCCTAGGTATTTTTCCAGGTTATTTGTTTGCGGGATACCTAATGTTGTTGAAATGTTGTGAGTGGCTGCAGTTGTAGTTCCAGTGGAAACTTGGAAACTGGATTTATGTAGGTTAACTTTTTGACCCGATATGAGGCAGAAACGTTGGATTATGTTGGATAAAGTGATGCATGTTGCCTGGTTTGCTTTTTCGAATAAAAGAATGTCATCCGCGAACGCTAGAAAGGGAATCTTAATCCCCCCCTGCCAAGTGAAAAGCCCAGGTTACTGGAAACTAAAGCTTGTCTTTGGAGAGTTCTTGCCAGAACCTCTGCAGTAAGGATAAAAAGGAACGGAGACAGAGGGTCTCCCTGTCTGAGGCCCCTTGTGGGTGTAAATGGTATAGACGGTTCGTCATTGATTAATATAGAGTAAGATACAGTTTGTACACATTCTGTTATCCAATGGATGAACTTACCATCAAAGCCGAATTTCTGTAGAACAGCCACGAGGAAGGGCCATTCGATTTTGTCATATGCTTTTTCCATATCTAGTTTTAGAGCCATGTAGCCACATTTAGCCTTGCTAATTCTAAAAGAGTGAAAGATTTCATGTGCGATCAGAATATTATCTTGGATGGATCTGCCTTTCATGAAAGCACTTGAAGCGGGTGGATGAGTTTGTCGAAAACCTTGGACAGACGGTTAGTTAGAATTTTAGAAATGATCTTGTAAATTGTAGAGCACAAACTGATAGGTCTGTAGTGGTTAACTGTTTTCGGGTTATCCCTTTTTTGGATTAAGGTGATGAAAGTGTGATTAATCCGACGAAGCATTCTTCCGGAAAGAAAAAAGGACTTTACCGCTTTAATAATACCCCTATATCTATAGTTTTTTTTTAATGAGAATATATTTATAGTGCTAATCATTACATGAAAAATCAAATTTAACAAAAAAATGAAAAATCAAATAATGTTTTAACTTAATGTTATAAGATCCTTGGAGAATTCACATCATAAGGTCTGCAATAAAATTAAGCCATTGAAATTACTATTTGCAATCTCCGTGCAAGCAACATTCAAACGGCATATCAGTTGGGATAAAATTTGATCTACCACTCTTAACGGGGGTTTAGGAATTTATAAAGCTGAAACTATAAATACCACTCTTCAACTAAAACTTTTGTGGAAAATTCTCGCC
Source organism: Persicaria maculosa (assembly GCA_963922045.1). Classification (NCBI taxonomy): domain Eukaryota; kingdom Viridiplantae; phylum Streptophyta; class Magnoliopsida; order Caryophyllales; family Polygonaceae; genus Persicaria; species Persicaria maculosa. The sequence goes on along the minus strand of OY998257.1, from coordinate 15,806,116 downwards.
GAACAGCTAATCCTTGGGTCCGAGTTATCCAGGCAAAGTATCTCAAAGAGTCTTCCCTTAGGTCTTATAGGAAGAAAAGCTCTACCTCTTGGCAATGGACTAAGCTTATGCAGCTAGGACCTCTCCTTGAAAAAGGACTTTGGTGGAGCATTTGTAATGGGAATGACTGATAATGCATATTTTTAATAGGCATTATTGGGTAGTTTAGATGCATTTACATTGTAGAATATGCATGTTTAGTATTAATTTAGATTAAACTCTTTTTGTGGTAAAGTTCGGAATCTACGCTATTTCGGTTAAATTGTGCAAAATCGTAGATCCAAGATGGTGGAAAGCAAGGGAAAGCTGCAAAACATTGCCAAGTGAAGTCAATAAATCAAGCTAAGAAGGGAAAGAAAGAACGGGGAAAAACAAAGAAAAGCAAAGTTTCTGGGCGTATTTCGCTGCCAGCGAATGAAGACTCGCTGCCAGTGAGTCGAGTCAGCGAGGAGCATGTCCAGGAGCTAGCACGACTCGCTGCCAGTGAATGAAGACTCGCTGTCAGCGAGTGGAGTTAGCGAGGAGCATGTCTAGGAGCCAGCACGACTCACTGCCAGCGAATGCAGACTCGCTGCCAGCGAGTGAAGTCGACGACACCATGTCTGAGCAAGTGCCTGAGCAAGAGTCACTGCCAGCGAGTCCGACTCGCTGCCAGCGAGCCGAGTCAGCCCAAGAGCCAACGAGTGGATTCGCTCTAGCGGAAATGTGTTTTCGCGGCAGCGGAAAGGTGTTTTCGCGGCAGCGAAAATCTTCGCTAGTAGCGGAACCAAAGAGGCTTGATAAATTTTATAAGGCATGGACTTTCGCTGATAGCGGGTTGGTAGCGAGTAGCTAGCGAAAATCCAACAGTAGGTTGACCAAGGCATCCATGAGGATTCGCTGCCAGCGAAAAAGCCAGTCGCTGCCAGCGAAATTCACCGCCGGATTATATTAGGAAATCTCTATCTTTTATCTAGTTTGGTTTAGGAAATTTCTATCTAATTTATCTATCTTTTACCTTGTTTATTCAGAACTTAAGGGTTATAAATAGGATGTTTAGGGTTAGTTTTCATAGGCATTCAAGTAGAGCAATCACATTTGAAGAGAAGAAAGTTTAGGTAAGCCATGTTTGGCTAATTTTCTAGTTTCCGCCTACACTTTCGAGACTTGGTTGGTGGTTTGTGAGTTTCTAATTTAAGTTATTTTTCCTCTATAATTCTTTCAACTTTTTTGTGTGATATTGATTATGTTATTGATGTTATCTTGATTAGCTACCTTGATAATATTGATTTCATGCTAGGATTTAATACTTTCGTATTTGTATTGTTTCCATAGTAGCATGCATAAGATTGTGGATTCCGTGTTTGAAGCATGATTATGTAGGGAGTTGACATATATCTTAAACATTGATTTACCGTGTTTAATTGGTGTTATTTATATGCTCAAGTTCTTGGGACTATTTGCTATCTCTTTGTTAAATATTGACCGTGTTAGGGTTGCATAGAGGTGTAAGAGATTAATTGGACTCGTAGGACTTTTAATCCATTTAAACCAAGACGGGAGGAATTCGTAGGAAACGATAATAACTTGAAAATGATTTGATGACCAATAAAACCAACCAAAGTCGAGAACTTGTAGGTGGAAATGCTTTTCTTCTATCCTTTATTTTCTTTTGTGAATATTATTTTCTTTTATTTTCATCAATAAAAATCTTTCCTTTTTATATTGATAAATACACAAAATTTAGAAATACTTGATTCTCTAGGGTTCGACCCCTTACTTGCATACTATACTAGTTTGTTTGTTTGGGATTTATTTTTGGCGAGGTAAATCAACGATTTTCCCGATGTCAAAATTGGCGCCTTTGCCGGGGAATCAATTTTATTTCTTTGTTTTGTGTATTTATTAATTTTTGTATATATATCTAACCCCGTCGTGGACCTATCTTACGGTTCACGATACCTCGTTACTAATTATCTACAATGGAGGTTGAGTTATGGCAACACCAGGGAGAATACTTTCACCGTTACCTCACAAGAGTGCAAGATTTAGTGGAGGACCGTGTTTCACGGGGTATCCAAGATGATTTGATAACACAAATACTTTGCGTTCAAGATGGCATGCTTCCCGAAATACGAGAGTTCGCCCAATCTTTTAAAGAGGAAGGCTTTTACGGTTTGGATTGGCCGGAATTGTGGGATCTTTTCCTTTGTGTAGGTGACATGGCGAAGGTGGAAGAAGACTACAATTTGGCATCCATACCCTTACCTTTCAAACCAATGGCGGGCGAGATACATGAAGGAAGTCAAGACGCAAGCACCAATGGTTCAATCGAAGATGGAGAAAGGAGCCCGATGCCCCTGGACATGGACTCTCATAAGTGCACGCATAAGGAACCATGTATTTTGGCACCTATTCCACCCATAGAAATCATCCCCAACTCATCTATTGAGGAATCAAGTCCGGAGCCGATTTCTGTGGCTCTCGAGCAAGGTAATGATATTTCTTACACTTTTGTGGATTTTGGTGAATATGTAGATCCTTGGGAGCATTACTTCAACAAACCACCAGCGGAACTACGTTGGTGGTACTACCTACCCTCGGCAGGTCTCACGCTCGAGCATATGAAGAGTTGGAGACCTTCTACAACATCGCGTATTTTGAATTTGGATTCTTCATATGTGGTGCCCGCCTACCTAGATGGTGTGCACCGAAGTTTGATTTACTAAAGAGGGTGTTGGCAATGTTCGAGTGATTCCGTGTTGAATCCGCTCCCAGCGAATCCGGATTCACTGCTGATGTGCACGCAAATTGCCATATTTTCTATGTACATTTAAGTCCATTTTATCATTATTTGCATGCATGTTAGTGGGAAAACATAAGATTAGTGTAGTTTATGCATAATTATCAAATATAGAGGTCTGCATGAGTTTCTATATGATTTCGCAGAAAAACGAGGCGAAAATGGACAGATTTGGACAAGAGAAGAAGAGCGGAAAAAAGAACTCGAAGTCTTCTGAAGAGGTCGAAATCGATGATTAACCTCGACATCGAGTGAAACAGAGCACCAGGAATAGAGTAGAGAAGAACAGAGCACGTCGACACAGAAGAGGTCGATATCGATGTCCAAGGTCGATATCGAGTGGCCTAAATCGAGCATATTGATAGAAGTCGAGTGCCAATCCGAGGAAGAGAAGGAGTTCTTGAGATAAGATAAAGAGAGGTCGATATCGAGGTCCTATGGTCGATATCGATGTTGCCAACAGAAAGATTCGACTCAGTTTTTGATAGAATTCTATCCGAAGCATTCGAGATAATCCTAAAGTCGAGATCTTCTATCATTAAGCACCACACTTCATACTTTATGAGTTTTACCCAAGGAGTTTTTAGTTTTTACTTTATTAAGTTTTATCTTAGAGAATAAAGATAGGTTTTCGAATCCTTGGCTAGCAAGATTTGAGATCTACATCTAGAGGCCATTAGGGCTGAGTTTAAACACACACGCATCCAAGCAATCAGTTTTTACATTATAAACGCAGATAATAGTTAGAGAGAGAGAGGCCGAGTGGAGTTGTGTAAGCGAGAGCGGAGTGGCTTTGTTCGGTTGTAATTTCTTTCTTTTGCAATACAAAGTAGTTTCCTTTACATTATGATGATGAGTTCAATGATGAGGCGCGAGTAGTCAACCCACTTCTAGGGTTGGGGTGAGCCCGATGATAGCAATGTAGGGTAAGTGCATCAAAGGTATGATTTTTATGTGATTCCGTCTTCTATCCTATGCATGATCCTTTGCGAAAGTTAGGGAGATTCATTATTTGCATTATTGAAGAGAAAGCCAATCATATTGTGAACTTGGATTTCTCATGAATTGGATAGTAACTCTTAGAAATTATGCGAGAGCCTCTAATCACCTAAGTGTTAGTAACGAAAGTTATTTGACGGAAAGACATTAAATTTCATAACTTTAGCGTCATACTTGCATGAATATCGTTGTGGAATGAATCCCCGACCTTGGAAGCTTTAGTTAATTGAATTTCATAAAAAGTTTGAGTTTTTATTTCTGTCCATCTTTCCTACACCATTCTAAGCTCTTCGAACTTCTTTTCCAACAAATAGGTTATGAATATAGTTTCTGTTACAGACATCAAAATCGACTGGCAAGGTCGATATCGAGCACTAACATCGATATCGAGGTTCATCTCGACGTCGACTGCTTTGCTTTTGTCTTCTGCAGGAAACTCACTAGAAATCGACCAGAACTGAGGTCGATATCGACCAGACACCTCGATATCGAGTGTCTCCTGGAGTCGAAAGCTTGATCGTGATTGCAACTAAGGAAGCGCTGACATACCTCCTCGTGGATTCGATCCTGAATTACCCTACCACTGCATCGGGAGGGATTCTTGTATTTTATTTGCTTGAACAAGGAGCTGGCTTAGTTGTGATATTTATTTGATATTTTGTTTAAGCGAATCTACCTCCCCTAAATGAACAAATTGGCGCCGTTTTCGGGGAGGCAATCAATAGCCACCTAAGTTTTATTCACGATCTTTAGTGCTTATTTTGCAGGTTTATGCGACGCTCTGATCGCAGACCTATCCTGGAAAGCATAGACGAGCCTGAAAGTTTCTTCCATCCTCGCAACAAATTTATTCGAATCATGGTGGATAACGAGACACAGGCTGAGACCATTGAGCGGTTGAGGAAAGAAATTGAGGATCATAATGCTACAATCACTACTGAAAGGGCCGCCTCTGCTGCAGAGCGAGTCCGTGCTGATAGAGAGGAGGATGCGCGCAGACAAGCCTAAGAGCAGCTCAATCAGTATCCATAGACGACGATGCAATACATGCATCCACCGCTACATGTTCCTGAATCCGCTATTTTAATTTCTCCTTCCAACTATGAAATTAAAATTAACTTCCTATCTGAGATTAAAAGAAATACTTTTGAAGGAAGACCTAATGAATGCCCACTACAACATATCTCTACTTTCATGGATTTGTGTGAACTATTGCTGATGGTGTGAATTTAGAGTATGTGAGACTAAAGTCTTTTCGATGGTCTTTGGCAGGGAAAGCATTGCAATGGCTAGAAAGTTTGGCTCCACGCTCGCTGAGGACATGGGCAGAGGTGAAGGATGCATTCCTAAACAAGTTCTTTCCACCATCTAAAATGGCGATGCTGCGGCAAAGGATCACGGCTTTCAAACAAAAGCCAGGTGAAACACTAGCACAGGCGTGGGAGCGTTTTAAGGACTTGCTGAGATCATGCCCGACGCATGGCCAACTTCCATATGTCATCCAGGAGATCTTCTACAACTCCCTTGATGCGCCGAATAAGGAGAGAATCAATTCATACACCTCCTATCGGTACATTGAGCTCACACCAACGGAGGCCTGGGAGACGATTGAGAGGCTAGTCAACTTCGACAACACCTATGGGACTGCTGCGGCCTAGGACTCAAGGTCTGCCCCATCTATGCCACTTTATGAGCCTCTAAAGGAGATTGATCCTAATGTGCGACAACAATTCCACAAAGATCAAACACGCCGCCTTCAAAAGCAAGTCAGGTTCCTGAGCAACAATCAACCTTGTCAGGAATGTGGTTCAACAAGGCATAACACTAGTGCATGCCCACATCTTGAGCAAGTATCTATGGCGGAACAACATGAGGAGGCCAAATGGACGAGAGGCTCCTATGGAGGGGGCAATCAACAATATTGGGGATATCAAAGATTCTATCAACAAAGGGATCCCCCACCATATAGAGCACCTGGGCACCCTGAGCGCGAAACAAGGAAGGATGACCTGCAGATCATTCTTGATGAGATGCGGAGGAACCACGTTGAGTTCAAACAAGCCAATAACTCCATCCATACTCAGCTGCAAGGAATCAACTCTAGGCTTAGGGAGATAGACATTTGGAAGCGCAACATGGAGACCCAAATGGGTCAATTGGCGGAGCAAATACCCAAATCGTCAAGATCGCTGCTTGGATCAACTGTGCCCAACCAAAAGGGCAAAACTACTGGACACATAGCAGCCATGAACTTAAGAAGTGGGCGTTAATTACAAACGCCCGAGCAAAAAGCGGAGGAGAAGGCCCCAGAACAGACATCGATATCGACCCCCCTGTCGATATCGACTAAGGCGACGTCAATATCGAGGCTCATGTAGTCGATGTCGACACTGAATCTGAATCACCACAGAAATCGACTCCTCCAGTCGATGTCGACCCCCATCCAGTCGATGTCGATCTCACACCAGCCGCAGGGAAGAAGAAGATGTTGCCATTCCCATCAAAGAAGGTGATTATGGACTCGGCGGAAAAGAAGTTCCAGCGATTCATGAAGATGCTTCAAGGACTTAATGTCTCAATTCCATTCACCGAAGCACTTCATGAGATGCCATCATATGTAAGGTTCCTTAAGGACATAATGGGTAAGAAGTGATCAATTGCTGAGATCGCAGAGGAGTGCAACAGATTGGAGCTACCATAGAAGCGGGCGGACCCAGGTAAGTTTTCCATCGCTATAGGCTTAGGTCGATATCGCTTTAATGCTTTAGTTGATTTGGGCGCTAGCGTTAGCATGATGCCACTAACCATATGGCACAAGGTAAAGATAGGTCCTCTAGAGCCCGTGGATGCGAAGTTATACATGGCGAACAATACGGTAGTGATTCCAACAGGGATGGTTGATGATGTGCCAGTGCAAGTAGGTAAATTCTTTGTCCCTGCTGATTTCTTAGTTGTTGATATGGCAGAGGACCCTGCTTGTCCAATTATTTTAGGTAGACCATTCCTAGTAACCGTCGATGCCAACATAAGCGTGAAGAAAGGATTGCTCTCATTCACAATCAGCGACGAAGTGATAGAGTACGCCTTCAACAAGACGGTGAGGAACAATGAAGGGCCAATGGAGATTAAGACCATCAATGGTGTCTACATCACATGCGGGGAAGCTAAGGTAAGGAGTATGACATCGAAAGAGCTTGAAAAGAGGGCCATAGAAGCCCAAGTGGAGGAGGTCGTGGCAATCTTGAACCAAGGAGCCAAAGAGAACATCAAAATCGATCCAGATAAGTTGATATCGACTAACAAAGTTCAAGATTCTATGCGAGGTTATAAGTATGGGGTCGACCATAAGCAAATGCCAAAATCGACTGCCATAGAAGCTGAGAAAAGAGCAGAGCCCTCGATATCGATCTCTGGGGGTCGAAATCGACCTGATCATGTCGAGCAGAACCACTCCAAATCGACTGAACCTCCAGGAGCACAACAAAGCTCGATATCGACGACTGATGGTCGATGTCGAACTGAACCACAGAAAGAAGAAAAGGTAAGTCAAGGTACGGATTCCTCTTTTTCCATCTCAATTAGGGATTTATCATTATTTGGAAGAGGTGTCCCTTGGCATGTGTGCTTGTGTAGGGTATCCGATGAAGATCCGAGCCATTATGAAGTAGGAGATAAGGTTTATGTCGCCAAATCAAAAGATCATTGGTTCCCTAATAGATTCAAAGATAAAAGGATGGGACTATTCACGGTGAATTAAATCCATCCATGTGGAATGCAGCTGAGAGACAAGAAAGGAGTTCTATTTGAGGCCCAAGCCATATGGGCTCTGCAGATGCCGCCTTGAGCACAAAGGAAGAAGTCGGCCTAGCGACTTTAAAGTCTAGAGCCTGTAACAAAGACACTTAGTTTTTGGTTTTGGACAGTTGCTTGATTGCTCAAGAATGGAATGAATAAAACCAGCCCCCTAGGTCTTTATTTATAGTCTCTCTTTCCTTGCTAGCCAAGGATATGAGTCATAATCCTGGTAAAATTGGTAAATAAATCTTTATCTAAAACTAAATTCCATCTCAAAATAAATCTATCTAAGGGTAATATTTCCTAACATAACTCGGAATATATCCATGAGAATAAAAGATCTTGGTAGATGATAGATATATGATGTGGCTAAGCAATCTCCCAAGGATATGGCCCATCACGCGTCTCCTACGCGTCTGTTGCTCCAGTCGATGTCGAGTGCTCTTATATTGTCCGACATGGTTGTCTCGTGCCTTAGTTTCTGATTTGCAAAATTTCTCTTCAGTCGACATCCAGTGCTTTAGTCAATGTCGACTGGACTGGCTCGAGGTCGAGTGCTTTGCTCTATGTCGAGAGCTTCTTCAATGCTTGTAATCACTCTAAAATGTTCCATTTCTTGCGAAATTAAATCAAAACTTGTGTAGACCTCTATATCTTGCAAATAAACTCATACTACACAATTCACTATTTTTTCAACCCAAAAGTATAAAATATGCATAAGAAATAGAATAAATGTAAGCATGAAATATGGTGAAATAAGCGCACATCAATCTCCACTAAATCTGGAAACTAGACACCCTCCCCCAAATAAGGGAATTTCTATGGTGCCTATCCAAAAATGTCCTACCCACCACTGCAACCCCTCCCGTCGATTCTGTGTTGACTGGTCTCATCCTTTCGGATGTTTTTTTTATTAAGTAAAAATTCAATGCACCGAACAAGCCCGGTGGGTCGAGAGGCCGAAAAATCGGCGACGGACAACCCGTAATACATGCTAAAGACAAAAGCAACAACAAAGCAGAAAAAGCCAAAATACAAAGGTGTAGTTACATACGCAATCTAGCACACACGAAAAAGAATAGTAGCAGCTTCCCAATCTGCCAAACTCTTTTCGATTAAGAAAAACTAGTATGATCCCCGCGCCATGGCGCGGTTTTTTATAAATAAAAACTTAATAATATGTTAAATCAATATTATAAAATAATAGTAAAAGTTCATATAATTAAATGTTTTTTATTAAACCCATTGGTTGAAAAAGCAATTAAAATAGTATATATAGATATATATAGATATAGATTACTAATATTAATTTCATGATTTGAATTAATCCCATTGTTTTTTTTAAAAAATTACTAAAATTATAATTTAGGCTAAGATAATGGATTAATTGATTTTTTTTTTCAAAAATTGATTGAATACCCTACTTTGAAGGAGAGAGTGACACCTCATCAAAAATGCTTCTCATTTAAAGTATTACTAGTATTCGTTACCCGCGCGGTTGCGCGTTTTGTTAATAAATTATATTTTATTATATTAAAATATTATATTAGATAATTAATTGACGTGGCTTAAAAAAATAAAATCAAATTGACGTGGCTCACAAAAATAAAATTATATATAAATATATTATATTCAATTTGATCTAAAAGGTAGAATAACGCACCAAATATTCCTTCTTCATCTTTTAAAATAATAAATAATATATTTTATTAACCAAAGCATGAAAATAATAAATATGTATAACAACTAATTCAAGTTATATTGGATAGATTATTGATCTAAAAAGATAAGTTTTTAGCTAACTATATTCATTTATTAATTGATGTGGGCCAGAAATATAATACCACTTTAATCCAGAAAATGCCACGTAAGCAAAAATAATCTCGTTTTAATCCAGAAAATTTCGTAGACGCGAGATCGCACCAGAGCCCGTTTCAGGCCTCTGTTTTAGTATTTTATATAGACTAGTGTAGTACCCGTGCTTAACGCACGATATTTGTAAAATATATTATATTTTATAGAATATATTAGCATAATTTATTTACATTATATATTAGCTATATTATACGAATTTTTTTTTTCAAAATATTCAAAAAAAATAATTTATTTACTATAATATTCACAACCTCAAAATATTTACAAAAATATTCATTATTGTCAGTGTTTTCAGAAAAACGTGGTCTAGAACCGCGTTTCTCATCAAAATTATCAATTTAAACCGATCTTTGAAGGAAAATAACATTTTGCTATAAAAACGCGGTTTAACACCGCGTTTTATTCATAATTTTGGGTAAAATTTTGATTAAAAAAAACATTAATGTCTCACCTTCCTAGCAGGGTCGGATTTGAGATTTGAAATGTCTGGGGTAGGATATAAAAATGTGGCCATCTGCTATTATTTTTTGTTGTGTTAATGGATTGGAAGGTAAGACCAAATAATTTGGTAGTTCGACTACATATTACACAAACTCTAGGTGAATGGAGTTTTTAGAACTTTTGGATGGAGAGCACATACAAATGTCGAAGAAGAAATATTCTTGTAATAAACTTAAAAGTAAAAAAAATGTTTCATCCGTCTCAAGACTCTCAAAATATAGGTCGTTTTATTTTTTGCATGTTTTTTAAGAAGCTAAAAACTCTGTAAAATATTATATTTTTATTGGTTTTTAAAAATAATATTATGTTTATTAATAATAAGTATAGTATTATTTTTAAAAACTAATAAAAAAAAAGTTAATATTTTATAAAGTTTTTAGCTCCTTAAAAAACGTGCTAAAAATAAAACGACCGATATTTTGAGACAGAGGTAGTACAAAGTTTAGAGTCACCACATACTGCTGTGAGAATGAGTTTTTTTTAGCCTTCTAATTTTTTAAGTATGTTGATTGATTACTTTGAGCATTAAACACACATTTATTGTGGTAATGGGTTGGAAGGTAGAACTAAATAATTTGGTAGTTGGACTACACATTCCACAAACACTGGTGAATGGAATTTTCAGAACTTTGGGATGGAGAGCACATAAATTGGCTTTATTTTACTCCATCAAAAAATTTAATATTTTGAAAATTGGTTAAAAACTTTCATTGGTAGATTATATTTTTTTTCATGGAATTAGTTTTGTAATTAAAAAGAGATTGAAATTGAAATTGGAAAAGTTTAAAAGTGCCGCTATAGTTTGAATTGGAGAAAATCTCTAATAAAATCAAATATCAAATAAAGGTAATACAAATTAAAAGATTAACTATTTTGTTAAGATTTGATGACAAAAAGAAACGAAAATTTATATCAAGTCATTAAATTCAGATAAAGTTTAAACAATTCATTTTTAAATTAAAAACAGCTTAAGGTAATTTTTAAGGAAAATTAATAGATTTTATAAAGAAATTCTAAACAATTGAGTCAATATTTTTTCGATTACGTGTGTCAGTGTGTGTGAGTGCATGGTAGTTAGTTTGTAAATAAATTATTCTAAAAATATTATAAATAAATTAATTACATTTATTAATTTAAGAAATAAATTAATTAGATTGTTTTGCACATATTACTTGGTAGTTAGCTTATAAATAAATTATTCTTAAAAATATTTTAAATAAATTAATTAGATTTAATAATTTAAAAACACATAATTTTTATGATATAAATTGACAAGTAATTAATGAATAAATCATTTTTTTAGTTTTTTTTATTAATTTATTCTTATCTACTTAAGATTATAACAACCAAACAAACTCATCATTTTAAGGGAAAATTGATTTCTTATCTACTCATGCAAAAGAACGAAATATGGCCAAAGAGATAAATTTAGAATGACATCGTAGTTGTAAATAGAGCTAAATAAAAAACTTAAAATTAGAGTTTATAGCTTGTAAAGTAGATTATCCGTGAGTTAAAAAAGTGTTAAAGATGTATATATTTAGAAAAGAGTTTACTCATATGTGCACAAAAAATATAGAAAATAATTGTTTCAAAAATATTTTCTAATCAAAACACATCAAAGTTGTTTAAAAATGGATAAAGACAAATAACAACTATTTTATTTATTAGGCAAACTGTTAAGAATTAAATATTTGAACATTTGAACTTTAAATAAAATTCAAATAAATATTCTTGCCTTTTCTGTTCATACTTAATTAGGTTCCATCCGAAAGATTTTTTTTAGTTTAATCTTGCCTTTTGCGTTCAAATTTTATCTTGACATAAATGATTTGATTTGTTTTTTTAATTGGTTGATAAGATTTAATAATGATTTTTTTTATTTGGAGTATAAAGTTTTAGAAATTAGATAGATAGATGATTTATTAAATATCATTGATTAATCATTAATGAGAATTGGTCTATGCTAGATAGATGAAATAATTCATTCTAGATGGGGCTCAAAAACTCTCCCAACCCTAGCCGCCACCAAGAAAACTATTCATCGCCACCCCCGGTTGGCTCCATGCCGACCTCGACCCTCAATGCCAACTACTCTTCCCTGTTTGGCCACCTCTCTCGGGCCCTGGCCATGGTGTTTCCCTGCGGTGTCGGAGTATCGATCCTCCTCATGCTCTTGTCCGTCGGCTCCTTCTCACCATCCACCGCCTTCACCCCCAACTCATCCACTTTCGCCACCCTATCCATACATCGCAAGTCTCCGACGGCGTCCCTCTGCTCGTCGGCTCACTCCCGTCCTCTTCTGTCGGGTGCTCTGCCCTGGCGCTACAGGCCGTCTCCTCCGCGACCTCCTTCTCCGCCGCCGCCTTGTGACTGGTGGCCCCTCCACCTCCTAGATCTTCCCCTTCGTCGTCGGCTTATCAGTCCCCGCCTTAGCCCTCCTGGGCCATGGCCTTGCCAGCTCCACCGAAGGCATGCACGACCTTCCTTCTCCAAGAGCAACCTCCTGCGACTCCGGCCTCGCCGTCCGCGTCTTCGCCCTCCTGGGCCTTGGCTTCTTAGCCTCCCTCGACGGCATCGACGGTAACGACCTCTCCCCCATGGCTTCGCAACAGATTGCACCTCTCCCACTTGAAACCCCAAATCACAAAACCAAACACCCTGATCCATCCGGCATTGTCAACATGCAAACCCAAATCTCCTTCAACAAATTTGATTTTATCCCCTCAATCCACAAAATCGTATAACCCAAATTTGTTTTTACCCCCCACGTCCCCTCTTCTGTCAAGTTTGATAACCCCATTAAAAATCAAAAACCCACAAAATTGAAAAACCCAAAATAGCCAGTTGATGGTGATCTACGACCCTGGGTCTAGATCGGGCATCACCATCACCTTAATACCATGACTATGATTGTGCATATTCAGATCTCAAAGTTTTCGAGTCTAAGTCATCACATGCAACAATTCTGCTGAGCGAGCTTGTATCCGGATCCAGATCCGCAATCATCACCGCTTTCCAAGCCACAAGAACAGAAATCAAGAACCACAAGAATCAAGGACTCCAATTATTGATCAGAAGAAATAAGGGTTTTAATTTTCTAGACATTTTTAATTTTAAATCTCTGTAATTGTAATCTTAGATAATTTTTATTTTTGACTGGCGACCCTCTGCGTAGGGTCATCCAAGTCATCTTTTGATGGCTTCAAGATCGCTTTGTCGATCTACTTCTTGCCACTGTCAAAAAAAAAAATTCATTCTAGATGGTTAGGCCTTAATTTGTAGATATAAAAAATTGTTTTAAAAAAAATTTGATTAGTGAGAAAATTTTAAATCAAAGCAAAAAATTTACGGTAAGTTCCATCATTATTATTTTTAATTAAAGATGGATATTATTTTTAATTAAAGATGGACATGAGCGTGATTAGAAAATTAAATTAGGAATTAATTGAATTAGATTAGATAGATTAAAATTAAGTAATTGATTAAAACTAAATTATGATTGGTTAGATGATCTATTTTTAAGGTGAGATTTTTAAACATTTGGAGAAGCAATTGGGGATATATCTTAAATTTCTAACTTTAAATGTATGGCCGCCACGTGTCCCATTTTGCAAGTGTTTTAGTATTATATTAGATATAGATTATTTTTTAAAAAAAATTACTAAAATTATAATTTAGGCTAAGATAATGGATTAATTGATTTTTTTTTCAAAAATTGATTGAATAACCTACTTTTAAGGAGAGAGTGACACCTCATCAAAAATGCTTCTCATTTAAAGTATTACTAGTGGAATACCCGCGCCATGGCGCGGCTGCGATGGAAAAAAAATGAGAATATCAAATATTTATTATAAGGAATGACCAAATAAAATATAAACAAATGTTTGGAAAGTTTAAAACAATAGTTGACCGAGTTGGTAATGTAGGCTTCATCCATGCAAATCCTGGAGAAAAAAAAATGGATTAATACAAAGGGATGATATTTGTATGATAGATATCATTTATAGGTAAATAATAAATGATATACAAACTAAAATGTAAATATAAAAAGTTTAATAATGAACCAAAATGTGTAACTTACATAAGGAAGACAAATCAGTTATTATTTAGGATGGCACCATGTTACTCCAACTAAAAGAGAAGGTCATCGACCTGATTAATGAAAGCAATAAGACCAACATGAACATAAGATTTAAAAAATAAGCATATTAAAAAACATGATAGCAAATGTACCTGCTAGGATAAAGCTTGCAAGACTTCTTTATACACCACATTAGTTGTAGTGTTCATTGAGTGACTGTCCTTATCACAAGATAGAATTTTCAAGCCGGCTTTGCTTGTAACCCTCGAGACAGCAACATACAACTGACCATGGCAGAAGACTGGCCTCCGAAGGTACAACCCTACGCGTGAAAGAGATTGCCCTTGACTTTTATTAATGGTCATGGCAAAACAAACTGACACTGGGAATTGTCATCGCTGAAACATGAACGGTAAAGATGCCGTTTGCGAAGGGCACATGACCATACGTGGTATGAAGACCTGGTCCCCAACATTTCTACCTGCCATAACATTGGCCTCAATGACGTGGTTACACAGCCGTGTGACTATCAATCTCGTTCCATTGCATAAGCCGGCGGATTAGTCTATGTTCCTCATCAGCATAATCGGAACACCGACCTTCAATCGTAACACATGATTTGGTATACCAGAAGCTTTGATGGTATTAAGAAAATCAGTGGAATATAACGGTTGGCCAGAACTTATGTATCCATCTGTTTTCAAGATACTATCAGAACTAAGGTATACCTTATCATCTCCTGGCATATTAGCGAGTATGACGTCATTGACCTCATCCACAAATTCATGGGTTGGAGAAAGGATGGCTCTTTCTTGAAAATAGCTCAGATTAGAAAAATGTTGCATCAAAGAGGGATAAGTAGATTCAACAATTGCTGCAACGGGATCACCTGTGTAGGTAAGCAACAGATCAGGAGGTATCTCGATGGTACACTCGTCATCATTATGTTCTCCCAATGTACCATCACCCACTTTCAAAATCCATTCTGAGAACTCCTGCAGTTCTTGCAAATTCGAACTTGAAGAATCACCCGACAACCTCATATTTCGGTTAAGGGTCAGCACCTTGCAGGACTTCCATAAATAGGATGAATGAATCGATGCTGAAAGAATATCATGTTTAGTGCCTCTAGGAATAACAGGGAATATCTGACGAAAGTCACCACCCAGAACAACAACCTTTCCCCCAAATGGTTGAGATAAGCTATGAGGATTGGAGAACTTGAGAACATCTCGTAAACTCCGATCCAGTGCTTCAAAACAGAACCTGTGCATAAGAGGCGCTTCATCCCAAATAATCAATCGTGCCTTGCATATAAGCTCAGCCAATGGCGTACCTGGCTTGATGTGGCAAGTAGAATGAGACTAAATTTCTATAGGAATGGCAAACCGAGAATGGGCTGTTCTGCCTCCTGGGATAAGTAGAGAAGCAATACCACTCGAAGCAACAGTTAGAACAATGCCACCTGTAGAACGTATACAAGCAGAAAGAGCTCTCCATATAAATGTTTTTCCTATTCCACCATACCCAGAGAGAAAGAAGAGCCCTCCTACATCATGAGAGACAACATTCATGACAGCATCATAAACTACATGTTGCTCATCAGTGAATTTAGATAGTAGATTGTTATGCTCCAAAGCCAACGTTGCTCTATCATAGTTAAGCTCATCTTGAATGAGCTTGTTAGAGCCCTCTGTGATGAGGATATCATTTGGAAGAGGCATTGGAGGGTGAGCTCTAAGACAACTACCATTACGCTACAATGATTTCTCAATTTCTGCAAGAGCATAGTTTCTTAGTTGTTCTTCACTTAACTGCAAATCTGAAAAGATAAAAAGTTAAGGAAAAAAATTATTATGCAATACATATGCGGGAAATGTAGGGAGACATGAAAATGCATAGACAATAAATAGGTTAACAAAGTGTATATAAACAAATCGGTTGATTCTAAATTATGTTTGAATAACTGTAATTTACGTTTTGTAATTTGTACATTCAGCAAACGGTAAATAAACAAATCTGTCGATTAAGCAAATTTGAATTTAAGTTAAAGGTGCTCAGAACAATATATAAATGTAAAAGCAGCATTATAGATGTGAATTTAGTAATTGACGAATATTCTAAAGTCACTTAGTATATAAATTCAGCATTGACCAAGTTCACAGCGCAAAACACTTAAGTTACTTTAAAGGCACCTTAACTCATCATCATTCCAATGAATAACTTATAACTGTAAGTTATAAATCAGCCTATAAATTAGACAACCAATTTCAAATCCATAATCGTTATTCTTCGTTTTAATAAAATAAAAGGAGACTAACGTAAAACGCATAGACCAAGTGACCAACTATCAACCAAAACAAAACCAATTCAATCAAAGGGAAAATAAATACAATCTCGCAATCGAAATCAAACCAATCAAGACCAAAGTCCACAGATTTAAGTTAGAATACAAATGTAAATGCAGCATTTAGCAATTGACCAATATAAATGTAAATTTAGTGAGCAATATATAAATTCAACATTTAGTAATTGACAAATATGTAAATTCACATACTTTTCATCCTAAGCAACATCCTTTGACGGTGAAGAATATCATCTGTCAAGAGACGTCATGTTTGTTCCCAAATGAATTCTGGCCTGGACAAAGTACCAGTTAACAACAACATGGCAAAAATTCTCCGCAGGTAGGATGGATGAGCTGAAAAGCTGGCTTCTTCAATGGCATGTATATATTCCTTTTCATCGTCTAGTAAACCCAATGCATAACATGCTTTTTTGAAAGAAGTGTATAATACTCTGTCAACAGTTCAAATATCCTCATAGCTTGTAGGACCTCGAACTCGATTTAATAAGATACGTAGATAGTAAAGCTCTTTGGCGGCAGGAGTGACATGGAACATCCTTCCAATGGCAAAACCACGCTTTCTAGGAGTCCATTCATGTTGTTGTGGTTTCCAGACAAACTTCGTAGGGAACTCGGCATAAGTTAACTCTCTTGCTTCCTCATATTTCTTGTTACATTCCATCCATGCCAAAAACATGGTAGGTTTACCTCCAACTTTCTTGACCACAGATTTGATCGGTTGAGCATCACGAAATACAACATTATGTTGATCCTTCAGATGGAAATTCAGCCTCTCAACAGAGGGTACCCTGTAGTGGATAGGAAACTCAAATATGCGCCAAAGTGCTTTAATTGGAGAGAGATATCTGGAAAAAAAGGAAGTGGTTTATAATGGGATAGTGTCAAACTAAATGTAGAAGTGGCTTAAAAAAACAATCGAAAAAATTGTATTTTTCAAAAATAGCTCACGTAGTATATAAGGTGGTTAATGAGTGATTAATAATGAAACATAGAGATTTATATATAATTCATTCTAAATAATCTATCAACATCTATATAAATTATATATCATCATACACGGACATACAAAATTTGTAAGGATGTAAAAAAATAACAAATTATAAGGTAGTATTTAGAGAGGGGATGTACGAAAATATTATATAAAAAGGTAACAACCAAGAATATAAAAGTGGCATGATACAGTAATGGAAAAGAAAAATAGTACCTGGCATCGGTGAAAATTTTGATTTCATCAACATCTTGTCCTTCTTGGTCATCATTAGAAATCGTGGCCATGATTCTGTCATCTCCCTTACTTATGTATTTGAACAAATATTTAATTGACCTTGACTGGTTGCACCATTCAACGTTGATGTGTGCTTGATATTTGAGCAGGAGGTCTGGATTGTAGGGAACCGCAAATCTACTGTCAAACTCATGATGGCCCTTCTTAACTGTGAAACCGGTGTTCGATCTCTTGTATAAGGCATATCCATCCTCATCAAATGTTGTTCTTTCAACATACCCTTTGGGAAAAAATTTGGAGCAAGACCCTTGCTGCATGCAGACGGCATTGATCTTGGATTGACCGCATGGGCCATGAATCATGAAACTCTTTACTGCGGCATACAAAGCTGGCTGGTGGACCGGATCTGGAATTTCTGCAGAGATGACTCTATCAATGTCATCTGCGGTAGACAACTTGTCATCTTTATGTAGCCACATAACAATATGAGCATGGGGCAGTCCACATTTTTGGAACTCTATAGTATATACAACTGCAGAAATATATAAATTCGGGTCAGCAATCTGAAATTTATTGAGAAATATATAAATTCATCAGTTTGTAAATAAAGTTATAATAGGGATCTGAATATTTCAGTTTTAAAAAGTGTAAATTCAGCAAATGGTAAATTTACAAAACTGTGAGGAAAGATTTCTGAATTTCACTTTCAACGATGTGTAAATTTATATGTATCGGTTCTGTCATGAATTACTACCACTTAAAATAAAAGGTAACAAATTCTCTTATTGCAGTTAGTTTAAATTCGAGTGAAATTGTTTCTCAATTTCGGTTCTGTCATGGATTTATGTCATTTAGAATAAAAGTTTATTATCTTAGGTTGCTATCACTTATAAACGATCCTGAAGGGGTGATAAGAATTTTTTATTCTCATCTTTAACTCGACCGTAGAGTGAGCGCAGACCAGCAGACATGTTTATGCGAGTGCGATACATGTCGATGGCAAGAAGCAATCAACATGTATCTAATTGGGAGAGGACTCTAAAACTGAAATGACAATTTTATGGAGATTTTGAGAAGAAGCAAGAGGGATGGGGCCTTCTTTAATGGCATTGCAAATGATGGCAGGCTCAAGCTCTATAACGTGGTGGGTGATGAGATGGTGGTTCCTAAGTTGAAGGATTTCGAGATTCAAAGCTTGCTAATGGAAGAGGCATCCTCTTCGTTAATATATCTTCATAGAAGATAATAGTCACATTTGTGTGGTTATTCCTTACAAAAGTGGTTCAGCAAGTCCTTCATTAATATAATATAGCTTAAGGTTGAGGTTGTTTGAAATTTGGATTTCAATTTTTTACTTCTTCTGATCTCATTACGGTTGGCTGTGCTAATGGGGCATTGTTAGAATATGATAATGGAGGACAGTAAAAAACAATGTGGAAAGGAGTGGCCAATAGTGTCCAGGTAGAGTGAAGTGGTTGTGGATAAGGAGTGAAATTGGGATCGGATGTGCAACCTCAAGTATGAGAACTGATTCCAAAGTGTTATGGGATGGGAAAATAAACTTCCGACTAAATTGTCAAAGATGAAATTGGGCTGGAAGTTCTCATAGGGTTGCATATATCCTATGGGGTTTAAAGATGAAAGAACAAATGAATTTTCATCATCTGATATTGCTTAAACAAAGTGATTATGAAGGATTAATAAATTATAAGCACATGCTAATTGATAACTATGAGTAATGTCATGTAATAATCAAAATAATTGGATTTTTGCCACATGATACTATAATGGGAAAGTGAAGAACAACACATGTAAATATTCATCCGTTTGAATACTCCAAAGGTGGTGTGTTTAAAAAAATTTGCATTTTTTTAAAGATAGTTTATATTACCTTCTATGTAGATTGGTTAAAGTTCATTGAAGTCTTTCATTGCTGAGGGATAGTATAAATACAAAATGAACTTTCAAATTGGTAGACGTACTAAACAATCAGGGGAGAGGACAACATACTTGATTGACAGCGGCCGAAGATATTATTGCATCTCAAGTCCTTAATGAGTTCATGTAGTTTGATACTGAAGAGTCAGCATGAGAAATCAAACATTTCCTCGGTTCGAACACCAAGGACTTCAGATAAACGGATAATTTCCGGCCACTTTGAATTGCAAGTGAAGGTAATGAATAAATCTGGATGACCATAAAACTTGCAAAGTGCCATGGCATCTTGATAGTTTTGCATCATATACCTAGGGACGCCGGTAAAGGACGACGGGAGAAGAATACGCTTGCCAGCAGAAGCAGGTTCACTGTTTCCATTCGAAGCCGCCACAGTCAAGTTCATATAAGTATCGGAACGTAAATCATCTTGATGAAATCGAAAGACCAAGAGACGGGAAGACTCAATCATAGTGTAAGCATCGACAACTAACTATTGGAACAACTTCTGAGCGAACAAATAAAGTGCCTGCTCTGTCAACCGGTGTTGGAATATGTAAGCAAAAAACTCCCTCAGAGTCAACTTAGTCCTCTTGATGGTGCCATCAACATCACGATGCTCAATCTCGATTGTGTAACCATCTTCAGCATACGGAAATAGCAAAGGATATTGTAGAGCAAGATAGGAAGGATGTAGCTCAGTTATACGTTGCAGTTGACCAGTTTGTGTCTCAATAACAATGTCTCTTCCACCATTTTCATAATCGGTGTCATCAAAAATAATAGCTGCAACGTCCGATGTAGTTGGAAGGTTATACCTCCTTCCATCACGACCCCTCCTGCCAAGTAGCTTCAGCTTCACAGTTTTAGAAAGGTCATTTACCAACCTATCCCTGGCCATCCTGAAGGATTAAGCGAGTGGGTTATGCTCATCTAGCATACGCTTTAGATCACCCATAAGAGATTCATCAAATTCTTCGGATTCACTTCTCCTGCGAGCATTAAAATGAACGTGGTTGATTGAGTTGAGACACTCAGAAAGTTAAAGTTGTAAACGGGAATCAACTTCTAACCTGGTAGCTCGAATGCGATTGGATTCCTCATTCTGTGTATCGTATATATACAATTGAGAGAACTTAGGGGAATCTCCGTCAATGGGCACAAGACTTCCAATCTTATGAATGTTCTGACCTTGTATACGATAGACGTAAGGCCCATTACCTGGAGGAGGTGAAAATTTTGCACCCATGGAGGTGAATGCAAACATATTGTTGTAACTCCGAATATTCTCGAAAAAATTGCTACTCCGTGGATCAACACCCGAGAATAGCTCTCTCAACAGAACGGGCGGTTCAATAACCTTTGGCAACTCCACCTTCCCCTTAGAACAACACAAAATGAAAGTGGGTTTGGTCTGATTGTAGGACTTGTCACTTCGTTCCTCGTACCACATAATGGCATTGCAATAATCACAAGTCCATGTCGGAAGCCCAATATCATGATACCCTACACACCGATAACAAACAGATGACACACGTAGTATGGTAAGTATATGAAAAACAATCGGTAAAATAGCATATATGAAAGGAAACAATCATATAACATAGAAAGCAAACAGAAATTAATATATATGCAAGGATGTGTAAACATAGATAACAATATATGTTGTATAATATTAAGATGAACGTCGAGGTAGAACATATTTAGGTGTGGTGGAAAATCAAGAGGAATTATGCATAGTATCATCAAGAACATTGGTGGTAGGGTTCTCTCATTGAGCTGGGTAACCGGTTAACGGCGTCGTATGAACTTCTACAAAGGAAATAACATTTATTTAGGTAAAATAGATATAGAAATTGAGCATATATAGACATAAACATAGTAAAAATGAAAACAGAAACAATGGGGAGCAATATATATATCCAATTATTTGTACACCAGTAGTTGCAATGTGATAATAATCATAGTATATGAGTTTAATCTATGAAAAAAATAAATTATCAACACTCTCTGAGATACTTGTGGCTTGAAGGGTACTCCACGTAGATTGCTTCCCATAGTAACAATTGGCATTCATGTAGTACGGTCCAATTATGTTGAATTTATCGATATATTGAAATGACAAATATTTGCATATAATCTAGGAGAGTGTAGGTTGACTATAATATGTATGAAAATAATATAAAGTGATATCTCTATAGAGCAATGGGAATACCAGGAGGAAGGTCACCGCTAAGAGGTTTAGGCCGTTTTGATGAAATTGGGGTAGTGCACACCGAAGGAGCTTGCTCCCGTGCTTGACGCTTTGCTGATAAAGAAAGTCGTCGCTTCATTCTAAGATCCTTTGGTGTGAGCCGTTCGATCGAGTCCTCTGGTCGACATTGAATGTTGCCTACGGAATAAAACCCAAAATAAAACATTGTTACATTGATCAAAAGACAACACCTAAAAAATATTTTTTAAAAAAAGCAAGAAAATAACAAATAAAAGAAAAAAAATCTTAATAAAAGTCGAATGAATAATATTGTTTACCACATAGTGGTGTAATCCGACAATTTGTGGGAGTAGACACATTTGAATTGAGGCAAACTGGACGACAGAAAGATAGTAAGAATGAACAATCGAATAAGTAAATAGTGTTCAAGGAGGTCAGAATGAGGAAAGTAAATTTATATTACCATTAGAGAGGTCCCTTATAGGAGTCCTCAGACGATTAGAAGAAGATGGGGTTGATGCACCAACATCTAGACAAGTCAAGCATTAAAGGGTCAAATTAAAATTAATAATCTAATGGCAAAGTGAGATATTAGGCTAGAATGATGAAAAGGACAACACTACGTAAATTGATAGGAAATAAAAGTACACTGATCGAAAACAAAGGAAGATACCTGGCGGAAGGGCACGCATAGGAGGGTCTGGCCGTTTTGATGAAGTTGGTGTAGTGCACATCGAAGGAGCTTGCTCCCGTGCTTGAAGCTTTGATGCTAAAGAAAGTCGTCGGTTCATTCTTAGCTCCTTCGGTGTGAGTCGTTCGATCGAGTCCTCTGGTCGACATTGAATGTTGCCTAAGGAATAAACCCCAAAAGAAAACATTGTTACATGGATCAAAAGATAACACCTAAAAATATAAAAAAAACGAAAGAAAATAACAAATCAAAGGAAAAAATCTTAATAAAAGTCGAATGAATAATATTGTTTACCACGTAGTGGTGTAATCAGAAAATTTGTGGGAGTAGGCACAGATGAATCGAGGCAAACTGGACGATAGAAAGATAGTAAGAATGAACGATCAAATAAGTAGTAAGGTAGTTTTAAAGGTGATCGGAATGAGGAAAATAAATTTATATTACCATTAGAGATGTCTATCATAGGAGTCATCAGACGCTTTGAAGAAGACGGGGTTGATGAACCAACATCTAGGCAAATAAAGCATTAAACGGGCAAATTAAAATTAATAAAATAACGGCAACGTGAGATATTAGGCTAACATGATTGAAAGGACAACACTACGTAAGCATTATAATAAGGTACTGTTACAGTACGATATATGAGAAAAGATGAATTAATATTACATTTACCGTTAGAGATGTCCATTAGAGGGGTCCTCGGATGCTTAGAAGAAGTCAGAGCTGAGGCACCACATTCTGCTGAAATTATGCATTAAATATGATTTATACTGAATAGCAGGGATGACTCAAGGTTAAGATGGAAAATATGGTTGCGGGATTCGAGGAAGACAATCGTTCTCCATTGCAGCAAACGTATGAGCAGGTGTTGAACTCTGAAGGAACTACTCGGAACCTCGAAAATGGTGGTGAAAGAGATTGCAATGGAGCATTGAAATATTAAAATGGTGTCAAGGCGACAATAACGGTCGCCCACCTGGAAATATTAGTGAAGGAGGAATAGTGATGGTTGAATTTTGTTAATTGATTAGAATTAGAATAAGGGAATAGTGGAGATTCCAATCAAGTGTTGAAATATGGAAAGAATAAAAATCTAAAAACCAATTGGATAGTAGGTGGTATAAGAAAATAATAAGGAAACAATATATTGAGTATGTGTTAATTGGGGTGAAAGAATAAACATATATACAAATATAAAATAAAATTGCAATGAAGAAAAATAATATATAAAATAAGATTAACACCAATACATGATTCTATATTAAGGAAACAATTGGTCCAAATTCCCTGCAAGTAGCATGATTAACTGATGACCCATATCGTGATGAATATCCTATGAGATAGTCTCATTTGATTCAATATCCTTGTTTTTTTATACATCTAAGTCAACCACAAAAGCCCTTGAATATCCCTGACATATTTATCCATTACCTATATTGTGTCACGACATAATGTCGTCACCACCAAATGTTAGTTCAATCTTACTGATTGTCTTGTCTCATAACCATATGACTGCTCAAGGTACTGAATATGCAGGTTGAAAAGAACATTGGGGAGAAATAATGGTGGATTTACACAGTAATGTTGGTGTAAAAAAAAGAAACATAAGAGGTAACTACTAAATATTTTTATTTTATAAGCAACCAAGAACCAAAATCCGAATGACGAAATAAAACAACCGAAATATGAGTTCCAAATAAGCAACGAAACAAACATCCCGTGTCAACATAATAATAAAGAAAATACGAAATAACATTCCATAAATTAGCCATGCAGTTCGATGACATGAACATCATTAGGCATCAGTTGGCTCAATCTTCACATCGACCTTAGTCTGCTTCGTCGTTGACGTCTAACAATCCTCATTATCATCCCCACTATCGATGACAACAGATGGGCGGCATTCGGCGGGAGTAGACAGGGTCAGTGCTCCAAAAGAACAAACATCTGAGTGCGAGTCCTGAGGGTGAAAAACAGTAAGAAGCAAAAGTTAGTGTAGTTTACCTTATGTGAAGGACATGGTCATTGTTAATATAGGATGAAATAAAGGAGAAAAAAATCTGGAAAAATGATTAGGTATATATATATTAATCTAATAATGGTGAAATATTAGATAGAAAACGCATCACTTGTAAGGAAGGAGTAGATGAGTTGCATTGGTCAATGAGGTTCGAATCGTCTGACATGGACCAGATGGTGTGTGTTTGATCCTTCTGTTGAGAGCAAGCCTTCACCTTAACTCGAAACAAAAACTTCTTATCCAGAAGAACTTCAAAATCTTCAGGGAATGCATCCACGTCACCAACCTAAATGGTTAGAAATGATGATTGTAAGGGCAGGTGGACAACAGAAGTTCAATTGTAGATGATACAATATGTGAAAAAACAAAATTGGATATAGGATGTTGTTGTAATATTGTTGTAATTGTAGATGATGTAATCACACATCCTCAATCGTGGCCCGTAGAAAATCATGTTAAGGAAGCTGAATGACGTAAACTGCATGTTACAATGGTCGAATTTCAGAAATAGAATGACAATTGAATTACATATTTATCGATGTTGAATGATAAAGAACGTATTTTAGAAAAGAATCAAGAATAAAATGGCTTTGAAGACAGCTAATCCATTGAGTCAACAACCATGAAGTCTAAAAGAAAACTTGAGCATTAATCAAGAAACTAATTTTGGCCAGCAAATCAAACATGGAGTCTTAGCAAAATGTATCACCGAGGGATGAAAACTAGAATTGAAGAAAAAGTGCAGACAATGAATTGAGTAATCATAATTAGTATACAAATGTGTGAAGTAATGGGTTAAGGATGAGAATGAATTTTATGTTACATGATGCAGATGATAGACAACAGTAATACACTGTCTCATAAGGTCTTTATACTAATGAACCTACTTGTAGTTTATCTTTCACACACCAAAAAGACAAATTATAGTTTATCATCGATAGTGAGTAGGAGTATAGTGATAGAAAAAAGATAACCTTAGCCTGTTTCTCCCTCAAGGCGGTAACCGAATAACGGACAAATTTTTTGACATCATTGTCGAACATCATTAAGGAGGCGGTACCGGTTTCATCTTCAACCTTTATTTGCAAACATAATCTACATGACACGGTTAGAAGAATGTTAGAAGTGGAAATGATGTTAGATGCTTCAAAACGTGTGTATTGCGATGGACGAATGTAAGAAGTACATACCTTTGTACCGGATAAAGAACTGGTTGATCACATGTATCACAGAAGGAACCCGATCCATGTATCACAACACCCGTCTTGCACTTTATGCAAGAATTGTAAAACCATTTATCACGCTTTTCGAAGTCAACCACTTTGGCAACAAATGTGCAGAACCTAGGCTGTAGAACACATAAATGGCGAAAACAGCATAAGAAAAGTAGAAGGGGGAAAAGGTAGCAAATGAGGCAAAACATCGATATTATTTGATACAACTCAAAAGCAGAAAAGCAAAAACAATATAAAGTCTGAAAAACATGGTTGAATCCATTGAAATAGAATACATCAAATAAACAGAAATGTTGTATATGGTAAGCAATGAAAATACCTCAGTTTTTGAATCAAGCAAACAAAGAGTGACTCTTTCAGAGGTGATGAAATACTTCTGGGCAGATGAAAGGGATGACTGGACAGAGACTTGTGTTATGGCGCGGGAAGACGAATGTCCCTCGGGAAATCCACTGCAAGAACAGAGAAAAAAATAAGGATGAATGATATGCTTGTGTACTGAAAGGGTAGGAAAAGGAGCAGAAGGAGGAAACGAAGGATAATAACATCAGCTATGAAAATGATAATTGAAAAGGTTTGAAAAGATGCTATTGAATGTTGACATTAAATGTAAATTAGAAACCTCTTAAACTCTTCAATCGCGGGATGATTTTGATCTAGGATGAGTTTGGAGCCCCACAATGCATTCGATACACTCACAGTATCTGACAGTTAAAATAGTACAAAATTGCGAGTTAAACAAAAAAAGAGAAAGTCATTAATAGGTAACTATATAATAAGAAAAGGAATGATGAATGGAAAAAAAGTTGAAGAAATGAGATAGTGACCTTCATAAAGTGTACGCTTCCCAAACTGCAAAATCACTATAAGCATAGGGTCACTCGAGGAAGTAACTTTTGCATTCAATTCAAGAGCGTAGTCATCCCACAAAGTGATTGGCAAGATTTCATGACTAAAAAAAACAACATGAAAGAAGTTATAAATACAAACAACCAAGAAAAAAAACAGTAATATGTACCATATAAATATGGAATTTACGCACTCGTGATCTTCCAATTTAAGGGACATTCTGTTGGAGATAGAATGGTCAGCTTTTTCAGTTCTGATTAAATCGGTGCACCAAATGAGTTCACGAATAACATCTACAAAAAAAATGATGCAATGACATGTTACAACGTTGGAAGTTAAAAAACAGTCAAATATGGATAAACCTAAACCATAAATATGAAAAGAACTAAAAATGAACATAAAAATTTTAAAAACTTAGAATGCATTACCAAATAAACAATCTGATTTGATGGAGTTGGACAAAATAGACTTGAACTCTTGAAAAGCCAAACCACAACGGGGGAGGGTAAGTGCAACATCACACGAATTGATGACAGTAGAATCAGTCACAATTAGTTTCTTGGGATGATGAGTGAACTTGAAAGTAGCCTTGTTATCTACAAGCCTGAAGTTGGGAATGGTAACTGTCGCAAATTCCCTCACTTGTTGGGCACTCTTCCATACCAAGTTAGAGTTGATTGCTGCCTCGATTCGATGTCCCTAGATTACCAAAAACCAAATAAAGATGTTTGTAGTTACAAATTAGTTTGTAACATTATACAAAAATTAAAGTTAAGGGAAGAGCACCACATACCTCTTCATCAACACAAACCAATTGAAGTGCTGGTTTAAATCGGCTCCGAGGATATGAGGCTTAGTAAACACCCGAAGTAGACACACTTTGATGATGGAGGATTCAGCGATCTCATTGAGGCTAGTGTATTTCACAATTGAACTGACCATGACTATATAGGATGAAAAGGAATGATGAGATTAAGCGTGAGGAAAAGAGTTTTAGAGGAACATATTTATACTAAAGTAAGGGCAAAAAGAATAAACAAAAACTAAAAGATTGTGTACAACGTGATATAGGAAGGAAAATAAAGAAAGAAGGAAAATAAGAGAAAATAAAAATCGGTTAGGAAATAACATCGAAATAGAAAGGGTAAAAATCAGAAACTGAATTTTTATGATATAATTGAGAAAAGAATATCTTATTTGTTTAACAACGAAAGAGGTAAGATTCAGAGAATCAAAATTGAGCCGATTAGAAAAAATATATGAAGATTAATAATAATGGAGATTACAGTGTAATATAAGGTAATGATGTAAAATTCAGTTAGGAAAGAATATCGGAATGGAATATATGCAAGTATATTGAAATGAATAATAAAATAAATAAAGTTTAATTATAGCAGGAAAGAATAATAGATTTCATAATAATTGTATGTACATGAGAATCCTGAGGCGGCTCTGATGTTCTTTGCTTGCTAGGCTCGTGTATCGACAACTATATGCCATGTTCTTGTGCAGTGGTGCTGAATGTGAAGGGCTGGTGGCTCTCCATTGCTTGATCCATCGAAAGTGCTGCTGATGAAGACGACGAAAATGCAGATTGGGTCAGTGCAGCTTCTGCAGTAAATTGTGCCACAGATTGCTGATGACTAATGCCGAAAGGGCTCTGCAACAGATGTCGTAATTCAGTCATTGATATTAAATCGACATTCTCGAATAAGCTCAGATTCAATCTAAATCGACATTCGAATTCAGCATTAATATTAAAACCCTAGATAGTTCCATCATGAATTCATCCAAAATTGATAGATTAAAAACCCTAGATAATTCAATCATGAATTCAGGCAGATACAAATTCAGTATAGATGATCTCAATTCAAGTCCCAATTGATGAATTGAAGACGCTGATTGAATGAAATAAGAATCCAGAAAGCAAAATCATAAACTTATCCGAATCAGGAAGGGTTGAAATTGGTCAACGGATGGAACACAAAAACGCAATCCACAAACGGAAATGGAAATTGAACCGTACCCGAGAATCCACCTCCCTCAGCGTAACCTTCCACTCGATCTGCAATCCACTGAACCTTCTGCTCGATCTGTAAACCACAAATTTGGAAAGAAATTAGAAAATGTAGAAGCCCCAATCAATTCCGGCAAGAATATGAGGAACAAAGTCATCACATAAGCCAATCAATTCATTCCCTCCTGACAGCAGCTTTAAAAGTGACTCAATGGAGATTGTTATGATGCCTTCAGACAGAGAAGCAACAAAAGATAGAGCACCAAGTAGGAGAATCCCTTCCCCAAACAGATAGAGCACCAAGTTGGAAAATCCTAAAAGTTTATAACTATAGATCAAAGAAGTTATTCGATCACATAACAAACAAAGACCAAAAATGCTAAGAATAGAGTTTCAGTTAACAATCATACCTTGTAAAAATGAGAAGAAAGAATGAAAAATAAAGATAGATTGAGAACACATATTTACTAATAGGATTTCTTCATGAATTATTGAACGAAGGTGTAAGTATCAAGCAATCAATGGTTTTTGTAAGTGATTGTGAGTTTGCCCCAGATTACATGAGACAACACCATCGATGATGATATGAATATCAGTTCAACGTTAGTATGCAAATCCAGGTAGAAGATGATATGAATCTTTGTATATATATATATATACATGAATGAAACTGGGCCTAGACGTTCTCAAAATACTCAATCAATATACTCCTTTGCACATATGCGTTCTATTCACATAAGCAGAACAAAACACATCAGGAAGTAAAAATTCGAACATAATGTAGAAAGAAAAAGTGGAAGGAAATATATGATGATATAGATAAACTCATAAAATATCAGTTTCTAAAATTCTAAATATATTAGTGAAATAGTAGATCAATTATGAGTATACATGTCAAGATGATTTGGGCAATTCTAAATATATTAGTGAAATAGTAGCTCAATTAGTAGCTCAAGAAAAGGTTGATTTATACGAAGAGGTGAACTTTAGGCAATAAAATTGAATAAATATATAAGAATAAAAGAGCTTTTTCAAACTTAATTGTATAGAGTAAATAAATAGAACAATGGTAGGACCGTAAGGAACTTAAATTGTCAATGAGGAGACATACAAAAGAATATATATGTGTAAATGATTTTTTTGACAATTTAATTGTTTTACCAAATAAAAGATAATGTCAACCTTGTGGAAAGTAAGTATTTTTTGACAATTAAACTGGCGAGGACTCTTAAGTCGTCCGTTAAAGGTTGCAGAGCCACCAAATGTCAACCTTGTGTTTGACGACCGCTTGCAGTAAGCCACCAAATGTCCGAGAGTTTATGCAAAGTCCAAGATTATGAAATGATCTACATTCCAAATAGATATTTTATTTTCAAGTTATGTAGTACATATAAAGGCAATATATAAAAAATACAATGATAATTCAAACAATTGAAATGGATTCAATCGTGCTTTCATCTTTCCCTTCAATTTCCTTCAACTTTGCAACATAAAAAGACAGTGAATATTGAACATGTAGCAGTCTCACTGTACTGATAAGGAACTAAAATACTATTTTGATAAAAATTCACTTTTTTGTGACTTTTTCCTTTTGAGTATGGCTGAATTATATACTATAACTTAGCAACCCTTTGAAGAACATAAAACCCGACCAATAACCCATGTCAGCAACATAAAGATTCGATGATGAAGCACTTGTGGATCAAAACACACATTCATTCAAACAAAAAAATAAAGTAGAGGGCATAAAATGAAAATGGAACTCATATGTGTTTCCCAGAATACACAACCTCCCTTAACAAAAAAAAGTCAACACTATACACTATATAAAAGCACCTCATAACTAATTGAAATTGACAAAGGAAATTAACAAATCAACTGTCACACTATCATTGCCATATATGTTTAGAAAACGTTTAGATAGCCAATAACACAAACTCTGCTTGCTCAAATTTGAGCAAGAGAAACAAAGCCATCGAGTTCATTACCCTAATAAATGCAGATATTATTAAAATAAAGTTTCACATAAGATGTTGAAAATTTTCATATAGTCATTTAGACAAGCAAAAGCAAAGTCAAGAGTAGCAAATTGACACTTACATATTTTGTGACAGCATCCTCAGTCCGTGCCTCCCATGTACTTTGGAGGCCAATAGCCACACACTTTTTTCTCCAACAATGACTGTTTAGCAAGTTTCACAGCAGCAGGAACCTTTGCTGACATACATATGTCTAAAGATTAGATGCAACAACCAATAGATTGAAAAGTATGTATAAGGGATTAACAAATGAACCCACCAACATGGTTGACAGCAATGAGAGCAAATGACAGACCTGATGGCTTACCCTGTACATTGCAACTGGTGAGATGAATCGTTGCATTATTTTCATGACGGGATAGTCCAAAATAAGATAAAAAAGATCATAGTGGAAAGGATAGTCCAAAATAAGGCATAGGAGAAAGATGGAGAGGATGAGGCGGCAGCGGCTTAACCTCGGCGGAGGAGGAGACATGAAACCCGAACTCTGGAAAACATCGATGTTGAAACCTGGAATACATAGGGGAAAATCCATGAAATTGATCAAATTCGCAATAGAGGTTAAAAAACGGAGAAAGATGGAGGATAGGAGGGGATAGAACCTCAGCGAAGGAGGAAGACGTCATCGAATCAGCAGATGCAAGAAGGAAGATCTGAAATCGGCGTAGGAGCCCCGTAGAATCGAGTCGCTAGATGTTGGAGGCGGCGAATTAGCCAAAGGTCCGCAGGGGAGAGGATGCAAGGTATTCGAATCGGTTGTGGGAGGATGAGGCTGCAAGGTCCGCGGGGGAGAGGATTATTCATCGGCGGAGGCAACCTGTGGAATCGATTCGCCGGATCTGGGGAGGCGACAAATTAGGCGTATGAGGGCTCAACCTAGGGCAGCGTTGTTGAAGAATGGAAAATAAAATAAAAGGTAAAAGGAGGAATTAAATTTTAAAAAAAAAAAGATAATTGGCCGGAAATGCGAAAGCTAAGGAGAGAGTGACAAAAACTCTTTGTTTTTAAGTAGGTATATAGAATAGATATAGATAGATACTACTATAGTAGGTAAGGATAAGGATTGGTGATTATAAAAAATTAGAAAGTTAAAATAACTGCTCTTGTTGAGAGTCGAACTCAAGACCTCCCGCTTACTAAACGGGTGCTCTAACCAACTGAGCTACAAGAGCTTTGTGCTTCTGTTTTTCACATTTTAAATATAATTCAAAACGTGAATGAGAGTTTAACACTGCATTCCAAGAAGGCCTATAAATCTTGGGGATAGAGAGTGAGTTTATCCATTTCACAGAAGTGTCGGAATTAGGGTTTTACTGCTCCTTCAATCGAATCGGAGAAGACGATGTCGAAGTCCACCACCGCCGTCCCCCATCGCCAGACCCAGCCAGATGCCAAGCCCGCCTTGAGAAAGCCTGTTTTCATCACCGTCGACCAGATCAAGCCTGGCACCTCCGGCCACACCTTGACCGTTAAGGTCCTCAGTTCCGACACCGTCTTGAAGAAAGGTCGATCGGTCAACCAGAACCTTCGCAACACTCGCATCGCTGAGTGCCTCATCGGCGATGACACTGGCTGTATCCTCTTCACTGCTCGTAACGATCAAGGTAGTCATTTGCGCTTTGATCTTCATTGTAATTGTTGTGATCGGGTGTGCTTATGTTTTGATCTGCCTGGTTTCTGCTTTGATGACTTTTTTCGTATTAGTTCATTTTGGGATAACCCTAACTTTGGGAAATCGTTGAAGGACTTTTCATTTGTACTTTCGTGTAAAAAGTAAGGCCCTTGGGTGTCCATTGTTAAAGCCAATGTACGACATTGTTGTTTTGGGTACAAAACTAACATTGCAGAGACCATCTGTCATGCGTATGCATTTTTGTTTATTGTGTTCAAGCGTCGGTGATCTTTATGAGATCGTTGCATTGGGAGAAACTTTTGCTTCTGCTGTATGAATATTTGGATATTCCTGACATTTCTATGAGGATTCAATCATATGTGGCATCTTGATATTGCACATTGCCACATTGCGCAATTATTCTGTAGTATGTACCTTCTGGAATTTAAAATGTTGAAGTAACATAACTTGTTATGACCTTTTGTCAGTGAGATGTCTTAAACACTTGAATCCGTTTTACCTTTACTTGATGATATCATGTATTAATGTGAGTTTGTTCAAGTCCTGCTGCTGCTGCTGCTTAATTGGTATTTTTGTCCAAAGTCGTGTGCATTTGTCTCTTGTTATGCCTGAATGAAGTTTTTTCCTCCGTTGGTAGTTTTATGAACTGACCTATTCCTTTTAAGCTGATTCGGCAATCGCGAATTTTTGTTGTTGTATAACTACGTTTTCTGGAGTTTTTTTTTTGTGGAATCATGTTAATTTGTGGCTAAACAATAATATCAATTATCAAATTGGCTTTTTAAACTGAAACCCTAACACGAGCTTCAGTAATCTAGTTCATTTTCTCACGTATATATTGTCATTCAAAGGGCTTTAGTCTCTCAACTTTCACCTAAAGATTCCATATTTGTAACTCTTACCCCTCTGCCATATGGTCTCAACTGGTCATTGTTTTTTCAATGTGGATCATCTTCTCCCTCATTTTCTGCTTGAATCATGATATATTTGTGGTTCATTTATTTAGTTTTCCATAATTTGCTTATGATCACTTGAAATCTTAGACCCTTAGTAATTTTATCTTGATCTAGAAGTCTGGGAAGCATGTTAGATAATTTTTTCGTAGTACAAATTGGGTTGGTTAGAGGCGTTAAACAATGTCTTCAATGGTTGTCTTCTAATTGGCATTTTGTATTTGAAGTTTGAACATCTTGTGTAGATTGAAAATACATGCTGACTTCTGTTACATGTTTATTGCTACTAGTTGACCTAATGAAGCCTGGTGCGACCTTGATTATCCGAAATGCCAAGATTGACATGTTCAAAGGAACTATGAGACTTGCTGTTGACAAGTGGGGCCGCATTGAAGAAACAGAGCCAGCCGAGTTTACAGTTAAAGAGGATAACAATCTGTCTTTGGTCGAGTATGAGCTGGTGAATGTCGGAGGAATGGGAGCTTGATTGTAATGTAGACATTACCAGATATACAAAGGGCGTGAAGAAAGTCTTTTTGGTGTCTTAAACTAATTTTGGCGGTATTAAAGAAAGCAGCTAGGGATGGATGACTTACTGAATAGTAAGTAAGGTAATTGGTATACAGGTTTGGCCAGTGCTAGTATGCAAGTTTGTTTTTATTTTGGGGTTTGCTTTGATGTTCGGGTTTGTTATCAGCTATCGTATGGAATGATGAAGTACTTTGGTCTTACCTCTGATAATATTCAACTTATTGTTGCTTCTTTTCTAAAGAAGTGCTTTGGTCTGAACTATTATGATGATATGTAAAGAAGTGCTTTTTGGCCTTAACTATTATGATATGTAAAGTGCTTTGGTCGCCTCTAAATTGGTCCAGTCGACAGGCAAATAAGCGTAATCAACAGCTGCTGTTGTTGATTACTCTGTGTTTCCTTAGGGCATCATTCAGGTCCTGGACATGTTCATAACTTTATTTGTTCTCTTGAATTCACTCAACTCATTACTTATATTTATTGTCCGCCTCTACCTTGAAGCCTACTTTTGTTTATCGTCCGCTCCACTGTCACCTCCATTGCTCCATTTGTGATAGCACTGTGTGGTGTTTCTCTGCAGTGACTCCTCTCTTGGATCTGAACCCACAGTGGTTCAAGATGTACCTCAGGCATCAAGTTAACTGGAACCCGAATATGATCTCATTGAATTTTGTTCTTGTCAGGATGAATTGGCTTTTAATCGCACAAAAGCTTGCGGGTTCCAGTTTGCTCTTGACAGAAGATGATCGGGAGGCCTTTGGATTTTCAGGCAAGCCCCGATTCCTACTGCATTCCTTCCTAAAATTGTCGTCGTATGCATCGAAATTTACCTTCCTAAAATCCAAGTCGGGCATTGTGTGGCCTCTAGAAATCTATGGAGTATCAAAAAAAAAAATCATCATAGTATGGACTTTGCAGCCAAACCCAATTATAATAATTTGGTGTGACCAAACTATATTAAATTCTTGTAGCCTGCATATAAAAACAATCTCTTAGCTGTCAGATGATTAGCAAGACAAATTACAAAGCCATAATTATTAATAAGCATAGGCAATAAACAACACTTTCCTCTTCTGTTGTCCATCATTATGCCACTACAAATTTGCTACCATTGATCCTTTTCCCAATTTATCAACCAGATAATGTTTTTTGCTTTCCTTGCAAGTTACAAACTTCCATCTCTCCAATGGCTTGTTTGAGCAATCCAAGCAAGAAAGATTCGTTAAAATGTTTGGAAGTTGATCTGACATAGTCGGCCCTGCCTCGATAATCTTCCCGAAGCTTCGATTT
Organism: Persicaria maculosa; assembly: GCA_963922045.1. Taxonomy (NCBI): domain Eukaryota; kingdom Viridiplantae; phylum Streptophyta; class Magnoliopsida; order Caryophyllales; family Polygonaceae; genus Persicaria; species Persicaria maculosa. The sequence continues at coordinate 15,771,040 of OY998257.1, read as the reverse complement.
TCGCGCTACACGAGAAATCGTCCGGGTACCCTTATGTGCCACATGGCCTGCATTCCTTGGGTTCTTTAGACATGCATGATTGATTGAAACCAAACTTTTTTCTGCCACATAAGTTCCCTCTCGAATGATTAGAAATTTTATGATTCACATTATAATGTACATAAATCCTGTGACAGCACATGATGCTTATTTGCTCACATGGCCAAGCCAGCCCACAAGTAACCTACACACAGCTTTCAATGTTTGTTAGCCAATACCACCGGAAAAATAAGATAAATCCCAATTAAGATGCAGAAGCATCAGAAGAAAAAAAGCCTCATTAGTCCCATGGGAGATGATCATAAGAAGCAAGAGGCAGTTGATCTCTTGGAAGAAGGCTGGTTCTTTGGCAACTTGCTCAACAGGAAAGGCAAGATGGTGAGGTGCAACTCTGAGCCCGCGCCTTCGTCGAGGAAAGAAGAGGTGTTTGGCCCCAAGAAGAATGCTGAAGAAGCCAGCAGCTTGCTAAGAACCCCGTCTCTGCCGCCAAACTTCGGAAAGGAGGAACGAGATTGGGGCGAAGATGACGATGAAGACGATGGGCCGAGAATGGGTGATTTGATCAGGCAAGCCATGCCTTGTAGGCTTGTCAAGGCACCTTCTCTTCCACCTCTTAGGATCAGACAGGAGGTTATTGGCCATGGAAATGTGGCTCCAAAGGGTCCCATAATCTGCAAACTTACCAGGAGGTCTTCTTTGAATCCTTCCATTCTATTGCCACCCAAGCACTCCTCCAAGGTATGCTTTCACCTAAGCATTATACACTTTCTTTTCAGATTCATGATCAGTTTTGAGTTTTTTCGGCGCAATGTGAGGTGGGTTTTCATTTCATGGCATGAACATTGAACAGAACTTATTGCCCCTTGGCTCATCCAAGAATCTCCAACACAGAAGATCAGAGATGCCCAATACAAATATGGAGAATGTAAGATCCTCCAAATCAAGAAGCTTTGAGAGAAGCATGTCATTGAAGACCTTGAGTGACAAAGAAGTGCAAGGTTTCCGCGACTTGGGCTTCGAGTTTGACAAAGAGGATTTGTGCCCAAGTGCTGTCAACAAGCTTTCCAGCTTACCCATCAAGGAAGAACCCAATGAGGAAGGCAAAGAGGCTCTAAGAAGAACGAAAAGCCCTTCTCTTTCTGAGGCTTGGATTGCGACACAGTGGTCATACTCCCCTCCAATTCCCAAATGTGCTGACAGCAAAAGATCAGCTGAAGACATGAAAGCACAGATCAAGTTCTGGGCAAGAGCTGTGGCGTCGAATGTGCGCCAAGAATGCTGACCGCGACGACGAAGACTGAGACTAATTTCTCCTCATGATCATTGCCTGATGATTGTTTGCTTTGCAGTGAGCTTTGAATTTTCTTTTCCTGGGTTTCTGATGAGGATCACTAATTAGTAAAAAGGGAGATTTTTTGGGGGCTGTTTTAAAACTTTTTTTTTCCCTCCTTGTTCTATTCTATTATTAATCAAAAACAACTTCTTAAGCTCATGCTTTTCAAAGAGGTTGGTTTTCAAATGTGTGTTGATTGTGTTTCTCCCAATCATGAGAAGTGTAAAGTGAGGAATCTACAGAGAAAATCAGAAAGTGTAAAGTGAGGAATTGATGCCTTTTGGAAGAGGATTTCTTGGGCACATTTCATGTTGAGCTGTATGCCTGTAATCTTTCTGATTGTGAATATTAAATTGTTAATGATGATGATTCTCCACGGACTTGTTTGTCAATGAATCCCAAACCTGAGACTCTCCTCCCTTAACCAGTTAACGTCAAAGTGGCAAAGATGCATCATCTCTAACAGGCATATATAAAGAAAGATGCATGATGGCCAGGACATTTATTTGCTAATGCAAATTTTCAAATTATTACATGTCTTAAATTTCATTAAGCTATTTTTTAAAATGAAAATTGGATGTGTGTCAAGGTTCAATTTGAATTAGTTATCGGGTCTCGTAGCCTATATAAATGTCCGACTCAAACATTTGATATGAAATTCTCATATCAAAGTTCTCGTCCATAAAGATGCTCTTAATCACCCCATATCAAGGGGGCTAAAGGCAATCGAGTGGCGGTAATCTAGTACTTATGCTGCTATAATGCTGATTATGATAGGTATAGGCAATTTCTTATTTCTAAGGTTTCGGAAGATTTATCAATTTTGCTTAGATCCATGACATGCTGTTAATTGGTTATTTACATTTGATTGCTTAATACTAATCTTCAGGTGACTAGATGAATGTGTGTTTCTGCTAAGAATCGCTGTCATTGTGATACAATAAAATCATATTTAGTTAACACTTGTTGTAGCTATCACATTTAGTCATACCACACATACAAAAGAATATGAACTAGAAAGTTTCATCTTCTTTTCTTCGGCTGCAAAGCCATTCTACATTATCAGCACATCAGATCCTTGTAAGAAATCAACACACCTCATTTTACATTATCAGCTCCTTGAAGTTGCCACATGAATCATAGTAAATATATGCTTACATTGCTACTATGGTGAGTAGTGACTAACTGACTATATAAAATGGCGATGCTTTCGTAGTCAACGTTGTTGAGATGATTGAACATGAATCCCATCAACTCTCTCATGATGGCCAACTGCCACAGCCACAGCAGCTATTTCCTGGCCTACCTTCTTCAAATTGCTTGGATTGATTGGATTCGGGAAGTCATGAAATGGCTTATTGTTTGCATCAATGATGCACAAGACGATCACAAAAGCTACCGAAGAAGCAAACATTGGGATTGGACCAAAAACCCACAACAAGAAGTTTGTTGCAAAGTAGATAGCCCTCAAGCCCACCTGCCAGAAGTTGTGTCCCCTTAGCACTGCCTCCTCGACGAACTCTGTTGGGACATCAGCCTGAGGCATGCTCAAGAGGAAGTTGGCATTTACTAGGCATCTTACTGCCTGAATAAACGAAGAAAAAGCAACCAAGAAAAACCCGATAACGCACACATACTTCATGCCACTGGCTGTGCTGCTTTTGTCTCCATAGATGAACCTGCTGACTATTTGGTTGTTTGAAGAGCTACCAACCCATGTTCCCATCAGAGATGTGAGAGCCAGTGTCACTGAAGCCAAGTAAGTAGCTGCTGAGATGTTGCTGCCTATAACCGAGAAGGCGGGACCTCTATTTGTCACGTCGACCTGCCAGTCAAAGTAAGATATATCCATTCAAAATATAATCCTTGGAATTGCATTGAAGGAAAAGACAATATAGTTTCTGACCTGCATCATCTTATTGACCCAGATTTTGCTGCTGTGGTTCTCGAACCCGATAGACGTATCCTTGGGAGATCTCTTGCATCTGTATAGGAGAAGGAGATGATAGCCTAACATGATGAGTGACCCGCTCGGAACAAGGATCAAATCCAGATACTCCTCTTGCCACTTCCACTTCATTCTCATCATGCCTTCTTCTCCTCAATCTCCTAGCTTGCTCTACTAAAACTAAGAATCTTGCATTGTATGATATACGAATGTACTATATCTACCTTTCAAACTTTGATGGATTAGGTAGTTATGACATATGAATACAATATGCTGCAATTATAGAAAAACAGAATGAACTGCAAATTAAAAATGCATAGTGTCGCGTCATGTTGAGTCAGATTCAGCATTTTTACGGTTTATTTAATTGCACTAATGATATCAACATTTTGTTCTAACATGTTTCCAAGACATTCATCCTTGCAAAGTGGATCTTGTACTGATAAAGTGCTTGTGAGTTGTCATAGATGGTATCAAAGCTAATCATTGGCTAATTTATCATAGTTGCTATCAAATGTTCATCTCAATATCTCCATTACCACTAACCTATTTTGTTTAGAAGATCCAAGTTTTGGACAAGCTAGAGAAAATTTCAAATCTGTAGAAAGAGGGAAGTAGTTAACCTGGCAATAGCAGCAAACATATCCGATCTATATAGGTGTTGTAAGATGAGTCAATAAGTGACCACTGAAACAATTTTTCATCTATATTTCAACATAGGAGTGCGAAATCATCCAGTCCAAGTTCCAGGTGAATTAGAGCAATTTAAATGATGAATAGCAGAAAATTGTGGACTGTGAGCTATTGTGAGGCTGCAATCTAGTGTTTTTGTTGTTTTAAAGCTGATTAATTTAGGTATTCTAACTGGTGGATTCTTGGGGTTTTGGAAGATTCATCATTGTTGCTTAGTTTCATGATTTGTTGTTGGTTATCAATCATAGTATAACGGGTCACTAGACAAATGATGGTTCAGGAAGTGTAAAGGAGGCATGGAAGAGTGTAGCTACAAGCTTCAATGCAATCTCGGTTGAGCTAATTCGAATCCACCCATATTATGCTAAGCATTTCTCTGATTGTGATACAATACAATCACTTCTAGTCACATATCTTGCAGCTGCACACATACATACATAAGGACAAAAAAGAAAGTTTCATGGTGACTACATGAAATGCGACACTTTTAAACTTTGTAGTTATTAGTAGTCATCTTTCTTGAGATGATTGAACTTGAATCCTTTCAAGTCTCTCATGATGGCCAACTGACATGGCCACAGCAGTTATTTCTTGACCTACCCTCTTCAAGTTACTCCGATTAATTCGATTTGGGAACTCATGGAGTGGGTTCTTGTTTGCATCAATGACGCATAAGATGATCACAGTAGCTACTGAAGAAGTAAACATTGGGATTGGACCAAATACCCACATCAGGAAATTGGTTGCAAAGTAGATGGATCTCAACCCCAGCTGCCAGAAATTGTGGGCCCTTTCCACTGCTTGCTCGACGAACTCTATTGGGACTTCAGCCTGTGGCATGCTCAAGAGGAAATTGGCATGGAGAAAGCATCTTGCAGCCTGGACAAACGAAGCGAACGCAGCCAAGAAAAACCCAATAATACACACATATTTCATGGCACTGACTGTGATGCTTTTGTCCCCATAGGTGAACCTGTTGACTATTTGCTGGCTTGAAGAGCTACCACCAACCCATGTTCCCATCAGAGAGGTTAGAGCTAGTGTGACTGAAGACAAGTAAGTTGCCGCGGAGATGCTGCTGCCTATAACCGTGAAGGCAGGACCTCTATTTGCCACGTCGACCTGCCAATTGAAGCAAGATCCATTCAAAATATAGGCCTTGGGAGGAAATGATTTAAGAGTTGATATAGTTTCTGACCTGCATCATCTTATTGACCCAGATTTTGCTGCAGTGATTCTCGAACCCGATAACAGTGTCTCTTGGACATCTCTTATACTTGTATAGGAGAAGGAGATGATAGCCTGCCATGATGATCAATCCGCTCGGAACAAAGATCAAATCCAGGTGATCCTCTTGCCACTTCCACTTCATTCTCTCTGTGCCTTCCTCTCTCTCTCTACTAGTTTTTTCTACAAGACTGAATTAGTATATGCTTTTTATGATGTATGAATTATGAGTGTACACGGAACATGAATTGCTTAGGTAAACAATTGAAATTTTCAATGGACTATATGGTAGGTAAAGATTAAAATATCCTGCAAGTGTTGAAGAACATAAATTGCAGATTAAAAATACTTACTTGCGCATCAATTTGAGTCAGATTCAGGAACAATCCAGTTTAAGATGTCTCATCCTCCAACTCCTATGGCTTATTCTTGCTCCAATGAGATCAATGGAAGTATGGAACTGGATATCAGTTTTTCAAAGCATGTTTCAATTCAAATTACAGCTATCAAAAGTCAAAACATGAACAAAGGAAGAAACTGAATCTCAGTTTTGATCTTGATATGAAGTAAAATCAGAGCAGGGAACTGCAATTGATGACAAAAACAATCTCTTTAGATTGCTACATTGAAGGATACAAGGAGAAATTCTAAGACAACTTTCAACATCAGTACTACCATAGTAAGGAAATCCAAAGTCATTTCCTTTATCTACAAGAACACTAAATAAACCTAAATTTAACGAAGCACCCAACAACCAGAGGAACTAGAAACAATAAACCCTAATCCAACACCTGATGAAGCAACATAAATCAGAATCAAGCCCTCTCGCCTCTAATCCTCCTGGCAAGCTGGATATCCTTAGGCATGATGGTGACCCTCTTGGCGTGGATCGCGCAAAGGTTGGTGTCCTCGAAGAGTCCGACGAGGTAGGCCTCGGCGGCCTCCTGGAGAGCGGAGACGGCGGAGCTCTGGAACCTGAGATCGGTCTTGAAGTCCTGTGCGATCTCACGAACGAGCCTCTGGAAGGGAAGCTTCCTAATGAGAAGCTCGGTGCTCTTCTGGTACCTCCTGATCTCTCTCAGTGCCACCGTCCCGGGGCGGAACCTGTGGGGCTTCTTGACTCCGCCGGTGGCCGGGGCGGACTTCCTGGCGGCCTTGGTGGCGAGCTGCTTCCTTGGAGCCTTTCCTCCGGTGGACTTCCTGGCGGTTTGCTTGGTACGGGCCATTGGAGATTGCGAATGGAGAACGAGAGATGATTCAGAGTAGATTGGAGATGAGATGATGGGAGATGGTGAGATTTGGGGGAGGAGATTAGGGTTTTTTATATACTGAGGATTGGGATTTGGGAGGGAGATGGGAAAATTGAATTTTGCAAAGGCGGAAGGAAATATTGAAGCGTTGGTTTAGTGAGATCATGGCCGTTGGATGTGGGAGTCAATCTACGGTGAAGTATTGGTGATAGGGGGAGGCGCACGGATTAAGGATTCGGATTGATGACCTGGCATTTTTTTTTGGGAAAGCTTATGGATATTACACAAAATCACCCGTGTTTCCAAAAAAAACATGCAACTTCAGAACTTCTCACACATGCCTTGTTTATTCATTGGAAAATTCATTATGGTGCCCCTAAGGTTTAAGAGTATTTCAATTGATGTTCCACACTTTTATTTTCCCTCGATGGTATTGAATTTTCACATAATTTTGTCCCATACACCTAACCTCTTTTATTTTAATGGTGCAATTGCAAATCTCATCTTTCTTAGGGTTGTGCAAATGGCTCAAATTGAACCGAATTATATTGTCTTTGCCGAAACCGGCAGCCCGATTTTTTGGAGGAGGTGGCTCGTAGCCCGACATGAAACTGAACATATCGATTTACAGTTTTTTCGGACCGAGACTCGAATGGCCCGAAAGAATTGAAAATCATTTTGTCTTGTTTTTGTAATACAAATTACACATTGCAAAATGATTGCAAGAAGGTTGAATGTGGAAACCTCATAGGAATCTAAAGCCCATGATTTAAAATTTTCATTTTCTAATCTTCATGTTCCAATTCAGAGGTTCTTTATGAGCCAAATTAGAGATGTAAATGTTGGTCTTGGCATAAAACCTACCGGCTTTATCGCCGCCATCTCATCTAAAACCCTAGATTTCAAGCTTAGCACGGGGAGGTTGTAGGAGAACCTTAACATCGATGATGGTGCTGGCAAATGTCGAAGGTATGAAGAGCGAGGGGTAGAGAGAGATGATTGAATTGAAGGGCAAAGGGAAGCAAGAGGCAAAACTCATATCGAACGTGAACTATATCTCCCACCGTCCGACTCGGCATTATCATTGACGTGTGTGAAGTGGATGGGGATGGACGAACAAAATATGGCAAAGTTGGACGATGTCCAATTCAGGAGTTGGTGAAAGCCGTCGTCCGGACCGTCAAGCTAAAAAGGTGGATGAACATTTACGTCGGTGGTAGGTTTTTATATACTCTCCTTGGTGCAAGATGGAGAACATAGGTGGGTCTCTTCCAATCCCAATCGTCCCTCTCCATTTCGTCCTGACAATGTGTGGGTATCCAACAACCTAGATCAACAATGAAAGTTCAATCTTTATGGGTGTACACCCGGAAGAGTGGAGGATATGCGTGCCTCGAGCCATGTGGGTCGATAATTTTTCTACTCGACTCTGCAATTGCAATGTGGAATACAACATGAGTTACTATAAATTATAGAAATCGTTAGAAAACTATGCAATTGCTTCTATGATGTAGGAGTTGGCCAATTCTTAATTGCCTCAACCTAACTATTATTGGTACTCACACCTTGGGCTGAAATAAAATGACCCAAATACTCTACCACAGTGGCCCCAAATGTACACTTACATCTTGTTTGGATAATGGAATTTGAAGGGATTTTTAGGAAGAGAAGGGATAATAGATTTAGTGTTTGGGTGGACATTTAAGAGGAAGAGATGGGATTTTAAACTAAAATAACTGCTCAATTTGATGAGATTTTACAAGTCGTCAAAATGGTGGAATTTGATGGGAAAGTGAAATTATTTCCCTTCCCTTCACTCTCTTTCCCTTTCTCAATTCTTCATCCTTTCCTTCCTTTAAAAAACCAAGTTGCCCAACAAAGTCTTAGTTGGCTTGAGGTAGAGTTTTTGAGATCTCAATATGTCAAAGATTGCAATGAAGATGCTCAGTCCATCCTTTACTATAGACTAGGATGTCATCAAAGAACACGAGCACGAATCTTTGACCTACCTCCCTTAAGACATGGTTCATCAGGCCCTAGAAAGTACATGGTGCGTTAGTTAAGCCAACTAGCATAATCAAGTACTCGTAATGTTTGTTGTGAGTCTTGAAAGCAATCTTATAAACATCCTCTTCCTTCATTCACAGTTAGAGAAATCTTAAGTGCAAGTCCAGCTTTGAGAAGTACTTAGCTCCTCCTAATTCATCAATGAGATCTTCTAGAAGAGGAATTGGGTACTTATCCTTCACTGTTTGTTGATTCAACCACCAGCAATCCACACACATTCTCCAGGATCAGTCTTTCTTCTTGACCAACACAACTAGGGAAACATAAGGACTTATGTTATATTGGATAATACCCTGGTTGGGAATGTCCTGCACTAGTTTCTCGATGACATCCTTCTACATAGCCAAGCATATGGGCATTTGCTCATTCTTTTGGGAGAAATGGATTGGATCTATGGACGGCGATGCTTAGGGTTTTTCTCTCCTCTCTCTCCATTCTTTTGGGGAAAAGGCAATAATGGAAAAGAAAAATAAAAATCGTGTTTTTATAAGGTAAAAATTCGGTTGGTGTTTAGCCTAGCCAATTGCATCCTTACGGATGAGATCAATGAGATCTTTGTTGGTTGCAATCGAGTACCCGTGTATAGAGCGACTAAGGTGTGCAACCTTATCTGCAACTCAATTTCCTTCACGGGGCACGAACGAGAACTTTGTTTCCTCGAAAGACTTGGTTATCATTTTGATGTCTCCCATTAATAGTTCTATCTCCCATGGAAAGTTACCTTGTAATTGTAAATGTTAGATGATGGACTACGAGTCCCCTTCAATTTATATTTTTCTTATCCCTAATTCTTGTGTGTTTGTTAGGCCCTCGCGCAGGGCAAGAGTTTCTGTCATTAGGGGGCTTTGCCTACCAATGTTTTTGTAGTCTACTTTTATTGGATTTTCATTCTAGTCTCTTATGATGTATCATATATGGTTGTCATCATTTTGTGTAGATGTTCCATCAAAATTTACTTTCATGTATCTGACCATAGGTTTTCGCCGTTTGATGCTCATCCTGCTAATCTTTTTACGGTGGCCTACTAACGGGGAGTTAATAATCACTTCATCCTCTTCCTTGCATGCTTTCCTCCAATTTTCTTTTGTCAAATATATGACTTTTGAAATCTCATGTATAGATGGAATTTGACCTTCTTGGATTGTGATTTGGTTTCTGTAGTACGAAATTTCCCACCAACTTATTGACAATGCTTTTTTTTCGTCCTTATTCAGTGTCGCTCCCAATTGGCTCATAATTCGTTTGATATCTCTTGTTAAGTCTAATATGGATTGTATTGTCGTGTAATCATTTTCATTATTTAGACGAGATTCTTTCGTAAATCAACATTCAAAGAATAGATGTGTTTCATCCTCAAAATAGTTATCACAAAGAATACAGCTTGGTCCCTTGGTTCCAAACTTGAATATGATTTTCTTAGAAGAAAGATGAGATTCCTTTTGCAGTTTCTTCGCTAATAGTTCTGCACCTAGAATGAAGATGAATGGTGATAATGGATCGTCTTGGTGAATCCCTCTAGATGTTAGGAAAAGATTTGTAGGTCCATCATTGACAATAACTGAGAATGAGACTTTTGTGATGCATTCTCTAATCCATCGTACAAATTTGGGGTGAAACCCGAATCTATTAAGGACTTCAAATGAGAAATCCCAGTCTAGTCTTTCATACGCCTTTTCCATATCGAATTTGATTTTTATCCATTCTTCAGTCTCTTTCCTACTTTCGAAGGAATGAAAGATCTCGTACATTATCAAAACATTGTCCTGAATAGCCCTATCCAATGCAAAAGCACCGGAGTGGGTGAATGAGCTTCCCAATTACTCGTTTTAATCTTTCGGTTATGACTTTCAATATTACTTTATAAAATGTAGAACAAATGCTAATTGGTCTATAGTTGTTAGTTGTTATTTGACAATACTTCTAAAATTGTTTATTTGAAGCCAAATATTTTCAAATTTGAAAGGATTCGCTTCGTATGTTTCTCCATTATTGAGGTCTAAGGAGATCGGATGGTGGTCTAATGAGGAGAAAGCGTGATGAGTGATTTGTCGACTCAGATACCTTTCAATAATTTGGATTTAAACAAGAACCCTGTCAAGCCTCTCGTAGACGTTATCTGGTCTAAAGCGTTTTTTTCCAGGCATACAGGTTTTCACAGAAAGGTAAATCAATTAGGTCACGAGAATTTTTAATGTCAGAATTGTTTGGGTTGGTATCTGCCTCCTATTTTATCTTCTGAATTCGCCATCTCATTCATATCCCCTAACACCATACAAGGAATATCAGAATTGTTTATTACTATTTGGTTTCCGACCAGAACAAATCTCTCTCTCTCTCTCTCTCTCTCTTGTCGGGAGGGGCGTAAACAAAAATAACTCTGTAGACAAAATTTGAATTGGTATTTGTATATTTCAATATGATATGTCGGGGTATTGTTCCTTTAGATCAAGCATTTCGTGAGTAAAATGTAAGGACTTCCAAAGAACCCATTTGTATATTTTAATATGATATATCGGGGGTATTGTTCATCTAGATCAAGCATATCATGAGTAAGATGTAAGGACTTCCAAAGAACCCCTAATCCCCCTACTCTGCCACTAGTTGGTGACCACACCGCATTCCTAGACATACATAATCCAATTCTTTATCCATAACTGAATTCCTAGACATACATAATCCAATTCATCCCAACATAGAAATTTTAGAGACATCTCATTCATAGATCCGTACGATTCTTGCCACATAATGGTAGCGTTATAACCAGCGCATGACCATATATAGTCTTGCAAATATAGGTGATATTTGTTATTGATTATGACCCTTTGTAGGGAGGTTTACAATCTTGATTATTGTTCTTGCTATACCTAACAACAAGGTTAATCTAAAGCTCATTTCAATTTTCCACTTTGAAGTTATATACCAAGATAGATTGAAAAAACAAAACCATACACCAATACACAAATATCCAAATTAATTTATTCAAAAGTTGATACATAAAGTTAAATCTATTGCACAAGAGGAGAGACTCTAACAAGTCTCGAGGATCATAATCAGTACATAAAAGAGTTTTTCTCATCAAAGCCATACATTTCCATGCAAAGGCAAAGTAAACTAACTACTTCCACTACCCTGTTCCTAATACATTCATTTAATCATTTGTTCTTATCACACCTTGCCACCAATTCTAGACAGTACACGAAAACAGATGTAGTAAGTAATTTATCTTGGCTAAACCACCCAAATGCGAGTCAAAAGACGAGCATTGATGCTCCTTACAATCTATGACAATGAAGTTTTGCATATCGATCCATACACCCCCCATGAGCCCCCACGAGGAGTTTTAAGACCAAGATAGGTATTCAACCTTTGTTTCCCCAAAACAATTTGAGGCCTCAAGTTAACAATAATGATTATCAAATGATGCTCTGTTAGGTCTCCAATTGCATAAATAGCAAGAACCAGATATTGTATCTTAAAATTTGTACCTCGAGTTATCTGGTTTTCCTCCTTCAGCTAGGTAGATGGCATACTAGCTTTTCCTAAACCACTCTTAAACTTGCTAGAGACGGAGGTCGAAGAACCCCCGTCTCCTAGCAGCTCAGACCCTTTAACCAACAAAGAAAGGTGAAAGGGGAGCCATGATAGGAGCAGAGGACAAATCAGTGGGCCTCAAAGAATTGTTCAACTTATTGGTATAAAAAACAACAGGGGAGGAGATGAATTTATGAAAAATGTTAAGATCAACAATCAAGATCACACAGAACAATTTATCAAAACTATTATTTTCTTGCACAACGTCATAATTGGCTATGTTCTCCACATTCACGAAGTTTCCAAGAGTGTTTTTAATTGCCTAGGCATCTTTGAACCCAAATTAGCATCATCAGGGTTAATGGTTTGCCGCATATAAATTTGTATTGTAAAATACTTCCACACTAACTTGGTTATATCCTGAATGGTCAAACCTTCATCATCATTGGCCATTTAGCCAATTTTACCATGAGTTTCTTTCTCTCATCATCAGGGAGTATCCACCCTTTAGTATTTTGCTTTGTATCCAAGTTTAATGAACCTTTTCGGGAGTTAGGAGATGAAAAGACCAGAGCCCCCTTCACCGACTAACTAATTTTTCGCCAGTCCAAGCACACCCAACAGAATGCGGGCTGACTTGGAACACCCTTTATAGAGGGATTTTTGCTTAGTTATCTTTCATAGCAAGAGGTTGTTTGCACTACTACTAATTGATTTAAGGTGAAGAGAACCAGAATACCTGGAAAAAAATGACACCGAGAACGCCCCACCCAAGCATGAGTCAACCAATACCTCCTTCCCCAAGAACAAAATTTTTTCTTTCTCCTTCTGAAATTCTTTCTAATAGGTACTGTTTCCTCCAATTAGCCTTCATCCCTTCAAATTTCTGACCACTCGACCTTCATAGCTATGTAGATGTCATCCTGTTCGCCCCATCGGTGGACCATGGTATTGATGGACTCGTAACCTTATAATTAAGCTACATCGTAAAGCGGTCTACTCAGTGGATTTGGACAGAAATAGGCTCAAATTGGCATAAAAATTGCCAAAGGTAAGTGAATACAAATATGAGATTTGGTGAAGGTTTTGGCGAACGGGGAAAGGGGGCGCGTGGAGGCACGTTCTCCACAATAAGGGGGTTTTACTTAACCACCCACTAAATTTAATATTATAGAAAACCACCCTTTAAATGGACTTCTTTTACAAATCACCATCTCTTCATCTATTTTCATTAATTTATCATTAAATATATTATATTTTAATATTTTAAACTCAAATTTGGTTATAAATATATTTAAAAGTTGAATTTAAGGGCTATATTATATTTTAGGGGTCATTTCATTTATTTTTAAAAAATAATACTACGAACTAAGTAATAAATATAGCCTAAAATTATTATCTTAGTTTATGTTTGAAAATGTTGATAAAATTTTAAAATATTATGTAAATTACTCTTTTATTTATAATATGATTAGAAATCATAATTTCTATTTATAAAATTAAAAATAACCTTAAATTTATTATTTATTTGTAGATTAAATATTTTAATTCAATAACTAACCTTTGCTAAAAATTCAAAAAGGTATGTAATTGTATTTAAGTTATACGATTAATGGATAACCTAATTTTTTTTAAACTTATTTTTCAACTTCAAATATGAGTTTGATCCATTTTATTTGTTATAGAAAGAAAATATTTAAACTATAAATAAATAATAATTTTAAGGTTATTTTTAGTTTTATAATAGAAATTATGATTTCCAAATTTGATCATATTCTGAATAAAAGAGTAATTTACATAATATTTTAAAATTTTATAAACATTTTCAACCATAAATTGAGATAATAATTCTAAGTTATATTTATTATTAGTATTTTAAAATAAATAAAATGGTCCCTAAAATGTAATCAAGCTCTTAAATTCAAAATTTAAATATATTTATAGTCAAATTTGAGTTTAAAAATATTAAATGTAATATATTTAATGTTAAATTAATGAAAATAGATGAAGGGTGGTGATTTGTAAATAAAAACCATTTAAGGGGTAATTTTCTGTAATATTGAATTTAGTGGGTGGTTAAGTAAAAATTCCCTTATTTAATGGGTGGTTTTCTATAATTTTTCCTTTTTTGTTTCATAGTGGCTATTGTCAAGATGATAAAATGGCTAGTGGCAAGACAAAATTTATCAAATTGCACACTAACTCCCTCTAACTCTTCTCCTCCTCCGGCCGACCCTGTATCGCCACCTCTCCTTTCACCTCCCTCCCCACCTCCTGTCGGTCACTGCATCCCAACCTTCACTACCGTATTTGAATTGAAACAAAAAATTAATTGCAAACAAACAATTAACTAGGGGCTAGACGTTTTAAATTAATTGCTTTCAATTAATTGATATTTCAATTACCAAAATTTCAATACCCTAGCTATTTGAATTGAAACCAACAATAAATTGGTACAAGTTAATCCTCACCGATGCAACCCTCATCGCTCGACGCAACCTCAGTCTTGGTCGTCACTGCTCATTCCTCTCCGCCATCAACAATCTACCTTTGTCCTCCTCTAGATCATCGGACTTCCGCCACAGATGGAAGAGCCCACCCTTTCCGTCTCTTCACCACCGTTGCACGACCGCCATCTTGACAACCCTCCGCCTCTCAACTGTCCCTTTCATCGCACTCATTCGCCCACCACCGTTGGAAGACTTGGAGATGGGCTTTGCTGTCGATGAAGGAATTGAAGTTGTCGGCGGTGCAACGAGGTTGAGGGCAACAGACTGAAAGTGGCTGTAGATAATGAAGATGTAAAGACCGGGAATTTTTAAAATTATTATTTTGGAAAGGTAATTAATTATATTTGATTAGAATTGGAAAATCGGCAAAATTTGAAAATTTCGTCATCGAGCAATGCGTTTTATTCTTAATCTTTTCGAAGTAGATTCCGGCATCGTTTAAAATTTGGATTTTTCGGAATTTGATTCCGCTTTCGAGCTCTGAGTTTGAGGAAATTAATTTCATTCCGGTATGATTTAAAATTTGATTTAATTGGGATTCGATCGGACGAGCGGGTTTCAAGTCTATTCCGCTAATTTGAATTCTTTTGTGGGGACCTCTTTTATTTCCTATTTTCTTTTCTTTTCTTTTTTTTCTTTACTCTCTCTCTCCCTCTCTCGGATTCTGTTAAATGAAGCTGGACCAGCTGGTCCCCTCTTTGCCCTCTTCCTCACCTACAACACACACCTCCCTCCTCACCTCACTCTCATCCAATTTTATCAGACCCTGACCCCCCTCTCTTTATCCTCTCCTCTCGTTCCTTCAAACAAAACCACCACCAAGCTTCCCAATTTCACATCCAAACCACAAACTTTCCACCTCCTTGGTGCACCTTGTCGCGGCCAGCACCACCCACACTCCACCATTTTCGCCGCCAGAACCACCCCCTTGTCCTTGCTGAGCAACCGCAACCCCTTCCTCCTCCTTTCTCAACACCCGACAGCAGCAACTGAGCCCCACCAAAGCACCTCCGTTCTCCTTCTCCGAGCCGAGCAGGCGCCCAGGAGTAGCCCCGGAACCACCGACGCCTCCCTCCTCTCGTCCTCTTCTCCCCTGTTTTCGAGCTCGAAGCTCGGTAAGGCCGCCTCCACCCTCCTTTCACTTCCTTTTGTCCTTAAACCGAGTAAAGGTGAAATTTTATTTATTCCTCCATCATCCTAGGCCCAAAGCGACACCCCTCCCTCGCCGACGCAGCCGGAGCCGCCCTCGAGCACCCCGGAGTTGAAGAAATAGACTCCCTCGGTAATCTCTTTTTTCCCTCCTCTCTTTGCTTGCGTTTTATTCAAATCAGGTGGGTTGGGATCGGAAAAACTTGTCTTGGATCTGGGTTTAGGTCGGAATGGGAGAGACGCCACCGGCAGGTCCTCCTCCTCCTTTCTTCTTTCGTTTCTTCTGTCGTCGTCAGGGAGCTCTATTCCGAGCTTGGGGAAGACAAGCTCTTCTTTCCATTTGGGTTGGCTTGGGCCTAACTTTCAAATTTGGGTCGGATCCGAGTTAGGGGAAACGGGTATACCATTTGTCAAAGCGGATCTTCCCTTCCTTCTTTTATTTTTCCTTTCCGGGTTGGGGCCTGTTTAGTTTTGGGCTAAGGGATGGGCCGGATCCTTCTCTTCTTTTCTTTTGGTTGCTGGGCTCGAGTTGGATCTGGAATTCTTTCGGTTTGGGCTGTGTTGGTTATTGCTTTCTGTGATGGTTAATTCTAGCATGTTTACATGTTCTCGCTCGGTGGTATCCCTCTATTACTCTATGATATCCTCTCGTGCTTGCATGAACGTATGACTTGACACCTCACATGATCACACACCACCCTATATCATGATTTTGCATATGCATGACGCATGAATATTGGAGTGAATCTAGTGGAATTGCTTTAATTGTATTCAGGTTCGATGTGTGTTATTAGTAACATGTATAGCTTATGACTTCTAATATGACCTGCTAAATGATTACATGTCGTGCTTTTTCTATAATGTGACAGTTATTGTACCATTTTATGTGCCCTATGATGATTCATTCCTAGCATGATTATGATCTATCGCCCGTGAGGCTATCTTGTTTACTCTGTGGTGATCCAATTGCTTTCATATACGTCATATTGCACTCATTTAATCACTCTTGACTATGCCATGCCTGATCATGTATTACTAGCATCATGAAGGATCTATGCTCTCTAAATGTATCCTGTTTTATGATTACATGCCATTCTTAACTTATTATATGATCATTGTTGTCAGATGTGATAGTTACTATGCTGATCTTATGTGTTCTCGTATGACACTTAGTCTGGTTGTTATGATATACCTCGCCATACTATATTTGACCTCACTTGTTCATGCTTGTACATTCCTTCATATACATGATGCTCGTTATCTTCATTAAATCCCGCATGACTTCGAATCATACATGATCATTGTTGGTTCCGCATAGCTTGCTTGAAGTTGCTAGGCATATCTGCTTCCATGGAATAATAGACTACTAGCTTGTTTCACGTGCATCAGTGTAGGACTCGATCGGGTCTTTGGAATGAATATGTATGTTGTTGTTCTTTAAGATAGGTACATGTTAGTGTGGATTAATGTGATTGATATGCTCCATGATGATTCGTGCTTGTTTGTCACAATTGTAACCTAATAGACTTCCTTAAGGGCATCATTACTATTCCCGGGTCGGAGTCTTGTCTCTAGTCGTGTCATCTTTAGCTTTGGTCTATTTTGTCTCCGAAAGAAACATTGAGTCGCCCGCTCTTGTCATTCCCCTATCTCCGCTAACTTAGACTCCTACGCGATACATTAGATGAGCGGCCGCATAGAAGAGGGGACGAGAAGTTAGATAACGATAGAGCAGCGCAGCGGAAGTGTGGGCCCATAACCCACGGGCCTCAGGATCGACGATGCCGACAGAACAAGCTTGTTTTGAGGATGGCGGCTATTGAGTACGATATGACTTGCAAGCGAGAGTGTCCTCCATTCGAATTATTGATCCCTTCTGAATATGTCGATGATGATATTGCACTTACCTGACGTTGGAATTAACATGTTTGATGTGCTGACGTGATGATGACTATTGCCTGATTATCCATTGTCTATGATGATATACATGATTCGATGCTTTACAGTCCTAATGTGCCATGATGACTTGATGTGATGCTACTCTGAGTTGCTAAGCATGATCTAAATTCCTTTCCTATAAATGTGAACTGCAATTGCTGTGAGACTTGGATTGTTTATCTGGTAAGGTTATGATGAAACTTGCTAGTTTGAATTGACTATATTCATATATGGTGTTTTGCAATAATTTTGAGCATGACGGTAAATTCAGACTTATTGATACAGTTGCAATGCTTAATGATGAACTGATGATGCTATTGATATAAATGCTAGTTGATATGATGTAGTCCTTCTGTGTAATAATGTCCATGATTGCTTCTTCTTTGAACTTGTGGGTGAGATTTTCTTGAAGAATGGTCGGAGAGCGGTGAAGGAATTCGAGCGGTTAGAATGATCGATGGTGGTATGAGGTAAGTCGCAGAAGAGGGGTTTGGCTTAAGTAGGAACGAGTGAGTTTTGAGAGCTATAAGAGGCGATGCTTAGTGGTTCCGATGAGCTTCTAGATGAATCTCGGGTGGGGATATGGTTCAAATAGGCCGGCTAGGTGGTAATCGGGGTGTTCTTATAGAAGAGATGTGGTTAGAAGGGTTCTATGTTGTGATGTCTTAGGTAGTATGGGCAGTGTAGGGAATGGCTCTTGTGAGTATCGAGAACATAGTATGCAAGGGTGCTCGGGTGTGAAATCGGAGATAGGATCTGAGTTATTAGAGGTGGATTGCTTGTGGGAGAGCTTGGTGGGAAGAGGTATGAGATTGGAGTGTCGGAATGAATTAGGACTTCTTCTATGGGATCTTGTCCGAGTTGGTGAGTCTAGATGAAGATTGGTCTTGGCTTGAGAGTTGGAGACGAGCGAGCGGGGTTTGCGTTTTATTGTAATTGATATAATGTGAAAAACTTTATTGATTATGTGATAATGAACTGGCATGATGTTAGATAGCGACCGTGATAAACCTGATATGGCATGATATTACCTCTTGATATGCAATACTGAAATCTAATTGGTAGTGACAACTGTGATCATGATATATTGATACATTGCTATCATACTCTGTTGTTCTAGAAGCATGTTAGGATGTGTTGTGATGTAAATGTGAGATAATGATGTGTTATTGTGTGAGAGCATGATGTTATATTATGTGGTAGTAAACATGATGTCGTATTCTATGGTTGGCAAGCATGATTATAGGTATGTTAGATGACGAATATGACTTGGAGCATGAATATAACGTGTATATAGGAGAAGATGGTGCGTGACTGCTAGATGATCGTTATATGGTATTGTGTTAAGTTAAGATGATGTCTGGAGAGCATGCTGACATTTTGATGTTGATATACTGCTTGATCCCCCTTTTTAGTGAATCTTAATAGCATGACTTTGTTTGTATTGATGTGTTGATAAGTAGTTTGTTTTCGTTGCCTTATGATGAAATTTCGCTATGGCTAACCTTGCAAGTACCAATGATTGAAGTGATAAATATGTTTTGATAATGCTGGATAGAAAACGGATAGGGTGGCTATGTGAATTTATGCTTTAAATGAGATCCCTTGTTGTGACTGACCCTACTATGATTGCGGTGGTGATATGCGATAGTGAGATATCTTTTACGACTTTTGGTGTGATATCGGGCCGTGTGTTATGATTTTGGCCTATTGTTGAGATGCATATTATGACCTCTAGTATGATGTGGAGAGGTTGATGTGACCTGGTGGCACTATGTTGGTATATGTTGAGACTTGCCGTATGATGTATTGGTTGGAGATTGGGTGGTTATACAGTTATGCATTTCTTATGGCTTATGCATCTTGCTTGAATTGAGACTGATAGATTGATTCGATTCTGGAAACTAGGAAGAGAATATGGGATTAGCCCTTAGAGGTGGATGATTCCACCTCCTGGCTTTTGAGTTTGATTGATTCATATGCGATAAACTGATGTGGTTGTTGGAAGATTATGACGAAATCTTGATTTGAAAGGATTTGACTTGTGTTGGTGTAAAGCTGCTTGATTAAACGTTGAATTTGAAGATTTTGAGCGGTTTTGAAAAGGACCAACTTGGGGTTTTAAAGAAGTCGAGAGTTTCAATGATTTAGATGACAATCTTTCCATTTACAAAACGCTTTGAGGTTTTACGAACTGGATTTACATTATGACATCTCACGAAGTGGATACAAGCATTTTATAGGGGCGCTTATAGATTGCTTGCTAAGACCTAGTCGGGATGCTATAATACTTTTAGAGTTGTGGTACTTCCGAAAGGTCGAAGCGAGATGTGATAAGGGCACTTATTACACAATTGACAAGACCAATTGGAGATGTCACGACCGTGACTAGGATGTTGTGAGAATCCTGGAAGACGCAACCGAGATGATTACAAGATCCTTGGACATGGTCCTCGGGCTCACCGATTCCAAACTCCTTCCCATTGCTTTAAATGATTTTAGTCTCGGGGACGAGACTTGTTTATAGAGGTGGATAGTGTAAAGACCGGGAATTTTTAAAATTATTATTTTGCAAAGGTAATTAATTATATTTGATTAGAATTGGAAATTCGGAAAATTTTGAAAATTTCGTCCTCGAGCAACGCGTTTTATTCTTAATCTTTTCGAAGTAGATTCCAGCATAGTTTAAAATTTGGATTTTTTCGGAATATGATTCCGCTTTCGAGCTCTGAGTTTGAG
This sequence comes from Persicaria maculosa, assembly GCA_963922045.1. Lineage (NCBI taxonomy): Eukaryota > Viridiplantae > Streptophyta > Magnoliopsida > Caryophyllales > Polygonaceae > Persicaria > Persicaria maculosa. The sequence continues at coordinate 15,750,616 of OY998257.1, read as the reverse complement.
GAAATTAATTTCATTCCGGTATGATTTAAAATTTGATTTAAATTTGATTTAATCGGGATTCGATCGGGCGAGCGGGTTTCGAGTCTATTCCGCTAATTTGAATTCTTTTGTGGGGACCTCTTTTATTTCCTATTTTCTTTTTTTCTTTACTTACTCCCTCTCTCTCTCTCTCGGATTCTGTTAAATGAAGCTGGACCAGCTGGTCCCCTCTTTGCCCTCTTCCTCACCTACAACACACACACCTCCCTCCTCACCTCACTCCCATCCAATTTTATCAGACCCTCACCCCCCCTCTCTTTATCCTCTCCTCTCGTTCCTTCAAACAAAACCACCACCAAGCTTCCCAATTTCACATCCAAACCACAAACTTTCCACCTCCTTGGTGCACCTTGTCACGACCAGCACCACCCACACTCCTCCATTTTCGCCGCCAGAACCACCCCCTTGTCCTTGCTGAGCAACCGCAACCCCTTCCTCCTCCTTTCTCAACACCCGGCAGCAGCAACCGAGCCCCACCAAGGCACCTCCATTCTTCTTCTCCGAGCCGAGCAAGCGCCCAGGAGCAGCCCCGGAACCACCGACGCCTCCCTCCTCTCGTCCTCTTCTCCCCTGTTTTCGAGCTCGAAGCTCGGTAAGGCCGCCTCCTCCCTCCTTTCACTTCCTTTTGTCCTTAAATCGAGTAAAGGTGGAATTTTATTGATTCCTCCATCATCCTAGGCCCAAAGCGACAGCCCTCCCTCGCCGACGCAGCCGGAGCCGCCCTCGAGCACCCCGGAGTTGAAGAAACAGACTCCCTCGGTAATCTCCTTTCTCCCTTCTCTCTTTGCTTGCGTTTTATTCAAATCAGGTGGGTTGGGATCGGAAAAACTTGTCTCGGACCTGGGTTTAGGTCGGAATGGGAGAGACGCCACCGGCAAGTCCTCCTCCTCCTTTCTTCTTCCGTTTCTTCTGTTGTCAGGGAGCTCTGTTCCGAGCTTGGGGAAGACAAGCTCTTCTTTCCATCTGGGTTGGCTTGGGCCTAACTTTCAAATTTGGGCCGGATCCGAGTTAGGGGAAACGGGTATACCATTTGTCAAAGTCGATCTTCCCTTCCTTTTTTTATTTTTCCTTTCCGGGTTGGGGCCTGTTTAGTTTTGGGCTAAGGGATGGGCTGGATCCTTCTCTTCTTTTCCTTGGGTTGCTGGGCTCGAGTTGGATCTGGAATTCTTTCAGTTTGGGTTGTGTTGGTTATTGTTTTATGTTATTAATTCTTAATACTATATATATATATATTATGTGTGACATGATGTTGGTTATAGTTATAAAGTATTACTTATTAGAATATTATTATCATAGTGAGGAGTATATTTTCTGGAATTTGTCTATATTATAAAAATTATTTCTTAAAAAATGGTATTATTTGATATATATATATATATATTATGATATTATGTGGTGTTTTATAAATGTTTTAGAAATGATAAAGTAATTTAGTGTTGTTGTTTTATAAATGTGGGTTATTAAAATGGATTGATTTTGGTAATTTATTATATTAAATATTAATTGAGAGGTGTTATTATATAATGATTTATAAGGTGGTTTTAAGATGAGGATTTTAAAGAGATAAAATACCGGAATTATTTTAAGTAGTAAACATTTGCAAGTTGATTGAAGAGTTAATGTTTTGTGAATGAGGTTTTTACAGATGGATTTATTTTTGGAAATGATTATCAATGTCTTAAATTACTTGAAATATTAAAGTCAAGTTTTTGAACTAAAATGCCGGAGTTATTTCTATACTATGATTTTGAGAAATTGACTTTAAGGATTTAAGTGTTTAATGTCGGAATTTGGCCAAGTATGATTTGAGGAATTATTTTGAATATGAGTTGACTTAATTTTGGATTTAAGAGTTTGGAAAAACATGGTTGGTATGCGCTAAACAGAAATCGTGTATTTTTAACAACCAATTAGTTTCCCTTTTTTATTTAAACGAGGGATTAGTTTATTACGGAGTATTTTAAGGTTTGATATAAAAAATCGTGTTTATCCCAAATGTAATGCGTAAATTTGAAGCTATTTTTTCTTTAATCTTTTTAAAAAAATATAATTAAATAGACAGAGAAAACTAGAAAAGGCGAGCGTTCTCGCCGCAGACAATTTTTCTTGCTCGTCATTCTCAACCATGGCTGATTCATCCAACTCCTCCATTGACGCCCAGGTCTCCTCCACTGACGCCCAGGTCAAGCGGGCATGGGGGGACGAAGTTGACGACGATGACGAAGATGCTGTATCTGGAGTTCCTTCATCAACCGCCACAGAAAATGAAACATCCGAGATCGATGTCGGTGCTCTTACACTCGAAGATCCCAATATTCTTGATGAGCCTGAGGATTCAAACATTCGAGCGGTAATAAACAATAAAAACCCTATCTTTTCGATCAGCAACTTGTTATAGTTTAGGTTTTGGTCTTTGGAATTTGCTAGAACTTGGATTGGAATTATCTTTGGGGAATTTAGGTTACTTCGGGCGAAATGCCGTACACATCGGCGAAGAGATTCGAGGATTTGAACTTGTCGGCGGAGTTGTTGAAGGGCTTATACGTGGAGATGCGATTCGAAAGACCCAGTAAGATTCAAGCTGTAACATTGCCGATGATTCTGACACCTCCGCATAAGAACTTAATTGCGCAAGCACACAATGGATCTGGCAAGACGACTTGCTTCGTTCTCGGCATGTTGAGCCGTGTGGATCCCAATCTCAAAGCACCTCAGGCGCTGTGTATGTGCCCTACCAGGGAATTGGTTAATCAGGTATGCTTGATGCACTAAATTGTGTTGGTTTCGTGCTTTGGTGGAACAGTCTGAAGGAATTGATGTGTAATGATGTATAATTGCTTGATAGAATTTGGAAGTTTTGTTGAAAATGGGGAAGTATACTGGCATCACTGCAGAACGTGCTGTACCGGAATCTGATAGCGAAGCACGCATTCCAGTTCAGAGGCGAGGACCAATTACTTCTCAGGTAGTAATTGGGACACCCGGGACGATTAAGAGGTTGATATCATACAGGAAACTGTCTCTGGTTCACATGAAGATCCTTGTTTTTGACGAAGCTGATCATATGTTAGCTGAGGTACATAGCTTTTACACTTCACTTGTCTTTTACGCCTCACTCGTTACTTGGAGAAGGAGTAGATGGTTCTAGTTTTAGCATCACCTTAGCAGATAGGCATGTTTTCTGATTATACTAGTGCCCTTGCTTTATAGTTTGATTGATCGATGTTAAAAGTATGTGAAACTGATCCTTTGTATTTGGTTGATGTTCCCTGTTTTCTGATTACACTTCATGTTGTGATCAATGCAGGATGGTTTTAGGGATGACTCTTTGAAGATTATGAATGACATCAAGCGGAGTGGGGCAAATTGCCAGGTTCTTTGCATTCTGCTGCCCCCCCCCCCCCCCTGAATATTATTTTCTAAACTGAATGATGCCCTTTTTTAAACCGAGCTTTTGTAATAGTGCTCAACAAATTATTGGAAGCGAACTTGACCCTTTTCATCTAGAGTTGATAACCAAACTTGACAGTAATTGCGATTAGATTGTTGTATTGTATCTCAGAGTTTCAATGTGGAACATCTTGGTCAATTCGGTGATATGTTGTTTCAACATTATTGATGAAATGGTCTATTATGTTTGTATCTTCTTTGAGTATTCACTATTATGCTTATGTGGTTAATTAGGATATTTGTCCCCTAATGCTTTCTCCGCCCTTTTCCCCTTTTTTCAGGTTCTACTATTCTCTGCCACATTTAACGACACTGTTAAGGACTTTGTTACAAGAACAATTCATGACTATAACCAGCTTTTTGTTAAGAAAGAAGATTTATCCTTAGAGTCTGTAAAGCAATTCAAAGTGCACTGCCCTGATGAATTGACCAAGATTCTTGTCATTAAAGACAAGATCTTCGATTTGGGCAAAAAGGTTGGCCAGACCATCATCTTTGTACGCACAAGAAAGAGTGCAAGCATGCTTCATAAGTCACTTGTAGATTATGGATATGAAGTAACCACTATTCAAGGTGCACTTTCCCAAGAAGACAGAGATAAGATAGTGAAGGAGTTCAAGGATGGACTCACACAAGTTCTTATTTCTACGGATGTTCTTGCTCGAGGATTTGATCAGTCACAGGTTTTCATTTCTGTGATTTTTTCCAACCACCTTTGTACTAAATGCCTTAGATTTTGCCTTGACAATGACTTCGTTTTCTTCATTATGCAGGTGAATTTGGTGGTTAATTATGATCTGCCAATGAAACATGATCCCCAAGGTTACCGACCAGGAGGTCCTGAACCTGATTGTGAGGTCTACCTGCATAGGGTGGGACGGGCAGGACGTTTTGGTCGGAAGGGTAAGCTCACAATCTCTCCTTCCATTTTTGTTACTTTTGCGGTGGTCTTTTTTTTCTTCCCCTGCTGCAGTAGTGCAGCTTACTTTGTAAAGTAACACTTCTGGTGGAGTGCATAATAATAACCTCTCACATAGTCACATTTTAGTGCTGATATTAATGCCAATAAAAGGTGCAGATGATAAATATGTGAACCATTTAAAGACTTTAAGTAGATTCTGTTGTGAGATGATTTATATGTCTTCATATGGAGTTACCGTCTTCCATATTTCAAACCATGTGAAATGCAAGTATAGAAGCAATGAATATGCAAGGTACTTGCATATAATGTATTAAGGAGTGAGCCAATAGCAATTGTGTGTCTTACTGTATCACTTTATTCATGTTATATTACTGGTCCTGTTATTCTATATTAAGTTTTAGTCCATGCTAATGGAACAATTTACATTGTCAGATGCCACTGATGAATCAAATAGCTTGTTCATTTCCTCTTTGATCCCACTTGAATGACGTGATTTCTGTGTGATGCAGGAGCCGTATTTAATTTGCTGTGTTCTGATGTTGACATTCGGTTGATGCAAAAAATAGAACAGCACTTTGGGGTGCACATTGGTGAGGTATTTATCAAACTTCACTTGAGCTGTAGTGAAATTTAGCGAGGAATTCATCGTAACTCTTTTAAAATGGATATAGTGCTTCTACTGATTGAGCAATGCCACCAAATATCCCTGTTCTCTTGTGGTGTTTCAGATTCCTTCGTGGAACAGTGAAGATGGCTTTGAGGCTGCTCTCAAGGAGGCAAAGTTGCTGTGATACGGAATACATCAATAACGGGCTTCCTTTATGTGATGCTGACATGATAGTATGATACTTTGTTCGAGTTCCATCTGCTGGTTGAGTTGCAAGAAGGGAGGATAGTTTATAGATATTTCTGGTGTTTTCCGAGTCTTGTCAGCTGATGTTTTTCCGGTATTATATTTTACTCAACGAATTTCTATTTATCTGCATGGGGTAAAACAATTCCAGTTCTGTGAGAAGTACGTTTTCTTTGAGCGTCATAGAACATATGTTATTGCTTTCTCCGACTGTGTATTGAGGATTTCACTGTGTTCGATATTAGCCTGGGGAATTGCTTTCTCCGGCTTCCTGTGGGATAAGGGGTCGTAGTGTTGGAAGTATCAAGGGAATTCTAGGACAGACTCAACCAAAAGGCGAGCCTGTAGCTGAAAATCTTTTACAAGCTGATGGATTTCACACTCATCAGCATCACACATGAATCTCTTCTATGGGAATTTGCTGATGTTTTCCAGCTGAAACTGGAGCCGCAATGTCTGCAGGTGAAACCTGTCCAAACCAACCAGGGATCTTCCTAGAATAATTGATCTGTTGCTTTCAGATGCTGATGTTACGGCTTCCTGTTCATGAGAAACTGAAAGCATGATTGTAAGGTACTATTCCTACTCCTTGCTTTGTTGAAGACTTGAGATCTATATTTGGAAAAAAAAAATCAGTATATGTCAGATCAAAATTTCGCATCTTGACAACTCTTGCAGAGAATTTGATTTTATTTATCTTTTCTTTTTTAATGTTGAAGAAGGAGATGCTCTATTGCTCCTAGACATGATATAGAGTATAGACCATACAACCTCAAGCAACAAATGACTCAACTCTCTCATTGCTGCAAGTAGGAAATTGGAGTTTCAGATTCCTGATTACTCAACTTCCTCTAGAGTTACTTCATCAGCACAGCTGAGATTCCAGAGAACAAAGGCAGCCCTGATGAGAACAATCCCGTTGATAATTGATTATGTGATTTCAAGTAGCTTGCTCTGATGTCTGTTCAATAGGAGTTTCTCGATTCAGGTTTGAATCTGAATATTTGACCCGAATGTTTCGGTTGATTAATCATGTATCGAATGCAAACTTTGTAGTTCAAGATGAATTCAGGGATTCAGGTTAGACTTACAAAAAACACCTGCTTTTTTTTTTTGGGATCCGTACAAAAAACACCTGCTTTGCAATGAACCACTATACAGCTTAAATAAATTTCATTTGCAATTAACAAATACTTTACATAGAATAGCATATTGAAGTGCCATTTTGAGTCGTTTTGTCAACACAAAATCTGTTCATCAAATAAATTTTTAGTCAACCTGAACTACACTCTGGAAAACCATCTCTCTTTTCTTCACCTCCATTCTGTAAGGCCATTGCAGGGCCTATACAGAACTCATGAGCTACTCCAGGCACACCGGGATGGAGAAATTGTCCAAGACTTTGATGCAACAAGCAACTGAAAACAACTAGCATTCAAACTTGAGATAGATCATGCTCTTTCAAGGCATCAAGAATGCTAGAAACCCACCTGCAATATGTGGAAATGTTTGCAAATGGAAAGCACACATAATTAAAAAGCACAAAGGAGCTGCCTATTGACAGGCCTGACAAAAAAGGAAATGCCTAAGATCTTCCTACTTACCCTTCCAATCCCAGGTTTTTCGGGTTGTAAACATGCTGAAGCCCCAATCTTCTAGCAGCCATGTCAGTTTTTTTTTTTTTTTTTTTTTTTTTGGTAACGTGGGGGTCCGAGGTTGTCGACTAATCCCCACGGGTCCGAGCTCTAGCGTACAAAGGACGCGAACCGGGTAAGCTAGGCGGCAAGCCACCAGGCAGGCTCACCCAAGCCAATGAAGGCTTGAGCAGCCATGGCAGTTGTCTCGCCAATACAAGCAACTGCATTGTTCCATTCCTCTGGACTGGGAATTTAGCTCAATCCATGCTCTATTACAGTAGAATTACTAAGTCAGTAGGAAACAATTAAATCAATCCATATCTAGTTAAATCCTTGCTTTTGGAAATCTAGAAAATGAAGGCCCATAATAAAATCGATGCATGCCACAATCTATATATATATATATATATATATTAGCTAATTGATAGAAAAAAAATATAAATCAAAACTATTTCATAGTCATAGGTCCCAAAAATATTAATAGATAAATATTTGTTAGGTGTGATTTTATTTATATTTAGATTATTTTTTGGTGGAAAGAGTTTTTTTTATCAACATTAATTATTTAATAGCTGTTATTTTATTTATATCTATATTATTGAGTACCTTTTTTTATAGAATGAATTATTTATATCTATATTAATTTTGTTTTTGGATTTTCCGCACACTTTGATCATTATTAGTTTAATTCTCGTATTTTAATTTAGATTTATTATTTTTGACATATTTTTAATAGGTTTTTTAATAGATAATAGAGTATAAATTTATAATATTGTGTTAAAATATTTATGAGACAGGACACATACTAGTAGTTGATATTTTAGAAGTATTTAATTTGTTCCTATTTATTTGGTCATATTCTCATCCTTTTAATCATTCTTCTTTAACATCAATTAAACATGAGACATTCTATTGATTTGTCCATAAGTTTTATATATGAAGCTGAAAGATTGAGCAATTTTTTTATAGTATGAAAGAAGAAGGAAGTCTTTGAGAACCAAATATCATCCTTTATAATCATTTAAGATCATTTTACAAAGCTCCTAACAGGAGGGGAAAACTAAGAGATTACAAGCCCCTATATATCTAGCAATATAATCAGTTGCAGAATTAACCTCTCACAGAACACTACTCTTTTTGTTGATGAAGTTGCTCCCTAAATTTTCTATTTCCTCGGTAGTTCTAACAATTTCTCACGGAACACTACTCTTTTTGCTGATAGCATTGATAACTGTAAGACTATCACCTTCAATAATTAAATTTATGATATCCATCGAAATAACTCTTTTAATCCATATAGCAACGACTCGAGCTTCTGTTTGAATCACCGAGCCAAGCGAGATATCACGACGGAGAATATCGAACACATGACCTCTCTATAGCATGAGGGGAGAACTGAGAGATTACAAGTCCCTATAGATCTAGCAATATAATCAGCTGCAGAATTAACCTCTCTAGTCTCTATAGGAGTGTTCGGAATCAATATAGATGAAGTTACTCCTTAAATTTTCAATTTTTTGATAGTTTTGAGAATTTCCCATGGAACACTACTCTTCTTATTGATGGCATTTATAACTACCAGGCTATCACCTTTAATAATTAAATTTATGACCCCCATTTAAATAACTATTTTTTTAGTAAAGAGGATAACCCATTTTTGTGGTAAACCCCGAACACGTGACCCAGTCGACAAGAGTCACGCACCAGGTAAAACGGTTTGCACCGACCGGCTAGACCCAATGATAAGAAGCAATGTGAACCTTGATTTTTTCACCCAAGAGAAAGGGCGGAGGCAGGGAGAAATAACTCTTTTGATCCATATAGCAACGACAAGAGCTTCTGTTTGAATCACCAAACCAAGAGAGATATCATGGCAGAGAATATCCAACACCGTACCATGCTCATTCCTAAAAATATACCCTACTTGACAACCCCTAAAGTTTTGATTGGGTCGTCAACATTAATTTGATGAGGCCCCATGTTGGTTTCTTCCATTAAGTTGATTTCTTTTCTTGCTTATTACACCCAGACTCCTTTTCTTGTGCTTGGGTCCAGTTATTAATGGATGTGATAGTCCCAAAAAAACTACATCTTGTAGGTTTATTTGTGTGCAACGATTAAAGATTGTTGTATGAAACCATTAATCATTCTAGGTAGACAGTTAAATTGGATTGGAGCTCAAGTCAATTCATCTATAACAGGTTTTATCTATATATGATTTTATCTATATGTGGTTTATTATAGATGGTTTTATCTATAATATGCTCTTGATAAGATAAGTTTTATCTATAAGAGGTTCTACCTATAGGGATTTCTCTATTATAAATAGATGGTATAGGGTTGAATTATGATGTGTATGTGTATCCATCAAAACATTATAATAATAAGAAACCCTAGTTGCATAGAGGTTTTTTTTTATTTGTAGTGTTAGACGACGTTCTTCCTAGAGCACGAAAATCTTTTGTATCACATTTTTCTTTTATTCTCTTTCTCTTTACGATATTTACTCGCAGAAATTTACAATAATTGGTATCAGAGCACCATATTAGACGATGACATCTGGTGTGAAATTCGGGGTTTCCCAATTTAGTGTCACTGTAGATTTCGGTCTTTTGTAATTACGAGTGAAGGGTCTCCTGGGGGGACAAGGGATAATGAAAGGTCCGAAAGAGACGAAACTTGATTCATTGAAAGACGATGAATGAGAGAAGATACAAGATAAGGCATCATCGGGTATACAATTTTGTCAAGCGGATGACATGGAATCTTTGAAGAAGATTCAGGTTCAATCGAAGAAGAGGTATATGTCAAAATCTTTATCCAACAAGCTATATCGACTACAAAGGTTATCAAGGTAGAAGATGGTGGAGGGTACCTAGTGAGACACTCCACCAAGAGGAAATTAAATTAACGCTACTTGGAGTTGATTGACATCACTTGATGAGATTCAAGTGAGGAGTCCCAGGTAACGGAGCACAGGAGTACCTGGAGCAGGTAAGGTCTCGGAGTTGTTTCTGTTCGTTGCTATATATAGATTATTTGTCTAGGTAGAGATTGTTGTATAAGACAATTAACCATTCTCGACAGACAAATAAATTGGATTGAGCCATATATATACAGAGAGAGAGAGGTTGGATCACATGTAAGTAGCCCTTACGGTATAATTTGTAAGCAACGAAATTATTCTTAGGTACCAAGCGATTATTCGTGTATAATAAGTAATTATTCGTATATATTAACAAATGTAATTATTCGTATGTATGAACAAATGTAATTATTCATATTTAACAAATGATTATTCATATGTATGTACATACGAATAATCACTTGATAGTTGATACCTATAAATAATATCATTACTCACAAGTTACTTTTAATCTCAGCCGTTTGATCTTTTTAATCTGATGCTCCATATTTATGCTTACACATGATCTATCTCTCTATATGGTTTTATGTATAGACAATTTTATCTATAATAGGGCCGTGTTTTGCAACGGGATGGATTTTAGTGGATGGGGATGGATTTTGGGGATGGAAGGGATGAAGATTATTTTTGTGGATGGACGGGATGGAGATTTTTGGTGAAATTAATCCCATTTGTGTTTGGTTAGATGTTTAGAAACTGGTAGATGGAAAAACGTGAAAAATCGGAAATGCCCCTAATAACCCACCAAAAATGAAAAAATTGCCCCCACTTGTACCCCTCATCCATTGAAATAAAAAAGAACTGAAACCTTCTAATTGACAGTCATGGAAGTAATACGTGCTTCGATGAAGAGAGAAGTCGCGGGCAAGCCGATGTTGTCGGCGGAGGTGGCGCGGGGAGAGTTCATTGTCAGAACGAGCTTGCGTTTGTCAGAAAGCGAGGAGAAGGAGTGGAATCGTAGAGCTCCGACGACAAAGGATGGCGACCGGAGAGGAGATTAGGAGGAAGAGGAAAAGGACTGCGAAATCGGGAGATCGAGCGGTGTCTAGCAGCTGGACTCCGACGTTCAAATGGGAGGATTTCATGGAGTGCTCGCAGATGATCCGGCACCGGCGGAGGTGGACGGCGGTGGATTAGACCTGAAGTTGAGATTGTGATCGATCAGTTAAGTAATGACGAAGTTTCCATTTATTGTGATCGATCGGTTATTTAGGCTGCGTTTTCTCATTTTTTTAAGGAGTGGGGTGGGTGGATTTCCACCCCACCTCCCCTCCCCAAGGTATAAAAACTACCCCCACCCCCCTCACCCCCTCCACCCCTTAAAAAAGGGGTGAAGAAAACGCAGCCTTAATAATTAATTTTGGAGAGGGGGCAATTTGGGGCGGTTCACCTTCCCATCCCCTCCACCCTCCTCCTATCAGGTGGAGAAATCTCCTCTTCTCACCCCGTCCATCCCCCATTTCACCATGTCCTCCATCCTCTCCATCCCGTTGCCAAACACGGTGGCGCGGTTCCCCAAAACAAACACCCATCTCTTCCATCCTCTCCATCCCCTTGCCAAACACACCCTAGATGTTTGATATGCATTACCAATAATCAAAACGGAAAATGAGAATGAATAATTCCCATTTTTATTGTTTGGTATTTTAAAATCGGGAATTAAATTTATTACTCGAATTCCTTTGTTCCCAATTTACCCCAAATTTCAGAGGAGGGGATCCCCGATTCCTATTCCCATCTCACAAGCCCTCTCCAACCACGAACGGGAGGTCGCCAACCTCACTGCAGCCGATGCCATCCAACCTTCAGGCGCCATCACCGATGGTCTCCTTCGGCTGCTGGCACCGGCCCTCCGTCGCTGACACAAGTTCGTTCTCCTTCTCTTCTATTGTTGCCCTATTCCTTCATATGTAACCCGTTTATCCCACTCCCTAACTCACTCTCGTATTGTAGGTACTCCGGCGCCATCACCGGCAGGCTCCCTCCTTCGCTGACAGCCTAGGACCGTCGTCGACAGCTTTTTGAGGCAAGTGACCTCTCTCCCTCCCCTCTCTCAGCCTATAGGTTTAAGGTCAAATTTGATATGAATTTGTGGATTTCTAGCAATTTTTTATATGTTAATTATGTTGAATTTGTGGATTTATTATGCTCAATTTGTTAGAGGAGATGAACATTTGTAGATAGGATGGCTAATTTTGTATGCACCTAATTTTGGGATGATGATCTAATTTCACATGACTTTCTATTGGAACAACTTTGACATATATTTATTCAATAGACTTTGAAGTAAAAATTGTTGTACTGATGCCCCTGATTTGTCAATTTTATGCTTAACATATAATTGACATTGTCTTGAGCTAGCTACCAAAACAAAATATGTTATTATATATGTTTGCAATTGTTAATAGCAACTTTATATGTTGAAAATATACAAATAAAGTTTAATTACACAAAACAGGATTTGATTCCGATTCTAACTTCACAGTGAACCAAACAACATCACAGTAAAGGCAAAACACCAAGAGATAATAGGCGGTTGGGAAAATTACTTAACTAGTAGGAGTTCGAGACAGTAGAATTGTGAAGACAGTAGAGCGTGGGGTTATTTTGGGGATTTGTATAGTGAGTAGCCTTGAGAGGTTCGGTCCTACGTGACCCTTTTGCATATGATCCCGTGCATGGAACTCTACATTTAATGACATAAAACAGGAATTATTGTTATACAATTAAAAGAATGCTATATTTAATAAAACTCAAAGAACAATTGCAAGTAAGTATCTACAAATTATAAAGTATTAAAGAGCCTCCACCCACAGTCCCACGATGACCATAAAACATGACCAACTTCACACCAAACTCCACTTTGTTTATAACCTCCTCTAGAGCCTTGTTCATTGCCCAGGCAGCAGAAAGCCATCCAACTACCTTCCCAGAATAAAAATATCCAGTCATAGCTCTTGCTTGCCGTTGATTTGATTTAAGTAGCATTCGATTGTAAACAGTCGTGCTATGACAACTGGGGTTGATTCCAAGTCGGCAAGCTTCTCAAACAAAGGTACAACCCTCGCTTTACAATTTATGTCAAAATCAGCAAATTGCAGTGTTCATTCAATTTGATTTTTGGTATGAGCTGGTCGATGTTGAACTATGCCTTCATTTTTAATGCCAATTTACAGACCCTCGCTTCATCAATTTCAACATCTTTTCCCTTGTTAATCGGGAGTTATTCGTTGATATCCATCTAAGATTGTACTTTACAATTGAAAGAAATCCCATTGATTAATTTTTTTGTTTGTTATTTTTCTGTTTTCATTTGTTTGCTTGATCCATAAATTTGGCATGACTGAATAAGTGTGAATTGCGGGCATTTGGCAGCATTATAGATGAATAATATCTTTGGACTTGGTTAGATAGAAGTATGATACATACATGAACTCTTATTTCAGTAGTATAGCTTCATTAATCTCTAATGGTGGTCAAGAAGCATAGGGAAGAGACAAAAATAGGAGAAGGGATATGGGGAGTGAGTGGGGGTTGATTGAAAAATGTTCTATGAATAGGGGTGATTTTGTATAATTTCAATTTTTGTAGGTAGTTTTACGAAGACTATGCTAATTTAAGGAACTAGAAATCACAGTGAACAAATTCCAAAGTGAATGCCTAATTTGAGTGAAGAGGGAGAATTCAAGCTGGGCATTGCACATATCTAATCAGATTGAGAAACAAGCTCATACTTCAATTTGAAGCAACATGAGTCTCTCTATAACCCTAGCTTATTCAATTCCAACATATCCCTGTCGTAATCAGTTAAGTTCAGCACGTGAGCTTCGCTGGGTTTTCTGCATATCCAGTCCAATTTTCGATCCCAAAGATCTCCTTTTCACATCTTTGTCGACGAAAAACTCTAATTGGAAGAGGCAAGTTCTTATTCTCTGTATCTCATTCACAAATGCCTACCGAGGGTTTCATGCACCATAAAGGGCATATGGATTGAATAGGTGTGAGTACATCGATCTGCACAATGAGCTTGTGCCTTATAGAAAGGGATGAGATCTGCAGAAAGCATTACTAAAAGAGAAGAAGGGTTTGATTGAGAGGAACGAGGAATGCTGCGATACCTTGATCATCCTCCAACACCATCCTGTCTATACATTAGGTACTGGAAGCTCTGAGGAATTCCTGAATTTCGATATCAGCAGTGCCCCTTTTGACATTGTTAGGACAAAGCGTGGTGGCGAAGTAACTTATCATGGACCAAGACAGGTAAAACCATAATTTTTCATTTTCAATTCTTTACATGTTCAATTATTTGAATGTTGTAGACGATGTCTGTTTTCTGGCTTCTAAGTGCAATCTGATCAATCCTGACACATTTTTGGCTTGAATTTGTTGATTTTGTCTTGATATAGCTAGTTATGTACCCAATTATTAATCTGAGAAATCACAGGATGGATCTACATTGGTATCTCAGGGCTCTTGAAGAGGTGGCAATCCGCGTCCTTTCAACATTTTCAATTAAAGCCTCAAGGGCTTATTGGTGTTTGGGTTAGTAAGGATTATCTTAACTTGTGAATATGTGGTGCATAATCTTCTTCAAAGTAAATGATCTGCGCTAACAAATCAGGCAATTAAAAATTCACCCTTCACATTCTTGACTTCATCTTGTACGTTGGTATTGTGGACAGAAAAGATTTTCCAGTGATGCCTTGTAGTTGAAACATTATTTGGAAAAGTCCTTCAAATACTGGAATATTGAAATGAATGATGTTAAGTTTGTGAAAGTTGTGGCGTGAGTCATTCTATTGTTGTATTCAATCATAAAGTTATACTTTGTGACCTTTAACACATCCTTGCACATTCAGGAGATCAGAAACTGGCAGCAATAGGAATACGGTATCCCAATGGATGACGTGCCATGGATTAGCTTTAAATGTTTCCATGGATTTGAGCCCCTTCAATCAGATTGTTCCCTGTGGGATACGAGGTCGTAGTGTTGGAAGTATCAAGGGAGTTCTAGGACAGACTCAAGCAAAAGGCGAGCCTGTAGCTGAACCTTTTAGAAGCTGATGATTTCACACTCATCAGCGTCACACATGAATCTCTTCTAATGGAATTTGCCAAGGTTTTCCAGCTGAAACTGGAGTCGAGATGTTTGCAGGTGAAACCTGTGAAAACCAACCGGGATCTTCCTAGATAATTTATCTGTTGCTTTCAGATGCTGATGTTACGACTTCCTGTTCATGATAAACTGAAAGCATGATTGTAAGGTACTATTCCTACTCCTTGCTTTGTTGATGACTTGATCTATTTGGAAAAAAAAATAAGTATATGTCTGATCAAAATTTCCCATCTTGACAACTCTTGTAGAGAATCTGATTTTATTTATCTTTTCTTTTTTAATGTTGAAGAAGGAGATGCTCTATTGCTCTTAGACATGACATAGACTATACAACCTCAAGCAACAAATGATTCAACTCTCTCATAACTGCAACTAGCAAATTGGAGAGCATGGGAGGATTTTCGGATTCCTGATTACTCAACTTCCTTTGGAGTTACTTTAGCACAGCTGAGATTCCAGAGAACAAAGGCAGCCCTGATGAGAACAATCCCGTTGATCATTTTCTAAAGAGTGAATGGCACAATATAACCCTAAAACCAAAATGGTTTGCACACCTAACCCACTATCCAAATAATTTGCAAAGGTTAACCCTCCCCCTTTAAAAATTTGCAACCCAGCCGGTAGAAAAGTAACATTGAAACCGGAGGGGGTAATTAAGGAGGGGAGAGAAATGTGATGTGTGGATAGGGAGAGACGGAGAGAGGAGGAGAGAGAGGACAGTTTTTTTTTTAAATCGTCAACTCAACTGCCACACCTAATAAAAAGGGAGGAGGGAGGGCAAGAGGTAAACGGAAGAGGACGAACCTGCCACAAACTGCCATAGGAGAAAGGAAAACAGACGAGGAAGAAAAATAGAAGGAAGAAGATGAACCTGCCACAAAGGAGAAGAAGAGGTCGGGATCGAAGGAAACCCTAACTCTACGGAAGGAAGAAGACGTGAGCATTCAAACAGAAGAGGAAGAAAAACATAAGAAAGTAAGTAAACCCTAACTCTACCGATTTATTACCGATTGCAAAAATCGAAAGGGGGAGGGACCGATTGAAGAACCTAATTTGTTTGCCATGGTTTGAAATTGGATGAAGGGGTGGAATATCCCCCTGTCATGTAGTAAGTAACATGCGTCAAGTTTGAAAACAATGGGTGGAAATGTGAGAACGGGGGTGTTTGCGACGGGGAGAGAGGGGAAGTACCATTACCGTGATGATATGGTTAAGTCCATGATTGGGGAGGGGAATGGGGGCAAATCTACACATGATGGTGAACATTGGGTGAATTTTGGGAAATTGGTGAAATTGGTGTAATTGGGGAAATTGGATAGGTTATTAGAGAGGGAAAATGGGGAATGTTGATCCCGTTTACAAAATTTTCAGGAACAAGTTATTAGGTGTGATTACATTTGTAAAACCTTCGACCATTGAATGGAAATGCTGCCACATTATTTCCTGTCATGTTTTGAGTATTTAGTCGCCATGTTGAATATTCCTCCTGTCATGTGTTGAGTTGTTAGTCGCCATGTTGAATATTCCTCCTGTCATGTGAAGTATATTAGGTGGATGCTTAAAAATGTTTATTAAGTTTGCTCTGAATACGGTGACATCTGATATGTTTAGGGTGAAAAATTTACTTGGAGTTTGATGAGTATAGGGTGAGATATGGTTTCTATCATGTTTGAATGCTCAGGTGACATGTTATATAACCTTACCGTTATGTGCATTGTGACTGGTGTGATGATAATAATCATATGTTTGTAAAGTGCTAATGCATTGCTTCCCAATCTGCAGGGTATCAAATCAGAACATGGCTCGTTCAACTGAAGGTCGGATTACTGAGATACCGACAACATGCGAGGTATGGTTTGCGTAGTGCCGAACAAGAGAAGTTGGTTTTAAAGATGAGTGACTTTTACAGATGAGTGGCTCTAACATTTCCACCCCACTGTGCAGGCGATTTATGCCATCCCCGAGGACCGGCATTTCAAGTGTCGGTGCAATCAGTACGCCCGGCCCCATCTCCTTTTAAAATTAGACGAGTACCTGACCACCTCAGACTGGACCCGTTTGTTGGAAAGCCCGTTGGGCGGCATTGCGAGGCTTGGGTCCAATGTCGAGTTCTCATCACAACTAGTCCACTACGTCCTGCAGTGGCAGCTGCGATCGAAAAAGGAGCACGAAACCTGGTATATGATCCAGGGCTCCATAGTCCGGTTCTCCATCGTTGAGTTTGCGCTGGTGACCAGAATAAAGTGCTCGTATGTGTTGCGGAACGATGACACTGAGGCGTACAAGGCTGCCTGCTTAGAGTTTTTCGGGTTGGAGAAGCTGAGGATGGAAGACTTTGAGATGCGCTACCTAGTGCCGATGAAGACCGAACGTTCCCCCGCCAAGCGCTTTAAGTTTGCGCTGATAATGCTGGTGGAGGGGGTGCTCTTCGCGAACGAGCCCCGCAACTATATTCAGGGGTGGGTTGTGAACATGGCGTCGGACATTGATTCCTTCTTGCGTTACCCGTGGGGGCGTCTGTGCTACGATCGAACCCACGATTTCCTAAAAAATGCTATCGAGCGCAAACTCCAGCATGGGGTCAGCGGTCCTCGCCCATCATACTTATTAGCCGGCTTCCCCCTCGCCTTCCAGGTATGTGTATGAAGGTCACTTGACAATGAACTCTTTGTACTGGACACATTTTAACCTCGGGTTTTGTTTATAGTTGTGGGTGTACGAGGCTCTGTCCCCAGTCGCTGAACAATTCGCTATCATGAGCGACGACAAAATCTACCCTCGGTGCCTACGGTATAAGTCAAAGGAGCATAACATCACGTACGATTCAGTTGCCCTCCATCTGCAGGAGTCGAAGGATGGGCTGGGCAGCTTCGACGAGGATGACGCTGTTCGGACAGTCCTCCTCCCGGATGCGGAGGAGGAGCGGAAGGGGGTTGTCCTTGGTGCCTTCTACCCGACAGAGAAGCCGAATAAGTTCTTTGATGACCTCGTCCAAGAGTTCAATGTCGCTGCGCGATAAAGGGCGAGCACGACGCAGACATCCGGGTCAGGCACGTAGCATGCGGGAAGTATGGCGGCAACACAAGTGGATGTGTCAATGATTTTGTCTAAGATGGATGAAATGGGGAGGACCATAATGGCCACTTTTAATGGGAGGATGCAAACGGTTGAGGCGTCGATGGAGGAGCTGAAGAGGGCAATTATGGGGAAGAATCTAGCCGAGGACATGACCACAAACTCGCTGGAAAGGGATGGAACCCCTAGGGATGAACCCGAACATGTTGAGGTGCAGTGTAAGGAGGTAAGATGGTCAACTTGTCATGTCAGTATATACAACCGTCATGTCTAAAGTTACAGGTGTCATGCTAACTTCATTCTTATTTCTGCGTAGGGTGACGACACTGTTAAGGACATGGGCCAGAAATTAGGAACTGATGCTGATCGACAAGAACCTACCCAGCCAACCGCTGAGGTAAGTAATCTAACTCGTACTGTGATGTCAATGTTGTCAATGGAGGTGACACTAACTCATGTTGTGAAGGAGAAGAGTCAGAATGAGGGCACATGCCTTGGGGACACGAAAATGGAGAAGGATGCTGAGCTAGAAGAACGCACTACAGAAACAACCTCTGAGGTAAGTCATCTGACTCATATTGTCATGTCACGTTAAGTAGTTGTACTGTCAAGTTAAGTAGTTGTCCAGTCTAAATCTATAAGCTGTCATGTATCATAACCGGGCTAACTTATTTCCCACTTGTGCGCAGGGTGAGGAAGTTTTGAAGGAAAAGGGTCAAACTGATGGCACAGGGCTTGGGGATACGGGAAGGACGACCGATGTTGAGCCAAAAGCACCCACCACCCTGACAACCGCTGAGGTAAGTCATCTGACTCATACTGTCATGTCAAGTTAAGTAGTTTTCCAGTCTTACACTATCAACTGTCATGTATCAAAACCGAGCTAATGTGGTTGAGGTCCTGGCTGAGGGCTCTAAAACTGAGGCGAAAGGGGTTGGGGACACAGGGACGGCTAACCAACAAGGTACTATACAACCACTCGACCGGAAATTTATAAAAATAAAAAAGATAAGCTGAATATATATATAATTTTTTTCTTAAATACTAGCTATAAAATATTCAGTTAATAAAGATTATTATATTTTGATGATTTTTATAAAAGAGTTGAGTACTATCAATATATTTTTTTTGAACGGGAAAGAATTCGATTCACCAGACAAGCCCGGTGAGACGAGAGGCCGAAAAGATCGGCAACGGACAAACTGTTATGGAAAGAGGAGTACTATTAATATGAAAAACAAAGAAAAGAAAAGAGGGGGCGTGGAAGATAATAAAAATTATTAGAACCGTGTGCGTGTGAAGAAAAAAAAACTATAGCTTTTCACGACCTTATTTGCTATATGTGTTATTAGGCCTATATGATTTCTATTATCTCTATTTTATTTGGGATGGACGACAATAAACCCCAGTCCACCTTTAGATTTGTTCCCGATACTACATCAATTGACAAGAAATTCAAATTGGGATCCTCTTAATAATATGGAATATATCACTTGTGAGTTGTGAGTGAGAGGGTTAACATGTTTGGTATGATGGGTGAAGTCTATGTTCATGACATTCATGTTTGCGACTCGCGTCAAAAGATACCAAAGCAGAAAGAAAAAAAAATGGAAAAATGGAAAAAAAAAATAGAAGAAGAAAAGAAAAAAAATATAAAAAGAATTAGAGCCAAAGTCTCTATTGTTTTTAAAGTTGTGCCGCAAGTGATTTGGTGACATCGTTGTCAATGTCTATGAGCCTTGTGCATCATGGATTGAGTTGAGAGTTGAACTTAAATGCCTAAACACATGAGAGTGAGAGAAACACAATTTCCGGTGAGGTTGGATGAATGTCTACTTATATGCTTTGATCGCTAAATGCATGCTATGATGTTTATTCACTCGATCATATGTTCAATTAACTTTGATGTTGTTTTTTTATGGAGACTAGTGTTTGAAGGATGAACTTGTAGGTATAGGTTGCTTTTATTATTCATCGAGGACCAGGGAAGCTTAATTGTGAGGGAGTTTGATGAATCTCGATCTTATAATTGTGATAATAATAACCAGTAAAGTTCTCGCGCTATGACGCGGTTTTAAAAAAAATCTTAGTAATAAAATAAACTTAATGTTATACAATTAAATAAAATATTAGTTTAATATTTTGAATTAAACTTATAAGAACAAACTTATAAAAGAAAGATATAATAGGCTTATTTAAGATAGATTCTATTGTGATAGTATATAAAAATTTACAAATAGATATAAGTTATATATTAATTTAATATTTTGAATTAAACTCATTGGTTATGTTAAAAATGAAATTCAATTGAAAAAAAAAAATTTCCGGTTGGTGTCCCTGAGTTTTTTGCTATTCCGGATGGTGTCCCACAATTTAGATTTTTTCGGATGGTGCCCCTAAGGTTTTGCAAAAGTTCGTCTGATGCCCAAAATCAATGTTTTCACTTTTTTATAAACGAAAATGAACCTTTATTATTTCAATATTGCACATAATAACCCTTTACTTTTAAATTGCACATAATTATCTATATTTTTGCTAAAAGTGCAACCCAAAAGCATACTCATTTTTAAAATTAAACAAGATCACCAATTATTTTAAAATTTTCAACACAAAACACCCAATATTTTAAAAACCGCATAACATATGAATTACTTAATAAAGTTTGCACATATATAACCACCCATTTTTTGTGAACAAAATGGTTAAGCTATAAATGTTAGAAAATATATATTAAAATAATACTTGTTACAAAATCACCCTTTGTATGTCTTATGGGGGATGCATATGAGACTTACTTAATTTAAAAAAAATCATAGATAATATAAATGTTGGCTCAATTAGGTGAGAAATCCTGCTAAAAAATTATTTTAATTAATTCATTTTCTTTCGACCAGTTGTATTGGTGATTAATTCATTTAAACACTTTCAACTTTCAAGTGTGCGAGTTCACATAATGTTCCTATTTATTTGATCAAATAAATTTCAAACCCAACTGCGATATCCTCATAAATTAAAAACTTTATTGTAGTCATTTGAATAAAATAATTAAAGCTCATCGATCATGTGGCTAAAAAATAATTTTAATATATAGGAATTAGAATATTCTATCCACAATCCATAATTAAATATCTATTTAATACTAAAATATTTATGACTAAGATAAAATAATTCAAGGTAAATTAATGTTTTCACTTTTTCATAAACAAATCCATAATTAAATATCTATTTAACCATTTTGTTCACAAAAAATGGGTGGTTGTGTGCAAATTTTTTCAAGTAATTGATATGTTATTCAGTTTTAAAAATATTGGGTGTTTTATGTTGAAAATTTTAAAATAATTGGTGATTTTGTGTAATTTTAAAAATGAGTATACTTTTGGGTTGCATTTTTGGCAAAAATATAGATAATTATGTGTAATTTAAAAGTAAAGGGTGATTTTGTGCAATATTGAAATAATAAAGGTTCATTTTCGTTTATAAAAAAGGGAAAACATTGATTTTGGGCATCAAACGAACTTTTGCAAAACCTTAGGGGCACCATCCGAAAAAACCAAAACTATGGGACACCATCCGGAATAGCCAAAACCTTAGGGGCACCAACCGGAATTTCCCAAAAAAAAAAGAAAAAAATAGGATAGAGGCAAGATGTCCGAATGGCTATTGACAAGATGATTTCAAGTAAAGTGCATGCAAGTCCTTTTCATTTTTTCCGATTACATTGCAAAAAGGCCCAAAACTCTCTTTTCTCAAATCGAAACCGAAATCTGTTGAACGAATTGTTTTGATCGAAAACAGCCTAAAATCGATGAAATTAATCAAAATATCAATTGATCGCACACGAATTGGTATATCGCTCACTTTACATGATTATCGAACGACAATTTGTGGTCTTCGTTCGAAAAAACCGTCGAAGTTCGTTACATGAAGGAGCTCGGCAGATGTAGATGAGGTGCATAAGTAACCTCGGTGCATCAAAACGAGGTGAATAAGTAACCTCGCTGCATCAAAACGAGGGTATGACGGAGACTCGTCTAGTTTATCCGAGGTATATAAGGACCCCTTGTGAAGATCTTGTCTAAAGCCTCATTGACTTAAGCCGAGCTAAATAAATAACCTCGGCTCCATTGAGTGAGGTTAATGAGGGAGCTTAGTGGATATTGGTGAGGTTATGAAATAGCCTCATTGACTTAAGCCGAGCTTCATAAATTTCCTCGGCTTCTGTTGTCGAGGGTTTGTGATTTAGAAATTTGTTTTCACAAGTATTGCATAAATTCATTAAATTGTGTAGAGGTATATGTGATGGATCTTGTTATAATGCAAACTCATATGTTTATAAGAATGGGACAGACTAAATGACTAAATTAGTTTAGAAAATGTTGTTTTCCCCACTTCTGATTGTAACTCTCAATGACTAAATCAATATCATAACTTTATCTAAAGAACAAATTAGTTGTTCTTAAGCAGACATGAAACAGATTAATGCAGATATAAATGTTTTATCTTCCAGTAATTGTTTCAAGTTCATCCCTTCATTAGTTTATTTTTACACACGTCTTTCCCACCTATCCTCAAAATTTAGATTTGACATGTTCAACTAATTAATAAAGTTAAAAATAACATAATTACAAAAATAGAGGGAAAAGAACAGAGAACAAAATCACATTATTAAGCAATGATCTGCGAAGAACTCAAGGAGAAGTTGAGAATCTCCACACTAGCAGACCTATATGACAATCGTTATTAACCAGCAGTTATCATATAAATATACTTAAGTGTGAGTAAAATAGCAACATATGGGTTTTATTCGAGTAGTTCTAGCTAAGCTAAATGTTTACTTAATTTGTGTTAGCTTTGTTTAGTACATTCTTTACTCATTTACTATAACAGCAGCCCCCCTCGATGACAGCAGCGCCACCATTAGCCCCTCGGTGACAGACTGACAGTAGCCAAGCCAACACTATCCCCTCGGTAGCAATAGCCGAGCCATCATCAAATCCTCGGTAAAAGAAGCCGAGCCCCCATCATCAACTCGGTGACATCAATTGAGCTTCCATCATCAGCTCGGTGATAGCAAATGAGCTTCCATCATCAGCTCGGTGACAGCAAATGAGCTTCCATCATCAGCTCGGTGACAACAAATGAGCTTCCATCATCACCTCGATCGATGACATGAACTGAGCTCGACGCAGACAACAATTCACGAGATTTATGCCTGAAAGGAACGACGTCAAAAATCGCACCCAAATCGCAAACAAAACAACCAATTTCGTTCATTTTCGTTCCAATTTGTACACATATTTCAACTCAAACAACACTCAAATCAACGACAATCAAAGAAAAGACACAAAAAACAACCAATTTCATCAATTTCAATTCCAATTTCAAACCCTAACATGGAGGATGGGTTGGGGATTGATTTTTGTTAGAAAGGACTTTGTGTGCAATTGTTTGAAAAAAATGAAAAGGATCTGTGTAATTTAGGTGAATTTATCTTGACAGTATCTCTTTCTCCATCTTGTCTAAAGCCCTTATAAAAAAAATAAGAGGATTAAAATAAATGTGACACATAAGCGAAAATTGCAAAAAATTGCAAAAAATAGCCCAGCCTTTAGGGGTTGTTGCACTCAATAGCCTGAACTATAAAATATGCAGAAAATAGCCTCAAGTATTTACTTGTTTGTAGAAAATAGCTCCAAGCTACATTCCAATTCAAATAATTACCTTCAAATTCAAATTAATTACAAAAAACAGTCTTAGGTTGCCTTTAAATTCAAATTAATTACAAAACCTCTCCAACATAATTTTATTTTAAAAAATCATCACTTCTTATATAAAAATAGCCTAAATAATTTTTATTCTCAAAATATACCACTTCTCATAATTTTTTTTATCACTACGTTTGTATTAGCTAAATTCATCATTGAATTAATACAAAAACTACCTTATACCATACAAATTTTGTAAATAAATATTTTTTAAAAAAAGGCTGTAAAGACCGAAAAAATTTTAATTATTCTTTAATTAATTTCCGAGGGATAATCCGAGGAATTATCCTCCTTTTACGATTTTGAAAACCCGGAAAAATTTAAAATTTTTGGATGACATCTTTTATATGGAAAGAGGATTACAATTCCAATCTATGGAATTCGTATGATAATTTTCCGAGAAATATTGGTGAGGCAAAGGCCTTGTCATCCATTTATTTCGGTAACTTTCATAACTTGTCGCGACTTTTCGAGACGTCTTTTAACCTCAAAATGCTGCCTCCCCTATGACCCATTTCAGCCCCATTTTGATGATCTTCATGAGCCATCATTTTGTTGATTAAAGAATAAAAACCCCCATGGATTGACACCTTTGAATGACCAAGTCCTATTCCATTCACTATGCTACCTAATACACACCAACTCCTTGACCACCCTTGCCCACCCTTTGGATCCTTAAAGAACCCCAATTGGCTGCCATTCTCAGCCATATACACCACCAAAACCGGAGAGAGAAGAGAGAAAGAAAGAAAAAGAAAGAGAAAGAAAAGAGGGAAGCCATTGTTGGCCTAGCAACACCTCAACTTCAAACCACCATAACTCCCTCCTCACTCAAGCTTTTTGGCTGATTCTTGAAGCCAAATATCCACAAAAGAGAGCCTTTCCAACCATAGTGAGTTCACAAAAATCCAGTCCAAACAAGCTGCCCGTTGAGGCCCATTTTCGAGCCAGCTGTGCCGAGCCCTTTGTGTTCTTGAGGTTTTCAAGTGTGTTTGGGTGAGTCTTGGTTTCCTCCCCTTCAAATCTGATTTTATACTTGTTGTACAACTAATTTTGAAGGTTTTTGTCTAAGAATTCCTTTTATGTTTTGGTTTGGATTTGTCAAAAATGCTAGGTGTTTGGCGCAAGGTCCCGGGAAGCTTGGAGGGGTAATTTGGTCTTTTTCGAGAGAGGCTTCGAGGGTAATCTCTCATCCACCTTTCCCTCTATAGGTTAGGAGCCTTATGTGTAAATTAGGGCTTAGGAAGTGGAGCCTCTATGTGTTTTTGGTTGCGTTTTGTAGCAAACGTCACAACAAACAGAATGGATATATGTGCCTCTGTAATTTAGACTTTAATTCCAATCCAACGGTCTGATTCGGCTGAAATTTTAATATGATGTTCTTGGGAATGTTATCTAACTGTCCTTCAATAATTACGGCAATCCAACGGTTGTATCAAGAGTGATTATAATTTTAGTAACCAGTCTTTATAATGACTCGATTAAAACACTTGGTTAAGGGAATGCTAAGAATATGGTTAAATATGTGATGGCATAACCGAAACTTAGAGCATATAAAATACAGAAATGAAGTATACCCATAACTTGGCTTATGATCCGATAAGAAGAAAATCGATTATGTGATAGTACGATATAGATTATAACTGGTTAAGTCCGGATCACTTAACCAAAGTGCGTAATCTATAGAATCGTGAACCTCATGTGGATGCATGCTGATTATTAGGTTAGGTACCATGCATTAGAATACCACCTAATGAAAGCTTAATGAAATTTATAGGCACTTGTTGATTGGATCCTTGGTTGTGCACTTTATTGCTTGCTTATTCTCCGGACTCCAGGTAAGTCCCCTGGACTTACTCATGATGGATTTATGTGATAATCTTTGTCTTATCGAGAGTCTTCATGCATCACGCGACCTAGTAACATGTTTAGGAATATAAACCGGTAATATGACGTAGGATGAACTTAGTAAATCCAACCATTCATATGTATGCTATGTGTCTATGGTAGGACGGCCGTCAAAATCTGAATAAATGACTTATACTCGATGGAACAAGAATGAAATGATGAAAGACTTATGATGAGAAAGAATGAGTATGTCTGAGAAGGATGAGTACGTTTGAGAAGGATGAGTACGTTTGAGAAGATATTATGATATGATGATGATGACGATGATGATGATGATACGGGCCCTTGTGTGTTTATTTCGCATTTATATATATCTATACACTTGCTTATGTGTTACATTTTAACATTCATGTAGTTTAAGTATGCCTCTTTATATGGCATTGAGTGTGCATATTTCCGATGATTGACCCCGATTTATTTCTTGTTTTTAGATTCAGGTACCCCTTACCCGATATGACTTACTTATGTGGATGGTTGTCGAGACAGACCTTTTGGGACGATTAGAGCGAGTGAGGCATGACTTACGCACTCTTTACTTTCTCGCTTACTTTGATTTGGTTTTGACCCGGCGCGGCCGTGGCGTTTTGTTGTATTTATGATTTCCGCTTTTATTTCTGTTCGAAACATTTTCGCGATAGTCTAGGACAGGTAAAGCCTCCAACGGGCTTACGATCTTTTCGGGGTTCGCAATCCCCATCTTTTGACAACTAAATCTTCCGCATAAATGAACCTAATAATAACTCGTACTCGGTCGTAAGATCCAAAGCCCACGTGAGAAGATCAAACTTCTCCTATAACGTTCCCCGATAACCTAGTATTCCGAACCTTATTTACCTTCTAAGTAGGTTTATGAAGGTTAATTCGGGTACTTAAATTTCGGGTCGTTACAAAGGCTACTAAAAAATATCACAAGATCTTTATTTTTCTTAATAAAAAATTAATTTATCTTCATTTCATAATCTATTCAATGCTCAAATAAAAATCATTGTAGAGTGAATAACGTATGCACACTTTTTTTCTTCAATAGATAACAAACTACCCTAATTGTTAGGTTTAAAACAATATATAATGCATGCTTAACTGCTTTTTTTGCGCTAGTTTTGCTAAGAAGATCGCCCTAAATCGCTTATTAGATCAACTGCGAGTAGAAGTTTAAGTATTTATTTACATTTAATGATATGTAATAATCTAATTAATTTAAAAAAATAAATTTAAGTTATATTTATATGGTTTGAGATAGTTTTTATAATTAATTCAGCTATGAATTTAGATAACAACAATTAAGTGTAATATTTTTATATTAGAAGTGATGATTTTTTTAAATAAAAATTATTTTGGAAATGTTTTGTAATTAATTTGAATTTAAAGACAACCTAAGGCTATTTTTTGTAATTAATTTGAATTTAAAGGTAATTATTTGAATTAGAATGTGGCTTGAGGCTATTTTCTGAAGCCAAGTAAATACTTGAGGCTATTTTCTGCATTTTTTTATAGTTCAGACTATTGAGCACAACAATCCCTAATTAGACTATTTTTTGCAATTTTCCCATAGATATATTGGTAATAATCTATACATAGATAGATATATTTTAAGAATCTATATATAAGCGAAAAATCTTCTATTTTATTTTAAAAAAGTTAAAAAAAATAAGAGGATTAAAATGAATGTGAGACATAAACTAAGTGTACTAAGGTTTGAATAGATGATTGACACACCGTGGAAAATTTCCACTAGGGTTGAAACCAGTACACGTATTTGTCAAAGCAAACTTGGAAAAATTCTACCTTGTAGGCTTTGTACATTTAATTCTACTCTTGGGTCCCCAACGTGACTTGACTTGAAACTTATGCCTTGACCCCAACAGTTATATCTCCACACCACATTGCTCCCTATAAAATGTGCATCCAACACCTCCATCTATTCACACCCACAACTTAAAACACATACATATCATCAAACATGAGATCCTCTACAACTTTAGTCTTTCTCGCCTTGGTCGCATCCCTCACCTCCATTGCCTACGCAAACCAGGGCCTAGCCGTTTACTACGACCCTAACCAATATGGTCTTTACACTCGTAAGATCATCGATCGATTCCATTTGATCTTCATACATACACTTATTAATTATATATACACTTATTAATTATTGTGATTTATTTTTATATAGTAAGACTTGTTTGTTCATATTTTTTAAATAAAAAATTTTACAGCTTCGGCGTGCTATGGGAATATGAACAAGGGGTCAATGGTGGCGGGGGTGAGCGACACGCTATGGGACGGGGGGAGGGCTTGCGGGAGGAGGTACAGGGTGTTTTGCACGGGAGCCGCAAACGAGTTCCCGAACCCTTGCAAGCCTTTTGCGCAGGTGGTGGTTACCGTCGTCGACTACTGCAGGTCCATTTGTTACGGAGACATCAATCTCTCTAAAGCTGCATTCCAACAAATCGCAAATCCATTAGCCGGCAAAGTCCGAATCCAGTACATCCCGTATGTATTTACTATTTACTAGTTACTATTTACTATTCATCTGTTAATTAAAACTTATCATTTTACAAATTAACACATTTCTTAATAAAACAAACAAAAATACACTTATATCCATAATTATTACTCTATTTTTTTTTTACTTTTTAAAAAACTATAACTAACAACTATCTAATCATTATAAGTGCAGTTTTGTAAAGTAGATGTCGAAATACCTACAATGACAAGTTTTTCTTAACAAAATTTCCTTTTTAAAATGATATGTTTTAATTAATGGATGAAGTATTTAATTAAACTACCACCCTTCATCATTCTATAATCTCCATGTATTTTTTCGCTAATTTCTCGATATATATTTCCTTTTTTTCCAGGATATGAAATTAGGAATCCATGAGGATCGATGAGGGGTGCATAGATGAAGCACTATTACGGATATATGTTACTACGAATTAAGCTGTTTAAGGCTGTATTTTGTGACATTTAACTAATAATAAGTCATTGAGTCAGTCGTGTGTTCGTTACTTGAGGCGGGGCAAGTTAAGAAGAATATATTTTATTGCAGGGGATATATGTGTGTTCATTACTTGAAATAATGCTTAAATGAAAGGGAAAATAGCAGAAAACCACCCCAATGTGACTCTTTGCAGAAAAACACCCCTTAAAATTGAAATTGCAGAAAAATACCCCTTAAACCCATCATTATGTCTGTAAATTGCCACCCACAACTTTTTTTTTCGTTAGATTGCCGTTAAAAATAGTGAAAAGTCAATTTTACCCCTTCTTTTTAATGTTATTTTAATGAGAAAAAATGTATGAGTTGAAATAAATTAATAAAATCTATTTATGCATCTATTTTAATGAGAGAAAAATGTATGTTATTATATTAAAATAACATTAAAAGGGGTGGATAAATAGATTTTATTAATTTATTTCAATTCATACATTTTTCTCTCATAAAAATAACATTAAAAGGGAGTGTAAAAATGACTTTTCATCATTTTTAACGGCAAGCTAACGGAAAAAAGGTTGTGAGTGACGATTTACAAACATAATTAGTTTAAAGGGTGGTTTTCTGCAATTTCAATTTTAAGGAGTGATTTTCTGTAAAAAGACACATTTAAAGAGTGATTTTCTGTCATTTTCCCTAAATGAAAATGAATTTTCAACCACGCTATTGTCATTTCGATTGCACGCCGAGGTATATGCATAGGCTTGACCTATATATTATACTGACCTTATTTCAGTCCATCGATTCAAAGTGGCAAGCTGATTAGCGATATCCGACCAACGAGATTTCAAAATGCAAATGGAAAAATCACCCGGCAAAATCATCAATTAATTTCAATTAATTTCTATAGAACTACAAGTCTACAACACCCACAACACACTTCCACCACCAACAAATAACAAAAAATACCAACCCATTTTTAAATCCATTTTAAAAAAACCCTAAAAACCTAAGTTTTAAATCCAACAAAGCTTATTTAAAACTAATTTTAATGTTAAATCCTACCTCTTACAATTAATGGATCGACTAAAAGCTTGTAAAAATCAAGCATAAGGACATATGGTTCTGAAGGTCGGTTGGATTATGCGAGTTGATGAAGAGTGAATTAGGGATGATGGTTTCTCTAGAAGCTCTTAGGCTCAAATGTGTATATTTTAGAAAGTGATTTCACTAAGAATAATATATATCACTTTGTTTCTTTGTTGCATTTTTTAAGTAATATTTTTTTTTTTTGTAATTTTATACTTATTAATAAAAACTAAAAAGCACCAAATTATATATAAAAAATTAATAATTCATATAATTTTTTTTCTGAAAAACTATTTAAAATACCCCCACCTTTGGGGGTATGGTAAAAATATACCATCAACTTTCAAATGTAATAAAAATATCCCGACCTTTGAGGGTAGTAGTAATATACACCTATATCACCGGGTGTTACACTTGAAGTTACACTTAATTATTTTGGGTATAAATTCACATTAAAAAAATTTATAAAAATTATATTATACACTTATATTAACATGTTTATAAAATTTTATTATAATAAATTATTATTAAAAATTATGGATAGTTAAAAGATTGATTATTTTAGAAAATATTTTTTATATTTTTTTAAAACATATATTTTAATACTAAAAGTTTATAGACATGTTAATATAAGTATATAGAGTATAAATATAATTTTTAAAATTTTTTAATGTGAATTTATAGCCGAAATAATTAAGTGTAACACCGAATGTAACACACAAAGTGTTATAGAGGATCTAAATTGGGTAACATATTACCGCGGGTTTTCTCAAGGGTAAAAAATGCTAACAAGCCAGCCTACGTAGATTTTTTTACAAGAAATCCTACGTGGAAGCCTTTTTACAAATTAGCACTAAAATTGGGTTTTCTTGAACGATTTCAATAAGGAAAAAATAAACCGACAACAAAATTAAACCCAAAAAATAAAATTGATTCAACCAAGCAACTAATATGGTCAAAATTGCCTCAAATTAACACAATACGACTATTCCTAACACCAAACCGACAGCAAAACTAAACCGACAACAACAACAACAATAAGAAGAGGAAAAAAAACAAAAATTACTCAGCCAAGTCCGTAAATGAATCAAAGATGAAGAAGATATGAGAGAGATAGCTCAAGATAAGCGACCACGAGGGAGGAAGACTGCCATTGAAGAGGAACCATGAGCTCCTTGAAAGACCTGGAAGACAGTTAAAGAGGTGACCATGGAAGAAGACAAGGGGGAGAAAAAGGCTTTGGGTATCAACCCGATCTAACTTTTTTTAATTTTTTTTCCTAAGGAAACCGTTTAAGAAAACCCTTGTCAAAAAAATCACGTAGGCTACCTTGTCAACATTTTTGATTTGTGAGAAAACTCGTGGTAATATATTACTACTACCCTCAAAGATCGGGATATTTTTATTACACTTGAAGGTTGATGATATATTTTTACCATACACCTAAAGGTGAAGGTATTTTAATTAGTTTTCCTTTTTTGTTTTTCTTATGTTTTACTCCGAAGTAGATTAGATAGGTTGTGGGGGAGAGGATGTGCCCACAATAATACTGTCTGGGCTTTTTATTTATTGTGCTGATACAAACGGACTTCAAAGCCCACAATAATACTGTCCAAATTTTCGGCAAAATTTAGGCCTAATGGTAAAAAACAACCCTTTAAATAGGCTCATTTACGTAAAATCACCCCTTAAATACTTATTTGGAGGAAACCTCCCACTAGACACCTTCTGTTAACATAAGACCACCCCTTAAATACTTATTTTCATCCTTTTAATAGAAATGAAACGGAACTTGGGTGGGGCTGGTCTTACGTTAACAAAAGGTGTCTAATGGGTGGTTTTCTACAAATAAGTATTTAAAGGGTGGTTTTATGCAAATGAGCCCATTTAAAGGGTAGTTTTCTGCCATTTGACCTAAAATTTAACTTGGTTGAGGAGATCCTCATAAATCTTGGGGAGAACTTCAAATCCACCCAGTTAAAGATTTGATTTTTTTCGAATATTAGATTCGATCAAAATTCATAAATATTCAAATCAACATTAAAGATTTGAATTTTTATATATAAAAAAATTCTGAAAGTTGAGGCAAAATTGGACATTTTTTCACTTTATTTGATCATAATGTTTGTTTTGGGTGTGGAGTTGAATATGTTAATTGGTATGATTTGACATTTGAGACATTTGAGACATTTGGGACGTTTTCAGGCTGTACTTAACATTTTTATGGGGCACCCAATAACTCGCATTTGTTGGATGTGCACCTGTGGCGAAAAAAAAGAGTCTTGCAAACCCATTTTACTTGCGTTAGAATTAAGTCAATTAAGGGGTTGTCCACTGACGATACTTAAGATGTGTCACTAACCCTAACATAGTGTAACACCCTTAGTTAAGACTAAGGCCTGTTCGACAATGCACTTGGAAAATGCCTTGCAAATGTCTTAATATAAGTAGCTTATAGATCGTGTGCCTTCACAAGGAAATGCGAAAGCTTTAAGTGTTTAAGGATGGCTGAATGACTAATGAATTGTGACAACTTTTCCAACATATTTTTATTATGAAAGTTAAGTGCCAATATATATTACAAGGGCTGAGAAAGGCAGCCCATAATGTGTAGTGTGCCTATTCTAAGAAAGCTGACTAAGCTAAGCTATGTTGGCCTAGGGTGCTTACAAGTAGCTTACAAACACACAACTTACAAGCAAGGTGCACACAAGCAGCTCACAAGTATCTTACAATACTTCTATGCTAAGTTAACTAAATATCTAGCATACTTCAGCTGAAGGGTTTCTTGCAAGTGTGGACGCAAGTGGCCAAGGGGGCCAAGTGGGCAAGTGGTCTTCAAGCAGCCAACGAAAGCAGATGCATGAGCAATGTGCCTGGCGCTCGTGCCTGGCACCTGTGCCTGGAGCTCGCTAGCAGCGAGCCTATTCTTTACAAAACTTGGGCTTCATGTTATGGGACATAATATTTTCCTACAACAATAGTGGCGACGCCCTCGACGCCAAGTCTGGGCTTGTGGGACGTTGTCTCTGTCATCTTGCTCACAAGATACTCGACAATTTCATCTTTGAATTGCCACAAGTCCTTTTCCTTCTCCCAAGTAGCATCGGTTGAAGGAGACCCCTCCCACTAGCCGAGGTACTCAGTGACCCTTAGAATGCCCTTCTTTTTGATAATCCGGTCGGCTAAGATTTCTCGAATGCCTTTTGAAAAGGACTTGAAAACTAAGGTCGAAGCCCTCAAGGACTCCCTACTCTGTGGAAAGGCTTCAACAAGCCAACATGAACAACGAGATAGATCTTCAAGTTGGGTGGCAAGGCAAGCTTGTAGGTTGCCTTCCCAACCTTGGCTAAGACCTCAAACGAACCTTCATAGCGCCTTAAGAGACCCTTGTTCACTTGTCTAAGTGACTTCAGTTGTTGGGGTAATAACTTCATCATGACTAGCTCCCCAACTTGATACGCAACAAGGCGCCTTCGAGTATCAACCCACTTCTTCATGTGCCTCTATGCCTTAAGAAGATGTGCCCGAGCAAGCTCAAGTTTCTCGGCCAAAGACCCTGCTAACGCCCCTACAGCTGGGCTCAACCCCTCCGAAGCAATCGGAAGGGAAGTTGGTGTGAATGTTTGACGACCAGTAGCTATCTCGAACGGGCCTTTGCCAAGTGACTCAGACAACTGCAAGTTGTAGGAGAATTGGGCTATGCCGACAAGCTTTGCCCAGTCTTAGTGATTGGCACCAACATAGTGCCGCAGATAGCCCTCGAGTAAAGCGTTAATACGCTCCGTTTGTCCATCAGTTTGGGGATGGAATGCTGTCAAAAAGTGCAAGTCAGTCCCAAGAAGTTTAAATAACTCAGTCCACAACTTACTTGTAAAGCGTGAGTCACGGTCGCTGATGATGCTTCTGGGTAGCCCCCAATGCTTCACTACATATTTGAAGAAAAGTTGCACTGTCTTAGCTGTAGTGCAAGCGGCTAGTGTCGAGATGAAGACCGCATATTTTGGAAAGCAATCGATGACCACCATAAGGCATCCCATCCCTTCTGACTTGGGTAGACCGACGATGAAGTCCATGGAGATATGCTCCCAAGGACCCTTTGGAATTGGCAAGGGCTCCAGCAGCCCTGCCGGTAGCTTGGTCTCATGCTTGTCTTGTTGACAAACCAAGCAAGTACGCACTTACTGCTCAACATCGTCTCTCATGTGGGGCCAAAAGTAGTTGGCTTCCACAAGAGCCCTCGTGCGTCGCTGACTAGGTTGTCCACTGACGATACTTAAGATGTGTCACTAACCCTAACATAGTGTAACACCCTTAGTTAAGACTAAGGCCTGTTCGACAATGCACTTGGAAAATGCCTTGCAAATGTCTTAATATAAGTAGCTTATAGATCGTGTGCCTTCACAAGGAAATGCGAAAGCTTTAAGTGTTTAAGGATGGCTGAATGACTAATGAATTGTGACAACTTTTCCAACATATTTTTATTATGAAAGTTAAGTGCCAATATATATTACAAGGGCTGAGAAAGGCAGCCCATAATGTGTAGTGTGCCTATTCTAAGAAAGCTGACTAAGCTAAGCTATGTTGGCCTAGGGTGCTTACAAGTAGCTTACAAACACACAACTTACAAGCAAGGTGCACACAAGCAGCTCACAAGTATCTTACAATACTTCTATGCTAAGTTAACTAAATATCTAGCATACTTCAGCTGAAGGGTTTCTTGCAAGTGTGGACGCAAGTGGCCAAGGGGGCCAAGTGGGCAAGTGGTCTTCAAGCAGCCAACGAAAGCAGATGCATGAGCAATGTGCCTGGCGCTCGTGCCTGGCACCTGTGCCTGGAGCTCGCTAGCAGCGAGCCTATTCTTTACAAAACTTGGGCTTCATGTTATGGGACATAATATTTTCCTACAACAATAGTGGCGACGCCCTCGACGCCAAGTCTGGGCTTGTGGGACGTTGTCTCTGTCATCTTGCTCACAAGATACTCGACAATTTCATCTTTGAATTGCCACAAGTCCTTTTCCTTCTCCCAAGTAGCATCGGTTGAAGGAGACCCCTCCCACTAGCCGAGGTACTCAGTGACCCTTAGAATGCCCTTCTTTTTGATAATCCGGTCGGCTAAGATTTCTCGAATGCCTTTTGAAAAGGACTTGAAAACTAAGGTCGAAGCCCTCAAGGACTCCCTACTCTGTGGAAAGGCTTCAACAAGCCAACATGAACAACGAGATAGATCTTCAAGTTGGGTGGCAAGGCAAGCTTGTAGGTTGCCTTCCCAACCTTGGCTAAGACCTCAAACGAACCTTCATAGCGCCTTAAGAGACCCTTGTTCACTTGTCTAAGTGACTTCAGTTGTTGGGGTAATAACTTCATCATGACTAGCTCCCCAACTTGATACGCAACAAGGCGCCTTCGAGTATCAACCCACTTCTTCATGTGCCTCTATGCCTTAAGAAGATGTGCCCGAGCAAGCTCAAGTTTCTCGGCCAAAGACCCTGCTAACGCCCCTACAGCTGGGCTCAACCCCTCCGAAGCAATCGGAAGGGAAGTTGGTGTGAATGTTTGACGACCAGTAGCTATCTCGAACGAGCCTTTGCCAAGTGACTCAGACAACTGCAAGTTGTAGGAGAATTGGGCTATGCCGACAAGCTTTGCCCAGTCTTAGTGATTGGCACCAACATAGTGCCGCAGATAGCCCTCGAGTAAAGCGTTAATACGCTCCGTTTGTCCATCAGTTTGGGGATGGAATGCTGTCAAAAAGTGCAAGTCAGTCCCAAGAAGTTTAAATAACTCAGTCCACAACTTACTTGTAAAGCGTGAGTCACGGTCGCTGATGATGCTTCTGGGTAGCCCCCAATGCTTCACTACATATTTGAAGAAAAGTTGCACTGTCTTAGCTGTAGTGCAAGCGGCTAGTGTCGAGATGAAGACCGCATATTTTGGAAAGCAATCGATGACCACCATAAGGCATCCCATCCCTTCTGACTTGGGTAGACCGACGATGAAGTCCATGGAGATATGCTCCCAAGGACCCTTTGGAATTGGCAAGGGCTCCAGCAGCCCTGCCGGTAGCTTGGTCTCATGCTTGTCTTGTTGACAAACCAAGCAAGTACGCACTTACTGCTCAACATCGTCTCTCATGTGGGGCCAAAAGTAGTTGGCTTCCACAAGAGCCCTCGTGCGTCGCTGACTAGGATGCCCGACTCAAGGTGAGTCGTGACTTTTCCAAATTAATGCTTTGCATAGGCCTCCTATCTGAGGCACAAAGATACGATGTCCCTTGGTGTATAAGAGTCCCTCATGGACCTAGAACTCCCGGTTGCCTCCTTCTTCAACTAGCTTCATTAAACTTTTAGTCGTGGGATCTTGATCAAGACCCATACGGATTCTATCAAGCAAATCCGTCCTCGTAGAAGTTATGGCCGCAAGCTCGGCCTTAAGGCTAAGAGCATTGACCACAACGTTGGCACGTCCGGGCTTATGGAGCATGGTGTAGTCATACTCGGCAAGAAAGTCTTGCCATCGTGCCTGCTTTGGGCTTAGCTTCCTTTGTCCCTGAAAGTAGCTAGTGGCTACGTTGTCGGTGAAGATCACAAACTTTGACCCAAGCAAATAGTACCTCCAGGCTCTAAAGCAATGAACCACATCGGCCATTTCCTTCTCTTGAACCATGTAGCACCTCTCAGCGTTGTTTAGCTTTCGACTTTCAAAAGCGATGGGGTGCCTATCCTGCATCAAGACGCCACCAATAGCAAATTCGAAAGAATCGGTATGAATTTTAAAGTCCTTGTTGAAATCATGCAACACCAAGGTGGGCTCTCCCATCACCACTTCCTTCAAGGCCTTGAACACCGCTTGACACTTGTCCGACCAAAGCCAGGCGCTCGCCTTCTTCAACAAGTCTGTTAAAGGCACTGCTCTAGCTCCTATCTGAGGCACAAAGATACGATGTCCCTTGGTGTATAAGAGTCCCTCATGGACCTAGAACTCCCGGTTGCCTCCTTCTTCAACTAGCTTCATTAAACTTTTAGTCGTGGGATCTTGATCAAGACCCATACGGATTCTATCAAGCAAATCCGTCCTCGTAGAAGTTATGGCCGCAAGCTCGGCCTTAAGGCTAAGAGCATTGACCACAACGTTGGCACGTCCGGGCTTATGGAGCATGGTGTAGTCATACTCGGCAAGAAAGTCTTGCCATCGTGCCTGCTTTGGGCTTAGCTTCCTTTGTCCCTGAAAGTAGCTAGTGGCTACGTTGTCGGTGAAGATCACAAACTTTGACCCAAGCAAATAGTACCTCCAGGCTCTAAAGCAATGAACCACATCGGCCATTTCCTTCTCTTGAACCATGTAGCACCTCTCAGCGTTGTTTAGCTTTCGACTTTCAAAAGCGATGGGGTGCCTATCCTGCATCAAGACGCCACCAATAGCAAATTCGAAAGAATCGGTATGAATTTTAAAGTCCTTGTTGAAATCATGCAACATCAAGGTGGGCTCTCCCATCACCACTTCCTTCAAGGCCTTGAACACCGCTTGACACTTGTCCGACCAAAGCCAGGCGCTCGCCTTCTTCAACAAGTCTGTTAAAGGCACTTCTCTAGCTCCTATCTGAGGCACAAAGATACGATGTCCCTTGGTGTATAAGAGTCCCTCATGGACCTAGAACTCCCGGTTGCCTCCTTCTTCAACTAGCTTCATTAAACTTTTAGTCGTGGGATCTTGATCAAGACCCATACGGATTCTATCAAGCAAATCCGTCCTCGTAGAAGTTATGGCCGCAAGCTCGGCCTTAAGGCTAAGAGCATTGACCACAACGTTGGCACGTCCGGGCTTATGGAGCATGGTGTAGTCATACTCGGCAAGAAAGTCTTGCCATCGTGCCTGCTTTGGGCTTAGCTTCTTTTGTCCCTGAAAGTAGCTAGTGGCTACGTTGTCGGTGAAGATCACAAACTTTGACCCAAGCAAATAGTACCTCCAGGCTCTAAAGCAATGAACCACATCGGCCATTTCCTTCTCTTGAACCATGTAGCACCTCTCAGCGTTGTTTAGCTTTCGACTTTCAAAAGCGATGGGGTGCCTATCCTGCATCAAGACGCCACCAATAGCAAATTCGAAAGAATCGGTATGAATTTTAAAGTCCTTGGTGAAATCATGCAACACCAAGGTGGGCTCTCCCATCACCACTTCCTTCAAGGCCTTGAACACCGCTTGACACTTGTCCGACCAAAGCCAGGCGCTCGCCTTCTTCAACAAGTCTATTAAAGGCACTGCTCTAGCTGAGTAGCCCTTTATGAACTTGTGGTAATAGTTCACCAGGCCCAAGAAGGACCTCAACTCCAGCACCTTAGTGGGTGGCTCCCACTCTTCAATGGCACGAACCTTGGCAAGGTCCATGCTCAGCCGTCCTTGACGGATGATGTGCCCGAGGAAGTGCTCCTCTTCTTGAGCGAAGGAGCACTTTTCTCTCGTCATAAAGAGCTGGTTGTCCCTTAGCACCTTGAAAGCAACCTTCAAGTGCTCAACGTGGTCATGTAAGGTGTTACTAAAGATCACAATATCGTCTAGATAAACAACAATAAATTTATCTAAGTATGGGTGAAAGAGCTGGTTCATCAAAGTACAAAAAGTAGCCGGTGCATTCGTAAGGCCAAAGGGCATCACTAACCATTCGAATGCACCATACCTGGACATACATGTTATCTTTGGCTCATCTCTGTCGGCGATGCGCACTTGATGGTAGCTTGACCTCAAGTTCAGTTTGGTAAACCATTGAGCTTGTCCCAGCTTGTTAAACAAGTCATCGATCAAAGGAATCAGATACTTGTTCTTGATAGTGATCTTGTTAAGAGCACGTTAGTCAATGCATATCCGCATCGACCTATCGCCTTTGCGCTGGAACAGAACGAGCGCCTCATATGGAGCCTTTGAAGCCCGGATGCTTCTAGCACTTAGCAACTTATCAAGTTGTTTCCGGAGCTCTTCGAGCTCGGATGGGGCCATACGATAAGGAGCCTTGGCAGGTGGTATGGCCCCTGGTTCCAACTCGATGCGGTGGCCCACCGCTTGTCAAGGAGGTGGCTGGTATGGCAACTTTGAGGGCATCACATCGATGTTCTCCTCGAGAACTTGAGCAATCACAGGAGGGATCGAACCTCCACTTGAGCACCAACGTAACTTGAGCTCATGGTTACGATGAAGGTTGGCTCCCCCTTCTTGAAACCCTTCGCAAGCTGCATTGCGGAGAGCATCGGGGACTTCATGTTCCTTTGCTTGGCAGGCACCATGCATGGTGACCATGAATTTAGCACACACAGAGTCTACATGTGGCATAGGAACTATCTTCGATATCCTCATGCCCTCCAGCCCAAGGACAATGGCAAAATCGTCCATAGGCGCCACGGAGAAGTCAAGCTTCCCGGTCCATTCTTCGATCTGCATGAAGACACCTCAAGCGACATGTGAAACCACCTTGGCATCGCAATTCATGGTCTTGAGAAGCCCACCACCCTTCTCAAGAGTGACGCCTAGCTTTCGAGCTTCATCAAGTCGGATAAAATTGTGACTGGCTCCGGTGTCCACCAAAACCTCGGCTGGACGTCCGTTGACCTTGACCTGTATGAACATAAGGAATGGGTGTACGGAGCTCACATTTGAAACCTCCTTTTGGACTGCAGATAGCAACTGCAAGGACCCAAGGTGCTCGGAATCATCATCCGGGCCAACCTCCTGCTCCTCGGCCGCAGCTATGGCTGCTAGCTTCCCGAATCTTGGGCAATCCCTCATTCGGTGTGGCCCTTTGCATATGAAGTACCCTGTGACTGGGGCCTTCCCTTGCTTCTTCGGATCATAGTGCGGGCGATCCGATGCTTGCCCCTCTGGCCTCTTGTCGAGGGGCTTGGGTGGATACTTCTTGGGTGGATTCCCACTACTGCGATTAGGAGGATTCTCTTTCTTCTTTGGAGTGTCCCCGCCCTTGAAGTAGTTGGTCATTTGCTCGACATATAGGATTGCCTCGTCCACAGACTTACCGCCCATACGTCAAAGCTCGGTGCGTGCCCCATTTTGTAGTCCGTCCATGAAATAGAACAAGAGCTCCTCCTGGGACATATCTAGTATTTGCAACATAATTGAAGTAAAGTCACGAATGTAATCACAGACTGAACCTGAGTGCTTGAGCTCATGAAGCCTCTTTCAGGCTTCGTAGATGACGTTGTCGGGGTAGAATTACTTCTTCAACTCGACATTGAAGTTGTCCCAAGTGTCTAGGACGAAGTCGCCTCTTTGGATCTCACCATGCTTTCGTCTCCACCAAAGCATAGCTATGTCGGTGAGATACATGGTCGCTAGGAGCACCTTCTCGGAGTCGATGGTGACCTTCAAGGCATCAAAGTACCTCTTGAACTGCCATAAGAAGTTTTCAACTTCCTTGGCATCTCGCACCCCTCTAAACTCCTTCGACTTTGGGGTCTCAATGCGAGGAGCGATGGCAATCGCAGGGCCCATACCTCTATGGCGTGGCGCCCCTAGCCTAGTTTGTCGAGCTTGCTCCAGGTCGGCCTCGAGCATAGAGATTTGACCCGTGAGATTCTAGATGGTCCCTTCCAAGGTGTCCATGCGCTTGACTTCCTCAAGTGTGCCCCGTCAAGTGCCCCATGGATTTGCTCCATTTTCTCGAAGATGTGAGCTTCTAGAGCATTGACGTTAGCACTAGTTTTCTCCGCCTGGTTGCCCACTGATGCAGTACGACACACGATGGCTCGTGGTGACATGGAAGACATGCGAGACCATGGAGCATTGGAGCTTGGATTCAGGCCACCCTGGATTACATAGCTCAGGAGTAAACCACCGACTCATTCAAGCTAGACATCAATTGCTATGTTCGACATTGAGAGGCATAGTCGACGTCGACAACAAGGCATCAAGGCGACGTCGAGGGCATGGATGTTTGCATGGGGAGGCTGGCTATCCTTTGTCACATTACTCAAGTGAAGCCGCAAGCCAAGACACTCGATGTGTTCACTCGACATCGAGTGAAGGACTCGACATCGAGTGCCTTGCACTCGATATCGACTACAGAAAGCTTTTGCCGGTTTTGCTGGATTACTTTGAGACATTTTATGACATTATTTATTTTATGCAATTTAGGAATAATAAGGTGGAAGAATAATATCTCCTCTAGATAGAATTCTTGTCCACTAAGTCTTTGAATTTCTATCTTAATTAGATTTTGAGTTATCTTTAGGATATTTGATTTATCTTTAGATACCAAACCTCTATCCTTGCAAGGTAGAACTGGTCATGCAATTTCTATTTAAACACCTTGTATTTCATTCAAGAAGATTAGATTGAAATATAGAATTGAGGAAACCCTTTGGCTAAAGGGTTCTTCAATCTTCAATCCCACTACATTGCTTTATACATTCAGATTGTTGTTCTTCATCATCCATACAATTACCTTTCAAAACCCTAACCTCAAACACAACCCAAGAACACAAACACAAAATCTGTAGAAAACCGTCGATGAAACAAAGGAGGAACTGTCGCAGAAGAGGAGAGAAACCTCGTCGCTGAACCCTCACACCAGCACAGGCGGCGGCCGCCCTTGCCTTTGCAGCAGCCGCTGCCATCCCGCGGCATCCCCGCTGCGTCCAGGCGCTCCGTCGCTTTCCCTTGCCTTTCTATCGCTATTTCCTGTTTCCAATTGCTGAAATTATTCCAAGTGTAATCTGTCGCTAAAACTCAGAATATTAATCACTTGTTAATTTGTTCCAAAATCAGGAGATATCGAAGAGCATTGCAAGATCGGGCAAATATATGGTGTGGTTCTTGATTCTGGGCCCACAGGCGAAGGATCGGGGATTCCAAACGTATAAAGTGGTATTGGATTCTCAGGTTTATACAAGTTCTTTACTCTCTTGATTCCTTTTTGAGTGATTTATTTTCGTGCCATGATTTTCACCATTCCCGCTGCATAAATTTTAGTTCTTTATTATTCACCCTAAAAATTGGCACTTTATTTTAGTTGTTTTCTTGTTTGGATCTTTAATTTGGAAGATATTGAGTTCTTGATTGCAAGTTTTGATTTTTATTCCTTTTTGCTACATATCATGCCTATGAATGTGATTCTTGGATTAAAGCATTATATGAACTTGCACCACTAAAGAACCCTAATTTTCCAGATTTCTAGCCAATTTCCCCTTTTTCATTATTTTTTTGCTTACTTTTAGATCATCGTAGCTTTGTTATTTTATTTTTCTTAATTTTCTCTTTAGTTCTGTCGCCTCTACAGCCTATTACAGCGACGTTTTAGTAAAAAAAAAACAGAAAAGCCGAGAGCTTAAAAAAAACAAAAAAAAAACAAAAAAAAGAGCATTCATCTTTACCTTTGATTGAGTTAGTAACTCATTGCATCTTGTTCTTTCCTTTTATTTGCTACATGTTAGATGATCTATTTGGTTTAAAGCATTACAAAGAACCCTACTTTTGTGTGATTTTGTGTTGTGCCGACACTGGAGCCTTGGTCACACCCCTCTTTCTCTGAACCGTGTTGCAACCGTCAGATAATAGTTGACGGAGTGTGTGCACTTGCTTACCCTTGTGATTGCATCGTGTCTATTGCTACATATTATTATATTTTCGAGCATCACATTGTAGCTATTATTTTATTCACTTAGCCGCTTGTTTATACTTGCGATCCTTGCTATCCGACTTGTGGCTGATTTCTTTTGCAATTTAATCTCTACTTGCTATCTTCAATATTGCGAAATTCTGTATCCAGGGAAGATTACTTGAATTAAGTGCCTTGTTTTCTCGCCTCTTTGATTTCTAAAACTGAATCACTCTTAGGATCAAAAGGGCTTGCATTACTTGGTTTCTGATCTTTGCTCCGTTTACTTATTGCTCTTTTGATATTGCAGAAACATGTCTCAGAGAGGTGAACATAGACCTCCCAAGGACCATACAAAATAGCTCCGATGCGTCATGTATGGAGGTTCTGACCATGTGTCTCGTGATTGGCCTCAAAAGCGGAAGGTGCTCCTCAATGATTTAGAGAACATTACTACGAGGTGGAGGCTTTGGTGGAACCGACAACTTCAGGTGAAGTGGAGGAGCACTCCGATTTGGACAAACCTGAGGAGCTACATCCAACCGGCCACAGGAAGGACATCCTGCACAGGGACTTTGCAAGTATGAGCTTCAAGGAATAAGTCGGCCTAGCGACTTTAAAATCTAGAGCTTGTACATAGACTTTGTTTATTTTGGACTTTGTTTGCTTTTGGTTTTGTTTTATCCTCTGTTTCAGGAGGCTTTGGTTGGATTGCTAACCGAAGGAGAGATTGCCCACATTGGAAGTCTAAGCTGGATCCCCGGGGAGATGGACCATTCCATGTGGTTCAAAAGATGGGACCCAATGCTTACATACTGAATCTCCCGGCCGACCAATATAGTGTTCATTCACCTTAATGTTCCAGATCTCTCATTGTTCGTGCCTGACGATGACTCTGACTACGATTTGAGGAAAAATCGTGTTCAAGTGGAGGAGAATGATGCAGTAAGACACACGATGGCTCTTGGTGACATGGAAGACATGCGAGACCATGGAGCATTGGAGCTTGGATTCAGTTCACCCTGGATTACATAGCTCAGGAGTAAACCACCGACTCATTCAAGCTAGACATCAATTGCTATGTTCGACATTGGGAGGCATAGTCGACGTCGACAACAAGGCATCAAGGCAACGTCGAGGGCATGGAAGTTTGCATGGGGAGGCTGGCTATCCTTTGTCACATTACTCAAGTGAAGCCGCAAGCCAAGACACTCGATGTGTTCACTCGACATCGAGTGAAGGACTCGACATCGAGTGCCTTGCACTCGATATCGACTACAAAAAGCTCTTGCCGGTTTTGCTGGATTACTTTGAGACATTTTATGACATTATTTATTTTATGCAATTTAGGAATAATAAGGTGGAAGAATAATATCTTCTCTAGATAGAATTCTTATCCACTAAGTCTTTGAATTTATATCTTAATTAGATTTTGAGTTATCTTTAGGATATTTGATTTATCTTTAGATACCAAACCTCTATCCTTGCAAGGTAGAACTGGTCATGCAATTTCTATTTAAACACCTTATATTTCATTCAAGAAGATTAGATTGAAATATAGAATTGAGGAAACCCTTTGGCTAAAGGGTTCTTCAATCTTCAATCCCACTACATTGCTTTATACATTCAGATTGTTGTTCTTCATCATCCATACAATTACCTTTCGAAACCCTAACCTCAAACACAACCCAAGAACACAAACACAAAATCTGCAGAAAACCGTCGCTGAAACAAAGGAGGAACTGTCGCAGAAGAGGAAAGAAACCCCATCGCTGAACCCTCACACTAGCACAGGCGGCGGCCGCCCCTGCCTTTGCAGCGGCCGCTGCCATCCCGCGGCATCCCCGCTGCGTCCAGGCGCTCCGTCGCTTTGCCTCGCCTTTCTGTCGCTATTTCCTGTTTCCAATTGCTAAAATTATTCCAATTGTAATCTGTCGCTAAAACTCAGAATATTAATCACTTGTTAATTTGTTCCAAAATCAGGAGATATCGAAGAGCATTGCAAGATCGGGCAAATATACGGCGTGGTTCTTGAATCTGAGCCCACAGACGAAGGATCAGGGATTCCAAACGTATCAAGTGGTATCGGATTCTCAGGTTCATGCAAGTTCTTTACTCTCTTGATTCCTTTTTGAGTGGTTTATTTTCGTGCCATGATTTTCACCATTCCCGCTGCATAAATTTTAGTTCTTTATTATTCACCCTAAAAATTGGCACTTTATTTTAGTTATTTTCTTGTTTGGATCTTTAATTTGGAAGATATTGAGTTCTTGA
Source organism: Persicaria maculosa (assembly GCA_963922045.1). Classification (NCBI taxonomy): domain Eukaryota; kingdom Viridiplantae; phylum Streptophyta; class Magnoliopsida; order Caryophyllales; family Polygonaceae; genus Persicaria; species Persicaria maculosa. The sequence goes on along the minus strand of OY998257.1, from coordinate 15,706,024 downwards.
TTGCAAGTTTTGATGTTTATTCCTTTTTGCTACAAATCATGCCTATGAATGTGATTCTTAAATTAAAACATTATATGAACTTGCACCACTAAAGAACCCTAATTTTCCAGATTTCTAGCCAATTTCCCCTTTTTCATTATTTTTTTGCTTACTTTTAGATCATCGTAGCTTTGTTATTTTATTTTTCTTAACTTTCTCTTTAGTTCCGTCGCCTCTACAACCTATTACAGCGACGTTTTAGTCAAAAAAAAAAAAACAGAAAAGCCGAGAGCTTAAAAAAAACAAAAAAAAGAGCATTCATCTTAACCTTTGATTGAGTTAGTAACTCATTGCATCTTGTTCTTTCCTTTTATTTGCTACATGTTAGATGATCTATTTGGTTTAAAGCATTACAAAGAACCCTACTTTTGTGTGATTTTGTGCTGTGCCGACACTGGAGCCTTGGTCACACCCCTCTTTCTCTGAACCGTGTTGCAACCGTCAGATAATAGTTGACGGAGTGTGTGCACTTGCTTACCCTCGTGATTGCATCGTGTCTATTGCTACATATTATTATATTTTCGAGCATCACATTGTAGCTATTATTTTCTTCACTTAGCCGCTTGTTTATACTTGCGATCCTTGCTATCCGACTTGTGGCTGATTTCTTTTGCAATTTAATCTCTACTTGTTATCTTTAATATTGCAAAATTCTTTATCCAGGGAAGATTACTTGAATTGAGTGCCTTGTTTTCTCGCCTCTTTGATTTCTAAAACTTAATCACTCTTAGGATCAAAAGGGATTGCATTACTTGGTTTCTGGTCTTTGCTCCGTTTACTTGTTGCTCTTCTGATATTGCAGAAACATGTCTCAGAGAGATGAACATAGACCTCCCAAGGACCATACAAAACAGCTCCGATGCGTCATGTATGGAGGTTCTGACCATGTGTCTTGTGATTGGCCTCAAAAGCGGAAGGTGCTCCTCAATGATTTAGAGAACCTTACTACGAAGTGGAGGCTTTGGTGGAACCGACAACTTCAGGTGAAGTGGAGGAGCACTTCGATTTGGACAAACCTGAGGAGCTACATCCAACCGGCCACAGGAAGGACATCCTCCACAGGGACTTTGCAAGTAGGAGCACTTCGATTTGGACTTTGTTTGCTTTTAGTTTTTATTTTTGGTTTTGTTTTATCCTCTGTTTCAGGAGGCTTTGGTTGGATTGCTAACCGAAGGAGAGATTTCCCACATTGGAAGTCTAAGCTGGATCCCCGGGGAGATGGACCATTCCATGTGGTTCAAAAGATGGGACCCAATGCTTACAAACTGAATCTCCCGGCCGACCAGTATAGCGTTCATTCACCTTAATGTTGCAGATCTCTCATTGTTCATGCCTGACGATGACTCTGACGACGATTTGAGGACAAATCGTGTTCAAGTGGAAGAGAATGATGCAGTACGACACACGATGGGTCGTGGTGACATGGAAGACATGCGAGACCATGGAGCATTGGAGCTTGGATTCAGGCCACCCTGGATTACATAGCTCAGGAGTAAACCACCGACTCATTCAAGCTAGACATCAATTGCTATGTTCGACATTGGGAGGCATATTCGACGTCGACAACAAGGCATCAAGGCGACGTCGAGGGCATGGAAGTTTGCATGGGGAGGCTGGCTATCCTTTGTCACATTACTCAAGTGAAGCCGCAAGCCAAGACACTCGATGTGTTCACTCGACATCGAGTGAAGGACTCGACATCGAGTGCCTTGCACTCGATATCGACTACAGAAAGCTCTTGCCGGTTTTGCTGGATTACTTTGAGACATTTTATGACATTATTTATTTTATGCAATTTAGGAATAATAAGGTGGAAGAATAATATCTCCTCTAGATAGAATTCTTGTCCATTAAGTGTTTGAATTTCTATCTTAATTAGATTTTGAGTTATCTTTAGGATATTTGATTTATCTTTAGATACCAAACCTCTATCCTTGCAAGGTAGAACTGGTCATGCAATTTCTATTTAAACACCTTGTATTTCATTCAAGAAGATTAGATTGAAATATAGAATTGAGGAAACCCTTTGGCTAAAGGGTTCTTCAATCTTCAATCCCAATACATTGCTTTATACATTCAGATTGTTGTTCTTCATCATCCATACAATTACCTTTCGAAACCCTAACCTCAAACACAACCCAAGAACACAAACACAAAATCTGCAGAAAACCGTCGTGAAACAAAGGAGGAACTGTCGCAGAAGAGGAGAGAAACCCCGTCGCTGAACCCTCACACCAACACAGGCGGCGGCCGCCCCTGCCTTTTCAGCGACCGCTGCCATCCCCGCTGCGTCCAGGCGCTCCGTCGCTTTCCCTTGCCTTTTTGTCGCTATTTCCTGTTTACAATTGCTGAAATTATTGTGTAATCTGTCGCTAAAACTCAGAATATTAATCACTTGTTAATTTGTTCCAAAATCAGGAGATATCGAAGAGCATTGCAAGATGGGGCAAATATACGGCGTGGTTCTTGATTCTGAGCCCACAGGCGAAGGATCGGGGATTCCAAACGTATCACCCACAACTTCGACATGATCAGCTAGCTCTAGTTGCTTTTCTTCAATGGTGAAAACTCGACGCTCGAGTGCCGAGAAAGGCTCCCGAGATTCATCACCAAGTCTCTCGCGAGTAGATGATCCCTTGCTCTTCCTCCATTCTTGTTGACGTCCCCTCGGAACCTCAACTTCATCATGCACATCAGCCATATCAAGATTGATTTGGAGCCTTCAACAAAGCTCTGATACCACTTGTAACATCCTTAGCTAAGACTAAGGCTTATTCAACAATGAACTCGGAAAATGCCTTGCAAAATGGCTCACAAATGTTCGAATACAAGCAACCTATAGATCGTGTGCCTTCATAAGGCAATGCGGAAGCTTTAAGTGTTTAAGGATGGCTGAATGACTAATGGATTGTGCCAACTTTTCCAACGTATTTTTATTATGAAAGTTAAGTGCCAATATATATTCCAAGGGCTAAGAAAGGCAGCCTATCTAGTGTGCCTATTCTAAGAAAGCTGACTAAGCTAAGCTATGTTGGCCTAGGGTGCTTACAAGTAGCTTATAAACACACAACTTACAAGCAAGGTGCACACAAGCAGCTCACAAGTAGCTTACAATACTTCTATGCTAAGTTAACTAAAAATCTAGCATAATTCAGCTGAAGGGTTTCCTTGTAAGTGGGGACGCAAGTGGCCAAGTGGGCAAGTGACCTTCAAGCGGCCAACGGAAGCAGTTGCGTGAGCAGCGTGCCTGTTTGTGACCAGCGCTCGTGCCTGGCGGCTGGCGCATGTGTCTGGCGCTCGCTAGCCTTGTGTCTGGCGCTCGCTAATATTGAGCCTTATTCTTCACAAAACTTGGGCATCATGTTATGGGACGTAATACATAGACATATTTTCTCCCCTTAAACCAAAAAAAGACACATATTCTCGATTGTTTTTGGTTCGAAATATTCAAACCATAGAAAATAATTATCGAATACTCACACCCAAACTATTTATAAAAAGACATATATTTTGTGTTTTTTTATATTTTTATTATTTTATATTATCACGTTAAGAAAGAAAGAAAAAGACAAAATGATCACACGCAAATGTAAAAACACTTTTTTTTTTAAAGAAAAAGCCACATACATGGATCCGAATTTTAAAAAAAAAAAGCCAAAACAAAAAAATACATTTAACACACGGTTACAAATGACGTGCTATCCTTTTGTCTTTTTTTTTCCTTCTTTTTAAATGTGATGACATTAAAAAGGTGTAAAACGGTGAACTAAAACGAAAACGGTTCTGTAAATTTTAACTATTTTGACAAATAGTTCAAAAATATAAATATTTTGATAATTATTTAATATAGTTTGAATATTTTGAAGAAATGGAGAGGAAATTTCCAAACAAGACTAGAAACAGTGACGCCCACTTCTACATCCGTTACACATTTTAGTCAAATTAAACTTTGCTTAAATTCCAATGCATACTAATCAACTCTTTCGCCACTCAACTCACTTGTAAAATTCAATCTTTCACACTCAAATCGCTCCCTATAAAGGGTGCATAATTATATATCTAACACCCACAAAAAACATCAAACATGAGATCCTCTACTTTAGTCTTTTTCGCCTTCATCTTATGCACCTTTTCCGTCGCCTACGCAAACCAAGGCCTAGCCGTTTACTACGACCCGAACCGATACGGTCGATACACTCGTAACGTCCCGTCATCCTAACTATTTATCATCATACTATACATTGTTATGTTTTTTTTAGGGTTAATTAATGTGAATTGTTTTAATAAATGGTGCAGCTTCGGCATGCTATGGGAATGCGGACAAAGGCACGATGGTGGCGGGGGTGAGCGACACGCTATGGGACGGGGGGAGAGCTTGCGGGAGGAGGTACCGAGTGTTTTGCACAGGACCAGCGAACGAGTTCCCGAACCCTTGCAAGAACTTTAGGCAGGTGGTGGTCACGGTTGTGGACTACTGCAGGTCCATATGTTATGGAGACATCAATCTCTCTAAAGCTGCTTTTCAACAAATCGCAAACCCCTTAGCCGGCAAAGTCCGAATCCAGTACACCCAGTACGTTATTATTGATTCTAACTACTTCTTCCTTCCGTTCATTTTAATTGTCTTTTTATTATTTATGTTTTAATAAAAACTATACGGAATATAAAATATTTATTATTTAATAAAAATATACTTATTATTAAAAAGTATGAGATTATTAAAAAAATTTAATTAAAAAATAATATTTAATCTAAATTTTATCATTTTAAGAAAACATGCCTTAATAGTGAATGACAAATAAAAGTGAATGGAGGAAGTATTTTTATTCTCAACCTACACTATTTTATATCAAACCAGCTCTTAAATTAAAATTTTCATAAGCTTTACTTAAAAAGCTAGGTGTTTGTAAAAGAACGTTCATATTTTTCGTTAAGCTATTAAATGTGTAAAATTACCATTTTTCCATTGTATTTTTAATATATTTGAAAGGTAAAAGGGGTAACGTCCTTCAACAAATTTCATTTTTATTTGAGGAGAGGATCGAGAGGTGAAAAATAAACACTTAAAGAATTTCAAATCAACTAAATCAAGGATGCCCAACTTCGAACTAACTAAATCAAGAATGAAACACATGAGAATTGCTAAAACATGAACTACATATTGATGATGAAGGGGCAAAATAATAATTTTGCACTTTTAATATTAAATTTAACGTAAAAGGTGGGATGAGTGGTCTTTTTGTAAATATCTAGCTTTCAAAGGAAAGTTTCTTAAAATTTTCAACGTAAGGGATGATTTTGTACAAAATAGTGTATTTAAATGTTTTCCTACAAAATTTGGCCTTATTTTTTTTCTCTTTTTGGTCTCAATCCGACTCAATTGGTTTTGACCATCTGTTATACTAATGTGCATATATTTTGCTTATTTAATTTCTTGCTTTTCCTTTTATTTTTGCAGGATATAAAAGAAGGGTGTGCAAACACAACAGTTATAATAAATAAGGACTAAGGAGGCCATGACCATCATGTTGCCTAGTTCAAGTATTATCTCATCTATGCAGAGTGGCTATATTTGTGCAAGACTTAAGGCGGGAAAATCTAAGGGCTTGTTTGGTATGGTTTCAGATTTCGGGCTACTTGGGCATATGTATAATATAACGTTGTTTTCTTCGTATGTTATTGGGGCAAGTCCAAACCACTTTAACAAAGCCAACCACCACCACAGATCGGAACATCTTTTCAATAGGGTAAACCAATATCAAGTGATCGAAGATCGAAAGGGAGAGATTTAGGGCGCGCATTGGCTCAATCCCAAACGCGAACTCTAAAAAAAATTATTCAACTCAAAGCCTCAAGATTACAAATTATATATAAAGGATAGCTCGATCAGCAGCAAGTGAAGTAGACATTAATTATAAGAATATATATAACATAACATATCATCATATTGTCGAAGTAGTAACTAGATATATATAGCTAAACTCAATCCTAGATCACTTCTATGGTGACCCTTTATTTTCATATATAAACCAGTTAAGCTGCAAACTTGATAGCGTTAGACGAGATGCGCTAGTAGATGCAACAACAAGTGTCTATAGTAATGCATTTTCCGCCAGAGCGAGCACCCTTCCTACGACAACCTGAAGTGCACTGAGGAATGCCGCATCTGTCCATCTCAATCGTTCCCAGCGTACAGATTTGGCCTTCCGCGGACTCTATTTCTGTTTCAGCTCAAACTCGTTAAACAAATGAATTCAATGCAATGTGTTACTATGAATGATCATTAAATTGAAGAAATCGGGATGAGGTAGTGAACAATGAGATATAATACCGCAGGAGAAGGCGATGAGAAGGACAAGAAAGAGAGTTGTTGCAATAGGGCTCTTCATGCTGTTGATGCTGAATGTATTGATTCAGTGTATTAAGTAGCTGCAATGGATGAAGAACATGATGCAGTTTGCTACAGAATTTATAGTAAGAAATTATCAGACAAATGGGGAATTTTAAATTGATGGAATCACGTTTTGTTTATGCATATGATATTCAAAGCAATTCATTATAAATTTGCAGAAATTTTGACTGGCTTTTTGGTCCGTAGATCGATAGCACCGAGTAATTTAGAAAGCATTCATTAATCTTTGTCAATTAATTAGGAGCTTTTATATATGTATTTTGCTTATAATTAAGTTCAAATTAGGTGCTAAAAAACAAAGTTAGGCAAATGTGCACCGTACCATACTATATTCCATGGATGACTGCACATACTTTGGTTATGCAACAAAAACCATACCTTTACTGCTTGGTAGGTGTGAAAACTCGATACCAAACCTATATATGATTATTCACCACTCTTAAAATATGCGCGATCAACCTAATACTACTATTAAAAATCAATGAAATTTCATTACTCCGTATACAATAAGTTAATTATAGATGGAGTATATATTATTTATTTTTTATTTTTTAAAATTTATTCACGATATTAGATATTTGAAACTATCAAGAGGTTGGTACTCACTGTACACAGGATTTCCTGACCAATAATACTGTTTTATGACGATACTTGACTTCGTCCGTAGTCTACGTCTCCAACTTGCTAGATTTAGGTTTATCCAGATTCGTGATTTGTAGGGTGCGTTTCCGCTTGTTGTATTGTACCGTTTCTGTTTTATGTTGTATGCTTTAACGATCTTCCATCTGCCGACTTGCATGTCAACCATTGAGATAATTCTTTTCCATCTGCCGACTTGTCGACCATCGAGATAATTCTTACTTAATTAAAAAAAATCAACAAATGGGGGTCGAAAAAAGTTAAGCAAGGGAGACAATGCAGCCGTTTGCTATTGTCATGAGGAGCACGCTAATCTGCTTTCTGATAATTAAATAACCTCAATCACCTCATGTAAAAAGGAATTATATATACTATATATATAAGCTTTACCCACCCACTTATATGTACCTATGTGGCTGTGTGAAGAAATCGATCGATTGAAACCTTTGTTGATTTTGTTAGATAGCTTTGGCCTAGAGTTGGGTGTTAGTGAAGAAATCGATCGATTGAAACCCTTGTTGAGTTTGTTAGATACCCACCCACTTATACGTAGTGTGTATATATATATATATATATATATATATATATATATATATATATATATATATATATATATATATATATATATATATATATATATATATATATATATATAGTGTATGGATCATTTGTGCACAAGCCTTAGGGTGTGCACTGTGCACAAATATTATTCGATGAAATGTGAAACATTATTCGATGAAATTTGAAGCATTATTCGGTGAAATGTGAGTATTGTTTAGGGAAATGTGAAACATTATTTCGTGAAATTTAAAACATTTCATATAAATTGTAAGTATTGTTTAGGGAATTGAGGTTTCTTTTATTTGAAATGGATGAATAAAAAAAACTAAACATTATTCGGTAGAATGTTACAAATTATTCATTGGAATTGGGATGTTTTCATCTGAACTGAACGGAAAAAAAAAACATAACAATATTCGTCGAATGTTTCACATTTTACCGAATAATGCTTCATATTTCACCGAATAATGTTTCACATTTCCCCGAATAATATTTGTGCACAGTACACACCCTAAGGGGTGTGCACACCCGAACCACACCTTATATATATATAATTTTTCTAATGTATGCTCATGAGTAGTACGTGATGGAGTTAGAAATGAATTTCTTGAAGAGTGCATAATTTTGTGTTATTTAATCATCATATTTGTCCTTATTAAGCAATTACAAATCGGTGTGTAGGTAATTACATGGTGCTACACTCAATACCAAGAGATTCAAAATTTAAATCCTTTTGGAAATGTGGATTGGAGTTGTTTGTGAATGGCAACTGAATCAGCCTCTTAAATGGACCATATATATAGTATTCGATTCAGATCGATGTAGAGTGGTTGAGCTCGATCAAAAAAATTAATGATGGTGTGTTTAGTTCAAAACGTCGTCATTTCTTGTTGTATATATTTTATCTTAACGAAAAATATTGCTCAAAACGTCGTCATATGTTTTGTGGTGACTCATGTCAAGCAGGTCACGGTAGGTCACCGATAAATGTTACAAGCAGGGCTTGTGTCTAGCCTAATGCTTCACATTTCATTTGGATGGACTTCTTTTCCATACGCGACTTGAACCGAGCTTCCACACGAAACTACAGTTGTCTGATTTTTTATATGGTCCAACCTCGATCCATTCCTAGTTCTTCACAAATCGGTTCACGCTAACTAAGATAATCCCACTCGAGAAAGCTCAGAAAGCCATGGAGATTACCTTAAGTTTTTTGAGTCTCCAAAAACCGACCTGTGTGACCTATGGTTTGACTCATATTTATAGTCGAGGTTGAGGCTGTCTTGCATGATCTTCATCGAGCATGCTCAACAAGTGTCCCTTGGTCCATGAAATGTGTCATTCGACTTGACAAGTGTCATTCGGTTCGAAACATTTGACGGTTGATTCATAACATTTTTGTGGCGACCCATGTCAAGCAGGTCGTGGTGTCCGAGTCACTGGTAAATGTTACAAGCTAGAAGGGCTCGTGTCTAGCTAGCCTAATGCTTCACGACTCATTTGGATGGACTTCTTGAGTTTCCATACGCGATCTGGATTGAGCTTCTACACGTGGTCAATTTGTCTTGTAATAAAAAGACAGGTAGGTGGATTTGGTCCCTAGACGTTTGGGTCCAAGTGAGCACTCCTTCCCACCATGCGGATTTCACTTCTTTGATCCTTAACCCGTGAGGATAAATATACTACTTCTAGCTTACTCGTGAGCTATATTTTGGTATACACATAAAGCTTGCAAATAATATCATATTATCTATCTAGTGTTTTTTTGTTTGATACAAGGCAAGAATTTGGGGATGATTAACCGCGGTTAAACATCGCCCATGAGCGTCCAGCTGGACGAGGTCGTCGATCTCAAGAGGGGCCTGCTCGACGACAAAGGAAGACGAAAAGCCTAAGTGAGCCAGTCTATCAGCGACCTGATTTCCTTCTCGGAAAGCATGCGAGAACCTGACAGACTCAAAGGAGCGACAGATGCCGAGTACATCGGAGACCGCCATCTCAATCTCCTAAGGCCAACTCCAAAGGCCCTTCAAAACATTGATCAATAAAAGACAATCTCCCTCCACCTCAATCCGAGAGAAGCCGGACGTCGACGCCACCTGAAGACAAAAAATAAGGCCAAAGCATTCCGCCTGCACAGCGGAAACCCCACCGAGATTCCGGGCACCACAGGCGAGCACGGACCCGAGACAATCTCTGATAACGAAGCCAGCAGCAGCGGAGCCAGAGCCCAACCTTGCACCATCAAAGTTGAGTTTGATAGCACCCTTAGCAGGGTTTGTCCATTTTACAATTTTCTGTTTTGTTATTGTTCTAGATTGGTTTGTCTCTCTCCTCGAAGTGGATACCTCTTCCTCGATCTCATGTTTCTTAGCCTTTTTCCAGCTTATCCTATATTGTTTAATATATTTGATCCAGTCATCCAGATTTTTGAGGTCGTTGTTATCGAATAGGATTTTGTTTCTCATTGTCCAAATGCCCCAAAGGGAAAAGGCCAAGACAGACTTCTAGTTTGTCGAAAGATTTGCAAAGATATTCGTTATGATGTCCTTATATCGTTTATCTATTTTGTCAGTGTTTCAGATTATTTGTTCAATTTGTCTATCCATGCATACGATCAAGGATAATGATAGACGACAATCGGTGAAGAGGTGGGTCGCATCTTCACCATTATAATTACAAAGCGGACATTCTAGGGGGACATGGACATCTTTACTTTGAAGTCTAATCTTCGTTGGGGTTCCGTTGAGGAGATTTTTTCAAAGAAAGTTTTTGATTTTAGGCGGACAGTCTATTTTCCAAATCCATTCTAACGGGTCTGCATTAGTTCTTTTGTTTCTCGTGATGTGCTCCACTGCGCTAGATGTAGAAAACCAACCATTTTTACTAGGCGTCCAGTACAGTCGGTCTTCTAAGTCATTTATTGGGATATGGACATCCTGGATTTTTTGAACAATATCTAGGGGTAGGAATTCTTTCAATCTATCTATATTCCAAGTTTTGTTTGGCTTGATGAATTTGTCTAACGTTTCTTGTTCGTCAATTTGACTAATAAGGTTTTTTCCTCCTAGGTCAATATCAGGTTTCCACTTGTCATTGTTTTCCCATTTCCAATCTCCCAGATTAGTGCAACACAGAATTCCTCCCTTAATTCCATCATTTTTGTCCATTGCCATGATGTGTTCTTTTTCTTTTTATAGACCCAGATGTTGTCATTGTGAAGATATTTTCCTCTCACAATTCCGACCCATTCATTTGTAGGCTCCGCAATAATCTTCCAAAGGATCTTCATTTGGAGTGCTGAATTCATGTCTTTGGTCTTTATATTTCAAGTCCACCCTCCCTCTTTGGTCTACAGATTTTGTCCCGAGCGATGAGGGGCTTATGCTTCGCATCTTTGTTCCAGAAGAAGTTTTTATTTATTTTTTCAAGATCATTATGAATGCTAGCCGGAAGCATAAAGTTCTGCAAAATATAACTTGGTTTTGCTGCAAGATTTGTTTTTACAAGGATGGCTCGCCCCTGCTGGGTTAGTTCATTAGCCCTCCATTTTGTCAATTGTTTTCTTGATTTGCCGAGAATTTCTTCAAATGTGTTCTTATTTACTCTGCCGTTGATGATCGGACATCCGAGATATTTTTCAAGGGTGGTTTGGTTGTTTATTTGAAGGCAAGTGGATTTGAAACTTCTGGTCAGCAGTTATTCCTTGTGTCGTTTGGAATGCTGACTTTTGATAATTTACTTTTTGTCCCGAAATTTGGCAATACTCATCAAATATAGTTTTAACAGTTTGACATGCTTCCGAAGTCGCTTTTGCAAAGATCATAATGTCGTCTGCAAAGGAGAGGAAGGGGATGAAAGGGCCATCCCTAGACACCTTGAAACCAATGGACTTCATGGATTGTTCGCTTTGTCTTTGGAGTTTCCTGGCAAGAATCTCAGCACCTATAATGAATAGGTAGGGGGAGATAGGGTCACCTTGTCTGAGCCCCCGTTGGGGACAGAAGGTGTCAGTTGGTTCGTCGTTTACAAGGATTGAGAACGATACTGTTTGGATACACTCTTTGATCCAATCGCAGAACTTCTTACAGAAACCAAATTTTGTCATTACGGAGATGAGGAACTCCCAGTTCATTCTATCATATGCTTTTTCCATATCAAGCTTGATTGCAATCCAACCATTTCTACCATTCCTTCCACGAAAGGAATGGAAAATATCTTGTGCGATAAGAACATTGTCTTGAATAGCTCTGTCAGAAATGAAAGCGCCTTGTAGGGGGTGTATAATTTTTCTTAACACCATTTTCAATCTGTTCGCCAGAATTTTAGCAATAGCCTTGTAGATTGGCGAACATAGACTAATTGGTCTGTAGTTGTTAGTTGTTCTAGGGTTATCGCATTTTGGGATTAGTGATATGAAGGTTTGGTTAATTTGCTTCAACATCCTTCCGGAGTAAAAAAAACCCCTTAATAGCTTTCGTAATAGACGGGCACACAATGTCCCAATAGTGCTGATAGAACTCCGCTATCATACCATCAGGGCCAGGAGATTTGTCCTTTCCGATTGAGAAGAAAGCTGTTTTAACTTCGTGGTTCGTAATAGGTCTTGTGAGGTATTCATTTTCCTCATTTGTGATTTCAGAGTCAATTATATTAAGGTATTCATCTAACAGTCGATAGTACGTTGATCCTTTCTTCTTGGAACCTTTTTTCGAAGTCTCGTTTGATCTCTTTTCTAATATTTTCTTCCCCAATAATAGTCGTACCTTCTTTGGATATAATTTCTCTAATCATTTTCCTATTCCTTCTTCCTGACGCAACCTTATGGTGATAAGCTGAGTTGGTATCAGACAACTTTAGGTGTTTTGTTTTCGCCCTTTGTCGCCAATACACATTATGGTATTGTAATATTTTATTTTTCTTATTTATAAGTCGTATCTGTCTTAGACTGTTATCATTCTGCTGGGAGTTGCAGTTGTTTGTCTAAAGGACAGAGAGTTTTTCTTCAATGTCCTTCAGTTGTCTGAAAATGTTTCCAAATGTCATTTTATTCCATTCTTTCGTTAGTCTTTTAAGGAGTTGGGGTTTTTTTTTTACTTGGAACATGAAGGAGCTTGGGCATTGAAGTTTCGAGGCACGGCTGATAATATTGCGATAATCTTTCCTCTGAATCCACATCTTCTCAAATTTAAAGGGTCTCGCCTTTTTAGTCGTCGTTGAATTGAGTTCGGTCGAGATTTTATCTAGTGATAACAAGGGTATCATCACAAACGATCATTAGAAATAAAAATTTCATTAATCCACTTTGTTCCCTTTGGCATGCTATACGGAAGCATCGAAACAGAAGGATCTTTGGTACTAATACTATGAATTCACTTCATTAGCAGAACCCCACCTTTTAGACGACCAATTATTTTAGAGGGAGAGCTCAAGTAAACTCGGAGATTAAGGCTAACAAGACACCTAAATCAAAACATCGTGAGTTTTGAAAGAGAACCCCATAGATTTCTTTAAGTTGAACTTCGATGGCTCAATTAAGATCTCGGGCCAATCCTGTCAGTTGTATTATTAGGAATGAACTAGGACATATTGTGGACATATGCTCTTCGTAAGGAGCTCCCTCTGAGATCTGTCCTGCAAATTGAAGCTATGTAATGAGGATGATAACGATGACAGTAATTAGAAAGGAAGAGGAAGGGTAGTTTTTTAATTCTGTATAGAAGCTTGTTGTATAAATAGCAGCTTCATGATGTAAACTGAACATACATTTTACAATACAGAAGATGGAATAACAGAAAGTTCTTTCTTCCTAACAAACTCCAAAACAGAAAACTAAGAAACCTCCATTGTTGAAGCTTGATCAAGATTGGTGAAGCTCACATTTCGGTTTCTTCTCATGGTATCAGAGCTGCACGGATAAGATCCGAAGTCGCGCAGCTGTTCAATTTCTGAAAAATGGATGCACAACCTCAAGCTCATCAAGTTCATGGCGATCTCGGCAACAGCAACAGCATGAATGATCCTCTGTGTCTGTCGAACTCCGATCATCCAGGCGCTCAATTGGTTGCTAATGTCTTCAATGGATCTAATTTCTTGAGTTGGAGCCGAGGTGTTCGCATGGCTCTTGGCGCCAAACTCAAAATTGGATTTATTGGCGGAACTTCGAGGGAAGAAGATGTCGTTACAGATGATCTGCAACGATGGAAGCGCTGCGATTATATGGTTAGGTGTTGGATTCTCAATTCGATGACTCCGAATCTGGCAGAGATGTTCATGTATGCAGAATCGTCGAGGGAGTTGTGGCTTGAGATAATCGAAAGGTATGCGCAATCAAATGGTCCTCTGTTGTACCAATTAAAGAAGAATCTGTGTAACACAGTCCAAGGTGGATTGACTGTTACTGATTACTATGGAAAAATTTAAAAGCTATGGAATGAAATTCTCAGTTTGGAAGGAGTTCCAAAGTGTACATGTGGAGCATTCAACAGATGTTCATGTGAAATGAAAAAGAAGTTGACTGAGCTTGATAATCATAACAAGTTGTTACAGTTCTTAATGGGATTAAACGATTGTTATGATAGTGCAAGAAACCAGATTCTTGCTACGGAGCCATTACCAACAGTTGACAAGGCATACTATCTGGTTCAGCAAGTAGCTACTAGGGTTGAAGGAGATGGAAAACACCAGACATCTGATGCTAGTGCTTTATTAGTCAATAGGTCATCTGGTGACAAGAAACCTTCAAAGAAAGAGAAGGTTGATAAGTCAAATTTGAAATACAGCCATTGCAGTATGAAAGGTCATACAGTGGATGGTTGTTTCAAGATTATAGGGTATCCTGACTGGTTCAAGAACTCTAAGGGAAAGACTGAGACAATAACTGCTGCTACAGTTACAGGGATGCTGGAGTCACCATTATCTGATGAATCTGATGCAGGGAAACAGTTTGATGTGTCCTTTGTAAATGCAGTATGCCAAGAAGTTCTGAAGTCTATGAAAGGAAAGGAGGTCATGGCTTCTACAAGCTTTGCAAGTACTATATTTGCTTTGAATTTCTCCAGTTTTAATTTTGAGAATTCAAATTTGTGGATCATTGACTCTGGGGCAACGGATCACATGACCTGCAATAGAAAGTTTTTAAAGAATAGAAGATCATTATCAAGGCCTATCAGTGTGTGTTTGCCAGATGGATATATTAGACGTGTGTCTGAAGTTGGTGACATCAGTTTGGCTTGTGGATTGATATTGTAGAATGTGTTCTATATACCAGAATTCAAAATTAATCTGTTGTCAGTTGGCAAAGTAGTAGATGATACAGATTATGATGTGGTTTTTAAAAGGTCAAAGTGCTTGTTTCAGGACCCTAAGAATGGGACAGTAATCCTCAGTGCTGACAAGATTTCCAAGCAGCTCTTCAAGGCTCAACTAGTAATGGAAGACAGCAGTGAAGGTGGTAGAAGGCATGTTGCTGGAGCTATAGTAGAACAAAGATCAGTCATTGTTGACAAGAATAAATGTGTGTCTAGGAATTTGTTTCACAACAGAATGGGACACATGTCATTCTCTAAATTGCATCATGTTCATGGATGCAAGTTTTCTGATGATGCAGACAGATTTTGTGAACCATGTGTAATGGCTAAACATCATTCATTACCTTTTGATTTGAGTTCTTCTATTGTAACTGAAAGATTTGCCTTGATTCATGTTGATTTGTGGGGGCCCTATAGGGTTCCTTCCATTACTGGTGCTAAATATTTTGTGACAATAGTAGATGATTTTAGCAGAGCTGTTTGGACACATTTGATATCAGATAAAGCCAAAGTGGCTGAGGTAGTTATGAGCGTTATTGTGATGGTGGAAGTTCAGTTCAAGGTCAAGGTTCGAAGCATCAGGACTGATCATGGAACAGAGTTTTTGAAGTGCAGTCAGTTTTTGAGAGAAAGAGGAATTATGCATCAGAAATCTGTACCTTATGTTCCTCAACAGAATGGTAGAGTTGAGAGAAAGCATAGGCATTTATTAGAGACAGCTAGGGCTATTAGGCTTCATGCTTCTCTTCCTATGCGTTTTTGGGGAGAGTGTGTGTTGTCTGCTACACACTTAATAAATCTGATGCCTTCTTCTGTGCTCAAGTGGTCCACTCCTTATGAGAAGCTGTATGGCAAGTGTCATAGTTACAGTCATTTGAGGGTTGTGGGGTGTCTCTGCTATGTGTTAAAAAGAGGTTCAAATGGGGATAAATTTGCAGCTAAAGCTAGGAAATGCTTATTTCTTGGATATCCATCTGATCATAAAGCCTATAAGGTTTTTGACTTAGATGAAAATAAAGTCATGGTGAGCAGAGATGTGTTGTTCTGTGAAGAATCATTTCCTTTTGCATCCAAATCCTCTCCAACATTAGAAGTTCCTTTATTGTCTTATTCTCTTCCTTTGGTCAACCCAGCTACTGATCCTGTGACAGAGTCATTTTGTCCTGTGCCTGCTGTGGTTTCTGATACTTTGTCATCATCTTCACATGAATTATTTGAAAATCAAAATAATTCTCCAACCAATCAGCTATCACCCATCTCAAACACAGATTCTCATTCTCCAATACCACCACCTAAAAGATCAACTAGACAAACTCAGATTCCTGTCCATTTAAGGGATTTTTACTGTCCAACAATTCCCTCTTCCATGTCTAGTTCCTTCATGGTCTCAGCATTGGATAATCAGTCTTTCTATCCCCCTGATTATGTTGCATCTTTGGCCAATGTTTTGTCTATTCATGAGCCATCCACATATCGTCAAGCTAAGGATAATCCTTTATGGATTGAGGCTATGCAGAAGGAGCTTCAAGCTCTTAAGAACAACAGAACTTGGGTTCTTACTGAATTGCCTGCAGGAAAGGTGGCTATTGGTTGTAGATGGGTATATAAGATCAAGTTTAGAGCTGATGGCAGTGTTGAAAGATACAAAGCACGTTTAGTAGCTAAAGGGTATAATCAAATCAAAGGGAAGGACTTTAAGCATACTTTTTCACCAGTTGCTAAATTCACCACAGTAAGAGTATTATTAGCAATGGCCACTATGAAAGGGTGGTGTGTGCATCAGCTGGACATAAACAATGCATTCCTCCATGGTTTTCTTGATGAGGAAGTGTATATGGACATTCCTCCTGGGTACACTGATGCTTCTCCTAGTCAAGTATGCAAGTTAAAAAGGTCACTGTATGGGTTGAAACAAGCTTCTCGACAGTGGAATGTGGAGCTGTCAAAGTTTCTGAATTCACAAGGGTATGTTAAATCAATGTTTGATTTTTCATTATTTGTCAAACATGTGCCTTCTGGATTAGTGATTGTGCTGGTATATGTTGATGATCTTCTCATAACTGGAGATGATCTTTCTGAGATTAATAAGATCAAGGGTGATCTGCATAGTGCCTTTACTATAAAGGATTTGGGAAATGTAAGGTATTTCCTTGGTTTGGAAGTGTCTCGTACAGACAAGGGAACTTTGATTAACCAGAGGAAGTACATTATGGATATACTGAAAGACACAAAGATGGAAGAGTGTAAACCATCTGCATTTCCAATGCCTAGAGGATTAACATTGAGTACAGAAGTGGGGGAAGTTCTTGAGGATCCGGAAAGATATAGAAGGCTAGTTGGGAAGATGATTTATCTCAACATGACTAGACCTGACATTTCATACTCAGTACAGCACTTGAGTCAATTCATGGGTACTCCAAGATTACCTCACTGGCAGGCAGCAATGCATGTTGTGCGATATCTCAGGGGAACATTCAATCTGGGCTTGCTGTATCCATCTGCAAACAACATTGATCTCACTGCATTTTGTGATGCTAATTGGGGTAACTGTATGTTTTCTGGGCGCTCACTGTCAGGGTTTTGTGTGTTTTTGGGTCAAGCATTGGTCTCCTGGAAGACCAAGAAGCAGCCTACAGTTTCCAAATCCTCTACTGAAGCAGAGTACCGTTGCTTGTCTAAAGCATCTGGTGAACTGGTATGGCTTGATTCAATTTTGAATGATCTCTGTTGCTGTGTTCCAAAACCCATTCCCCTTCATTGTGACAACAAGTCAGCTATTCACATAGATGAGAATCCGATCTTCTATGAGCGCACCAAACACCTAAGGCTGGACTGTCACTATGTTAGAGAAAGATTGCAAGAGGGCTTCCTGGTTCCTACTTTTGTAACATCTCAAAATCAGCTAGCTGATTTGTTCACTAAGCCTCTGGGTGAAGAAAAGCACAGGTTCCTTACTTCCAAGCTGGGCCTTGTGGCCACAACAGGTCCAGCTTGCGGAGGGGATAATGAGGATGATAACGATGACAGTAATTAGAAAGGAAGAGGAAGGGTAGTTTTGTAATTATGTATAGAAGCTTGTTGTATAAATAGCAGCTTCATGATGTAAACTGAACATACATTTTACAATACAGAAGATGGAATAACAGAAAGTTCTTTCTTCCTAACAAACTCCAAAACAGAAAACTAAAAAACCTCCATTGTTGAAGCTTGATCAAGATTGGTGAAGCTCACATTTCGGTTTCTTCTCACTATGACTTTGCGAGAAGGCATTAAGCTTGCAACTTTTAGAGGTATTCGTATAGTTTCACCAGTGCCTCTGAATTATACCCTAGATAAAAAAAAAAATTCATCCCCTGTAATTAACCAGAGTTTGTTTATGTTATAACACATTCTGATTATCATTTTATACTTGAATATCGCCGTACGTTTGCTATAAAAGAAGATCGAGGTGACAAGTGAAGGTTTATCACATTCGTCGTCAGGCAAACATTGCAATTGATACTCATACAAACTCATCTCTTCAACTAGTTACTTATTATACTGAACATCCTAATAAGTTAGATTGCTTACATACGTACGGTTTTGGATTTTATCCATATTTCTAGTTTGATTTCTCAAAAAAAAAAAAAAATCCACCAACTCATAAAGTTCAACTTTATGGGATTTTTTTTTACCCTCAATATATATATATATATATATATATATATATATATATATATATATATATATATATATAGATGAAAAAAAAATATTCAAACAGGAAATTAATGTAACAAAGCATTAATGAGTCAAAAGTTGAAAACATTTTGAGATAGGTACGGTTGGCCGGCCACACAAAGTAAGTGCCGGACAAAGACTAACTATCTAGTCAGAATGTTGTTTATATATATACAAAGTGGAAGAATTTTCAGATCAAAAAAAAAAGTGGGAGAATTTGAATTGTGATCTCCCGACCACTCCACAAATAATTAAATAGAATCGTAAATGTTAACTAAGTACGTTTACCTAAAGTAATCGTCGGACCAAATGAGTCACCGGGCATATAAGAATAGATAACGCCATCGAATATGGTAACTCAAAAGCTCGAACTAGGGGTTCGTTGTCATAGAGACGACGTCGAAAGCCAAGTGCCCGGCCTTCGAGATTGTCCTTGCCCGATTAGAGATGGGTCTAGGTTGGTCGTTGGCGGATTGGGAGGTCAAGGGTCAGTTGAGCCACCAGCTAGTGTTGGTAAAGGTTAAAAACTCAAGTGCATATATTAATTGAATAATTCGAGCTCGACTTGGGATCGATTTGAAAAAAAACTCGATTCGAGCTCGTTCCCTTATCTAACTAAGTCGAGTTTGAACATGATTTTAAACTCGGTTGAAAACTCGACTCGTTTGATTTAAGTTCGAATTTTATTGAATTTCTAAAATTTACTTTAAGTTAATACTCCCTCCGTTCGACAAAACATGTCGTTTACTATTCATGCACGTTTTTTTAGAATGATAAAACTATATAAAATATTTATTTTTTTATAAATTTTTTTAACAAGTTTGTACTTATTAATAATAACTACAAAATTGTTAAAGAAAATTAAAAAAAAATACTAGATATTTTATATAGTTTTTATCTCCTAAAAAAGCATGTGTGAATAGTAAAGTGACATATTTTGCCGAACGGAGGGAGTATGTTATAACCAAATAGAACTGCTGAAAACTCGAAAAAAAAACTCGGTTCGAGCTCGTTTATTTCCTAAACAAGCAAAACTTGATAAAAAAACAAAGCTCATTTAAAAATTAGGCTCGACTCGACTCGAACTTGTTTAACAAAAGAACCAAGCTTGAGCATGTCAAGCTTGGCTCAAATAACACCCCTAAGTGCATGCGCGCATATGCATCATTGAAGAGGAACTTAAAGGATTTAAAAAAATAGCTCGTTTCTTTTTTATACAAGGCAAAGATTCGGGGAAGGTTAATGACGATTAGCCCACCGACCGATGGCGTCTCGACGAACAAGATCAATGACCTCGGCAGGAACGCATTCAGCAACGAAATGCGAAGAGAGCCCCAGATGTGCCAACAGATCTGCCGGCCACCTAGTTACCCTCCCCGAAGATGTGTGCGAAGGTGACCCGCTCGAAAGAACAACAAAGACCCATGATATCCGAGATCGACATCTCTATCTCCCACGGACACTGCCAACGGCCCCGCAAAACATTGATGATGGTGAGACAGTCCCCTTCAATCTCCAGGCGCTTGAACCCCCTCTTGGAAGCTTCCAGGAGGCCACCAATAAGGCCATAACACTCCGCCTGAATAGCTGACACAGACCCATGGCTACGGGCACCACATGAGAGAACCGTACCTAGACTGTCACGGATTACAATGGCGGAAGCAGCACGGTCCGATCCAGTCCGAGCCCCATTGAAATTTAGTTTGACATAATCATCAGCAGGCTTTTTCCATCTTACTGCTTTCGATTTTTCCTTTCTTTTTTTTTTTGGTGAGGTAGTTCTTTGTATGTTAATTTCATCTATTTGTTCGACCGTCTACACTTTTTTCCACATTTTCCTAAATTGTTTTATATTTTTTTATCCAATCTTCCATCGATCTTATATCACTACTATCAAAAGTTATTCGATTTCTCATTGACCATATGCCCATAAAGCAAAAGCAATGATTGATTTTTGTTTTGGGGATAATTGATGGAATATTTTTGAAATTATGTCCTTGTATGACTTGTTTCTTTTGTCAGTATTCCGGATCATTTGTTCAATCTACCTATCAAGACTCCCAACAAAGGATAGGGAAATATGGTATTCAGAAAAGAGGTGAGTTTTATCTTTGTCATGGTGGGAGCACAGGGGGCACTGTAGTAGTGTAGTCGCATATGAATCCCTTTACCTTGTAGCCTAACTTTTGTTGGGGTTCCATTTAGTAGGTTTTTCCATAGAATTTTTTTTTTGGCGGACAATCAATTTTCCATATTCATTCCAAAGGATCAGAGTTGGACCTTTTAGTTCGAGTGAAGTGATCTAAAGCACTAGCAGTAGAAAACCAACCATTTTTTCTTGCTTTCCAGTATAGTCTATCTTCAAATTCATTATAGGGTACATAGATGTCTAGAATTTTGGAAACAATTTCCGATGGAAGATACAGACTCAGCTTATCTTTGTCCCAGGTCTTGTTCGGTTTCATAAAGTTGTCAATAGTCTCCTGTTCATCTATTTGGTCGATGATACATTTTTGTCGCAGAATCCCTTCATTTTGGAGCCACTTATAAGTCTAGAATCTTATAGATTTCCCATATCCAACTTGCCAAATAAGTCCATCACAAAATTCGTCTTTGATATCCATTAATTTTGCCCATTGCCAGGAGCAGTTTCCTTTTCGTTGTTAATTCCAAATATTCTCATTTCTAAGGTACTTTTGCTTGACAATTTTAACCCATTCGTTTTCTGGCTCTGCCATGATGTTCCAAAGTAATTTCATTTGTAATGCTTTGTTCATGTCTTTAGTGTTATGAAGTCCGAGTCCTTCTTCTTTCTTTGGTCTGCAAACTTTATCCCACCCGATCAGTGGCTTGTATTGGGGATCTTTGTTCCAAAAGAAACATCTGTTGATTCGGTCTAGGTCGTTCTGTATGCTTGCAGGAAGCATGAAGTTTTGCATAATATAGCTCGGTTTTGCCGCTAGGTTTGCTTTTACTAGAACCGTTCGTCCTTGTTGGGTGAGTTCGTTTGCTCTCCATTTTGTTAATTGGGTCTTTGTTTTCCCAATGACTTCTTCAAATGTATCTTTTTTCACTCTGCCATTTATTATGGGGCATCGAAGATATTTTTCTAGAGCAGTTTGGTTTGTTATTTGTAGGCAAGATTGGATTCGTTGTCTTTGCTCGGTTGTAACTCTTTTTGTGGATTGGAATGCGGATTTTTGATAATTTACTTTCTAGCCCGAAATATCGCAGTATTCATCGATAATTTTCTTCACTGTTCTACAGGCTTCCGGGGTTGCCTTTGAAAAGATCATAATGTCGTCAGCAAATGAGAGGAAAGGGATTAAAGGTCCACTTCTCGAAGTCTTAACCCCGATGGTATTCCTCAATTGCTCACTTTGTTGCTATAATTTTCTTGCCAAGATTTCTGCACCTAAGATAAATAGGTAGGGGGGT
This sequence comes from Persicaria maculosa, assembly GCA_963922045.1. Taxonomy (NCBI): domain Eukaryota; kingdom Viridiplantae; phylum Streptophyta; class Magnoliopsida; order Caryophyllales; family Polygonaceae; genus Persicaria; species Persicaria maculosa. The sequence continues at coordinate 15,683,908 of OY998257.1, read as the reverse complement.
ATATGATCTCCTTGTCTCAGACTCCGTTGAGGTCGGAATGTGTCAGTTGGTTCATCATTTACTAGGATAGAGAAAGTTACGGTCTGGATGCATTCTCTAATCTAGCCACAAAATTTTTGACAAAAACCAAATTTGGTCATCACAGCAAGCAAGAAATCCCAGTTCAGCCTATCGTAAGCCTTTTCCATATCAAGTTTGATCGCAATCCACCCTGCACGACCTTTTTTTGATCGGAAGGAGTGGAAAATTTCATGTGCAATGAGTACATTGTCTTGAATTGCTCTATCTGTGATGAATGCTCCTTGCAGTGGATGGATCAGTTTTTGTAGCACTGTTTTCAATCTTTCCGCGATTATTTTCGCAATTGCCTTATAGAGAGTACAACAAAGACTAATAGGTCTATAGTTGTTCGTTGTTCTTGGGCTATCGCATTTAGGGATCAAAGATATGAAGGTTTGATTTATTTGTTTAAGCATCCTCCCATAATGGAAGAAGCCTTTGATTGCTTTTGTAATTGAAGGTCCAACAATGTCCCAGTATTGTTGGTAGAATTCTGCAGTCATACCATCCGGTCTCAGTAATTTATCTTTTCCTATAGAGAAGAAAGCTCTTTTAATTTCCTGATTTGTGATAGGTTTTGTGAGGGAATCATTGTCTTGTTGCGAAATTTTTGTGCTTATTAATTCTAGGTAATCATTTAGCAGACTATGGTTAATCCTTTCTTCTTTGAATCATTTTTCAAAATCATTACGAATCTCTCTTCTGATATTTTCTTCTCCTATAATTGTTGTTCCTTCAGTTGTTACAATTTCTCTAATGATTTTTCTATTTCTGCGTCCTGTAGCTACCTTATGGTGGTATCTTGAGTTCGTGTCAGATAGTTTCAGATGTTTTGTCTTCGCCCTTTGGCTCCAATACATTTTATGGTATTGTAATATTTTGCGACATGAGAGGTGAGATTGGAATATTGAGATGATTTGGGATTTTCTCTTTAAGGGATAATGCGCAAATGGAAATTTAAAGAGCATAGAGGTAATGGATGTGCACTCGAGAGGAAATACGGATGTTTGTGAATTTTGGAACTTGTGCTCTAGCTAGTTGAATGGATAATTGGGACTAGAACTTGAGTGTGAGGTAATTGATCCTTAGGGGGCTTATTGGCCTAATCGTTGAGGTACATAGTGAATGGATTGGGATTAGGCTCGACTCGCGGATGTTATGGAAGAAATTGGGGAGATTGTCTCAAGTAGGGATATATAGTTAACGAGATGTGGCTATGCTAAAGGATATCGTCTAATTTGAGTTGATGGACTTAGATAAGGCTTGATCCTGACTTGGGAGTTGATGATGAGTGAGTGGTGGTTGTGTTTTATTGTGAGTGGTAACTATGTGCCGATTCTCTTGATTATGTGGCCTATTGATGTGTACTGACATGAGCAATTCTGTGATGATAATATTCTGACGAAATGATGATATCAACATAGTGATTTCTCGAGCCTTGATAGGAAGCTGGTATACGATGATTCTTGTTATGACCTTGGCCTGATAATTCTTGGTAGTGGATGGGAGTATGATGTTACGTGATTAGATTGCAATGTTACATGATATATATTTGTTGCTATATGACTTGGTAGCCTTATATAAGATTCTGAGATGCAAGAATGATAAGCCTGATAATGTGTTGACTTGATGGATGATATTGAGTTGGAACATGGAACCTAGGAAGAGAATATGGGATTAGCCCGTAGAGGTGGAGGATTCCACCTCTCGAGTTCTGAAATTGCTTGACTAACGTCGGATTTGAAAGATTTTGAACGGTTTTGAAAAGGACCAACTTGGAACTTGATGGACTAAACACTATCGAGAATTTCAATGATTTCGAGGACAATCTTTCCATTTATGAAACTCTTTTGAACTTTTTAGAATCGGGTTTACATTATAACGCCTCACGAAGTGGATACAAGCATTTTATAGGGGCACTTATAGATTTCTTGCTAAGACCTAGTAGAGACGTTATGATGCTCTTCGAGTTATAATATAACCAAGAGGTCGGGGAAAGGATGTGATAAGGGCCCATATCACATATTTGATGTGACCAATTGTGGATATAATGATCATGACAAAGATGCTGTAAGGACCGCATAGGGGCACTTATGAGGTGCTTACGGGATCAATGGAATGATCCTTGGACTCACCTATTTCAAACTTCATCCCCTTGCTTTCACATGGTTTTGTCTCGAGGATAAGACTTGTTTTTAGAGGTGGATGATGTAAAGGCTCAGGTTTTCAAATTATGATTTTGGATAAAAAGAATTTAAAACGGATTTAAATCGGATATTTTAAGGAAAACTCGCTCTCAATTGAATAAATCGAACTCGAAATTCTTAAAGCAAATTTCGACCCAATTTTGAACTTTTAAATATCGATTCCATATTTCACCTCGAAATTCGGAAATTTCTTCGGTCGGTGACATCCTATTCGGTTTTAAAATCTAACTGACCGAGAAAGCGGGTTTCGAAAACCAACTTTCTGAAATTTAAATTTTCGACTCCGGGACCACAAGTTCCCGTCTTTTCCTCCCATACTTATCCAAAAATCAGCCCATGGTCCCCCTTTTTTAGATGCATTTGAATCAAAGCATGAAACTTCCTACTCATCTTCCTCTTACCCAATTTGATTAATCACCCCCATTTCGCCTTTTCTCTCCCTCATCCTTGTGCCCCTTGAAATAGAAAACAAACAAGCCCCTTGTCCCTTTGATTCATCCGAATTGAGCCCCAAATCCACACCCCTTTTAATACAAAATCAGACTTTATCGACTCTTACAACTCACCACAAAAAATCAAACACAAACCTTATCCTTTTCTTCCCCCTTTTCTCCCATCCCATTCAAACAAACAACACTCTATTTCCTCTCCTCTTTTCTTCCAAGCCACCGAGACACCACTAGGATCCACCACAGCTCCTCCCTCCTGCACCTCTCCTTTTCGAAGCACCACAGCAAGAGGTCAGAACCGCCCCTCGAGTCCCCTGTTTCGAAGCCGCCGAAGCCGCATCTTCGAGCGCCCCTGAGAACACCCGAGCACATCCCCAAGCGGAGCTGGGCGCCTGTCGAGCCACCACCCGACCTCCTCCTCTGTTACCCCTGAGCGCAGCTTCTAGCACCTCTGAGCCTCCGTCTGAGCGCCGACGCCATTTCCCGAACTCCCTCCGCCCATGTTTCCCTTCTAAAACCGCCGGTAGGTTCCTCCCTCTCTTTCTCTCTATTAAAACTCAAAAAGATCTGCCTTTAAACCTCTCTATTTTTTTTGAGGTCAAAAACACGTCGATGCCGCCCTAGACGAGCCCAAACCGAAGCTTCCGAGCGTTTTTTCGGTGAATCGAGGACCCTAGGTGAGCACCTCTTTCTTCTTCCTCTCTTGTCGATTTTGTGTCCTTGGTGTCGGGATGGGTGACCGGAGTGCTGTCTCCAACGGAAAGTTCCTTCCCCTCCTCTTCCTTTCCAAATTTTCGAATCCAGTACATTGGTGAAGACAATGAACAGTGAGGTTTCCGGTTCAAATATTTGAAATTGTTTTCTGGTCCGGTTCAGTGATTTTAAATAAATAATAAAAAGGTCTTGGTCCGGTTCATTTTATGAGATCAGTTTTTAGGGTTTTTGGGCCGGATCCGGATCTAATTTTTTGGGTTATGTTGGATCCGTTTTTTTTAAGGGATTGGGCCTATTACTTCGGCCGATTTCTGAAAATAAAGGAAGGAGAGGGTTTAGTTGGGATTATATATATGTAAAACGTAAAATTATGTTTAAGACTTATACAAATATTATATTAATAAATTGATATACAATATATAATATTATGACCTTTGAAATTATTGAGATTTAAAATATATTAATTGGACTTGAATTTGAAAAAGAGAATTTCAGATCCTATATATATATTTTCGTTATAATATATATTAATAAATAGAATATAGAATATTATTGATTAGATTTAAAATATAATATTATTTGAGATTTAAAAATATAATATCATGGAACTTGGATTTTTAAAAAGAGATTTAGAAAAGGTTTTCAAGTTTGGAAATTGATTTAATAAAATTAAAAAGAGGAATTTTGAAAATTCCCTAATCTTGTCGGATTTGTTTTGAAATAATAATAAAATAAGTTGATTTAAAGGACAATGTCTATAAAGGGATTTTCGGGTCAAGTATGATTGGGAAAAATATTTCGAATAAATAGTTGCCTAATTTGATGAATAAAATTGATAACTTGTCTGAGTATAAATTGTGCTATGTTGATATTGCTATTATATGAGATAATATAGGATCTATGATGAGATCTTGATCTGATAAGCATGTTTTGATGTGATATGATTGTTAAGTATGACTTGTGAGATGCAATGTTGATATATGCCCTTAAACATGAGATTATGATGATACATGATTACTAAAAATGTTATATGATATGATAATGAGTTAAAGCATGATGATACATTGAGATGAAATATTGATATGATGAGTTGAGATAATACATTGATATGATGAGTTATATTGAGGTATGAGATATGAGATGAACAGATGGTGATGAGCAAATAATAATGATGAGATATGTGGAATTATGTGACATCGTGTGTGCTTGTATATATGTTTGAATAGATAGACTTATGCTTACATTATGACTACTATGTGACTTTGAACTGTGTGATTGCTATAATTCTGTTCTGCACCGCTAGGTAAGTTCCTTTATGGAGATTCGAAAGAGAAATCTCCTGCTTGTGATCATATGATATACTAGGTGCTTCATATGCAACCCCCGCTCCATCCCTGTCCGAGGCCACAAGCTCAGCAACTGGACGCGCCGAGCCGCCGCCTTGCCGCTAGCCATCGCCGAGGATCACCGTGCCGAGCCGCCGCCTTGCCGCTTCCAATCCCCGCCGAGGAGCTTCGTTCGTCGCCCCTGTCTGCTGTTCAGTGTGTTTGAGAACAGAACGGCCGTTATCTGTGAGTCCTAAAATCTTTGCTAGGGTCATAGGGTAGCCCAGCCTCATCGGGTTTGCCCTGAGTCAATATTGTCGATATATGAGCATGATGATGAAATAACCCAGCAACATCAGGCATGAGCATGATATGATGATATCATATGAGCATGATATACGATATGATGATGAGACATGATGAGATATGATATGCTATAGCATCGAACTGGCCAGTCTCTGCACTAACGGGAAGGGGTGCAGAGGTAAGAGAGGGATATGCCACTTGGCATTCTTTGGGGCCCTTTACAGTATTTGTACACTGATATTATATCCTAAAAAAGCATGCCTTGAGTGTTAAATTTCCGTACTGCATTAGATCATCTTTATTATAGGTATAGCGTATATATATGCTTGCTTGCGGGACAGAGTGCGTTGGGGGGTCTCGGTCTAACCCCGCTCGCACCAATTGTTTTTAGGTATACTTGCTCTATGTTTCTATGGCGTGGAAAATCCTCCCGGGCGAATGCGAAGAACCTGCCTAACTGTACTAACTTGGCTAAGAAGTTTTCTGATGACCATGTTTTATCGATTTGATTTTGACCCGGCCTCGCCATGGCAAGTTGTACTTTACTTCCTCTTTCCGCTTTTCATTAAATTAATTTCCGCGACTTAGACTTTTAGGACATGTTAAGGGTACCCAACGATCCTTCGATCGTTTTGGGGTTCGAAATCCCCACTTTACAAATACTGATCTTTTGAGATTTGAAACCTCGACCCGTACCTGAATTGCACAATTCGAACGAAGGTATCCAACCTTCGAAACGTAACCCGGGTATTTATATCCGTGCCGTTACATCATATGGGATCAAAATGGGTGTAAGACACCCAAGAGTGAAGTCTTTTTGTGTACACAAAGTTAGGAAGCTCAAAGAGAGACTATGGGAGAGAGGAGACACCCGGAAAATATAATGTACCACAATCCAAACAGTCATAACAAAGGAAAGAGAATTCATAGCACCATTTTCAAAATCACAGTGTAGCAAGCCACAGAGCATATTATAACATTAGTAATCTCAAGGGTAGTTTCAATGACTAATGAAGAGAGATTGAGGAAATAAATGCAATAAGAATAAGAACATTGTCCAAGAGTAAGATTTTTCCAGTAGCCAGCAGCATTTCAATGTGATAGAATTTGTAATCTTTATTTCAATGTGAGGTGGTGATCTGAGGGGACATAAAACAAATGCAAGAGGGAAGGCAATGGCTTTAAACCAACTCTTATTCATTTCTCGTTTTCCTGATCGATTAGCTCCTTTTATCCAAAAAATTATTCCATTTAATTGTTTCTTCTTTTGAAAGTTATAAGCATGAGATGGATCATTTGTTCACATGTGAAATGGGACATTTGTTCATAGGTTTTCAAAGTTTCAATACTTGAAGTTGGCTACCATTAGCTATCCAAGTAGTGTCAACGGTTTGGGTATTAAAACAAGATCCAAGATTCCACCACTCAAGGTTCGTTGAAATAAGGTCGAAGTCACTTATCTCAGCTCCTTTTTTGTTTCAACGAGGTTCATAGGGTCAATTTTTACCATTTGATTCAATTTTCGGTTCTCGGCAGATGGCTCCGTCAATTTAGTACAAGTTTTCAGCTTGGGTCCAAACTTAAGGTCAGACTGATTCAAAAGCAATCGACTAGCCTGAGATGCACAAATCAAGCAGTAGTCATAAAAAATTGCAATATTCTCAAATTTATCTCTAAGCATCCATAATGTGCAAACATAATCAGGGATTTTTCCACCAATTTGCAATACAAGAATCACTTTCGACATTTTATAATTCACAACGCAGGAAATCACAAATCTAAGGGGGATTTCAAGGGAGTGGAAGAACGGTAGATGATGCATAGGACTGGGTCTGGGTTCAAAAGCAGAGAAGCCACAAATACGGGTCTTATTGCACATCAAATTCAAGCCATCAAAACTCAATATCTGGATATCAGCAGAACTTTTAAACAAAGAGAAGAGATTCGGTAGAGAACACCTTAGGGAGAAGAGTTGAAGCAGGCGAGCAGCGATCCCATCCATACCCAGCGGCAAGGGCAAGGACCTCCACCACCAGCAGCCAGAGTGGACAGAAAGATAGCGCCAGAGAAGACCAATCGCAGCACCGATGACAACAGCTTCACACGGCAGGATAGATTCATTCTTCCTTTTTTTCCCTGAACAGCCTTTTGACAACCGGGCAACGAGAATCCCGTCGCTGGACTTCTGATTTGGCACATTCGTCTTCTTTACCTTCTTGATTCGCCCCTTCTTTCACAGTTTTCGGTGTCTGAAAGTAGTATTTGAAGGATCTTGGTGAAGCCTTTTAGAAATATGAAGGATTTGACTTTTGTATTCATTTTGGAGCTTAGATCTTGAAATCAGATCCAAATTTCTTGGGGGTTTCACTTGAGATACAACAATGACACAATCGCTTGTGAGGTATGGGTTGCTGGGTTGATGGAGGTCGGGACCTTGGTGTCTGGGTTGATGGTGGTCGAGCTCGCTGTGCTTGATTTAGTGGCGGCAGGGTTCATGGTGGCTAGGGTTTTTGGTGCTCGCTCTCTCTCCTCTTTCTCTTTTCATTTTCTCACTATTGATATCCCAACTCTTGGGGACCAACCGAGATTGAATCTCAACCCCTCCCTTGTATACAATAACAACAATCCCAACCTTAATAGAGATAACCTCTCTAACTTGTATACAACAACAACAATCTCAACCTTTAATAGAGATAACCTCTCTGATTCTGTTGAATTCAACAAATGACAACAACGAAAAAGGGAAACCCCTCAAGCAGTGGTTTTTTCCTCCACCACCTCAACATCAGTAGCTTCACCGCTACCACCAACGCTACCACCAATGCTACTACCACCACTGACCCACTGGTCACCACAACAACCACCGATTCATTTTCAAATTACAACCATGAAAGAGTCTTCTCTCTTTGAGAAGGTTTCTCTAGTAAAAACCCCCATATTGGGGATCTCAAACCCTTGCCCTCGTATGGCTACCTCGCGACGACCACCGTCTGGCCGCTGCAGGCCGAATCAATCACCTTCATCCCCATCCATGTCAATTTTGTCCTCCGCCGGCACCACCACCCTAGACCACCAGCATCCCCCACTCCGGAACCTATCCTTCAACCTCCCACTCACCGGCGTCGTTTTCTCCCTCGGCGCCTCTTCCTGGTCTTCTTCCACGACCTTTGGGTTTGTTGGTGATGGTGCCTCCACGGCTGTCGTTTGGTCTCCTGGCCATTCGACTCCACCGACCATCTCTCCTCCGTCACCCCGACAGACTCAAAAACCCCAAATCCAAAATTCAATCAAAATTTGCCTCCAGATATGAACCTGCACAACTCTCCAACTATACTCAATAAACTAATAATAACTATAAATCAAATTGAGAAATGTGGGATTGAAGTTCTTCTTGCCTTGATTTTGATTACAGAATCTCAAATGGGAAGCTAAATATATACCGCTTCCACAAAGGCCAATTCCTAATTAAAAAACCCCCAAAATACGAACTCACGAAATAGACTTGGTTCGGCCCCCGCCACCCCCCCTTGAGCGCGATCCGAATCCGTATCCTCCACCAGATCCTCGCTCTAGGTGCGGTTGCGCCAAGCACCATCTCCGATCGTTGCCGGAATCGATGTTGTTTCGTCTTCCCGGTTCTTCCGGCGCTGGCGCTGCATCTTCTTCGGCTTACCCTACCTTAGATCTGTCCTACTATTCCCCTGGTGGGCGCTCCTCCGTCGCCGGTCTCTTCTGGGTCAGTCTCTGCCCGGGCCTCGACTGTGGCTTGTTGGAGCGACTGGTGCCGATCACCATGTCCCCTGGAAAAAACCAAATAAAAATTAATATAGCAAAAGGAGTAGTAAATCAATACCCTTGGTAGTCATCTCTCGTGGTCACTGTTTTACAAGTATGGGTCCAGCCCATCTACACTCTCTTTTGTTCTATTTGTGACTGAGCCCAAAATTAATACTAAACCACAACTAAATCTCTACCAACCCCCAATCTAAAGAAAATAAAAATAAATAAAATACATATATAATAATAATAACAATAAATGATAATAATATTTTTATTGTTTATTTTTATTATTATTATTTATCCACCTGATCGGTCTTCCTCGGACCCGTTTTTTGTCCTTGGGGCCTGGTTCGGGCTCCTTGGGGCCCAAAGGTGGGTTTCGTTGTGAAATCTTAACTAAATTCGAGGAGGAAAAAAAAAAAAACCCAAACTAAATATCTCTTGAGTTCTTGGGACGCTACTGTTGGTGGTGTTTTCTAACTTTCTATTAACCTTCTCAGAGATGTGCCCCGACCTTTTCTAGAGTTTATGTTTGCTTGTTTCTAGCGGTGATATCTCATTGAGCTTTGTGGTCTTTCCTCTGCAACCGAGCGAGAGGTCATGGACGTGATCGAGATCTGATGGCTCGTTATCGACTGAGTCCAAATCTGAGGTCTCCACTTTTGTTCCTCAGGGCTTCCCTGCGTTGCCTCTACCAACCGCCAGAAGTGATGACGCACATTGTCCCGGTTCCAACTCTGTTCGCCTTCGTTAGTTCTGGGCTACTTTCTCTAGTTTGTTTGTGGTGTTTAGGTCTCTGTTGTTTGGTTTTGTATTTTTCGTTTCTTTTCATAACGGTTTGTCCGTTGTCGATCTTTTCGGCCTCTCGACTCACTGGGCATGTCCGGTAGTCGAATTCTTTCCAGTTCAAAAAAAAAAAAAAAAAAAAAAAAAAAAAGTGGCCGAAGTATGGATCCACTTAATTAGATCCGACACGAGAGAGACCCATCTCTAAGGCCGATCCATCGCCAAAGCCCAACATTTACCTAATAATTAACTCCTACCGGTTATTTAGACCTTCCTCAATTTGTAACTTTTTTTAAAGTAGCTTATAATAGACACGAGCATGGTTCAGACCCGTCGGGTCGACTGGGTCGAGATATCCCTGACCCATCCCAGTCATGGGTCGACGGGTTGTGGTGATCCGTCGGGTTAAGTGTTGACCCTTTGACCCATCGGGTCATGACATGTCATTTATTTTTTTAAATTGTTTTCTTAGTTTAAAAAAATAAAAAGAAAAAGGAAGGAGGGCTTGAACCGGTTTCCCAGTTGGCTACGTATCCTCTTGGGAAAGAGGAATCAAAGCTCACTTAGTTCTTTACCTTCGTTTTGATCCCCACTTACCTTATCTGATGTTAGGACTCTCCGCCTTGCTCTGCATCTAAGCTCTTGACCCATTGTGCCATCGCCAAGCTCCTCATCCAAGTCTGACTCGAATACGTTGAATTATGATCAGCTGAGATCTTGAGTGAGGCTTCACAGTAGGAGTATGGACCTCGAATGTAGCTGATTAATGCTCTTGTAACCGACCTTTTCCTCTATAAATAGGAAGGCGGGAAACATGTAACAGTTGTGAAATGCAATTCATTCATATCTCTCAATTTCCTACATTCCCTTTTTTTGTTTTCCTTGATTGTTCGCCATTGTTCTTCACAAATAGCTTCGTTTTTCATCTTCCATATCATCTTTTGACAGAATAAGTGGTCATTCTTTTGAATCCTCATCTCCGCTCTCTTCCAATCGTTTAGGCAAACTTGACTTTCCAGCACCTTGGGCAACAATCTTGATCTCTTCTCGCTTAATATTTGACCACCTTGGCTAAAAAGTTGTTCCACCACTATAGTTGAGCAAGCTGAAGTGGTGAGTATTTGACAAGCGAGCCTGCAGAGTAGGAAATCGGGATCTTTTCGGGCATCTCCACCATTCTCGAATATCGAATTGCTCTTCTTCACCTCAATTGTTTTTTAAAAATTGATGACCCAACGGGTTGACCCAGTGTGTCCACGGGTTAAAATTAACACGGCCCTAACCCTAACACTTAAGCTGCCTAGACCCTAACCCTTGTCGACCCTAACCCGCTGGGTCCGGATCGACCCTTGACCCTTGCTCATGTCTAGCTCATAATACATCTATTTTTTCAATAAGAAACTTGATAATTAATCATCATAATTTATCACCAAAAAATCATATATAATTATTCGGTATTTCTAAATATTTTCATCAATATAAAAGAATAAACCTCAAAGTTATTTTTTAAGAAAGTTAAATTAGTGTATCTAGGAGAATATCTCTCAAATCGGGAATATTAGGTTAAGACATGTATAAGTTAGAAAAAAAATATTTCTTAATATGAATTTGAGGTTAAAAATGCAACCGTTTGTAAAGGGGGAAGACCATGGATTTGAGGCTAAAAATGCAACCTTATAAGGTGAACTCATGATTGTAACCCAAACCTGAAGGTAAGAGGCATGAAAGGTTACCTCTCTTTACCAATGTAACATCTTTCCTTTTTATTTTATTTTTTAAAATGCACAAATGGTCCACCATATCATATCCATATTTATTTAGTATATTAATAACTCAAATGTATTAGTAGTAGTAGTAGTAGTAGTAGTAGTAATAATAATAATAATAATAATAATATATTTTTTTATTATTTTCACATATAATTTATACCATTAATTTTATTTTATTTTTCTCCATAATTTGAGTATAATTTTTTCTTATATGTACACCTTCTTGACCTATTTTTGCACTTTTTTCCATCTTTTATTTTCATAAATATGGATCACAATCATCCAAATACCCCATCCATCCCAAACATCTGTTTTGATCCAAAATTTGTCAATAATCCTCAATTTTAAATGATGTTATAAATGTTTAGCAATCATCCAAGACCCGAATACCCAAACTATAATCCAAATATACATCAATTTTCTAGGAAAAATCTTACAAATATGTAAAATTCTCTTATTCCCCCCCCCCCCCAAATCAACAACTTATTGAACATTCCCCGGGTGTTCAAGAGAGTGTCAATAAAATTTCGACCCGGGCCGGATGGATTTGGCTCCAAAATTTTCAAAAACTGTTGGGGGATAGTGGGGAAGGATGTTTGCAGAGCGGTGAAAGAAATATTCCACCATTTGAAGAGTACATTTGTGTCTCTCATTCCAAAAGTGAGCAACCCACCTATGTGAAAGAACTCAGACCTATCTATCTCGTGTTGTAATACGATTATGAAGACGGTGATTAAGGTGATTATGAGCAGGATTAAACCACTTCTTGTGAATCATATTGGCCTGAACCAAGGTACATTTATTCCCGGAAGATTGCTTGCACACAACTTCGCAGTAGCTTTTTGACCTATTTTTGCACTTCTTTTTTCATCTTTTATTTTCATAAATATGAATAACAATCATCCAAATAGCCCACTCATCCCAAACATCTGTTTTGATCCAAATTTTGTCAATAATCCTCAATTTTAAATGATGTTATAAATTTTTAGCAATCATCCAAGACCCGAATACCCAAACTATAATCCAAATATACATAAATTTGCTACGGAAAATCCTACAAATATGTAAAGTTCTCTTCTTTTTTTCCCCCTCAAATCAACAACAATCTATTGAACATTCCCCGGGTGTTCAAGAGAGTGTCAATAAAATTCCGACCCGGGCTGGATGGATTCGGCTCCAAATTTTTCAAAAGTTGTTGGGGGATAGTGGGGAAGGATGTTTGAAGAGTGGTGAAATAAATGTTAGAGTAGCTGAATAGTACATCTTTGTATCTCATTCCAAAAGTGAGCAACCCACCTATGCGAAAGAACTCAGACCTAGCTATCTCGTGTTGTAATAAGATTATGAAGACAGTGATTAAGGTGATTGTGAGCAGGATTAAACCACTCTTTATGAATCTGATTGGCCTGAACCAAGGTGCGTTTATTCCCAAAAGATTGCTTGCACGCAACTGCACAATAGCTTTTAAGATCATATATATGCTCGATAATGACACAAAAAGGCATATGCCTTTCGTTAGTTGGAAGTTTATCCGATTTGCTCTGGAGTCTTTGCGCTTTCCTGGGCAACTAGCCGATATTGTGATGGAGTGCGTTAGCACCACTTCATTTTTTATTGTGATTAATGGAGCTCCAGAAGGGCACTTTAAAGGAAAGCAAAGGCTTAGGCAGACAGATTCTCTCTCCCTACCTATTTGTGATCTACACGGAAATGATGAGTCGAATGCTCACCAAAGTTTAAAGTAATCCCAATTTCAACTTCTACCCTAGATATCGAGACCTATAGCTTACACATATCACATTTGTTGATGACCTCCTTCTTTTCTGTCGGGCGGACCGTACTTTTGTGGCCTTACTTCATGACATATTTGAGGAATTTCTTGTGAGTACGGGTATGAGGATAAACTTTGAGAAAAGCACCCTATATATGGCGGGTACCACGAAAGAGGAGGCCAATGCTCTCTCTAAGCAGCGTGGTTTTAGGAGAGGATTATTTCCGGTTATATATCTGGGTATGCCTCTTCACTCTAGAAGAGTGATTGGGAGAACGATTACAAACCCGAATTGGCTTTTTGGGCGACTAGAAATATATCATATGCAGGCTGGGTGCAGCTGATCAAAGCGACTTTAGGGGGCTCTTCTTGTTCTGGGGCCAATCCATCCTTCTACCAAAAGGGGTTGTGACGAAGCTAACATAACTGTGTAGGAGGTTCCTCTGGTAGGGTATGGATGTGAAAAAGTCATGCCCGATTGCCTGGAGAGACATAGCTAAACCGCAGGAGGAGGGAGGACTTGGAATCAAGGAGATGAAATATGGAATAAAAGTATGTTTTCCAAGTTGAATGTGGATATTGATATTTAACCATTCCGAAATGGCTCAACCGAAAAGGACTACTGGGTAGTACCCAAAAGTCCCCAGTTCGAACTCCGGATGACCCCTCTTTATTTACCAAATTCAAGGATATTGATATGCACCAACCAAATATATGGTTGTTAATAGGAGGAAATCGAGCTCTTAAATACAAATATAAAGATGCATAAATGCGAATTCGACTCCTAGCCTATGCAAATAATTACAAGACTTCCTCCCGTTGTAGTGGAAGGGTAGTCAAGATCGATCCACGAGGAGGCGTGTCAGCGGGATCCTAGTAGCGTCGGAAATCTCACGTATTTCTTCGACCAGAAGCCTCGATCTCAACCTTGGTGCTCGATGTCGACCTCGGCTGTCGATCCTTTCTGCAACAGAAGACTACAGAGACAAAAACGGCAGTCGATATCGATTGGAAAGGTTGATATTGATGTTAGCAGACGGAATCGACTGGCTCAGAAGACGTTGACCTCGATATCGATGTTCTCCTGCAGAGGGTTAGTTCTTTGTCGGCAAAGAAAGGCCGAAGATTTAAGAATGGCAAAGGAGTAATGAACAGAAATAAACAAAGGTGTTGGGTTTTTCGATAAATAAACTTATGTAAAAAGCAACTCCTAGGATTAGGGTTTACCACAACGTTAACCAATGCATGCGATAAGGTAAATAAGATGGACAATTGCGCTATTTCATCCGAGGGACAAGCTTTCGCTGTACACCAACTCTTAGGATTACTCTTGCAAATAAACCTAATTGTCTCTACCAATTTTATGTTTATAACTCAAGTTGTTAGCATGAATCCCTTTTCTTTCGATTAGAACTAAACATAGAATCGTAGGGGATGATATAGACACAACGATATCAACATCTAACACTTACATCAAGCACGCATGGCTAACTTCGGACTCACCCCGACCCTAAGAGCTTTGGAAGACTACTCGCACCTCATCATGGAACTCGTCTTTGATTGAAAGAAATAAACTTGCATTAAATTATAAACTTCGAAGCTTTACAACTCAACGTCGGCTTTTGCAAACGCCAAACCCTAAAACTTCTCTCTAACTCTATTTCTATTGATTGTGTGTATGTGGATGGATGATTGAATGCCAGCCCCCTAGGGCTTTATTTATAGGCTACTAATCCTTGCTAGCCAAGGATTGTAACTTCTATCTAAACTATGAACTCTATCCAAACAATTATGATAGGTCTTTTATTTTGATAAAATCCTACTAACTTTGATAAAACATAAAGGTAAAGAGTAGATAAATCCCAGCTGCTATCTATCTAAAATGTACAAGATAATTCGTGTCTCTTGAGGATAGAATTCCTAATCCGAGCCTCGAAATCGAATCTATCTTCTGTCGACATATGGTTGATATCGACCTTAGAGCTCGATATCGATGTCTCTGTTCCTGCTCGACTTGTCCATCTCCACTCGATGTCTATGTTGAGGTCGATATCGATGTCAGATGATCGATATCGAGTGCCTTCTCGGTTGTGTGATGGTCTGTCTCGACACTCAGTTCTGTGTCGATGTACTGTAGTCGATATCGATGTTTAAGGTCGATATCGACCTCTCTTCTGCTCTCCTTGGTTTCTTCGTTTTGACTCCGATTTTACTCGAATTCCTGCATGGTTAGCTCAAAACTTGCGCAGACTCTATTTCTTGTACTTTAGCCCATTCTTACACAAGTTTATATTCTTTTGAACTTTTTCTTTGGAAATCGAATGAGATATGAAGTCACAAGATGCAATAAAAAGAGGTACAAATATGTACATCAAAACACCCCATACTTAGACTTGCTTGTCCTCAAGCAATAACCAAGCAATAATCAAAACCTACAACACTCCTTCAAGTCTTCGCCCTTGTCAAAAGCAACATCATAAGCGGTAGCAAAGCAAAGCAAGTGAATTTAACGTCATAGCACATATTTTGGCGATCCATAGGCATATGCAATTTTTTTTAATCCAACCTCACAGGGATAATGTGTTTACACTCAACTCTCATGTGTTTAGTCTATGAAGTTCAACTCTCAACTCAATTCCATACACAATCTCATAAACATTGCAATTTATAAAATCCACTTCGCAACCAATTATGAAAATGCAATAAGAACCATCAGGAGGACTTTCGCTCAATGGAAGACTTTAAAGAAGACTCCATTTGGCGGGGTTGTAATGGGGCTTGGTAAGGAATAAAAGGGTATGTAATTATTTGGCTATGTGGTGCTTTTATAATTCGGGAATCAAGACTCCTAAACACTTGCAATATCCAAACCATAACTCTTCAATGTTACACTTTCCAAGCTCAATTCCCCATAATACTCTTTCCAAACTCATCTTTTCATAATATGCTCTAAAGATGCACTAAAAGATGTAAACCATACTATCAACCCTCCTTTCAAACTCTAATATGCCTCTCGAAAATATTACCCTTGTATGAAACAAATTAAGGACTTTGGCTCATGCACTACATATATCTCTTTTTTTCTTTTTTTTTGACGAAAATAATAAATAAATACTAAAAAATATGTGCATTTATATGGTGAGCCAAAAATCCTTTTATAAAATATGACAAGATGTAAATATGCACCAACCCATAATTTCCTTGCTCAAAACTGGACAATATGCACTTTTCTTTCCACAAGGCATTAGTCCAGCCAATCTAAGTCTTAATTCTCAAATGGGGGTCAGGCTCACTTTGGCTAGGGATAATTTTATGGAGTTTGCAATTTCAGGCTCAGGCTAATTTTTCGGCTTCGAGCAGAGATAATGCAGGGTAGGTAAAGAGAGGATAAAAATGACTTAAAAGATGCCTCCATCATTTAATTCTCGTAAACATAGACATATTTATGTATTGACTTTGAATAACTATCACAACATTTAGAGATGCATACGAATAGTAAATTCACTCAAGAAAGCGGAGGGATTTTTGATGTTCTCCCTATAGGCCAAAATTCTCACAAGGACAATTTTTGTTGGATTTGCTTTTTAGCCTAGGATCATATGTGCTCAATTTCATCACAAGTTCACAATCTACATAAAAATATTTAAGGACTTAGGCTAAACCATCCAAATATGCCATAGGATTTACATGATCAAGTCAGCTATTGAGTTTTCATCATAGGACATCTAAGTAGGGTTTAAAAATAAACTTAAGGAGTAAACATGCATTTTTTTTGTATTTTTGACATTTTTTATATTTTTGGATTTTTTGACATTTTATAAAAGTAAAACTAAGAATAAAAATTTAAACATGAATGCAATGCGAAGAAGAAAACCAAGTTATGACCATATGACATGTTTTTCCCCCACCCCATACTTAAAATATATAGTGTCCTCACTGTATTAAAAAGAAGAACAAGGGTAGAGAGAAACTCATAGCGCAACCTGCGGATTCAGGTCGATTTCCAGGTTAGGTCGATGCCAGAAGTCGATATCTATGTCAGTGGTCGATGTCGACTGCATCTGTCGAAGTCGAGGAAGAAAATGAAGTCAAGGGCTGCCAGGGGATGGTCGATATCGATGATTATGATCGATATCGAACTCTGCTTTTCGCTCCTGAGTCCTCGATGTCGACTCTAGGAGATGGCTTGACCCTGGGGGGGGTCGATTTCGACTGGCCTGGTCGATTTCGACTGCCTCTGCAGAAGCTTCCTTTCTTCTTCGTCGTTTCTTTTTGCTTAACAACCTGAAATCTTTGTTAGAAGTATAGATAAAGCCACGAATTATCTCAGTCTTAAAAGTTTAAAAAGCCAAAAGTCAAAATCTAAAAACCATCTATGAAAAATTTAAAGGTTTTATGTACATGCTCTCGAGTTTTGAGTTGCTAGGCCGACTTCTCCGTCAATTCTTCACGAGCCTTTTATGTAGGGACCCTTCGAGCTTGAGCCTTCTCCTGGATCATCTAGGTCATTTTGGTAGTAGCTAAGTTCGGCGACCAAGACTTCTTCATTGTTAGGTTCTTCTTTGAGGGCTTTCATTCTCTTTCTTGACCTAACTTTAGCAATATAAGCAAACCATGGAGCTTTGACCCTCTCATTAGTTAAATTATCAATAATGGACTTAGTTGATTTATCAATAAGGGACAGAGGAGGGTTTGGAGTCATACCTGGGCTTACTTGTTTGGGCCCGAAATAGAAGTCTTCGGGCTGAGGGGTGGTCGAATTCGACCAAGGTGGGTTAATTTCGAGTGCGTTGGTCGATACCGACATATGGGGGTCGATATCGACCTCTGTGACCCCATACTTAAGCTCTTGGAAACAGTCTGGCATACTCGATTTCGACCAAGGGGGGTCGATTTTGATGTTTTTAGTCGATATCGACTGGTTCCAGTCAATGTCAACCCTGCTTGCTGTTTCCGTCCTCGCCAACAAAAATTTTCTGAGCTTTTCCTTAGACGGCGAGAGGACAACTTGCTCTAGATGCTTCGTTTCGCTCATGGTTGGGTTGAAAGAGAATTTTATCACTTCGTTCCCTATAGTAAAGGTTAGTAATCCTCGATGTACATTGATATTGGCATCAGTAGTAGCTAAGAAAGGCCTACCAAGGATAATAGGTACTACAGGATCTTCATGCATTTTCAATACAATGAAATCAGTATGCACAAAGAACTTACCTACCTTTACTGGAACGTCATCAACTATACCTGTGGGTCTGACGAATGAGTTGTCAGCCATATAGAGTTTCATGTCCACAGGTTCAAGGGCGCCAATGTTCACCTTTTGCCAAATAGAAAGAGGCATGAGACTTACGCTTGCCCCTAGGTCACACAGGGCCTTGTAGAGATTTGGCCAAGCCCCACGGTGATAGCAAAGTTTCCTGGATCACTCTTTTTCTCAGGGAAGTCCATCTTTGAGCACTCCTCTGCGATCTCTGCCATGGATCTCTTCTTGCTAAGGGTGTCTTTGAGGAATCGCACATAGGCGGGCGTCTCGCTTAGGGCTTCTGTAAGAGGTGTAAAGACCGGAAAAATATTAAATTATTATTTTATTTAAATATTTATTTATGTCGGATTTGATCCGTTAATTCGGAAAATTTTAAAAATTTTCGTTCTGGAGCCAACGACTTATTTAAAATCCTCTTAAACAATTTCGGCATAAACTTATTACTCAAATTGAATACGAAGTAATTCCGCTTTATTATTTTTTTTCCGAGACTTGAAAATATTTTCGGATTTCGTTATTTAATTCGGATTCGAATGTCTACTTTAAATTTATTTTAATCGCGTCGGAATTAGATTGAAAAGCGGGGTTTGAAATTTATTTCCGGGTATTAGATTTGATCTTTGCTCCCATACCTATTACTCTTCACATCCCTAGCCACCCTCCCACCTAACCCCTATAGCACCCCTAACCTTCCTAGCTCTAAACCCACCCTTAGCCACCCACGCCCCACCCATCGGCTTACCACTGCACCCCTACCTCCCCTAATATGTAAACCCATCCAAGTCACACATACACAATCTCCCCTCACATTTCTTCATCCCCATCTCTCTCTTCTCTGCCTTCACCTCAACCTCCTCTTCGACTCCTTGTCACCATCACTGAACACCATCTTCAATTGATCATACATTCATACCTCCATTGCAAGCCAAGAGCAAGGGGTCTCGAGCCCCATTTTCCACGAGCCAAAACTGAGCAGCTCCACCTTCCTTCTTCTTCACCTCCGAGCAACAGCGGCAGCCCTCCGACGACCAAGACGAGCTCGAGCAGCCACCGTCGACACCATCGAGCTCCTCACCTCCTTTCGTTCGAAGCTCCAGTACACGCCCTCCCTCATAGCCATCTGACGAAGCCGAGCAGCCCGAGGAGAGCTCCCGCAGCCGCCGGCCAAGCCCCAAGCTCCGACGACCTCCACTCCGATCAAGCCCCGCGGTGAGCGCCAAACTCCTCTTCTTTTCCTTCTTCGTCTTCGATCTCTGTCGAACAGGGCTGGAGGTTGGGGGCGGGTTCAAGCCCCGGTTCACCCCCCCTTTTTTCTATTTTCTAATTATCCGGTTCACCCTTTTATTTCCGGTTTAGTTTTTTTTTAAATCTGGTGAGTATGTGGATCCGGGTATGGGTTTGGGTCCGGATCTGGGTTGGGCCTATCGGGTTGGGCTGGCTGTTTTGGGGTATGTTTGGTTGTTCAATAATTTATTTCACCTATAATATAATTGTTATATAATTAATTATATAATTGATAGTTATTCTTATTAAATTATTCTGAGTATTTAATTACTATTTAAATGTTCCTTATTTAATTAATTATTTAAGTATTTAAAAATCTGATTTAAGAGTTATCTAATGGTTTAATTATATTATTTTGAGGATGTGAGTGTTATTTAAATGACCCTTTGATTTATGAATTCTTTATTAATATTTAGTTGCTAATTATATTATTTTTCTGAATTATTTATTTAATTATGTAGCCTGACTTATGAGAATTATTTGTGAAAAGAATTTATTTGTTAAGTATTGACATTTTAAATGGTTAGTTTTGGAACATGTAGATTATTTTGAAATATTTGGCAAGTGGTAGAAATTACTAAAGCTTTAAGATAAAAGTTTTGAATTATGTAACTTATGCCGGATTATGATTCTTTCCATTGTTAAGTTATTTAATTATCTTTTCCCTGATTTATTTACTTAGTTATTTAAACTAATTTGTTGAGGATGATTTATATGATTAAACTAATTCCTAAGTTTTGATATTTGAAATGGGTAATTTAAAATATTGGAATAATTCATGGAAATAAGGATGTGATGAGATGACTAATGATGATGATGATGATATTATGATCGCATTGAGAAGGATATCGGATTATGAGAGATAATGGAACTAAATGATAAATGGAGATGAAATGATAATGGTGATAATGATGAAATGGATGGGTTATATTATTATGTGTACCTTATATGTTTCTTATGTAACTTGTGTGCTTGTGTAAATTAGACTTAGACTTATTAAATTATTTATGAAATTTCTAGGTGATTTCTGATCTGTTGGATTGCTCACTTCTGCTGCCTTATTTTGCTGCTCTGCGTTTCCAGGTAAGTCCTCCGGGGCTTACTAAAGTTAGAACCTCATGCCTGATGTGTCATATAGTATGTAGGCATTATAATATCATGTCATGTAGTAGCATGCCTAGCTTCTGCATTAACATATGAGCATACGTATTTTGAATGCGATTGGTAGAAACGGTCGTACGTTGAGTCTAGAGTCGTTGCTAGGGTCATAGGACAACCCAGCTCCATCGGGTTTGTTCTGATAGAGTCATCTGAGAGCATGATTTACTAAGTTATATATATGACTGCGGTGGTGACCAAGTGTCCCACCCCGGCTGAGCTGTGGACTGAGGCATGAGGTATACTGCGGCACCGATCGAGTCGTCTGGCCCCGGCTGAGGCAGACATCCGACCCCGACTGAGGTACGGATATGAGAGAGATACCCACCTCGACTGAGGCATGGGTTTTGAGAGATTGGAACATGCCACTTGGCATTCTGTGTGGGCCCATTTACTGCATTTCTGTCATTATATATAAACTGTCAGCATGCTTGTGTGCTTAATATTCCAGTATTGCATTAGATCATTCTCATCTAGGCTTAGAGCGTATTATATGTTCTCAGCGAGGTCTTCAGGGCCCGCATGAGTGGCTCGACCTTGACTTCGTGGTTAGTTTTAGGTACCCGTACCCTTGCTTGATTATGTGCTGTTGTGGCGGGGGATATCTTATGGCGCAGTGAGAGGGAGAGTAAGACCGACTTGAACTCCACACTTTTGCTACTTATTTCCTCGTATTTGGTTTTGACCCGGCCATGCCGTGGCAATTTGTATTACGATATTTCCCTTCTTTAAGCTTTCGAACATAAAACGTTTTGAACGACCGAGGCAAGTAGGACAAGTTCGGGGGACCTAACGGCCCTATCGCGAATTTAGGGTGCGAAATCCCTTCTTTGATCACTAAAACTTTGTTTTAAAACTCAACCCGTACTCGAATTGCAAGATCCGAACGAAGGTATCAAATCCTTCGAAACGTAACCCGAACATTTATATTTGGGCCGTTACAAGAGGAATGGTAACGTTAAGACCTTGAAAAATCTTTACAAAGCACCTAAACTTACCTTTGGTGGGGTCCTCCAATGCTTTGGATGGGAATGGCAACGTCTTCTTTGGCGGAGGGGCCAAAACGGTGGTCGGAGGGGCCTGCTGGACATCGACGTCGATAGGGATCTGGTCGATATCGACCGGGATGGTCGATGTCGACCTCTTTTGGGGCTCCAGGGGCTCTGTAGTGGTGTCGACGTCGACCAGTGGATCGACCTGGTGGTCGATATCGACCTCTCCCTCGACATCGACTGGGCTGTCGATGTTGACTGGATCTGTTGCTTTCTCCGACTCCGTTCGTGGCTTTGGTACTTTGTTGCCACTCCTTAATTGCATGGTTGCGACATGGCCCATCCTGGATTGTCCCTTAGGATAGGTAGTTGGTTGCCCAGGGAACGTTCCGGACGGTCTAGGGATTTGTGCCGCCAATTGACCCAGTTGGGTTTCTACGTTCTTTTTCCAAATATCCATCTCCCCAATCCTTGTGGTAAGGTGATTGAGTTGAGAATGGATTGCATTGTTGGATTGATCATTCTTAGCCTGATTCCACCTGATTTCATCCAACATAAGTTGTAGATCATCCTTCCGTTGATCCCTCTCCGGGTGCCCAGGAGCTCTATAAGGTGGGGGTCCCTAAGGTTAACCGGGTTCCTTTGTGGTTGATGGAACCTTTAGTCTCCCCAATATTGGTGATTGGGACCCCTCATGTAGTGCACCTCTTGGTGAGTCTCCGCTAGTGGTACTTGTTCAGCATGGGGGCACTCGATGGTGGTGTGCCGCTGCGATCCGCATTCAATGCAATCTTGGTTCGCTGAAAGGAACCTCACTTTCTTTTGTAGCTTTCAAAGTTGATCTCTATGGAATTGCTCCCTCACGTCTGGATCGATTACCTTGGAGGGTTCATATAAGGGCATAGATGGGGCAGGCCTCGACGATGATAAGGTGTCGGAAGCCTCAGGAGTCCCATATGTGTTGTCGAACTCCACCGACCTCTCTATGGTCTCCCAAGCCTCTTGTGGGGCGAGTTCAAGGTAGACATAGGAGGTGTAAGTGTTGATCCTCTCCTTGGTTGCAGCATCAAGAGCATTGTAAATAATCTCCTGAATCACGTACGGTGGTTGGCCATGCGTCGGGTATGATCGTAGTAGGTCCTTAAACCTTTCCCAAACAGTCGCCAGAGCCTCGCTAGGCTTTTGTTTGAAAGCCGTGATTTTCTGTCGGATCAACACCGTCTTAGAAGGAGGGAAGAACTTGTTGAGGAACGCGTCCTTGACTTCATTCCAGGTGCGGAGCGATCTTGGGGCTAAGCTCTCCAACCACTGCAATGTTTTTCCTGTAAGGGACCAACAAAAGGCTTTTAGTTGGACATATTCAAGACTCTGTCCATCAGCAATAGTATCACAGAGGTCTAAGAAGGTTGATATATGTGCCATAGGGCATTTATTAGGCTTTCCTTCATATTGATGCCTTCTTATTTCAGTAAGGAAGTTAGGTTTAATTTCAAAATTAGAGGCAGGGATAAGAATCGCCGATTCAGGCACTGTGAGCGCTGGGTGCATATATTGCTTGACATTTCGAGGAAGGGCATTAATTTGGTCTTCTATTTGCCTCCGGCCTTCCTGCTCCCTATCCGCACACTCCTTAAGTGCCGCCTCTCTAGTTGTTAAGTCCTCAACCTGCTTCCTTATTTGCTCAATCAACTCAGCTTGGTTTGCGTTGTCTGCCATGATTCTCTGAGCTTGGGCTCTTAGATGAAAATAGCGCTCAGGGTCGTCTACTCTTTCAAATTCAGGTGGGCAATCAGCGCGTCGCATACACCTGCAAAGCCAAACTAGATAGAAACGTGAGATAGACTACTAGGGCGCGATTGATTGCCTGCCCGTCAACGGCGCCAATTTGTTAATAGGAGGAAATTGAGTTCTTAAATACAAATATAAAGATGTATAAATGCGAATCCGACTCCTAGCCTATGCAAATAATTACAAGACTTCCTCCCGTTGTAGTGGAAGGGTAGTCAGGATCGATCCACGAGGAGGCATGTCAGTGGGATCCTAGTAGCTTCGGAAATCTCACGTCTTTCTTCGACCAGAAACCTCGATCTCGACCTTGGTGCTCGATGTCGACCTCGGCTGTCGATCCTTTCTGCAACAAAAGACCTGCAGAGACAAAAACGGCAGTCGATATCGATTGGAAAGGTCGATATCGATGTTAGCAGACGGAATCGACTGGCTCAGAAGACGTTGACCTCGATATCGATGTTCTCCTGCAGAGGGTTAGTTCTTTGTCGGCAAAGAAAGGCCGAAGATTTAAGAATGGCAAAGGAGTAATGAACAGAAATAAACAAAGGTGTTGGGTTTTTCGATGAATAAACTTATGTAAAAAGCAACTCCTAGGATTAGGGTTTACCACAACGTTAACCAATGCATGCGATGAGGTAAATAAGACGGACAATTGCGCTATTTCATCCGAGGGACAAGCTTTCGCTGTACACCAACTCTTAGGATTATTCTTGCAAATAAACCTAATTGTCTCTACCAATTTTATGTTTATAACTCAAGTTGTTAGCATGAATCCCTTTTCTTTCGATTAAGACTAAACATAGAATCGTAGGAGATGATATAGACACAACGATATCAACATCTAACACTTACCTCAAGCACGCATGGCTAATGTCGGGCTCACCCCGACCCTAAGAGTTTTGGAAGACTACTCGCACCTCATCATGGAACTCATCTTTGATTGAAAGAAATAAACTTGCATTAAATTATAAACTTTGAAGCTTTACAACTTAACGTCGGCTTTCGCAAGGTAACCCATGGTTGTAAAGTTTTCATCAACATAAAATAAAAAAATTCATATCAAATACTTGTTAATTTTGATTATAAATAAAAATAGTGAGGTAAAAAAAAGTGGAGAACAAGGTAACCCATGGTTGTAAAGTAAACCGCTAAATTAAGAAGAGGTAGAAAAAATAGAAATTAATTAATCTAAAGAAAAAAGTATATAATGCGCTGCTAGATTAAAATAAGAGGATAAAATTTAAAAAAAAAAAAGGTAACTTTATTTTTTTTTTTGTGGGAAAATGAGAGCAGAACTCTCGATTACTAATAAAATAAAAGAAACAAACAAAATAACCAGGGCTACACAAGCACAAAATGGGGAGTAGTCCTTCCCCTAAAATCGTCATCTAAGATCAGCACCACATCCGGCGGAGGGCCGGTAAGTTCGTGGTACCCAATTGGGAAAGAGAAAGCAAAAGAAGCAAGGGCGTCGACGACAAAGTTCGCTTCCCTAAAGACGTGCCTCAACTGGACTTCCCAGTCTCTGGCAATTAAGCTCTGGCACTGGCGCACCAGGCTAGCCAAAGGGTGACAATCATTCACCCCTCGACTGATCAATAAAACCGCAAGCCTCGAGTCAGATTCGACAATCAGACTAGCATCTTTTTAGAGAATTGGGAGTCGTGCGGTTCTATCTTAAAGTTAATTAACAATACAAGGAGTAACTCACTGACATGGTGCTCTTTTTGTCTATTTACATTTTAACAACTTTGGAGACCGTCTCAATTCGAGGAAAGTTAATTTCTATGTTGTAAAAGGTTGTCTAGCTAGGATTGTTTCTATGGCTCCGTTTGGCTATTATACTAGCTGACGGGATAACTGAAGCTGATGGATTATTTGTGTTAAACATATGTTAATAAGCTAGTATGATGTTTGGTAAACCTAGCGGTTGGAGTAGCTGATGGAAACTTGTGAATAGAAAATCATAATCTCCGAAAATCTTCGGTGAGTAGCCGTTGAAACACTCTCATTTCAAAAGCTAATTAAACTAAAATCTTATATTTATTTCATTTACAACTATATAATATCAAAATCTAAAGGTACAATAAACTTTAGCTAATGAATTTTTTTTTTTTTTGCCAAATGTACTAGAAATTGTTAGTTTGTGGTTTCAAGTTATCTTTATTCCGCTACTTGATTCACACACTTATATATAAAAACATTTACAAGTTCAACCTATATAAAACTATATTTTCAACTTCAAGTAAATTATAAATGCAAGCTATATTTCCAACTTTAACTAAATTATAAATCTCATTCACACGCACTAATGTTTGCAACAGGGCACACTTATAGTGGCGTTATATAGATCCGATGCAATGTAAAAATTACCCTCATTAAAAGGAAAATCAAGTGGCAATCATCAAACCCAAAAAAAACATATGATGTAGGAGGAACTTAATCAACAAAACTAAAACATATGCCACAAAATTTAAGAGAAAGCAAAAGAGAAAAAACAGCAACCTTACATATGGGCGTGTCAATATATGAAGACACCTCCAAGAAGCAAACTATATAAAACCTTTTTTATTTTGGGGACAAATCAAACATAAAAACAAAAAACATCAGACGTTGCAACAACTTAATTAACATATTGAGGTTTTTAGCCTAGTAATCTACGAGTGTCGAGCCGCCTGGAGGCGCAACAGCAAGTGTCGATGGTGATGCACTTTCCGAAGGAGTGAGGAACTCTCCTGTGGCACCCACTCTCGCAGTCTGGGATCGAGCATCGGTCCATGTCTATCGTCCCTAGCCCACACGGCTGCCCTCCTCCTCCTGTCGTCGTCCGATCGATCATATCATAGCACAAACACATTAGTTAAAACGAGGCATGAAGAAGAAATTAGTGGATATGTAAAAGCAATGATATATGTAATTAATTAAGTACCATGGAGAATAAGAAGGGAGAGAAATAAGAAGAGATGAATGGAGGCCAATGAGATCTTCATTTCGTCGATATTTTGCACTTCAAAAATACAAGTTTTGGGGTGTTGGACCGATCGATGCCTAATTTGAGGGACTAGGATGTGGAGAGGAGTGTTTATATATACTCCAAAGCTAATTAATTAAATTAAGGTTGTACCCGTTTTTTTGTTTGGATTGAAACATGTGGTGTACGTCCACTATGTACTCATTAATAAAAGCTTTAATAAACACTTTAATAAAAAAAATCACAATTATCTCGAAAAGATGGAGTTGTATGTGAGTGAAAGATTTAATCTTTTAAGTGGGATATATTTATATACTAAATCCAGATGGAGAAGGAATGCCATGATTGAACTACACTTAAAAAAATTCAAATATTTCATTGCTAGTTTTAAAAGTGGTCCATCCTCAAATAGAAATATTTTTTGACAACTCACATTGTTGATAAAGTTTTAATGATGTAAAGAAAAAAAAGTCAATTGACATTGAACAATGATGTAGAAATATTAAATTTAATAGCACTGATGATTAAGGGTAACTCAGATACCATATTAAAGTTTGACGAACTTATAGTTAAAGGTCATGCATGTGCATATGCATATATGCAATAGAAAAAATAGTGTGAGTGACATTCAATGTTCCTAAAATAACTCAATAAAAGAAAGAGTTGTTACCAAGACTCTTAGAAGGAATAGGCCATAGGGCTCCACACACGTCTCAACCCGTCTAATGGGATATTGAGATGCTGATCTAGGATTCCTAGCTTGCTTCTACTCCAGCAGTTTGAAAGGGTTCAAATCTGCCCCGAGGAATGAATTCAGTCATCAACAAGATTGCGAGTCTCATACATTCTACGCTCCCACAAGACCTCGTCACCAATCCTGCCATTCGTACCCACATCTGTAAAGATGCCATTACGGTGGGACTTGAGGGGAGGCAAAACAAGACTCCACCCCGAGCCTAAAATTTAAAGGGGCCTAATTATTTTTTTTTGATAATAATGGTAACTAAAATCATTATATTTGGTTAAGAACCTAATTCTTTTCCATTGTTCTCACTCTTCTAAAAATCTTCGCTTAGAAGTCGCCTAGGCGCTAAGCGACCCCCTCCCGCCTGGAGCTAGACAGGCGCCTAGGCACGTCTAGGCATCCGCTTTGACCGCCTAGGCGCCGCCTAAGTGCCGCCTAGGCGCTAGGCGGCCCCTCACCGCCTAGGATCCGCCTAGCGCTTTTTAGAACATTGTCTAAGGTTCAATTTCCTTTGCCACCCATTAATTTTTTTATTTTTTTCCGTCTAAAATTTTATTTAATAATCAACAAAATTAAAATTATGCATTATATATAGCTGTAAAAAATAAACAAGATTTTCTGCATATTTTATTTCCCTTTCTCTTGTGCGACTTCAAATTTGAAACATAAAATATAAATTTTCACAAACCATTTCTAAAAGAATAATTACCCAAAATCACAAATAAAATAAAAATATTTATTTAAAACCACCATATTGAGGTTTCTTTAAAAAAAATAGCTAAATAAAATAAAATAAAATAAAATAACAAAATGATAAATAAAATTTCCCAAAAAAAAATAGTTCAGGGACCTATTTTTATATTCTGCCTTGGACATTTCAAATCTCATGTCTGACTTTGGATGTCATTGAGTGGTGATCCAACATGAACTAACTCCAACCAAACCTTTACCTAATTAAAAAAAAAAGAAAAAAGAGAGAAAGAGTTGACAGCAATCTTATAGGGTGTGTTTGGTTAACATAATTAGCTTTTCAGAGCTTTTTATTTTAATATTATATAGTTTTAAATGAAATAAAGTTAAGATTATATTTTAATTAGAGTTTTGAAATTGAATTTTCAACAACTACATCCCCAAGCTTTTTAGAGCTTTTATTTTTTTTTACACACAAATCTATTTATTTTATCAGTTAGTTTTATCAGCTATTATATCAGTTAACGTTACCAAACACATTACTAGCTTATCAACAATTTAATTTTAACATATATTTTTCACAATTAACCATTCAACTTAAGTTACCCATTTAGCTACACCTACCTATTCAACTTCGATTACCAAACACACCCGTAGTAGGATTGATAAAAGAGACTTCGGTTTCAAGACTTCGGTTTCAAGATTTCGGTTCTCCTCAAAAGCTTTTGCCTTATCATTCTGAGCTTCTTATACGTGACTCTCATTTGTAAGAACGCTTTTGAGTAGTAGTTTAGCGAGATTTAACCTTACCTAAAATCTTGTCTCTTTTTTCTTTAAAAAAAGAAAAAAAAACTCCGTTGTAGATTTCAGCCCCCAAAATTCTTTCCTTTTTTTTTTAAATAAAAAAACGGGTTTTCTATTGCGGCATAGGACAACAAGCTCAATCGGGAAAGATTTTTCAAATTTAAATTATTTTTAGCTTTTCTTAAAATTGATTTCCTAGGGTCGCTTATTTTTTTGGTAGGGAATCTTTCCCGATTAAGGTTCTTATCCTTTAGGGCATAGGATAGAAAGACCGATAAAAAATCATATAAACAAAAGCAAGAAACTGCCAAATAAATTCGTAATTGACTCATCCTTTTGCAACTAATCCTCCACTATGAAAGAATCAAAGTTACTAAAAATAAAAACAAGGGTACTATAAACAGCAATATACTATGTATGATGAGACCATACATGCGGACATAGAATAAGAAATTATAAATTAACGAAAAGGTTATATATACACCAACGACAGGTGCTAAATACACTCAACCTAGCGAATCGTAGATCAATTTCATCCTTAACTTGACACGTGTCTATAATCATTGCGTTTAGAGTGAAAAAAAGGAACGAACGGATCTAGCATCTGTTTTGCCAGTTGAAAAAAAAACTGAATGGATCTAAGATCCGTCTTGTTAAAAAAAATTAAAAATTGAAAAAAAATGCAATTCATTAGGAACGGATCTTTAGATCCGTTGCTTGTAAAAAAAAAGATTTTATTTTATTTTTTCCTTTGTTAAAAAAAATCAAACGGATCTAGGATCCATTATAAATTTTTTTTTCTGAATTGGCTGAATGAATCCCGGATCCTTTCATTACTTTTTCTTTCATTGAGAAAATGATTATGTACACGTATCATCTTAAGGGTAAAACGGATCAAAGATTCGCATAAATAAGTGCATTTAGCACCTGATTTTGGTTTATATAACAACAACCATTAAATAGATTGAGTAGGCTAAATTTTTAGAAACCCATAAATTTTACTATATGCACCACACCTACGCCTCTTGAATCACACCCCTGCTCCTCTTGAGTCACACACCTGCCCCTCACGAGGCGCAAGATATTTTAATGTAAAATACCCTGCGCCTCTTGAGGGGCAGGTGTGTGACTCAAGAGGAGCAGGATGTATTTTAAAAAAAATATAAAAAATGAGATATGTGGTGTAAATAGTAAATTTTGTGGTGTAAATAACATTTTTATTAATTAATAAATCTTTAATTTAATAAATAACCGGATAGTTTTCATGATTTTCCCCTATACTTTGCAATTTTTTTTTTTTATAGAAAATTGGTTAGATTGAAAAGATTCCATCTTTGTGTGTCCAATCCAAACTAAGCACGTATCCAACAACCTGAAACCATCCGATTAATCCAGAATTCCGGCCATACCATTATATTATATGCCAGCCATAAACACTTTATAATCACCCTCATAATATAATTAACAATTACTCCTACACACTAATGTAGTAGTGTAGTACATATAATAATTTTATTATTTCATGCTTTGGACAAGTGTCCAATTAGTGATTATATGGGCCGTTAAGCACCATGAATTAAAGAAATTAATACGGAGTACCAGCTTTTCAGTGGCTGATACAGTACCAAGTACAATTAATTTAAGGGAAATTTACAGAAAACCACCCCTTATATATAACTTTTTACACTTAACCGCCCATTAAATATAAAATTACAGAAAACCATCCATTAATTGTTTTTTGTTTTCAAATCACCACCCACCACATATTTTCATTAGAATTCCATTAAATATAGTATATATATTTTAATGTTTTATACTTAAAATTTAAAGTTTAAACTTGAATATATTTAAATTATATTTATGGGAGGGATAAAAAAAATTGGAGTATTAATATATTAGGGGCAAAAAGTATGTAAAAAATTTAAATTTATTTGTGACGAGAGGGTTTCTCGACCAAATAAATTTATAGTCAAGACCCCGCTATAGTATAGGGGAGTCAGGTTCGTCCTCAGGAGAGAAGTCAGCGGTTCTAGGTTTAGTTGGTTTCGGGGTTCGGGAGTAGTGGGAAAAGGGGGCGGTCGGTTGCTGTCGATATCAACTAAGACGTGGTCGATGTCGAGGGATGGAGAGGGAATGGTGGTTTGATGTCGAGTGGCTTTGCAGGATAAAAATAATCAAATAAAATAAATAAAGATGCAAACTTCCAAGGTTAAGGATCACCACAACAATAAACATATATGTAACTCATAAATTACATAAAGATGCGTGCTTTATATCAAAGAATCGACTTTCGCAAATTCCAACAATTTAGGTAATAGAGGCTTTTGCATAAAAACCTAATTTGTTTCTACCTTTTCTTAATTAGGATTAACCAACTTTCGCAAGCAAAACCTAATTACTATCCAAATTCATAATTAATTCACTTTCGCTTCATAATTGCAAATAAGGAATTGTCCTCAACTGTCGCAAAGGATTAAGCACATAGGTAGATGATGATAAAGACATATAAATTCATGGATTTATAAATCAAACACACATATCTATGTTGGGATCACCCCAACCCTAAAAGAAGGGAAATTAGAAAGCAAACATGATGAAAGAAATTAACTTTAACATTAAACTAAATCTAAAACTTACAAAACCTTCCAAACGTTCCTCCTCTCTCTCTCCTCTCTCCTCCTCCTTGCTTCTTCCTCTCTCCTTGCGCCCGAAGACGACTTTGCTTGAATGAATAAAAATCAGTCCCCTAGGGCTTTATTTATAGGCTCCAATCTAGCTATTCTAGGAAAGGAACAACTATATCTTCTATCTAATTCTATCTATCTATTTAAAGATAAAACATGGAAATAAATAATTAAAGGAACTATATCTAAAGTAGATAAATCTTCTCCATCTTGATAGAACTTGATAAATGTGGAAGGAATCTTCTCTCGAAAATATCTCCATTGGACTTTGGATAGAACTTTGAGTAGAGCTCGGATATGCTCGAAATCGGCTACTGGGCACCAGTCGATATCGACCAACATAGGTCGATATTGACCTCGTCTTCTCAGCTTCAGCTCTGACACTCGATATTGGCCTCTGGAGTGAAAATCGACCAAAGTCAGGTCGATATCGACCAACTCTGGTCGATATCGACCACCTCTTTAGTTCTTAGCATTCTCTGGTCGATTTCTGGGCTTTTTGGCCGATTTGATCCACTCGATATCAACCAAAAGTGGTCGATATCGACCGCTTCTGCAGTTTCCAGTATGCTGCTCTGTTCTTGAAACGCACTTTCCCGAGTCCTCGTTTGTCGGATTGACGCATATGAGCATGCGTTGGAAAGCTCTTTCCGAGGGCTACAACTCCCATGAAGACTTCAAAGCTTGATTTGGAATGATGAATGGCGAAAAGTGGGCTTTCCTCCAGCTGCACCATCCTTAGCTTCTTCATGACTTTCCTTTAAGCTCCAAAGTGCGTCCGATTTCTGTGAAATATAACAAAAACTTGTGTAGACCTCCATATATTGCAAATAAGCATAAACTACAAAAATTATGTGCTATTTAAACCCAAATGTATGAAATGTTTGCAGAAATCGATATGAAAGATAGTAGAAAACATGGCGATTAGGCTCACATCAAACACCTCATACTTAAGCTTGCTTGTCCTCAAGCAATACTTTTAATGGTCATACAAGGGAAGAAACTAAACCCTTAACATCATAGATTCATTGTTATATGTCCCTACAATCAATTGCCATCCTCGATAATGTACTAATGTCAACAATTTCATGCCTGTGATTAAAAGCAACATCATACTCACAAAAGGAGGGTTATATGCATAAAACAATTTCGCGCAACATAGCATTAATAATCAAGAGGACTTTAATTAAGCTCAAATAAGGAGTAGATTGGTAAAAGGCTAAAGGTGGGCAATATTTGGCAATGTGGTGCTAATGATCCGGGGAAATGGAGTAATTTCCAAACTTTCATACCGCATTCCTTCTTCCTTTGATTTCTCACCTTTCTCTCATCGCTCATTGCTTTTTTCAATATTATGCTATTACCTCTCTAACCTCAGCACTGCCTTCTCACGAGTCGCAAACATGGGTGTCATGAATGGCCCCGGATACTTAGTGCTTCGGACTCCTCACCTTTGTGTCCCATCTCGCCAAACTATTATCTCAGCGAGCAGGGTCGATCTTTGATCGGATTTTCTTTCACTCATTAAATTTTCCATATATTTCAAACATTCCTGCCAAACTTCAATAATGATAATAAGAACACAACAACCATATAACAATCTCCATAATGTAACATCATTCTCAACATAATCCCCGGATGGAAATAAGGTAAAGAATGGACAATATTTAGATCATGTGGAGCAAATATGAAATAAGGCTCAATATGGCTTTTATAATTGCAAATATGCATAGGTAATGCTAAGATATGAAATTGAGCATATGTATGGAAATATATAAAGTCCTCAATCATCTTATCATGCATATGTCAAAAGCAACTTCAAATTTTACCTCTCTTTCATGGTTTTCTCTAAAAAATTGCACTTCATTGTGACTTCCCTTAACTAGGCAATTTCATGTTATATCTCTAATGAATCTATTCTTGCATCGTCGAGTTCAATAAAAGCTTCCATGACACTTATTCTTTATTTTCAAAATTTTTTCGATGGGGGTGATTTTTTCTAGACTTTAGTCTTTTTAGACTTTGGATAATAAACTTGATAATGAACATGATGAATATAGATAGACTCGATGTATATAGATAGATATATCCAAAGTAACCATGTATGATGCAATTGGAGAAGTATGCATAACTATGCTCAAAATTTTTAAAATATGTTAAAAAATGATTAAAAATATGCAAGTAAGCTTTTCCCCCATCCCATACTTAAAGATTACAGTGTCCTCACTGTATAAGAACTAGGGTTAATGAAGAAACTTACTAGACAGTAGTGCAGATGCTTGAAATAGGGGCTGTAACACACTTCCAAGAGTCGAAGTCGAGTATGCTTCTAGTTCTCCGAATTACCTAAAGTCATCAAAGGGAAAGAAAACCTTGCACGAAGTAAAGAAAATAAAAGAAAAACAAATTTATTAAAGAAGAAAAATAACAGCAGGTTGCCTCCCGTAAGCGCTAAATTTTAAGTCTCTAGCTCGACCTACTTCCCTTTTAGCCTTAGCCTGGCTCATCTTTGTCCGGAGGTATAGGTGGATCTAGTGGTTCCTCCGGTGGTGGGAAGCGTGGGATGTCATCCGGGGGCATCGTATGAAGAAGCTTGAATCTCCCCGAGTGAACGCTCCATGGCTCCACCCATTCATCTTCCCTGGCTCCAGCTAGCATGCATAAAGGAAGATATAAAGAAGATCTACATACCTCATTATCATATCTCTTCCGCTTCATTGGTTGATTTGGTTGTGCGTCTCCACCCAAGCAAAACGGTGGAGTGGGAAGAGATATTTCCTCCTCATCCTGTGGAGCTTCGTGCCACTTTGCTAGGACCCCATACTTGAATATGAACATCGGTTGCTCAAAATCGTCGGGGATAGCCTTCACCTTGTAAGGTAAAAGTGACCTTGAAGCACCTTGGGCAACGACATCCGGCTTCTTTGTTTCTAGATCTTCCTTTTCTCGGGATCCTTCAAATGTTTCATCAAAGATAGGCAACAAAGATGTAATCGAAATCGGGGAAAGACATACCTGAAATTCTATGGGACAGTCGATTTCGACTGAAGTACAGTCGATATCGAGTGTTTGGTCGATATCGAGTGAGGTGCACTCGACATCGACTGATGTCTCTGGATCAGTTCCTCTAGAATGCATATACGTCGAGTCCGGGTGGTCGATATCGATTGAAGGGTAGTCGACGTCGACTGGCTCATAGAAGGGGACATTGTCGAGCCAACCTTCTTCTGCTGGAGGTGGATGATAGGAAGCCTCAAGCCTTCGGATCAAGTCTTCCAGCCGGGCTATTTCCCTTAATCGTGCCTCCTCTTGTGCGAGCCTATTTCTCCGTCTCAAATCTTCGAACCATCTTTCCCGTTCGAGATCGTATACTTCTTGCATCTTTGTACCTAACCTTTGAAATCACAATAAAGAACATAAATTAGTAGAAAAAGCTCGGCACCTAGTGGGTACCGATGAAGTAGGTGGTGGTAGGGTATGTGATAGGGTAAAAAACAAAGGATGGGCTACTCCTAAACTTTAAACAAAACTAAACTAGGCGCGATTGATATCTCTCCGGCAACGGCGCCAATTTGACGAGAGGGTTTCTCGACCAAATAAATTTATAGTCAAGACCCCGCTATAGTATAGAGGAGTCAGGTTCGTCCTCAGGAGAGAAGTCAGCAGTTCTAGGTTTAGTTGGTTTCGGGGTTCGGGAGTAGTGGGAAAAGGGGGCGGTCGGTTGCTGTCGATATCAACTAAGACTTGGTCGATGTCGAGGGATGGAGAGGGAAAGGTGGTTTGATGTCGAGTGGCTTTGCAGGATAAAAATAATCAAATAAAATAAATAAAGATGCAAACTTCCAAGGTTAAGGATCACCACAACAATAAACATATATATAACTCATAAATTACATAAAGATGCGTGCTTTATATCAAAGAATCGACTTTCGCAAATTCCAACAATTTAGGTAATAGAGGCTTTCGCATAAAAACCTAATTTGTTTCTACCTTTTCTTAATTAGGATTAACCAACTTTCGCAAGCAAAACCTAATTACTATCCAAATTCATAATTAATTCACTTTCGCTTCATAATTGCAAATAAGGAATTGTCCTCAACTGTCGCAAAGGATTAAGCACATAGGTAGATGATGATAAAGACATATAAATTCATGGATTTATAAATCAAACACACATATCTATGTTGGGATCACCCCAACCCTAAAAGAAGGGAAATTAGAAAGCAAACATGATGAAAGAAATTAACTTTAACATTAAACTAAATCTAAAACATACAAAACCTTCCAAACGTTCCTCCTCTCTCTCTCTCCTCTCTCCTCCTCCTTGCTCCTTCCTCTCTCCTTGCGCCCGAAGACGACTTTGCTTGAATGAATAAAAATCAGTCCCCTAGGGCTTTATTTATAGGCTCCAATCTAGCTATTTTAGGAAAGGAACAACTATATCTTCTATCTAATTCTATCTATCTATTTAAAGATAAAACATGGAAATAAATAATTAAAGGAACTATATCTAAAGTAGATAAATCTTCTCCATCTTGATAGAACTTGATAAATGTGGAAGGAATCTTCTCTCGAAAATATCTCCATTGGACTTTGGATAGAACTTTGAGTAGAGCTCGGATATGCTCGAAATCGGCTACTGGGCACCAGTCGATATCGACCAACATAGGTCGATATTGACCTCGTCTTCTCAGCTTCAGCTCTGACACTCGATATTGGCCTCTGAAGTGAAAATCGACCAAAGTCAGGTCGATATCGACCAACTCTGGTCTATATCGACCACCTCTTCAGTTCTCACCATTCTCTGGTCGATTTCTGGGCTTTCTGGCCGATTTGATCCACTCGATATCAACCAAAAGTGGTCGATATCGACCGCTTCTGTAGTTTCCAGCATGCTGCTCTGTTCTTGAAATGCACTTTCCCAAGTCCTCGTTCGTCGGATTGACGCATATGAGCATGCGTTGGAAAGCTCTTTCCGAGGGCTACAACTCCCATGAAGACTTCAAAGCTTGATTTGGAATGATGAATGGCGAAAAGTGGGCTTTCCTCCAGCTGCACCATCCTTAGCTTCTTCATGACTTTCCTTTAAGCTCCAAAGTGCGTCTGATTTCTGTGAAATATAACAAAAACTTGTGTAGACCTCCATATATTGCAAATAAGCATAAACTACAAAAATTCTGTGCTATTTTAACCCAAATGTATGAAATGTTTGCAGAAATCGATATAAAAGATAGTAGAAAACATGGCGATTAGGCTCACATCAATTTGGAGGGCAGAGGTTCTAAATGTGGAAACATTATTTAATTTTATTTAAAAACTAGCCTAGATCCCGTGCGATACGCACGGGATTTTTAAAATTAATATATCAAAGTAAACTCATTATTTTTTCAGATTTCTCATATTCATCAACAATAACCATTTAGACCAATAGACATATGTAATAAAAGGAAAGACGCAATAAAAAATGATAATTGATAGTTGTAGATATTTTGATCATGGGTGAAATAGATGAAAGAAATAGATAAAATTTTGGTGCAAATGAGAAATGCATAAATATTTTTGGAGTATAAAACACACAATGAAATGTATATCTTAAATAATCATAAGATAAAAAACGATCAGAAATACACAACGATGATCATAGAAGTATGTGTGGTACTTGGAAACAACTCCAAAACATCAGAAACCACTACATTAAAAGTAAATTTCAATCTAATTAAATACAAAATGTGATATAAACAGTGCACTTCTGATTTTTTTTTAATATCAAAGAGTAGATAGCTGAAGCTACCATCAAGTAAGTGTTATAAGACAAAAATCAGATCGTTGCGCTCAAATACAAAAAACTTCAAGCAAAAGAACAATGTATAAGTTTAGCAAACATATCCTTGGGACCCCATCTGCATGAGCAACTTGATATTTGCAAAAAAAAAAACAACTCCAACAGGGTGGCAAACAACTTTTGGGTAGGGAAACAACCTTAGCCGCACAAATGGACGTCTAAACCAGCACATGTACATGCCCAAATCAACCCCCTAAATGTCAAAAGCACTAAATTGCAACACAAGCAAATAATCCCATAGTTGAATTTTTATGACGATAAAATTTAACATCTTCATTTGCCAAAAGCCTTTGATTAAAAAAAACAGTATAAATTCAGCTTACAAAGCATGCTACAAAATCCTGATTATCCACATTATTCCCGCCAATGGAATCAGCAAGTTCAGCCCATAAAAAACTTTTTGCACCAACAACAAATCGTCGAAGATCACCTAAAAAATGTAGGAAAAATGCTCATATACATCAACTCCGAACTGAACTTTACGCACTTCAATCAACCCCTAAAACTGGAAAAAAAAAAAAGAACAACAACTCCCAACAACTCACCGAATCACCAATAGAAGAGCTCCTACACATTCAAGAATAAGCTCAATCGCTAAATGTAAGGAGCAACTCCCAACAATATGACTTATTATGTTTCATAAGAACATTCAATAATTAATTGAGACCCTATTTGTTGTTGTGCAGTGGAATACATATTGAAAGGTAATGTTAAATTTTAAATTCTAAGTTTGGATAAGAAAAAGGAGATTCTTTTTACAGCTTGCACAGGATAAAAAAAAAATGCCAAAATAGGAGTACAATAACTCTCTCATGACACTTCTTATACCTTCAATGCATCAACTATTGCTCCAAACTTTGCCAAGGTGCTCACAACTGCAGCTCTTATAGTTGACTTTTCAAGAATTAATCTGTTATAGATATATTGTATGTATTTGCTGGGGTCTACCGTCTTAAGCCCCTCAATTTCAAAGAAATGTAAAATCTGGCAATGAATCATTAGATCATAATAAGGGCTTGCCAAAATATATTAATGTTAAAAGATTCGGGACATCAGTGAATAAATCAAAAGAAAGATCACAACTTAAAGGCCAAAGTATTTTAGGTAAGCAACCTGTGTAGAGAGGTAGGTAAGTTCATAGTCCTCTATAAATTCACAAAGATGCAATGGTCCACTTTCTTTCGCGTTAGGAATATCTCTTATAAGAATCACAATCGAATCAACGATTGCCTTCTTGTACTCAAACCCTCCTTCTTCCCTGAGGATTGTTCAAGAAATTCATTCTGAAGATTTTTAAAAAATAATAAAAGACAACGAAAGCATGATCAGAAGCTAATTAATATGGTTGTAACAATATAAAGTAATTGGATCAAAAGACACATAACTCTTTAATCAAACCCACTTTTCAAACAGAAAATTCAGAACACTCACAATGATCTATACTTGAGTGGGAACTTCAGACACAATGATCTTATGTCTTCAACCACTACAATATTAAACTCATACCAAATTGATAATTTTTAATTAATCATGCTTCTCCTGATGCCAATACATGATACACAATCTTTCAATTTAGTTTAGCCCACCTTTTATACCAAATGATGTTTCAATGCAATAAAGACCAATCCAAACAAAGATGAGTGGTATAAATTCCACAATCAAGTCAGAAATCACCGGCAAAAAATAAAAATGATTCGTTGTGCTTTCAATGTCTCAGTTTTCAGCATTCAAAACACTCAACTTTGATTACAAATATACATATCCAAATAAACCTTTCATACATCTCAAATCAAGCCACCCTTGTTCTAACTCTCTCAGGAGTATGTTTAAAATACCTGATAAACTCTTTCAGGTGTTTTTTTTTGAAATAATTCTCGAGAAAGGGAGAGATTTTTGCAATAATAGTGGGCTTTCTATCTGTTAATTATTCTTTTTAAAACCCCTTTCTATACTAATCTATAATCCATGTAACCATACTTGTTCAAAGAAAGTATTAACATGTCAACTAATATATGAAATACTTAGAGATACAGCTTCCATATAAAAGCAAGAGCCAGATTGGATAAAATAAACACACATCACTGTCAAATTCTACCGAATTTTAGCTCTGCAAATGTCAAAATAAGTAACATTTAGTGGCATTTATACACTGCCAATGAATGGAAAGTGAATTAACCTCAACTAAGAAGCAGCATATGGCTTAGCCCATGGCATATTTGTGTGTCCAGGTTTTGGTAGTTGCCCCATACTTGGTTCAGTCTGTCTTGTACATGTGGGCTCTTTTCGAAACCAAGGGTTCATTTGGGTTTGGATCAGTCAACAGTGAGCAGATGGAGAGCAACACCTAAAAAAAAGAAAATCAACACCCGTTTCTTTACACAGTTAAAAGAATTGAAAGATATACTTGAACACAATAATTATTAAATCAAACAAAAAGCAATGCAAAAACATAAGTTTCGGGGAAGCAGTGCATATAATCAAGGAAATTTTATTGAAAAGTTTTACTCCTACTAATCAAATGTAGAACATTTTCCTTCCTTTGCCTATAGAGATTTCTAAAGATCATGGTATTCTAAAGTAAAAAAAAAAATTGGTTGGAAAAAATGTAGAACATTTTCCTTCCTTTGCATATAGAGATTTAGTGAATCAATTTGGCTTATCACAAAACCATTAGATAAGTTTCCAAGTACAGTGTTACAACTTGTTTATATTAAGGAGAAAAATATAGGGCTTTTAAGATGAACCTTGGATATGGTCAAAACAGGACTCCATTAATTGGCCTGTCAAATGAGAGAAAACTATAATCAAATGTGACTTCTCCCAAAACGATAGCACAAATTATATACGCTACAAAGTTATAATTGTGTAAAAGCCTTAATTTAAAAATGAGTAATATAACCTCTCCTTTATTAATATATCTTATGACACACAAATAAAATGAAGTCATTGTCATCGCTAAAGATAGCAAGAAATAACTCTTCCCAATCAATGACTAATTCCAAATTTCCAAGTCAACAGACGCTCTACTGAAATAACTAATGCCTTACAGAAGCTTTAAGTCCATATTTCATGTCTAGAAGTATAAAAAGACATCAAGGAAATCAACTTCCCAACAACTCCTTGAAAGATAATACTTATGCTTCTCTGTTGCAAATAATGAAAGAAGTCGCCTATATATGCTGAACTTTGTTCAACCATCACTAGTAGGAGGCCAAAACCTGATTTGAAAGATAATACTTATACTTATGATTAATTTCCTCTCTTTGGAGTATTTCATTTATTCTTTGGATCTTACCTTTTACTGGATTTAAACTTTGATTTATTCAAATGATTTAAGTTAATTAATGTAACACCTTACCTAAAATAAGGTCATCTACTCATTTAACAAAGTCTCTAAAAATTATCAATAAAAATCTATTTTTTAACAAACACCCAAAATTTTGGATGAATAAAATAATCCATCTAGATGTGTTTTAAGCAATTGAACTGGTTTAGGCACATAGTTTTCACTTCCCTATAATTAAAGTCAAAATATTGATTTATAAATATGGATACCATATAAAAAAACATAAATAATTTACCAATAATCTATAAATATGTTGGTGGGGTAAGTCCTATCCTAAAGGGGTTATATCTAGGTAAAGGAAGACACGAAAATAAAAAGAAGCCAGTGTAATCTCTAAAGATAGCAAGACACAACTCTTCCTAATCAATGACTAATTCCAAGTCTACAGATGCTCTACTGAAATAACTAATGCTTTACAGAAGCTTTAAATCCATATTTCATCTCTAAAAGTATAAAAAGACATCAACGAAATCAACTCTTCAACCGCTCCTTCTTGAAGGATACTACTTATGCTTCTCTACTGCAAATAATAAAAAAAGTCGCCTATATATGCTGAACTTTGTTCAACCTTTAGTAGTAGGAGGCCAAAACCCACGATTAAAACATGATCATTGGTGGGGGTAAATCCTAAAGAGGTTATATCTAGGTGAGGTTTCACAGAGTTAGATTAGACATTTACACATTATTTGATCAAGGCTTTCCACCTGAATCCCTGTAGAGGGAATTTCTACAAAACATGTCCATTAACCATTCAAAGAATATCGAGTGGAAATAACAGTAGGAGGATAAGAATTGAAAGAATTACTATTTGAGATTCATGGCGAAGAAAACTAGACAGACCCAACACCTCCATCTAAGCCTCTAGTCCGGGACAGTGGATCTCACCCTAAATTAGGAACCCTAAATCAAATACGACATTGGATAGCGATGAATGGACCGACGAAGATTCATCACCATTCTCTAAAGAGCCATGGATGTGATGTGCGCGCAAATTGCCATATTTTCTATGCACATATAAGTCCATTTTATCATTCTTTTGCATGCATATTAGTGGGAAAACATGGGATTAGTGTAGTGTACACTTAAATATCAAAAATATGGGTCAGCACGAGTTTCTATGTGATTTCGCAGAAAACAAGATAAAAATGGACAAATTTGGAAGAGCGGAAAAAGAACTCGAAGTCTTCTGAAGAGTTCAAAATCGACTGGAGACCTCGACATCGAGTGCAGCAGAGACATAGGAATCGAGCATAAAAGAGAACAGAGCATGTCGACACCAGAGAGGTCGATATCGAGGACCGAAGGTCGATATCGAGTGGCCTGATCGAGCTAAATGATAGAAGTCGAGTGCTAATCTGAGTAGGAGAAGGAGAGCTTGAGATAGAGTTTCACAGAGGTCGATATCGACGTCTGAAGGTCGATATTGATGTTGCCCAGCAGAGGAATCCGACTCAGATTTTGATAGAATTCTATCTGAAGCTTGCACGTCTATCCAAAAGTCGAGATTTCTTATCTTCAACATCAGAGCTATCATATGAGCTGATTTACCATAGAATTTTTAGTTTTTACTTTATTTAAGTTTTATCTTAGAGAATAAAGATAAAGTTTCGAGTCTTTGGATAGCAAAGTTCGATATCTATATCTAGAGGCCATTAGGGCTGAGTTTAGGCATTCAATTACATCCAATTTCAGTTATTCCAACACATAGAATGCAGAGAATTTGTAGAGAGAGAGAGAGAGAGGGGAGAGCCGAGTGAGTTTGGTGGAAGCGAGAGCGGAGATTTGGCTTGTTCGGTTGTAATTTCTTTCTTTTGCAAATACAAAGTAGTTTTCTTTCAATGATAATGATGCGTTGCATGATGAGAAGCGAGTAGTCAACCCACTTCTAGGGTCGGGGTGAGCCCGACGATAGCGATGTAGGGTAAGTGCATCAAAGGTATGACTTTTATGCGATTCCGTCTTCTATCCTATGCATGATTCCTTGCGAAAGTTAGGGAGATTCATTATTTGCATTATTGAAGCGAAAACCACTCATATTGTGAACTTGGATTACTCATGAATTGGATAGTAACTCTTAGGAACTATGCGAGAGCCTCTAATCACCTAAGTGTTGGTAACGAAAGTTATTTGACGAAAAGGCATTAAATTTCATAACTTTAGCATAAAACTTGCATTGTTATCGTTGTGGCATGAAACCCCGACTTTGGAAGCTTTTAATTAATTGAATTCATATAAAAGTTTTAGTTTTGATTTCTGATCATCCTTCTTTACCATTCTACGTTCTTCGGGCTCTTTTCCGACTTTGGTTACGAATTATTGTTTTTGTGACAAACATCGAAATCAACTGTAAAGGTCGATATCGAGGTCTAACATCGATATCGAGGTCTTTCTCTGTAAAGACTCAAACGTTTAAAATATTATTTTATGACTTTTGATTAAAATTAAATATTAAATTTTCGAGATTTCAGAAATTTTGAAAACCTTCGTCCTCGATCAAAGTGATTTTATTCTATTAAAAGAAAATTCCGGCATTTATCGGGACTTGAAAATATTTTCGGATTTCAAGCAAAAATTGGATATCGTTTTGGATATAGTAAGATGAACATGGCAATTTTTTATAACATTTTAGTTCATATAGAAATTTTTTGGGTCAAGATTTTTTATAAAACAAAAATAGCGGAATAACTTTGTAATTCTCCTTAAATTAACTCAACCCTAATTGTGTGGGTATATATACCCCTTGTTCCACCGTCACTCTCACTAGTCATCACCTTCTTCCTCCTATCTTGTTAGATCCCAGCTGCCTCTCCTTCAATGTCTTCAAGCTCCCTTCTCCCGCTCAGATCACCGAATGTCGAACCCCCTTCGCGCTTCCATGGCAAACTACCGAGCTCCTAGCCTCTTTTCTCCGTCCATTTCAGATCTGACCTCCCTCATTCACTCTCTTCCTCACTCGCCTCGATCTGTCTCTCTCTCGCT
The DNA here is from genome assembly GCA_963922045.1 of Persicaria maculosa. Lineage (NCBI taxonomy): Eukaryota > Viridiplantae > Streptophyta > Magnoliopsida > Caryophyllales > Polygonaceae > Persicaria > Persicaria maculosa. Next base: position 15,640,198 of record OY998257.1, on the reverse strand, counting down.
CATCGTCGCGTCTCATTGCCCTCTCGCTCCCATTCCTCATCGAAGTCAGCGCTAGTAGCAGCTGCCGGACTGCCATTGTCGACGAACCAAGCTCACTCTAACACCGACACTAGCTCCCAATCGCTCGCTCCGAAATTTCGATGCCGAGGAACACCTGTCCGACCTCCCGCCGGCTCACACCTACTCCCTCCTCCTTTTCCTCTACACCATCGACCACCATTGCAAGCTAGATGGGTGTCTAGCCTCTCGCCGATGCCGACCCCGGAGCCCTACCTCCCAGCCTCAGCTCCACCACCATCGCTTGGAGCTTCCTTGCCGCACGCCGACGCCGATGCGTGCACCCTAGACCACAAAATGGTGCTGACTCCTCCACCGTGTTTCCCATGGTTGAAGCCAAGAGCCGAACCCGAGCCGACACAGCCCGATCTTGTCAAATCTCCAAGCCTGTTTTGTCGGGGATTGGGTACATCTCTTCCTCCTAATCTTGGATATGAACCTATAACTTAATTAATGGCCTAATGGGATATATTGCTGCTAATTGTTGAAGTGATCTACTTGTGTTAAAATAGTGAAATCCTGGGTATACACGCTCTTGAAGCAAAATTTAATGGAGAGAGGGGTCTAAGCCAATAGTTACTCTATTATCCTTTTAAACATGAGATATTAAAGGGGTGTTATACATGATTTAAACTATGTAACCAATATGAGGGTGTACGTGCTAGCCTTGTGTTGTAGGTTTTGTTGTCATTAAGAATGTAAATTCCCGTATTTATCTAATTAACACATTTAGTTGATAACTTAAGCAAGGGATATTGATATTTTAGATTAGTTAACTAGTCAAACTATAATAATGATCAACTTCAGTTAGTATAGGATAAAAGATGTTTGTTGTTATATTGTGATCTTGCTTGAGGTTAGAATTGAGTTTAATTGGACTATAAATTTATTGTGAGTAGTTAACTTACTTGTATCGATTAATTGATTCTCTTATGAATGGTCATTTTAGAAATAATGACCGATTGACTTAATGATTCTAGGAAATGTATGTTACTTGCATAAATGATTTGACAAAGAGATTCTTGTCGACTACTCTTGGTTTATTTATTAGTGACAATCTCATTCTTGACGAACTGCATTTGATTAATAAGATCTTATGAGAGTTAGTCTAGACTTGGTTAAGCTTATAAAATATAAAAGGCATCCGGAGAACTTGTTATACTTGTAAGTTTGTTGTTATGCTTATCGAGTTATGAAATTGGATAGTTTGACTTGATATCACTACCTCATAATTAAGCTAGGTAATTTAGTTAACTAGAGTATTATTATGGATGTTTTAAGTTTGTTAATCGGTTGAATTATAGTGATAATTGACTTTGACTAGTGTAACTATCTAAGAAATGTCTGGAGAGCTTGATGTGCCTTGTGAACTTACTCTTCAAGAAATTTGATACCAAGGCTATATAAAAGATGTTTGTACAAATTATTATGCTCGTGTGCTTTAAGCTTGAATGTAGTTCTTTGATGTTGAGTAGTCCTTATATTTGAGATTATAGGCGACTTCTTGAATTATCAACTTACCTTGGTTTGCTCATGAAGCATGATGTATTATGCGAGTATTGATAAATAAGATTTGTTGATCCTTAGTTTTGGAAACTTATGGTTTTGTTGACCCTTCAAGTGATTGATAATTGATGGTTTACTTGAGGAAATGGTTAAGAAAATATTGAGCTTGATTTGAAGTAACATGTTTTGAGTAGTGATCTTGATAAGACTTTGAAATAAGTTTCATACTTGAGGAACACAAGATTAATTGAGGGTAATTGTCAGGATGAGAATGTCAGGTTACTTAATTAAAATGTCAGTTAGTTCTGGGTTGATTAGAAGCATGTTTGTATGTTGATTAAATGTGTATTGATGAGCTATCCCTTGCTTATTACTTGCTAGTGTGATTGGATGGTTCTCTGAGTGGCTTGTTTGCTGATGGATTATTCTCTGAGTGACCTGTTGGCTGGCTAATTGGATGTGAAGACTCCAGGTAAGTTTCCTACAGGAGCTTACTCAGTAACCAGGACCTCATGCCTGATGTGCCATATAGTATGTAGGTGTTGCATATGCATAAAAGCATGCCATGTAGTATCATGCTTAGGACTTGCACTTATGAATGAGCATCCCTATTCTTTATGCGTTTGAAAAGAGAACGGCCGTTATCTGTGAGTCCTTAGAGTCGTTGCTAGGGTCATTGGGGCATTCGTGTTTCATATCGTTTCGATCCCAGTCGAGTCTTATATTATGATATGGCTGCGGCGGTGACCGAGCGTCCTACCTCGGGGTTGGGTACGGACATATGATGGCTGCGGCACCGACCGAGCGTCCTACCTCGGAGTTGGGTACGGACATGTATGACCCCGGAGTGGGAACATATTGGGAGATTGGGGATATGCCACTTGCCATTCTGTGTGGATCCATTTAATCGCTTTCTGCATATATATAAACTGTCAGCATGCTTGTGTGATTTAAATTCCGTACCGCACTAGAACATCTTTTATATTAGGTATAGGCGTATTATATGTCCTCAGCGAGGTCTTTAGGGCCCGCATGCGTCTCTTGGCCTGACTTCATGGTTAGTTTCAGGTACCCGTCCCTTTTTGCTTGCTGAGTGCTTCTATGACGGGGTTTTCCTCACGGGACGAGAGTGTTAAGAAGACTTCGTACAACCTTGATTTTATGAGCATTTTGGTTCAGTTGGACATTTAGAAGCAATGTACATTTATATTGATTTAAATTTGTTTTGCCTCTTTTGAGTTTTGACTGGTTGAATTAGGACAGATTCACGTGCATAAGCGCATATTATGATTGGATTATTTGACTGTTTTGAGGGTTTGAAATCCCCTTTTCTTTTCTCGAATTATATCATTAAATCCTTAAAACTTAAATCGTGAACTTTGACAGCACTTATGGGGCTGCTGCGGCCTATGATGCAAGGCCTGCCCCATCAATGCCACTATATGAGCCTCCAAGGGAGATAGATCCTGATGTGCGGCAACAATTCCACAACGATCAAACGCGCCGCCTTCAAAAGCAAGTCAGGTTCCTGAGCAACAATCAAACTTGTCAGGAATGTGGCTCAACAAGGCACAACACTAGTGTATGTCCACATACTGAGCAAGTATCCATGGGGGAACAACATGAGGAAGCCAAGTGGATGAGAGGCTCCTATGGAGGGGGAAATCAACAATATTGGGGCGATCAAAGGTTCTATCAAAGGGATCCCCCAACATATAGAGCACCAGGGCACCTTGAGCGGGAGACAAGGAAAGATGACCTGTAAATCATTCTTGATTAGATGCGGAGGAACCATGCTGAGTTCAAACAAGCCAACAACTCCGTCCATACTCAGCTGCAGGGCATCAATTCTAGACTTGGGGAGATCGACATTTGGAAACGCAACATGGAGACTCAAATGAGTCAATTGGCGGAAGCAATACCCAAAGCGTCAAGATCATTCCCTGGATCCACTGTGCCCAATCAAAAGGGAAAAACCACTGGATATATTGTGGCAGTAAAGGAGTGGGCGTCAATTACAAACGCCCGAGCAAAAAGCGGAGGAAAAGGAGCCAGAACAGATATCGATATCGACCCCCCTGTCGATATCGACCAAGGTGACGTCGATGTCGACCCTGATGCTGCATCACCACAGAAATCGACTCCTCCAGTTGATGTCGACCCTACTGATGTCGAAATCGACCTCACTACAGCCACAGGGAAGAAGAAGGTGTTGCCATTCCCAACTAGAAAGGTGATTAAGGACCCAACGGAAAAGAAGTTCCAACGGTTCGTGAAGATGCGTCAGGGACTCAACGTCTCTATACCATTCACAGAAGCACTTCATGAGATGCCATCCTATGTAAGGTTCCTTAAGGACATATTGGGTAAGAAGCGATCACTTTCTAAGATCGCAGAGGAGTGCAACAGGTTGGAGCTACCACAAAAGCGAGCGGACCCAGGTAAGTTTTCTATCGCTATAGGTTTAGGTCAATTCAAATTTAATGCTTTAGTTGACTTGGGTGCCAGCGTTAGCATGATGCCACTAACCATATGGCACAAGGTAAAGATAGGTCCTCTGGAGCCCGTGGATGCAAGACTATACATGGCAAATAATACGGTAGTGATTCCAACTGGGATAGTGACGGATGTGCCAGTACAAATAGGTAAATTCTTTGTCCCTGCTGATTTCTTAGTTGTTGATATAGCGGAGGACCCTGTTTGTCCCATTATTTTAGGTAGGACATTCCTAGCAACCGTCGATGCCAACACTAGCGTGAAGAAAGGATTGCTCTCATTCACAATTAGTGACGAGGTGATAGAGTATGCCTTCAACAAGACGGTGAACAATCAAGGGCCAATGGAGATAAAAAGCCATCAATGGTGTCTACATTGCATGTGGAGAAGCCAAAGTAAGGAGTATGACACCGGAAGAGCTTGAGAAGAGGGCCATAGAAGCCCAAGTGGAGGAGGTTGTGGCAATCTTGAACGAAGGGGCCCAACAGAATATCGAAATCGACCCAGGTAAGTCGATATCGACTAATAATGTTCAAGATTCTGTGTCAGGTCATAAGTATGGGGTCGACGGAGGAGGAGAAGGAACATCGAAATCGATGATTAAGGTCGATATCGACCATGCCCTAGAGCCGAAATCGACCACCATTGAAGCTGAAGAGGGAGGAACAGAAACCTCGATATCGATCTCTGAGGGTCGAAATCGACCTTGTCATATCGAGCAGAAACACTCCAAATCGACTGATCCTCCAGGAGTACAACAGACCTCGATATCGACCTCTGAACATCGATGTCGACCTAAGCCACAGACTGAGAAGAAGGTGAGTCAAGGTATGGATTCCTCCTGTTCCATTACAATTAAAGATTTATCATTATTTGGAAGAGGTATGTCTTGGCATGTGCGCTTATGTAGGGTATCCGATGATGATTCGAGCCAATATGAGATAGGAGACAAAGTCTATGTTGCCAAATCCAAGGACCATTGGTTCCCTACGAGATTCAAAGATAAGAATTTGGGACCATTCACGGTGAATCAGATCCATCCCGGCGGAATGCAGCTCCGTGAAAAGAAGGGAGTAATATTTGAGGCCCAAGCCACATGGGCTCTGCAGATGCCGCCTTGAGAAGCGCAAAGGAAGAAGTCGGCCTAGCGACTTAAAAGTCTAGAGCGTGTAACAACGACTTAGTTTTGGTTTTAGACAATTTTACATTGTTTTGAGACACTACACTTTATTGTTTTGCATGTTTTGTTTTGGTTTTATTTTTAACAAGTTGCAAGAAAGAGAAAAGCACACAGAAGTGACATCGATTTCGATGATGAAGATCGACATCGACCTTAAGGTCGATTCAGATGGGCTTGTGGTCGAAGCTGGATCACCCTGAAGCTTGAGCCAGAAAACGATGAGAGACATCGATATCGATGTTTAAAGGTCGATATCGACCATGTCTGCTGTCTTCTTCGACTCCTGAAATTTGTGACGGTTTAGTAAGTTTTCTTCTTAACCCTAGTCCTAATACAGTGAGGACACTGTAAACTTTAAGTATGGGGTGGGGGAAAGGCTTACTTGCATAGTCATACTTAGTTTAGATTTGCATATTTATCTTAATGCATACTTAGTTTATATATTTATTATTCGAAAAAAGAAAAAAAATGACCCCCATCAAAAAATTTTGAAAATAAAAAGAGAGTCATGGAAGTATAAAAAAGAGCTATATGATGCAAAATTAGATTCATTAGAGATATAACATGAAATTGCCTAGTTAAGGGAAGTCCCAATAAAGTGCAAAAAGAAAAAAATAAAGGAGATGAAAATTTTGAAGTTGCTTTTGACATGTGCATGATAAGATGATGGAGGACTTTTTATGAAATTTCCATACAAAGTGCTTACATATACAAGTTCATATCCTAGCCTTACCTATGCATATTTGCAAAAGTCACAAGCCATATATGAGCCTTATCATGATCATTATTGCTCCACATATATATACATATTGCCCATTTTATACCTTATACCCTATCCGGGGACAAGTTTGAGAATGGATGTTATCTTTGGAGTTATATGGAGTTGTGCATTATTTATGAAGTTGTTGGCAGGAATGAAAGAATTTATGAAATATGGAAAATTTAATGAGCGAGAAAAAATCCGATCACCCCAGGAGATAAAGGTAGGTCGACCCTGCTCGTTGAGATGTTAGTTCAGCGAGATGGGACATAAGGTGAGGAGTCTGAAGTACCAAGTATCCGGGGCCATTCATGACACCCATGTTTGCGACTCGCGAGAAGGCAGTGCTAAGGTTAGAGAGGTAAAAGCAATATATTGAATCAAAGCATTGAGCGATGAGTGAAAGGTGAGACATTATGAAGAAGGAATGTGGAATGTTTTGGAAAGAAAATATGCTTCCCCGGATTTAACACCACATGGCCAAATATTAGCCCACCTTTAGCCTTTTACCAATCTACTTCTCACAAGCTTGCAAAAGTCCTCTTGATTATTAATGCTATGTCGCTGAAATTGTTTTTGCATATAAACCTCCTTTTATGAGAATGAAATTGCTTTTATGCACAGGCATGGACTTGGTTGACATAAGTACCTTATCTAGGATGGCAATTGATTGTAGGGAGATATGAAAAATTAATCTATGATGTTGAGGGTTTACTTTCTTCCCCTGAATGACCATTAAAGGTATTGCATGGGGACAAGCAAGCTTAAGTATGGGGTGTTTGATGTGCGCGCAAATTACCATATTTTCTATGCACATATAAGTCCATTTTATCATTCTTTTGCATGCATATTAGTGGGAAAACATGGGATTGAGTAGTGTACGCTTAAATATCAAATATATGGGTCTGCACGAGTTTCTATGAGATTTCGCAGAAAATAGGATAAAAATGGACAGATTTGGAAGAGCGGAAAAAGAACTTGAAGTCTTCTAAAGAGGTCGAAATTGACTGGAGACCTCGACATCGAGTGCAGCAGAGACATAGGAATCGAGCAGAAAAGAGAACAGAGCATGTCGACACCAGAGAGGTCGATATCGAGGACCCAAGGTCGATATCGACTGGCCTGATTGAGCTAAATGATAGAAGTCGAGTGCTAATCCGAGTAGGAGAAGGAGAGCTCGAGATAGAGTTTCACAGAGGTCGATATCGACATCTGAAGGTCGATATCGATGTTGCCCAGCAGAGGAATCCGACTCAGATTTTGATAGAATTCTATCCGAAGCTTGCACGTCTATCCAAAAGTCGAGATTTCTTATCTTCAACATCAGAGCTATCATATGAGCTGATTTACCATAGAATTTTCAATTTTTACTTTATTTAAGTTTTATCTTAGAGAATAAAGATAAAGTTTCTAGTCTTTGGATAGCAAAGCTTGATATCTATACCTAGAGGCCATTAGGGCTGAGTTTAGGCATACAATTATATCCAATTTCAGTTATTCCAACACATAGAATGCAGAGAATTTGTAGAGAGAGAGAGAGAGAGGGGAGAGAGCTGAGTGAGTTTGGTGGAAGCGAGAGCGGAGATTTGGCTTGTTCGGTTGTAATTTCTTTCTTTTGCAAATACAAAGTAGTTTTCTTTCAATGATGATGATGAGTTGCATGATGAGAAGCGAGCAGTCAACCCACTTCTAGGGTCGGGGTAAGCCCGACGATAGCGATGTAGGGTAAGTGCATCAAAGGTATGACTTTTATGCAATTCCGTCTTCTATCCTATGCATGATTCCTTGCGAAAGTTAGGGAGATTCATTATTTGCATTATTAAAGCGAAAGCCACTCATATTGTGAACTTGGATTACTCATGAATTGGATAGTAATTCTTAGGAACTATGCGAGAGCCTCTAATCACCTAAGTGTTGGTAACGAAAGTTATTTGACGGAAAGGCATTAAATTTCATAACTTTAGCATAAAACTTGCATTGTTATCGTTGTGGCATGAAACCCCGACTTTGGAAGCTTTTAATTAATTGAATTCATATAAAAGTTTTAGTTTTAATTTCTGATCATCCTTCTTTACCATTCTACGTTCTTCGGGCTCTTTTCCGACTTTGGTTACGAATTACAGTTTTTGTGACAAACATCGGAATCGACTGTAAAGGTCGATATCGAGGTCTAACATCGATATCGAGGTCTTTCTCGATGTCGACTTTGCTGTTTTTGTCTTCTGCATGAATTCTACTGGAAATCAACCAGAACTGAGGTCGATATCGACAAGACACATCGATATCGAGTGTCTTCTGAGGTCGAAAGCTTGATCGTGGCTACAACAAGGGAAGCGCTGACATACCTCCTCGTGGATTCGATCCCTACCACTACATCGGGAGGGATTCTTGTATTATTTGTTTGGGACAAGAAGTTAGCATAGTTAGAGTTTAATTTGAATATTTGAATCTACCTCCCGCTTAGTGAACAGGATGTACCGGTGATAATTGACATAATCGCTATAAACATTGAAAATAAAAGAAACCCTAGATATTTAGATGTCAAAAAAGAGGATATCATATAAAATCTAAGTCGAAAAAATCGATGCTAATTTCACAATTGGCTAACTAACAGCGGAAGAAGCGGGGCCGGAGATGGCCGCGTAAGCGTCTAGAGAGTTCAATTAAGTCGATGGAGCCGTAGCAAAGCATCTTGGGCGTCGTTTAAAACGCTATTGACACTGATCACAGAGCAACAAAGGAAGTGGAAGCCAAGCGTGTGAGCGAGAGATTGAGGGAGGGAGGAGCGGAAGAGAAGAAGGCGTTCATTATGATGGAAACCGTTAGGAGAGCAGAACGTGGAGGAAAAATATATCGTTCATATTAATAAAGGAGAGGGCTAAATAATAATAATAATAATAATAATAATAATAATAATAATAATAATAATAATAATAATAATAATAAAGGAGAGGGCAAAAGGGGAAAATAAAAAAAATCCATCATCCTGTCACGTGGATAGGTTGGCTGTTCTCCAAAGGAGAGAGCTGGACAATATTTTTAAAAAATCTTTAATTTTTTTTTTCATTTTTAGTATATAGTATAGGTGTTTATCAATATGAAAGAAAATGAGGCATTAATTATCAGTATAAAAATATTATTAAATTTAAACAATGCTAATGTCTTATAAATTTATTTTAATTTTGATTAAAAAGAAGTCTATTAAATTTATAACTATTTTTAGTGATAAAATAGGACAAAATTTTTCATATATACATCAAGTTTTCTAAAAATATTTTAAAAATTTAGTAAAATATATTTTTAAATTTATTTGAGATTTTAATTTAAATATAAATTTAGTAAAATATCTTTATATATATATATATATATATATATATATATATGTCAAAACCCTAATAGAAATAGATAATAGGTGTTGATTTGAAAACAAAAACCATTTAATGGGTGATTTTCTATAATTTTGTGTTTAACGGGTGGTTAAGTGTAAAAGTCTATAATTAGTGGGTGATTTTCTGTAAATTTCCCTTAATTTAATTATGGAGTAATTCAGAAATTTTGCCAGGTATCCTTGAGTTAACACGTTTTTCAAGAGTTGTACAAGACTTTCGCCTTTTTCACATGATAATACTACAGTTTTTGTCCAAATCACCTGTGCCCAATTTTGTCCCCCCTTCTATCCCCCAATCTCATACCCCTCACAAGCATTAACTAAAAAAAGAAAGTAAAAATAAAAAATAAAAGATATTTGAGAGAGGGGACAGTAGGGGGGACAAACTCAGAAATAAGAGATTTGGACCCATCAAGTTTAGTAGAAATTCGCATCGCGCCCTTACAAAGTTATATTTAACGGTGGTTGATGATACTCCATTTGTTTTTTATTAAAAAAAAAAAGAAATGGAAATAGAAAATAAAGAAAGAAAGAGAAGGACAATTCAAGTTGAGCATAATCGCGAAGAGGTGACTTATGGAAGGGGGCTGAAAAAGGAGGTGATGCCGGCGACACAAGAAAGGAGGTGCAACACCGAGCCGCACCGACTTTTTTTTGGAGCTAGAGCAACAATGGATTTAGAGTAGGACGAAGAAGGAAGGTCGATTTTGAAAATTTCTAAAAATTAGAGTTTCGAATTTGGGATTTTTAGTTTGAATTTGTGAACTGGGCATTTTTCAGTTTGAATTTGTGAATTTGAGTTTATGAATTGGGGATTTATAGTTTTGAATCGTGGAATTTCATTTTCAAATTAGGGATTTTCAGTTTCAAATTAGAGCATTTGAGTCTAGAATTTAGAAAGACGTGAATTGGAATTTGAGTTTGTGAATTGGAGATTTTGAGTTTGAGCTTGGAAATTGAGTCTGAAATTTTTTGAGTGTAACGGCCCGGATATAAATACCCGGGTTACGTTTCGAAGGTCGGATACCTTCGTTCGGATGTTGCAATTCAAGTACGGGTCGAGGTTTCAAACCTCTAAAGATCAATCAGTGTTCAAAGCGGGGACTTCGGACCCCAATCAAACGAAGTTACAGAAATTCAATTTAAATGAAAGTAAAGCGGAAGTAAGGTTTAGATACAAGAGCCACGGCAGAGCCGGGTCAAAACCAAAACCTATATTCTAAAGTCGTATAGCCAAATTAGCGGAGTTAGACAGATTCTTTGCAAGCGCCCGAGGGTTTTCCCACGCCACAGAGACAAAGAGCAATCATACCTAAAAAAATGTGGTGCGAGCGGGATCAGACCGAGACCCCAACGCATCCTGTCCCGCAAGCAAACATACACATACGCTAATATAAAGATGATGCAAATGCGAAAATTAAATCACACTAACATGATCCTAATTTACAATATGCGGAAATAAACTGTAAAGGCGCCCAAAGAATGCCAAGTGGCATATCCCTCTCCTACCTCTGCACCCCTTCCCGTTAGTGCAGAGACTGGTCAGTTCGATGCTATAGCATATCATATCTCATCATAGCATATCATATCTCATCATCATATCATATCTCATCATCATTTCATATATCATCATCATATCATATATCATGCTCATGCCCGATGGTACTGAGCTATCTCATCATCATATCATATCGACTCGATAGACTCAGATGCACCCAATGGGGCTGGGCTACCCTATGACCCCAGCAAAGACTCTAGGACTATCACAGATAACGGTCGTTCTGTATTCAAACACTCAAAGTAACCGAATGCTCATTCATAAGTGCAATCCTAGCATGATACTACATGGCATGCTTTAATGCTTATGCAACACCTAGTATGTCATATACTCACAAGCAGGTAATCTCTTTCGAATCTGAGTAAGCCCATAATGGAACTTACCTGGATAGGCAGAACAACAAAAGGCAGAATCCATCTATACAGCAAGTCATACATCACAGATGATAACCTATCATATATAAGTAATGTATATGAGTCTACTTCTAATTTACACTAAGCATAAATCCATCACACAAGTACCCAGAACTACAGATCTCCTCACTCAGAACCTCATCATATTATCATCCATTCATCCCATATCCCATTGCATGGTCTCATATAACTCATCAAGAATCAACTCTACTCATCATCATCATTCATCGTATACCATCTCACATCTCATCTCATGTCAATATCTCATCGTATAACATCAGCATAACTCATCAGATATCATTTCAACTCATTATTATACCATATATCGACCATTTAGGAACATGCATCATTATCTCATATATAAGTCATAATATTCATACTCTAATTAACCATCATATCACATATCCATAATCATTTTTAAGAAGATATCATGCTTATCAGATTAAGATATCACCATAAATTATATATATACTAACATGTCATAGCAATATCAACATATCGTGATTTATATACACACAAGGCAGACAAGTAAGTCAGTTTCCCAAGATTCCCCAAACCCTTAAGTCTCAAAATAAGTCAACGCATTAATCAACAATTTCCTTAACTCATACTTAACCAAATCCCGACATGAAGCATTTGAATCCTTAAACCAATTTCCCAAAATTATATTATCAAAATAATCCCGGCATAATGGTTTTAAAACACAAATCCTTTTGAGGAACATTTTCAAAATACAAGTTTAAGGCTCAATCTCTATTTAAAACGTTTTCTCAAGTCATCAAAAAATCCATTCATAAAACATTGCTCTTTAATCAACTTATATTATTATTTTATCAAAATAAATATGATAAGGTTAGGATATTTCCAAAAATCTTGCTTTTCAAGTAATTAAATCAATTCCAACAAACCTATTTTCCAAATCCTCTTTAAGAATCCAAGGCTCATAATATAATATCTTTAAATTTCAATAATAATATAATAGTACTTTACATTCCATTTATTTAATGATTACATATTTAAAATATATATATCAAGGTAAGTCTTAAACCTTATAATCACTTTAACACATTTTAAAACACATTTCAAAATCACAATATAACACACAATATTATATTTTTAATTTTCAAAATAACATCATATAAGTTATATCCCATTTAGCTAATATTTATATCAAAATGTCTTTAACTATGTTATAGCAAATAATTACACAATATACATCATACATATAACATATACTCTAATTCAATTTCGGATCCAAGGAAATAGGCCCAACTGAAAGGAACCCAGAGGCCCGAACAAAACAAGCCCAAACCAATTGCAAAAAATCAGATTTCCTAGCCAACCCAACCCCAACACCATTGTTCATCGTCCTCTTCCCATATTCAGCGCTCGAACAGACATGAGGAAAGAAAGAGGGAAGGAGCTCGCCGACGATGTGCTCTCTCTCTCCCACTCACCCCCGACAAATCAAACAATAAGAACGAGAAGCAATACACAAGGAATCGGAAAAGGGAGTCGAGAGGAGGGGAGGAAGAGTTCTCACCGAGGGACTCGACATTTCGCCAGGGAGTCTTCGTCGGTGTCAGAATTGGGCTCACCAGAGTCGGAATCGAAGCGAGGTTGGCCTGGGATGAAGAAGAGGTCATAAAGGTGGACCCTTTTCAAGATTTCCGATCGAAAGGTGGAAGGGGAAGGCTCACCGGTGCTTTCGAACCAAAACAGGGGAGGAAGTGGCCTTTGTGGCTCCGATAGCAACGGAGGATGAGGCACCTGGGTCGGCTCCTGGGCTGCGTCAAGGATCCTATCTGTTGCTGCCGTTCGAGCACGAAGGAGGAGGTGAAGAAGCTGAGGATGCTCGGGAAACAAGAGCAAGGAGAGCTTGATGAGGGCTCGGCCTAGAGCTCGAAGATGGGGCTGCTCGGGAGGCTCTAAGGGTGAAAAGCGACGACGACGACGGGGCTGAGGAGTTGAGGAGGCAGTGATGTGGTGGTGATGGTGATGGTGTTTGTGAGCTGAACCGGAAAGGGGTTCTTGGCAATGAAGAACAAGGTGGAAAAAGGGGTTCTTTCTGGGCTGTTTTGGCTCGGTAAAGAGAGCTCAAAAGGGGAGTTTCTTGGGTTGTTTGTGAATGAAAGGAGAGTAGAAGAGGGGGAGAAGAGGGGCTATGATTTTGAAGATAAGAGGGAGAGGTGGTGCTGAACAGGTTTGGCGTGGGATCCAATTAAAGATGAGGCTGCAAGAATCTGAACAAGGAAGAGAGAGGGTGGGTGTTGGACCACAAAAGGGGAAAAAACAAAATGGAGATCAGTTCTGAATCTCATAGGAAGGAGACAAAGAAGGGAGAAGGAAAGAAAAGGGAAGCACTAGTGGTCCCAACTCTCAAATTTCAAAATACCCGGAAATAAATTCTGAAACCCGCTCACTCGAATCAATCCCGACTCGATCATACTTTTAAATCAAATCTCAAAGCCGAAATAAAATAACGAAATCCAAATTACATTTCCATACATCGGGATTTGAAAGCGGAAATAAAATCCGTTTTTAAATCTAATTGAATTTATGTCGGAATTCGCTTCGAAAGATTTAGAATAAAATATATTGCTCGATGACGGAATTTTCAAAATTTTCCCAAATTATAGGAATTAAAATAATCACAGTTCAATATCATATAAAATAATAATTTAAAATTTTTCGGTCTTTACAGTGAGTGCTTGATAGAATTTCAACTCACAAAATTTGATCAACAAATGATCGATGGGTGTGTATGGCCATTGCAGCTGATGCAATTTTTGGAGGCACATACCTAAATTTGGTCACTCCAATGCAGCAACTTCCTGTCAAATTTGGATGAAAATCAGCATTTAGGCATTGAAATTAATGTTTTGAAGTGATTTTAAGTCTAGTACCTCCAATAGGTAGAGCGTTCTGCTCACATACAAAGAAGTGGGTTTAAATATCACATAAGCTATTAATGATTATGTGTAGTTATTGAACAAGTGTTTTTATGTCGTTACAAACGATTCATATTTTTCAAACCCACTTCCTGTTTACATATTTGAAATTTCTCTCTCTTTCGGTGATGAATCCTTATAATTTAAAACTCTCTTACACAAAATAACTTAACATTCACTTCTGTAATCCAAGATAAAGACTATCCTGGATGTATCTTTCTATAATGTCATATGTTTTTGTTTCCTTGCTGTATTTTCTTTTGACTATTTCGTGAGATACCCCTAAGTTTTAGGAATATTTTCACCATCTACCCCTCTTCTATTAGTGTTAACTTTTTCCATTTGTTGTTTTAAAAAGGGAAAACATCTAATTAGAACGAAGAAGGTGTTCTCAATTTAGGGTGGTCAAACGAAGGCAACAAAGAATCAAGAGGCTTTTGTGAGAACCCGAATGGCAACTTGAGGATGGCACAGTCCAACAACGTTGGTGGGAATTTTGACAACAAGGCTAGTGTTTGAAGATGTCGACTGTGAATGGTAGTTTCTGTAGCTTGTAGGTATATATTTCAATTTTTTTATTTTTAAAATTCGGTAATATAGGGTTTAGGGATTAGATTTGGGCCTTTTTGTGATTGGATTTGGTGATTAAGGTAGTTTCAAATGATGATCTAGTTATATTGGATTTTCAATTTAGGGATTTGAATTTTTTTTTAAAAAAAAAAATTAAGGTTATGCTCAGGTTCCTAGGATTGTATTTTACTATAAAACAATCTCCAACCAAATTCAGAATCTCAATCTCATTCCAACCAAAAACACAATCTCAATATACAATAATTTTTGTGTTTATAAATTTATTCGTAACATTTATAACCATCAATTATTTGCATCCAAAATCTTAATCTCCAACATTTTAACATATTGCCATATTAGCTACAATAGTTTTAAAAAAATGATGAAATATACCCTAACTTTAATACAAGTTAATGAAAATTTTTCTTCTCTACAACCACCTTAAAAGAAGTTGGGAAAAGAAGAAAGAAAGATGGAGAAGAGAAGTGAGTTTACGAGCTGAGAAAAGAGGAATAAAGAACAAAGGGTTGACTTTGATTATGAAAATAAGACTGCAGTTAATTCGGCGGTTGACAATTTTCACTCAAGCGACAAACTTCGTCATATGTCGTTCACATTTTTACATAACAATTACTTCTCCATAATCGCTCCACGTTTAGGCGACATACATGATGACTTTACCCATCGCTTGAACATCTCCATTAAATAAGTCAGCTGGATGTACTTGTCCAGGCAACAAATACCAAAATAATCTACCCTACATAGCATAAATTTTGATAAGACACCATTAATCAAACCAGTCATACTCATTCATACCACATTTCTCTAAAAATGGCAAACCAACACAAAACCCTACCTCTACACATTAAACCCTAACCAGAAACCCCCTAAACTGCAATCATAAAGCACAAAAATGAGAAGGGGGCTAAAAAGTTTGGAGTTATAGAGAGGCTTACCCAATACAAAGAGCGAGAAGGGGCTGATTTCACTTCAGATTTTCAAAATACTCTGCATCACAAACCACACTCTTCGGTTCAAAAAATCAGGATGGGAGAAGAAGAACAATAGCAGACCCTGGAAGTTCTCGATTTTACCTGGTTCGGTGACAATTATCTTTGCTTCGTCTGGGTAGATGGGCAAACTGGTTTTCGAAAGGGACCTTGTAACAAAACTGCCAAATCAACAAAATTCGAAGGTTAGAGAAAGGGGACTGAGTGAAGAACGATCGAAGATTAGAGATTAAGGTTAGCTTTGCGCAAAATCGTCACCTAACATCGCTGGGATCGGAGATGATGAAGAGTCCTCGGCCCTAATGTTGTTCTTCGTGTATAAAGTGTAACTAGAAGGGAAGTTGGAAGGCTCGGATGGGATTGTAAAGGGGAAAGGCAAAAGTCGATCATCATTAATCCCCCCTAAATCCCATCCATCATCAACCCCCCAGGATTTGAAAATTGGGGGGAATTTCATCCCAATGATCCCGGCCTTTAACCTCCCTCCTCAACCCATTCAGGTGACAGACATAAAAGAATACATGTAGCTTGAAGAGAATCATCCATTTAACAAGTTGGTACAAATGATGCTGGCGACCGAATGAGAAATTTTGATTGTCGCTACAACCCTAGGCAATGAACATAGTTACATATATAATTCCTCGCCTGAATTAGGTCTACATATGAGTTAACTTTTGGGACTCTTTCAAGCGACCGACATAGTCTACACATGGAGGGTATCTCACTTAATTAAATTTACAAACTCCACATAACTTAGTTTGGATGATATTCAAGCGACCAACTTTAGTTCATCGTGCGTCGCCTAAATTAAAGATATAGATATATCACACTCTTGGGACTCATTCAAGCGACTAACATAGTAACCGTGTTCATATAAACACTAGTCATTGTCAATGGCAATTGTTAGTGTGTATATGAGCACATATATATTCTTTTAAGATACTATCTTAATAACGGTATGTTATTAATGATAGTTTTCCATTAAACCTTTTAAGATATGTTTAACTCATCAATCCTTTGAAATACTATGCTTTTAAGACACTATCTTAAATAAATTAGGAAAGAATATGTATTATTTTATATACATTTGAATATGCAAATTTTTTAAGTTTTTTTTAATATTATCTTATAATCTATATAGCTTTGATAATACCTTTATTTAATACTCCGTATGTAGGGATTTTCCCCGTTTGCGAATAGAAAATTTTGTTAAGAGTTCACTCCAAGATCCTAATTAGTTAAAAGTTAACAATTTTAACTCAATTAGCTAAATAGCTCACTCCATACTTTTAGGATTAAAATATCTTTCCTTATTAAATTTTATCAGCAATTGAAGTCAGCAAGCCATATGTGAACATATACCTTTTCTCTTTTGCTATCACAAAATTTACTGTCATAATTTCACAAAAATAAAAACTTTATTTTTTATATGTTTTTAAGAGAGATAAAAACTGTTAATTATTTTATTAAATTTTTTTGTAATTTTACACTTAATACTATCATCTATGAAATTATATAAAATTAATTAATATTGTGTAGAGTTTTTAATTTTTTTCAAAAAAAAGTGTCAAAAATAAAGCATCAATTTTTTTAATTTATTACCAAAATAATTAAATCATAGATTAAATTTACATGAGGATGTAAGAATATCAGCATCCATGGGTTAACCCAATCCTTATTTTGTTTTCTCCCTCTTGGTAATATTTGGACACCTCATTTCCTACTATCTCTACCTCTTCCTTTATTACTTACATCCATAAGTTTACCCATCACTCTTTTGTCAACTTTATCTCTACCCTATCCCTTATTCTCAACCAATTAAAATAAAATTTATTTAATTATTAAAATATTATTCTTATTTGTTTAAAATGAAAATAAAATGGATAGGGTAACCCTTTTCCATTAGGGTTACCCCTTCCAAGTCTTCCAATAGGATTTATCCCATACAAATAAGTCCACCTCTTAGCTAGAGAGACTATTACGGGGGAGTTCAACCCCACGAGTGTTGCCACATAGGCACATACCAATTTGGTTGTTTTTTTGGTCTGGCTCAATCAGTGTTGTGGACAGGGCAGCTTGTATCTTTCTTTTTTAAGTTGATTTCAGTTCTTAGGTCAATTGGTCATTGATATTTTATACAAAGTATATTCTATAAGGTACATGACTTTATTTGATGAATTTGGTTTGTCCAATGTGGCAATTTTGAGATTAGTGTGTAAAACACGATCTGAGTCATAAATGACTTGTAATTAAAGATATTGGTCATTGAAGGTTTAATTAGAAATAACAATGGATTACCATATCTAGTAGAAAATCCTGATATGAAAATGAGAATGAGAAACATAGATGAGATATGGAATAAGGATGGAGCGAAAGATAATTGTATTGTTGGTTGTTAGTCCATCTCTATTATAATTTTTTTTTTGTTTATTTTTATATTTTAATATGTTTTGTAGTAGATATAAACTTATATACAACAACATACAATCTCAATGTGTCCTGCTATGACCGGAGCTAAGGAATCAAATTGTGCTCACTCTTTCATCAATTACATCAAGAGGGTGTTTTCAAGAGACTCGAGATAATCATTAAAAACAAACATACAAATAGATAAATAAATAAATAAGCTAGCTAGAAAGAAGGAAGCATGTGTACAGAATACACCTACGTACAATTTGACACCACCCATAACTAACCCTCCTCGATGCAAATAACACTCTTTCACTGTGTGTGGAGATCTGCTCGGTGATTATCACATAGAAAAATTAACAGCGTATACGATATCTTATATTGAGTGTAAGCAATTCTCACTTTTTGGTTAAATGTAGATAGACAATTTAGATAATATTATCATTAACAGTGAATGTGTCAAATAAACATTTTTATGATTGGTAAATAAACGTTATTGTACATACACATTCTACGACCAATGAACTATAAGTCTGGTGCATCGATAATTAATTTAAATGAAAGTGGATTATCACTTTTCACCAATGAAGTTAAGTATAAGTTGGGTGCACATCGATCATAGCTAATTCAGATCTCCGGATGAAGTTGTTGGTTTGGGCTTCACACCATCATCCAATTTTATTACTCCATATTTGAAGATGGAAAGCACGTGAAAAATCACTTAATCATGCGAGGAAGACTTCATAATTTTGCAACAATGATGGAGCCTAGGTACTCGGTACGTATGGGGCGAGGTAGGAAAAACGACTAAAATTATAATCAAGTTGAAATTGAAAAATTGTGTAAAATAAAAGTTGAAAGATTATGGAATAATATAAACTCTGTATGAGGCGTAAAAGAGTTTATATGTAAAAAAAAGTGAAGTTTATTTGGTTATTATTATGGATATTATAGTAATTTCAAACAAAATAAACTAAAAACACTCAAAAAAGCTATCCCATATAGCTTTTTTTTAAACACTTAGTTTAACAAAAAAAAGCCCACTCTAAGAGCATCCCCAAAAAATTCTCTATCTTCATTTTTTGGAGAATATTGAGATGGTTTTTGGTCCAAGAGCTTCCCCATTATATTCTCCAAAATAGAGAAGGGAGAGAAAATATGAAGACCATTTCCTAAATTTGGAGAAAACTCTATATATTTTGGGGTGAATTCTAAAATGGAGAAGCTGTTGGAATGGGTTAAAAAAATATTCAGAATATCTGACTTATAATTCTCTATTTTAGAGATTGTTTTAGGGAAGCTCTTGGGCATGCTCTAAACGGCCCCAGACACAGTTTCTAATTTTAACCTCTTTATTTAGCACTTTATAAACTACTAAAAGGATCCCCATATACACCCTCTATCTCCGTTAAAAAAAAATACTACATTCATCTAGTGGTGGATCCAAGGCGGGGTTGGGGTGGCTAACGCCAATCTAGCTCGGGAAAAAAATAAAGGGGAATTGTTTTACGAGATTTTTCTGGTAATTTTTTCTAATCTTTTTATATAAAAGAGTATAAACGGAATAATGAATTACTAAGATGGCTTAGCTTAGTTCGAAGGGAGGGGTATTTATTAGTTAAGGTCATAAGTTTCAATCTCATCAGCCTCATTTTTTTATAATTTTTGTTTCTCTTAGTTTTCTTCTATTAAAAATATATAATTAAATAACAAATTTAAGGTCTTTCCCTATATATATATATATATATATATATATATATATATATATATATATATGAACATATCGTAAGTGTGAAAATTGTAAAACCAACTTTTCAAAAATTTTAAAATTTTCATTGAAAAAAACATATGAACTAATCTATGATCCGTTACATATATTGAACGGAAATTTATTACTTTTTTAACATTAGATACATTTAATGTTGGACACCTGTTCTCGATGCATATAGCCTCGTTGAATTTTTATGTGGAAAATCCGAGTAATGGGATGAAAACTCATGGGTGACAAGAGCCAAAAAAATTCACTATCAAATAGAAAAGAATACAAAAAACCTTGTAGGATGGTACAAGTATTGGAAAAACTCTTTCTTTACAAGTAGTGTGGATATGAAATATGTGTAGGATGAAAGTCTTATAGCTCAAAGATGGCGAGAGTCCAGTAGCTGAATTCAATTGAATAGATAGATCCATTGAACTACATTTTTTTTAATAACTAAAAAAAATTGATCATTCTTTAACCTCGTAAAATTTTCAAAAATCATTTCCGTCCATGATTAAGTGGGCTTCTTGGCTGGTTCATTAATCAAACCTAACTGTTTAGCTCTCCTTTTATTTGGGCCTCCAAAACCATCTTAAAACAAGCTCAATAGCCCAGTTCTACTTCACAAAGTTTAGGCCTTTACTGGTTCAACTAGGAAGCCCAAGTATATATACGTGCCTGCCTTCGATTTTCGTGCTGGTTAAATAATATATTACTCCCTTTCGATTTTTTTTATAACATGTTATTTAGTATTAATGCACTCGCGTTTGGAAGCTAAAAAATATATAAAACATTAAAAAAAATATATTAATTTTTTAAAATAATTTTATATCATAATTATAAAAAAAGTTAATAAAAATGATAATATTTTTTGTAGTTTTTGTAATTTGAAAAAAAAGTGCATGAATATTAAGTTATATGTTTTGAGAAATTGAGGAGGTATAAATTTTGTTTCTTTATCTTTGATATATGTCTTCTAAATTCATATTTTGTATCATGTCTATGGTGCAACTAAATGGCCCCATTTAAGCCATTTAAAGCAAGTTTACAAGCTTATCGATCATCCTTACCGCCCCTAAAATCATTTTGGTTTGTTGAGAGATATGAAGAGACCAAAGAGTCTTACATTAAAAATATGAGCAACTTAGCTAAACTAAAGCAATTGCTTTTAGTATGGAACCCCACTTGATATATGTGTTATCGCCAATTTCTATCCCATATAAGTTAATTCTTCTCTGATGACTTCGTGAAAGGGTGTATTACTGTACTGTCATTGCCATCAAATAGTCTTCCTTTCTGACTGCCTTGCCACCTAAAGATTGGATTGCAAGTTTAGATGTCATTTATGCAACTTCTGTTAGAGGCAATGCATAAATAAGTTACATAATCAAAATTGAGTGGAGCCGTGGACATACAGTGTTGTGTTATGTGCATCCTTGTTCCAAAAGGTGAAATCGCTCACCCCCAGCCCAAAGGGAATTGTGAGAGGAGGTAAATCATGATGACTCAACAGACCACAGAGGTCAAGACCCGTTCTCACTGCGCACAAGGAGCCCCCTCATTTGAGAGGTTGCTCCCACACTGCCGCTGGTGAGATTCGATCCTTGGTCTCTTGTTCCAAATATCACCCTTGTGACCAGTTGAGCTAAACTCATGCGGGCATGTTATGTGCATCCTAATCTTTTATATATACATATATATATAAGTACGTGATCGATAAGACGTACATATAAACTCAACGAGTTTTCATATCAAAATCAATCAGCAATCAGTAATGAGACGAGTGACCCATAATTTTATATTTTGTTCAATATATGCAAATCTCACATTGTTTATTGGAAACCAAAAAACACAAAATTGCAAGAGCTATGTTATCCATTTTTGGTAGACAAACCAGGGTTTGGAGGTCAATATGTACGGATCCATTCATTCGATGACAAGAATGGCATTTTGTTTTATCTTACAAGATTAAGATATCAATCTACACACCCTCATTAGTTTGTAGTATAAACTTTGATTCTTCCAAAAAGCATTATATTTATAGGTTTTTTTTTACAAAGCTAGGATTTGGGTGGTGTTAGCGTCGACTATTACACCACCCAATAAGATCCCAAATGACGAGAGCCTAAAACTCTAAATGCCTATGAACAGGGACAAATCTTTAGTCACTAAAGTATTTTTTTTTAATGGATAAGATTTTTTTTCAGCGGTATATATCCTACCGTAGGAATAGTCATTTACACCATTCATTACTTCGTATTGCTTGTTAGTTCAGTTAGGTAACATTTAGCCTGCAAGAAAGGCCACCATTATCACTGCATTACAAGTTCTAATCTTCTTCCTTTTTCCGACAGCGACTCGTCAAGCATATACAGACGTGTGGTACGTAATGTTATACACCCCACTTGTATCGTTGTATTGTATATACACAACAGCCTGACCCAGATCTTAACTGATGAATTTACATTGTACACTACATTTGGTACGTATATGATTCTTTGGTTAGCTAAAAATACATGTCTGGTTAACTTATTGTGGTCAAATGAAAGTGACTTGAGCTAACCAAGATTGCCTATCTAAAACGGTTAAATGATGAGCCTGTGAGAATTGAAGTACAAGTGAAGCTCTGTTGGGAGTCACATGGAGGCTTTGTTTAAGCCAGCTTGATTTGCAATTGCAGGAAATCTGAATCAGTTTCAGATTTGCAGGATGGAGATTTTGAATGGAATCCCTAATTTTCAGTGTCACAGAATATATTTTTTCAGTGGATTGTATTGGTAGGCCTTACTGGCTGGAGGAATATTTTATTTTGCCAATTTTGCTGTTTTTTTGTGAGGGAAATCAGATTTTGCATTCATCACTGAGATTTTATTCATTTGAATATATGCTTATATGCATGAAAATGGTGGTTTTACAATATAATATATGTCGGGATATTTATTTTACATGTGAAAGTTTGAGGTGTTCACCTCACATATGCCTCGAAGTATATGGATAATTTTTTCCAAAGCTGTTAAAACTATATAAAAATATCATCTTTTTTTTTTTAATTTTTAAAATCATTTTATGCTCCCTCCATTAAATAAAATATGTCATTTTATGATGGAATTTATGTTAAGTAAAAGATGTCATTTTAGGTATTTTTTATTTTACACATTTGCCCTTATAATTATTACGAGGAGATTGTTATTTGTAGTTTTCTAGAAAATGAAAAAATAGAGTAATAAATTAGAGTATAATGATACTCCCCTAAAAAATTGTTCAAAGTGCTAAAAGAAGATATTTTCTTGAGCGAATGGACTTATTAATAATAAGTGTGAAATTATTGTTAAAAATTAATAAACAATGATATTTAATTTTATGCTACCTTTATTATAAAAAGTGTCATTTATTCTTCACGTACATTTGTTTAAGATGATAAAAACTACATAAAATATCAACTTTTTAATTCATTTTTTGCTTAAATATCTTAATGACCCATAAATGTTTATAACTAGGACACTTAGGCCCCTTAACTCTAACTTAGTTTAACTCGACCCATGAACTTTTAGAATCAGGACACGTAATTAGTCCCTGTAAAATATAATTTTATTTAGTTTAATCCATAAGTTAATCATGAGTTTAATCCATAAGTTAATCATGACATTGATTAATTTATTAGTTAATCAAAATAAAATAACCAGAATGATGAAAATAATGATGATTTTTCTTTAAAAAAATTGTATTATTTTGAGTAAAATATTTGGACATAATGTGTAAATTTATTTTTTACATGGATTATACAGTCTTATTGAACATATGAAACTTATGGGTAGAAATTACATTATATATGATAATAATATAATTTTAAAATCATTAGGAAATTGAAATAATGTGATTTTTCATAGAATAAATAATATTATATCTCATATATAGTCCATATAACAAGCAAATTTTATATATTATTAGAATATTTTACTTGAAATAACATTTAAGAAAATAGTCATAATTATTTTCAACATTGTAATTATTTTATTTATTAAATAATAGATAAAAATGTTGTAATTGATTTTGAGGATTTAAGTAAATGAAATTATACTTTAGGGGGTTAAGTATCCAAATTTTAAAATTTTAAAGATCTAATTACACCGAGTTAAATTAGAGTTTGAGAGTTTAAGTGTCCTAGTTTTATAAGTGTAGAGGCTATTTAGGCCTTATTATATATATATAATTTCATACTTATTAGTAATAAGCATGAAATTATTAGTAATAAGCATGAAATCATTTAAAAAATTTATGAAAAATATATATTTTAAATCATTTTTAGCTTCTTAATAGTAACATGTTTTTGAAAACGAAAGAAATATAGTTTTTAGTTTCTTAAAAAATATATTTGAAAAATAAAAATTTCATATTTTTTTCAATGAAGGGATTACTTATTAGTGGCAAAATAATGAAAAGTATAAAAAAGTGATAAAATTATCATGTGATATGTTATCTTAGAAAGTTATAATCTATATATAATAATATACTAAAACAGAGAGTTGTAGTCTCATCTGGTTCAATTCGCTTATATGTCATTTTCTGGTGCAATCTATAACTTGAGTTTTTTTTATACGTCAATTAATAATAATATAATATATTTAAGCCACGTTAGACAATAACCTCATCTATTTTATCCACTTGTCATCCTATATGTACATCTCATATTTCATGTTGTTACAAAATTTATCATTTTACCATGAGTTGTATTATAAATGTTGTACCTTGAATTAATTTATCTTTAGTCATTAAGATTGATTATTTTAGTTCATTATATATATATATATATTTTTTTTTAGAAAAAACCCTTTTCATTTACTTAGCAGCAACATCCAAAATTAACATTCTGAACTCATATGGAATTGAAGCAAAACTAGAAATAAAAACAGATATATATAATGAACTAGAGTTGTGGACTATCTAGTTCATTAACTAATGATAATATTTCATTATTAGTTAATTATATATTGAACAATAAAATCTTATCATCAAATTATTTATATTAATTTTCAATCTCATATCTTAAATCATTACAAAACCTATTATTTTTATGATTGTTTGAAATTTTTTTTATTAAATTTTGTTAAATAAACTATTTAAATCATTACATAAAATAAAATATAATGTAATTTTAATATAATAACATATAATTACATACAATTTATTAATAAAATGAGCAAAAGTGCAGATAACCCATACTCCGTTCTAGTTAACTTATAAAGGCAAATGGATGTTTAATTTTAAGCGGTAATAAGGTGACGGCTCAAAACTCACAAAAGTTTAGAAGAAGAGTTAGTTAGGATTGATCGGTTGGGTTGGTACAAATAAAGTTGGTAGAGTTAGTTAGAGGATAACTAATTGTCATTTAATAACTTTATAATTTATTGGATTATCGGTTTCTCTTTAATGGAGACCGATTGAATGGACTCCCTTAAGTATTACTCTTTTAACCAAAAGCACAAGAATTAAGAAATGATGGGGGTGTAATTCATCACCATGAAAGAGGGAGTATTACCGATACCTATTTACTCATCAAATTAATACTACACCACAAAATCAAATTTACAAACATGTTCACACTTGAAATAAGGATTAATTACTCATCAAATATTAATTATGAGTACTCCAAAAGCCACACTTGATCAAATTACGGAGAGAATACAATTGGTAATGGAATGCCAAAAGTCTTTCAATTAAATGAGATATGGGGGTGAATTGCATCAACATTTAATTCTCTTACAAAACGTCATGTAATTTGGATCAAATTATCAATGCTAAAACGTCACTTTTTGTGGATCGGAGGTAGTAATTGTATTTGTATGGTAAAGTTGAAAAAATTTTAACCATTAAAAGATAATTAGATGATAAAGATTGCTCTTTCTATAGGTCCACGTTAATCTAATTTTTTTTTTGCTAAAATTAAAATTTGTGAGAGGAAAACTAGATTGAAAATTGTAGAAGATGGACAATTAATAAGTGGGGCAGGTCAAGACCCACAAGTAAATGTAATAAAGGCTCAATGGTTGAGTCCAATAAGTGGCTCGGGTTAGTAGTTGCTTAGCTGCTTAGTTGGTTGTTGACCATATAGTGCGTTAGAGTTGTGCTTGTGTGTGTCTATATGTGTGTGTCTATATATATAGCAGATACATTGTTTTTCTTTGTTTTTTGATCAATATAAAAGAAATTCTCATATCTAGAATCTTCACATGGTATCAGAGCTCTGAGGTAGAGTTCGGTGATTTGGATCGAGATCTTGATTTCTCAGGTTCATTGTTGTTGTTCCCAGATTTGTAGACTTTCAGTTGTTGAAGATTGGTGAGAATGGAGGACGCGAATGTTAGGCGCGAAGGAGAATTAGGTGATTTGCTTCGACAAAGTGCGATCGTCTACAATCCTTTGTTTCTTTCTGGATCGGATCATCCAAGAATGCAACTCGTTGCAACTAAGTTCACTGGATCAAACTATTCAAGCTGGAGCAGAAGGATTCGAATGGCGCTCGGAGCAAAGATGAAGCTTGGCTTCATCACAGGTGCGATAGTTAAATCTATTGATGATGCGGATGAACTAGAAAAATGGACTAGGGCGGATTGCATGGTTATGTGTTCAATAATTTATTCCATGACTCTTGAAGTGGTTGAGAATTTCATGTATGTTCAATGTGCTAAAGAGTTATGGGATGAGATTACGGAGAGATTTTCGGAATCCAACGCTCCATATATTGATCTATCAATCGCACAAAGAACTTAGTAATTCGAGGTAGAAGAATCTTAGGGTTGTTGGTATTTTGGAAAACTTAAAAAAATCTAGGATGAATTTACTACTCTAGAGGGACCAATTAATTGTGAATGTGGAGCTTTTACTCAGTGTAGATGTGTTGTAGATAGGCGTGGCCACGGGTCCGACCCGACGGGTCGATGGGTTCGACCCGCCGAGTCAAGGGTCGGGGAAGGGTGACCCGAACCCTAACCCGGGAATCCCACGGGTTGGCAGGTTCGGGTCACCCGGCGGGTTCCAGGGTCGACGGGAAACCCGTCGGGTATCTGGCGTGTCGACCCGTCCGGTATTATTTTTATAAAACGTAAATAAACGCAGAAAAAAAAATCAAAATCAAGTGTTAACTTACTAATGTCCATATTTTCACTAAGAAAGAACACTAAATAATAAAGTTACAAATATTTGGCCAAATCTAGTTTCTCTGGATGCTTTAATTGGATATGACGACTGAAGTTCCCATATCCTCCTCCATTCGGGTGCATGAAGACCATCCCGCAGAAGTTACAACTGACGTTGCAACTGTTTTCATCCCTCGGGTGCTTTGTTAACTAGCATGTGAAAATAGCGGCCCGAACTTGAACCACACTCAACTGACTCAAGAGCCTATGCATTTCTTGTCGCGGGACTTGGACACTGGATTCGCCCTCCTCATCATCGTGTCGCGGGCCTGAAACTCTGGATTCGCAATCACTTGTCCTGCTGCTCATCACGTCGCGGGGCTTAATACAGAGCGTTTTCAGAGTTTGAGATGAGGTGTGAGTAAAATGGGAGGGAGGTGAGGCTTATTTATAGCCAAAATCGGGAGGCAAAAGAAGAAAGTAGACTGTTGGGCAACGTTCGACCCAACGGGTCCAACGTTCGACTCGGCGGGTCCAACGGTTGACCCGCCGGGTCAGCGAGTTTTAAAAACCCCGACCCTAACCCTAACCCGCTACCCGGCTATACCCGCCAACCCGGACCCGGCAGGTCACGGGTTGACCCGTAACCCGTGGCCACGCCTAGTTGTAGTTAGGAGGATGCTTGATAGAGAGGTGAAATCTAAGTTGATGCAACTTTTGATGAGGCTTACTAATACGTATGAATATGTGAGGAACCACATCCTATCAAAGGAGACTTTGTCGACTGTGAACAAAGCCTTTCATATGCTTATGCAAATCGAGAGGCAAAAGGATGTCATAGGAAGTACGGGCACTAATCTAGATGCTAGTACTTTGAATGTGAATAGAGGCTATCCGGCGAGGCACCCAGATTCATTCAAGAATGATGCTAGTAGATTTGAAGCCTTCAAGAGAGACAAAAAGAAGGCAAACAGAAGTGCACCTTTTGTGGAGAAAAAGGTCATGTCAAGGAGACATGCTTCAAACTGATTGGGTACTCGGAATGGTACACAAGTCCTCGAGGTGATGACAAAGGAAAGAGTCAGATGTAGCAACCAAGAAACTTTGTTGCACAGGTCGAAAGATATGCCAACAATGGATAGTCTGTTGGGATCAGTTCAGAGCAATAATCACAGAGTTGATCAAAATATAATTGCAACTGTTTATAACTAGGTTGTGAGGATGATGAAAGGCAAAGCACCTGTGAATCCGAATGATGAAGAGATGAATCAGGGCATCGTCAATTTCGCATGTAATTTGCATACTCCTATTAGCTTTATGAATCAGAAAGGTTACAAGTTTGTGTGGATTATTGACACAGAGGCAATAAACCACGTTGCTTTTAATGCCTCGACATTTACTTAGTTGAGTGCATCAAAGAAAGTGGTGTTGTTGGGGTTACTTGATGGCACTATTAAAACAATGAATTTTTTCGGGACAATGGTGTTATCAAAAGACCTTGTTTTACACAGAGTTCTTTTTGTGCCTGAATTCCACCATAACTTGTTATTCGTATCCAAATTATTAAGGGATACGTCTATGGAGCTTCGATGTAATTCAGCTGCTTGCATATTACAGGACCTTACTACTAAATTACAATTATTAAAGGAAGAGCTGATGGAGGTTTATACAAGCTGGATACAGTTAAAAGAAAGTTAGTTGATCCTCGGTATAAGATTGCTGCTTACTCTTGTAAAAGTGCTAATGTTTCTTTACCTCTTGCTACTTTGTATGCGCGTCTTGGGCACACATCTTTGGCAATGTGAAACTATTGCATTTTGTGATTGCACACACTTGAATGATTCATACTATGATGTTTGTGCTATGTCAAAACATCATAAACTACCTTCAAATTGAAGTAATTCTAGAGTTGTTGCTGTCTTTGATTTGATCCATGTGGGGGCCCTATAAGGTGCAGTCTATTAGTGATTTAGTGTTGCTCGATACATTCTAACTATCCTTGATGATTTTACTAGATGCAACTAGACTTTTTTTTATTGCATGATAAACTGCAAGTTTTTTTTTCTTAGATAAAGCATTTCATTGCACTTGTTGAAACACAATTCAACAAGAAAGTCTAGTATGTTTGAACATACAATGGCGAGTCGAACAAAAGCATAGGCACCTTTTTAAAACAGGAAGAGCCATTATGATGCATGCTGGCTTGCCTATTTGTTTCTAGGGTGAGTGTATTTTGAGTGCTACTCATCTTATTAATAAGCTTCCTTCTTCTATTCTAAATGGGAAAAATTCTTTTGAGTTTTTGTATGATATCACTCCAAGATATGACGATTTGAGGGTAATTGGGTGTCTCTATTATGCTTCAAAGAGTAAAATGGATAAGGATAAATTTGATGCATCTACTAGAAGTTGTGTGTTGCTGGGTTATGCTTCGGGACAGAAGGCAATAGAGTGTATGATCTTGATACAAAGAAGGTTCTGGTTAGTCGACATGTTGTCTTTAAGGAGGATATTTTTCCTTTAAAGGGATGAAAGATATGTCTCCTGATCAGACGTCTTTTTCCCTACCTCTTTTCAATCCGGCAACACCTGAATCGTTCTTTGATAATGTGCTTGGTTACACTTCTTCTCCGGAATCACTTGTCCATAATAACACTCAATTAGGTTCACATATAGGTTCGAATGGTAATCATATTATCAATGATAGTGTATCTCCTTCTATGAGCATTGCCCCTCAGATTTCTTCCCCTTCTGAATTGATTGATCTCTCTCCACCTTTTAAACTCAGACGATCTACAAGGGTGGTTACTATGCCTCGTAAGCTTGATGAGTTTGTGTGTCATCAGCTTGCTACTCATAATCCATATTCAACCTCTAAGTATTTTGTTGTGTTCTCTTCACAACACCTCTATAACTTGCCTCTTGAATATATTTCCTCTCTGGTAAATATGATCGAGGTCATTGAGCCTCACGGTTATGCGTAGGTAAAGGGTAAGTCAGTGTGGGATGAAGCCATGTGAAAGGAGCTTAATGCTCTCGAATTGAATCACACCTGGAAACTCACTTCTCTTCCACCTAGGAAGAAAATGATTGGATCCAAATGGGTATACAAGATTAAATATAACCTCGATGGCGCTGTTGAGCATTATAAAGCACAATTGGTTACAAAATGTTACAACCAAGTAAAGGATAGGGATTACAAACTCACCTTTTCTCAAGTGGCTAAGCTGCCTACGGTTAGGGTCATTCTTGCTTTTGCAACTGCTAAAAATTGGAATTTGCACCAACTCGATATCAATAACGCTTTCCTTCATGGTCAGCTTGATGAGGAAGTTTACATGATTCCTCTAGACGGTTATGAAAAAGTTGTGCCTGGGCAGGTTTATCGTCTTACTCGGTAGCTATATGGCCTTAAACAGACTAGTTGACAGTGGAATATCACTCTTACCAAGTTTCTTGTCAGTTTGGGTTTCCCTCAATCTAAATACGACTACTCTCTCTTCACCAAAGGAGTTGTTGGTTCCCAAACCATTGCCTTAGTGTATGTCGACGACATGATTTTACTTGGTGATTTTGAGACAGATATTGTTGTTGTCAAGAAGGCTCTTCATCAAGCCTTCACAATAAAAAGGATCTTGGACTTGCAAAATTTTTTCTTGGGATGGAGATTTTTCGATCTCATACAGGTATTTTTCTGAACCAGTGGAAATTCATTCTTGATATCTTAACAAATGCTACTAGAATGTCAGATTGTTGTCCTGCTCTCTTTCCTATGCAACATGGAATCAAGCTTACTTGTTTTGATGGAGAGTTATGCCATAATCCAGAGCAATACAGATGGCTTATTGGGCGCCTTCTATATCTCACGCTCACGAGGCCTGACATCATGTACACCGTTCAACAATTTATTCACTTCTTCACAGAGCCTCAACAACCTCATCTGAATGTTGCTCTGTATCTCATTCAGTACCTCAAAGGCACCTTCAATTTTGCTCTATTCTACCCAGCCAACTGCGATTTGAAACTTCGTGCTTGTAGTTATGCTGACTGGGGTAGTCATGCCTACACAACTCTATCTCTGAGTA
Source organism: Persicaria maculosa (assembly GCA_963922045.1). Taxonomy (NCBI): domain Eukaryota; kingdom Viridiplantae; phylum Streptophyta; class Magnoliopsida; order Caryophyllales; family Polygonaceae; genus Persicaria; species Persicaria maculosa. Next base: position 15,608,923 of record OY998257.1, on the reverse strand, counting down.
GCGATTGTGTGTTTCTGGGTAGCTCTATTGTCTCTTGGAAAACAAAGAAACAAAAGATGGTGTCCAAATCCATGGCTGAAAGCGAGTACCGTAGCATGTCCGCTACGACAAATGAATTAGTGTGATTACATGGCCTCATGTCTGATCTTATGGTGCCCATTTCTCTCCCGACTCCTCTTCACTGTAACGGCCCGAATATAAATACCCGGGTTACGTTTTGAAGGTTGGTTACCTTCGTTTGGATCTTGCAATTCGAGTACGGGTCGAGGTTTCAAACCTCAAAGGATCAGTATTTAAAGTAGGGATTTCGCACCCCAAAACAATCAAAGGGCCACTAGGAACCCTTAAGCTGTCCTAAAACTATATCGCGGAAGTTCATTTTCGAAACTGGTGAAAGCGGAAGTAAAGTACAACTTGCCACGGCGAGGCCGGGTCAAAACCAAATCATTAAAACATATATTATGAAATTATGCAACCAAATTAGCGAAGTTAGGCATGTTCTTTGCAATCGCTCGGGGGAATTCCCACGCCATAGGAACAAAGAGCAATCATACCTAAAAACAAGTTGTGCGCGCGGGATCAGACCGAGATCCCAACGCACTCTGTCCCGTAAGCAAGTATACACATACGCTATAATGAAGATGCTTTGATGCAATACGGAAATTAAATCACACTATCATGCTGTTAGGTGATAATATGCAGAAAGGACTGTAAAGGCGCCCAAAGAATGCCAAGTGGCATATCCCTCTCCTACCTCTGCACCTCTTCCCGTTAGTGCAGAGACTGGCCAGTTCGATGCTATAGCATATCATATCTCATCATAGCATATCATATCTCATCATCATATCATATATCATGCTCATGCCCGATGGTGCTGGGCTATCTCAACATCATGCTCATATATTGACAATACTGACTCAGGGCACCCGATGAAGCTGGGCTACCCTATGACCCTAACAAAGACTCTAAGACTCACAGATAACGGTCGTTCTGTTCTCAAACGCACAAAGTAACCGAATGCTCATTCATAAGTGCAATCTTAGCATGATACTACATGGCATGCTTTAATGCCTATGCAACACCTAGTATCTCATATAATCACAAGCATGGATTCTCTTTCGAATCTGAGTAAGCCCATAAAGGAACTTACCTGGAGAAGCGCAGAATCCAAGAATAATCAGCAATAGCAAGCAATCCAATCATGTCACAAATCACCTAGCATATAATATAAGATGTGCATAAGTCTACGTCTAAGTCACACAAGGCGCCCCTAACTATCATAAGTTCACGAAATCATATAGTATCACATCTTAACATTATTCATCACTATCATCTCAACTCATCTCATCATCTTCCTTATTCATTTCCATCAATCAGCTCATATTGCCACCTATCGTCTTATCCTCAAATCCTCTTAATCCTTCCGTTTTATCTTAACTGTCATATTTCATCATGTCTCATCATATAACATCTTCTATATCCTCTCAACACATAAGATTCATAAATCATTCGCAAGTTAGATAAAGCAAATCAATTTCCCAAGATTCCCGAAACTCTTAGCCTCAAGTTAGACTAAATCATTATTCAAAACACTTCCCCAATTTATACTTAACCCAAAAATCCATCCAAAAAACATTACTCTTTAAATCAACTTATTTTATTATTTTATCCAAATAAAACCGACAATGTTAGGTTATTTCTAAAAATTCCTATATTAAGTCTTATTCGATCTAATTCCATTATTTGAAAACCTTTTCCAAATTCCTTTTTCAAATCCAAGTCCAAGTATTATATTGTAAATCTCTACCATAATATTATATTATATACAAAAATATATTTCATTTATCAAAACAATTTTCATCATTGAAAACCTTTTTCAAATTTCTTTTTAAAACCACAAGTCTCATAATATTATATTTTTAAATCGCAAAATAATATTTTATTTTTAAATCTCACAATAATATAACATAATATATAATACTCCGTTTATATAATATTTATATGGGTCTTAAAACTTATTTTACATGTTATCAAAAAGTTAATATACGTACAATTAAAACATTTAACCCAACTGGCCCATAAGGCTTTCACCCCAGACCTAGATTTTAGATCCAACCCAACCCATAACCCATACCCTTTTAAATGGAACCGAACCAGCTTATATTCTAAAAAAATACCCAAAACCGAACCGGTTAAAAATCAGAAGAAAGAGAACCGAACCAGTGGGGGCCACCCCCTTTCTTTTTTATTGTTCACTCGTCCCTCCTCTGGCCATTTCCCCTTTTCGAAAATCGGAAGAAACGCAGGAGAATTGGAGCTCACCGGAGCTGCTCGTCCTCACCCCTCTCACGCTCATCCATACCTAGGGAACCCAAGAACTAAGGTGAAACAAAACGAAATCGAGAGGAGGAGGAAGAAGAGCTCACCGAGAGACTTGAAGTTTCGCCGGATGTCCGATGGGGTTCGATTCAAGCTCGCCGGAGATGGAATCAGAGTTTTCTTGGCCTGGGTGGAAGTTAGGAGTTATAAAGGTGGACCTTTAGGGTGGTTTTGGGTGAAAGAAAGGGGAGAAAGGCTCTTACCAACCGATTGGAGTGAAACCAGAGGAAGAAGATAAAAGGTGGCGGCTCGGCAGCGTCGGCTGCTCCTGGGCGGCCTCAGACGTCGGAGATGGCGCTACTAGGCTGTTGCTCGACGGAGGAGGAAGAGATGCTTCTGGAGGTGTGCTCGTCGCTTTGAAAACAGCTGCAGAAGTGGGTTTGGCTGGTTTTTCGGCGATGAAGGTGGAAGGGGTGACTGTGGGGTGGTTCCGGGGAGCTCGAGCTGATGCTCAAAAGAATAAAGGAGGCGCTCGGTGGGAGCTGTCGGCACAAACAGAGGACAAGGAGGATTTGCAGGCGGTGGGTCTTCTCAGCAATCAAAGGGAAGGGAAAGGAAGAATGAAAGGATGAGGTGCTGGGGAGTGTTTGGTGCCTTAATTGTGGTGGGTGAAATTTAAGGATAAGATCAAGCTTAAATTGAGGAAGATTGGAGCTGTTGGGGTCTGATTTTCGGGTGCACATAGAGGGCATGAGGGAGCTTTGTCATTTTGTCCAAAAATGGTGGAACAATAGGGTGAGGGAGAAGGGGGTGTGGGTGTGTGTTTAACCTCATTTGGATGGGAATCAATTGGAGGAAAGAGGGTGGAGAGTGCTGCTGCATTCGGTCAAAGAGGGGCTAGCTATAGGTGGAAGAAGAGGACAAGAGTGAGTAGGGGAGGGAGAGAGAGAAGAATAGTGGTGCCATTTCCAAATTTCAAAATCCCGACATTAAATCCCGAAACCCGCTCGCTCAATCCAATCCCGACTAAACCATTTTCAAATCGATTTTTTCAAAACCGAAATAATTAATCCGATAAGATTTCGCCCATATTTTCAAAATCTCAAGTCATGATAGCGGAAATGAAATCCGTTCGAAAACCCCATTCAAAAGAAATGACAGAACTTGTTTAAGAAGATTTTAAATAAAATCACTCGCTCAATGACGGAAATTCTCAAAATTTCTCGAATCTCAAAATCAAATCCAATATTATTAATTATTTAAATAAAATAATAATTTAAAATTTCCGGTCTTTACATTCACTGTGATAATAAAGAAGCTTTCCAGCTTGCTATCAATCCGATTTTCCATGAGCAAACTAAACATATCCGCATTGATGGTCATTTCATTTGTGAAATGGTGGATGATGGGTTTATTTCTACCTCCTTTGTTCCCTCAAGGTTACAACTGGCTGACATTTTTACCAAAGCTCTTGGAGATTCTCACCATCATCATCATTGTTCCAACCTTGGCCTGCTCTTAATCGTACGTCCAGCTTACGGGGACATGTAGAAGATAGACAATCAATAAGTGGGGCGGGTCAAGGCCCACAAGTAAATGTAATAGAGGCCCAATGGTTGACTCCAATAAGTGGCCCGAGTTAGTAGTTGATTAGTTGCTTAGTTGGTTGTTTACCAGATAGTGCGTTAGAGTTGTGCTTGTGTATATATAGTAGATACGTTGTTTTTTTTTATCAATATAACAGAAATTCTCAGATCTAGAATCTCCACAAGGATACAGTACTACATTGAATATAAACCCTTATACACTTAGTGGTTTTTCTTTTCCCATGAATAAAGCCTACGTACATGGCTTAAATTCACTATTGAATTATGTGAGTAAAATCTGTTACAGAAATAAGAGTTTATATAGAGGCAAACAAGCTAACAACCTAACCGACTAACTTTCTACAATCACAATTTTGTACACCATTGCTATTTTATTAAGGTTTGTGAACCATGTTAAAGCTATTTTTGTCAATGTGGATGGTAAAGTTCTACACATCATGGTGTCGTTGTACTCATTGATCCCCATGGTGGTTACAAAGTGGCAGATATGGTCCTCCGGATCAGTGGTGCCGTCATACTTCATCAACCCCAGTTCTCTCCAGCGTTTGGGTACAGGTGCTTTGCAGATGTCATGGGTGAACGTGGATAGGATCAACTCTGCACTATCAACCTTCATCTGAGCTAAATTTTGACCTCGTGGAGGTAGAAACATCTGATGACAGTTCCCCTCGATGATGCTTCGTTGCACGTTGCCCTCCTTCTTGGGGTTGCTGAGCTGAGGGAGGAGGTCCTCCTTGGTGATAATTGTTGGGTTGGGGGTTGCCATGATCATCTTGTGGTATCTCGTGGTAGGTCGGCCCTTGTTGGTAAAAATGTGGGCCGCTATGTGTAACGACCCGGATATAAATACCCGGGTTACGTTTCGAAGGTCGGATACCTTCATTCAGATGTTGCAATTCAGGTACAGGTCGAGGTTTCAAACCTCGAAGATCAGTATTCAAAGTGGGGATTTCGAACCCAAGCAATCAAAGTCACAAAAACCCAATTCAAACGAAAGTAAAGCGGAAGCAAGGTTTAGATACAAGAGCCACGACAAAGCGGGTCAAAACCAAAACACAGTGGGTGATTGCCATTTATCAAGTTAGAATACATTAGTCGGATTCTTCAATTCGCCAAGAGATTCCCTGTCACAGAAGCAAGGAGCAATCAAGAGCGGTACCTAACACTATCCACGAAGTCAGGCCCGGTAATCGCCTGTGGGTCCTCTGGCCGCGATGAGGCCACATAACATGCCTATACCTAAATAAAAGATGGCTAATGCAGTACAAGATTTAAATCACACTATCATGCCCCTAGTAAATATATAATATGCAGAAAAGAACTATAAAGGGCCCAAGACAATGCCAAGTGGCATATCCCTCTCCTACCTCTGCACCCCTAGTAAATATATAATTGCTATCCCTCTCCTATAGTATAGCAATTTCCTCGTGGTGGTGCACTAACCACGGCATCATCATATCATATCATCTCTTGCCCGATGGTGCTGGGCTATCATATCATGCTCAAATCAACTCGATAGACTTAGGGCACCCGATGGGGCTGGGCTACCCTATGACCCTAGCAAAGACTCTAGGACTATCACATATAACGGTCGTTCTGTATTCAAACACACAAAGTAAACACATCCTCAGTTCAATGCAATCCTAGCATGATACTACATGTCATGCTTTCATATGCAACAAAACTACACATTACATGACACATCAGGCAGGAGGTCCAGGTTACTGAGTAAGTCCCGTAGGATACTTACCTGAAGATGCAAAACAGCAAGATAACACAAGCAAGGGCCCAAATGCAAGTCCAAAGCAATCCAAAAGCAATACACACCTATCATCAAGCCATTTCCATAAGCTACCGGACCAACATTCATACTCACGAAATCCAAGTTCTCAACATCCTCAAAACCAACTGATAGTAAAGCCGTTTTCCAAAACCTTATATCCAAAATTAAGTCAACTCATATTCAAAATAATTCTCAAATCATACTTGGCCAAATTCCGACATTAAACATTTAAACCTTAAAACCAATCTCTCAAAATCACATTATAGAATTGATTCCGGCATTTTAAATTTCAAAATAAATCCATCTTCTCGAACCTTATTTACAAAACATTAACTCTTAGTCAACTTGCAAATTTATACTATTAAAATAATTCTGGCATAACTTACTTATTCCAAAACCTTATCAAAACAATAATCATTTCTAGAACAATTTATAAAATATATATAATATAACACACTCCAAATAATATTTAAATATAATAAAGTTACCAAGATAAATCCATTTTTACCATTCTCATTTATAAAACGACAATACTAAATTACTTTCTCATTTCTAAAACATTTATTAAAACGCCACATAATATCATAATAATACATACATACATATATATATATATATATCAAATAATACCATTTATAAATTACATAATATTTTCAGAAATATTGACATTCACAAAACATAATATAATAGTAATAATAACGACGATAATAATAATAATAATAATAATAATAATAATAATAATAATAATAATAATAATAATAATAATAATAATAATAATAATAATGACAACAACAACAACAACTACATAACACATAATGGAAGGCCCAACCCGGATTCAAGAAGAGAATGGAAGAAGAGAAGATGCCCAACAGCTCTAGTCCACGACCCGGATCCGACCCGGCCCATACCCCAATTCCTATACTTGGTGGACCGGCCAACATAAAAAAAAGGAGGAGGAGGCCGGTTCAAGAAAATAGGAAAAGAAAGAACAAAACCGGACTCAGACCGGTTCTCCTTCCTCTGGTTGTATCCGAGAACGGAAGAAGGAGAAGAGGTAAGAGAGAGCTCTCGCACCGGCGGCTCGCACCCGACCCACCCTCACAAGATTTTCTGGGACTGAATCGATGCAAAGACACACAAAAGGATCAAAGGATAGGCAGAAAGAGGCTCACCGAGGAGGAGGCTCAAGGTCGACGGAAGTGCACCGGAGGTCCGATTGGCTTCGTCGAAGTCGGAATCAGACGAGTGTGGTCCTGGGTTAGACGTAGGAGTTATAAAGGATGCCTTTTGGGCAGTTCGGAGCGGAAGGAAAGAGATGAGGGCCTTACCGCTGGGTTTGGGTGAGAACAGGGAAACAGGGGACGTGGTGGCGGCGTCGGCGACTCCGAGCTCTCCTGGGTTGATGCTGACGGCCCTGGGAGGCGCTTGGGCGTCGGAGGGAGGGTTGGCCGCTGGCTCATAGTGGAAGGGTGAAGAGATGGGTGCTGAGCTCTCCTCTCGGCAAAACAGGGCAGGGGATTGAGGCTGCGGTGGTTGACGTGGGGAGAATTGAATCGAAATATATAATAAAATATAAAGCAATACAACTCTTAGCCTCTTCAAATAAATTCAAGGTTCCCCGCTATAGTAGTAGGGAATCAGGTTCGATCCACGAGGAAGCGAGTCAGCGAGATCCTAGTAGAGTTGAAGGTACGTCCTTTGTGTTTCGACCAGAAGCCTCGATTTCGAGCTCAGACCTCGATGTCGACCTTGGCTGTCGATGTTCTCCGCAACAGAAGACCTGCAGAAACAAAAAAAAACTGTAGTCGATATCGACTGGAAGGGGTCGATATCGATGTTAGTCCATGAAATCGACTGGCTCAGAAGACTGCCAGTCGATACAGAGGGGTCGATTTCGACACAAGGGGGTCGATATCGATGCTTACAGAAGTTACCCAGGAGTCTCGAGATCGACTCAGAAAACTGTCGATCTATCAGTTTGGTCGATATCGACCTCTGTTGTCGATATCGATATCTTCCTGCAGTGAGTTAGTTGTTCCGTCGGCAAAGAAAGGCCGAAGATTTAAGAATGGGAAGGAAGCAATGATCAGAAATAAGCAAGGGTGTTGGGTTTTTCGATGACTCAGCGAACGACGGGCAAATTTGAATGTAAACTTAATAAAGAAAAAATCTTCCAAAGCCAAGGATTACCGCGACGACAACCATGATAGAATAAGTAATAATCAACTAAAGATGCATGCTTTCATCATAAAGGAAAAGGCTTTCACCTAAACCGACAAATAGGAAAAGAGATTTTGCAATTACTTAACCTAATTTGTATCTACCTTCGTCATAATTGAGTTTATAATCTTTCGAATAGAAACCCTAATTACTACCCAAGTTTTACAACACGAGTTCCTTAAATTCGCATTTAAAGATGAAGCAAAAGGTAGAGAGGGATAAAAGATACATTCTTTAGTGATGTAATTACCTTACCACCATGGCTATCATCGGGCTCACCCCGACCCAAGAAGAAAGGGCGACTACTCGCTCATGTTGATTGTAGACATGTCTTGAATTGAAATAACTTGCATAATGGAAAATTTCGAATCTTTAGAATCTCAACGCCAACTATCGTAAGCGCTTGAAACTTTAAAGCTCAAAAACTCTAACTATCTATTGCCTATTGCTATTGTCTTGCTTGCTTGGATTATCTAACAAACCAGCCCCTAGGGCTTTATTTATAGGCTAATAATCCTCGCTATCCGAGGATTGTAACTTCTATCTAAACTATGAACTCTATCCGAACAATTAGGATAGGTCTTTTATTTTGATAAAACTTAAGGAAACGATAATAAACCAGCTGCTAATATCTAGAAGAACGAGATAATTCGTGGCCTTGATGATAGACTTTACAATCCGAGTCTCAAAATCGGATTTATCTTCTGTCGAGGTAAAGTCGATATCGACACCAGAGGTCGATATCGATGCCTGTGTTTCTGCTCGACTTGTCCAGCTCCAGTCGATGTCTATGACGATGGTCGATATTGAGGTAGTATGTCGATATCGATGCCTTCTTGTCTGGTCTGTGTGGTCTATCTCGACACTCAGAAGTCGTGTCGAAAACTAGGGTCGATATCGATGTCTTCAGGTCGATATCGACCTCTGCTCAGCTTCACTTGGCTTCTTCGTTTTGACTCCGATTTCATCGAATTCCTGCATGGTTAGCTCAAAACTCGTGCAGACTCTATTTCTTTCATTTTAGCTCATTCTTACAGAAGTTTATATACTTTTGAAACTTTTCTTTGGAAATCGAATGAAATATGAAGTCAAAAGATGCAATAAACAAAGGTACAAATATGTACATCAGTGGTGGCGCGACTAAGGGTGTGGTGACGGCGGCGGTGGCGCTTTTGGCTGAGCTGGGCAGAGGTGGCTCGGCTGATGGACAGGGGCGCTGGTGGGACGCTAGAGTAAGGTGATGGTGGTGGTGTAGGTTGTTTGGTGGTCTGAAGAAACAAACAAGAGGGAGAGAGAGGAGGGGAGATATGTGTGGGTTGTTTGTGGGTGCAAAGAGCAATTGAAAGGGAGAGGGAGGAGAAGCTGAGGGAGGGCTGCAATTCGGGTGCAGGGCAGGTGTTCTTAAAGGAAGAAGACAAAAGAAATTAGTGTGAGCTGTGTGAATTCACACTGTGAGGCGGGGGACCAGAGAGAGAGAAATAAAAGGAAAAAGAAATAAAATAGAATTGGTCCCCAACGAAAGAATTCAAAATAGCGGAATTAGACTCAAAACCCGCTCTTCCGATCGAATCCCGACTAAATCAAATTTAATCAAATTTCAATTCAATTTCACGAAAAACGGAATTAAATTAATTTTTCGATACTCGGAGCTTGGATGCGGCATTAAAACCTGATAGAATATAAATTCTCAAAACGATGTCGGAATGACTTTAAAATCAAAACTTACGCTCGAGGACGGGTTTTCTCACATTTTTACCGATTGAATAAAATAATAATTTATTACTCAAAATAATAATATAATAATATAAAATACATTCAGTCCTAACATTTATCCACCTCTAAAAACAAGTCTCGTCCCCGAGACTAAAATCATTTTAAAGCAATGGGACGAAGTTTTAAATCGGTGAGTCCGAGGACCATGTCCAAGGATCTTGTAATCATCTCGGTTGCGTCTTTCGGGATTCTCACAACATCCTAGTCACAGTCGTGACATATCCAATTTGTCTTGTCAAGTGTGTAATAAGCGCCCTTATCACATCCTCGCTTCGACTTTTCGGAAGTACCACAACTCGAAAAGTATTATAGCGTCCCGACTAGGTCTTAGCAAGCAATCTATAAGCGCCCCCATAAAATGCTTGTATCCACTTCGTGAGACGTCATAATGTAAATCCAGTTCGTAAATCCTCAAAGTGTTTTGTAAATGGAAAGATTGTCATCCAAATCATTGAAACTCTCAACTTCTTTAAAACCTCAAGTTGGACATTTTCAAAACCGCTCAAAATTTCCAAATTCGATGTTTAATCAAGCAGCTGTACACCAAAACAAGTCAAATCCTCTCAAATCAAGATTTCGTCAAAATCTCCCAAAAACCAAATCAGCTTCTCGCATACCAATCAATCAAATTCAGATGGTAGGAGGTGGAATCATCCACCTCTAAGGGCTAATCCCATATTCTCTTCCTAGTTTTCAAAATCATTTTATCATCATCCTCAACTCAATATGCACATAAATAATCAACTCATCGACTCATAACATCATCAGTCGCCTCTCATATGGCTACCTCAACATAAAATAAATCATACCATCCCTTCAGAACATGCCAAAAGCAATAACAAAATCTTAACATTATACCATGAGTCATAACGTATATCTACCTCATACAGAAGGCATCACAAGTGCATCATCGAATTCTCATAACTTATCACACAAGCACACATGTCAAGAGATCAAAGAGGTTAGGTGTCATGGAGTCAATACACTACTACAAGTCGAATCTCACGATCGCATCTCAACATCGCACACTAGTGGAACCATTTATAACAAGGGATCTCATTTAAAGAATAAATTCACATAGTCATCCTATCCAATTCCTATCCAGCATTATCATAACATATTTATCACGTCAATCATTGGTACTTGCAAGGTTAGCCATAGCGAAATTTCATTATAAGTCAACGAAACTAAACTACATCAATACAAACAAAGTCATGCTATTAAGATTCAATCAAAAGGGGAGATCAAGCAGTATATCAACATCAAAATGTCAACATGCTCTCCAGACATCATCTTAACTCATCACAATGCCATATAACGATAGTTAGCAGTCATGCACCATTATCTCATATCTACCCATAAGTCATATTCATGCTCCAAGTCGTATTCATCACTTACCTATTCATACTCATGCTTATCAACCATATAGTATAACATCATGCTTTCACATAACAAAGTATCATCATCTCATTATTCGTACAACACATCATAACATGCTTCTAGAACAACATAGTAGGATAGCAATGTATCTATATCATGATCATAGTTGTCACTACCAATTAGGTTTCAGTATTGCATATCAACAGGTAATATCATGCCAGCTCATAATCACATAATCAAGAAGGTTTTGCACATTATACCAGTTATAATAGAACGCAAACCCCGCTCGCTCATCTCCAACTCTCAAGCCAAGACCAATCTTCATCTAGACTCACCAACTCGGATAATATCCCATAGAAGACGTCCTAATTCATTCCGACACTCCAATCTCATACCTCTTCACACCAAGCTCTCTCACTAACAATCCACCTCTAAGACTCCAACTCCTATCTCTGTTTACACACCCGAGCACCCCTGCATACTATGTCCTCGATACTCTCAAGAGTCATTCTCTACACTGCCCATACTATCTAAGACATCACAACATAGAATCTTTCTAACCACATCTCTTCTATAAGAATACCCGATCACCACCTAGCCGGCCTATCCTAACCATACCCCCACCTAAGATTCGTCTAGAAGCTCATCGAAAACCACTAAGCATCGCCTCCTATAGCTCTCAAACTCACTCATTCTTACTTAAGCCAAACCCCTCTCCTGTGACGTACCTCATACCACCATCAATCACTCTAAACGCTCAAATTCCTTCCAACATTCTCCGACCACTCCACAAAAGAATCTCACCCACACGTTCGAAGAAGAAGCAATCATTGACATTATTACACATAAAGATCACATCATATCAACTAGCATTTATATCAATAGCATCATTAGTTCATCATTAAGCATTGCAACTGTGTCAAAAGTCTTAATTTATCGTCATGCTCAACAAGTATTGCAAACATCATATATGAATATAGTCAATTCGAACTAACGAGTTTCATCATAACTTTATCAGATTAAACAATCCAGGTCTCACAGCATTTGCAGTTCACACTTATAGGCAAGGAATTTAGATCATGCTTAGCAACTCAGAGTAGCATCACATAAAATCATCATGGCACATTAGGATTGTAAGGCATTGAATCATATATATCATCATAGACAACGGATAATCAAGCAATAATCATCATCATGTCAGCACATCAATCATGTTAATTCCAAGGTCAGGTAAGTGCAATATCAGCATCAACATATTCAGAAGGGATTAGCAATTCGAACGGAGGGCACTCTCGCTTGCAAGTCATATCGTACTCAATAACTGCCATCCTCAAAACAAGCTTGTTCTGTCGGCATTGTCGATCCTGAGGCCCGTGGGTTATGGGCCCACGCTTCCGCTGTGCTGCTCTAACATTATCTAACTTCCCGTCCCCTTTTCTATGCGGTCGCTCATCCAATGTATCGCGTAGGAGTCCAAGTTAGCGGAGATAGGGGAGTGACAAGAGCGGACAACCCGATGTTTCTTTTGGAGATGAAATGGACCAAAGCTAAAGATGACATGACTAGAGACAAGACTCCGACCCGGAAATAGTAACGATGCCTTTAAAGAAGTCTTATTAGGTTACAATTGTGACAATCAAACACGAATTCATCATAGAGCATATCAATCACATTAATCCACACTAACATGTACCTATCTCAAGGAATATCGACATACGCATTCATTCTAAAGACACAATCGGGTCCTATACTGATGCACGTGAAACGAGCTAGTAGTCTATTATCCCATGGATGCAGGAATGTCTAGCAACCTAAGCAAGTTATGCAGAGCCAATAATGATCATGTATGATTCGAATTCATGCGGGATTTAATGAAGATAACGAGCATCATGTATATGAAAGAATGTACAAGCGTGAACAAGCGAGGTCAAGTATAGCATGGCGAGGTATATCATAACAACCAGACTAAGTGTCATACAAGAATACATAAGAGCGACATATTAATTATCACTTATGACAACAATGATCATTTAATAAGTTAAGAGTGACATGTAATCATATAACATGATACATTTGGAGAGCACAGATCCTTCATGATGCTAGTGATACATGATTAGGCAGGGCATAGCCAAGAGTGATTAAGTGAGTTCAACATGATGTATATAAGAGCAAAGGATCACCACAGGGTAAATAAGATAACAGCACGGGCGACAGATTAAAATCATGCTAGGAATAAATCATCATGGGGAATATAAATGGTACAATAACTGTCACCTTATAGAACAAGCACGACATGTAATCATTCAGCATGTCATATTGGAAGTCATAAGCTCTACATGATATAATAGCACACATCGAACATGAGTACCATCAAAGTAATTTGACTAGATTCATTCCAATATTCATGCGTCATGCTTATGCAAAATCATGTTATAGGGTGGTGTGTGATCATGCGAGGTGTCGAGTCATACGTTCATGGAAGCATGAGAGGATATAATAGAGCAATAGAAGAACACTACCGAAAGATAACATGTACGCATGCTAGGATTAATTGTCATGGAAAGCAAGTTGATCACTGAATTCAACATCAATCTAATTGGATAAGTAAATATTTACGAGGATAGAAAGAGGGAGAACCACACTATCAAGGACCTAGTTCAAGAGAGAATCGACAATAATGTAGGCAAGGTATATATTCGCACAAGTCACAACCAAGGGTCCTACATGATACTAATGGCTCAGCGTGACATATGATACATACATGCACTTGTTTGATCACTACCACAATATCCAAGAGTTCAATCGATCACACTCCAACATTATAGTAGCATGAGAGGAAATGCAGCGAGGTATAGAGCAAGTCTAAGTAACGGGGCAACATGACTAGGAGACGGGGACATGAGTTCAAATCAATGTATATTGGGATAAAACATGTATTTATCAAGACTCATCTACACCAACATGTCCACAATTTAGCGCAAGTAACACACAACAATATTAATCACAGAACACTCGACAATAGTTAATCTCATGAACGCAAAATAGGTGGGCATGCTATAGATTCTTGTCACAAAAGGAACGATAAGCATCGAGGCGTCATCAGTTAGCATGCTAAGGAGCACAACTTACGAGGCATTCATACAAGAAAGAGTTGATCACACTATCATGGACCTAATTCAGGAGGAGCAATAATCATATAGACTCATATCATGCGGCTCATGTTTCTAATTAATCATACGATCAATACAAAGGGGTCAAGTAGGCATGCTATGACAACATATAATCATGGTAGGAAGCAAGGCACAACACGGGACCTAAGCAATGGGGTAAGCATGGGTACAGAATGTCATACAACCACAATTTACATTAAAGATCATCATCATAATATGTATTGGGAATCACGCAGCATATAAGGCATGTTGACATCAGATTATAACACGTATCCATCAAGTAAGGGACTCGTTCTATCATGATACTAGAACTGAACGATCACACTATCATGAACCTATTCACAGGGAGGACATCAATTATACAACTTCCTAGCGTATGACATATATATTCGTGCCCTAGTATGACAATGCAATATACTAAGTAGATCATGTCGGGATGATATGGATATAATAAATGTAGCTCGAACCCATACAATGGTCATCATGAACATCAAAGCACATAAGCACAATTTCACACTAAGGATCAATCTGTAGGTCAAGGATTAGTACCATATAGTATCACATAATCATGGACAGAGCAATCAAGATAACCTGATAGAGATCCATAAGGGCAAATATTGACTCTTTCTAACTGGCTCCTCACTCATCTTTCCCGTGGGACTCGGATACGACTTTTTATGGCAAGAAGACACCGGTTGATCATCATAAGAATCAAGAAGACCCCCTCAGAAACACCTTACTTTCTAACTTGGAATTACATCAAGAGCTAACTTCCAATACTCTCCCAAGAAACCCTCAGATTCAACCATGATTCCCGAAACAATATGTTTACCAACCCGATTTCCCGTGGAGGAGACCGATATTCAAAGGGGGGACTCGATTGAACTATCAAAAGGGTTCATAAGGGAAGAGGCGGTTCCACAAAAGCTGAGCTTAACCATATAAGAAGAAGAAGGGTACTCCCGCTATCCCGTTCGCACAGATCGTTCAATATTCATTAAATAGTTAGGACATACCAATCAATCTTTAGCATATCAAGCACTTAACATAGAATCAGTCAATGACAATTATAACGACCTCCTTGGAATCTTTCAGACCCAACTGTAAAGAACAAGCTAATATTTCGCCTACCCATTCCCGACTACATCCAAAAGGGATGGTCTAATGCCTTTCCTACCCACTCGATCCCTCTTATTAGTTGGTTCTCGTCTTTTATCATAAGCCAAGTTCATATTTAGTCCAATTGAGTTAAGCACATTAAGTTCATTTTGCCCCTTTAAAACGCTTTCAAATCTTTTGAAATCCATGGGCGGTTTTCCAAAACATACACTCGACCCTTACGTACCCGAATTGCACAACCTGGCTCTGATACCAACTTTGTAATGGCCCGGATATAAATACTCGGGTTACGTTTTGAAGGTCGGATACCTTCGTTCGGATGTTGCAATTCAGGTACGGGTCAAAGTTTCAAACCTCGAAGATCAGATTTCAAAGCGGGGATTTCGAACCCCAAGCAATCAAAGTCACAAAAACCCAATTCAAACGAAAGTAAAGCGGAAGCAAGGTTTAGATACAAGAGCCACGGTAGAGCCGGGTCAAAACCAAAACACAGTGGGTGATTGCCTTTTATCAAGTTAGAATACATTATCCGGATTCTTCAATTCGCCAAGAGATTCCCCGTCACAGAAGCAAGGAGCAATCAAGTGCGGTACCTAACACTATCCACGAAGTCAGGCCCGGTAATCGTCTGCGGGTCCTCTGACCGCGATGAGGCCACATAACATGCCTATACCTAAATAAAAGATGGCTAATGCAGTACAAGATTTGAATCACACTATCATGCCCCTAGTAAATATATAATATACAGAAAAGAACTGTAAAGGGCCCAAGATAATGCCAAGTGGCATATCCCTCTCCTACCTCTACACCCCTTCCCGTTAGTGCATAGACTGTCCAGTTCGGTGCTATAGTATAGCAATTTCCTCGTGGTGGTGCACTAACCACGGCATCATCATATCATATCATCTCTTGCCCGATGGTGCTGGGCTATCATATCATGCTCAAATCGACTCGATAGACTTAGGGCACCCGATGGGGCTGGGCTACCCTATGACCCTAGCAAAGACTCTAGGACTATCACATATAACGGTCGTTCTGTATTCAAACACACAAAGTAAACACATCCTCAGTTCAATGCAATCCTAGCATGATACTACATGTCATGCTTTAATATGCAACAAAACTACACATTACATGACACATCAGGCAGGAGGTCCAGGTTACTGAGTAAGTCCCGTAGGATACTTACCTGAAGATGCAAAACAGCAAGATAACACAAGCAAGGGCCCAAATGCAAGTCCAAAGCAATCCAAAAGCAATACACACCTATCATCAAGCCATTTCCATAAGCTACCGGACCAACATTCATACTCACGAAACCCAAGTTCTCAACATCCTCAAAACCAACCGATAGTAAAGCCGTTTTCCAAAACCTTATATCCAAAATTAAGTCAACTCATATTCAAAATAATTCTCAAATCATACTTGGCCAAATTCCGACATTAAACATTTAAAACTTAAAACCAATCTCTCAAAATCACATTATAGAATTGATTCCGGCATTTTAAATTTCAAAATAAATCCATCTTCTCGAACCTTATTTACAAAACATTAACTCTTAGTCAACTTGCAAATTTATACTATTAAAATAATTCCGGCATAACTTACTTATTCCAAAACCTTATCAAAACAATAATCATTTCTAGAACAATTTATAAAATATATATAATATAACACACTCCAAATAATATTTAAATATAATAAAGTTACCAAGATAAATCCATTTTTACCATTCTCATTTATAAAACGACAATACTAAATTACTTTCTCATTTCTAAAACATTTATTAAAACGCCACATAATATCATAATAATACATACATATATATATATATATATCAAATAATACCATTTATAAATTACATAATATTTTCAGAAATATTTACATTCACAAAACATAATATAATAATAATAATAATAATAATAATAATAATAATAATAATAATAATAATAATAATAATAATGATGATGATGATGATGATGATGATGATGATGATGATGATGATGATGAAAACAACAACTACCTAACACATAATGGAAGGCCCAACCCGGATTCAAGAAGAGAATGGAAGAAGAGAATAGGCCCAACAGCTCTAGCCCACGACCCGGATCCGACCGACCCATACCCCAATTCCTATACTTGGTGGACCGGCCAACATAAAAAAAAGAGGAGGAGACCGGTTCAAGAAAATAGGAAAAGAAAGAACAAAACCGGACTCAGACCGGTTCTCCTTCCTCTGGTTGTATCCGAGAACGAAAGAAGGAGAAGAGGTAAGAGAGAGCTCTCGCACCGGCGGCTTGCACCCGACCCACCCTCACAAGATTTTCCCGGACTGAATCGATGCAAAGACACACAAAAGGATCAAAGGAGAGGGAGAAAGAGGCTCACCGAGGAGGAGGCTCAAGGTCGACGGAAGTGCACCGGAGGTCCGATTGGCTTCGTCGGAGTCAAAATTAGACGAGTCTGGTCCTGGGTTAGACGTAGGAGTTATAAAGGATGCCTTTTGGGCAGTTCGGAGCGGAAGGAAAGAGATGAGGGCCTTACCGCTGGGTTTGGGAGAAAACAGGGAAACGGGGGACGTGGTGGCGGCGTCGGCGACTCTGACCTCTCCTGGGTGGATGCTGACGGCCCTAGGAGGTGCTTGGGCGTCGTAGGGAGGGTTGGCCGCAGGCTCATAGTGGAAGGGTGAAGAGATGGGTGCTGAGCTCTCCTCTTGGCAAAACAGGGCAGGGGATGGAGACTGCGGTGGTGGCGCGGCTGGGGGTGTGATGACGGCGGTGGTGGCGCTTCTGGCTGAGCTGGGCAGAGGTGGCTCGGCTAATGGACAACGGCGCTGGTGGGACGCTAGAGCAAGGTGATGGTGGTGGTGTGGGTGGTTTGGTGGTCTGAAGAAACAGACAAGAGGGAGAGAGAGGAGGGGAGGTATGTGTGGGTTGTTTGTGGGTGCAAAGAGCAATTGAAAGGGAGAGGGAGGAGAGGCTGAGGGAGGGTTGTAATTCGGGTGAAGGGCAGGTGTTCTTGAAGGAAGAAGAGAAAAGAAATTAGTGTGAGCTGTGTGAATTCACACTGTGAGGCGGGGGACTAGAGAGAGAGAGAGAAATAAAAGGAAAAGGAAATAAAATAGAATTGGTCCCCAACGAAAGAATTCAAAATAGCGGAATTAGACTCAGAACCCGCTCGCCCGATCGAATCCCGACTAGATCAAATTTAATCAAATTTCAATTCAATTTCACGACAAACAGAATTAAATTAATTTTTCGATACTCGGAGCTTGGATGCGGAATTAAAATCCGATAGAATCTAAATTCTCAAAACGATGTTGGAATTACTTTAAAATCAAAACTTACGCTCGAGGACGGGTTTTCTCACATTTTTACCGATTGAATAAAATAATAATTTATTACTCAAAATAATAATATAATAATATAAAATATATTCAGTCCTTACACTATGGCCACAGAAAAATGACTGACCTTGATAGGTTTGGTAGAACTAAGGCCCTCCATATGCAGCTCCGTGGAAGCCATACATAGGTTGTCCATAGGGTGGGTACCACGCCGCCTGAGGAATCTCTGGCTGAGAAGGGGACGCGTCGTACATGCTGGACCAGCTGCCTCATAGATAGGGCTCATATCATCAGAAGCGTCGGACTGATAATGACTCATTATTTTCCATGTGACGCGTAAAAAAAACAAAATGGGCTATAACAAGGAATTTTTTTAAAAAAAAAAAATTCGAACTGCTGACTGAAAGGTTCTCAAAAACTATGGTTTTTCTTGGAGGGATTCCATCCTCCTCCGGGAACCTCTTAGTGTGAGAGGTTCCCACAGAAGGTGCCAATGACGAAGTCCCCCTTACAAATCCCATTTTAGTAGGATCTAGGTGGAACCTGTGAGGACCTCTACAGTCAACACAGACTTACCTGATCCATATGGTCAATATTCATGTGGCCCAAACCGTGTCATGATGACACGGATACAATGGGTCCCCTAAAGTCCTCCTTGAGGGACGACGCCTTAAACTTGTAGGGATCTAATAACATACTTGTGACGCGAGCGAAGTGTTAGTCGTGTGTCACGGACAAAGTTTACCTTCTCCCTAAGTGGGCCTTTCGAAATCACTCAACTAACGGATGCTGAGTTATCGAAGATTCTTTCGCAGAGTGGTTAAGTGGTTAAACTGCGTGAGCAGAGGCCCCTTTCTTCATGTCTTCATCACCCTTTTATAGTGGCTTAGTTGTACGGACTTAGGTATGACAAATGTCCGAACGTTTGTTACACGTGTTGGATCCATGGGTTTCGTGGGTGGTGGGCATTTGTGACACGTGTCTATTGTGTTCTTCCCTTGATTCGTCCGCGGATGGGTATTAGGTTACTAACCCTCACTTAGGTTTTCCCCCTTCTCCGCCCTTTCTAGGGTAGCTTCCCAAGCGACGCGGCTGGATGCGACGGTTATTTCTTCGGGTTTCATCACATATATATAGATTGGTTAGTAAATGAGTAAAAAATAAAATGGACAAAATG
This sequence comes from Persicaria maculosa, assembly GCA_963922045.1. NCBI lineage: Eukaryota > Viridiplantae > Streptophyta > Magnoliopsida > Caryophyllales > Polygonaceae > Persicaria > Persicaria maculosa. The sequence continues at coordinate 15,589,029 of OY998257.1, read as the reverse complement.
TAAATGCATTAAAAAAGATAAAGAGAAAAAAGGAAAATAAATAATAAGAGAAAACTTGTGATTAGTTGAAAAACCTTCAATTAAGGAGGTGCTTTAAATTAAACTCATTGATTAGTAAATAGGGAAAAAAAATAAAAGGGAAAAAATAAATGTAATAGATTTAATTCAATATTTTGAATTAAACCCATCTATATCTATATAAACTACTAATACAGAGGCCTGAAACGGTCTCTGGTGTGATTCGCATACATAACATTTTCTGGATTAAAATGTTGTTATTTTTACATACGTGTCATATTCTTAATTAATATGATGTTATCGTTTTTAACCACATCAATTAATAAGCCAAAATATTTCTGTCATTGCAATTAATTTTCTCACTTATTCTTATAATATTCAACCTTACATCTTAATTATTTAGAAAACTTATCTTTTCAGATCAAATAATCTATCTAATATTTGGTCAAATTGAATATAATATATCGATATATAAATATGTAGCATACCGTCAAAATTTGGGTTAATTTTTTTATCTTTTACATCAAATTGAATATAACATATTTAAATATAAATATGTACCATTTTAATGATAAAATTTGAGAAGAGAAATCTATCTATAATCTATAATGCTATATAAAATATATATATATATATATATATATATATATATATATATATATATATATATATATATATATATATATACCATAACAATAATATAATAACGTAATAGCTATCAATTTAAAAAAAAAAAAAAAGAAGCAATCACTACAATTTAGTTGTTACGATTAACATAAAATATTTATTCTAATTCTCTACATATGAATCCAAGTTAGGAAGTTGGGTCGTATGAGTATGTATGAGTATAAGCCCCCTTAACAATTAATGTGAAATGTCTAACCTTTCGAACACTATTGCCCCAGACAATTGTTTGCAAAACAGATTGAAAACAAACCTACGTAGTGGAAGTCTCGGAGGAAAAACCCCCGATTTGGGGATGAAGAATCACCGCTGCCGATCACCTTTCGGAGGCTGAAAACCACCTTTTCGAAGGTTGAGAACCCCTCTTCGGAGGTTGAGAACCCCTCTTTGGAGGTCGATCATCCCGATTGTCAGACCTAGGCTCTAGGCCTGCCCACCATCTCCGCCTCCTACCTCCTACCTCCTACCTCCTCCTGTCTACTCACTCCGTTGAGTCTATTTTGTTAGCCGATGTGGAAATCGCCCCCAGATCTGGGCATACAAACATCGTTTCTCTCTTGGCGATGGAACCGTATGGGATCGACTTCGGCCGCTTGTCTTTGTTCTTTCCCGGCTGGCTACGATGGCGCCACCCTCGGTGGGTCATCATCTACCCGGATCCCGGTCCGGATCCTTCTCGTTACCCTTCCTATCATCTGAGGTCCCCTGGTCCGGCGTCTGTTTTGCTTCCTCGGGTGGACTTCGCCCTCGACCTGGTTGGCTCCGTTCGCTGATTGGCTCCGCCGCCGGCTCTCTTGGTTGGCCTCGGCGGTTCGTTTCCTCTATCGGCCTCCTTGGTTGCTCTTATTTTCGATGGGTTTGCTTTGGCCCGTTTAGTGCCCGAAGTAGTCCGAGGCTTTATATATATTGCAGTAAAAAATAAAACATAAAATATATATATATGTAAATCCACCTTTTCGGTTGTGACTAGTTTCCGAAAGGGCTCCAAATCCGCTCGAAAGAGCGTGTACTAAATCTCGTTATAGGTTGGAAAATATTATATATTTATGGAATAATAATGCTCCCCGAATCGTTCTGTTTGGTTCCAGGAGTTCCGTTCACATTTCTGACGATGGATCGATTTTCCCTTTTTGACCCGTATTGCCCCGTCTTCTGGCGTCGGGTCGGTGCTTTAGTGTGGTTGCGGTTGTTTTGTGTTGGGTTGCAGTATCGGGCTTCCTGTTTGATCGATAACGATTTGTGGTGGTGTTCGTGGTCTTCGAAGATCCTTCATTTAGGTGGAGGCAACGTCGGCGATCCACACTTCCTCAGGAGTCACCCTTTCCGGTTGGGGTACTGCCGTGAGTCTTTGCACTCTCCCGCGCTCTTGACTCCCATGGCACATCTTGGTTCTCCATCGATTTCTTTGCTGGTTGACGACTTGTATGGGTTGTTTGGGTTTTTCTTTCCTCTTTGATGTCTTGTGTTATTGTGTGTTATCTGTATTGACGGTTTTCCATCTGCCGACTTATTCGGCCATCGAGTTTCAGGTATGCCTGAACTCGAATTTTTACCTAATAAAAAAAACGTATGTAGTACTCCCTCCGTTTGAAAATAATTGTCGTTTGACTTTTGTGCATGTTGTTTAAGGAGCTAAAAATTCTATAAAATATTATTTTTTTAATCAAATTTTTTTTATAAATTGATACTTATTAGTAATAAATATCAATTTATAAAAAAAATTTGATAAAAAATAATATTTTATAAAGTTTTTAGCTCCTTAAACAACTTGCACAAAAGTCAAACGACAATTATTTTCAAACGGAGGAAGTAATTTTTAAATTGAATCTCTTAATGCTTATAACTTATTTTAGAATAATGATTACTTTGCTTTTTTTTTACAGTAGGCAAAGAGTTGGATTTGCTACAGACATCCATGATCATCTGAAAAGATGATGTTTTGGAACTTGTAACAGTAAGAACCTAGGATAATATTACAATTTAAAGGAGATTTTGCAAGGAAATCGGCTGCCTGATTTGCCTCTCTGTAGCAATGCTGAAAACTGATCGATTCGAAGTCTTCTTTTAGAGACTTGATTTCTTCAATTAATTGTGCTATCTCCATGGGGTTTTGATTATGTGATTGATGGCATTGATGATGGTTGCGTTGTCGCTTTCAATAATGATTCTTCTGATCCCCAAGTCGTTTGTCTGTCTTATACCTGCATATATAGCCATAGCTTCTGCTAAAATAATAGAGCATTTTCTAATGTTGCTTTTGTATATATGAATTACCTGACTGTAATTGTTTCTCATAATGCAACCAATTTGAGTTTCATGATTAATTTTAACAGAGGCATCTACATTAATTTTGATCGTGTTAGTAGGTGGATGTTTCCAAATAATTTATGTTGAGGTCTACTGATTTTAGGTTTTATATAATTATTATTTTCTTTATTCCAGGAAGATATCTTGTCAACTGTTTGGTATAGAGTGTTGATGATGTTTTTGTTTTTGTTATTTCGGAAGATAATATTGTTTCTGAGTTCTCATATACTGTGCCATAAGTAACAAAGGTCAGAGAAGTCTTTATTGACTATTTTGGTGTTAATGATGTTTTCAGAGGCGTTATCTGTTAGGTCCGGTATAATAAATAATTTTTTTAATTTGATGTCAAGATTTACTATAAGAGATTTGGTGATCTGACAGTTAAATAAGAGATGGTTTGTGTCTTCTATGTCAGAGTTGCAGAGAGAGCAAGTGTTGGGAACTCTATTTATATATTTATTTAATCGGGCAGTGGTAGGTAAGATATCCAGGATAATCTTCCATATAAAATTTTTTATATTTGGAGGGATGTTAAGTTTCCGGATCCAGTTTGCATTAATTTTATTTGTGTTACTGGTGTTGAAAAGGGAAGTAGTGGATTTAACTGTAAATTCTCCATTGTTACTATAGATCCAAATAAGTTTGTCAAAAATATCTCTAGTTGGGATATGTATATTGCTGATCATTTGGACGATGTTAGTGGGAAAGATATTATTCAATTTATCCATATCCCACGAATTGTTTTTAGTGAAAAGGTCACAGACTTTTAGATTAGGGTTTTGATTATTTCGAAAAGTTTCAAGATAATGTTCATTTACCCATATATCAGTCCATATATTGATACTTTTTCCATTGCCTACAAGCCAAAGTAATCCTTTTGAGAAGAGGTCTCTAATATTTAGAAGCCTTCCAAATTGCCATGAGGTTTTGGATTTTCCTCTTTCCATTAACGATTCTTTTTAGAGGTATTTTTCTGTGATTACCTTAGACCAGATGTTGTTAGGATTGGATATGATTCTCCAGAGGAGTTTCATTTGCATTCCAATGTTCATTTCTTCCGTTGATTTAAATCCTAATCCTCCGTCTTTTTGGGGGTGCATAGGTGTTCCCAGCTGATTAATGGGTGATAATTATCAGATTAAAGTTTGTTCTAAAAGAAATTTTTGTTTATTTGATCAATTTTATTTAGAATTCCTTTCGGAAGAAGGAAAGATTGTATTAAGTAATTTGTTTTAGAGTTGAGGTTAGCTTGAATTAGTACTGATTTGCCGGCTTGTGAAAGAGTGTTTGATTTCCATTTTTAGAGCTGTTTTTTGAGACTTAGTATAGCATCATCAAAGGTAGCATTACATACTCTTCCACTAATGAGTGGTATTCCAAGATATTTTTCCATTGTTTTGGTAATAGGAATATTTAGTTGTTGGGCGAGTGATTGTGCTTTATTTTGTTGTATATTTTTGGAGACTTGTAAGGAGCTTTTATTGTAATTGATGGTTACTCCAGATAAATTAGAAAAGTTGTTTAGGATATTTTTAATTGTGTATAAACTTAGTTCATCGGCGCGTCCAAAGATTAGTGTATCATCAACAAAGGAGAGGAAAGGGATAGGACTGCTATTGTTTGTGAGTTTAATACCAATTAAAGGATCACATTCTAGGGATTCTTGTTGTAGCATTCTTGCCAGTAGTTCCATTACTATTACGAAAATATAAGGTGCAAGGGGATCTCCTTGTCTTATTCCTCTTTGCGTTTGGAATGTATGTCCAGGTAAGTTGTTGACTAGGATGGAAAAACTTGTTTTGGTAAGGCAAGTCATAACCCAATTAATCCATTTAGGGGCAAAACCAAATTTATTTAGAATTGTTTCAATCCGGAATAATGATTACTTTGTTGTTGATCGATCGACTACAGTGAATTCGTTGTTTGCATAGATCTATATTAAAAACAAAAAATAAAAGTGTGGTTATAATTTATTCTTTAACTTTTCAAATTGAAATACAAATCGGCTACGATAACAACAAGAGTTTTTTAATCTATCATTATAAATGGATTTTTTTTATTATTTTAAACATTATTGTTAATTTTATGGATTTTATCTTAACTTTTAAATTTTATCAAAATATAAGCTTTAACTCATTAAACTTTTTATCAAAAAAATAACTAACATATATGCATATAGAAAAAAAGTATTCATCTATTGTTGTATAATAGATGTAATGGGAAAAAATATAATAAATGTGAAGGATAGCGAGGTACAACTATACATTTTTTTTATATAAAATAAGCAATTAAAGTTAGTCATTATCCATTCTCTTTAAATATAAAAAAATTATCACTAATAATAAATTGATAATAATTTAAGGTTGTTTCAGGAAATGGAAATATATAAAACCAAGTAAAATGAATAAGACGAATAAACAATTATAAAAATATATTATTTTATTAAAGGTTTAGTGGGATTTTATATAGTTAAAAAATTGACCCAAAAGAAGAAAAATTATACTTAATTTGGGGAAATAAAACAACCAATTAATTTAGTATATAGTTAGATGTAGAGTATAATTGATATAATAAAAATATATAGTATAATTATAAAGAAATCGCGCACAACAGTGCGGTCAATAAGACTAGTTGTTAGTAAATAAGTGAAAAATAAAAGAGATAAAATTTAAATGTATTAAAGAGGAGAAAAAAATAAGAGAAAAATTATTATGAATTGAAAAAGATACTCCTTATATAGATACCGTTTGGGGAAAAAAAATGGTGTAACATTACTACATTAGTACGAAGTATTACGGGAAAACCGCGTCCGGTTAAAGCACAAGGAACAAGCAGGCCAAAGGTTGCTTCGGAGGCTGGCCACGTGCAGTATTATTATTATTAACTGCTTTTTTGCTCTTTCTTTCGGATCGTTCCGCGCCTGTACGACAAATTTCTCGTCATCGGCATGATATCGATGTCGACCTCCTAAGTCGGTAAAAAAAAAAAGTTAAAGTCGACTGAGCTGCTGCCGAGTCCCTACGTCGGCAAGTCTGCAAACTTGTAAGATTCCCACGAGTCTAAAAAGATGTTATCATGTGACTCATGTCGACTGAGTAGTTGCCAAGTCCCTAGATCAACAATTCCAATTGGCCTGCATGTAGAAAATCCGGCAGCCTCGGGCAGAGTCATGGCGTACAAGTCCAATCACCCTGCATGTCGACCTAGAAAGTGGGCATTTGCACCTTGCATGCCAACCTAGGAAGTAGGCATCTGCACTATTCATGCCGACCCAGGAATCCGACATCGGTACCGTGCAATTGGCGAGATTTTGCCATGTGAATAGCATAACCGTTATTTTATTATGAAGAGGATATATGCACCGAGTGTAGGTGTTATATGCATTTATACATAAGGATTCATGATTCATTAGAACATACCATATGGTGACACTTGTTGTTGTCAAGTAATAAATGTATTTGATACGAAAAAAAAAGCAACAAATGAATTCCTGATTTGGTCAATATGTGTAACAAATTTATGATTTTTAAACAAAAAAAAAACAATTTTAGAAAATTTTGGGAAACAAAAACTTATATATATACATATATATAGAAAGGTTGATTCCGGTGTACTCAAGTCTTAACGTGTATCATGTACACAAATCAGGGCCGTTGATTGAATGATATATATAGAAAGGTTGATTCCGGTGTACTCAAGTCTTAACGTGTATCATGTACACAAATCAGGGCCGTTGATTGAATGGAATGGATAGATGTGATAAATAGGCATTTTTTCCATTTTTTAAAAATAAAAACTGTGGGACCCACTGTGTGAACTGGCCTACTTGCCAAAGGATGCGCGTGAGTGGAATTGGTGTAGAAAGGTACGGATGAATTTGAGAGGGTGGATTAATTAGGGTGGATTAATTAGGATGTGGTTGTAATTAAACAATTATAATGGTTAATATTTGATGGTATCGTTGTATTATTCGATGATATTATTAGATTATTCGTTTGTATCGATAGATTTTTTTACAGATAATGCAGGTTATTCGATGGTTTCGCTCGATTATTCGATGGTATCGCAAGATTATTCGATGGTATTATTCACTTACTTACCATTGCCACTACTTATACAGATCAAACCTTACTAGTGTGTCAATTGAACTTACAAGTGAAATGCGGGTTATTCGATGGTATCGTTATATTATTCGATGGTATCTATATATTATTCAATGGTATCGCTTGATTATTTGATGGTATCGTTTAATTATTCGATGGTATAGCTTAATTATTCGACGGTATCATATGATTATTCAATGGTATCAAATCATTTTCCATTTCTATAACCGCCAACATAAAAAAAAACTCATCTGATCATTAAACCCAAAACTCGATCCATACACATGAATATTTTGGCATTTCTTCCGAATACCCATGAATAATTCGGCTTTTGACACTAAACCACTAAACGAATAATGTTGATATATGCTTTTACATTTCATCTAATTAACTAGCATTGACCTCTGCTAATTAACAACCCTCATGGTCCTGCAATTTTAACTTGTAAGAGAATCATATAATTTCATATTATGCATTCAAATTTCCCAAATACACTTCATAATTTTCCAATTACATATATGATGGGGGAGTAGCAACAGAAGGGCCGGAACCACCGAGGAGCAACAACAGGAGGGCCAATCCCTCCTTTAAATCATCGCCGCCACCCGAAATCTGCTTGTGCAACAAGTAATCGGTTGCACGGTTCAACGACGGTTGCCGAGGACGAAAGAATCGGCTGCGCTGTTCATATTGTTTGTGAATCAACATCATGAAAGCTGATCTCGTCGCCGGAATGCCTCCTTCAAATCCGGGCTTAGAACGTCGGCCACCATTGCAGTCGACGCCCTCGCACTGCCTTCGACCTTTCCTTAATCGCCCTCGTCGCCTTCACAATCAATGCTCGCCGCCTTCGTAATCGTCGTCGCCCTCGCCTCCTTCAAATCCTGGCTTAGAACGCCGATCACCTTTGCAGTCACCTTGTACCTTTTGAAATCCTCTTCGCTATCTCTATCTCACAATTGTCTCACGCGCATCTTAGGTTGAAGGTGGGTGTTTTATTTCCCATTTTTCCTTTTCAATTAATTAAATTTACCAATTAATCTCAACCTTTAGATTGTACTCAATCAACGATTAAGATTTGTGTGCATGATACACGTTAAGACCTGAGTACATATGATCTATCCTCTATATATATATACACACAGACGAATAAAAGATCCATCTGTAGTTTACTTTTTTAACATGAATGGATCATGGATTCATTTGTGTTATTTTTCAAAATCAAATGGATTTATGATCCGTTTGTATTTTTTTTCAAAAATTTTATACTCCCTCCGTTCGGAAATAAATGATGTTTGACTTTTGTGCACGTAGTTTTAGGAGCTAAAAACTATATAAAATCTTATTTGTTTTAATTAATTTTTTTCACAATTTAATACTTATTATTAATAGATATTAAACTATGAAAAAAATTAATTAAAATAAATAAGATTTTATATAGTTTTTAGCTCCTAAAACTACGTGCACAAAAGTCAAACATCATTTATTTCCGAACGGAGGGAGTAATGATTATTGGATACGTGTCAACCCCCACTAGTACAAAAGAGAGGACCGGAGTACACTAAATTGGGTACGCTTATTAACAAGTGTTCTTGTTTTTTGTTTTAAGTACGGTTTCATAGGAAAAGTGTATTCCCACAACCAAATATAAGTACATTTTTTAGTAAGAACCGTTCTTTTTTAAAAAAAAATTAGTACGGTTATTAAGAAAAAGCGTGATTAAAAAAAATTTAGTACACTTGAAATTACAACCGTGTTAAATTTGACAATTAGGAACATGGTTTTTAACAAGCGTACTTGTTTTTTATTGTTTTAACTACGGTTTGATAAGAAAAGTGTTCTTGATGAGGTTTTACAAAATTATGAGTACGGTCTTACATAAAAAGTGTTCTTGTTGGGAACATGTTTTTTTTTAGAAAAACCGTGCTTAAATAATGAAAAATGAGTACAGTTTTATAAGAAAAGTGTCTTCCCAAAACCAAAATTAGAGATTTGTTTTTGTAATAAGATTAAGTAAATGAACAAAGGGACAACTAAATTTCGTAGCTTAAGTGGTAGACGTGTGAAGCGGGCTGATTCGGTTTTAGGGTGCAAGAGGTCGCATGTTCGAGTCTTAGATATATGAAAGCATAAAAAGATAGGTTTTTTTATTTTTATTATTAAGTAAGGTTAATAAGAACACTTTCACAACAAAACTATACTAAATTTTTAAGAACGCTTTCAGAGCAAACGTACTTAAAAACCATACTAATAAAATCAAACACCAATTTTAAGAACGCTTTCACATTAAAACCGTACTTAAAATTTATGAGAACGGTTTAACAAGAAGCGTGCTCATTTGGAAGTGCGGTCGCTACAAGTACAGAAAGAGAAGTGTACTCCCCTGCATAAAAAAAAAAAGCGTACTCCGGCCCCCCCTTTTGTAATAGTGCCCTAAATCAAACGGATCCTAAGTCCATAAATATGAGTGTGTGTTTAACACCTGCACTCGGCACATATAACATCATATTCAAATAAATTACCAAAACTTATGGATATTCACATTTCTTTAGCACTAGTATTTTATAACATGGTTTTTAACAACAAACTTGTAAGCCGCCGAGGGATGGAGAAGGCAACCAATGGCGACGTTGAGATGATGGATGATACTCAAGGCGGTGGTAGGCCGCCGGGAGATCCACCCGACCATGACTCGTCCTGGAGAGATGTGGTCGTGATTGGGGGGTTTACCAACAGAAAACCATTGTGAAAGATGCTTTCTTAGCCGATAAAGTTCATGTGCGATTCCCAGAAGGGGAGAATGGAGACTCGACGATCGTTATTGAGGAAGAGGTTATGGAGGCCCTTGCATCAGTGTGGAAGTGGTTTGTCGTTGTGAAGCTTCTGAGCCACCTGATCTCCTTTCAAATCATGGAGAAGAAGTTGAGGGAGATGTGGCGGACAACCTCGAGGATCTAGATCCTCGATCTTGCTTATGGATGCTATCTTGTTTGCTTTGGCAAGGAGGAAGAGTACACCGCAACCCTCACCAATGGCCCATGGATCATTTTCAGTCGGTGCTTGCCGGTGAGGAGTTGGCATCCGAACTTTAGAGCGTCGGACCCGGTGAAGTCAGCCCCAACTTGGATTAAAATAGCCGACCTTTCGATCACGTTGTATGAAGAGAACGTCCTCCACAAGATCGCTCTTGGAATCGGACAACCCATCAAAGTGGACCCGAAAACCCTATACACAAACCGGGGACGATTCGCTAGGATTTGCGTGGAAGTCGATCTGGAGAAGCCGCTCAAAGTGGACTCGAAAACCCTATACAAACTATGAACTTTCGACTTAAAATAATACAAACTTTTGAACATGGATTAGGGGAAGAATAAAAAACAAAACTCTATTCATCAAAATTACAAAAAAAAAAAAGTCACACTTTGCTTTAGTGCGTCTAGGTGTTTTTCTTATTTGTTGGTGTTTTGACAATCCGAGTTGGGACTAGCTGGGGTCGTGGTGGTGTGTACGGCGCGACTCTGTGATCGGGAAGGAGCTTCCTGGACGTTCGTCATCACTGCCCACAGGGATTCCTGATGTATCGCTGACCAGCGATGCTATTTCATGATGGTGCTTAGCTTCGTCTCTAATCTACGTCCCCAACTTGCTTGATTTAGTTTTGCATAGATTCGTCTTTTGTAGGGTGCATTTCCTCTTGTTTTATTGCACCTTTTTCGTTTTTTTATTGTATATTTAGACGGTTTTCCATCTGTCGACTTATCGACCTATCAAGATTCAGATATATTGATCTGATCTCGAATTTTTACTTATTTTTTTTTAAAAAAATGTTTGATCTCGTTGTACAAAAAGCGGCTAAGTAGAGAAAACCATTTGCATGTATATTTAAATTAAACTTTGATGGATCTACTCTTAATAACAAGGATAGCTCAATTGGCTACATCATTCTGGATTGGGAAGGAAGAGCGATCCACATTAGCTACAATAGAATTGGCAACCAGACCCGCTGAAAGCTAAAGCCTTGGCATTAAGACATGGATTAATCCAAATTCTAGCATTGGGTATAAACAAGCTACAAATTGAAGGGGGCTCCCTTATAATCATAAATCATTTAAAATTAAATTTTACATGCTCTTGAGAAATTGAACTGGTGATGTCCGATATCAAAATATTTTTGTCCATTGTAAGAAAAGTCTTCTTTTCTCACGTACCCTGAAATGACAATAGAGTGACTGACTGACTGATAAGGTTGCACATCTTTGCCGCTCTACCAGGGACTTCGACATTTACTCAAACATAGGCCTTCAAAACCTCATCCACAAAGAAGTTGCTATCGAATAAGAGTATTCCACCCGAATTATTACTTGATAAAAAAAAAAGTTTATTACTTTTTTACCGGTTCCAACTTGCCTCTCCTGTCAACAAAGGTTATGTTTTTTTTGGGTGGTCTCAAAGGTTATGTAGTACTACATGAATGATGAATAATTGAGTGATTAAAAGTGTCGGGGTCCCATGTTCCTAATCTTTTGCACCTATCCCCTAGCTACCTAGCTTCAACATATTATGTACATTACCCAATACGAATAAGAAGTATATCCCCCTAAGTGACTCGAGAGTTACACAAGTAGTAATCCAACTAAGTACCCACTCTTTTCTATTTCTCTCAAAATAAGATGCTTATCCTCCACTCCAGTGAAAAATGAAGTTTGTCCGTGCACACAACCCTAATTATCAGTTCAAATCGAATTTTGATACTAACAAACCAATAACAATAAATAGGTTCGTTGCTGATAAAATAAAAAGAGTGAAAAATTAAGTTTCATATTACTTTTTACCATTCAATTGAGTTGATCGACACAAGTTAGTATAAATCGTGTTTCTTACCGGTTAGATAACATGCTTTACATAGAGTATATCATTAAAGATGAGTTATCCTCGTATTAAAAAGAAATCGACTTTATTTCAAAATTTCAAGTTAAATAAACCTCAATAAAAATAAAATATTATTTCATGAATTTTAAAAATCTTAATTTTAATATTAATCTTTTTACATCATTTAATACGTATAAAAGTATAAAATTATATATATATATATATAAAATCAATATTTTATATAGTTTTTTTCCTTAAAAAATACCCAAAAAAAAAGTAAAAAGGCTTTTGAAAAAAATTGAAAGGATGGAGTAACGAGTAACATATTGTAACTTATATATATTCAAAACAATTAATGAAGAACAAAATAGATAAATGGGGAGTGAGAATTATAAATTAAAAATAATTTAAATGTTTATCCAATAGTGTATTAAAAAAAAGGAGAACATGTGGATGTTGGCAGACAAAGTTACAAGTGAGAAAGTAGGTCCACCACGATCCAACACAACACAATCAACTAATCAAAGATTCAAGAGGTTAGCTTTGAAGAGTGTCCCCAAACGGGTCCCAACCTCATCACTATCCTCTTTTGCGCACCTTCTTTTTGGGCGCTCTAAACAGTTTCTCCATTTCCTTTTATATATATATATATATATATATGCTTTTCTTTTTATTTCATTTCTATCCTCATTAATTTCTTACTTTCGAATCATTGTTGTGATTATTCTCACCGTATATTTTTCAATTGTTTGTTAAATTTTCGATCTGATTTTATGATTTTAAAGATGCTACTATATATATATACACATGTATGTACATGTATGTATATATGTATGTATATATACAACTGAGTTGGTAAGAGGATAAAATGGCTTAACAATTTATACAAATGTCTTTTAAAGAATAATTATGGAATGGTTTGAGACCATGAAATAAGGTTGAAGTTCACAAAGATACGGATGGCCTTCACCGCCGTTGGAGATACTTAGTATTTGTATTATTTATTTATTTATTTATTTTGGATTTCAATTTCAAGATCTAGGTATTCGATCAATTCCGTGAAATAGTTTTGTTAGTCATATTCTTGCTTGTGGAGTTGTGGGCAACAAGTGCAGAGTTTGGGAGTTGGGAGGCTAAATCGATGGAGGAGGAGAATCAAACTATTGCCGAATATGCAATCAAATTAGAACTCGATCATCTAGCGGCTTCATCTTCATCCTTCACGACCTACTTAATTCTCTATATTTGGCTTTCGTCAATGGGATAAGTAATTCAATAATAACAAAGTTTGAATCAACCTTAATGATTTACATAATTGAAAAATTGAGCAACAAATTTACTACTTATGAAAACATGTTAATGCTCGAATAACTCATCTCATCAAAGACTTGTCACCAGGCACGGAACCAACCAGGAATTAAAATTGGGGTGGGTTAAATTCTTCTTACGCAATTAAAAAAATTATTGTGAAAAAATTTGACAAAATTAAAATTGATATAGCATGTGCAGAAGATTTATTTCATTAAAAAGTTCAATCAAATAGACAATAAGGAAATAAAATATATTTAAATATAGGCTATATAGCTATGAAATGGATTGAATACGTAAGGCAAAAAGAAATGGATAATATATGGACCATTTGGGCAAATGTTAATTATATGGAAATGGTGTAGGTTGCAGCAAAGCTGAGCCAACCCCTCTATCCGTGCCTGCTTATCACCAATCAAATTTTCAGAAAAAAAAATCATATTCTAGCTAGGTAAAGATAGATAAAAGGACAAAAACAATCTAAATAAAAATAATGAGCATTTGGAAAAGCTAAGATCGATTTGCTAATTTAAACACCATAAGAAAATGGAAATCAACAATACTGAACCTAGAATGAAAGTGAAATTCTTGTCCAAATACATAAGAACAGATGAAAGCATTTGATTGTATTATGTGTGACAATCCTGGTAACAACAAAGATATCTGTGTCGATGGAAGTATATATCGATGCCAAACAAGAAGATGCTTAAGTACATGATGATGAGCATTTGGAGGAATGAGGATTTAGAGTTTTGGTCGGTTAGTGAGCAAAATCTCAGAAATTGGAATAGAAGGATCAAGGCAAAACGGGTGAGAATTCATCTTGGCATTCATCAAATTCAGTTGTAAAATATGTTTGTTGATATCTGCATATTATCAAACCGAGCTCAAATGTTTAATGTATAAGGAAGAGAGAACTGGTTTGTGTAAATGTTAGTTAGAAAGGCACTTGATTATCACGTGACCTTTTATGTTATATAAAACTCTCCTCTCTCCTACAACTTCACTTATTCGACTGGTTACAACTGAATAAGAAAGTTTTCGATTTCTGAGTTCTTTTTTCCGTGGATTCCTTTCTCTTCTAAAAGCTATGCTTATGCTAAGCACATATTCGAAATCTCCAATTCTGAAATGGTATCAGAGCCTACGTAGATCGTATTGGTCTGAGATCACAGAAGCAATCTCTGTTTCTACTACGTCATTTCCGCGTCATTTTTTTTCTGTAAGCAAATTCTTGATCGATCATGGATGGTCAAGAGGCGAATCAGGTGGATCCAAATGATGTTCTTTATTTGCATCACTCGGATCATCCAAGCTATAATCTGTCTACACAGTTGCTAAATGAAACAAATTACAATCACTGGAAGCGCTCGATGGAGGTTTCTTTGATTGCAAAGAACAAGATCAGTCTTGTTGATGGAAGCTTTCAAGTGTCGATTGCGACTTCACCATAGTACGCTCAATGGAGACAATGCAATGGGATGGTCATCGTTTGGCTTCTTCATTTGGTGGAGAAAGAAATTGTAGATTCATTGTTGTATTTTCGGACTACACATGAGATTTGGGAGGAATTGAAGATGCAATTTGGATCCCCCAATAGTACTCATTTATATTAGGTACAGAAAGAGATCTTCAATATTTCTTTAAGCGGCTCTTCGATTACATCTTATTTTACAAAATTCAAAAAGCTATGGGATGAGTATATGGATCTCGTGGAGATGCATGTGTGTAGTTCTTGTGGCTCCACTAATACGGTTTCAAAGTTGTTTGCAAATCAGCAAGTTATTTAGTTTCTTGTTGGATTGCCGGATTCATATAATGGAATTAGGACTAGTATTTTGATGATGAAACCAACTCCTAGCATGGCCGATGTTTATCGTATGCTTCTTGAAGAAGAAAGTCAGAGAGGATTGAACAATCCGAGTTCAATCAATGAAAGTACTACTGCTTTTAATGCTTTTCAAAGGACGGGAGGTTAATCTAACAATGGCAATCAATATGGTAAATTCAATGGCCAGAAGAGTGGTAATCAAGGTGGTAATCAATCAACCCAGAATGGGGCTAAAAGAAAAGGGAACTATTTCTCTAAACATTGCAAGGTCTCTGGACATTCGATCAGTCGATGTTTCAAGATTCATGGTTATCCTCCTAATTTCAAAGGGGATAAATCAAAGAAATTTGCAGCAAATGTGGTGGTTGATGGTGAAAACCAGGAAGCAGCGCATTCTTTGACAAAGGGACAATACGAATAGATATTGGCTTTTTTTAGCAAGCAAAACAATGGTGAAGACAGCAACATGGTGGCAAGTACCAAGTTTTGTTTTAGTGTATTTGGAAGTGATTATAATTGGGTTATAGATAGTGGAGCTACTCATCATATATGCCCCACATTATCTATGTTTTCTTCATATAAACATTTTAATTTACCCAGCTATATCACAATACCAAATGGGCAACAATCTAAGATTTGTCATATAGGTTTAATCAAATTGCAAAATCAATTTGTTCTCCATGATATGTTGCATGTTCCTGAGTTTGCTTATAACTTAATGTCTGTTAGAAAGTTTATGAATGATCTAAATACATTTATGTTATTCACACCTTCTCAACGTTTGATACATGACCCTTCAATGAACAAGCCATAGGTGCTTGGTGAAGTGTCTAAGGGACTGCCTCTCACATCTATGAAGGACAATGTTGATATTCATGACAAAGTTGCATCTGTTATCTTGTCTTCTGCTATAAATGTTGATAAATCAATACACTGTAATAGTGCTCATGCTGTTTCTTTAGAACTTTGGCATTATAGGTTTGGGCATGTGCCATTTGATCAACTGTTTCATTTTTCTTTTCTGAAAAATCTTGTAAGGAATGATAAACATCGCATTTTTCATGTTTGTCTAAAAGCCAAACAACATAGATGTTCATTTCCTCACATTTCAATAAAATTTGTGGCATGTTTTGAGTTGATTCATGTGGATATATGGGGACCTTACAAAGCATATTCTCATAATGGTTTCAAATATTTTTTAACAATTGTGGATGATTTCTCCAGAGCTACATGGACACATTTAATTGCTGCTAAGAGTAATGTTTTTTTTTTAAATCTTTTATTGCTTTTGTGAGTACTTAATTTGATGCAAAGGTAAAGATCATCAAGTATGATAATGGAGTTGAGTTTTGCAGCAATGAGGCCCAACAATTCTATCTTCAATATGGATTGATTCATTACACTACTTGTGTTCATACAACCCAACAAAATGGAGTGGTTGAATGAAAACACAAGCATTCATGCTCTCTTGTTTCAATCACATCTACCCATTCAATATTGGAAAGAGTGTCTTTTAACTGCAACTTATATGATAAATCGATTTCCTTTATCTTCCATACAGTTTAGAACTCCTTATGAGATTTTGTTTAATAAAAGTCTTGATTATTCTATGCTGAGAACATTTGGATCTTTGTGTTTTGTAAGCACTTTAAAGAGTAACAAATCAAAATTTGATCCGAGGAGTTCTCCGTGTGTATTTGTTGGATACCCTCATGGAACAAAAGGATATAAAGTTTTGGATCTAAAATCTCACAAGATTTTCATATCTAGAGATGTTCAGTTTCATGAGGTTCAATTTCCATTACTTAAGCTTGATTTTGATGCTAGTACTCCTCTTCCAAATATCATGATTGATACTCTTGAATCCATATTTTTCCCCTAATAGTAAGATTGTAGATGACAATGTTTCTTCTGCTAACTCATCTGACAATAATGGTGATTCAGTGATTAGTAACTCTTCAAACAACAATTGTGACAGTAACGGTGTCTCAGGTGATATGGAGCATGTTCAACATAATGTCAGAAGGTCAACAAGAGTGATTAGGCAACCTTCTCATTTACAAGATTATATCTGCAATTTTGGTTCAAATTTTGAGTTATTTTCTCTAATGTCAGGTTTTGCAGATTCATTTTATCTGTTAATAATAGGGGTGGGCACAAATTCCGCAAATCTCGAGCCCATCTCGGTCCCGTCCCGGGCCCCCGGTGGGATTTGAAAAAAAAATTAGTGAATCCCATCCCGCATATTATTATTATTATTATTATTATTATTATTATTATTATTATTATTATTATTATTATTATTATTATTATTATTATACAGTGTACATATATACTCTTTGTATATATACACTTTTACATTGTATAAGCATGTGTATATATATTTTGTATACATTATCATTTGTATCGATTTTTCTTTTATATATATATATATATATATTGTGTGTAATTATATGTATAATATGTTTAATGCATATATATATAAGAAAAATCATAAAATTATATAAAAAAATTATAAATCTATATATGTTATACCTTTGAAAACCGCAAAATATATAGGAATTTTAGATTTTTTTTAATAATGTTTTTCATTTGAGGGACATGGCACGTTCCGTCCCATCCCGTGAGGGAAAAGGCCCACGCGGGATTGAAAAAAAATTAGTGAATCCCGTCCATGTCCCGTCCCGTAAAAATTACACGGGACGGGACACGAGACGACCCCCGTCCCGTCCCGCGCCCACCCCTAGTTAATAATTCTAATTTTATTTGTAACTCAATATCTCTTACTGAATCAATTGATTTATTAGAGCCTAAAACCTTTACCAAAGCTTCAAAGAATCCTAGATGGATTGAGGCAATGGACACAGAAATAGATGTCTTGCAATCTAACAATACTTGGGTTTTAGAAGATCTCCCTACAGGCAAGAAAGCAATAGCTAGCAAGTGGGTTTAGAAAGTCAAGTTAAAGGTTGATGGTTTTGTGGAAAGATTCAAAGCAATGCTTGTTGCAAAAAGATACACACAACAAAATGGGACTGACTATGATGAGACTTTTTCTCCTATGGTAAAAATTTCCACTTTAAGGCTAATTCTTTCTTTGGCTTTAAACAAAGGATGGGATATTTTGCAATTAGATGTGAATAATGATTGTCTTCATGGAGATTTACATGAGAAAGTATATATGACCATGCTTCAAGGAGTGCCAAATCCTAATAACAAAGTTTGTTTATTAAAAAAGTCACTATATTGCTTAAAACAAGCTTCAAGACAATGTTTTAACAAGTTATATACTACTTTGATTGAGTTCAATTTTTCACAATCTAAGCATGATCCATCATTGTTTATTTCTCATGCAAATAATCATCTAACTATTGTTGGAGTTTATGTAGATGATATCATTATCACGAGTTCTGACTTCTCTCAAGTAACAGGGTTTAAGAAACATCTTCATGAGTTGTTCAACATCAAAGATTTAGGAAAATTGAATTACTTCTTCGGTATAGAAGTAATCCATTCCAACAATTCTTTGATTCTCAGTCAAATGAAGTTTTGCTAAGAGATAATCAAGGAGGCTAACATTGATGATCAAAGACCGTGTTTTACACATTTACCTTTAAATTTTAATTTACATTCGTCTGATATGAATAATTTGATTTCTGATCCAACTATTTATAGAAGCATTGTTGGAAAATTGAGTTACTTAACAAATACGCGTCCAGATATATCATTCTCAGTGCAGGTTTTGAGTCAATTTTTGCAATCTCATGATGCTTCACATCAAGTTGCTCTAAATCATTTGCTTGTATATGTCAAAGGAATTGTGCATTATGGGATCAAATTGTAGAGAGGATCATCAATCAAATTACAGGCCTTCTTTGATTTTGGTTGGTCTTCTTGTCAATTTTCAATGAAGTCAGTAGCTAGTAATATGGTTCTGTGTGGAGGAAATCCTATTACTTGGAAATCAAATAAACAATCGACAATATCAAGAAGTTCATTTGAAGCTGAATACATATCAATGAGTCAAGTTGTTGCAGAGGTTACATGGCTGTCAAATGTTCTTCAAGAGCTTGGGGTAAGCATGTGACATTAACTGTGACAATAAATCAGCCCTTTAGATTGCACAAAATCCAATTTTTCATGAACGGACCAAACACATAGAGATCGATTGCCATTCTATAAGGAAAAAGATGATGGATGGTTTGCTACAGCTCATATATTTACCTACTCAGAACCAACTAGCAAATGCTTTGACTAAGGTTTTGCCAGCTTCACATCACAAGGAGCTGCTATGCAAATTGGGTATGCATCTTGAAGATCCACCTCCAGTTGGAGGGGGGTTGTTGATATATGCATATTAATTATCAAACCGAGTTCAAATATTTAATGTATAAGGAAGAGAGAACCAATTTGTGTAAATGTTAGTTAGAAAGACACTTGCTTATCACGTGACCTTTTCTGTTGTATAAACTCTCCCCCTCTCTCCTGCAACTTCACTTGTTCGGTTACAACTGAATAAGAAATTTTTCGATTTCTGAGTTCTTGCTTCCATGGATTCCTTTCTCTTCTAAAAGCTTTGCTTCTGCTAAACACAGATTCAAAATCTCCAATTCTGAAGACACAATGGTCTGTATAGTGAGGAATAAATACATTACATATCGAAATTGTGTGCCTCTCTATTCAAGATTCAAACAACATACTCCCTCCGATTTTTAATATAAGGCATTTGACTTTTGTGCACGTAGTTTAAGAAGCTAAAAACTATATAAAATATTGATTTTTTTAATTAAATTTTTTATATTATAATACTTATTAATAATAAGTATTATAATGTAAAAATAATTAATTAAAAAAATTAATATTTTATAAAGTTTTTAGCTTCTTAAACTACGTGTACAAAAGTCAAATGTCTTATATTCAAAATCGGAGGGAGTATGAAATATCAGGTTTGGACAAACCGACATGCATGTAGATCGACCCTTATATTATTATTGATCCATCTGACTTTATTATGGTATCAGAGTGGTTCGATTTAGATTTCTGACCTATTACTTAACCAACCAGTCGTAATACATAAGTGTAACTATTATTACCAATCGATTT
This sequence comes from Persicaria maculosa, assembly GCA_963922045.1. NCBI lineage: Eukaryota > Viridiplantae > Streptophyta > Magnoliopsida > Caryophyllales > Polygonaceae > Persicaria > Persicaria maculosa. Next base: position 15,568,806 of record OY998257.1, on the reverse strand, counting down.
TAAAATCAAACATAATAATCATATGTTATAATGTAAGTGGAATATTATGCATAAAGAAACCGCAAGTACGTGTGTGTGGACAGTGGACACCAATCCCGTGGTTGCTAATCATGATTATTGTCTACATAAGTGTCCATAACAAATACATAAGCAACATGTATTAAAATACATTGATTAATCACTTAATTAATTGGGATATTAATTAATCAAATAGTATAATGTCATAAGTCATAATGGATGTCAGCGACTCAACATGCTCGGATTAAGGCTGCGAAGTTGCTAAGAAGGCGCGCGCGATCGAAAGGCATATATATCGAGAGACCACAAAACACGTTTGGTCTTATCTCATTTTTATTTTTTTCCCCCAACTTTTCTTAACGTAAGATTTAGAGTATATTTTGAAATGACAAATTTAAGATTCTCAAAATTATAATTCGTCATTTAATACGGTTAGTGGTCAATAACTTACAATTTTAATTTGCCACGTTATCGAGGTGTAGCTACATTAGGACTAGAATGGGTGGTAGCACGCCCTAAATTATTAGGCTTATCAATGCTTATGTTTTTCATTTTTGATGCTTCCAAAGAAAAGCCAAGTCTTACTAACTTTAATTGGTAAAGATAACACGTAGTGATCAGTAGGTCATGATTTTGAATCCTCCTCTTCCGTATTATAATGGATCTAGTACCTGCTTATGAAAAAAATTATTTTATATTTCTTATAAAAAAATAAAAATTATGTTACGAGTTTCAAAATGAAAAATTATATTACTTATCGGTCCAATTTCCTTACTAAATTAATGATATGTCTACCGGTCAGTGTAATTGTCTACTAAACAACTTTTTATTTTTTTTATTTTTCACGCTTCTCGCTTCTCTTACTCTCGTTCTTTCTCCTCTTTCTCTCGATCATCGTTGATCAATAATTGCTTAATCAAGTCCTTCATCGCGATGACTAGTGTATTTTTATTGATCTTCTTTCTCGATCATCGTTGTCACTATTTGTAAGTGGAATCATAAATGTCAGTTTATTGTTAAAGAAATCTCTGGGTTATATGTAGATGGGCATGTGGCTGACATATAGATAAAAGAAGTTGACAAAGTGTTTTATTTAGTTGACATTTAGATAAATGATACCTGACAAAGTGTTTGATGTAGCTGACAACTCTCTTGCGAATCGGACAGTATGTGTTGTGAGGTTTCGTGGTTGATTTGCTAACAATGAACTGACGTGTGTTAGATCTTTTGTATTATGAGGGGTTTTGTTGGTGTATTTTTTATATGGATGTGTTTTTGGTAATTTGTAATGGAGAAATATGTAATATGCTGGCAAACTACTAGACAAAATGGTTGATTATAAAGTAATTATACAAGAGTTGTGTAGTAAAAATAAAATAAATATATAATAGTATGTTTGAATAAATTTTTTCTTATTAGCTACTTGATTTCATCTTTTTTTTATCTGCTATCTTTCATTCATTTGTCAGCTATATGTTAACCTTTGACAGCTACTTGTCATGCTTTATCCGCTATCTATCATGCTTTGTCATTCTTTGTCAACTCAATGTTCTCTTGTTTCTTCCCTCTTTTCATCCACTGTGTAGTCTGCGTTGCCCTTCTTCTGAATTCTCCCATGCATATTTTTCTTTTTGTAGCCGGTCTTCCACTTCTTTTTCTTATTAGAGGCGGTAAACATCTTATCTGCTTAATTTGTATAGGGATATTTATTTCATCCTCTTGTAGCTGGTCTTCATTGTTGTTGTCCCTTCTCCCACAACATCAAATTGAAAACCATTCATTTTCTGAACATGGTATGCTCCAGCTGATTTTTGCAATTCTCCAAGAATTTTAAAAATAGATTTGGGCATCCCATATGTATATTTTTCCGCAAGCGCCCTTCTGTCTTGGAACCATTTTGTCAACTTCTCTCTAAGATATTTTAGTAGGGCAACTATAGGTAATGATTTCTTATGACCCCTGACCATAGAATTCAAGCTCTCAACATTGTTGGATGTCATCATATTATATCTATACCCTCTTACATGTGCTCTAGACCGGCTTTCAAACTCTGCCCCTATCCAATAAGCTGACAAATCTTTGCTGATTTTGTTATCTAAGCAAAGTAGTGATTGAAATCACTAATTGCATAACTCTTTGTTGCGTGTTGGAACAATTCACATAACTGTTTTTTCTTGAAAGTGACCTTGATGTTTTGGTTAAGGTGTCATGTGCATATGTAGTGTATAGCATTTGGGTAAAGCTCGGAAATTGCTTTTTGATATGTTTGTGTGCCTGTCTGACCTGATTATGGTATCACCTTTTTCAGCTATCGAAAGAACCACTTCCATGATTTGTAGTTTTCTAAATCAACAATCCCAAATGCAAGCGGATACATACTCATGTCCACATCCTGTGCAGTTGCACCTAGAAAAGTTAGGGTTTATGCACTTTGAAGAATATGAAGATTTAAGAAGAAGTGGTGTGGTGGTGATTTGAAAGAACAAGGAAGTCAGGTAGTTTTTTAGTTTTAATTTAGGAAATAATTTTTATGTTTTAATTAAGATTGACTCAAAAAAAATATTTAATTAGATAAATGATTTATAGTTGGACCAATAGAATTTCTGTAATAGGGAGAGTTACATTGCAGGTAAAAGTTGATCCGAACTGTGTTACTACTTCAAGTCTGGATCCCCTGTAACACCGTACCAGGTGTTAATATAAGTATCATTAACATGTTTATAAAATTTTATTATTAAAAATTACGGATAATTAAAAGATTGATTATTTTAGAAAATATTTTTTATTTTTCTAAAATATATATTTTCAAAATAATAGTTTATAAACATGTTAATATAAGTATATAGAGTATAAATATAATTTTTAATTTTTTTAATTAAGTGTAACACCAAATCTATATAAAATACTAAAAGAGAGGCCAGAAACGGCCTCTGGTGTGATCTCGCGTCCACAGAATTTTCTGGATTAAAGCGGGATTATTTTTGTTTATGTGTCATTTTCTGGATTAAAGTGATATTATCTTTCTGGACACATCAATTAATAAACGAATATAATTAGGTAAAAAACTTATCTTTTTAAATCAAATAATCTATCCAATATTATTTTTATAAAATATTATTTAACTTTGTAATCTAAAACAAATATAATATTTAAATCTTTGGTATTTTGGAACAAATATTTAAATCTAAAACAAATATAACTTTGTAAAATACGGATCGAGTAATGTTTATAATTTTTCAGTGAATTTTCTTGCACAATGTGAATAAATTTAAATCATCATTAGTTTCAAGATAAAAGAGATTTCTATGTCGGTTACTTTATATTTAATCCAATTAGATTTGAAATCTAAACGAAGTACTTCGTACCAAAATCTTTGGTATTTTGGAATAAATTGACAAAATTAAAAAAATTATTTTAGAATAAATTTCAATCACCTAATTATCACCTTCTCAGTACTTAGGATAAATTGAATATATTTGTATAAATATTCAACCTTTATCTTAATTAGGTAGAAAATGTATCTTTTTAAATTAAATAATCTATCTAATATTTGGTTCATTATTAATATTCAACCCAAACAAGAGGTTTGAAACGGTATCTGATGCGATTCGCATATGTGACTTTTTCTGGATTAAAATGTTGTTATTTTTTCATACGTAACATTTTCTTAATTAAAGATAACACAAGTGAAACATGTTTACATTATAAAAAAAACATAACACAATTGAAAACTATATATTTACTTTATATGGAATAGTAATTTATATTAATTCAAAAAAGAAATCTATATCTATATCTATATCTATATAAAATACTAAAACAGAGGCCTGAAACGGCCTTTGGTGCAATTCGCTTACGTGGAATTTTCTAGATTAAAACGGGATTATTTTTGCTTACGTGTCATTTTCTGGAATAAAATTGTATTATATTTTTGGCCCACATCAATTAATATATATTATACACATAATACACATGTATAAATAAGGTATATTATACTCCCTTCGGTCAGAAATAAACGATGTTTTAGAGTTTTATGCGCAAATTAAGAAACCTCTTAATTATTACTTCCACCTTTAAATACCCTCAAATAATTTTTAATCCCCTATCACATTTATTATACACAAATGTAATTGGTTAAGCAAAAAAAAGTACAACTTATATTGATATTACTGCAAAAGTTAAAAAGAGTGTAATTATTACTTCTAAAACATCAAATATTGTTGATCAAATTTCACCTTCTAAAACATCAAATATTTCTGATCGGAGAGAGTAATTATTAATGATTTTATTATAATTTTAATACGTTATCATGTAATTTAATGTTAAATGTTAAACAATAAAAGAAAATATTAAGTCCAAATGAAAATGTACTATCTACCCTATCTACATCTCGCCTCTCTATATCGAATAGTCGAAGGCTCGAATTAGCATAATTCTAAACTTCCAGGAAAGAGCCATAACTCAATCTGGCTAGCTCTCAACGAAGTAGTATATATCCAATTTAACTAATCAAATATAATAATATATATTGGATCAAAAAATCTAACGAATGAAATATAATAATATATGGACCCAAAAAAAATAAGTTTTGTATGATATATATTTGAAGATGAATAAAAAGATAAGTTTTCTTTATTTAATTTGACCAAAATTTAATCCAAAATTTCAGTGTAAAATGGATACTATTTGATTATTAACCTTTGGATACTCTGTAGATTTGTTAAACAATTACGGTGCAAAATAAATGTGTAGATAATATTCTCCGAATTCAAACTCTAATTTCTTATGAATCAATATATAAATAGTTAAACCTATTATCGATAGAATATTTTATCTTAAGTTATTTTCATAACCTTTTTATACTATGATGTATTAAAAGATATAAAAATTTTAATCAAACTATTATAACCTTCAAATTTCAGAAAGAAAATATAAAATAAACATCATTTTATTTATTAAGAAACCGCACAACGGGCGGGTAAAGTAATACTAGTGTAATATATAAAGTGTTAACTACAGTACTCCATACAGGGACAGAAACACTAATGAAATCTCTGATAGGTGAATTAATAGGCTAATTAAATTTAGTTTACCAAAAAAAAGGCTAATTATATTTACATTATACAATAAATAAACGATAAATTTTCCATTAAGAAGATCAATACACTTTTTGCATATTTTTATTTTATTTTTAAATGGGATGGGTTGATGTGAATTAACTTAGGTACTTGACTCCATGTCTCCTTAAAGAATTTCTGACTATGCCATTAGCAGCACATATATCCAACTTAATTTGCATCGATTATCACGATGATTTGGGTGATTTCCCCCTCGATGAATCTTATTATATATTGGACAGTAAGTATCCGATATATATTTATTTTCCTGAATCATTATACAACCGTTAATTTTCATGAATTTTATACTCTGGAGGTATATGTCATAGGTAGGCTTTTTGATATTATATATCAAATATATGCTTATTCAGGGTATTATGTGTATATCTCGATTGACTACACCTAGGTTAGTTTAGGAGTTGTTAGCTAGCTAGGCTAGGTCCTATCGATCCTTCATCTAATAACCTAATGAACAATTTGATTGATTTCATGAAAAATATGAAAATACTACTTTATTGTCAATATAAGGTATATTGAACTTTTGTACACGTAATTTAAGGAACTAGAAACTACATAAACAATGAAGAAAGAGAACAACGTACATATCAACAACTATCACTCGATTCGATTGATGTCGTTGTTGTATATAGACCGCGATTCTGGAGCTCATTGGTATATTAAATGATGCAATAGTTAAATATGTATATTAAAAGCGTTCTCGTGAACAAAGTGATATAAACTCTTGTGGACAAATAATAACCAATTTTACCTCTTCAGACTTCCTTGCATTTGATTTTTGTTAATAAAAGAATTTTAATATATTTTTCATGCAATTAATAATTGGTTATGTGCTCATAGATTAATTGGTTATGTGCTCATAATTGGTTCCTTGCATTTGATTTTTGTCCTTTTTTGTCACTAATAATATATATAGGGAGAGGTTAGTTCTGATTTACACAACCCTTATCGTGTACTTATGCATTATCGTGTACGTAGAAATCATTCATCTATTTGCTCATGATTATTCGTCATTCGTCTATAATTATGTAATTCTTCCGTACAAATAGTATAAAAAATATAAAATTTATTCTAACGAATAATCACCCAATAGTACCACCAAATAATTTCATTCCAACGAATAATTAATCTTCCAATACCAACGAATATTCAGAAGTTACTTTTAATCTCATCCGTTGATCTTCTTAATTCAATGGTCCAGATCTGTTAACATGATACACAATAAGTGTTGTGCATATATGATCTATTATATATATATATATATATATATATATATATATATATATATATATATATATATATATATATAGACACACACACATATATATAGAGGTGCGCTCCGGTGAAAACCAAAATTGCGGTAAAAACCTGTACGTGAGGACCGGCTTTTTAGTTCGGTTCACTTCCTTTATAGCCCGGCTATGAATAGAACCGATCTATAAAGTCACAAATTTTAGCCCGGTTCTGAATAAAACCGAGCTATAAAGTCATTATGTAATTTAAAAACATGAGTTTTTTAGCACGATTTTTAGGCTTGATCGAACTATAAAGTCATGTGTTATTTTAAAACTGGAGTTTTTAGCACGGTTTTTACCACAATTTGAGGTTTTCATCGGAGTCAATCCCTATATATATATATACATATATATATATATAAGTGTTTTGACTTTCAATTTTTAATCCAACTATTAAATAAGTTTTTTTATAATTTACAAGAAAAAAATATAAAACTTTTATGTAATAATATTTTATACAACATTATTAGTTACAAATCTATGATAAAAAAAATAGTTTTATAATTTGATGGAAATATATTCAAAATTTAATTTTTTTTTGAATGATTGTATAACAAGATTATATAACCATTTATTATTTCAAAAATATATTAAAATTGTTTTGTTAAGAAAAATTGATTGAAAATAAAGTCTAATGAGGCAAAAAAGACTATTTGTCTGGTGTTCGGTGTCGGGTTGGGGCTCCTCGCCTGAGTTGGGGCTCTGGCGATGTCCGATGTCGGGTTTGACTGGGGTCGTGGCGGTGTGTATCGAGGCAATTCCGCGATACGGACATTTCCTTGGAAGATCATCTTCACCGCCATAGAGACTCCTGATGTACCGTTGGCCAGCGAAATCACTGTTTGGTGGTGCTTGGCGTCAACTCTTAGTCTATGTTGTCTCCCAACGTGTTTGGACTATGTTCGCTTGTTCGACTGCACTTGTGTGCCTTCCCCGTTTGTACTGCACCCTTTTTGTTCTGTTTCATGTTGTATGCTCTAACGGTTCGCTATCTGCCGACTTTGTCAGCCTATCGAGGTGTTAGGTCTCTCCGACCCTCGAATTATTTCCTAATAAAAAAAAGACTATTTATCCATTAGAGTTTTTAATATACCAATTTATCTAAAAACACTTTTAATATATCTATTTATCTCTTTTTTTTTTGGGTCCAATATCTCTTTTTTTTATATATATATCAATATCTCTCGTAGAGGTTATTTAATATATACGGAGTACATATTTTTTTTTTCAGGCTTATTAATATTATAAAATTATTAAATACTCCGTATACAAGAGAGTAGTTAAATTCTATGATCCAGAAAGAAAATATTCCCCAAATTAAAAAATGAGGAGCTATGGGTAGAGGCTAGAGCTACAACAACAAGCATCCATGTGAAGTTGATTTGGGGCCAAAGCAAGCAATTAATTAAAAACAACTCACATGGGAGAGTGAACGAAGACGAAGAGGGGAGATTCCCTAATTTTAATTGAGCGATATGCCCTTTATATATATAAATATATTAGAGACATCCGGAAGGCATATACGTACAACTCATCCCTACCGACCTACGTACGTTCCCTACTAGCTCCCGTGCATATATATAACTCACTATCAATATTTATTAATCATCTGGATGAGAAAGGGGTCGTTTGGTATTGATATATAGATATCAGATATTAGATAATAACTCCGATATCTAATATCTAGTGATTGGTATAGATAGTTATCGATATTACTTTATCTGAATAAATCATTATCCACTGTGTAGCCCAAATTAAGTGAATGTCCTTCCGAGTAGGTTTACTTTTCGTTTCTATTTTATGTTCTCTATTTCACTCGGGTTTACCTTTGTTTATCGTTTCTCTTTCGCTCGTTTTCTGTCGTTTGAAGTGATCATCGTGTCTTCTCTACTCTCTTTACTACTGATTGTTCTGTTGACGGGGTTAGTGTTGTGTGTGTGTTTGATGTTCAATGGGAGGGTTTCTGTTTTTTTTTTCCAATAATGTGTTGTTGAACGTATGGTAATCCGTTGTATTGTATTATATCATGTGTAGGTTCGCCCTTTTCTAATTTAGAATCCTATAAAATGCAGTTCAATATGAGCATTGTTGTTTTTATTTTTCCAGTTTGTGTGGTTGTCCTTTGTTTTTGTTTGTCGACTCTCAGTGTTTATGTGTCTTTTATGTGTTTTTGTTTATGATTTATAGGGAATAAGGTATTGGTTGTCTGCTGAAGAGAAGTTTCATTCACATAGTAATCTTTACTCCTACCTTGAAGTATGTGAATTTATCAAGCGAGGTTTGGCAGATTATGATATTCAACAACTTAAGAATAGTTGTTTAGGGATAGTCTTTCTTCAAGGGTCGTAATTGCGTTTTAATTTTCAATTAGTTAATCAGATGTTAATGCATGAAATTGTGACAAGTAAGGAGATAGAAATGTGGTTTAAAGTTGATGGTCTAGTTGCTCGTTTTTCTTTACTTGAGTTTCATGTTATAACTAGTCTTCCAGTTATTGAATATGATCATTCTCCTCTAAAGATTGTTACAGTTAAACAGATATTTGGCGAGCACAGGGTATATTATGCTGACATACTTAAGATATTTGAAACTAAACCTAAAGAATCCCCTAACAAGTTAGTCATGCCTAAGCTTTTGATTATTGGGAAGGTGTTGTTATTTAAACGGACCGAGCTTGTGAGCTTGGATCATATAGCGCTTGCAATGTGATGTTGAAAAATTTGAACGATTTCATTGGGGCCATGAAAGTTATCCTCTTCTACCCCACTTTTTCCTTCTTCCATTTGCCCCGTTTAAAACATTTGTAGTAGGTCTTCTACACAGACAACACATCCATCGCATAAGGAAACAAATCACCTTTTTTGAAAACTTTTACTTTCCAATCTTCCAAGCACTTTCTATTTACAAGAGACCTTCAATCTTTCAGGTCTGCCGGTTCGGATCCAGTAGAGTTGCTAATAACTCTACCCATAGAGTTGGAGTAATCCTATCCATTGATTTCCATCTATGGCTCTAATATTATCGGCCTTTAAATTATTAAAAATTAAGTTTGCATCATTTAAATTTTAATGGAAATAAAGATATAACATATCAAAATCTTTCCATTTACAAGATCTTCCTCTTGATGAAACGATCTTCTGTTAACAATTTATGTGTAAGAAACTTGTATTGCTTCAGCAAGACATTACAAACCTTGATTTATTTGCTATCAATGTTGTTAAAATTGTGTGAGTGAATCGCCATCTTCAATTAATTGTCATGGAAAAGACATCGGTGAATTTGGTTCCTCAAATAGGTATGAAGTTCGATTCAGTTGATGACGTTTGGAAGCTTGAGCTAGAATATGGAGGAAGAATGGGTTTTAATGTTCGTAAGCATTACGAGAACAGGAAAAAGAGTGGAGTTGTCAGTTCAAGAAGATATGTGTGTGCAAAGGAGGGTCATCAATTGAATGGTTATGGAAGCAGTTCAGGCGAGCGTCCCCGAGCGGAAACGAGAACAGGTTGCAAAGCTCGCATTGGGATGCAACTGAATAAGGATACATGCAAATACATTATCCACGACTTTGTATCTGAGCATAATCATGACCTCCATTCAGCACAAACTAGTCACTTATTATCATCACAGAGGAACATTTCGGAAGCCCAAGCAACTGAAATTGATTTAGCGGATGATTCTGGGGGTCAAGCCTAAAGCAGCTCACGAGCTTATAGGCGCACACGTTGGTGGATCAAGTAATCTAGGCTACACACACCGAGATCACAAAAATTACCTCCGAAGAAAGCGTCAGCGGAACTTGATGTATGGGGAAGCAGGAAGTTTATTGAGGTACTTTCATATGCAAACTATAGAGAACCCATCATTTCAATATTCAATTTAGTTGGATAGTGATGAACAGATAACAAATATTTTTTGGGCTGATGCGAAGATGCTTATAGATTATGCTTCATTTGGTGATGTGGTTGCTTTTGATACAACATTTGGAACAAATAAGGAGCACAGACCTCTTGGTGTATTTGTAGGCTTTAACCATTTCAGAGAAGTAGTTATTTTTGGTGTCGCACTTCTATACGATGAAACTATGGAGTCTTTTAAGTGGTTGTTTGAAACTTTTGTAGCTACACATGATAATAAGCAACCAAAAACCATTTTCACAGATCAAGATATTGCCATGGGAAAGGCCATTGATGAGGTTTTGTCGACAACTTTTAGTGGATTATGTACATGGCACATAATGCAAAATGGGACCAAACATTTGATACATGATGGGTCGAATGTTCTTCAACATTTCAGAGCTTGTATGTATGACTATGATACGGAAGCTGAATTTGAAGAAGCTTTTACTGCATTGCGTGGGAAAGTTAAAAAATCTTCTTGGTTAGATAGTATTTATGCCATGAAGAGAAAGTGGGCACAATGTTACATGATAAACGTTCTTTGTTTGGGGATGTGGAGCACACAACTAAGTGAGAGTTTGAATCGGGATTTGAAAGATTATCTGCATTGCAATATGGATATAATGAGGTTCTTTAAACATTTTGAGCGGGTTGTTAGACAAAAGCGTGAGAATGAGATAAATTCAGAATTTGATTCTCGTGAAAAATTACCAAGAATGAAGATGAAAAGGACACCATTGCTTCAACAAGCTGGCCAGGTGTACACTCCTAAAGTTTTTGAAGCCTTTCAAGATGAATATGATTGGTCAACAGCTGCCTACATCAAGCCATCGTCTGAATTTCAGCAAAGTGATGAGTATATAGTTGCAATTTCTAGTTTTGGTGATAAGAAAGAAGTTGATGTGGAGTATGAAGTTCTGGGTGATCCTCTGACTCAAACAGTTTCATGTGATTGCAAGATGTTTGATAGATTGGGAATATTATGTTCTCATGCTCTAAAGGTTCTTGACGCAATGAACATTAAATTGCTTCTTGAAAAATACATTTTAAAATGATGGACTAAGGAAGCACGAAGTGGTGTTGTGCAAGATACTAGTGGGAGAGTTGTTGTTGAGGACCCTCAGTTGAATACTACACGAAGATATAGAGCTTTATGTCGGAAATTTGTCAATATAGCTTCTCGAGCTGCCAATTTTGATGATTCAACTATTTTTTTAGATAGTAAGTTGAATGTCGTTATTGAGGAGGTTGATAAGATGTTGTCAAGCAAACAAGTTCAAAGGAATGGAGCTGCTTTAATTATTCCTGATCTGAATGCAAGTGTTCAACAACTAATTCCCCAAAATGCTACCTTGAAGAAAAAAGAGGGACGAAAAGGAGGGCGACGAATACAAGGTTGGAATGAGAAAATACATAAGAGGAAGAGGAAGAATGCAAATGATGCTACAGAAAATCAACCAACTTTGTTAAACCAGAAAAAGAAGCAACAAGCTCCCCACCAGCCGAAGGTTAGATACTTGTCATGCTAGTTGTTCATTACTATAGGCTGAAATTGCAAGAAGCATGTCATCTTATATTTCATGCATAATTTAATATGAATATTTTTCTATTATTAAAGGTAAAACTCATGCTTCTGTACTCTTGTTATAAAGCAGGAAGGTAACAATCAAACACTGTCTTACCAACTAAGTCAATCAGCCCAATACATTTCTGAGAGTCCTCAAATTTCTGATTTATTTAAGGTAAAGTGATGTCATTGTGCATTATTTTATTTTGTATAATTTCTCTGTCTTGGTAAGAAACTTATAGTTTCGTCTACTTTTTTTTATAGGATATAAATGCGGAGTTTACAAGTCCAAATCCTTGGGTATATTTCCAGAGTAGTTTAGATGGTAACCGTTTGCATCATCCTTTATCCGGGGAGTGGTCAAGAGGATTCCAACCTTGAGACATTACAAAGCCAAGTAAGATCAAGAAGGAAATGAGGAATGCAGTCCAAAAATTTGAAGAAGCTTACAGAGATCTACTATGGATTCTACTTGCAATGTTCATTTGAAACTGGATTTCTTTTTTGGTTGTAACTACTTGAGATATAAACTCATACCTTCATTGCCATCACCGAGTTTTCTTTTCGGGTTGCAAACTCTTTCATCAATCAACACTTTATATTATTTATGATTATGAACAAAGTAACCACAGACCTCCTCTTTGATTGATTGTATGCATGTCATCATAGTTTTTTCATGCTCCCATTGTTCAGTTAATTTAGCTCGTTTTTTCTTTAACAACGACAGTATTGTATCAAGGCGGTTAAGTCTGTTTTGAAGCTTTATCTGTATCATTCACAAGAGAGTCTTTCCATCTCAAGTTTCAAAACAGATTGATTTATTTCATCAAGAGTTGTAGGCTTTGAAGTAATCTCCATTTTCAACTTAACTGCTGCCTTATCAACCAGATCAATGGCTGAAACAAATTAACATCTATTATCAAGAAACAGTCCATAGGAGAAATATGTCTGTTGCACAAGCCTTATTTTACCTTTCAAAAATTTGCAATACAAATGCCTAATTGAATTTTAGTGTTCCTATATAGACCATTTAAATCAAGATTAGCTAGCAGTTAGTTTTGTTTGGCAAGTTTAATAGTTCATTACAGCAGAACATGATTTTTACAACTGGTTCTGTTTCAACTCTATATTGGTATATTCAACAGGAAGTGAAAAATTGTAGCTTTTTTCACCTTCTGCATATCTAGCACTGTCATATTCCAACAATTATCCTCTTAGCCACATGATTTTGGTACTATTTGGAGGAATCATCGATTTATAGTTGTTTAATTAAAAATTTTGTTTCGCCATTGTTACCCGATCATTCAGCAGTTCACAGTTATGTATTTCGTTCATGATCTTGAAAGGTTATTTCTGATTTGTGGTTGTTTAACCTTATTTTTGGTGTATGAAGTTTATTTCACTATTCTGGAAGTTTCTGATTTTTTTTCCAACTGATGTTTGTATGTGTTTCTCCAGTGCATCTCTCCGATTTTCAGCATCTGAAGTTAATTGTGAAAGTTCACATTGTAATGATAGGGCTGGAAATATAATTTAGAATGATATGGACTAAAAATTTAGATTGGAAACAAACTTTGTTGACATAACATCTCCATATCATCATTCCTAATGAACAAAAAACACAAATTACAATTCACGACAGCAGTGGTGCACACAACACCATCCAAGCAGGAATCACAAACCTAGATACATAAATTATATAGTAATGTCAGATGATAAGTGACAAGAACACCACACTAATCAGTCTAAATTAAATATGCCACCTAATCAATCTAAGAACTGCTTCAACTGACGTATGACTCACACCCATGCATGGAGCAACCCTTGGTTCATTTCCATCAGTTCTCCCAGCTTCTCTTCCTTTTCAGTCATAGAAATGTTGTCTATGGCAGTTGATTGGATAAGGATGGATAGCTCACTGCTGGAATGTAGGCTTACAGAGCTTGATAAAGCAAGAAGTTCTCCATAGAGTGAGACACAAAACACAACAGATGAGCCAAGTCTCGAACCAATCAGAAGCTTAGATACTACTTTCACTAAAGCAGATCTATACCTGATTTAGGAGAAAAGTTCAATCAGAAAAGAGTAAACATCTTTCAAGGATAATGCAAAAGATGGTTTAGACCACGACGATATAAAAAGCATTCGATTTAAACGGGAAAGAAACTTGAAATGCATAAAAGAATAGTCTCCAATCAATAAACAGATGAAATTGTTAAATCTAGTAGGCATGTCAATAAGGTACATACCCAAGGATGCAGGTGTATAGCCAAAGAAAGGCAATGATCCCAGGAACAAACTCGGCTTTTGACTCAGGAATGTAGTATTATTCTACTAAAGAATTTAAGCACTTAATGCAATCCGCTGGACAGGATTTTGGTTTTAAAGGAGTGTGACTGCCAAAATTTGACACTACTACTTTAATTCTGCCTATTGGCCATGAAAATTCCAAAGCCATGTCTTTGAGATTGAGTTTATGCAAGCCATTACAGTTTACCATAGACAGAGAAACAATTTGACACTACTACTTTAATTCTGCCTATTGGCCATGAAAATTCCAAAGCCATGTCTTTGAGATTGAGTTTATGCAAGCCATTACAGTTTACCATAGACAGAGAAACATTTAACAACATAACCCCACGGGGAAAATTGATTAAATCTATCCAAAATCCATCAAGCAAAAGATAAGGACAAAATTATTATACTGAAAGCAATGAAAATGAAAATAATTTCCACAGGAAAATAGCAAACAAACTATTGAATGAAAATGATTAGGTAGGAATCAACTAACATCAATCACAATTCACAACGTTGCTAAACACAACATTGAAAGGGAAGAAGACCTAATGATTGACACCAAACAACTTTCGATTGATTGGGGATTCCAAGTTACGATATTGAGACAGTACCAGTGGGCGGAGAAAGCCGAAAAATGACATAGGTGTAAAGGTAGATGGAATTAGAAACTGCTGTTGATTCATGGACAACGGCGTGTTCGACGGTGTAAAGGTTGATGGAATCGGCGACTGCGGTTGATTCATGGACGACGGCGTGTTCGACGGTGTAAAGGTTGATAGAATCGGTGACTGCGATTGAGGATAGGCATTACGGAGGATATTGAGATTTTTTTTATTATTTTAATTTTTAATAATTTAAAGGCTGATAAAATTAGAGCCGTAGATGGAAATCAGTGGATAGGATTACTCCAACTCTATGGGTAGAATTGTTAGCAACTCTACCGGATCCGAACCGCAAATCTACACACCAAAATCAAATCCTATTCAATGTAGTTAACCCATAATACACATGTATACAATCTAAACTAAAAAAAAAGGAATGATTTATACGCCCAAATTTTTACTATCTACACCACACATCCTTTTTTTTTATTTTTTTTAAAATAAACTCTGCCTCTTTTGAGTCACAAACGTGTGACTCAAAAGGCGCAGGGTATTTTATATATAAAGTACCCTGCGTCTCTTGAGTCACACGTGTGTGACTCAAAAGGGACAGGATGTGGTGTATATAGTAAATTTTTTGGGTGTAAATATTATCACCCTTATATTTTATCTTAAGGGAAAATAAGATATTTGGGATTTTTTTTGGGTGATAATATTTACACCCAAAAATATCTTAATTCGCTGCACCCCAAATATCTTGTTTTCCCTTAAGATAAAATATAATCTCATATAATTTATCCAATGAAACTTCTTAATTCGCTGCACCATATCTTCCTTCCAGTAGCCAAGACCTTCTCTAAACATGACTACAGAATATAGCGTCACTTCCTTTTTTTTTTAAAGTCTTTTCTTAACTGGTCAATTAGCATTTCAATCTCTTTTTATTTATTCTTTATTTTTCTAATACACATTTTAATGTTAGGATATATATACTTTCTAACATAATAACCGATCGACCTAACAATAATATTTGAAAATCAAAATATCTAGAATAAAAAAATGTACATTATCTCACTAAAGAAGCTCCCGAATTATAAATAAACATCATAATTTTTTTAGTCTTATTCTAATTCAGTTGAACTCATTCGTTCTACATTTGAATATAATATTGTCCTCCTCGCTCCTAAAATAAAAAAATAAAAAAAATGGTAACGAGGAGAGATTATATAAGAGGGGATAGTAAGAAGATAGGGAAATGAGACAGTAGATCCGCACTGTATATATACTAGCTAGCTATACAAATATACAATGATATGTAGTTGAATCTATGTACTAAATGTACAGCTCTGGTACAGGCATGGAGGTTGCTTGCTTGCACTCAAACTCCTGCCATGAAAATGTAATTTCTTCGTATCTTAAACTAAAAGTCATTAATTTAAATTACTAAGAAAATGAAAACGACCTATTTAATTCTTTTAAAAATTAATATTGTCGGTAAATTAATATGGAAGAAAATGACGGTTTCAATTTGCATGTCGAGCCCCCCTAATTATATATCATTATATCTCTCTAGCTTCCAAAATTGAATAAATAAATAAATAAATAAATAAATAAATAAATAAATGTATATATAATTGGTACGTAGTGCATGTTGTTGTCACAGAAAATATATGTCTCTTCAATCATCATGCATATATATACAATTTTATTATGTGACAGTAACTTGTCATATAATTTTATTTTATTTTACTTTTGGTCTAAACTTGTCATATAATTTAGGTCGTAAAAAATTACACGCAACAACAATCTTATCCTAAACTGAACGTATAAACTTGATTAGGTTTGGAGGTATCAAATGTCGTAATAATTGATCGATCGAGGTCGAGTTAATGTTTGTCGAACTCTACGTCGATCGATCTCCTCCGATCCATCTTCATATATACTTAAATATACTGAATTACTTAAGGTAAAACTATGTATATATGTTCGAAGAAAAATAAGAAACATGAGATCCATAACATATATACTTAAATTAGGTAAAATTATTGAGGAAATTTATTTCAATAAATGTACAATTAGAATAAAAATAAAAATTACTTATAGTTGATTACACGGTTATAAAATATATTAATATAATCTATTGATTCGAAGCTCTTGATTTTAATTATACCAGAGTAGTATAAAGTTCGCTATAAGTATCCCAATTCGACAAATTACATTTGAAATGATTTGTGTCTATTTAATCTTCAAACATGTATACCCTTTTACTTGGATGTCAGATCTAAATTTATAATATGTTAAATCAAAGCTATCAACAGAGGAAAATATATAATTTTATTTTTGCTCAGGGTGATGGTTATCCGCTCCGTGTGTGTATATATATATATATATATATATATATATATATATATATATATATATAGACAATAGATCAAATGTAGACAGTTCTTATTGTGTATCATGTTAACAAATCTGGGCCATTGAATTAAGAAGATCAACGGATAAGATTAAAAGTAACTTCTGATTATTCGAGGGTATTGGGAGATTATTCGGTAGTATTGGGCGATTATTCATTAGAATAAAATTTACAGTTTTTACACTCTTTTTACAGATGAATAATTATGTGAAAACAGACGAATAATCATTAACAAATAGATGAATAATTTCTGAGTACATGATACACGATAAGATTTGTGTACACCGGAACTAACCTCTATATATATATATATATACTTATTCATTTGGCGTAATAAATATGTCTTATCATATGATATTTATATGTAATCAGTCATATTTTATATGTACGCTCATATTTATATATATCAATATGCTTTTATCAAGACTATTCATATCTTTAAATAGTAGAAAAAAAATATTTTCAAATATTTAAACTTCCATGCAAATATTGGTGCATAGATTAAAAAAAATGCATTTTTTAATTAGGTTGATCTTGTCTCCCACGTCTGAATCCACACATATGATCTTGTTTCCTACCGATCCTAACCAATTTTGACATGTTAATAGATAGGCACTTTTTCATGTTCATTTTTTAATGTAATTAACTATGGGTAATACTTGAATTAATGTTCATCTTTTTATAATATCATACTTATTAATACTAATAGTATAAAATTATAAAAAAAATATAATACTGTAATTTTTATCATCTTTAAAAAGTGTATTATATTAGTCAACGTTAACTATTTTGAGACAAATGGAGTAAGTACATTTTTTTAATACAAGTCATTGGTAAGTAGTACTTTTTTCTATCTAAACTCGGTTCAGTGATTTAAACCGACTTTTTGTCAATTTTTTTAAAGAAATGAAAAATTTAGGACGGCACTACAACCTTCTCTCGTGGCACCATCAGACCTTGTGAACGAAAATCCGCATTTCTGAATCTTCCTCCACGTCCTCGTAGACAAAGATCCTATGAGCAAGACGAGTGATTTTATCTTCAACAACATTACCTTTCCATTGATTTAAAATTTTTTATTTTTTAAAATAATACATCGTGAATCTAATAATGCAGTAGGATTAGTTACGGAGCCAGAAACTTATCGGGAGGGGGGGAGCGAAGTTTTGTACAAATTATTGATTCGCTTTTCAATAAATTTTTCTATAGTTTAGCGAACTAAAATTATGATATTTTAGATTAAAAATGATATTTTAGATTAAAAAATGATATTTTAGTTTAACACAACGTTTTTTAGTTCAAAACATAATTTTTTGTTCAAAACGGTGGTATTTTAGTTTAAAACTGTGTCATTAATTCTTATATATTTTTTCTCTTTAAACGAAAAAACTGATATATTTTAATATATAACATCATTCTTTTCGTCTAAAAATATATCGTTTGAAATCTACAAAGTCAATATGTAACTTGCATGTTGTTCTCATAGCATGCAATAACGTGTAACAAGATATACAAAATTTAAACTGACATAATTTCTTATATAATTATCGAATTTAGTAATATAATCTCTTGTTTCGAAGCTATCGGGTTGAATTATATTACCAAAAGATCAAATTAAGTAAAATATAAAAGCATTGCGATTTATTAAAAGGCATTTGAAATAATTAATCTGTGTTTAACTTTCAAACCTTCATAACTTTTTACTCGGATATCGGATTGAGGCTTATAAATTATAATATATCAAAACGAAGCTATCGACTAGTAGAACAAATATAGGTGATTCGTCGGATGAAAGGGGGGCGAATGCTCCCCTCGCTCCCCCTAGCTCCGCCGCGCCCATGAGTAGGATTACCTTTCCTACACCTTTTCTTTATTTGTTGTATGTTTCACGGTCTGTCATCTGCCGATGTCTGAGATCAAATTTTTACTTAATAAAAAAAGGAAAAAGAATAATAGAAAATCGGGTGGAAATAATGAACCGGGCTTAAATCGTTAAACCGGTTAACCGGGTAAGGTAGAAAAGGTGTGAGGGGTTTAGTTTTCCATTGACCAATGATCATCGAGTAGCTGTGGTTGGAGAAGGAAACCAGGAATCCAAGGGTGAAGAAAGCGTGGGGACACTCTCACACAAAATCTTATCGTAAGGGGGAGCACAGGGGATCATAACTCAAGCGTCACATGATGACATCCACCATAGAAAGATAGATATGTCACATCGGCACGTGGTGGGCTGATTCCTCTTTTTTCCCTTCTATTCATCGTCACTCCAAAAATAAAAACTAAAAATACTAACTTTATGTCTTTATCTAATTTCTATCTCTAATTCTCTATCAAATATTCAAATATATATAATTTCAACCTCTAATTCTATATCAAATATATATTATAATGCAAAATTATGCATTATAAGTTAGGAAAATTTACAGAAAATCACCCTTTAAACATAGAGGTTTTTACTTAATCACCCCTAAAATTCAAAATTACAGTATATCATTCTTTAATGACCTTTATTTACAACTCACCACACTTTCATCTATTTTCTTTAATTTATCATTAAATATATTATATTTTAATATTTTTAAACTCAAATTTGATTATAAATATATTAGAATTTTTAATTTAAGAGCTCGATTATATTTGAGGTAAAAGACAAATGAATTACCCCATATATATAAATATTTTTTTATATAAAAAAAGAAAGTTATCTATTAAAAAAGTTAATAGTTTTCAACATAAATATGATTTTTATCCATTTTATTGGTTATAGATAACTTTTTTCTTTAAATTTCCCTAAATTTAAAAAAATCGATTTATCGTATAATTCAAATATAATTTTAGACCTTTTTGAATATTTAACGAAGTTTAATTATTAAAACAATATTTAAACTATAAATAAATAATAATTTTAAGGTTATTTTTAACTTTATAAATAGAAATTATGATTTCTAATCATATTATAAATAAATAGTAAGTTACATAATATTTTAATTAAGATAACAATTTTAAGATATATTTATTATTATTATTTAAAAATAAATAACATAATTCCTAAAATATAATCGAGCCCTTAAATTTAAATTTTTAATATATTTATAATCAAATTTGACTTTAAAACTATTAAAATATAATATATTTAATGATACATTAATGAAATTAGTGGTGAGTTGTAAATAAATGCCATTAAAGGGTAGTTTTATGTAATTTTGAATCTAAGGGGTGGTTAAGTAAAAACCCCGTATTTAAATGGTGGTTTTATATAAATTTCTCTATAAGTCAGTATAATAAATGATTATGCAAACTGAACTGTTAGCCTTTCTATTTTAAATTAAACGTTGTTTAATAATAACGTACATTTTATGCACGATAAAAAATCATCCAAAAAAAACCATTAAGACAAAAAAATTTCCCTTTAACTTGGGGAAATTATTTAGAGTACATTACACATTACCAATCCTAAATTATGGTATTTTTCACATAATTACTTGTAAAAACATAAATTATAATAAACCACCCATAAATAAATTAGATCTATTTTCATAAGACTGCCCACTCATTAAACCTCATTTTTTTTTGTTAGGAAAGATAAAAATACTCATATTTCAAGCTTATTTGGTTTTAAAGAAAAGTTGTTTGTACTGTACCACACAATTTGACATTTAATCCTAAAAGAGTAAGAAAAACAAGCATTATAAAACAATATAAATGCTCTAACCAATATATTTGCATCAAATAACTTTAAAAAATGTACTTGTATTATAAAAATTTAAAAACATAAATTGTTATAAACGCGGTTTGAAACCGCATTTTACCCAAAATTAATTATAAAACGCGGTTTCAAACCACGTTTTTTTCGTTTGTTTTTTTTTCACTTCCAGATATTACGTATTATGAATGAAACGCGGTCTTAGACCGCATTTTTCTGAGATCCCTGCAAATTTTGAATATTTTTGTAAATATTTTTAAGGTGTGAATTTTTTTGTAAATTTTTATTTTTCTTTGAATATTTAGAAAATAAATTCAATAATATACACAGTCTTTACCAACCTTTCCCATAATAATAATAATAATAATAATAATAATAATAATAATAATAATAATAATAATAATAATAATAATAATAATAATAATAATAATAATAATAATAATAATAATACGTAGTAATAATAATAACATTGTTGAAGAATCAATCATTGCTTGAATGATTTAAGAAATGTAAAACTGGATGTTTAATCTATGCTCAATATTCTTTTTATTTTGAAAGAAACCTTAAAAAGAAATGAGTAAACCTTAAAGTAATTAGAGAAAATGAAAAGCAACCAAATCTATGAGAAAATTACCATCTATGCATACTTAGGTCTCTTAAGTATAAGTTAGAAAAAGGGTAGAAATTACAGAAAATTTAATCAAAACATATTCCCGAACTAGACCACATAATTTGTTGTGCGCGATGACTTAAAAATTGGATTTAAAAGTAATATATGTACTAGTTCAAATGATTTTTAAAAATTAATTAAGTTATAATCACTATGTACTTTAGCGGCTTAGTGCTGAGGTTAGAGTATTGGAGAGGTTGATTGGAGTCCGAAGTAAAATAGCCATGAATCATACCACACATAACCATAAAAAAATGTTTAAAAAAAATGGAATTGGTGTAATTAATTTCTGCCATTGAAATTTTAATTATCCTAGCTTAATTTTCTCTAGGTATGTTAATTTTGGCTATTGTGTTTGATAATTTAATTTCTCTTCTTATTTATCGCTTTTCAATTTGAGATGTATTGCTTGATGTGTTTGCATTATGAAATGATCAAACCACAAACAAGAAAACGAAATCGGTCATAGCCATGATTTTTTGGAGAAACAGCAAATTGAATTTGTTTGTTACAGAACTTCAACTGAAAACGAAAGGCAACAGCTATTTATACTATTTACATATTTCAGGTATACTGGGCTGGGCTGGCCCATACTACTGGCCCAACTCGTGTGAACCCATGTCCACCATCACCCCCCTCAAGTTGGAGATGGAGAAGCCAGACCCAACTTGCTGGTAAGAGGTTGAAGATGGGTGCTCGGCAAATTCTTAGTGAGCATATCTGCTAGCTAGTTGGTGGTGGAAACATGATGCAAAGAGATGAGACCTTCAATCAGCTTTTCCCTTACAAAATGGCAATCCAGATCGATGTGCTTGGTTCGCTCGTGAAAAACTGGGTTTTTCGCGATGAAGATTGCTGCCTGGTTGTCACAGTGTAAGGCAATTGGCTTGATTCTAGGAACACTCAATTCATGAAGCAAGCGACTCAACCAAGCAAGTTCTGTACAAGCTCTGCGCATTGAACGATACTCAGCTTCCGCAGAAGACAGGGAAACACTCTGCTGCTTTTTGGATTTCCATGAAATCAGAGTATCCCCAAGCAACACCACAAACCCACTGACAGATCTCCTAGTGATTGGGCAAGATGCCCAATCTGCATTGCAGTAGGCCTGCAGCTTGTAATCCTGACTGTTACTGAGCAATAATGCATGCTTCAAAGTGCCTTTGATATACCTTAACACATGTAAGCCAGCTTCAAAATGAGGAATCCTGGGTTTCTGCATAAACTGTCTTAGATGTTGTACAGGGAAGCTAAGGTCAGGTCTAGAATAAGTGAGAAAATTTAATTTCCCAATAAGCTTCCTGTATAACGTAGGATTAGCCATTAGATCACCCTCATCTGGTAGTAACTTTTGACCCAATTCCAGTGGAGATGCTACAGGATGAGCATCTTCACAATCAAACTCTTTAAGCAACTCTAAGATAAACTTTTGTTGACTCAAGAGAATACCTTCATCAACTCTGTTGAACTCAATTCCCAGAAAAAACTGCAGAAATCCAAGGTCTTTGATCTTGAATTCAGAATGTAACTCAACTTTCGATGACACAATTTCTGATTCATCATTTCCTGTTAGAAGAATGTCATCCACGTATACAGCAACAAATATCTCAACTGTACCATTCTTCTTAAAGAATAATGAGTAATCATTCAGTGACTGTTCATACCCTTTACTTTTGAGAAACGAAGACAACCTAGCATACCACTGCCTGGATGCTTGTTTTAGACCATACAATGACTTGTTCAGTTTGCAAGCCTTGTTATTGCCCATCTACTATCAAACCTTGAGGTATTTTCATATACACCTCCTCGTGTAGATCTCCATGTGAAAATGCGTTATTTACATCTAACTGAAACAAATTCCATCCTCTCTTCAAAGCTACTGAAACAAGTATCCTAACAGTTGTCATTTTCACAACAGGAGAGAAAGTCTCAGTGTAGTCAATCCCATGCTTCTGAGTAAAACCTCTCACAACAAGCCTAGCCTTATGTCTATCAATACTTCCATCTGATTTCCTCTTCACCTTATACACCCACTTGCAGCTTATGGCTTTTTTCCCTTTTGGTAAGTCAACAACAGACCAAGTAGTGTTCAATTCTAAAGCATTGAACTCTGTTGTCATGGCCTCTTGCCACTTAGCAAAGTTGCAAGCTTCTGCATAACTGTCAGGCTCATGATCTGGAATGACATCAAACCTGCTATCATGACATTAGGGAAATTGAACAGTGGAAGTCAAAGTATGAGCACAGAAATGACCAACAACATTATCTGAATGAACAGCAGCACACACATAGTCATTCAGATATCCAGGTCTAGCTGTCTGCCTATCTGACCTTCTAACACTAGCATCAGGAGGACTTTGTACCACCTGATCTACTACCTGACCACTGATAACTGAGGACTGAACCATCATCTGATCATCAGCAACTGGAGCCTGCATACCAAAACTCTGATGACTGAAAGAAGACTGAGTATGACATGGAAAAACACTCTCATGGAACACAATATCTCTGGAAACTTGAACCATTTTGGTGTCCAAATTAAACACTTTATAAGCCTTCTTTCCTGTAGGATAACCAAGGAAAATACAAGAACTTGCTCTGGCTGCAAACTAATCTCGATTATGTTTCAAAGTAGATATGAAACATAAACAACCAAAGCTCTTTAGCAAATTGTAATTAGGATCTCTGTTATGAAGAACTGCATATGGAGATTTGCCTTTCAACACCTTTGAGGGTAATCTGTTGATAAGATGAGCTGCAGACAACACACTATCTCCCCAAAACTGTCGAGGCAAACGTGCTTGGAACATAAGAGCACGTGCAACCTCTAAAATGTGCCTATGTTTCCTCTCAACCACCCCATTCTGCTGAGGTGTAGCAGTACATGAAGTCTGATGCAAAATACCTTTGCTGCTCATAAACTCTTTCCCAACTGTGCTTGATCCCAATTCAAATGCATTATCAGACCTGATCACTTTGACTTTCTTATAAAATTGCTTTTCAACCAAAGCTATAAATCCTTTAATCACAGACAGAGCAGCTCCTTTGTTGCTCAGAAGTTGAACCCATACTGACCTTGTAAAATCATCCACTATGGTGATGAAATATCTGAAGCCATCATATGTTGGGGTGTGGTAAGGACCCCAAACATCAACGTGAATCATCTGAAAAGCATAAAGAGTACGTATAGAACTAGTAGGAAACACAAGTCTAGATTGTCTTGCTTTAGCACACACACTACAGGATGACAAAACCTCTTTATTCTGCTCATTGATCTTTACAAAAGGTAACAAGCTTAGCTTGTAAAATGGAAGATGGCCAAGTCTAGAATGCCATACAATTGTATCATCTGAGCTATTGTTACTGACTTTACAAGAAACATCAAAACCATGACAATCATTACTAGACTTTTCTAAGCAATCAACCTTGCTGTTGCTAATGAACTTGCCAACACTAGGACTTGTGCTTACCCATCTGACTTCTGCTTTCCCATCCAAGTAATCGAGCTTTCGATAAGCATCTCCAATGACCATCCTCTTAGTCATGGAGAGATCTTGTAAGAAGCACTTTGTTGGTGAGAAACTAACAACGCATTGCAAATCTTTGGCAAGTCTTCCTACTGATAACAGATTGCACTTAAACTCAGAAACAAACAACACCTCTTTTAGACTTAAACCATTCATAACAGGCACAGTTCCAATAAACTGAATCATGGTAACCTGACATGTGGGTAATGTAATGTTATAGGGATTTTCTAACTTGGATTTTTCTTTGAACAAGGAAGCATCAGAACACATGTGACTCGTGGCCCCACTATCAATAATCCAAGTAGCTTTCGAAAACAAAGAAGCAAATGATTTCACAGTACCTGCAAACCTAGAGAAATCATATTCTATGACAGTGCTCCCTTTATCACCCTTGCTGAGCAAATCCATGAGATGTGCATACTGCTGATGAGTGAGCTCTGGAATGACTAAATCAGCAGACCCTCCATCATCCTGAGTGCACCCTGCAAACCTTTTGCCTTTGGTGAACTTGCCATTACTATCAGGGAAACCATGAAGGGTGTAACATTTGTCAATATAATGCCCAGTCTTCTTGCAATGTGTGCAAAAACGTTTATCCCCCTTCTTGTAATATCCAGTAGACCCTGATGAGTTCATACCTCCTGAATTCCCACCTCCTGTAGAACCAGAAGAACCCCTAGATCCACAAGCACTGTAACTAGAAGAACCACCAGAATTCAGTTGCCCAGAATTGTGACTAGAAGAGGAAGATCCACCAGAATTGGAACCAGAAGAACTAATAAAGAATGATGACCCCATTTCAGAATTGACACCAGCCTGAGTGCCTCTCTGATCCTCTTCTTGCAGCAGCAACGAAAACACATCACTCAAAGAAGGCAGGGGATTCATCATAAGCAAACTACCCCTAACTGCAGTATATGATTCATTCAAACCCATCAAGAATTGAATCATTTTCTGAGTTTCATCATACCTAGCAATTTCTTGCATAGCACCACATGTGCATACAGGGAATCTCATCATACTACTCATCTCATCAAGTAGTGCCCTGTATTTTGTGAAATAATCGGTGATAGAAGCATTTCCTTGTGTAAACGTCACAACTTCTTTCTTGATGTTGTACATCTGAGTACCACAAACCTTGCCATACCGAAATTCAAGCTCATCCCAAATTCTTTTAGCTGTGTCAATATACACCACGCTGCTCCTGATGTTGGGACAACCCATTGATTAACCAAGAAATCACCATGTCGTTACATCGCTCCCATTCGCTAAATCGTGGTGCATCTGACGGCAGCTGAATCACCTTCCTGTTGATGAAGCCCAATTTGTTCTTAGTAGAGAGAGCGATACGCATGAACCTTCTCCATTCTCCAAAATTTCGTCCATCGAACACCTATGTTACCAATTGTAACCCACGGTGATCACTGGGATGCAAAAACAAAGGATCTCGCGAATCTGGAGCTGCCATGGCGCAAATCAAACAAAACCCCTTTCGTCACAAACAGAGACGAATAAACCAGATACAAAAACCAATTTTGCGGAAAACGAACTAAACTGAGTAGCGATCTTGATCACTACTCTGATACCATGTTTGCATTATGAAATGATCAAATCACAAACAAGAAAACGAAATCGGCCATAGCCATGATTTCTTGGAGAAACAGCAAATTGAATTTGTTTGTTACAGAACTTCAACTGAAAAACGAAAGGCAATAGCTATTTATATTATTTACATATTTCGGGTATACTGGGCTGGGCTGGCCCATACTACTGGCCCAACTCGTGTGAACCCATGTCCACCATCATGATGAAGTTCTATGATTCCCAATTTGGAATTAATTATTGGATCGAAGATGATCTTGTAGTACTTGATTTCAACAATAACTCTCTTGGTCTTTTTTTACGGATAATGTCAAATGATGCAAGAATTAATCTAGCTGCACAATATTTATGTTGAAATTTTCAATAAGCTTTATCATCAAGGCTTTGTTTGGGACACTAACATCATCTCCAACGGTTCCTCTAAAAAATTTCTAAAATAGAAAATAAAATAGCAAAATCTCTAAAAATTTTACACCGCAACTCCAACAACTTCTCTATTATACAAATTTCTACATTTATTATACACTATAATAAATGCATAATTTAATAAATAAAATTCCAATAATTATCAATAGGCAACAACCAATGAACAACAAATAAGTAGACATTGGAAGGGGTGAATGCATTTCATTTTACAGATTCTAACCATTTCTCTAAATTTAGAGATTTTTTTTTCTTTCTCCTCCCATTTCATTATTTTACAGATTGTCTAACAAGAGCTGTTGGGGGTTAAAAATCTATATTTCCTCTAAAATTACCCCTTTTTCTATTTACAAGAGTTGTTAAGGATGCTCTAAGTAGTTTTTTTGGATATTTTGATTTTGATATTATATAGTTTCAAATGAAATAATATAAGATTTTAGTTTTATTAATTTTTGAAATCATAACTTTTCAATAGCTACTCACCCAAACTTTTCAAAGCTTATCATTTTTATTCACAAGTTTCAATCAGCTACTCTAACAACTAAGTTTACCAAACAACATACTAATTTATGAACATAAATTTAACACAAATAATTCATTAGCTTCAGTTACTCAATCAACTTCAATTATCCCTCAGCTGCTTTTCTTACCAAATATAGCCTAAATGACATTTGAAAAAAAAACACATGTAAAGAGTTTTCACATTGATGATCACATAATGAGCATCTCATAGGCGAGCACATCACGATCCACTCTTTTTCTTTCCAATTTGGCATTGGTCGAGAGTCTATCCATTACAAATTTGTAAAGAAATTTTTTTTTAACAATGTATCAAACTTTCGAATCTAATCAAAGCTAACCATGTAACAAGGAGAGAGTGTTTAGATTAACGGAAGACGAAGAAATTAATTTCTCATACTTGGTGGGAGGTAAATTAGCCCTCATTAGACCCAATTTCTTGAAGAAATTGGGCTCGTAGACCCAATTTCTTTCCCTAATTAACCAATGTTCATCGGGCAGTCTAAATTAGTTTTTTGTCCACCCGGTTAGTTTTCTTTTTACTGTACGTATTCTTTCTCTATCTTCTCCCTTCCTTCTCCCTCGATCTGTCTCTCTGGTTTTGGAATGATTATCTTCTTCCCTCTTACCATCGTTCGTTGTCTTTTATTATGTTTAGTAGTTGTTGTTTCTGAGTTGGATTCATATAAAAGTTGATCGACTCAATGTGAGTATTTTCTTTTGATTTTTCGAGTTTATTTTTGTCCACTCTTTTTTTTTTATCTTTTTTGTTGTTCATTTGTGTTTTATGTTTAGTAGCGTTTCATGAAGAGAGGGGTTCGTGCATGGTGTAATCTATATTCTTTATTCTGTAGTGTATGAAATTATTGAGAAGGGTTTGTCCGCTTCAGATTTTCATCAGCTGAAGGAGCTGATAAAGTGTTTGATGTAGCTGACAAAGTGTTTGGGGAAAGATGCTGAAAAAGATACTCATTGTGGGGATTCAGAAAATGTTTCTGTGTTGATGTAGCTAACAAATGATGCTAAAAAGATGTTGATAAAGTGTTTGTGTTTTTGTAATGAACAAATCAATTTATGTTTGTTAGAATTATATTTTATTTACAAAACAATGTATGCTGTTTATACTTAATTATATATGCTGATTTTTTTCAAATATGGAATATCTTTAAAAATGAATAGACATAATGCTTGCTGAAAAATTAATTATATAAGAATTGTTTAGTAAAAAAAAGTAATTATATAATATGTATTTGTGAGTATATGGTCTCTTCTCAGCTACTTTTTCTCATCTTTCCTTATTAGCTATTTTATCAAGCTTTGTTAGCTATCTATCATGCTTTGTCAACTCTCATCCTTTGTCAGCTACTTGCTCTCATCCTTTATCAGCTTCTTTTCATCCTTTCTCAGATGGGGGCTCTCTTGGTTCTGCTCTCTTCTCAGCCACTGTGTACTTTGAGTTGTTTTTCTTCTGAATTCTCCAATTCATATTTTCATTTTTTGTAGCTAGTCGTTCGCTTCTTTTTCTTTTGAGAGGGGGTAAACATTTGATCTACTTTATTTGTATAGGAATATTTCATTCATCCTCTTACAATATTGGGTAAATTGTCTCGTTATACGTTAAATGTCAAGCTTCGTTAGTATAAAAGTTGCCAATCAAATGTGTTACAACGACCTTTCTGTGGTCTATAGCATTAAGAGCATGTATGCATGAGATCTTTTGCAATTCAAACACTTTACAAGTGCATGTCTTTGCTGACAAAACAACCACGTACTGTTGTTGTCCCTTCTCTCACAACTTCAAATCAGAAACCCTTCATTTTCCGAACATGGTATGCTTAAGCTTGCTATTGCAATATTTTAAGCATTTTCACAATTGTTGGCGACACCCCTTGTGTGTTTTTATCAGTCTTCTCTCTTCTTTCTTGGAACTATTTTGTCAATTTCTCTCCAAGATAGTTTAATAGGGCAACTATAAGGTATGATTTCTTACCCATTACTATAGGTTTAAGCTCTCAACAATGTTTGATGTCATCATATTGTATATGTCTCCCCGTGCATGTGCTATAGACCATCTTCCAAACTCTGTTTCCATCAAATAAGCTAACAACTCTTTGTTGATTTGTGTCATATGAGCAAAGTAGTGGTTGAAATCACTAATCGTGTAACTCTCTGCTGCTGGTTGGAATAATTCAATTCACATAACTATTTTTCTTGAACGTCACCTTGATGTTTAATTTACATAAGCTGTCATGTACATATACAATGGATAGTATTAGGGTAATCTTAGAAATTGCTTTTGATATGCGTGTGTGCTTGTATGATACAAATACCAAATCTTTTGTTTGTGGTATCATCTTTTATAACTGTTGAAAGAACCAATTCCGGGATTTGTATCAGTTACCCCATCAACTAAGATTATCAAACACCATTAATTAACTTTATAATTTAACATATTTTAAACACATTTTATCCACCAACTTCAACTCTATATCCACAACAATCTCAAGTGCAATATGAATTTTTTTTACAGTAGGCAAACATTAGGAGCTGCTACCTACAACAGTAGCCTAACTCCAGGATCATCCTGAAGA
This sequence comes from Persicaria maculosa, assembly GCA_963922045.1. Taxonomy (NCBI): domain Eukaryota; kingdom Viridiplantae; phylum Streptophyta; class Magnoliopsida; order Caryophyllales; family Polygonaceae; genus Persicaria; species Persicaria maculosa. The sequence continues at coordinate 15,538,544 of OY998257.1, read as the reverse complement.
ATGATGTTACAAAAATCCCTATGGTAGGGGATACACTGCAAATTATAGATAAGTCCTTTGCTAGCTATATAATCCGCTGACATATTAGATTCTCTATAGACATGGTGGATATCTGCCGTTGAGAATTCTGATAGGTTCTTGATAATGTCTTCAACTTGTCGCATTACTTCCCATCTTGGTTGTTGCAGTCGCTTAATAGACTTAACCAGAATTTGGTTATCACTCTCAAGAATGATCTTCATAATACCCTTCTCCTTTGCGCGTTGCAGTCCGAAAAGGATTGCTGAGGCCTCGGTTTGGATAACTGAGCCTTCAAATATTTCCTTTTAAAAAATATCAATAATCTGACCATCGGAATCCTTAATGATTTCTCCAATCTGGCATTTTCCAGAAAGGGCGATAGAACCATCTACATTAATTTTGTAGATAGTTCTAGGTGGTCTACTCCACTTGGCAGTAGCCCTTCTGCTTCTTACTCTATTAGCTTCTAGAGTTCTACCATATCCTTTGTCTCACTCAACTCGAGTCTGTCTGATTCTGTGGACTACTTGGGCTACGTCTGTCGGAATCTTTTGCCTGAAAATATGTTCATTCCTAATTTCCCAGATAACTTGCCAAATGCAGACAAGATCTTCGAATTTGCTATTTGCTTTGTTAATATGTTCTAAATTTACATGGAGCGGACCTGAATTATTAAGTTCAAGAAAAAACATACCTGCTTGTTGCTCGTATTGGGCTATTACTTCTTTTGCAAAAGTGCATCTTATCAAGTACAATATGAATTGTATATCGAAAGAATAAGGCTCCGTTTAGGAAAAAAAATCATCAACTAGCTTATTTGACATTTTGATTTTGATATTATATAGTTGTAAATGAAATAAATATAAGATTTTAGTTTAATTAGCTTTTAGAATGAGAATATTTCAACGGCTACTCCCCGAAACTTTTCGGACCTTATGATTTTCTATTAACAAGTTTTAAGCAGCTACTCCAACCGCTAGATTTACCAAGCATCATAATATCTTATTAACACATATTTAACACAAATAAACCATCAACTTCAACCACCCATCAAGCATTTTGCCAAACGGAACATATGTTCTATGACGGATAAACAAATCACAAAAAAAAAAGGAGTATTAATTAACTTATTACTTTTCATACTTTCTTTCGATGGATAGGCCTTTATAGTAGTCCGGAGTTTGATGCATACGTCAGTAACTAACCCAACCAAATTAGCATAAACAATCAAGTTTAAAAGGTGGAAGAAAGAAAGAAAATGAATGAATGAATGAATGAAAAAGAGAAAGTGACAGGAAGATAAGAGTTTTTGCAGTAAAACCGTTGAGACCCTCAAACTCCTCCCTTCCAGTCCAGTCTTCCCCCCCACAGCTGTTGCTAGCTGTCCCCCTCTCCCCTCCCCCTCCCTCCATGTGAGCTCCTCCGACTCCTCTCTTTCTTTATTCCTTCCTTTCTTTTCCCTTTTCTTTCAATTAAAAAATCTCCCCTTTTTATAATCTGCATTGTCCTCTGAGCTCATCTCTCTCCCTGCACCTTGTCAGTTGATTATCTCTTTCTCTCTCTCTCCCTCTTTCTCGATCTCGATTCTACAGCTAGCAATGGCGCAGCTCCCCCCGAGAGTTCCATCAATGGCTCCCAATTGGCCCCCGGCCTTCCCTCCCCACAACCGCATGCCTCCCCTGACAGCCAATTCCAACCCGCAGCCGTCCTGGGCCGACGAGTTCCTCGACTTCACCTCCTCCCGCCGCGGCAACCACCGCCGCTCCGCCAGTGACTCCATCGCCTTCCTCGACCCCTCCGACGTCGACTGCGCCCGCCCCGCCTTTGAGCGCTTTGATGATGACCAGCTCATGTCCATGTTCTCCGATGACCTCGCTGCCGCCGCCTCCGCTGCTGTTCCCCCCTTTGGCGGCTCCAATTCCTCCAACCCCTCCTCCCCCTCCGACCAGAACAGTCACGACGACGACAAGCACGCCTCCCCCGAGCTCGCCACTCCTCCCCCCTCCGCCGCACCCAAGGCGGAGCAGGGCGAGCCCGAGTGCTCCTCCGATCCCAACGACGATGCTCACCCCAATCCCAATTCCGATTCCGTCATTGACCCCAAAAGGGTAAAACGGTAATTATACTTTACCCTAATCCACCCCCAAATTCATGCAAATTTACCCTAATCCGCCCTAATTTTCATTCAATTCAGGATTTTGGCGAATCGGCAATCGGCGCAACGGTCGCGAGTGAGGAAGCTTCAGTACATTTCGGAGCTCGAAAGGAGCGTCACTACACTCCAGGTACCACTGATCACCTGTTACACAATTTCGTAATTTTACACCGCCGATCGATCGATCAATCCTCCATCCATCCATCATCAATCAGAGTAATAATAAAAGTTCGTTACTTTATGCGATTTGCAACGAAGACGGAGGTGTCAGCATTGTCGCCGAGGGTAGCGTTTCTGGATCACCAGAGGCTGATACTGAACGTCGACAACAGTGCCCTCAAGCAACGAATTGCCGCTTTGGCTCAAGATAAGATCTTTAAGGACGGTAAGCATTTCATCATCAATTTCTAGTTAGATTGATTGGAAATTAAATCATGTGTTAATTAAATTCAATCTATGATCGAATTAAATGGCAGCTCATCAAGAGGCATTGAAGAAGGAGATTGAGAGGCTAAGGCAAGTATATCACCACCAGAGCATCAAGAAGATGAACACCAGTAGCCCAACCGGTGCACCGCCGGAGACGTCGGAGGCGGCGCCACCGACCTCCGGAAACATGGCGTTCCCGGAGAAGCAACTCATCGCCTCCTAATTACAAGTTGCTGTGACTAGTGGCCGGTGCTGCTCATTTGCAATTTGTTTTCTCTTTAATTTTCTTTTTTTTAATGGCTTTAAGAAACTGTGCAGTCACATGACATGTTCTTCCTTTTTTTTCAACTCATTTATTAATTTTTATTTAATATTTAAATAGGCCCAAGTGGGGGACTTGACCAACTTGGGTGTTTGGGGGATCAAAATTTGACACGTGTCCTTCAGGCATGGGGTAGGGAAAACCTTGTTTTAGTTTTTTTTTATTGGCCCATTGGGAAGATGGGTTTTTTTTAAATTATTTTTCAGTATTTTAATTTTAATTTTGGGGTTTATTATGGGTAGTTAAATATTTCAATTGGGATTGAAATTGGATTAATTATTGTAGGCATGGGTGAGTTTTTAGTAAACCAAGTGCTTGTTGAATGAAATGTCTGATATTGTGTTTGTAGCAAATGGAACTTTTTCTTTACATGTTATTTAATTTGTTTGTAATAATGTTTCATATATGCTTTTATATTTATATGGATCCTCCTTGGCTCACCTCAATTGTATAAAACTTCTGTCATTGATAAATGAATGTCTTTTTTTATTTCCCAGTTCATACAATTTGGTAATTTCCCTTACTAGCTCATTTGAATTTGTCAGTTTCTCAGGGGAATCATGAATTCAGGAAACAAAAATACAGCAAACACAATTTGAGTTGATGATACACCAGCTTGTTGTATACTTACTTGTATTCCTCGTGGCAATCGATTGGTTTGAAGTTTCCATCATACAATTGTGTAACAAATGGTTTCAATTGTGTAACAATGTCCTTTTTTCTGATAAAAATTTGTTATCACCAAAGTTTCATTTGGATCAACTCTGAAATGAAAGTGGAGTAACTTTATGATCTAATAACCCCTGTTACGATTCCGAATTCGCTATAAAAACATGGACATCAAGTGAAGGAAGTGGTTAAGTATGGTGATGATGTATGTGTTCTTCATACACAGGTAGAATGGGTCGCGACTTGCAGGCTAAATATCCGATGCACCCTCAATGACAATTTTGCGCGAATGTTTACTCTGCGAAATAGACTTGCGTATGTTTCACGATGGTCATATGAGACTAACACCATCTCCAACAACTTTCCGAAAATTTCTCCTAAATGATGAAACAAAAGACATATTTTTCAAATTATTTTTGCTCTAACTTCGACAGTTTTCCCATTTTAACCTCTCTATTTGTTCTGAAACTTTCCAATTTTAGAGATTGAGATGGAACATGAGACTAAGACTATCTCTAACAACTTTCTCAAAATTTCTCCAAAATGGGGAAACAAACTACATATTCTTCAAATTATTTTTGCTCTAACTCCAACAATTTTAATGATTTTGATAATCATTTAGTTTTAGAGAATGTTGTATATTTGAAAAAATCTCTCCATTTTTCCTGTTACTTCCCCATTTTAGAGAATGAGATAGAACATGAGAAGAAGAATTTGATGGACAAAAAAAAACTCTTAAAATTCTCTCAAAATTCTAAGATCCCTAAAATGAGAAATTTGTTGGAGATGCTCTAAGACTCAGTAGGGGTAAAAGTGTTTCTCAAGAAGTGTTGCCTCGTGATCACAACTCACAAGTTTGAAAGTACTTTGGCTATGTTTGATAAAAGGGTAGTCGATGAAGCAGATGAAGCTGATTGAGTAGCTAAAGCTGATAAATTATTTGTATTAAATATAAGTTAATAAGTCAGTATGGTGTTTGGAAAACCTATTTGTTAGGGTAGCTGATGGAAACTTGTGTGAATAACAAATCATATGCTCTGAAAAGCTTGGGTGAGTAGCTGATGAAAAACTATGATTCTAAAAGCTAATGAAATTAAAATCTTATATTTATTTTCTTTAAAACTATATAATATCAAAACCACAAGATCCGAAAAATTACTTTGCGTGCTAAACTCAAAGATCAACACAATCGGTCAACGAAAATGGACCTTTACTATCTCACCTCCACTTTGGTGTTTAGATTGGTCTTTGTCGACACCATGAAAATTCAGAGTTTCTTTGGGCCAAAGAATCAAGAACCACTTCCCTCCAAATGATCCGACCCAATAATACACGGGCTGACAGAGCCACGGCCTACTACCCGCCCATGATAACCCATACAACTACAAGGCTATGGATCATACCAAACCAAATATTTCAACAAAATTATTTTTTTCTTATTTTTATAAAACAAAATTTACTCTCAAGGTATTGCAAAAAAATGGAGAGATTGAGTGGAAAATCATACAATCTCTCCAATATTTTTTTTTTGTGTGTAACAATAGGTTTATACTCTTAAGTTGCATAGGCAAGATTGCTTGCTAAATGAGAGTTTAGGGAGAGTCATGAGAGGAAAATGGCATGTAGGCATCTGAAAGAGTAAACGTTTTCGTCTCCCTTTCCTCGGATGTGAATCGGTGGATCTATTGTGGCGTGCGCAACTTCTCTACTCCTGCGCGAGTAGTAGAAGTAACTCTTCTAAATCAATGGCATATCCGTAGCACAAGCAAACTCCACCGAATCCAAACCCATCTCGGATTTGCAAAACTCGTAAATTATCGAAGACCTAACTCTTCTCGTACAGTTGGGCATGTTCTCATTCATCCTACAGAAAAGGGCACATTTCACTTTCTTTGATCATTACAAGCCATGTGGTTAACTCCTCATGGTGTTACAACAAGTGATTAAGAAAGAAGGCCATGTGAGATCTCTCATATCTCCCAGTACTGAATTCACCATCACTATCCCCACATTTAAGCTCTTGTTGCTTTCCCTTTTTAAACATCACCTACCTACCCTCAATGTTTGATTAGGCACCCATTTTGCCCTTTGTATCTCTTACAGCTTATGAAAAAGCAAGAGAGGTTGTGTTGTCCTCTTCAATTTCCATCTTCTACCCTCCTCAAAGTCTTTATCATTCCCAACCCGATGCCCGGTGTCTGCTTTGCTTTGGTATGAGAATCAGTGTGATACTCTGCAATGTTCTTACAACTGATTCCCAACCAGAGTATAGACCACCCGATAACTGTGTAACTCAATTCCTTATTCCAACCCGATAGCTGTGTTTGTGTCTATATACCCTTGATTTTGCAACTCAAGGGTCGGTTGGGCGGACAATGCAATAAGTACAACACGCCAAACAAACGCTGTCATGAAATTGGAGATCCTAAGATACTGCAGTTTTCCAAAAACTCATATTCTAAAATCTTTAGGGATGGTGGTCCAAGCTCAGTGAAAGCTGATCAGAAACAGATGACCGTTAATCTCCCATTTTGAAGAATCAAAACCAGCAGGTACTCCTATGGTATCCCTACAAGCAGTTCTAGAGGGAATTAAGATAGCCTATTTCCAAGGGGCTTAACTCGTCTCCTGCATCTGAAGTTCTAGCACTAATAAAGACGTCAACTATCAGGTATGGGTATTGGGTACCATGTATCAGAAACGCATACCCGGTGTTTGGATTCTTTGAATGTCCTGGTATGGGTATCAAACTGATATCAAGGTATGGGTATAGATACCTGACCTTAGTATGAGACATTCATCTCCCATTCTCCCTTATAACTATATTTCTCCTCATACCCAAGTTTTTAACAAACACTCTTCACTAAATTCCATAACTATACGGCTATACCCATACATCGTATCAATATTTGTTTAGCCTTCATCAAAAGCTTACCATGTTTTAAAGCAAAACAAATCAAGATCATTGTCAAGATTATATCAAAATTCCATAACTCATACCGATACACAAAGACTGATTCTAACCAAACAAGAAAAGAGCTTATCTATCTATGTTACTATGTAGCCTTCATCAATAACCTTTGATGGTCTATAAAGCAAAACAAATCAACCATTTTGTCAGATTGTAAAGCTCTTCTACCTATCAATGGAAAATCATGGCAAATGTGCATGATGAAATACCTGATCTGTATTTCCAAAATCTTTACAGGAAGCTGGAAAGCAAATTTTCCATAGCTTTGAATCTCAAACATCTGTGGTTGCTTGATTGCTTTCCAATCAAAAGAAACTCCCCAAACAAAGCAGTGACAAGATTGAGCAGTTTGAGTGCCCCCCTCAATGGGAAACAATGAAGAGGCACAAATCAAGTTACAACAAACAACATCTAGCAGCACGAAACACATATAACGAAATACAACGGGTTGTTCTCGACGAAGTTCATGAGCTCCAGCAGCTCCTATTATTAGCAAAGCACAGGACTACTAAAATACAACAACATTCAAGCTAATTGATAACAGGCTATGATGAAATTCTGTGGAAGTAAAGAGAAAACCTGAAACTTGTATACAAGTTTTTATCTTCTCACAGCTGAAAGCCATTGATTGATTCCCGGTCCATATTAGCCTGAAGCAATACAAAGGAACAGCCAATGACATTAGAAACCAACTGAGATGACATTACATTGCTTGCAAAAGACACAAATTGAATGAAATTTGGGGAAAAAAATGACCTAATTAAAGGAGGAAGAACACAAAGAGAGTTTCTCAAGTTGGTAGAATCAATGGCGGGAACCGGAGGACAAAGTAAATGGCTTGTTAGGATTGCCATGTTGTTCCTCCTCATCACCCTGAATCCGAGCCGGAATTCGGAAACTAGAAAACCCAGCAGATGAGGTTAATCCCATCCCTGAAACTGATGGATCATGGTGATGATGAACTTGGCTACTGACTGCAGTAGCCAAAGGTGTGTAATTGGACTGAAGGGGTCCCCCTTGGGTAAAGAAATGGCCGGTGTTGCCACCACCACCGCCATGGCCGAACAACACCTGGTGTTGCTGCAAGGAAGCCTGCGGTTGAATGAACATCAACCCGCCTCCGCCGCCATAGCCGGCGCTGGCGAAATTCCAGCCACCGGATGAGTTGTCAAACCCAATTTGGGCGGCTCCAGGAAACTGAGATTGTTGCTCCTCTTCCTGATTCTGATGGGATTGGATCATAATTGGGTCTTGGAACGATTGCAGAGAAAGCTTCAGATCTTGGCTCTGATTAGAATCCCTCCCGGCCAGCAAATCTGAAGACTGGTAGCTCTGAAATTGCATTGAAGCGGTGGAGGAGCCCTCGCCGCCCATCGGGAAGAAGGACTTGATGGTATCCGCAATCGAATCCGACTCCATGGAAGGCGGCAGCAAGCTGTTATCATACGCCTCTCCATCGGGGCTTCTGGTGGTGGTGGTAGCGACGGTGGCGGTGGGGTTCGAACCAGGGGGTTGATTTAAGGCTTCAATGGCGGACTGGGCTTTCTTCATCAGCCAATCGACGGCCTTGCTGGGGCGGTCATAGCCGAGGCGGTCTTGGACGTCGTAGAATTGGATAGCGGTGTGGGCGGCGAGGCGGACGCGCCGGTCGCGTGGGCCCCGGGCGGTGCAGACCTTGCTGTGGCGGTCCTTGCGGCCGGCGGTGGACCTCATGATGCGTCCTCCGCCTTGCACCTCGACGATCTCCCCGGCGGCGGCGTTTCTCAGCGCCCTAGTAGAGGAGGAGGAGGACTGACCACCGCCCACCATCCTCCTGGCGGCGGAAGGGGCATTCAAAGATCGCTCCTTTAGGGTTTGTTCGTGGTCTAATTGGGGAAACAGCTGGTAGTGGCTGCTAAAGATGGAATCTTGTTTCAGTGGGTGTTGCAGGATCGGCGGCGTTGGTGGCTGGGAGTTGTACTCAAGCTGCTCGGTTGGGTGTTTCACCGCTAGCTGGTATTGGTGGTGGTGATGATGGTGGTGGTGGAGTCCTCCTCCTCCACCATTTACATCTGTGATTGAGTTTTGATGAAAATCAGGTTGCAGAAATTGGTGGTGGGGGTGCAAAATTCCCTCTTTTTCCAGCTTACTGTATTAAATTGATTCCTTGTTCTTCTGGGATTCAAACCTTCATAGCCAGCAAAAGCACAGGCCAACACCCCCTCCCACCTCTTGTTAAAGGTGTGTTCTACAGGAGACGAATTAGGCTCATCTGGGTTGATAAACTAGGCTTTCTGTTGTTTGCAGAGAGATGTAAATAAAAAGTCAAAAAAAACCCAAAATTAAAATTAAAAAGGGAAATTTACAGAAAACCACCCGTTAAATATAACCTTTTACACTTAACTACCCATCAAATGGCTTTGTTTTCTAATCACCACCCACCACATATTTCTATTAGAATTCCTAATATATTTTAATATTTTATACTTAAAATTTAAACTTGAATATATTTAAATTATATTTATTGCAGGGATAAAACAAATTATATTAATATATCAGGGGCAAAAAACATGTAAAAATTTTAAATTCTATATTTATTTGGAAGGTGGAGATTCTAAATGTAAAAAATATTATTTAATTTTATTTAAAAATTTAAGCAAACTTTAATAAAGATAGTTTTAATAAAAAAATACTTTTGAGCATGGAAAATGTTTTTAAAAAATATTTAGATTTTTTTCATTTTTAGTATATAACGTAGGTATTTACAAATATAAAAGAAAATGAGACATTAATTATTAGTATAAAAATATTATTAAATTTAAACGATACTAATGACTTATAAAATTATTTTAATCTTGATTAAAAGAAGTCTATAAAATTCATAAACATTTTTGGGAATAAAATAGAATAAATTTGTTCATATATACATCAAGTTTTTTTTTAATATTTTTTAAAAATTTATTAAAATATATTTTTAAATTTATTTGAGATTTTAATTTAAATATAAAGCTTAAAGCATCATATATATTTGACAAAACCCTAACAGAAATAGACAACGGGTGGTGATTTGAAAACAAAACCATTTAATGAGTGCTTTTATGTAATTTTGTCTTTAACGGATGGTTAAGTGTAAAAGTCTATATTTAACGGGTGGTTTTATGTAAATTTCCCAAATAAAAATACACTAATAAATGGTGAGAGATGGGACCACTTGAACAAGCAAAGGGCTTGCCTTGGGCTTTGGCTAGTCACTACTCACTAGTACTGCACCCACATAGGAGTATAAAAGAGGCAACAGTTGTGCACTTGTGCTGTATAGCAAGTGAATTAATAGCAGAAGAAATTAACAGACAGGGGTAAAAAACTGGTTAACCCAGTCTGAACTGTGGAGGGAAATGGAGCAGTACACATATATAATACACAGATGGAGAGGGTGCAGGTTGGACAGAAGAGAGAAAGGAGACACAGTTCTAGTGAGGGCAACTGTGGAAGGAAGGGGGTGTCAGTGACTCAGTGTTATTGCTGTTGAGATGAGCTGATCTTCTGGGTCTTTGTCAGTACTTCCCACCTTACCATCTTACAAAACTCCATTCATATATATAAAACTAAATGTGCATGCTACATTAGATAAGCAACTTTTGTTGATGAGTTTGGACTTTAGATGGATGGTCCTGGTATGTTGTAACATTTTTTTTGTTTTGTTTTTTTATATTTGTTTTTTTCCCAATTGTGTGAGAGATCGTGAATATGATCGAGACCTAATGACTTATTAATGATTGAGCCCAAGCGTGAGGTTTCTATCTTAGTTTCTTTGGATCACATACTTTACATCCATAAAGAACGGGAAGAAAAGATTCACACTATTTCTTTTTTACTAGTGTCAGTTGTTAGATGAATCGAGTAGCTTGTGTTTGGCTTGATTGAGCTTGTTCATTTAAACGAGCTGAATATGAGCATATTTTTAAACCCGATTAAAGTTCTAATTGTTTGAGCATTGTGAAATTTACAAAAATTCACTCACTCAAGTAACTATGTCATTAGTAAGTAGTGTTGCTCAAGGACGGAGCCAGAACTTTATCGGGAGAGGGGGGGGGGGGGGGGGCAAACTTTTGTACAAATTGTTGATTCACTCTTCAATAGATTTTCCTATAGTTTAGTAAACCAAAACTAAGATATTTTAGATTAAAGTATTAAACGATGATATTTTAGTTTAAGACAACATTTTTGTAGTTTTAAACACAATGTTTTTTGTTCAAAACGTTGGTGTTTTATTTCAAAACTGTGTCATTAGCTGTTATATACTTTTTCTCTTTAAACGAAAAAATGATGTCATTTTAATCTATAACAGCATTCTTTTGGTCTAAAAATATATCATCTGAAACCTACAAACTCAATATGTAACTAGTTTATTCTCTTAGCATGCAATAACGTATAACAAGGTATACAAACTTTAAACTTGCATAATTTCTTACACAATTATCGAATTTAGTAATATAACATATTGTCTCGAAGCTCTTGGGTTTAATTATATTACTAAAATATCAAATTAAGTAAAATATAAAATCATAATGATTTATTAAAAGACATTTGAAATAATTAATCTGTGTTTAACTTTCAAACGTTCATAACTTTTTACTCGGTTATCGAATTGAGGCTTATAATATATCAAAACGAAGCTATCGACGAGTAGAACAAATATAGATAATTTTTCGAATGAAAAGAGGGACAGATGCTCCCCCTTGCCCCCCTAAATCCACCTATGGTGTTGCTTAATACTCGAAAAAAGTTTGGCTCGAGTTTATTCATTTACTAAAACAATGAGTATGATTTCATTTTTAAACTCTAATCCAATTTTAGGCTCAGCTCATTTCTAAATTAGCTTAATACAAATAAAGAATACTCGACTCATTCAACTCGAATACAATCCAAATCATCTTATCGCCACCTTGTTTTCTCTTTTGCTTTTTTTTTATGACAGTTTGAATGTTTCGATCTTTTCACTATTTTGACCAATCAGGCCTATTCGGGCAAGTGAAATTCCTTTCCTTTTAAACACAAAAAAAAAAAAAAAATTCTTATTCCTCAAATTGATCAAAGCCAACTGGTTGAGGTCAAGTTGAGAGATTGAAGCTCACATAGTGCGGTTAGTGTACTAGTGGTGGCAAAGTGGTGATCAGGACCTGGTTGGTGTGAAAGGATCAAAGTAAGATGGGAGAAGGCAATGAAGGAAGGAGGCTATAGAGAGTACTATAGGGTTTGTAGTTGTACCTAGGAATAGGATCGCTATTCGCTATGGTTTTTAGGGTTACTAGGCTTTGTACTGTTAGGCAACTCAAGCCTTTTTTTGGGGTTTATTTATAATTTATACTAGGGTTTACAAAGTATCTAGGATGTTACTCTTTTTCGTTTCTTTTTTTTTTTTTTTAATAAGGAAAGTGTTCGGTTAACAATTAAGGATGAGGTTGTTGGGTAGTGTTTGGCTTCATCTGTCGTATACGTCCTCATCTCGTTTGATTTTGTTGTATTTAGTTTCGCTTTTGTAGAGTGCTCTTGCTTGTATTTTGCACCGTATTTGTTTCGACGATTATCCGTCTGCTGACTTGTCGGCCTTCGAGGTTCAGATATGTCTGAGCTTGAATTTTTACCTAATAAAAAAAAGAATGAGGTTGTTATTAATCGAGAGCATTCAGACGGATGAGGTCGAAGAAACCTTGTGTGATTCTGAATATGAGTTCCATCAACTTAATGACTAAAGTGTGCAATCTTATCGATTACCAAGTTGCCTTCATAGAACGTACATGACTAATACGAACTGTTTAAAAAGACATAATTAAGGTGAAAAGGAAAGATAGAAATGATCATTTCAATATCTCAATTAAGGACATCTATGATATTACTCTTCATTTGTGTTGGTTCAATTCCAGGATTATATAAGGGGTTTTTTTTTAATTTTTTTTTTGATTAGGTAATAGTTCGGTTGGAAAACCTAACCGATAGCATCCTGGCGGATGAGATCTAAAAGATCTGGGTAATCCTCCAGTGCCAACCCGTTAACAGAACGGCCAAGGTGAGCAACCTTGTCAGCCGTTCTATTACCCTCACGGGGCACGAAGGAGAAGGAGATATCAAGGAAAGACCTAAGTAGCCCTTTGACATCACCCAAAATTAATTCAATTTTCCATGGACAACGGCCGTTGTTTTTTAGATGATTTATTATTAGCTGAGAGTCACCTTCAATTATTAGTTTAGTAATTTTGTTAGTTTTAGCACATAGCACTCCTTCTCTTAAGGCTATTGCCTCGGCCATAATAGGAAGTACTTTTCCTATTGTCTTTTTCTCCAAATAAACAACTTTTCCTTTAAAATTCCTAATGACATACCCTATACTAGCCTCTCCAAGTTGGTTTACTGCTCCATCAAAATTGAGTTTTAAGAATCCGAATTCCGGCTTTCTCCATTTCACATTTTTTCTGCTAATCTTCTCCCTTTTACCTGTAATTTTTCCTTTCCCCTGATTTGAATCTTCCTCCTCCTCCCTTTGTGCTCTATGCCAACCTTCTTTTACAGACATGGTAAAAGCGTGTATTTCTTGGTCAGTTGGCAGTTTCGATTCTTTGAAAATCATTTTGTTCCTAAAATACCAGATGGACCACCATTTCATCGCCATTTCTTCCTTTTCTTTGGTTGTTAGTACATCCCCGAGTTTTGCCATTATGTCATTGCCTCTTATTACAGAAGTGTTAATCTCACCAATAACCGTCGAACATTTATTTGTTTGTAAAAGCTGATGTTTACTAAACGGACATTTTGTAAACAGATGGACTTCGTCCTCACCGTTTGCCCCACAAAACAGCATTCGTTAGGAATAGGTGCGCCTCTCTTACTCAGGCGATCCCTAGTAGGTAACCCATTTTGGCCTATTTTCCATAGGAAATTTTTAATCTTGGGAATAGTTTTTATTTTTCAGATCCAATTAGATGGGTCGTCATTAAAAGAATCTTGGTTCGTAAGAAATCTCACTGCACTGGCAGTAGTGAACCAACCCTAAGTGTCATGACGCCAGTATAGTCTATCAGACATCCTGTGGATTGGCAGCGGAATACTTATTACTTTCTATGCGCATTCCTTATTCAAGGTGCTAAGAATCAAATCTTTTCTCCATACTCCATTGTGTATAAAGGCACTTACACGCACATCCTCATTTTCAATTGTTGTACTGTCGATCGATTTAATTAGAGGTTCTGGTGAAATCCAAGGGTCTTTCCAGAATCTTACCGATTCTCCATCACCTATACCCCAAAAGAGACCTTCTTTGAATTTGTTTATTAGTTGAAAGGTATTACGCCACTGCCAAGATGCGTTCTTCGTCCTAGTGCAGTTTAGTATGTCATTTTCTTTCAAGTATTTATGTCTAATAATTCGAACCCATATATTATCTGGTTCAGCTAGAGTTTTCCACAACAGTTTCATCTGAAGTGCCTCATTCATAATTCTTGATTTTCTTATATTCAGTCCCCCTTTTGATTTTGATCTACACACCTTATCCCAACCAATGAGTGGTTTATACTGAAGGTCTTTGTTCCAGAAGAAATTTCGATTAATTCGATCTAGTTCATTATGAATTGTAGCTGGGAGCATAAAACTTTGCATAGCATAGAGGGGTTTTGATGACAGATTTGAATTGATTAGAATCGATCTTCCTTGTTGAGATAGGCAATTTGCCTTCCATTTTGAGAGCTGGGATTTTGTTTTACTTACCACCTCTTCAAAAGTATGTTTGTTTACTCTTCCGTTAAAAATCCGGCAACCCAAATATTTTTCCATTGTCCTTGTATGTGGCATCTATAATGAGTGTGTCAAAAGCTGAACTCTAGATCCATGAACACCCTTAGTTGTTTGAAATGATGATTTATGATAATTTATTTTTTGGCCAGACACTCTACAGTAGTCTTCTATAACAGATAAGACACATTGGCTTGCCTCCATTGTTGCTTTAGCAAAGACAATAGTGTCATCTGCAAAAGCAAGAAACGGGACTTTCGGACCCCTATGCCCGAATTTAAACCCAATTTTACTCATTGGAACCACAGATGCTTGTTGCAGTCATCGTGCCAGCACTTCTGCCCCCAGAATGAATAAGAATGGGGATATGGGATCGCCTTGTCGGATACCTCTAGTTGGAAAAAATAGCTCAGTTGGTGAGTTGTTAACCAGAACTGAAAAGGATACAGACGTGATACATTCTTTTACCCAATTAATAAACTTTCCGTGAAACCCAAATCTTTTTAGAATTTCAAGTAAAAAATCCCAATTAACTCTATCATATGCTTTTTCCATATCTAGTTTTATTGCCATCCATCCTTCCAAGCCCCTTCGAGTTTGGAAAGAATGAAAGATTTCATGCGCTATTAACACATTATCCTGGATCGCTCTATCTGCAACAAATGCTCCTTGCAGTGGGTGAACTAGTTTTCCCATTACTTTCTTTAGTCGTTCTGTGAGGATTTTAGATATTATTTTGTAAATCGTCGAACATAAGCTAATAGGTCTATAATTGTTTGTTGAAGAAGGATTATCCACTTTGGGGAGTAATGTGATAAAAGAATGATTGATTTGGCGGAGAAGCCTCCCAGATAGGAAAAAACTCTTTACTGCTCTTATTACCGAAGTACCCACAATATCCCAGAACGTCTTGTAGAATTCCGCCGAAAAGTCGTCTGGACCAGGGGTCTTATTCCTTCCTAAGCTAAACACAGCGTTTTTAATTTCACTGTTTAGAATCGGCTTAATAAGCTGTTCATTTTCAACATCGGTTATTTCAGGAGTAATTAAGTCCAAGCTATTTCTACACTCTGTAGTGGATCCCCCGTCTTTTTTGAATCTTTTTTTAAAATCATTTTGGATCTCCTTCTTGATGTTTTCTTCTCCAAGAATTGTCGTACCTTCAGCTGATGTAATATGTCTTATTATTTTCCTGTTTCGTCTGCCAGTGGCGATTTTGTGAAAGTAGCCCGAATTTGTATCTACTAACCTTACATGTTTTGCTTTAGCCCTCTGACTCCAAAAGGTTTTATGAAATTTTATTAAAGCTTCTTTTTTTATTAATAATCTTTTCTGCTTATTAGCTGTACTTTGGTTATGATGGTTACACAGTTCCCCTTGAACACTTATTAATTTGTCCTCAACTTCTTCTAGCTGTCGGAATATATTCCCAAACGTTTTTTTATTCCATTCTTTAATTTTTGCTTTAAGAATTTTAGTTTTATACATTAGCTGATACATCGCAGAGCCAGGGCAATTCGCCCTCCATGCCTGTTTAACAACGAATCTTAAATCCTTTCTTTTAAGCCACATGTTTTCAAATTTAAACGGTGCCACGCTAGGAGAACTACCTTCCGCAAACGACATTGTGATGGGACAGTGATCCGAAGAGGAGAAAGCATGGTGCGTTAAATGTAAAGTAGGAAATTGGGCTAAGACCTCATTCTGAACCAAAGCCCGGTCAAGACGTTCGTAGAGATTTTCTGGCCCCTCCTTTTTTTTCCTCCATGTGAATCTATTTCCCTTAAAAGGAATGTCCAATAATTCACAATTATTTTTAATCTCATTCAACCTAATCAATCTGGTCAACCCCGTATCCGCCCCTCCTCTTTTGTCCTCATTTGATATAATATCATTGAGATCTCCTATAATTACAGTGGGTAACGAGGATGTAAAGATTAACATAGTAATTTCATCCCAAAATCTTGTTTTATCCCTTTCCTGAGCAGGAGCATACACAAAAAGGATTTGACACTTAAAATTCAAATTCGAATTATAATAGTTTGCACATATGCAGCGTTGACTAGAAGAGCTTATTGATAGCGTTTCATGCATTAGACAATTCGATTTCCACATTATTCCTATTCCTCCAGATTTCCCACATGCTGGCACCCAGACTGCTTCATCAAAACCTGCTGATCGCCAACATCGTTCCTCAGGGATTTTATCTGTCTTTGTTTCCATAATTGTCATAACTTGAATTTTCTGAATATTACAGAATGTGCCTAATTCCGCCCAGAAATTCGGTTTTCCAATACCCCTCACATTCCAAGAACCTATTTTCATATTACCATTATGAAATTCCTTTCCCTTGTGGCTATGAATGCCGAAATTCGCAGGAGTTGGTTGAGCTTTCCCTCTTTTATAATCTCACATATACTCTTATCATCTAAAGAGCACTTTCTTCTAGTAATAAGGATTATGCAAATATTATGATTCTTATAATCCACTTGTGTTTTTGCTCTGCTGTAGGCATTCCATTCACCTTCATCACCCCTCAAAGAATCCTTATTTCTACTTTCAACCCCCTGTAGACGTTTGAGTTCATGCAACCAATGATATTGAATATGTTTCCACATTAAGTTACTCCATACCCAGCCTAAGTCATTGACAGAGCTTAATCCACACATCCAGTAGCTTAAATAGATATATATAACATGGCAGACGCAGCTGCAATAGTCATTACATACTTCACTACTAATACTTGCATAATTAGACACAATAACAGTTACTTGACCCCTACAAATCCATCTACAAGTGCTGCTGTAACAGCTTATTTGAACCCTAGACGGGGCACCTGGATACATAGACAACCGAAGCAAACTACTTAGCAAATTCTTACAGATAAAATACTTGCATCCCACCCGAACCTTGACACTCCTACTATCATACATAAGCAGAACATAATCTTTACTCATAAAAACATATTCTAGACCCGGGGTTAATAACCTCACTTCCCTCCATGTTTTCCACCCCATCAGAAAACATGAGACAACAACCATAGCTGGATCACTCTTCATTCTTACCCCTCTTGGTACTTCCTCCCATCAGTTTAGAGCTTGCAGATTCTCCATCCTCGACCCCGAGTTTACGTTTGCCAGACTCAGATTTAACCGACCCTTCGACCCCAAGCTGCTCAAACCTCAGCGCAACCGAAGGTGAGCCAGAGGGAGCAACCAGCGGATCAAAGAAATCAGTGGAAATATTACCAGGCTTACACAAATTAGGCAGAATAAATTCAGTAGAAGCAGGGATGTCTTGGAGCATTCGATCAAAATCAGCCTGAGTAAAATCCGCAGGAAAGCCAGTAAAATCAAGCATGTTTTCATAACTAACCTCCATTTCGCTTTGATCATCATCGTCGGCACCGTCATACTCGGGGTCTTGGAACACTGCCTCAATGAATTCATTATTCACATCACCTGGGACTTCCACAAGAGGGGCATCATCTTCCTCATTATCTTGAGAATCAGCCTCAACCTCCTCCTCCACTCTTTCGGGCATAACAGGCTCCACCACGGGCTCTTCTTCAGGCAGTGGTTCATTAAAAACCACTCCAGTAGCAACTTCAACAGTCGCCTTAACTTGAGAAGTGTTGGTAGATTCTTCACCAGTTTGCATCGAAGAATCAGTGGTAGATGAACCCGAACCCGCATCAGCATCTGCACCAAAACATTTCCACAATTCAGCCTTAGAATGGCCAAATGAAGGGGGAGGAATTGGACGACTCTTCTTTGAAGCAACAGAGGTCCATCCACCACCATCATTGGAGGGACCATCCTCACCAGAAGCTGCATCACACCCCTCAGGATTTCCTCCCAGCACACCACTAGACGGCATGCTACACACTCTGCGCTTGGGACATTGCTCAAAGCTATGATCAGGCAACCCACATCATCCACAGCCCTCGGGAAAGTCCTCAAACCAGAGAGGAAAGGCTTCAATCTCTCCCATCTCATTGGGCACCATCACCATCTTGCTCGGGATTTTCTTCAAGTCCGTCTTGATGCAGATCCGAGGGTAATGAAGCCTTGCCCCATTAGGGTTGAAGGCAGCCACCCTAAGAACCTCACCAATCCGGTTCTTCTCTATGATGGACTTGAGGATAGATTCACTGATAAATTTTGTCGGTAAGCCAGGAATCCTCACCCACAAGTCCATCAAAGTTGCCGATTCCGACCATGGATCAAAGTCCTGCATCCACTGACGCAGAAGCATGAGGTTCCCAGCTACATGGAATGGCCTACCTTCCCACACCCTGTCTCGATCCTCTTTCTTGTCAAACTTGAGCTCAAACCAATGATTAGCCAGAGGTACCAATTGAAAGCCAGCACTAAGAAACTTCCAATCCATCTTGATTCTCTTCCTGACTTCTCTAGCTTCCATAGGATTCCCCACAATTATAGCAAACAGAGAAGTATCAGCCAGACAAGCAATGTTTCCTTGCACATCCTCCTGGATTTCCTTCAATGCCTGAGCATCAATTTTGTTTTTCTTCAGTAACCTGCCAATATGTTGTTGATTCACTCTTGGCACACCAGCAGAAGAGAGAGAGATTCCCTCTACTGGGCAGCCAATAGCGGGGTTTTGAGGTCCCTTTCGGGAGGATTTTGTTGGAGGGACGAGAGGCTCGTCCTCCATGGGTTTCTTGCCCTTGTCCAAGACGGACGAGGCCATCGCAACACAGACAACAAGAATGGAGTTAGATGATTGTAGCGAGAGAGTGAGAAAGGGGGTGCAAAGAGAAGTAGTATTAGGGAAAAATTTATCATTCCAGAAGATCTTTATATAGATGTGAGGAAGAGAACTCGAAGGCCCGCCATCAATAGCCTTCAAATCACCATACCTCTGCTCCGAAATCACACAACAGAGAACAATAACAGCAAGCAAACTTCTTATTGGATGAAGCACTCGAACAACCCCCCTCAAGAATGGGCGCCGTACGGCTACTCGTAGAGGATTAGGCCATGGAGGTGGCCGAAACCTTAACTCCTTTTCCCAGCAATCCTTCCAATCCCACACTTCTTCGAATCGAGCATTAACTCCGAGAATCAGAAGGAATCGTACTATTTGATCCCTCTTAATTTTTCTTCGAAGGTTTTCGATCTGAAAACCCAAACTTGCAAGCCAAGGAGAATCATCAAATCTTACAATTGGATCCTCCTCCCAGCTATTCACATCATTAATGACGGAAAAACAAGGAAACACCAGTGAGATTTGACAAGATAGAAGACCTGAATCAGAATCGCATGTGGGATTAGGTTTGTTTTCAGAAGGGAGTTCTTCAATTTGGAGGTTTCGATGAAGGGGAAAAAGAAGCGCGTGCCGCGCGTACATTTCGACTCTTGGGGAGTTTTTTTTTTGTCTGCTTCAAGGCCCAGGTGATTTTATATAAGGGTTTTTATGCTCTCGCGTAAATCATCGGATGTGTCACAACTTATTATGGTTTAGAAAAGCTCTTATTATTACCCTACAAGTACCTCCCAAAAAAATGAGCATTTTTGCTCCTCGCAAGAATCGAACTTACACTACTAGTTTGTAACATAAGAATTCATCTCCTTTTCCACCTGTGCTCCACTCGGAGGGGTCACTTTCTATTGTTTATTTTTAATCAAAGTAGTCATTCGAAATCCCAAACAACACAATTGTTTGGCAAATCAAGAGACTGAGAGGAAAAGTCTGACGGATTAACTATTGTGAAACAATCAAGAGACTAATTAGCAGAAATAAAATAGCTAAAAAAAAAAGAACAACCTAAACACAAGTGATTCTAGCACAACAAGACCGACAGTGGAATATGGTCATATATTTCTATTGTTATTAGGTCTCTGAGTGATTTTAAGGAGGAGATAAAAAAAAAGTGATTTTAAGTTTAATATGGTAACTAATAATTAAGATCAAATAGCTAGAATAATTGATATATAGTGTAATAAATTAATAATACAATGTCTTGTGAGATAAAATGAATATATTTAAAGATTTAGAAAATGTGAGAAATAGATGTGTGATTGTTTGAATAACCCACATCGAAAGTGAATAAATGAAACAATCTACCATTTTTATGAACTATTGCTTTCATATTGTAAAAGGGTCTTAGATTAGAACCTATCATATTAATCGATTTCTTGATTTTGAAATTGTAGCAAACTTTGAGTGAAAATTTTCACCTTATATAGATTTCTGTATTACTATTTGCATATATTATCACACCCAAAAAGTGAACTTTGAATGAAGATTTTTGTTTTAAAGTTCTTTGTTTTGCTTTAGTTGACAGTTGACACTACAGTCTTACCAAAATCAATCAATACCTTATAAAGTTATAATGCAAACAAGAGTGAAGTAAAAGCCAGCCAGGGAGGAAAACGCAGCGTTGAAAAGGTCAAAAAGACAGACCCATGCTTCAAAGCGCAGCGTTCAGTCCTTTTCCGCTGTTCGCCCTTTCACCTTTTTTTCCAGGCTCGCATTTTATGTTATTTTATTATACTTCTTCATACTTTCATGATGCATGATATTCACTATATATACATTTCTATTCATATTCAATTTAAAAAATGATAGTATGTACCAAATGAAAGTTGAATATGTTTTATTGTTTTTTTTAATGTAATTAATTAGTACAGAAGAGCGTGTTTTCATAATTATTATATGCACAAAACATTAGATATTTAGATTGCGTATGTGCCTTTGTTAATTTAATTACCCCGTATATACATTATACATTAATAAATGGAAGGAAATTAGTTGAGTTGTATGCATGTCTAAAGGCGTATGATTAATATTGCTGAATATTCAACCATTGATATATCTAGCTCCGATCCATCTTCATTTTATACATGAAATTATACCACTACTACAAATACAACTTTTAGCGGCGGAAAAAAATAGTGCCTAAAGACCAGTAACCATAGCTAGGCGTGGCCACGGGTCCGACCCGACGGGTCGGGGAAGGGTGACCCGAACCCTAACCCGGAAATCCCACGGATTGGCGGGTTCGAGTCACCCGGCGGGTTCCAGGGTCGACGGGTCGAGCTGGAGGGTCGAAACCCGTCGGTTAACCGACATGTCGAGCCGTCGGGTATTATTTTCATGAAACGTAAATAAACGTAGAAAAAAATCAAAAATCAAGTGTTAACTTACTAATGTCGATATTTAAGTGAGAAAGAACACTAAATAATAAATTTACAAATGTTTGGTCAAGGCTAGTTTCTCTGGATGCTTTAATTGGATATGACGTTTGAAGTTCCTATATCCTCCTCCCTTCGGGTGCCTGAAGATTGTCCCGCGGAAGTTACAACTGGCGTCGCAACTGTTTTCATACCTCGGGTGCTTTGTGAACCAGCATGTGAATTGAATGTAGCGGCCCGAAATTAGGCCACACTCAATAGCGTGTGCATTTCTTGCCGCGGGCCTTGGACACTGGATTTGCCCTCCTCCTCATCGCATCGCGGGCCTTGGACACTGGATTCGCTTGTCCTGCTGCTCATCACGTCGCGGACCTTAATACAAAGGTGAGAGCGGTTAAAGAGATTGAGATGAGATTAGAAATTAGAGGAGATGGTTGTTATCTTGTTGAGATGTGAGTGAAATGGAAGAGAGGTGAGGCTTATTTATAGCCAAAATCGGGAGGGAAAAGGAGCAAACCGACCGTTGGGAAACGGTCGACCCGGCGGGTCGACTGTTGGAATTTTAACGTTGCCCCTATTTTTTTTTTAAATTTTACGGATTGTTTCGCACTTGAGCTTCGTTGCCTGCTGGTTTTTTACTAGGTTTTACAAATATTCGGTTTATTTTATGTCATTATGTCACTCGTAATACGGTTCGAAACCGTGATTACGTGTACATCAACATTCGACACCACACACACACATGAGTTCATCAGTTAATCAGTATATGAGTACATGACACTAACACTAAGTGACTAAGTCTCTAACAGTGTGACACACTCACACTTCACACACCTGCACGGCTAGAGCCTAGACCTAGAAACATATTCACCTAGTCACCCGAGGTCGAGCCCGAACCTCCGTAGATCTGCATCTTGTCGGGATGCTTCCTTGTTATATGAAGGTTTATATTTCCGTACTTGGCGCCTCTCGTAACCTTGCACTTGTGACCGCAATGACGACAAACCGCTTCGACCTTTCCCAGGCCTAGCTCGACCTTGTCGAAATGGTTTTGGAACAAAATCACGGATTTATCGGACATGATAAAGTTATTACGAAAATGAAATGTATGATTGTAATGAAATGAAATGAATCAAGGAGACGGGATCTTATAAGCGTTTCGGGTTGAGCTAGCTGTTGGTAACGGCTACTTTTTTTTAAAAAAAAATCGCCCTGGTGGTGGGCCTCACATCCAACAAAATTTTTTTAAAAGCGGGTCGACCCGCCGGGTTAACGGGTTTAAAACCCCCGAGCCTAACCCTAACCCGCTACCCGTTTCAACCCGCTGACCCAAGGACCCGGACCCGCGGGTCATTGACCCACCGGGTCAATGACCCGTATGACCCGTCGGGTCACGGGTCGACCCGTGACCCGTGGCCACGCCTAACCGTAGCCTCTAACCTATGGCGGCGGTTTTCCGACCACACCAGCTCCCATTGCTATAGATCTATAGCAGCGGTTTGGTCAGCCTAGGGCAGTGGGTAGAGGAAGACAAGGAGACCACTGCTAAAAAGTAAGTAGAACCGCTACCAAAAAGTCTAAGAAAATATTTATGTGAGAGAACAATGGAAGCGGTTAGGTGTGATTTGGACAAAGATTTAAACAAGATTATAGAAGCGATTAATGAAACCTATATATGAAAGCGATTTGACATCTATGAAAGCGGTTATTTTGATATGTGGCAGCAGTTAGAGAGACTTGGCAGCGGTGTAATGAATATTTGGTAGCGGTTTACTAGGAAGGGATAATATTTTCAGCATCCTATAGAAGCGGCTATATCTATATGTATTTGTGGCAACAGTTATCACTTTTTTGGCAACGGTTTTGTTACTCTGTAGCAACGGTTATTGTGTTTTATAGCAACAGAAATAAGAACCTATGGCATCAGTTTTATATAGCTTAGAAATGAAATGATTTGCCAGCGGTTCATTCACAACACATACACCTGTGTAATTTAATTTGGGATATTTATATATATTGAAATCATAAATTTAAAATTAACTAAAAAGGAAGAATATAAAATCAAAATGTTGGACTTTCATTGTGTTATAACAGTAATTACCAAAGTTTCATTACAAATATATACTATATACTACATATCCAAAATTTGGGTTTGCTAAGAGTTAGTTATAGCATGTATATATTAACAAAAGGCTAAACCCATGTGAACTATATTGAAAATAGAATAACCACATGGGAAGCATAGTTTGTAACCTAGACAAAAAGTGGAATATGAGCAAAATTATAACAACATGTGCAATATGGACACCGTACATCAATTAGCAAAATGTCATCGAGAGACCTACAAAATGATCATCAATAGTAACAAAAATTCAGTAACTGATTGATGATCTAGCTCTTCGTAAAAAAAAATTCAGCAACAATATATATATATATATATATATATATATATATATATTCATTTTATTTTGTTCATGAACATGTTGTTTAATCATGTCAGTATGCATGTGTATGACTATGCAACAACAATCAATATGACAAGTTTAAGAAGAGTAAATTAGACATCAAAACACAAATTGCAATTATTAGGATAAAAATCCACATGAGCTAATAAAGAACTTTAACAAACCATGATACATGTACAACCAAGAGGAGGTTGATATTTGTGGTTTAGCTGCTTATGTCATTGTATGAAAGATGATATATGTTTAGTAACATTGCACGTACAATATGGAATTAAAGATGCAACATTTTAATGGTAAAAAGGGCAACAAAAAACGTAGGAAAAATCAACGAGAAATTTTAGGCATTAAGTAACATATATTGCGAATTCAGCTAGTTTATAACCCCAAAAAGCAACCAAAGTATCCACCTAAACCTACCAAACCAGAAATGCAGTATAACTCAGATGAGCAACCAGAAATCCGCAGATTACCAAACAAAATGAGCAAACCACATCATGCCAATGCTATAAACCACATTATGCTAGAGATATATATGTGATGTGGCTCATTTTCACTTCACTTTAAGCCTACCATAGAGCTTCAACCATTCTAATTATTTAATTTATTATAGTTTCTACGGATGAACTTCACATATATACCGCCAATAGAAAATATTTTAAGTAAAGATTATTACCTAGTAAAAATTCGTTGGATAGGGCAATCAACAACCAAGGATTGTGCACTAGTCTTTGACCCCTTGGTCAGACCTACAAATATTATGACAGATAGAAAATGTTAAAAGAAATTAACATATACAGAATTTTATGTATATATATATGTCCTAGTTAAACCAAGGATTGTGTATCTGTATGAAAATACAGAATTAGTCTAACTCACATAACTCCATCGCCATGGGAAGTAGATATTTACGTCTTCGTGGTTTGTAGAAAACTTGAAAATTACAATATTAACTTCGGGATTAGCATCTCGTATCTTCGAAAAAACAGAAATCAAGGTGTCCTCCATCTTTTTGTTAAATTGTTGTGCAATGCCCTCCAAAAATCCCTCGGGAAGTACAAATAGGGTTTTCACATCCTTACATTTGAAACTTGACTTTGTCACACCTAGTCCATGCATACGCAATCGCTCATTATGCTCTTTCTTGGTGATCACATCAAAATATGGATCAGTTTTGTTTCTCTCTTTATCCACATATTTTGATCTCATCTTCTCCTTGAAAAGAAAAAAAAAACAATAACAAAATATTCTATGTGACGTGCATCATAAATTCAGCAATGTATACGTCTACTCATTCATCAAAATTTGGATTAGTTTTGATGGTCTCACAGTGTTTGAAAGTATCCCCTCATTTTGTGTGAGATATGTACCACCTGGCGGCGCCTTCCACTTGCTTACTAGACTGTGTATACGTCTACTTCCGATAGGCATTGCTTCCGTGGGTCATTTTATTTTGTGAAGTGGTTTGAGGAATGGAAGTGGTTGGAATATAGTGTTTCTCAGGATCATGCCTTTTGTTTTTAGTGTTATCTTTTCTAGGGGTCAACAAAAAACATATACTTGAATGATGCATTTGTGAAGAATGGATTCTGTAATTGGAAGAAAGGACCTGAGAAATTTAGGGAGCATGTGGGACCTATAGGTGGTGCACATAATGAAACTCGAGAATTGTACTTTGATTTCATTAATCAAAAATAAAGTTTGACAAGGTGTGTGTCAAGTGCAACACATTCCCAAAAGGATGAGTATTGCACTCACTTGAATTTCTCGTTAGAGCTTTTTTACCCTAAGATGTTTATTAGTTATTTTAGATATTTACTTAAATGAAGATTTATCCTATTTGTTTGGGATAGATTTTAGATAGAAGATTAGAACTACTTTCCTTGGGCTAGCAAGGATTAGTAGGCTATAAATAAAGCCCTAGGGGGCTGGTTTTTATTCAATTCCATTCCAAATTCAATCATAGAGATCATATCTCACAAGCGTTAGAGTGGAGAGAAGCTTTAAGGTTTGGCATTTGTGAAAGACGACGTTGGATTGTAAAGTTTCGAAGGTTTATTTAATGCAAGTTCTTTCCTTTCAATCAATGGTGTCTATTGCGATGAAGAGCGAGTAGTTCCCCAAAGCTTCTAGGGCCGGGTGAGCCCGACGTTAGCCATGCGTGTTTGAGGTAGGTACTTGATGTTGATATTGTTGTGTCTATATCATCTCATATGATTCTATGTTTAGTCCTTATCGCAAGAAAAGGGATTCATGCTAACAACTCGAGTTATAAACATAAAATTGGTAGAGATAATTAGGTTTATTTGCAAGAGTATTCCTAATCGTTGGTGTACAGCGAAAGCTTGTCCCTCGAGTGAGATAGCGCAATTGTCCATCTTATTTTCCTTATTGCATGCATTGGTTAACGTTGTGGTAAACCCTAGCCCAAGGATTTTCCTTTTATATATTTTATTCAACCATAAAAATCTGTCCTTTTCTGTTCATACTTCTTCTCCACCCTATTTGTCTTCAGCCTTTCTTTGTCGACGCTGATCACTGCAGGAATCACTCGATTTCGACCAAACAGGTCGATATCGACCGCTTTGCCCTACTTCGACGGTTTTCTGTGTCGACGCACCTTGTTCCTGCATCTGTCTAAGGTCGATTTCGAGTGTCTTACTTGATATTGACTACCCTGTGTCGACTGGCAGTTTTCTGAACCAGGTTGACTTTTGTTGCTGACATCGATATCGACCACCTTAGTCGATATCGACTGCTTGTTTTTGTCCCTGCAGATTTTCTGTTGCAGTGGAAATCGACAGCCTAGGTTGACGTCGAGTGAACTACTTGAGATCAAGGCTTCTGGTCGACAAAGACGTGAGCTTTCTGAGACTATCTGGGATCCCGCTGACACACTTCCTCGTGGATCGATCCTGACTACTCTTCTACTACAGCAGGAGAAAGTCTTGTAATTATTTGCGTAGGCTAGGATTCGGTTTTCATATATATATATATATATATTAAGCTTTGTTCAACTCGACGTTCCTCCTCCTATTAACATGGCATGATTGGTGTTGTAAGCAAATGGTTGATCTTGGGAAAGTGGTGGGCAAAGCACCTTTGAATCTCCAACTCACTAGTCATCACACTCAAACGGAACTTGTTGCTTCATGTAGAGTATTGACAAGAAGATTCATTGTTAATGATATTGGAGCCAAATTCTTCTCTCTATTAATTGATGAGGCCCGTGATTGCCTAAAAATATACATGCCCAGTTGATATGTGATATGATTGCATCGTGATGTTCGATCAAATAATGGATGGCCATGGTTGTTCGATATGTAAACAATAATGGTGAAGTGGTGGAGCGGTTTCTAGGGGTTGTTCATGTGACTGACACCAAAGCCATTTCTTTGAAGAGTGCAACTGATGCCTTTTTTGCTGAGCATTCTTCGTCAATCCCTCAGCTAAGAGGTCAAGGGTATGATGGAGCCTCTAATATGCAAGGTGAGCTTAATGGATTGAAGAGTCTTATATTGGCTGAAAATCTATCTGTAAAGTTTATACATTGTTTTGCTCATCAATTGCAATTAGTTGTTGTTGCAATTGCAAAAGATAATTAGTTTGTGAGTGATTTCTGCTGCCATATGGTTAGGATTACTAACATGGTTGGATCTTCTTGCAAAAGAAAGGATTAGTTGCGACATAGTCAATATGACAACATGGTCGAAAAGTTAGAGAAAGGGGAAATTTCAGCCGGAAGAGGATTACATGAAGAAACCTCTTTGACTCGTCCAGGAGCTACACGATGGGGTTCTCACTATACAACCATTGTCTGTCTTCTACATTTGTGGTCTTCTATTATCCAGGTGCTTCGAAATGTGTTTGATGACGGAGGTGAAAAAGAAACTCGAGGACTAGCCTTTGGCTTGATTGAGAAGATGAATACCTATCAGTTTGTTTTCATTGCTCACTTTCTGAGGCTTTTATTGGGGATGGCAAATGCTTTGTCGCAATTTTTGCAAAAAAAGGATCAGAACATTCTTGAAGCTGTGAATCATGTTCAAAGTTGTAAAAGATGGATTCAACACTTAAGGGACAACGGATGGGATGAACTCTTGAGGGATGTCAATGATTTCTGTGATGCGAATAAGATTGTCATTCTGAAGATGGAGATGGAGGATAATGTTACCGGTCCATTCCATTGCAAACGTCCTTCCAAAACAAACCAATACTTCTTCCGAGTTGAAATATTCTACCAGGTAATTCTTGATTCTTTCTATGTATTTTTTTTTGTAAACTATTACTATTAATTTCATCGTGTTATTAGTTATAGTAAGATAATTACTACTATGATACATTTGTAGGTTATTGATATAACTGGTCAAGAGATGAAGAATTGTTTTAATGAGTCAAATGCAAAACTACCCACATGTATAGGATGCCTTGATCCCATGAATTCTTTCGCCAATTTTAGTAGGTCGAATGCACTCCGGCTTGCAAAATTGTATCCATAAGACTTCACTGATATAGAGCTTGATGAACTTCAAGATCAACCAGATGCATGGATTGTTCACATGAGGGATGCCAAGAACTTCAATGGATTGCAAGGTATTGGAGATGTTGTTAAATTGATGGTTCAGTGTAAAGACCGAGTATATTTATATATTATGATTATTTTAATTAAATAAATTATTATAAAATTCGATTTGTAAAAGTGGAATAAAACCCGTCATCGAGCGTAAGTTTTGGATTTTAAGTTATTCCGGCATCATTTTGAGAATTTAGATTCTAGCGGATTTTAATTCCGCCTTCGAGCTCCGAGTTTTGGATAAAATTTATTTAATTCCGTTTATCTTGAAATTAGTAATTGAAAATTTGATTAAATTTGATTTAGTCGGGATTCGATCGGGCGAGCGGGATTCGGGTCTATTCCGCTAATTTGAATTTCTTTTGTGAGGACCATTCCTATTTTATTTTATTTACCTTTTCCTTACTCTCTCTCTCTCCCGGATTTCTGCCCAAGGTAGGATGGTCCCCTTCCCTCTCTTGTCTTCTTCCCTCTTCTGCTCACACCCAGCCCTCCTGCCTCACACCTCTGCACTCCCTTGCCCATTCCACTTTCAAGCCAGGACAACCCACACCCTCCTCCCTCTTCCTCCCCATTTGCTCTGCTAAAGCCTCACAAATCTCTCCTCTTTCTCTCTCCCTCTTTTCTGTCCCAACAGCCCCAAAAGGACTCCTTGCTTCCCCTGATTTCCATCAACCATCACCACGTACCACCGTGACCTCCACTTCCCTCCTTCTCTTCAGTCGAGCAGCAACCCACCACGCTGCCACCTCCTCCCCGGCACCACCTTCCTCCTCCTTGTCGTCGTCGTCAGCCACCATTGTCGTCGGAGAAGCCACCTCGCAGCGCCGCCCTGTTCTCGCAGGCCAAACAGCCGAGCACCGGAGCCTCTTCCCCTGTCCAAGCAGTAGCGTCAGCCCTACGTCCACCTCCAGCAGCCGGAGGTACAACCAGGAGTCCCCCATCGCAGCCCAGGGGCCCCATCGAAGCCGCATTCTTCTTCCTCCCTATTCCGTACTCCTCAAGATCGGTGATGACTTTCCCTCTCGTTTTTCGATCAATTATCCCTTAAAGGTCCTCTTTTATTTACTTATCTTTCATCCCAGGCCAAGATCAGTTCGAATCCACCTTCGTCGGAGCCGAATCAATTCCATCGGACATTTTTCGGCGAGGTCTTCACGACGCGGTAACCACCTTCTCTTTCCCTCCTTTCGGTGTTTTCTCTTCTGCGCGCTTCATGTGCTCGATGTCGGGGAGGGATCTGTGAGTCTTGGTTGAACGAGAGCTACCTGGGAACCCCTCTTTCCTCCTTCCCTTCCTTCGTTCTTCTCCTCTTTGGCGGTGACGGAGCCCTGTTCCATCGATCTGGAAGGAGGAAGATCCGTTTCTTTTTTTTTCTTTGGGCCACCGGGTTGGGCCGGATCCGATTCAGTAAACGGGTTATATTGTTTTGTAGTTGGGTCTTCTGTTGGGAGAGGGATTCAGATCCGGTTTCCTTTCTATCGGATCCGGGTTGTTGTTTGGTTTGAGGCTTCGGGTTTGGGCCTTTCCATTCCGGGTTGGGGCTTTTGGATCTTGGGCTGAATATATGGGTTGTGTATTTCTTATTTTCGGTTGTATATATATATATATATATATATATATATATATATATATATATATATATATATATATATATATATATATATATATATATATATATATATATATATTATATGCTATGTTAGTGTATATTTGTATCTTAGTTTATATTTCTGATTTTAGGAAAATGACTATATATAATTATATATTATGAGATTATTAATATATATATTTAAAAAGGTTTTAAAAGTGATATTAATTGATGTGGAGTTATAAATATATTTTTGGTTTGTTTTGAGATTATATGGATAGTAAGTGTAAATTATTTGAATATTATTATAGTTTTGGAATTTGGTTATAATTGTAATATTCTGAAAAGTAATTTTTATATATTGCTTATTTATTCTAAAGTAGTATTAATTGGGTCATTTGTATATGAGGTTATTTAGTGATGCTATAAAAAGAATTAATGATGTTGTTTTATTAAAATGGGTTATTAAAAGGGTAAATTGCAACTAATATCCCAATCTTTAGGGATAGTTGCTTTCAATACCCTAACCTTGTAAAATTTCACAAAATATTCTAACATATACCATTAGTTGCAATTAACACCCTAAATGAGTTTCTTAAATTAAAAAATAACCCACATCAAACAAAAATTACAAAAAATCACTCATATTCATAAAATATTTTCAATGAACCCCTAATACATTTAAAAAAAAGAGAGAATTAAATAAATATCTTACCATTTAACCCCACCTGACCCACCATCCAAAAATAATTATAATATATATGTATATGTATATGTATATATATAATATACTCCTTTAAAATATAATATAATTACTTTAGCATCTACTCATTTAAAATTTTAATATAATCAATCAAAATAATTAATTATTTATCTAAAAAACATATATACATGATTATTAAAATCTAAATTTATATAAGTCTGTCTCGATACATGCCGATTTGTGCATCTATATATTCCCTGTATATTATTTGATATGATATATATTATCTTTTTGGTTAATATTATGTTATATATACTAAAACTAATACATAACATCTTATAATGTATCACACATAAATTTCGTGGTATTAAAAAAATGATTCTATAAGAAATGTTTAACATAATAGTTTTACAAAAATAAAATAAAGTAGATTTAAAAAAAATAAATGGTAAAAGATATGATAACCATTTGCAATAAATAATTATATAATAAAGCTATATTAAAAATAATATGGTAAAAAATAATAATTTTACCATATTATTTTTAATATATCTTTATTATGTAACAATTTATTACTAATGGTTATCATATCTCATATCATTTATTTATTAAAATCTTCATTATTTTATTTTTGTAAAAGTATTATGTTTAAGATAAATAATTAATTATTTTGAGTAATTATATTAAAATATTAAATGAGTAAATGCTAAAATAATTATATTATATTTTTAAAGGAGTAGATTTTATATACCTGTTATAATTATTTTTGGATGGTTGGTTGGGTGGGCTTAAATTGTAAGAGATTTTTTTAATTTCAAATTTTAAAATATATTAGGAGTTTATTGAAAACATTTTATGAATATGGGTGATTTTTTGTAATTTTTGTATGATGTGGGTAATTTTTAAAATTTAAGAATCTCATCCAGGGTGTTAAGTGCAACTAATGGTATATGTTAGGATATTTTGTGAAATTTTATAAGGTTAGGGTATTAAAAGCAACTATCCCTAAAGGTTGGGATATTAATTGCAATTTGGATTTGATTTTGGTGACTTATTATATTTAAATAGTATTTGTAGTGCGTTATTAAATGTTGTTTTAGAAACGTGGTTTTAGAAATTGTGAAGTGATTGTTGGTTTTGATTTGTATTTATATGGGTTGCGAAAATAGGATTATTTTGGCGAGTAAATGTTGGAATTTATTTTTATAATGTTTTGAACTAAGAAACATGTCGGAATGATTTTTATAATATGATTTTTGGAAATTGGTTTTAAGGCTTAAGTGTTTAATGTCGGAATTTGGATAAGCGATTTTAAAAGAATTGTTTGATTTTCTAAGATGAGTTCTTGAGAGATTGTTTTGGAAATGAGATGATGAGATGAGATGAACATGTAATGACATATGAATTGTGATGAGATAAGATGGAATGATCTGAAATGAGATATGAGAAGAGATGTATGATAGTTAGGGGCGCCTTGTGTGAATTAGATAGACTTATGCATTTATATGTTATTAGGTGATTGTGATATGTTGGACATTGCTTGCTATTGGTGACTCATTACTTGGATTCTGCTTCTGCCTTGTTCTCTGCTAGCTTATTCAGGTAAGTTTCTTTATGGGCTTACTCAGATTCGAAAGAGATTACCTGCTTGTGAATATATGACATACTAGGTGTTGCATAAGCATTAAAGCATGCCATGTAGTATCATGCTAGGATTGCACTTGTGATTGAGCATTCTATTTCTTTATGCGTATGAAACAGAACAGCCGTTATCTGTGATAGTCCTAGAGTCTTTGCTAGGGTCATAGGGTAGCCCAGCCCCATCGGGTGCCCTGAGTCTATCGAGTCGATATGAGCATGATATGATAGCCCAGCACCATCGGGCAAGAGATGAGATGATTATATGATATGATTAGCCCAGCACCATCGGGCATGAGCATGATATATGAAACGATGATGAGATATGATATGATGATGAGATATGATATGATATGATGATACCGTGGTGAGTGCACCACCACGAGGAAAGTGCTATGCTATAGCCCAAACTGGCCAGTCTCTGCACTAACGGGAAGGGGTACAGAGGTAGGAGAGGGATATACCACTTGGCATTGTCTTGGGCCCTTTACAGTTCTTTTCCGCACATTGTAAATTAGGATCATGTTAGTGTGATTTAAATTCCGCATTTGCATCATTTTATACTAGCGTATGTGTATATTTGCTTGCGGGACAGGGTGTGTTGGCGCCTCGGTTTGATCCCGCTCGCACCAATTGTTTTTAGGTATGATTGCTCCTTGTCTTTATGGCGTGGGAAAATCCCCCGGGCGATTGCAAAGAATCTGTCTAACCCCGCTAATTGGGCTATATGACTTAGAATTTATGTTTTGGTTTTGACCCGGCTCTGCCGTGGCTTTTGTATCTAAACCGTATTTCCGCTTTACTTTCGTATAAATTGAATTTCTGTAACTTTGATTGATTGGGGTTCGAAATCCCCGCTTTGAATACTGATTGATCATTAGAGGTTTGAAACCTCGACCCGTATCTGAATTGCAACATCCGAACGAAGGTATCCGACCTTCAAAATGTAACCCGGGTATTTATATCCGGGCCGTTACATTCAGGTAGGAATTGACAGTGTTTTCCCCTTGGTTTATCGACTTTTAGAGTTAATTTTGGTGCTACCGGGGCAACTGCATCAGTTGAAAGGGCGTTTTCTGCAATGAATATTGTGAAGACAGATTTGCGTAATAGGATGTCGGATGACCACCTATCCGATAATCTTGTTTGCTACATCGAGAGAGATCTTTAGTAGCATTGACAATGAACCTGTTCTGCAACATTACCAAACTATGAGGATGCGCAAGTTGGATTTACCTCCTCTGTCATCGGTCTAAACTTATATTTTGTACTATTAAATCTCTTAATATGTATTTTATTTTAAAATTTGAACTTATTTGTAAACTTGTATCGTGCGCAATATGAACAGTGTTGTTTTAATTGACGTGTTTGACTCTCATGTTTGCTCCTTTATTTGTAAGTGTTAATTCCGCTCCTCCTCCAGCAATTTCTGTCGTCGCTACTAGACTTAACTATGGTTAAATATACTTGCTAGTTAAATTAAGTATATACTAGTACAATCCCCGCGCCATGGCGCGTATTTTCAAAAAAAATAAAAATAAAATTCTGTAAGTATAAAATTAAATAATCTATTATCAAACGTTAACATAAAACAAAAAAATAGATTTGATAAAGTAAGTAAAAAATAATAAAAATAATTATAAAAAATGTATATAAATTATATGAGTTTAAGATTTAAATAGAATAGGTTGACTGAATGAAAATCCTTAAATAAATGTGGTTATAAAACCTAATAAAAAATTCTTATGATTTAGTAGTTAGATATAGCTAGATTTATTAGAGAAACGTGTACAAATTATATTAGTTAGATTTTTTTTTCTAGATTTAGTTGATTGGGAGGAAATAGTAAATCTAAAGTGATTATAACATATAAGCAAAAATATTTCTCATTTAATAGTTATAATATATAAATCCCATTGGTTAATTTTTTTAAAAAATTTATTATTTGAAAATTTATGTAGATTAGGTGAAAATCCAAAAATTAAGGTTATTATATTAAAAAACATACTCCCTCCGATCGGTAATATTTGATGTTTTAGGAGATTAAATTTAATTTGATCAACAATATTTGATGTTTTATAAGTAATAATTACACTCTTTTTTACTTTTGCACTAATATCAATATAATTTGTACTTTTTTTCTTTAACCAATTACATTTGTGCATAATAAATGTGATGCGGGAGCAAAAATTATTTGATGGAGTATTTAGAGGGGGAAATGACATTTCTAAATTCTTGTGCATATCCTTAAAACATCAAATATTTTCGATCGGATGTAGTAGTTTTCATTGTGTGTGTATATACATACACACAGAAAGAGAGATTTGTTGCTTAAAAAAAGACTTCATATATTTGAAACTATGTATTTAAAAAAAAATTGAATTAATCCCATTGTTTTAAAAAAGTTGTATGAAATAATATCATGTAATGAATATATAATGAAATAATACTATATAGTTAATATTACCTTTATTAAAAAAAAGTTTTAAATTAATCCCAATGGTTAAAAATATATTAAGAAATGATGTTATGTAAATAATATTAGATAGTTTAATTACCATAATTAAATGATATTGTGTAAATAATACCTTACAAAAATATCTTTTCATGAGGTGACGACACGTGGCGTAGGTGCTTTGGTTTTAATTAATATATAGATAGATGGTTAAAAATATATTAAGAAATGATGTTATGTAAATAATATTAGATAGTTTAATTACCATAATTAAATGATATTGTGTAAATAATACCTTACAAAAATATCTTTTCATGAGTTGACGACACGTGGCGTAGGTGCTTTGGTTTTAATTAATATATAGATGATATTGTGTAAATAATACCTTACAAAAATATCTTTTCATGAGGTGACGACACGTGGCGTAGGTGCTTTGGTTTTAATTAATATATAGATGATATTGTGTAAATAATACCTTACAAAAATATCTTTTCATGAGGTGACGACACGTGGCGTAGGTGCTTTGGTTTTAATTAATATATAGATAGATGGTTAAAAATATATTAAGAAATGATGTTATGTAAATAATATTAGATAGTTTAATTACCATAATTAAATGATATTGTGTAAATAATACCTTACAAAAATATCTTTTCATGAGGTGATGACACGTGGCGTAGGTGCTTTGGTTTTAATTAATATATAGATATGACGATATAATTGAATATATTGAAATACAATAAAAAAAAATCCGTATATATGGGTGTAGATATGGTATTTGACGATGTGGTAGCTAGATCTTTGAATACAAGTAGGCCACTAGAAAAGCATATATATATATATATATATATATATGTGCATGCTTTGATAGATGACGATCCATCCAGCAATAGCTTTTGGTGTTGATGTTGATGTTGCAACTATCCTCCCTCCACTAACCTCATTATATTCATTCTTTTCACACTTTCACTAATTTGCATGTTATCTTTAGTTCATTTTGTTTTTGTACCTTCCTTATTAATTTTAACCATTACCTCTCTTATCAAGATTATTAGATGTTTTAAAAGTTCAATTTTGAACAGATTTATTAGATGTTCTAGACAATTCCGCTATATATTTATTTATTTTGCTCTGTTTGATATAATAAGTAGTTTTTCGGAGATTGTGGTTTTGATCTTATATAGTTTTAAAAGAAATAAATATAAGATTTTAGTTTAATTAGATTTTGAAACCATAGTATTTCATCAACTACCCATCCAAACTTTTAAAGCTCATGGTTTTTATTAACAAGTTTCAATCAAATACTCTAATAGTTGGATTTCCCAAATACCATATTGGATTATTAATTTATACTCCATCTGTTTTGAAATATAAGTCCATTGACTTTTTACACGTTTTTTAAGGAATTAAAAACTATATAAAATAGGCGAAACTAATTAAAATAACCCAACCTTTAAGGGGATGTTAAAAATATATCTATACCTTTTAAATGTAAGATAAATATCCCGAACTTTTTAAGGGATGGTAATATAATATCCCAAAATTTTCTCCCCCACAAAAATGCTTACATGGCACATATGTGGCAAAGAATAATGATCATATTCACAACCTTGGATATTAATGCTCGAATTATACAAAGTATAGTCTAGATTGTCATGATAATTTTTTAAAAAATAAAAGTCTCTTTTGTAACTGAAAAAAAAATCATTCAATTTAATACGTTTTTATAGATAATAATTAAATTTAATCAAAAAAATATAATATAAGAAGTAAATATTTAAAATATAATTTTCAATAACTTGATTGTGTAAAATATCATTCAAGTTTATTAGATTAAATTAGATTGATTTTTAAGTTTATCTTAATTTTTTTATTTTGGATTTAAGAAAAAATAAAAATAAAAAATTACATTCTTTTTATATATTTTTTAATAATAATAATTTACTTCTTATATATAAATGAACACCATTGAATAATCTAAATAATTAAATTTTCATTTCAATTTCATAGTAACATAAAGTTTATAATTGACAAAATATTCTTCAGTTTTGATAAGTTAAATCACTAGCTAATCATTTACTAATTGAAAATATGTTATTTTGCTTTACATTTTTTTATTTGGCTTGTTATATATATTGATTTAAAAAAGATATAAAAAGTACATACAAATTAAATCTAAAACTACGAAAGTTTATTAAATAAACTTTTAAACTCATTTAATTTAATTTTATATGTTTTATTTGAATTGAAAATACATGAGTAATACAATACAAAAAATAAGAGTTTTATTGGAGAGAAATCATTAGGATATTATATTACCATCACTTATAAAGGTCGGAATATTTATCTTACATTTGAAAGATTAAGATATATTTTTAACACCCCTTTAAAAGTTGGGTTATTTTAATTAGTTTCACCTATAAAATAATATTTTTTTATTAATTTTTTTACATAGTCTTATATATATTACTAATAAGTATATAATTATGTAAAAAATAAAAAAAAATTATTTTATATAGTTTTTAACTCCTTAAAAAGCGTGCAAAAAGTCAATGAACTTATATTTCAAAACGGAGGGAGTATTAACACAGATAATCCATCGGCTTCAGTTACTCAATCAGTTTCAGCTACCTCATCAGCCACCATTTGACCAAACATAGCAATATCTATCACAGTTGCTAGGGGTGGTACGTGTATTAGAATGTAGATTGTGCAATCAAATACTCCCCGTTGTCCTTTTAGATTTTGCACGTTTTTTAATAAATTAAAAAACATAATAAAATATTAAATTTTTTTAATAATTTGATACTTCATACTAATAAGTATTAAATTATTAAAAAAATTGATGAAAAAGTTGATATTTTACTATATTTTTTAGCTTCTTAAAATACTTGTAAAATTTAAAAAGACTTAGGGTTCGTTTGGTTAGCTCTCTACTTCCCGGGAAGTTCAAAATCCCAGGAATTAGGAGTCAATACATGTGTTTGGTATGTTTTTTTAAAATGAGAAAACCCAGGAATTTCAATTCCTAGGAATTTAAATTCCCATGAAATGGTGGAATTTAACTTACCATGGAGGGGGTAGGTAAGATCAACTTCCTCCATTCTTTTTTTCCAAATCTTCTATAAAATTTATTTTTTATAAACAAAATCACCAATTTGCCCATATAGATTTTGATTTTAAACAAAAAGCAAAAGGTTATAAGAGTAATTTTAAATAAATTACTATAAAAATTCAATGTTTAACCAAACAAAACATAGGAATTGAATTTATGGGAAATTATTTTCAACCAAACATATTTTTACATTTCTCATGAAGTAGAATTCATGGGAATTACAAATCCCGGGAAGTTACTTCCTGGGAAGTCTACTTCTCACGTTTAACCAAACGAGGCCTTATATCGTTGAATGGAGGTAGTATTACTTAAATTACTGTGCTCTTTTTTAAAAAGTCTTACAATAGGAGGGAGTATTTATTTGGTATACATATCATTCTTCAAGATTTGTCCACTTTTACGATACACTCATATGTGGACACTAATTTAGAATTTTACAAATTAAGTCAACTATTTGATTTATGGGAGGAAAAAAAAGATTTAATTTGACCAAATTGATACAAGACGATAGATATTTTTATGATAAATAATTAAATCTGATTCGAAATATACTGTTTCTACTTTATGATTAATAGTTCGATTCAAAATATATACTGTTTTTGCCTTATGAAACGACATAATCAATAGTTGGATAATGTAATTGACATTAATTTGTATAAATATAATTTGGATAGGATGGTTGGAAATAAGATATATATAATATAATATGTGTATGTATATAATTATTTTATTTTTAGATATTTATGATATATATGGTGGGTATATGACTGCATATTTGTATATTGCGTACGTGAATGTGTGCCGCTTTAATTATAACTAGTTGGTTAATTGTGTTTCGCACACAAACTAACTTTTGTTAGTATTTTTAATATGAACTTTCTATATATGCCGTATAAGAAATGAAATTGGGAAATATTTTTCTTAGATATACCTGGTTTAGTCATTTTTAAAATAGGTTATGAGATTCACCCATTTAATATAAAAAGACTTGTATTAAAGGCAAGTGAGTAGGTAAAAATGTAATAATTTGTTTTATTTAATATAGTAGTAATTAAAATTTATTTAATATAAAAGGCTTATATTTTAATGATATTTAGTAGATAAAATGAAAGGGACAACTTTGTAATTTAATTAAAAAGAGATTGATATGATAAAGAGCTTTTTTCCTTATAAATCTTTGTAACCTTTCCGAAATTTCTTTCAAAATATTCAAGTTTTACAAACTAATTACCACAATATTCAACCTTTCAAACTATTTTAAAAAATATTCAAAGATTTCAGCTTTTTCTTTTTAATTTTTCAAAAGATACCCGTACTAATATTAAAATTACAAACTTGGTCTTTAACTTTCTAGTTTTCGACAATAATACTCAGGATGCAATATAGAATACTTATAAATGACTTTTGGTGGTACTAACTACCATAATCTACTAACTATATTAAGAATAATGAATTCTCTATGGTTTCAAGCCCACCACGCTCTGTAATTAAAAACTTAAAGATAGAGTGGTTTGACCGATACCTGAACTTAGTTACACTGGACCACCGGCGTTCCTGTAGCTTCCGGTTTTCTAGAGGTGGCTAACCTTCAACCAGGCCTCCCTTAGTCCAAGCACAGCACATATCTGTTTCGTTTCCTACCTCAGATCGTAGTCTCTAACTCTCAGTTTTTGTTTTTGGAGGGTGAAAGGATTGGAATCAAGAAAACTAATTATTCAGAACATAGAGTTCGATTAAGTAGATTTCCTTTTCTTAAAAACAAACTTTTATTGAATCTGGAAAATATTACAACACACAAGCACTCCTAATTTAAAACTTACAAACACACAAACATACTAGATTCTCACACCAGAAAGATCCATCGAAGGATTCTTGAGTTTTTGAGTGATGGGAAACCAACCTACTCAGAACTCAACAATGCTTCTCTTTCTCTTTCTGTATTACAAGACTTCTCTCTCTTCTCATATATGTTTTTCTCTCTCTGGAATTCGATGCCTTAGAAGTCTGAGGAGAGCTCTATATATAGAGCTGGTTGAAAGGAATTGGATGCTTTTACAACGTCTAAAAGCTAATGGCTGACATATGGGCCCCTACGCACTCAGAAAACAATAAAACACACAGTGCTGACTCAATAATACAACTCACATGATGAAAAAGAAAACAGAAAGGTACAATAATTGTGCAGGTGTATGATGGTGATGTTTAATCATTCAGGTTCTGGAGCCCTTCTTCTCCCATATTGGCCTCTAAGTCATCATCATCATCCATTACCAGATCTTGGAGATTATCAATCTCTAAATCTTGCTCATTATCCAAATCGAGATCAAGCTTTAGACCTTCAGTGTATTCTCGATCCCATGTAATTAACATATCAATCAGCCTCTCATGGCCTTCTCTGTCTAAAAAGCGTCCAGCTTCTATTTGTGCTAAATAGAGCTCAATGGACTCGGATCTGTCTATAGCCTGCTGCATCAATGACTTGAGCTGTGGGGTTATGATGAAGGTGGTATTCCCAATTTTGAATATTCCACAGTCAGTCTGTCTAAACTTGTTGATGTAAAAATAGATGTAGAAGAACTCTTTCGCTCTTGCTACCCATGGATGTCTTATTGTATTACTATGGCTTCCCACTACTGGATCCATCACGTACCAGTATTCTTCAGTAAATAGCAGGAAGATCAGGGAATGTGGTAATCGGGTTTTTCCCTGGTTAACATCCATGCAGGCACTGATAACACGACAACCATTTATTTCCTCTATCTTCTCAAACTTTGTTGCTTTGAGGAAAACCTCCTTCTGGAATTTAGTGAAGTGGTTGTACAGGAAAATCTGCTCCTCTTCTTTTGGCCATGGTCGCTTGTATTTGTAGAGTCCATTACACATTCTATATTTCCATGATTTTAGATACTCTGAATCAGCATATGCCGTAAGTGGTAATGAGATTCCTCCTAATCCAGCGCCATTGTTTATACAGAAATGGTTACACCACTCTCTGGTCCTTTCTGGAGTATTGTGATCCCTCAAGGTTACTGTCCAGTAGAAGTGTCTGAAATCTCGCATCCTCCATCTCCTACAGATTTCTTCTTAAAGTTCTATAGGTAGTTGAAGACCTTTTATAATGATTTCCAAAGTTAAGAATCTTATAACCGCTCTGTGTCTCGTTTGTAAGAGTCCACGAAGGAATCTGTTATGTGTAAATCTTCCAAAATCAACAAAAATGTAAAAACTTGGAGGGGAAACCCATCCTTGATATTCCCTTATGTCACATAAGAAATCACGATCTATCTCGATGGTTGCCCAGCGAGGGTCTTCCCATCGAGTCTGATTTCTTTGGTCCATCAACTAGTTCTCTAGTTAGACTGTTTGCTAGAGAATTTTTTGAATCCTGCACATGTTCGACAGTAAAGGTGAATTGATTAAGGGCTAATTGCCAACGCAGGAGCCTCCCATGCGCTTTCATATTATCAAGATTATTATTTATAAAACCCAATATTCCTTTACAATCTGTTCTGATTGTAAAAGGTTTAGGGGCTAAGAAGATTATGAACTTCTGGATTCCACGATAAATCGCAAGAATATCCTTTTCCATGACAGTGTAATTATATTCGGATTTGTTGAAACTGCCACTGCTGTACCTGCAAAGCTTGTTATCTTTCTTTAATTTCAAAACAGCTCCCCAATGATAATCACTAGCATCTGTTTCAAGAACTCATCATCTTTTTAGCTCCTTGACTATCTTAGTCTCTAGCTGAGTCCAATTCCAAACTTGTTCTTTCTTCAACTTTATCTGTAAAGGTTTTCTTAGTTTGGCTAAATCTTTAATGAAATCATAAGCATAAGTAAGACAACCTAGAAACCTTTCTAGTTGTTTTCTGTCTTCTATTTCATCAGGAAATTTTTCTAACTTTTCTAAAATATGTTCCTGTAACACAATTTGACCTGCTTTTATCTTGAGTCCTAGGAATTCAATTTCTGGTTCAGCATAAATGCACTTTTTCTGTCCTAGAATGATTCCATGATCAATGCATTTTTGGGTTATAGCTTTTAAATCATGTTTATGTTACTCCAAGGTTTTAGAGAAGATTAAGATATCATCAATGTAAACAAGACAACAATGTTTAAATTCTTTGAAAACATTGTCCATTCTTCTCTGGAATATTTGTGGTGCGTTCTTTAACCCAAATGGCATGACTATCCACTCATAGTGTCCTTGTGGAGCACTAAATGCAGTAAGTGGAATGTTGTGTTCATTCATCTTTACCTGCCAATAACCACTTTTGCAGTCCATTTTAGAGAACCAAGTGGCTCCCTGTATTCTATTAAATAAAACTGTTTTATTAGGGATATAGTATCCATCAAAAACAGTATTATCATTAAGCTTTTTATAGTTGATTACCATTCTAGCTTTTCCTCTTTTTTCCTCAGCATGATTCCTGACCATAAAGGCGGGGCTAGAATGAGGGCTTTTGCTTTCTCTGATTAATCCTTTCTTTAATAGCTCATCAATTTGTTCTTTAAATTCTTGTTGATCTTTGTAAGTGTAAACCATTTGTTTTACTCTAATGACAACTTTTGGATCTATTAACTCTATGGTAGCAAATGATTTATCTTTTTCCCAAAATTTTAAAGGATTTTCATAATATAACTCTTTGCACATTTTTTCTTGCTGTTTAAGAATTTTTTCTTTTAAAGTTATTTCACATATGGAGAGTGCAAATTCTCTTTGAGTAGGAATAATATATTCCTCACAACGCTTAGTGCGCGTGAACTCTATTGCTTGGTGTGTATATGCTTGTTTAATCTTTTTAACCCAAGCATCTTCACCATTGATATTAAAGACCATCATGTCTAAGTGCTGAGTGACTGGGACATGAAGTCTTTGGAAGTTGTTTCCAATTAACATGTCTGTGAAGGTTGAATAGTGGCCCAGAGTGTAGGGATTACACATGGGACTCCACCTATCATGATTGGCACATCAGAAGCTAATTCTGAATGAACCATGATACTATCGTCAGCTATCCTGACTTGGATTGGTCTACGAGATTTCTGCCATATGAACTGAGGAAACAATGCCTTCTTACCAAAGCATACAGAACAACCGCTATCCACAAAGGCACATAATTCATAATTGTTAAACCCTTCTAAACAAATACTTATTGGGATATAAATGCTATTGGGACTTGTATAATTTTTCTTCAAGGATCCTCTACTGACATGCTCAAGGCTTTCTTCTATCCTCACATTCTCTTCGTAGAGATACCTAAGATCCATCACT
This sequence comes from Persicaria maculosa, assembly GCA_963922045.1. NCBI lineage: Eukaryota > Viridiplantae > Streptophyta > Magnoliopsida > Caryophyllales > Polygonaceae > Persicaria > Persicaria maculosa. The sequence continues at coordinate 15,495,241 of OY998257.1, read as the reverse complement.
TCCATTTTCATTCCCATTTCCTCTTCATAAAACGGTTCCTTATGAGGTTCCTCGAAATGAGGTTCAACGAAATTCTTTGCCCTTACATCATTTTCAAAAATGGGTTCACTAATTGTTCTAGTTTGATATCCCACTATCTTTCCTTTAGGATCAGAATTGGATGATTCTCCCTTTCTTTCTTCAACACTTAAGAGTGTTGGAGGATACAATGGAATTGTACTAGCCTCTTTAAAAGGACAGGAACCTAGATCAATACTATGTCTAGATGGTTCTCTTATAATTTTATTTTCTAACCTCTTGTTTAAGGCTGCTATCATGCTAGCTATATCCTCATCTACCACAAATGACTTGTCTTTCTTGCTTGCAGTAGCTTCTTGGTTTCTTGGGGTAATACTGAGATTAGGATTGAACCTAAAACTGGGATTTTTGGCTAGACTTGGACACCTAGATAGGTTTACTTGTGGTTTAGCATTCGTATGGATTCTACCTTCTTCATCTATAGTTAAAACTTTATCGCTGCTAGTGGCCGCAGAATTTTCGAATGCATTTACCCAAATGATCTTTAGTTTTATCTGGTCTGGTCTTAGTTTTACTGGCACAACCTCTTTGTTGGGACCTACTATCTCGTGTTTCTCAGCTTCTACTATGTGACACTTACGTGGAGGATTTGTCGTGTTTTCCAGTTTATAAACTACCTCCCACTTTAGCTGTAATGGACAAGTTCCCTTGTGCATACTAATACCTTATGTTAACAACTTTATAGCTAAGAATTTGGATGCATAATGATCTTCTAAACTAACATAATAGTTTGGCCTGTAGGTCCAAGAGACTGCTCCTTGACTCAAATTACAGACTATTCCACTAATGCATTGGTCACTAAACCTTTTATGCCTGATATCACAAAAAAAATTAATGCATTACACATCCTTACCATAGTCTTGTAACGAAGTTATAATATCTTGGATGCCACGTATAAATATATATTTAAATTTTTTGTCTTTTTAATTAAGTTCACTTCAGTTGCTTGATTTTCATTGTTTTTAACTGTCACATCTCCAGACATCTCTTCACACACATATTTAGCATATTTAGAGAACAATGATTTTTTAACAAACTGTTCTTTGGCAATGATCGGGAAATCAACCCCTGATCTGGTCATTTCTTCTACTTGTTCTTCATCAATAGAAGTTTCAGCTTGCTGAAGTTGAGCTAAGGTGGTCATTTTATATTCATCAGAGAACTCACTAGGAGTTTCTCCTTCCATCATTTCATTAATTTCTTCACCTTCAATTGACTCATTTTCAGACTCTTCGTTTTCATCAAACCTTTCTTCTATTATTTCCACTATTCCTTTGTTATTCCTTAGAGCTAAATCTACTGCTTCATCTTCTGATAGTTCTATGTAATCCAAACTACCTAGGGCTTCTGATAATCTATTGTTCTTCTTGTTTTTGCATTCATTAGCATAATGACCGAATTCTCCACATGCCCAACACTTGCAATTTTTCTTTTTCTCAAGACAAAATGAGGCTTTCTGGAAAAACCTTCTATTTTTTGAAAAGGGTTTTTTTATAATACTTCTTATAATATTTCTCACCTCTTTGTTTGTTGAAACTTTTTCTCTTATAGTTTTTTCTTCCCTGATAATCTCTAGTGTTGCATCCCCATTCTGTTGGTGTCTTCCAACAAGTTAAGAATTGTTTTTTCATTCTTTGGGTGCTTCTGACATCTCGACATTTTTTCTCAACCCATTTCCTAACATAGGAAATTCTATTACCAAGAGAATCTTTGCTTCCATTTTTTATTAGCTCTCGATATTCGTCACTTATTTGTTCATTAATTGGGGAAGGAAGTTTATCAAAGAACATTTGAAGATTAGTGCCGTTTTCTCCTATCTTATAGTAACATCTCTCGAATTCTGTTATATAATTATCAACATATTTCATGTTACAGATTTCAAGATTGTTTAAAGTTCTTTGCCATTTTAAAGCTTCCTTATCTTCATCTTCCTTTTCTCCAATGAATTCATCTTCAATTAACTCACATATTAATGTGAACATATTCACTGGACTTGCCAGATTCCTAAGTTCTTGTTTAGCTTCATCACCAATGGCTCCATACCAATCGGCAATACAACCATAGAAACCGTGTTCTATATAATTAAGGAATTGAGAAGAATTCCATCCTACATTCATGTTTAATACGCTCATCATGCTTTTCTTCCAGAATTCTATGATCTCTCGCTTGTTCCTTATACCATCCAGGTTTAATTTGTAACCTGTTTCACTTATGGGCTCTAGGTTAATTTCTCTTTGCCTATGATTTGGCATAATACTTATTCCAAATCTTTCTTTCCTCTCTAGAAACTCCTTTGGCTTTAGCCTAGGTCTATAATTACTGGTTGAACCCTGTTCATAGCGCCTGAAGTTTTTTCTAGCTTCGTTATGTTCTACTGGTTCATTTTCCCTCAGCCTTCTTTGTCTTAGTATTTCATCTAGCCACTGTTGAACTTTGGATATGGGAATGTTTTCCATGTCTTTTAGATTAATTAGTCCCATTTGCTGATATACTGCTTCTTCATCAGAATTTCTTTCAGATTTATCATCGCTCATGACTTCTTGGTTTGTGAAGTTGAATTCAATGTTTTTGTGTTTCTGTAATTTCAACTTCCACTCTGGGTCATCCAACTTAGTGCTAAATCTCCTTGTTTGTAGAACTGGATGTTGATTCATTTTTAAGGATTTGATTTTCGTCTTGATTCTCTCCTTCAATAGTACCTTTTTTTCTTTATATTATCTAACTTAGTAGAAAACTTCTTTTTGGATTTTTTAAATGGATAACTATATTTAAAAGGATCTCCTTTCTTAATTTCACCACCAGATTTTAGGCTTATCTGATGACTAATTTTGTTGATGGCTTTGAGATTGGTTGAGTGATGCACTTCACCTGTTTCTTTTACGATCTTAAAAATCTTACCGCTAGTCTCTAGATATAACTGATCTAATTTTTTAACTTCAACTTTTAGACCTATAAGTTGGTCTGAAATAGCATTTAAAATTGCTCCAAAGTGCTTATCATTTATATCTAAATGTAAAGCATGAGGATAAGTCTTATGGGGACAATTACTAGATACCTCCAGATTGTCTTATAGATTAACATAGATATTTATCTTAACCAGCGCTCTGATACCAAATTGCAGGATCTAACTAGATTAATGTTCTGTTTATAATAATTAAGGCGGAATATAGAACTAGACAAATGATATTTAAGGATATTAATGCAAATTATAAAAAGATACGGTGATTATTTATGATTTTTGGGTTTTTATGGGAATTTATAAAAGACAAGTGGGACCCTAGTGAATATTTTGGTAAATACTTTTAAACCATAAATATTTTGGTAAATAGTTTTTATTTTGTGAATATTTTAGTTAACCACTCAACCTTTCCTATTGTAAATAAATTTAATATTTTATCAAGGTATACATCCTGTTATTCACAATATTCTATTTACAATTTGTATTTTTGAAGCATATATTTCCTCTTTCGCAACATGTATTGTTTTGTCACTACAATAACATGAGGTTTTGTTATCGACAGAAAATATAAAGAGATTTTTTATGACCATAAATGATATTTTATTTTTCTACCTAAATATATACAGAGATATAATTTAACCAACACTACAATAATTGTCGTCACTACTTATTTTGTAGCTCTTCTAAACTATAAGGCTACACTTTAGTGACTATAGTTGGATATTGTAGACTTAAACCCCTAATCAAACTTATATAGTTAAATAAAAATATAAAGTTATAAATGTCTAAATATTAAAAATTAGTTTGATAGTTTTTTTTTTTAAAAAAATTAGTACCTATGATCTATAGCTAGAAATTTATAGCCAAATAATTTTATAAATAATCGAGAAGAGAATTTTCCTAACTAATTTAGATAAAGCAGTGAAATATTTTTTATTTATTATGAATTTTATGATAAACTAAAAAAACACTAATAATTAACAAAGACACCCAAAAAAGGAGAAAAGGAAATGATTTTAATAATGCATAATTTTATTTTCAAAATAGATAAAGTAGTATTAGATTATATAATTATTATAAAATTTGGATAATAACACCAAAAAAAAAGAGAAAGAAAATAATTTTGAATAAGGAAGAATGCCTTTTTGTAATTAAGTGTAAAATCATGGGCAATTAAATGACTATTCATGGATGAACTCTTCTTTTTATATAGTTACTAGTTGGCGCCGCACGCTTTGCGTGCGGACACCCACTCCTGATAAATTCGATTAATAATTGGTAATATTAAGATTTATATTGACAACGTTGATCCTTTTGATGTTGGAGTTTAGTGAAACAATTTATAGATAGCAATTTTTGTAAATATATTTATGAAAACACATACCGCATTAATGAAGGAAAATAACAAAGTTCAATATACTATTATGATAAGTATAATTTTAGGACTCTTGTCATTTTTTTCATAATATTTTTATAGTAAATCAATCATCTTGATTAAAATAGATAGCAAGCTTTACAAATTTATCAAGCACATTCCACAATGAAGACAAAATGAAGGCTCATACACTACGTTCAATGTAATTTTAAGTACTCATATATTCTTATTAATACAAGCATGTGTTAACTTATCGGGAAAAAAAAAGCAAAACACTCTTAAAATATCTACAAAGAACCACATGGCTATTAATTCAGATCATTATAGGGATTTTAAATCATAATTATTTGATAATTCATTAAAATAAGAAAATTTCCATGAAAGGTAAACTTTGTAATTTCAATTATCGATCCACAACATAAGTAAAATATATAGTATTCATTCACGGATATAACTTTGATAAAAACAAATAAATAAATGAAATTTTATGGGTATGTATTGTGGTCGTTTGTCCCAAAAATATTGGTCCAAGGATAATTGACCATGTCAACCAGTATAAATTTGTCAAATAAACTATCGAAACATTTCTTATAAGGGGGGTGTTAGTAATTTGTCAAAAATGTAGGGGCAAAAGGAAAAAAATGGCAAAAAGGAAAAAAGGAAAAAATATAGCGGCAAAAAAGGGGAAAAGGACAAGATATGGGGCAAAAAAAAGAAAAAAAATAGTACTGTTCCTTAGCCATCTCTCTTTGTATATATATATTTTAAATTACTACCTATGATCTATAGTTATAAATTTATACCCAATAACTATATAAATAATGGAGAAGACCAGTTTCTTAACTAATTTAGATAAAGCATAATAGATTTTGTACTTATTATAAACTTTGGGGATATATAAGCAAACTAAAAAAAGCCGGAAGTGGTCTGCTTAAAACACCAAAAAAAAAATTTAAATAAAGAATAATGGCATTTTTGTAATTAAGTATAAAATCATGAACAATTAAGTTACTATTCATAGCAAACTCTCTCTTTTATATAGTAATAATTAAAGATTTTTATATGTATTTCATTTCATTTTTTTTAATATATTCTCCCTATGAAAGATGTGAGGGGATTTATTAGGTATTTGTATTTCCTACCAAATTATGAAATATATATTATATTGTTTTAATAAAGAATATTCTCCTGAGAGGGAATATAAATATGGGATTGATCGAGGGAAGATAATCGCCGGCGGCAAAGACCAGTTTAAAAGGTGGTTGGCTCTCCCGCCTTTACCGTTGGTTTCTTTCTCCAACGCCCAAATTGCCAATCCAATACAGATTTTCATTGGGTGTATTGTTGGAAAAACTGCACTTTATATGCCATAAAATTGGAATAAATTTTAGAAATTTTAAGTGCTATTAAAGTTTCAGAAATTTTATGTGAATAGTATGAAGTCAAAATTTTATTTTTATTTTTTACTAAAAGGCGAAAGAATAGTTCGCTTTGAGATGTACATATATACATGACTCTTGAAATAGATTTATTATTTAACTTGTTCTAATAAAATTATAAGTGTTATTATATTCATTTCATTTGATTGTGAACATCCTTTTTTTTCTAATGTAAAATTGTGACGTAAGACAAAACCCCCCCTCTTTTTTTTCAAAAAAAAAGATATTCATGTATGTTTCCCAAAATTTATGAAATCTAAGTGGGATTTGCCCAAAACTTGTAACAATCTATACATAATTTTAATAGGTAATTTGATACAACTAAATCATAAATGTACAAAGGAGAAAAAGACAGCCTTTTTAGATGCATTCAAGCAAATCTTAAAGCAATCTCACAATAGTTTTGTCTCAAGTACAATGGTGGATCCCTTTGGACGTGGGAAGGGGCAATCGCCCCGCGACAAATTTTTTGTCTCACGTACAATGTTGAATGTATAATTTCTAAAATAAATTAATAGAATGCAGAAACTCGCTAATTTAGTTGATAAAAAAAAAAATTAAATGAGCAGTGATTGGGTAAAAAAATTTCAAGTTAAAATCGCTTTGAAAAGTTTTTATAATTAAAAGGCACCCCCTCCCCCGATTGACAATGAGGATCCGCCACTCCTCACATATATAGTCTACTCGATATATTCACCATGATTCCATAAATTTCGATCATAATACGTCTTTAACCAAAAAAAAATACTCAGATATTCAAATGTATTATTAAACGGATAATTTATTCGATCCATTAAGCCATCATTTTATTACAAAACGACATCATTTTTCAGAATGCAACATAATTTATATTCGAATATTTCGATCTTAATACGTACTTAAAGAATACTACTTACCAAAAAAACACATTATTTCTTATTGATTTATGGAAAAAGTAGCCCCAAAACCTTAGTGAGTGCAAGTCTTGATAAACCCTAGATGTGTAGAATCTACAACCTTGGTGAGAGTGTGCAAGTCACGTGCGATCCAACACAGGGAGGTGTCCCCATGGTAGAAGTAACCCAAGCAACTCCCATCTTTGGTGCATTTGCTTCTACACTCTCCCATCTTCATGGGCCCACCACCCTTGTTGTACTTGGCCATCCAATGCTCCACTCCCTTCATCTCAAAGTATCTCACTTTGTTGGGCCTGCAGCTGCCCACATTTGGGCCTTGGCAGCTCTTGGACCAGCCCATCAGCCCTTTCTCTGTTGGGCAGCCCACGCACTGATCTTCCTCGCAAAGCCCAAACCCACCACACCTCCCTGGGAGTTGACACTCCGTCTCCCACTTGGATTCCCTAACAACATAACAATAATAAAAAATAACATATTTATCCATTCATATGTTCCAACATTAACATTTTTATCCGAAGCTATAATTTTATCGATCCTAAAATAGCAGAACGATCTCAATTTTATGTAAACTCTGGTTGAAAGTATAAGCTTACAACCTAAAAAATGGCAAGATCTTGTGAACAATCCTAATCGTCAGGTACAATTTTTACGATCCTACAAAATATCTATTATAAAAAAATTTAAATATTTTCATAATATATTAGATTATTCTATATTTTATTTAGTTTATTTTCAAAATCTTACCACCTTACAAGTATTTTTTGTGATTTAACTTAATAGTTAATTAATAAAAAATATTAGCTTAATAATTTTATAAAATTCATTGATGCATTTACTATCTCAAAATTCCATTCTTACACTTTTTTTAACCTAATTCAAAATCCTGATTTTGACACATTTTTTAGAGCCACAAGGTTATATATATAGTCCATTCAAATGACAAGTTTTGTGTTTTTTTTTAAATTTATAAATAATTTCTCAAGTTACTAATCACAAGTTGGTGTAGTGGGTGTGAGGCTACATTCCATGCTAAAAGGTTAGAAGTTCGAATATTTTTAGAAACATGGAGTCGCTTATGAGTGAGAGAGTCAACCCCTTAAATGGACCACACAGTATCCGATCCAGATATAGAGCGACTGAGTCGATCAAACTGAACTAAGATTAAAAAAAAATTTCTCAAGTTTGTGTGACTAAAAGCTACTCCCTCTGTCCCACAATAATTGTCTTTGGACTATGTATGCATGCTTTTTAAGGAGCTAAAAACTATATAAAATATTCATTTTTTAATTAATTTTTTAAAATAATTCTATACTTATTAGTAATATGTATGATATTATTTAAAAATATTTAATAAAATGTTGATATTTTATATAGTTTTTAGCTTTTTAAGGAAACGTACATGAATATGTGGGACGGAGGGAGTATATATCAACCCTAATATTTTTTCCTTTTTTAAAAAATAAATCAAACCCTTTAAGAGTTAAGACCAATGGCACAAGAAATCCTTTGTGTACCTGTCAAAAAGGGTGAAAGGGAAGTCCCATGCTCCCCAATCCACATTGTCATCGTACGTATAAACTCGAAGGTTCCCATCGATCTCGAGCCGGAGGAATGACAAGGTGCAATCATACGTGGTTCGGGCAAGCTCGGTGGACCCGATCACCATCCCATCTCGGCCTCGATAGATCAAGCTTAGCACATAAGCCGAGCAGTTAAGTGTGGCGGACTCGATAGAGCTCCGCCCACCATCGACACTCAACCGCTCCGATGTGTAGTAAACCATCGGGCCTTGCGTCTTGTTGCCGTAATAGAGAGCTAGCCTCTTCGGCTCCACCACAAACGAATAAGGCCCGTCCACGTTGCTTTGCGTCGAAAACCGGCTCACGAGCCTCGGGGTCTTCCCGAGCCTTAGAGACTGGCCCACCACGAGCGTGTTCGTGGCATAGTCGAAGCTTTGCCACACGTAGTGGCCCTTGGCGTCGTAGAGCACGATGTTGCTGTTAGGCAGCACGTCGAGCCCTACGACGCCCTTGTTTGCCGAGTTTGTCTGCCACGCTATTCTCCCGTCGGCATCCGCCAACACAAGGTTGCCATCCGAGCCGAAGGTCAAGGTGGCGTTCTCGCCAACCGGGGTGCCCCGGTTGGCCTCCCAAATCCACTTCCTATCGGACTCGGATCGTGCTACGCCCATCCGAAGCGCCAATGTGTAGGAGTTGGGTGTAGTGTTGTAAAACGCGAGTTGGAAGGGGTGGGTGAAGATGGGGAGGACACGGTAGTCGGCATCGTACTCGTTGATGTAGATGCCGAATTCGCCTTGGTTGAAGTACTTGAACGTGTCGTTGGCCGGCACCGTGGCTTCGGTGGCCGGAAAATAGGTCGACGAAGCGGTGAAGTAGAGGATTAGGGCTAATGTGAACATTGTGGGTGGGTTTTGCTTGTGATCTTTGTGGCTATATATAATAACGTTTTTTGCACTCTATTTATATCAATTGATCGATTGTAAGATAAGATATGAAAGTAAGAATATAAATCAAATAAATATGTAATTTAATTTGTCAAGTTGTAAATATAAAACATTACCATTTGCAATAAGGTTTGGGGGTTTTGGAATATCAGTGTGCTATATCGATCAGTGTTAAGTCGCATTCAGCTAGCTCATTTTCTTTGGGTTTGACCGATGTATTAAAAGTCAACCTCTCTCAATTTTGTGGGCGTTAAGTTTGAATGTACTATGCTCCAATTCAAGTCCATTAATTCGGTTTGTTTTATTCTTGAATGTACTATGCTCCAATTCAAGTCCATTAATTCGGTTTGTTTTATTCTAAAATTAATCGATAATAAAATGATTAATAGTCCATTTGTTTATATATAAAGCTTGAGTCATTTCTATTTTTTTCTAAGATTAAAAAATAAAAATAATTCGGATGAGGTTAGGTCTTATCGAACTGTCAACTGAGTGCATCCTTGTAAATAAAAACATTAAGCTTAGTGCCGGAGAAGAGGAGTTGTGGGTTGATCGAATGGAGAAGTCCAGCAAGGCAGCAACTATATTATCGACTTTGTTAATGTCACTGCACCACCTTCAAGTTCTGCAAAAGCAGTAGAATATCGAAGACAAGCATCCCAATCTATCATGCACAACTCCACTCCATTTGAACACACCTAATCACTTTTAAGTTGTCGCCTTCAACAATGATTTTAGCGAATCCTATCTCCCTTGCTCTGGCAATGCCATAACAAATCACCAATGCGTGTCAGAGTTTCCTGTTGTTAGTGCAATTTGTGTAGGGCCAATGAAACCGAGTAGGAAATCGTCGAAAACAATGTGTTTGAAAACCAGAAGCGTGGTATATGCAGAACCCACTCCCTTAGAAGTGAAATTGCCCCGACCGGAGGTGCAAGTCGGCAACCGGCTTCGCCCCCCAAGGTTATACAGCACACCCTCATAATCGTGCACTCGAAAACAAAGGTTTGGAATCACGAAAGCTTTGCTCAGAACGAAGGTGAAAGAGAGGAAAGAATGTTTTCTGCGAATGTATGTAACTGAAGAGGAAGACGTCGATTTAAGAAGAAGAAGAGCACGATCAGATCGTGCAAATCAGAAAGAGGGCAAAAAATCCGGAAACAGTTTTAATAAACGGATAAACACGAAGAAATAAATCCAGAAAAATAAAAAGGACAAGATCGGAAAAGTCTATCAAAACCATCCGATGCATATTTGGCCCCAATTAATTAAACTGAACCACAAAAACAGACCTCACCACACCGCGCACATGCCACGAATACGGACCGACAGCGGTGGTGGTGCGCACATGTGAGTCTCCTATTCCATCACTCAAACCATGGGTGGATAAGAGACCCTTTTAAAACAAATCCTCATATCCCTAGAAATCAATGTGGGGCACAAAAAACCTTTCACCTTCCATAAACCTTTCAGGCATTTACTTCAGCAGTCCCCCACAAATGCGAAGAACAGAGGTTTTTCACAACAAAACTTGAAAACAATGTTCTGAGCAAAGTTTAGGAAAAACTACTTAAATGCTGGTGTCTTGCGATGGAACCAACACGTAGTGAAACTTAGCAGTCCCTCAAGTCGGATAGGTGAACAAGTCTTGAACCTTTTAATTCAAGAGCTGACATCAACAGCACATACCTCTTCCATGTTCTTTAGTGATTCCGCGATAATACCTGCAAAAATTTGTGGTCATCTCTGACCTTGGGTGCTGAAGAGTGCTCTAGGAAGACTACTCGAGTCTTTCATAGAAGGAGACCCACCCTTCCCACTCTTGTAGACGGTTCTATCAAGTCTACCTCACATAGACCACCCTTGCAGGGCTATAGAATCATTAAGAGCGTTTCGCTCAACCTCTACTGATTTCGGTGAATCCATCAAGTCCTTCTCAATAGGACCACCCAATTCTGGGCTATGGACTCATTAAGGGCTATGGACTCATTAAGAGTACATGAATCAACCTTTCTTTGATACACCTGTCCTCGGGAATGAGATGTGGTGTATCTCTCATCATATGGGTTTTGAGTCCCATCCCCCTAGACGAATCAAGAACCAACCTCCTTGTCAGCCCTTTTGTCAATGGATCAACCAAATTTCTCTCAGACTTCACATACACCAAACAGATCACACCGGTCACAATTAGATGTCTCACAACTTCATGTCGAATCCGGATGTGTATCTTCTTGCCATCATATGTATTGCTGTTAGCTACACAAATAGCAGATTGTGAGTCACAATGTAGAGAAATAGATGGAGCTTTGCGCGCCCCACAAAGGTAAGTCAACCAGTAAGCTTCTTAACCACCCAGCCTCTTGACCAGCTAAATCTAAAGCTATGAACTCAAATTCCATAGTTGATCTAGCAATGCAATTTTGTTTTGATGATTTCCACGAAATAACACCACCACATAATGTAAACACATAACCACTAGTGGAGCTAACCTCATCATTATCAGTGACCCAGTTTGCATCACAATAACCCTCCAAAGCTTGAGGATACCCTACATAATGTAAACCCCAATCCATTGTACCTTTCAGATATCTCAATAATATGTGAAGTGCAGTCCAATGATCTCTGCTAGGGTTATGGGTATATCTACTGAGTCTACTTACAACATAAGCAATATTAGGCCGAGTGTAGTTCATCAGAAACATTAAACTCCCTATTATTTTAGCATACTCATTTTGTGATACACTATTCACAAAATTTTTCTGCAATTGCATGTTAACATCATAAGGAGTTTTAACTGGCACAACATCAAAACTATCAAACCTTTTCAACATTTTTTCTACATAATGAGGTCGAGATAAAATAAAGCTATTTCTTTTTGTAGTTACTTTAACACCTAGAATCACATCAGCTTTGTAACACCCCTTCTTAATACACTGAAGAGATGTTGCAGCGCCAGCAATTACGCGGACTTTAATGTCTTTGTAACCACCTTAGGCTTATAGGGACATGCAACCATGCTCCCATAAACAAGATGATAATAAATAAATGTTAAATAAGCGGAAGACTTAAATATAAAATATTCCAAAATAAAGTTACCCAAAACAAAGGGTCCAAATACAATTATCAAATTAATGAAATAGTAGCAGCGGAATGAAAACAATCCCATAAATTCTAGAAGTTTGTACCTTAACTCAAAAACACGATAAAATGAAAAATAATGAAATCCTTTATTCTTCAGCGCCTCAAGACCGTTTACCTAAACCTGCGGATCGACGGCTGAGGTGTAGTATGCAGACCAGGGACCCCAACCGTCCAAAGGAGAAAAATAGGACGGTTAGTCTTTTTACGACTAGCAAGTAGCAGAAAGTAAAATGTTCACGACTCCGTCTACCACCCATTGACCATAAAAGGGTATTGGTGGTTGTAGACTAAAATATGAATTAGGAGTAAATATTTATGTGGAACCTGACTCGTTTGATTAAATAAAAATAATGTAAAAGGATGATCCAAAAAGGACCGAGTGTTTGAATGGGATGCGGATCCGAAGACCCTAAGGAATCATATTCCGAGTACGGAAAGAATATGATATAACATCGCTGAAATTGGGTCACCTATTAGTAAAATAATATACAACACAACAATAATAATACATTTATAACAACGTTATCATTTCATTAGGACAAGTGATACTGGCCTCGGCCGCATATACTGGGCGGATGACCTACTACCCTTAGGTAGATGTACCCATTCGAGAGATTTGCAATTTCGAAGGGGCATCTCATGAGACGTTTATAGAGCAAGGTATAACCGAACCTTGACCTGACTTTACCCTTTTTCCATTGTTTAAGACACACATCATAATAACAACAACAATAATAATAATACACACGGTGTAAGTACCAATCCACAATTACATCCTAGGTGACCACAAAAGGCATAATGTACACTTTAGATCTATAAAGTGCACGAAATAATATAACTGACAAGCATGGATATTCAAAACCAATAATACACCATACTTAACTAGCATGAAGGAAACAAAATGAACAAATCATGCTTTTTAGGAAGTTCGGGCATTTAATATAATTTTCTCAAATTATGGGGTCAAACTATAATTACCCGAGTTATCATGCTACGTGAGATTTCGGATTTGATAAATAGCAACAAACTGAACTAACTTGCATATTTATCACAAATTCATAGCATGGAATGTATAGAAGACACAAAAAGACAATAATTACGAAAAAGGCACGAAATTTGCAAAAGTGCACTGATTGAACCAAACCACTTGCCTTAATCTGACGAAATGCTTATTCGTAGTTGAGAAAAATAATTTGAGAATGGACCTGAGATTTTACAGAATTAATAAGGGTATTAGTAACTTTTCAGAAATTACGGAAACGGCACCGTAACTTTTAAAAAGTACAAAACTTACCCTTGCTTTTCCCAAAAGCCAATCGATTCTGTACCCACCAAATCTCAGGAGTTAAACAGGCTGTAAACTGTTCCAAAACAGTATGTAGGTTAGATTAAACATCGCTTACTTATTCGAAACTCGATAAATTGCGATGAATAGAGTGGATCTTACCCAAACGGGACTCGGAATCGTCCAATTTTCGAGCCTATGATCCCTTGCTATGGTATGAATCTGAAAAGAAATGATTTATAAGGATTATCAGCCCTTGAATCGAATGAATAAAGAAACGTTCATCAAAATCACGTTTTTCTGCTATGCAGAAAAACTGCTCACCAGTCGATTTCGGGGCTATGGTAATAGCACCCCTGAGCAGATTTGAGGAAACGAAAAGGTGGGTTTGACAGAGGGTATTGCAAGGTTTACGGTGGATTTGGATTTGATGGCTTTGAGTCACTGTGGTAGTGGTGGCAATGCTTCAAAGTTGGCCTCTCGATCACTGTTCTGCAGAAACTTCCGACGCCGTTTCCGACGTCTTTCCGGTGAGTTGCTGCATCGGGGCTTGCACGGTGGCTTCTTGGGTGTTGGAGGAGGCCTGTGGTGGTGGTCGTTGGCCTTGGGATCGTCGGAATCGTGGCCGAGGGTGAACGGAGATAGTTGTCGTTTGTGATTTTCGGCTGATGTTTACGGGGTTGCAGAGGATGATGGAGAGGAAGTTATGGCGTGTGTTTGATATGGATGGAAAGCTCGTAATGCCCTCTAAGATTTAACCTAATCAAATCCCCTAAAGATATGGATTTTAGGTTGGAAAGATTTAGCCAAAGATTGTTACTTATCATATAGTTAAAGATAGAATTTTTGTTTTTAAAAAAAAAAACAACCGAGCCCTCCCGTATTCAACCTTTTGGTTGCTGATGTTGGGCTGCTTAGTGGGCCGTTGTGGGCTGGCCTGGAGTTGGGTAGCCCATATGCATGTATATATATACATAAATAACTACATATGTATATATATATATATATATATATATATATATATATAGTATAATATATATAACTAGCTATCCACTAATTTACCCATAAATAATAAATAAATATTATTTATAAAATATTTATTTATTTAAGTAAATTAAATAAATTAATTTCCCCCATTTCACATTATAAAATGTGAAATCACTATCTCACGAATTTTGACACACTAAGAATAAGAGGGATAAGAAATACTTCCGACTTTTATTTAATAAAATTCTAAAATTAAATAAACGGAAATACGCGGGTATTTCATATCTCCCCACAAAAAAGAAGTTTCGTCCCGAAACTTAAGCAGAAAACAAATAAGGAAAACTCTCTCTCATATCTGCTTCGGTCTCCTACGTCATTGCCTATGTTCCGTGCTTAGACCAGAGCACCTTTACTAGAGGCACAACCTTATTCCTGAGCTGCTTCTCCCGCCTCTCTAGAATGCGAACTGGTTCCTCTTCATAGGTTCCGGTAGGATGGACCTCAATGTCTTCATAGCTCAAGACATGAGATGGATCAGGCACGTACTTCCGAAGTAAGGAAATGTGGAAGACGTCATGCACTGGATGAGCGGTAGGTGGCAAAGCTAAACGATAAGCAACTGTGCCCACCTTTTGGAGAATCTCAAATGGTCCTACAAAGCGAGGGTTCAGCTTCCCACGCTTTCCAAATCGGAACACTCCTTTTGTCGGCGAGACCTTCACAAATACTTTCTCACCGACCTGGAACTCTAGGTCCCTCCTCCTACCGTCAGCATATGCCTTCTGTCGGCACTGAGCTGCCAACATGCGCTGCCTGATCACTCCTACTTGCATGGTAGTCTCCTCTAGAAGCTCGGGCCCAAGAATGAGTGCATCTGCTGCCTTATCCCAACATACTGACGATCTGCACTTTCGCCCATACAGAGCCTCAAACGGAGCCATCTTGATGGATGCATGCCAGCTATTGTTGTAAGTGAACTCAATCAAACTCAAGCTGGTCTCCCAATCAGTTGGTCTATCCAGAACACATGCCCTCAACATGTCCTCTAACGTCTGAATAGTGCGTTCTGACTGGCCATCTGTCTGTGGATGGAATGACGTACTGAAATTCAAGGTCGTCCCTAGGCCTCCCTGAAGTTCTCTCCAAAACTTAGAGATAAATCTCCCATCGCGATCTGACACAATGGTTTTCGGAATACCATGGAGTCG
Source organism: Persicaria maculosa (assembly GCA_963922045.1). Taxonomy (NCBI): domain Eukaryota; kingdom Viridiplantae; phylum Streptophyta; class Magnoliopsida; order Caryophyllales; family Polygonaceae; genus Persicaria; species Persicaria maculosa. The sequence continues at coordinate 15,479,409 of OY998257.1, read as the reverse complement.
AACGATCTCCTTCATGTACACCCTTGCTAACTTTGGCACCTTCCAGTCACTCCGGATTGCAATAAAGTGCGCACATTTGGTGAGTCTATCCACTATCACCCAAATGGCGTCTTTCTGCCCTTGGACTCGGGGTAAGCCTGTCACGAAGTCCATCGAGATATGCTCCCACTTCCACTCCGGCACCGGAAGGGGCTGCAATGTACCAGCAGGTCGTCGATGCTCAATCTTCACCTGCTGACACACCAAACATCTAGCCACGAACTCGGCTACGTCTTGCTTCATCCCTGGCCACCAGTAACCACATCGGAGGTCTTTGTACATCTTGCTCGACCCCGGGTGTACTGAGTAAGCAGAAGAATGAGCTTCCTGAAGTATGGTCTGCCTAAGCTCCTGAACATCCGGAACACAAATCCGCTTCCCAAACCATAAGGAGTCATCCTCCTGAACGATAAAGCCTAGGGCCTTGCCCTCAAAGAAGTCTGCACACAACCGCACTAATGCAGTATCCCCAACTTGTGCCACCTTAATCTTCTCTAGAAGTTCTGACTGAACCTCCAACATACACAGTTGACCACGGTTTCTCTCAAACCACACCTCGATACCCAACTTCAACAAATCCTGCTGTAACACAGGTCTCTTCGTCAAACATGCAATCATAGCCTCATGCTGAGACTTTCGGCTCAAAGCATCTGCTACAACATTGGCCTTCCCCGGATGATAGAGAAGTTCAATGTCATAGTCTTTGATGAGCTCCAGCCATCTCCTCTGTCGCATATTGAGCTCCTTCTGGGTGAACACATACTTCAAACTCTTGTGGTCTGTGAAGATTTGGCAGCGAACACCGTAGAGGTAGTGTCGCCATATCTTTAAAGCAAAGACCACAACAGCTAGCTCCAAATCATGCACTGGATAATTCTCCTCATACTGCTTAAGTTGCCTGGATGCATATGCTATCACCCTGTCATCTTACATAAGCACACAACCCAGCCCTTGCTTGGAAGCATCGCTGTACACAACATACCCTTCCCCATCTCTCGGCAATGCTAGAATCGGTGCAGTGGTCAACCGTTTCTTCAGTTCCTGAAAGCTCTGCTCGCACTTCTCATTCCACACAAACTTCTGAGACTTTCTCAACAAAGAGGTAAGCGGTTGGGCAAGTTTAGAGAACCCTTCCACAAACCTCCTATAGTATCCAGCTAATCCCAGAAAGCTTCGGACTTCCTTCGCATTCTTCGGCTGAGCCCAGTGTTTCACTGCTGAGATCTTCTGAGGGTCTACCATCACTCCCTCCTCAGATATAATATGACCTAGGAAGGTCACCTGCTTGATCCAGAAGTCACACTTGGACAACTTAGCATAAAGCTGATGTTGTCGCAGCACTGACAATACGGTCCGTAAATGCTCCTCATGAGCTTCCTCGCTCGGAGAGTATATCAAAATATCATCGATGAACACCACCACAAACTTATCCAAATAGTCGTGAAAACACCTATTCATCAACTCCATAAACACAGCTGGTGCGTTGGTTAAGCTAAAGGGCATCACCACGAACTCATAATGTCCGTATCTGGTCCTGAAAGCAGTCTTCGGAATATCCTCCTCGCGAATCCGTAATTGATGATACCCAGAACGAAGGTCAATCTTGGAGAACACCCTTGCTCCTTGTAACTGATCTAGCAAGTCATCAATTCGCGGCAACGGGTACTTGTTCTTGATCGTCACTTTATTCAACTCACGGTAATCAATACACAGCCGGAAGGATCCATCCTTCTTCTTCACAAATAATACTGGAGCCCCCCATGGTGACGCACTAGGCCTGATATAGCCCTTCTCCAATAGCTCTTCCAATTGAGACTTCAACTCCTTCATCTCAACGGGAGCCATACGATATGGAGCTTTGGAGAGTGGAGACGTCCCTGGTTCCAGATCAATAGTGAACTCAACAAAGCGCTTCGGTGGCAACTCGGTAATGTCATCAGGAAATACGTCGGGAAATTCCCGAATCACTAGAATATCGGAGATTGTGACTGTCTTGGACACTGAGTCTTGCAAATAGCATAACAGACCCACACAACCCTGTCGCAGTAGCCTAGCCGCCTGCATCATATTAATAATATGGCCGTTCTCAACGGAAATGCGCCCTCGGAATTTGCACACACATGTGCCATCCGGTGATAAGGTCACAATCCTCCGCTCGAAGTCAATCACCGCGCCATGTTGCCCTAACCAATCCATACCTAAGATGATATCCAGCGGCATAAGCGGAATCACCACCAAATCGACGTCGAACTCTCGACCCCCAATCGTGATAGGAAATCTGCTCAACATCTTTTTTCCTATCAGTGTCCCCCCATCAGGGAGTCCGACTACAAAAGGATCATCTAAAGGCACACTACCTAACTTAAGCCTATCAACAAGCTTCTCAACAATAAAAGAATGGGTAGCACCAGAATCAAACAAAATATCAATGGACTCAGTATGATGGTAGATAATACCTTGAGTCACTGGTGCGTTAGCATCTACCTCCTCCCTTATCACATATAGGCGCTTCCCGGGGTTGGAAGGCTCAGCTGCATTGCTTCCCTTGTTCACAGTCGGTTGCGATCCCGTAGGAACTTGAGTCCTCTGCTGAAAGGACTGACTGTTGCGCTGCTGTGGTGGAGGTCTAAACTGCCCCTGATTCTGATTCTTCGGCGCTGCAGCCGATGCCTGATAAGAACGAGACTGCATGCCACTCGAGGTCTTGCAAAACCGTATCATATGGCCCGGCTTGTCACAACCTCGGCAAATCCTTAGTGTCTCCGTACATGCAGGTTTGATGTGACCCTCCTTGCCACAATTATGACAGATCACCTGCCTCCCACCAGTATTGTGAGAGCGCCCTCCTGTCTGGCCAGTTGGGGCTCTACCCCCACTCGTACCCCCAGTTGGGGTAGATTCCGCAGCTCTCTTGACACTAGAATGCTTCTGGTGCCCCTTCTTCCTATTGGCGAACTCCTAATTCCGCCGAGTCTCATCCATCGTTGCCTCCACCCTATACCCAGCATCAATGTAAGCCTCTAGGGTAGGGTAGTCCCTATGCAACATCTGCAGCTTCATGCGGCCGGGTAGGGACTCATGGAAGTAATGTATCCTGTCTGCCTCAGTCCTGACCAAATCTCCAGCATAAGGCAGTAATCCATAATATCGGGTCACCATCGCAGCCATTCTCATCCCGAAAGGAGCAGGAGTCAAAAATTCTCTCTTCTTCTCTATCCTCAGTGAAGGTGCAAAGTAATGATCCGTGAGGGACTGTTTGAAGGCCTCCCAAGTCGGGTTCGCCTCTCATCCCAATCTAGCAGCCTCCCACCATAATCCAGCTTCACCCTTCAGGCGAATAGCAGTAATATGCACCTTATCCTGATCTGTGCACACAATACCTCTGAACAACTTCTCCATATGGGTCAACCACTCGACTACGACAAATGGTTCACCCGACCCATTGAAGTCATCTGGCTTCATAGCATTCACAGCCTTGAGTGCTCGGAAGTAAGAGTCTCCCAGGTCTGTTACTCTACCTGGAACAGCAGTCTCAACGACTAATGGTGCTTGAAACGGAGCCTGTGTAGGTGGCGGTGGTGGCGGCGGGTTCGCTCTGGCTATGACCTCTGTCACTGCCTCATGAGCAATCTGCCGCATCATCTGCACCATCTCCTCACGCCAGTCTTCCCCTACTGTTCTGACAGACCCGTTCCTATGGCCCTCAGTACGGTTACCCACACTCTGATGGCTTGCAGCGGGGCTGGGCATTCCCCTATGGCTGGACTCTATATGACTAGGCTCGCGTCGGCTAGGCTCACGTTGGGGCCCACCTGAGCCTCTCTCCTGTCTAGTGGCTCGTCGACGAGCAGCTGCAGCACGATTTTCAGCTCTCAACTGTGCTAAAGCAGCCCGGTCAGCCAATGACTGCTCTCTGGTCGCCTCGCCCGTAGATGGAACGGAATCCTCATCCGCCCAATGCCCATTCTCCTGGCTCACAGTCCTCTCTGACGAGGTCTCAGGGCGACGACGAACGCCTCGAGTGTTCATGATCTATAAGTCCAAAATCACTGTCATTAATACTCCATTTATTTGCATAGTACCAATGGTTTATCAAGATCATAATCACTCACAATACCATGATATATATATATATATATATATATATATATATATATATATATATATATATATATATATATTCAATTGCATTATATAGTATCATGTCACTAAATCAACGTTAACGAAAGATTAAAACTGCCAAATGCGGGAAGTAATACGATATAGAGTTGCTAAGGGCATGTATGGACACGCAGGTCCTTTGCCCATTATTGGAATAAGTGTGAAGGTTTAGAACGGGTGATCGGAACTTAGGTGTTTCTTGGCTTCTTGTGCTTAAGGTTTCCAGTACCCTTGACAGAAAACCATCCTCCTTTCCCCCTTCCCCCGGGGCGTTGGAAGGTGAAATGCACCCCAGCTTCCACAAACCTCTCAAATTTTTGTTGTTCTTCGCCATCTAACCTCTTCAACAATTCCAACATCAAAGTGCGATTCTCCTCATACTTTAAACCTTCGGGGGTACCATGCAGCCGTTTTGCACGAAGCTCTATGATCTTTTCCATAAGCTTCCCTTTTTCCTCTTCCTCCGCCAGACCCTCTCGGTCTTGCATCTGCGTGAGCCTGGCAACCCTTAAGGTTATCTCATCGTAGCAGAATTGATCATAGGTAGGAACCCATGGAGTAACCCCTGCTTCTCGGATAACCATACCATCTTCGCCCCCATAGCTTGGCGGTGGGCGATCCTTACCCATATAACTAGCTCGGAATTCATTCCTTGCCTGTGCTGATAACATTGGGTCGATATCCGATTCCTCTCTAGGGTCATACTCGAAATCAGCTCTTATAGGTCCATTCACCTCACCTTCCTCGCTCGCAGGCAAAGCGACTCTCTTCCCCGTGATTGCGCTAGCCTCGGTAGAGATAGAAGACATCTAAGAGTAAGATTGAATAGTGGGTCAATACCCAAGTTGACTTGCACTTAAAGAGTGGAATGCTAATGACTCTACAATTACAGGTTAGGTACTTGAGGGCTTGACTATTTGAAAATTAAAAAAAAACTTTTCACACTTCAAATATAAAATACATTTTCTAAAAATAATTTAAATTTATCATCATTTTTTTTTACCTTTTTGAAGAAACCTTTAAATTCATTTTGAAGTATCCAAAAGCTATATTTTCATTTTATAAAACCAAAAGCTCTGATACCACCTTCTGTAACACCCCTTCTTAATACACTGAAGAGATGTTGCAGCGCCAGCAATTACGCGGACTTTAATGTCTTTGTAACCGCCTTAGGCTTATAGGGACATGCAACCATGCTCCCATAAACAAGATGATAATAAATAAATGTTAAATAAGCGGAAGACTTAAATATAAATTATTCCAAAATAAAGTTACCCAAAACAAAGGGTCCAAATACAATTATCAAATTAATGAAATAGTAGCAGCGGAATGAAAACAATCCCATAAATTCTAGAAGTTTGTACCTTAACTCAAAAACACGATAAAATGAAAAACAATGAAATCCTTTATTCTTCAGCGCCTCAAGACCGTTTACCTAAACCTGCGGATCGACGGCTGAGGTGTAGTATGCAGACCAGGGACCCCAACCGTCCAAAGGAGAAAAATAGGACGGTTAGTCTTTTTACGACTAGCAAGTAGCAGAAAGTAAAATGTTCACGACTCCGTCTACCACCCATTGACCATAAAAGGGTATTGGTGGTTGTAGACTAAAATATGAATTAGGAGTAAATATTTATGTGGAACCTGACTCGTTTGATTAAATAAAAATAATGTAAAAGGATGATCCAAAAAGGACCGAGTGTTTGAATGGGATGCGGATCCGAAGACCCTAAGGAATCATATTCCGAGTACGGAAAGAATATGATATAACATCGCTGAAATTGGGTCACCTATTAGTAAAATAATATACAACACAACAATAATAATACATTTATAACAATGTTATCATTTCATTAGGACAAGTGATACTGGCCTCGGCCGCATATACTGGGCGGATGACCTACTACCCTTAGGTAGATGTACCCATTCGAGAGATTTGCAATTTCGAAGGGGCATCTCATGAGACGTTTATAGAGCAAGGTATAACCGAACCTTGACCTGACTTTACCCTTTTTCCATTATTTAAGACACACATCATAATAACAACAACAATAATAATAATACACACGGTGTAAGTACCAATCCACAATTACATCCTAGGTGACCACAAAAGGCATAATGTACACTTTAGATCTATAAAGTGCACGAAATAATATAACTGACAAGCATGGATATTCAAAACCAATAATACACCATACTTAACTAGCATGAAGGAAACAAAATGAACAAATCATGCTTTTTAGGAAGTTCGGGCATTTAATATAATTTTCTCAAATTATGGGGTCAAACTATAATTACCCGAGTTATCATGCTACGTGAGATTTCGGATTTGATAAATAGCAACAAACTGAACTAACTTGCATATTTATCACAAATTCATAGCATGGAATGTATAGAAGACACAAAAAGACAATAATTACGAAAAAGGCACGAAATTTGCAAAAGTGCACTGATTGAACCAAACCACTTGCCTTAATCTGACGAAATGCTTATTCGTAGTTGAGAAAAATAATTTGAGAATGGACCTGAGATTTTACAGAATTAATAAGGGTATTAGTAACTTTTCAGAAATTACGAAAACGGCACCGTAACTTTTAAAAAGTACAAAACTTACCCTTGCTTTTCCCAAAAGCCAATCGATTCTGTACCCACCAAATCTCAGGAGTTAAACAGGCTGTAAACTGTTCCAAAACAGTATGTAGGTTAGATTAACCATCGCTTACTTATTCGAAACTCGATAAATTGCGATGAATAGAGCGGATCTTACCCAAACGGGACTCGGAATCGTCCAATTTTCGAGCCTATGATCCCTTGCTATGGTATGAATCTGAAAAGAAATGATTTATAAGGATTATCAGCCCTTGAATCGAATGAATAAAGAAACGTTCATCAAAATCACGTTTTTCTGCTATGCAGAAAAACTGCTCACCAGTCGATTTCGGGGCTATGGTAATAGCACCCCTGAGCAGATTTGAGGAAACGAAAAGGTGGGTTTGACAGAGGGTATTGCAAGGTTTACGGTGGATTTGGATTTGATGGCTTTGAGTCACTGTGGTAGTGGTGGCAATGCTTCAAAGTTGGCCTCTCGATCACTGTTCTGCAGAAACTTCCGATGCCGTTTCCGACGTCTTTCCGGTGAGCTGCTGCGTCGGGGCTTGCACGGTGGCTTCCTGGGTGTTGGAGGAGGCCTGTGGTGGTGGTCGTTGGCCTTGGGATCGTCGAAATCGTGGCCGAGGGTGAACGGAGATAGTTGTCGTTTGTGATTTTCGGCTGATGTTTACGGGGTTGCAGAGGATGATGGAGAGGAAGTTATGGCGTGTGTTTGATATGGATGGGAAGCTCGTAATGCCCTCTAAGATTTAACCTAATCAAATCCCCTAAAGATATGGATTTTAGGTTGGAAAGATTTAGCCAAAGATTGTTACTTATCATATAGTTAAAGATAGAATTTTTGTTTTTTAAAAAAAAACAACCGAGCCCTCCCGTATTCAGCCTTTTGGTTGCTGATGTTGGGCTGCTTAGTGGGCCGTTGTGGGCTGGCCTGGAGTTGGGTAGCCCATATGCATGTATATATATATACATAAATAACTATATATATATATATATAGTATAATATATATAACTAGCTATCCACTAATTTACCCACAAATAATAAATAAATATTATTTATAAAATATTTATTTATTTAAGTAAATTAAATAAATTAATTTCCCCCATTTCACATTATAAAATGTGAAATCACTATCTCACGAATTTTGACACACTAAGAATAAGAGGGATAAGAAATACTTCCGACTTTTATTTAATAAAATTCTAAAATTAAATAAACGGAAATACGCGGGTATTTCAAGCTTCACCCATATCTTTTATTTCAAACTGAGAGGACAAAAATTGTTTAGTTGAATTTATAGCATTTATGTGGGAACCAAAAAGCAACATATCATCCACATATAAGCATATAATCACACAGTCAGCACCAAACAATTTTGAATAAACACAAGCGTCGGATCCATTTACCTCAAATCCGAAGCTAATTATGGTTTGATGGAACTTTTCATACCATTGCTTCGACGCTTGCTTGAGTCCATACAATGACTTTTTTTCAGTTTGCACACCTTGTTCTCCTGTACTGGAACCACACATCCTGGCGGCTGTTCCATGTAGATTTCCTCGTTGAGATCACCATTCAAAAAGGCTGTTTTAACATCCATTTGATGTACAAGCAATTTATAGCTAAAAGCTAGAGCAAATAATGCACGAATGGTAGCAATATTTGTAACAGGAGAATATGTGTCAAAAAAGTCAATGCCATATCTTTGAGTGAATCCTCTAATGACTAGTCTTGCCTTATACATATCCACTGAGCCATCTACTTTAAGCTTCTTCTTAAAGATCCACTTACAACTAATGAATCTATTTCCCTTAGGCATATCAACTAGTTCCCATGTGTGATTAGACATAATGGATTATATTTCACTATTAATAGCATCTTTCCAGAAACTAGCATCTAATGAACTTATTGCCTCTTCATAGATCTTAGGATCATCTTTTATCATGTGAAGACTAATGAACGTCTCATCTCGTTCATTTAAATTATTAAGTTCAATTAGAAATGCAGTCACAAAATCAGGACCAAAACTAGTTTCCTTCCTACGCTTTTTACTCTTCCTAGGTTCATCATGAGCATTAGGCAAAACAACATTAGGCATGGAATTAAGAAGATGCATTATGAGATGTAGAATCATTTAATGGTAATGCAGATTTTTTTAAAGGAAACACATGCTCAAAGAAAACAGCATCACGATATTCACACAAGGTACGATCACTCAAACACATGAAACGATAAGCAGCACTATTTTCAGCATAACCAATCAGAATTGCATCAAAAGTCTTAGATCCAATCACATAAACCTTGAATGAAGGTAACCCCACCTTAGCTAGACACCCCTACACTTTCAAGAATTTCATATTAGGCGAATGGCCTTTCCAAAGTTCATAAGGTGTTTTGTCAAGCTTCTTATGAGGCACCTTATTCAAGATATGATTAGCGGACAAGACAGCTTCCCCCCCCCCTCCCCACCACATGTTATCAGGCAAACCAGAACTAGAAAGCATAACATTCATCATTGCCTTTAGAGTTCTGTTTTTCCTTTCGGCAATACCATTTTGTTGTGGGATATAAGGAGCTCTAAATTCATGAATAATTCCATTTTGTTCACAAAATTCTCTCAAAGAATGAGTGACATATTCACCGCCTCTATCAGATCTAAGCCGTTTTATTTTGCGATTCAATTGGTTTTCTACTTCAGTTTTATACACATAAAACATGCTTTCTGCTTCATCTTTAGACCTAAGCAAATATACCTTAGTATATCTAGAATGGTCATCTACAAATGTGACATAGTAGCGCTTGCCACCTCTACTTTCCATGTTCTTAAAATCAGCCAAATCAGAATGGACTAACTCCAACAATTCAGTTGTCCTTTCATTCACCGTTTTAAAAAGGTTGTTTATGAAATTTGGCCTCAACACATATTTCACATTTGCTATGGTCATGTTTGGATAGGCTAGGAATCAAACCCATATCATGCAATCTACATATAGATTTAGCATTCACATGTCCTAGTCTAGCATGCCATAAATCAACAAACTCAGCAATATAAGTAGAAGTAGAAGCATTCTCATTATTCTCAATCATGGTCTCAAGCACATATAGAAAATCAGCCCTATAAGCTTTTCCAACAAATTCTCCATTTTTGGTTAAAACCATTTTTCCAGCATCAGTCACTTGCTTAATACCAGCTATCTCAAGCAAACCACATGAAATCAAGTTTCGGCGCAGAGAAGGAACATAAAGCATATTCACTAGGGTAAGAGACTTACCTGAGGTGAGCTTGAGTGTCACCTTCCCTTTGCCAAGTACTCGAGAGATACTCGAGTTTCCCATGTAGACCTGGTCGATGTCTGTAGCATCCTCGAACTCAGCAAACAGGTCCTTGTTGGCGCAGAAGTGTCGAGTAGCTCCGCTGTCCAGGAGCCAATCGACTTGGCCGCCCGCATGGTTGACTTCAGTGATCATTGCTATCAGCTGTTGTTATCTTGGACAACATTTGCTTGTTGCTGAGCTGGAGCTGCGGGCTTGTTCTGCTGTTATCCTTGGTTCTGTAGATCAACCCGATTGCGGCATTGTCAAGCCTTGTGGCCTGGCTTGCCACAAACATAGCAGCCGATCCCAGTCCCTCCTTGTTTTTGCTGCTTATCTGGCTACTTGCCAGACTTCTTGATTTTCTGACCCTTTTTTGGCTTCATATTTTGCTTAGGGCCTCCGGATTGGTTTCCCTGCTTGGACCTATCAGATTTCACAGAAGATTCAATAAGATTAGCTTTTACAGAATTTGTAGGTTTAGGCTTTGGCTTGTCTTTCAGCCGATTTGCCTCCTCTATCTTCTTGTGGCCGACAAGCTCCTCCAAGGTCAAATCCTTTTTTCTTGTGCTTCAGATGGTTCCTGTAGCCAGCCCATGAATCTTGCAACTTTTCGATAAGGAAATTTGCCTGCAGCACCTCACACATCTTCATACCCTCAGAGAGGATATTGGCCACCAGGTTTTCGTACTCGTGGACTTGCTCCATGATTGGCTTTTCATCCACCATTTTGAACTGCATAAATTTTTCACACACATATTTTTTTCCCAGCATCGTCAGCACCATTCTTTTTCTCCAATAAATCTCAAATCAACTTTGCAGACTTATGAATGGAAATTAAATCAAATATAGGATTCGAAACATGGCTGAGGATATGACCGCGCACAGTCTTATTGTCCTGCTCATACTTCTTCAACTACGCAGGGTCAGGCTCTTCATCTACCTTCTTGCCCTTGTCGACGACGAGGATAGAAGCATCAGCCACCGCATCGGGAACAGCCTTGGCCTCCGCCTTGTCCTCTGCAGCAGCGGCGGAACCAGCAGGAGCGGCTTCGAGCAAGACGTAATCCACCTCCAATTGTTCAAAGAAGATGAGCATCTTCTGCGACCAATGTTTGTAGTTGGTCCCATCGAGCGGGTCCAACTTCGACAGATCCAACAGTGGCTTGAAGAACTGGAAGGCCATCGCACGAACAAACAGATATTTCGCTTCTAAATTGTTAGTGAAATTTGTGTAGAGCCAATGAAACCGAGTAGGAAATCGTCGAAAACAATGTGTTTGAAAACCAGAAAAGGTTGTGGCGTGGTATATGCAGAACCCACTGCCTTAGAAGCGAAATCGCCCCGACCGGAGGTGCAAGTCAGTAACTGGCTTCGCCCCCCAAGGTTACACAGCACACCCTCGTAATCGTGCACTCAAAAACAAAGGTTTGGAATCACGAAAGCTAGAACGAAGGTGAAAGAGAGGAAAGAACGTTTTCTGCGAATGTGTGTAACTGAAGAGGAAGACGTCAGTTTAAGAAGAAGAGCACGATCAGATCGTGCAAATCAGAAAGAAGGCAAAAAATCCAGAAACAGTTTTAACAAACGGATAAACACGAAGAAATAAACCGAACCACAAAAACAGACCCCACTCAAACCATTGGTGGATAAGAGACCCTTTTAAAACAAATGCTCATGTCCCTAGAAATCAATGTGGGACAAAAAAAACTTTTCACCTTCCATAAACTTTTCAAGCATTTACTTCAACGGTTGTAACACGCATTGAGATCCGTCACAACCAATCACCGAATCATTGTGGCTTCGTAGGATAAAACATGTAGAAGTCTCGCCTGAAGACAAAACAGAAGTGTCAAAGTTGATTCACATAACTCTTCCGGAGGGTCCATTCCATCTTATATTTCTTATTTGCCTTTGTGCTGATCTTTAGTTGATGATACGTGTATTGCACCATATTTTGGATATTTATTGCATTTTGATTATCGAATATTTTTCGATTTTTGTTGCTACAGAGGCACCGCATGGCTTGTGAAAGATGATCAAGTATACTTGTTGTGTGCTCTCCAATCAGTCCAAATTGTTTGGGACAACCAGTGGCGGAGACAAGGGGTATAGGGTGAATGGAGCTCGATCTCCTGAGTTGGAGGGAAAATGTTTAAAAAAAAAAAAAGAGGTATGTATTTTTTTTTACTAATTTTACTATCACTATGCTTTCGGTATGAACTCCTAAGGTTCCCATCCATCTCGAACAGTTGGAAATCGCCTTCTTATTACCAGGATCTACATATCCATCTACCACTCACCCTTTTTAGATCAAGTATTACTGATTATTCGCATTCGAAATCGTTCACATTACAATCTATTTACAACTTTGGTGTTTACAATCATTAGTACAACAAAGAAGCAGAAGATTGTTCCTAAAGCAAACAACTACTCTACTTACAGTGGCAAGGCATTCGGCTGACTCTTTACAATGTTATAGTTCGGCCGAGGGCTGATAACAGATCTGCACCCGGTTTCCTGGATGCATTCACTGCTCACTTCGTCGTAGAGAATCGTATAGTTGGAACTGCTTATGTTCCGGAAGTAGCAGGGCTCAATGCTGCTATCGTATTCGTATACTTGTTGTGTGCTTCCCAATCCACTGACGACCAAGTTGTTCTGCACAACCATGATGCCTTGCGCGTTTTGCAGGTTCTTGAGTGAACTTGTCGAGTTCCCAGAACCATAGTCGGATATCTTGTCCTCGTTGAACCCTAGTGTCACATTTGCCACCTCAATGTAGCCATGAGTGCCCTGATCAACTTCGGAGGAGTACATGTAAAGAGAAAAGTTTTTGTGTGATTGGAATGTGTTGACTTCAGAAGATGGTGTCTTGGTAGAAACACCGGTGCTGAACTCAATGGTCTGCTTTACTATCTGCAGATTTCCGTTGTCTTCCATCAACATAAGGTTAAGGTAATTAAACTCTTGGGTGAAAGAGGTACTGATCTTGCCGTAGGAAGATGTCACCCAGCCGGCAGATGAAACAGACCGGTTTGCTCTCGTTACAAACGTTCCATTCAAGCCCGTAAAACCTGATTTCACTGAAACCTGCAGGTCAGGAGCGTGGTAGCTCAAGAGCTGCCCCGCAGTTCTTGAGCTCTTCTTGTCCAACCAGAGATGCAAGTTCGCATCAATGTACCATACATTGAGTGCATTCGTGACACCGAATCCAATCCTATGCGTCTTCCCATCCAACAGCTTCCCCAAAAAGGGAGTCATCTCAATGTCATAAGTTGGAAGATCAAACGAACCGATTCCTGTAATCGGCCTCCACAGAAGTGGATTGATCCCACCTGTATAGACCACAGTGAAGGGCCAAACAGCACCAACAACAACACCATCATCTAAGGTCACAACAACCTCCCTAAACGGCCCGTTTCCGTCTGCACCCGAGATATTATTTGCAGCAATGTAGTCATTGGGGAGATTAGAGTACCAAAATTCATCATCCTCATGAAAGGACACATACACCTCCAACACAGCTCTATACACATTGAGTGGAACCTCAAATTCCTTGGTTTCAATATCAGTTGAGTTCTCAATTTCAAACCACATCCCATCATCCAATGGCAAATTCCTCGAGATGGGAATGATCAAATCCGCCCAATTTCCATATTCAGATACAAAGTTCGAATCTTTTTCAGCTGGGTAGAAGTGAATTGAGATCTCCACATGGTAAACCCCAGTATAAGTGCTAGTAACAACATTCCCCAAATAAACAGATAGGGTTTGATTGGACATAAGCAAAGAGTAATACCTCGTTATATCTTTCTCCACTTTCCAAACGATCCCGTTAGGGCGGGGCTCGGCAGTGCAGCTGCGGAGGAGCTCGACGCCGCCGAGCCAGACGCCGAAGATCCGATCGAATTGGCGGCCTTTGCAGGTGGCGGACCACTCGAGGACGATGGTGGAGAATTCCTTCGCCGGGCAATCGGTGGGAGGGGTGTACTCGGCAGAAACGGGAGGCTTGCCGTAGGTGTAGCCGAAATCGTGGCGGAGGAGGACGTAAGAGCAGGGCTTGGTGGGGCGGTCGATTGGGTGGGTGACCTCGAAGTAGGCGGTTGGTGGGGAGGCGGAATTGATTTTTTCCGGCGGGGGAGAGGCCCGTCGGTGGCGGCGGAGGGCGGTGGAGGGTTGCGGGAGGAGAAAGAGGGCGATGGAGAAGATTAGGAGGAGATGCAGGGGCGTTGAAGACATCTGATCTGGGTTTGAGTTTGATTTCGATTTCAGTGTGAAATTTGTTTCAATTGCAAATGAAATCGGGGTTGGAATTTGGATCGGGTGGAGGTTGAATGTTGGTATACTGAACAAGGGAGCGACTGGTAAGTTTATCATACAGTCATACTTTAAATTAGGGTAAATTACAGAAAACCACCCTTAAAATAAGTGAATTTTTACAATACCATTCTTATAATAAAAGTTTACATAAAACCACCTATAATTTTATTTTTCTTTCAAATAACCTTCCATGGCCATTTTTATGTGTAAAAAGTATTTTAAAAATGTTAAATTCTCACCTTTGTATTTAATATGACCTAATTATATAACAAAGTAACCAAAACATTTAAGAAAATATGAAAATTTAACATTTTTGTATAACTTTTTATACATAAAAATGATCATGCGCAATTCTTTGAAATCAAAATAAATATATGGGTGATTTTCTATAAACTTTTATTTTAATGGTGTTTTTTTTTAGTTTACCCTATAAAGTATAAATTATAATACGTACTACAAAATATTATATTATGATAGAATAAATGTCATATTGTAATCCAATATTATACATTATAAAATATAAGAATATATAATTCGATTCTTGAACTTTTAGAATGGAGTTATTTCTCAAAATTAATTAAACATTGTTTTATACGTAGTATATAGCATCGTTTAAACACATTTTCATCCACATTAAGAAGTCAATTGTATTCCCAACATCAAACAAAAATAGATATGTGTAAATTGTATGTAGTATGATATACGGTATTTCTAAATCATGTGATGGATATTTTTAAATCACATGATATATTATATAGAAATTAACAATATTTGTATTGTTAACGCACTTAAAATATTTGGAAATATCATTGAAAAATTTAAATAATCATTTTATGATTTTTTTAATGGATCTTGTCAATGTTAGACAGTTCAAATTTGTTACGTATTTAGAAAAACCTAAAGTGTTATAGATTGACCTTTTTTATTTATACAATTCAAACATTATCTTCAACCATATTACATATTTATAACTATAGATTTTCATTTGAAAAATCGCTTTTCATTCAAACATTGGTATATTTATATATCACATATTTATTCAAAATATGAAATTAAAATGAGACAATTGGAGAATTAGGACCCTTTTTGATAATTTTTGTAATTAACAGACTCCATAATAAATTTTGTAGGTATATGACCTTTATGGGAAGATATATAGATAAATTTATATTTTAGATATATATATATATATATAGGAAGATATATAGATAGATTTATATTTTAATAATTAAAATGAGATAAAGATACGGAGTATCTTGTAGATTTTGTTACCCTTTATATAATTTGATAAAATTATGAATTTTGATAGATTTAATACTTTTGAATTCCTATATAAATAGTCTACATTGGTTGAGCTTAAACACACACCTAACAATTTGGAGTACGTACGTAATACATTGAAGAGTACAGATATACTCTTTGGCAAAGAAACGCAGTCTCCTCCTTTTCAACTTGATCGCTCCCTATGATGCTTGTCAAAATCTGATTCTCTCCCATCGAGTAGCATGTACTTTGATTCCTCTCGGCAATGCGTAGGAACCAAAGAGTGCTACTCATTAGGAGGGTTATCAGATTTCGACAAGGGTTATGGGGAGCGGTCTTGATAAAAAGGTTGTAGATCATGTTTCTTTGCCTAAAGAGTATATCGGTGTTCTTCAATGGGTTAATCATCCAAGCCGCTGCAACTCTTTCAATAAATTGTAGGACAGTATGTTTCTATATATATTTGTGCGTGTGCCAAAAGAAACTAATTAGTTCATATTCATAATTAATGGTTTTCACTCGATTCTTAATTAATTGCTCAATTGCGTTGTCATCTTCCTCCTATTAATTTGTTATACATATTTTTTTTCTTGTTTGCTTTTTATTTGGGCTCTTTTGGATGGATGTAGGAAATGAAAATTTCAGGAAGTAATTCATGTAAAAAAAATAGTGATTTTTGGGATTTTAATTAGAAACATGTTTGGATAAAATTAATTTTACCATAATTAAAATATAATGCGCTTTGTTTTGTAAAAAATGAGCTTCTATCCATAGAAGTTGATGTGAAATTAATTTTTTTTAAAATTTATTTGTAATAGTTACTAATTAAAAACATTTGTTTGGCTAATGGGTAAATTAGTAATTTGTGATTTAAAAAGGGAAAAAATAGATTTTGATTTTTTTTAAAGTGAATTTCATCTTACCTATTCTCCACATGATAATTTCAGTTTTTCTATTTTGATGGGTTTGAAGTTAGTGGGAACTCGAAGTGCATGACTTATTGAATTTGTTTTCGAAATATTCATAGAAAAATAAATATTTACGTAAATATTCAATGGTGTAAACTAATTACAAAAATATTCATTTTTTGCAGGTTTTGCAGAAAAACGCGGACCCAGTACGCGTTTTATGTACAAAACTCGAAAGAGAATTGGCGCCGGGGTTGGGTTTTGAATGTCACAAAAGAAACGCGGCCTGAGGCCGCGTTTCTATTAAAAAATAAAATGAAATTGTACGTATATCTACAGGTGCTGAGTTGGCATTAGAAACGCGGTCTCAGGCCGCGTTTCTCCTTCGGAATTGGGCCCCAGTTGCTGACTGGATGGGACGCAAGGCAAAAACGCGGCCTGGGGCCGCGTTTTTCTGTGTTTCAGAAACACACAGTCAAAGATTCTTATTCTTTGAGTGTGATACACATAAAACGCGGCCTGGGGCCGCGTTTTATTCATTTCCTCAACTCAGCAAATTCACCATTGTCTTTACCCGTCTTCAAGTACTCTTTCCTTTGCATTGGTTCTTCTTCGTATCCTCTTTCTATTGCATTTCCTTCTTCTTCATATCATCTTTTCTTTGCATTTGCTTCTTCTTCAAATTACATATTGTCTCATATTTGATCAAGGCTTGGCTAAGGTTAGTTTTCCACTCTTATTTAAGTTTTTCACTTTTATTTGAATGAGTAAGAGGCTTGAAATCCTTAATAATCTTCTATGAGTTTTGAATATTTAATTATGATGTAGTTACTATCACGATTATGATGTAGGATTATGTAGTTGTGTTGTTGCTTTTCATTTTTTTGGTCGAGAATATAGTTTTGTTATATGAACTTGTACTTATTATCGTGATTAACTTGTTTAACTTGTAGGATTATTTAGGTAATATTAGTTGATGAAATAGATTGAAATACTTGTTTAACTTGTAGGATTATGTAGGAGTACGTAGTTTTCATTGTAATTAATTCGTGAAAACGTTTAATATTTATGATAAACTAACTTACAGTTAATTATATTATAGGATGAATGAGTATAACAACACATCTTAGCAAGGGATCGAACAAGTGAATGAGATCTATGTTGATGCTCTTGGTGTTGATCACGAAGACGACTTGGATAATTCTGAAGAGGACGATGATGCTACTAGGGAGGCGGCGATTAGGGCCGAGGCCTCTAATCCCAACTGGAATATTGTTGAAGCTGATCCAATGATAACAACTTCATGGAAAGGGTTCAATCCACTTGTCCAATTAGATGATGGAAGACAATTTTTTCGCGGACAAATGTTCAACTCGCTGGAGGAGTTGAAATGTGATTTGACCGAGTATTCTGTGCGTTTGAGTAAGCCATACAGGACAAAGAAGGCGAGTCCAGATTGGTACACAGTTGTTTGTGATAGGAAGGACAGTTGTGGATGCACATGGCGATTATCTGCTCGTCGTGTTGATCGAACTGTTGATATGTGGACGGTCGTCAATTACAGTGGGCCTCATGCAGCCAATTGTGTTGGAGAGGTTTTGCAGTTGGATAATCATAACGTTACCTCAAATTTCATCAGAGGTGAGATTCTTGGATTTCTTCGCAATGATCAAGACACGAAGCCAAGTTTCATACTCGAGCATCTGAAAAAAAGGTATGGGATTTGTGTCTCATACATGAAAGCATGGAGGGCAAAGCAGAAAGCTATTGCAGAGATATATGGTGATTGGGAGGAGTCGTACACGGAGTTGCCAAGGTTCATGGCTGCGCTACAAGCTACAAATCCGGGAACAGTGGTTGAATGGTGCAATCTGGATTCCCCAAATCCACAAGAGAAGATATTCGGTCGTGTTTTCTGGGCTTTTGCACCATCCATTGCTGGGTTTGCACACTGTCGTCCTTTGATATCGATCGATGGCACCCATCTGTATGGAAAGTACAGGCATGTTGTGTTAAAGGGAATAGGTATGGATGGAAATGATCAGCTTTTCCCTCTGGCTTTTGCAGTTGTGGAGAGTGAAAATGGAGATAGTTGGTCTTGGTTCATGGATTGTATAGGGAGACACGTCACTCAGAGACTCGGATTATGCGTTATTTCAGACAGACATGCGGGCATCCTGAAGACCATGGAGGAGCTGCCTAGATGGAGTTATGATGAGCAAGTGAAATAATGAAGCATGTAATCAATAACCATCGTGAATTGAACAACTGAAAAAATGAAGGATGTAACCACTAACCATCATGTGGTAGTCAGGAGCCACGGGTTGATATACACCTGACGGTGCACTAATTGGTGGGCTAATGAGGCGTCTGGTGATTCGTGTGTACCAAGACATATATTGTGATGTAGCCTCATCCTCATCTTCCACCTCAGCTGCAACATGAACTGAGTTTTCCCGATCGTTCCACAACTGTATCCATTGTGCATGAACCTCGGCCCAGTTGTGGGAGGGTTTCCCCCTGCGATCCATCTTGTGCAACATCTCCTCATATGCGCATGATGGGGGGACCACTTGCACATCCCCAAACTGGCGGGAGACCCGCTCTGGGTGGTGCATCTCTACTATCTCGAGAAACAAAGTAGAGGTGTAGTAGATCGCCAGATGTTCGCACCTTCTCGACAGATGGGAGTAAGGCGAGCTAGTACGTCGCTCGAGTAGGGCTCCCAGACAAACTGTGTTGTAAAGTAATGCATGTGACTACAATAGTTCTTACTTCTACGATATACAAGGATGAGAAGTGACAATAAAACTGACTAACCTTATCTGAAGTTTGGCGATCTAATGCATCTCGATAGTACATCAAGGTCTTCGGGGTAGTTCCATAGGAGTACGAGAAATTCAACCATCTCATAGCCAGTGAATCCTCCCCATCTACAAATCGAGCACTGAATTGGGGAGGTTGTGAACCGTAACCTGTCTTCTTCCTTTTCTCTTGTCTTCTAGCCCTCCGAACTGCATTATGGTCATCACCTTCACCAAGTGGGATAATGCAACGTGGTCGTCCAATGGGGATACGCTCCCAAGCCCACAACTAGTATTATTGTAAAGGTAATAAGTTCACAAGCTCATTGACTGTAGATGTATGAAATGAAATAATTACCGTACCTGTAGTAAGATGACTGGCCCAACGATCTCAACTTTCTCTCTTTCTGTAGCTCTACAAAGCTGTCGATAGAGGAAGGCCAATGTCGCACTGCCCCAACTGTACTGGCTAGCAGCCTCCAAATCCGCTAACAGTGGGAGGTACAACAGTTGCACTTGACCACCACTACTGTCCGCGAACATTACACTTCCCATTAGCAAGAGAATGTACGCCCTAGCCTGACACTGCACTACATGTTCCTCCACATCTTCTGGTAAGGGCAACAGTAGCTGTCGTAGCCAGGCCACTTTCACCGACGAACCCCTTATCTGATTTGGCGGGGGTCTTTGCCCAAGTAGTGTTTCAGCAACGGTTGCCCAATCGTAGAATGCAGTTCCAGTAACTGCAAGACCGTCAACACGTAGCCCCAATAAAACTGAAACATGTTGGAGTGTGATTGTGGCCTCCCCTACGTTGAAGTGGAAGGTGTGGCCATTTGTACCCTAAGACAGAACACATAATTTGTGCAGAATGACTTAATGAAATTCTGAATCTTAATTTTGTATTTATACAATTCAAAAGTACTTATCCTACCATCCTTAGCAATCAAAATCTTTTAAATGTTCTTCTCCTTTTTTTTATTTTTTCCCTAATTCAATTCTAAACTTCTATAATTTTTTTCTTATATACAATTTATTCTACTATTATTTTATGCAATCAATAATGTTTTCTAAATCTATTCTCCTTTTATATAATACAATCTTTCAAGTATATATATACACAATCAAAATCTAATTTTCTATTATTTCATGACTCCTAAAATGTTTTCTCTTCTAATAATCATACAATATTTGCTATATGACAAACATCACACAATTTCGGATCTATAATAATCACTAATCTATATTCGTTCAAACAAACATACAAATATCAAAATTTTTTATCATCTATCAAAACATACAACTATCATCAAATACAACTTTCTAAATTTTGGATTAAATCGATCTACAACTATCACACAATTTCAACTATATGTAATAATCACTAATCAACAATAACAAACATACAAATATCACCAAACCCTCATCCATTCCGACCAAAATCAATCTATCACCATCCATATTCGTTCAAAAAAAAAAAAACTTACCTTCAACTGGCGATTTTCCGATGACCGAAGAAGAGATGAACGACGAGGGGATGATGAAGGTGAACGAGGAGGGGACGACGAAGGATGAACGAGCAAGAGGAAGGCCAATGTCGAACGCAGAAGATGTGAAACGAATGAAGAAGAAACGAATGAAGAAGATGAAGTGGAGAAGGAGGCCGGTTGGCCTAGGGTTAAAAGCACTAAAAACGCGGCCTGGGGCCGCGTTTTTGGTGTAACTGCCACCAACTGCAGTAATTGCTGCTTTGACCATCTTTTTTTTCTGAAATTATATAGAAACGCGGCCTGGGGCCGCGTTTTTGCTTGGCGTCCCATCCAGTCAGCAACTGGGGCTCAATTCCAAAGGAGAAACGCGGCCTCAGGCCGCGTTTCTAATGCCAACTCAGCACCTGTAAATATACGTACAATTTCATTTTATTTTTTAATAGAAACGCGGCCTGAGGCCGCGTTTCTTTTGTAACATTCAAACCCAACCCCCGACGCCAATTCTCGTTCGAGTTTTGTACATAAAACGCGTACTGGGTCCGCGTTTTCTGCAAAACCTGCAAAAAAATGAATATTTTTGTAATTAGTTTAAACCATTGAATATTTACGTAAATATTTATTTTTCTATGAATATTTCGAAAAAAAATTCTGACTTATTGAGTTTTTAATTGTCATTCAAACAAAATATTGACCGGGGCAAACAACACTATTTTTTATTTGAAGAAAAACCAGTCACTTATTGACAGAAATAAGAAATTTGGTTTGGTTATCTCAAAGATTGTTTTGTGAAAATATTTCATATCAAATTATGATCTTATCAATTGCAACATAGAATTCATTAGGACTTCATAATTAAGGACAATATATTATTGAAATTTGTAAATACTAATTTATGAGCAGTATAAATATCAATGATAGTGTATTCCTAGCATCACATAAACCGAAATTGGGGAAACATGATAGATATGGAATTGTTCAACACCATATCTTTAAACATATTCAGAATTGTTATTATTAGCAAGTTATAGATTTGATATTCAATGTAGAATAATAACAAAATCTATAATAAAAAGGAAATATATTTTTTTATATATTTCAGTATTTATATCTTCGATTTTTCTATCCTATGCCCCGGATAAGACACTAAATTGGGAAATTTTTTTAAACTTTTAATTAGTTTAGCCTTTTTTTAATTAGATTTTTTAGGGTCGCTTGCCTTTTTTGTAGGGAATCTTTTTCAATTTAGTGTCTTATCCTATGCCCTTGGGGCATAGGATAGAAAAACCGTTATATCTTTATTATATTGACCTCAATGGTAACAAAATCTATAAAAGGAAATAATATTTCCAAATATTTTATATTGCTCTATTTGACAAAAATCTAAATTTTTAATGATTCATTTTTGTAGTAAGATTTTAAAGAAAGAAATCTTAATGGAATGTGTTAAAATCAGGTCAAGATATCATATAAGATCTCAATATTAAGGTTATAAATTTAGTAATATAAAAATAAAACAAATTTAAAAAAAATATATAAGGATATTGGTTGTTACACTTGGTATGATTAGATAAATTTTAGATAGATTTAATATTTCTAAATTTCTATAAATATTTTACATGGGAGGACCAATATACTCTTTATAAAAACCTTGTATATATATCCACCTTTTCAATGGAATTGCTTTTGGTAATTTGGTTGGTTTCTCATGGAGGAGAACCCTAGCTTGCTTCCTCTCATCGATGTGTAGAACCATCAATTTTCTCAGTGGAGGAGGAGACCGGTGTACCGTCGAGGTATTATGGACACGGGGAAGATGACCAAGAAAAATCATCGAAGCATAGCGGTTTGGGGTCCATCTTCTTCGTATCCAAATTATCTCGCACATACACCGGTCTCCCCGCCACAGAGGGACTTGGGATCCACACATCAATGGGCGGAAGTGAAGAGCGGTGCTACTTGCTACGAAGGCCGAAGGTTGCATGATTCCGATTCCGATTCCGATAGGGTAAATTGTTAATTCCGATATGGATTGAAGAAGATGCTTTGTAATTTGAACTTCTGGGGTACGGTTTATTATATAGAACAAATTTTCACTGTTTTGCTACTTCTAAATTTTGGTTGAGACTAATTATTAGTAATAAATATCAAATTTATTTTAAAAATTAATTTAAAATTTTAAAATTTTATATAGTTTTTAACTATTATAATACGTGCTGAATGCTTTAATAGTAAAAAAAATCTTACATTTTAGATAGGAAGGGAGTATGGAAGGATGTCAAGTTCCTGGTCGAAGGATGCCTGACCTGTGATATTAACATTATTTTTGTTTGGTTTGCTCTTTTTGTAAGTGAATTAAAATATGGGTTTCATTGAGAGTGTGTGAAGCTCTTTAATTGACTGGGTAATCCTTATTCAAGATTCAAACAAATTATGTATGTTGTGATTCGATCTACAGGCAATTGAAACTTTTCATCGTCAAATATGAATAGAACTCTGATTGAATTTATGATTATTGATAAGTCCAAATGTCCCATTGAAGGTTGTGTATATATGGCATATATAGAGAGCCATAGAATTTGTCGGAGGAGCTTGCCCGAATGAAAGAAGGCTTTGACTGCTCGAATGATACATTCATCACTTTATTGCCTAAATGTGACAATCCCACCAAAATGAGTGACTACAGACCTATTAGTCTGTGCTCTACCATTTATAAAATAATATCCAAAATTCTCACGGAGAGATTGAAAATGTTGATTGGAAAACTAATTCATCCACTCCAAGGAGCGTTTGTGTCCGACAAAGCAATACAGGATAATGTATTAATTGCGCATGAGATATTCCATTCATTCAAAAATCGAAAAAGAGTGGACGGGTGGCTTGCCATTAAACTTGACATGGAGAAAGCTTATGATCGTGTAGATTGGGAATTCACTGCAAATGTTCTCAAAAAAATTGGCTTTCATAGTAAATTCATTGAATTGATTATGGAATGTGTAACCACTGTCTCCTTCTCGGTTCTAGTCAATAATGGTCCAACAGATGTTTTCCCGGCAAAGAGAGGTTTACGACAAGGCGACCCACTCTCCCCCTTTCTATTCATCCTTGGGGCAGAGGTCCTTGCCAGAAAATTATCGGCCGAGGCTAGTCAGAATAATTCTGGTATTGGGTTCTCGTTCGGCCGCTCGTCGGTCAAAATACCTTTTCTATCATTTGCAGATGACATTATCATATTCTCCAAAGGAAATATGGAGACTTGTGAAAAGATCAAAATGATTATGACTGAATACTGCCAAATCTCAGGACAGAAAATCAACTATGCAAAATCTGCCTTCCAATGTTCCCCTGGAATTGTTAGGAATCGCTTCCCGAGTATTGAAAGATCTCTAAACATAACTAATCAGACAAAACTAGATAAATATCTTGGTTGTCCGATTATAAATGGCCGAGTCAACAGGTCCACATTTGAAGAAATAATCAACAAAACAACGACACAACTTGCTAAATGGAAAGCAAATACTTTGTCTCAGCAGGGTCGTTCAATTCTAATCAACTCTAATTTATCGGCGAAACCACTATATACTATGCAAACTTTCATGCTCCCAGCATCAATGCACTCAAGCCTAGACAAAATAAATTCTTTTGGAATAAGGACTTACAGTACAGACCACTGATCAGTTGGGACAAAATTTGTAAGCCAAAAGATTCAGGGGGATTGGGCCAGAGGAAAACAAAAGAAATGAATATTGCTTCACAAATGAAGTTGTTATGGAAAATATTAGCAGAATCAGACAACGCTTGGGTCAAAATTATCACTTCAAAATATTTGAAAGGAACACACATTCTTAACTACGACGACAATAGAAACGCCTCATGGCAATGGTCACAACTAAGGAGAGTAATAAGCCCATTTAAAAAAGGACTCAAATGCTCAGTAGGGAACGGAAGATCGATCAAATTCTGGGAAGATAATTGGGGGCCATCTCATCCGCTAAGGGAACACTGTACAGACCTATCAAACATAAATTTAAACTCTAGAGTGGATGAATTCATAGTCAACAACGCTTGGTGTAGTCAGAAACTTAGTGAAATCCTTCCAGATGACATTGTGCAACAAATTTGTAACATACCCCTACCCATCAACTCTATGGAAGATAGATTGTACTGGTGGCCGGATAATAAAGGATGGTTCACAACCTCAAGTGCCTACAGACTAGTGACTAACACCACTGAGACTACGACAGACGATAATGCTTGGATTTGGAAAATTGATGCCCCACCTAAAATTAAAAACTTCTTATGGAAAGTTTGCCATGATGGCTTACCTACTGCTGGAAAACTGTCTCATACGGGAATTTCTATCCCATCATACTGTGCTATATGTAACCATCATCACGAAGATTCTGTGCACTTGTTTTTTGAGTGCAATTATATCCTCCAGGAACATTAAGACTATAATGTCAAAAATGGGAGAAATATTAAACAATGATGAAAAACAACAGCTCGCTTTCAATTGGTGGACAATCTGGCTGACCAAACATTTCTTCGTTTTCCAACAAGAGAAACTGCCTACGGAAGCAGGATTTAACCAAAGAGTGTATCTGCATCGTCAAAATTGGATCAAGGCATGCAAGATCCATGACGATCAAAACCATGACAAACAACGGAAAAAAAGGGCCATGAAAGATAGGAAAAGAATAAACAACATGAAATGGAAGAAACCCCCATCTGGTTGGGTAAAATTAAATTTCGATAGATCGGCTAGCCTTAACCGACATAGCTCTATTGGGTTTATCATTCGCAACGACAGCGGTTCAATTTTGGCTATTGGGGGGGGGGGGGAATTGGAAAACAAATGCCCCTAATGTCAGAAGCCCTGGCCCTCAGAAAAGGTATTGTAAGCGCTAGACAATTGAACATTGACAAAATCATCATAGAAGGCGACTCCCTCATTATCATAAATTACCTTAGTAAAGGTCTGAAATGTCCATGGGAGATCGAACTTATCATGTCTGACATCTGTTCTCTCATCGCTGGGATTAGCGAAGTTTCTTACTCACACACTCTTCGTTCCGGTAATTGTGTGGCTGATCGGGTTGCACACCTTGCCCACGTAATCAATAATCTCAACTTACAAAATGATCCTGGTCTTATCGATCTCATCCGCAAGAATGCCATCGGATAACGACATTGTCATATCCAAATTTTTACCCAATTAAAAAAAAATATAGAGAGCCGTAGACAAGTTACATAACACCGTTTGGTTGGAGATGATCGATATGCACAAGCAATTTCCTGTCTAATTGAACATGGAAAATCTGCTCTACGTACTGATATCTTATGCAAAAGTTGTTTGGATATATATATAGGCCTATTTTACTCTTCTTGTGCTTTGGGTGCTAGATATGATTAATTAACACGTCTTTATTAAATCAACCCGCAATTATTAAATTATTTCTTTAATTTCAAATAAATAAAGCTTGTAAACCTACCTAATCAATTTGGAACTTATGGTTACAAAATCTAGAACCTGTAAATTTTGAACTTATAAAAATCTTGAAATCATAGTTATAAATAAAAAAAATCTTAAACCCACAATTATACAAAAAAAAGGAGGCATTTACTAGAATGGCTATACTATTTCGTATATAGGATCCCCCTTCACGTGGAGGAAACAATGGTGGTAACACTAATACTTATGAACGTCTTGATAGAGTCCTAGCTCACCAAGATATTATTGCTAAATTCATAAATCTCCGAGTTCAACATCACCCTTTCTCTTCCTCTGATCACTGTCCGATCACTTTACAAATTGGAGACAAGGAAAGACTGAAAGGAGCACCTTTCCGTTTCGAGATGGCCTGGACCACCAATCCGAATTATAAAACCATTGTCAAATGAGTTTGGGAGAACAAATTCATGGGATCCTTTGCCTATAAATTCATGAAAAAAAAGAAAAACTCCTAAAGAAAAACACTAAAGATTGGTGCAAAAAATAAAACAACAACATTCTCAAACAACTCTCAGAAGTTGATAACAAAATACAAGAACTTCAATTAAAACTACCTTGGGGTCTACTCTCGGATTGTGATAACAGGAAACTCTCCAGATTGGAAAAGAAAAAACGGGTACCCCTTGAATATAATTTTAGATTCTGGAAACAATGAGCAAAAACCAAACACCTACAACTGGGTGACAAAAATACCAGATATTATCAAATGATTGTTAAAATCAAGAACTTTAAAAACTATACCTCTTCCTTTGTCACTAAAGATGGTGCAAACCTTACTGGCCCTCATGATATTTCTAACCAGATCACAAAAGAAATAGCAGCCAGATTTATTAAACTGCCACGCCCTGCTATACCTCATGAACTCTTATCTCACATCGGCCCCTAAATCTTGACAGATGACAATAACAACCTGCTTAGACCTCCTTCAAACACTGAAATCAAATACACAGTAAGCAGTATGTCAGAAGATAAAACACCGGGCCCAGATGGATATCCACCAGAATTCTACTGTAAATACTGGCATATTGTTGGGCAGTCCCTATGTAAAACTATTAAAGCTTTTTTCCACTCGGGAACCTTGCTCTCTGAAATCAATCAAACTTTTATAGCCTCATTCTCAAAACTTAAAATCCCTCGAATATAAAACCACTATAGGCCAATCAACCTTTACAATACTATCTATAAAATCATTACCAAAATTATTGCTAACAGACTTAAACCTATCATTCCCAGGCTCATTAGTCCTTATCAAGGTGCTTTTGTGGAAGGACAATCAATCCAGGACAACACTCTTATAGCCCATGAAATTTTCCACAGTTTTCACAAACAAAAAGGTAGTAAAGGCTGGATGGTGCTAAAACTTGACATGGAGAAAGCTTATGATAAAATCAACTGGGATTATATTAAAGCAACACTTACTAAATTTGGCTTTGACCCACAATGGATAAAATGGGTCATGAATTGTATTACAACTACAACTTTCTCTGTATTAGTTAACAACCGCCCTGGAACCCAATTTAAACCAGAAAGAGGAATCCGACAAGGAGACACACTAATCCCATACATTTTCATCTTAGTTATGGAAAACCTAGCTAGAGAACTTCAGGAAGAAGCAATTCTAGAAGATGGATTAGTTTGTATAAAACTCCCAAAAAATGGCACTCCCATTCCATTTCTAACTTTTGTTGATGATACGATAATTTTTGCACGAGCATCCCATAAAAGTATCCACACAATTAGGAATATCCTTAACAATTTCTCAAACCTCTCTGGTCTCACTATAAACTATAACAAAAGTTCCTTACAAGTCTCCGAAAATATTAGCCCAGCCTTAACTAACTCTCTAGCGTGTGAAATGAACATTCCGGTATCTAAGACCTTGGAAAAATACCTGGAAATCCCTCTACTTCGTGGAAGGGTGAAAAATGCAATGTTTGAAGAGGCCATTCAAAGCCTCAAGAAACAACTATCCAAATGGAAAGCTTCCTCTCTATCCCAAGCAGGTCGAATAACTCTCATTCGTGCAAACCTCTGCTCTAAAACTAATTACCTCATGCAAAACTTCTTACTACCAAAAGGGATACTACAATAAATCGATCAAAATAATAAAAAATTCTTCTAGAACAAACTACAATCGGAAAAATATATTCCGCTCATAAGCTGGGAGAAAATATGTAAACCAAAGGAGCAAGGGGGTCTAAGCCTTAGACTTGCAGAAGATTTGAATATTAGCCTTCAGATGATATTATTATGGAAACTTCACACATGTAATGAAAATATATGGGCGAAAGTGATCAAAGAAAAATACCTTCAAAAGGAAAACCTAATGGAAGTAACACCACCAAATCCCTCCTGACAATTTGGACGTCTCCTACAATTACGTGATAAACTCAAGCAAGGACTGCAATGGATCATTGAAAATGGAGAATCTATCAATGTTTGGAGGGACCCTTGGATTCAGGCACATACACTTGAGAATTTCCTAGCACAACATGATCCCAATCTCAAGGTTAGCCAACTTTTCACTCACAATAAGCAATAGAACTTGCAAATACTTAGACACCTCTTTCCCGACAACATTATTCAACACATCACTGCGATTAAAATACCCAGTTGGGACACGCCGGACAAACTCTTTTGGAAACTTAATCCGAATGGTCAATTTACAACAAAATCAGTAAAACAAATGACAAACATCCCTAACCTGATGACTATGGCTTGTGAATGGATCTGGAAATTAAACTTCCACCGCGAATTAAAAATCTTGTGTGGAAAATTTCTCAAGATGGAATTGCCACTAAAGAGAGACTAAATCGGTATGTCAACAAAGTCCCAACTCAATGTTGCCTCTGTAATGAGAAAGATGAAGACAGTAATCATCTCTTTCTTCATTGTCCTTTCACCAAGAGTGTCATAGCTACCTATGAACAGATGACATGTAAAACTGTAATCTTAAATGTCAATCCTAACACAACTTTAAAAGAAATCTTCTAAATAAAACCTAATATGGCCAACTTTGAAGAACTTTGTTTTATTTGGCAAATAATTTGGTCGCTATTTTTATAGGACTTATAGATTGAACAATTTTTCTAACTTATGTCATTGGGCATATGTTAAGTATCTATATTTAGAAATATTCTCCAACTATTAATTATTTTAGCCATTTTAAATAGATTTCCTAGGATTTATACATTTAGATTTAGAAAATCTTTCTCAATATGGTTTTTTAATCTATAACCTTAAGATATAAGTGAGAAAAACCATAGATTTAAGTATAAGATTTTCTTTCTAAATTAAGAATTATACTATAATATAATAGTCTGAGTTATAGACAAAGCATAACCTATATCTATATAATATACTAAAACAGAGACCTGAAGTCTCCTCTGGTGTAATTCGTCTATGTGGCGGACTCTGGTGCGATTCGCTTACGTGTCGTTCTCTGGTGCAATATGACTGAGTTTTTTTAACACGTCAATTAATGAGTATCCAATAAATTTAAGACATATCATACAACGACCTAATTTATGTATCTACGTGTCATCCTATGTGTATAATAAAATCTCATCATATCGATTTCACAAACTCAAATCTATAACAACAAACTAGAAGATAAGATTTTATTATTAATTAAATATCTATTGAACAATAAAATCTCATCATATCAATTTTACAAACTCAAATCTACAACAACAATAAGCATAATTTATTAATAAAAACTATTGGATGAAATTTTATCTTAGCCTTTAACCCTAACCTTAATTTGAATTGATAATTAAGTCCCATAACTCAATTTTTTGTTACGGGTACAATTTCTTTTATTGTAAAAAGTATTTTTTTTCGCGTTCCCTATATACCCATTTTTTTTATCAGCAGTAAAAAGTACTTATTTTCTAAATTCTAATACCTTTTGTACGTAATCAATTTTAGTTAGAGGAAGGAATTAGTATAAACCCATTTAAAAAGACAAAACTCAACTACCACTTGATCCTTTGATTAACAGTCAAGGTTTATTTAAATAATATTTTTTTCACATTTTGATATTATGAAATATTAAATTGATGAATATTATTTTGATATTTTTTAATTAATTTCATGAATCTTTATAGCCAAATGGGCTTATATATAACAAAGAAATGAATAAATATCGTCATATTGGTATAGAAAAATTATTAAACATGAAGATATTGTTATGTAACAAAGTATATTTTAATTATATATATATATATATATAATTGTGTGAGTGTGAAATGGAGCAAGAGAAAGTATTTATTTTATAATATTTTAGCAATTAAAGTTAATCGTGTCAAAAAAAAAATCACCAATAATAAATTAAAAATAAATAGAAAATAATTTTAAAAAACCAATATTTCCTATTTCCTACCATTTTTTATTATCTTTAAAAACTCATGTATCTATAATAAAATTTATATAAACAAATCCGCGAAGAACGCGGGTAATAAAACTAGTAAAATACTAAAGCAGAGGCCTGAAGCGACTTCTGGTGCGATTCGCTTATGTGGCGGGCTCTAATCGAATTTGCTTATGTGTCGTTCTCTGATGCAATTTGACCTAGGTTTTTGACACGTCAATTAATGATGATCCAATATATTTAAGCCACGTTGAACAATGACTCTATTTATCTATCCACGTGTCATCCTACGCGTACACATTAATTGATAACTACAATTAATTGTTAGTATAAATATTCAACCACATATCTTAAGTAGCTACAAAAATCTATCATTTTACCTTTAGTTATTTTATAAATATTTTACCTTCAGTTATTTTATATGTAGGTATTAAGAGTGGTTATAATAGATGATCATTGTGATAAGATTTTATTATTTGATACATATTTAACTAAATTTTAAATCTATATATATTGTGTCACCCGATCCTATGGTTAATTTTTTTTACGGAAATTTCGCCAGGTACCCCTGGGGTATTGCAATTTTCGCGAGGTATACAACTCTTTTGCATATTTCGCGTGGTGCCCTGTGGTTTTAAATCATTTCGCATCATGCCCTTTCCGGTTAAATTTAACATTTTTGTGTTTCTTCCGTTAGTTTCCAATTAAAAAAAAGAAAGAAAGAAAGAAAGTCAGGAGAGAGCAATGGAGAGCGAAGGAGACCAGAGAGCGAAGGAGAGCAAAGGAGACCAGAGAGCGAAGGAGACCACCAGCGCTGCTCGAACAGGAGAAGGTCGGCTCGGATCTGCTGCCCGGCTCACTACTGCTGCAACCGCCGATGGGCTGTCCCAGCTGCTCGGATCTGCTGCTTGGATCCGGCTCGCTACTGCTGCAACCAACGGGCTGTCATGGGGAGGAGAAGTGGGTGGTGGCCCGGACCGCGGAGGCTTCGAGCAGTGGCATAGTAGGCCCTGGCGGCGTCCTCGGCGGAGTCAAAGGTGCCGAGCCAGACACGCTTCTTCTTCAACGGATCTCTGATCTCGGCGGCGTACCTCCCCTAGGGCCTCTTCCGCACACCTCTGAATTTAATTGGTACAGATCCGTCGGCGGTGGTGGCGGCGTTGGCCGCTTGAGCGATTTGGATGAAATTCGAACAATCCGGGCTCGATCTTGCTTTGATGGCGGTTGTGATCGATAAAGCTTGGTTTGATTGATCTTCGTGGTCGATCTCGAGGGACTGATCTGATTTTAAGGGTGGTTGTTCTTCGTGAACGCAAACCCTAGATCTGGAAAATTGAGACTTTGTGGCTCGATTTTGGCATGGAGATGGACGAAATTGAGAACTCTAGCCTAGAATCGACAATACTCATGCTCAATTTGGTCGTTTTGATTGAATTTTGAGATGGGATTTGAGATTTGGGGCTTTTCTGTTGGTTCTCGCTCTTGTTCTTTGAAGAACAAAGGAGATTTGGGGCTGGTCTCTCTCTCTTCTCTTCGCTTCTTTCTTTTTCTTTTTTTTATTGAAAACTAACGGAATCTGTTAGATTTAACCCCGAGGGCGCGAGGTGAAAAAATTCAAAACATCAGGGGTACCACGCGAAATATGCAAAAGAGTTGTATACCTCGCAAAAATTGCAATACCTCAGAGGTACCTCGCGAAATTTCCGTTTTTTTATGGATTCTTACGGCGGTGTTAGTGTAGGAATACGTAATATAAATTTTTTTTTGGAGATTTAATTTTCTAACAAAGCTTATCAATACTAATGGTATGATCTTTTTTAGTCATATCAATTAATCTTCTATATCTATATCTATATATTTATCTATATATCTATATAAAATAATAAAACAGAGGCTTGAAACGGCGTCTGATGCGATTCGCATACGTGTCATTTTCTGGATTAAAACGGTGTTATTTTTGCATACGTGTCATATTCTAGATTAAAATGATATTATCTTTTTGAGCCACATAAATTAATAAGCCAATATAGTTAGGTAAAAAAAATTATCTTTTTAGATCAAATAATCTATCCAATATTATTTTTATTTGTAAAATATCATTTAACTTTGTAATCTAAAATAATTTAATATTTAATTATAATACATCTACGTTGCTGATTTTTTTAGATATTAATATTTTACTTTAGCCATTTAAACTAAATTTAAGGTTTAACCAACTTATAAAAAGATCATGTAGATAATTTTTTTTAAAAGTAACGTGTAAACCTATAAACCTGTTTGGATTTTTTTTAGATATTAATATTCAACCGTATATTTTAATTAGTTAGAAAAATTATCTTTTTAGATCAAATAATCTATCTAATATTTGGTCAATTATTCTATATTTTAGATCAAATTGAGTATAATATCAATTTGCACTTTAAATTCCAACAACCATTTATCAATGGCCCATTTGCAAAAATAACCCAATTACCCGGTTGGGTTTGCACCTCCTATCCCATATCTACAAAAATTGCAAAACCTAACCCAAGGCCCATGTAACAATTGCAAAACAACCGGTAAAGGAGGAGGGTGAAACCGGCTGCTTGATAGGGAGGGAGAGATGACAGTTAATTAATGAAGAGAGAGAGAGAGAGAGTGAGGCGTGTGCGTGTGGATAGGGAGAGATGACAGGTTTTTTAAAAACCTGTCAAATCAACTGTAATGTGTGAGGAGAGAGGTGTATAAAGGGGGGGTGTTGCTTCGGTTCGTTATCTCTCTCTCTCTCATAAAAACCGAAACTGAAGGAAGAAGACGAAGGGACAAGAGGAAGAGGAAGACATTCCCACAAAGGGCAAGAAGAAATCGACATCAAACAGGCCATGGATAGCGAATACAAGTGAGTGACCTTCGATTATCAAGTAAGTAAACCCTAACGCCAGCGATTATTTACCGATTGCACAAATTGATAGGGCGAGGAACCGATTGGAAGAACCAAATGTGTTTGCCATTGGTTGAAATGGGATGAAGAACGAAATCTGTGTTCCATGTTCCCCTGTCATGTAAGAAGTAACCATCGGCATGTAAAAACCAAAGGAAGGAAAGTTCGGGAACGGGGGTATTGACGAGGGGGGTAGAAGGGAAATTGGGGAAAATTAACTAACAGGTGGTGGTGAACATTGAGTGAAATTAGGGAAGGCTGGGGTGAAATGTGGGGAAATGGATAGGTTGTAGTTTGATCGAATATTTAATGGAGTTGCTGATAATCTTGGTTATTGTCATGTTTGTAGTAGTCAGGTGTCATGTTTATAACTCTTCATGTCATGTAAATTTGGAAAATACCTTGACGTTTATTTGGTTGAATCTTATAAAATACCTTGACGTTTATTTGGTTGAATCTTATAAAATTGGAAAATACCTTGACGTTTATTAGGGGTGACAGACATGCATGCGACAATTGATATGTATAGGGTGGGAAATGGTTTGCAAAGTCCTGATTGTCATGTTCATAGTAACTAATGTCATGTTAGATAACCTTAATGTCATGTTCATTTTGACCGATGTCATGTTAAATAACCATATTGACATGTTTATTGTGACTGATGTCATGTTATATAACCGTATTGTCATGTTCATTGTAACTGATGTCATGTTAGATAACCTTATTGTCATGGGCATTGTGTGCACTGTGACTGGATTCATTATGTACATGGTTTGTTTGGAGCGTCCTAAATTTTTGTTTCCTAAATCTGCAGGATATCAAGAACAGTAGAACATGTCGACCGCATCCTGGTCCCCTGGAATCTGAAAGACCAACACTGGGTCGCTGTGGAGATCAACTTTGCCGAATGGACCGTGGTTGTGTTTGACCCAGACACTCGTATAATGAAGGAGTCCCAGATGACCGAGTTGCTGAAGCCCGTGACGCACATCCTGCCCACCTTGCTTAGTGTCCACCAGGAGATGCATGCCAAACATAAAGCGAATGTCCCCCGCCCCTTCAAGTTCAGCCGTGCGAAGGGCATTCCGCAGAACAAACAATCGTAAGTGGTGGTTCCCCTTCTTCCCCCTTGTGATTTGAGTGTTTACTGAATAGGCATTGACACAATTTGTGTTTGGTATGTAGGGGAGACTGTGGGGCATACGTCATCCGGTACATGCAGCAGCTTGCGTCAGGGGACCGCGTCTTCGAAGGCCTGGATGACGATTTCATCGCTGCGTACCGCCAACTACTATGTATCGCTATCTTCCTTTGTGGGTTCGACGCCCGTCCCGATCCTTCCTAGTCGTTTCCTTCTTCTAAACTGAACTAATGAATGCTGTCTGGATGTTTTTAGGTTGCTATGACACTAGTATTGTCGTTGGATTTCATGTCGTTGGATTTTATGTGGTTGACATTTTTATTTCTATCTACTTTTATGTTGTTTACTGCCACTACCTTTGCCATAAATGATTGTCATGTCATAACCATAACCCGTCCAGTTCACATATATGATTGTCATGTACAAAAAAGGAGGTTGTCAATTTAGATATAACCATAACTACAAAATACGGCAACGACATACACAAAACCAACGACTTGCATAAAAGCAAAAGGTGCATGGTCAACGACGACAAGTTCGACGTACTTAACCCCAAAACCCACTGATGAGTAGTCGCACACGTACTTCCAATGTGTCATGTCGTAATCATTTCCCGTCATGTCAAGACACATAGATCGTCTAGTTGGGCCGCATCTTCTTGTATTTCCTTTCCCACTGTGAGGGGTATCGTCTAGTCTTGGGTCTACCCGGACGTGTCTTGACAGGGGGGGGAGGCATGTCTTGTTGGCGACTGCCTGGGGCACTCGCCATGTGTCACGAGATGGTACTGGGTAAAGAACATCCTAGTAGCACGCACGCCACGCGTCTACCTTGTAGAAGTCGTTCACAAGTGAGTAGACGTCGACCCCGCGCACTTGTGCAGCGGCGAGTGCGTGCGCACATGGGTATTGGTCGACGTTGAAGTGTCTGCAGCTGCATAAACGACCCGTGAGGTTTACAAGCCATGTGGATTGACCCTTGCGTACCTCGTACTCGTGGGGGCTGAGCGGCCTGGCTATCATGAAAAGGGACAGCACGAAGTTCGCTTTCATAGCGTTAGCGACCCAGTCGCTCACAACTTTCCCCGGCGCGGAGCTGGTCTCTCTCCGCGTTACAAACCACTTCCCAACGGTCTCAAGAATGGCATCCATGAGGGCTGTGAGAGGCAAATCACGAGGATATTTGAACACCGAGTTCAGACACTCGGAGTTATTAGTGGTTGTGATGTTGTACCTATTACCCGGGTAGCACGCCCTTGCCCACTTGTCGAACCCGACCTCCTTAAGGTATTGGCCCGCTGCGGGAACCATCGCACAGAAGTCGTCGTACAAGGACTGGAACTCATCGTAGGTGTACGCTTTGACCATCGAGAAGAAGTGGTCTTGCATCGTGCTGATTTTGAACCGGAACCGGACGTTCTGGAATAAGTGCCATGTGC
Organism: Persicaria maculosa; assembly: GCA_963922045.1. Classification (NCBI taxonomy): domain Eukaryota; kingdom Viridiplantae; phylum Streptophyta; class Magnoliopsida; order Caryophyllales; family Polygonaceae; genus Persicaria; species Persicaria maculosa. Next base: position 15,443,118 of record OY998257.1, on the reverse strand, counting down.
ATATGCCGTGCTTCACGAAAACATAGTTGTCCCGTATTCCCTTCTCGATGCTAACATGGCGGTCAAATACCCACATTAGATCAGTCGTGTCTTCAACAACGCACAACATCTGCCTGAAGAAGAACCCCCACGACCCATCATTCTCCCCGTCAACCATGGCAAACGTGATTGGGTATACGGAGTGGTCGGCATCTTGTGCAGTCGCAAACAACATGCACCCTCGGAACTTCCCCTTCAAGAACCCCCCGTCCACTGATATGACCTGGACATGAAACGAATGCACTCCTTGTTTGTGTCATGTGTATTACAACTACTGGCATGTGAGTTACGTTGGGTGTCAAGTTATTTATTGGAGGAGTCATGTTAACTAATTGGTGTCATGTGAATCAGTGGTCGATATAAGGATGGTTATACAAGCAGTGTAAGTGAAGAACATAGAAGGTGGAGACCATGGGGGACTGACCTTTCGTAGGTGGGGGACGGCCCTGCGCCACACTCCAAGGCTCACGAACGCATACTTGTATCGACCCTCCCTGTCGCGTTCTATCCGGGTGTAGGTGCCAAGGTTGGCCTGCTCCAGCATGTGCATGTACGAGTACATTCTGTGATAGCTTTCCTCATCCGTCCCGTAGACGGTGTCCCTCGCGCTCAACCACGCTCGCCGCGCCTTCCAGTAGCTGCATGTGACCCCCAGCTGCGACTTCATGAAAGACTGCACTTGCTCCGGGACCAGGGGCTTCTTTGACCCAACGAAACTATGCATTTCCATTGACAAACGAGTTGGGTGACTTATTTTTACATTATGTCCAGTTGGAAAGAGTTAATTGGCCAGTTATTGTTAACCCGTGTCCAGTTGAACACTTCTTGGTGTCCAGTTGCTATGGTTAAGGTGCACACTTGATGTTACCTATCGGGGAATTGCATCGGATGAATACTAATGTGGTAAGGGTTAAGGACATACCTGTCGACTATCCGCTGCCCCATCTGGGAGGATGTCTCACGACGCTTTTGTGTCATCATGTCCTTCATATTGCACGTGTGCTCGTCCACAAGCTTCCGGAGAATCCAAAACCGTGTGTTCTTGTAGGTGGAAACCCGACATGCCCACTTGCAGTTGGGAGCACCGCAGCGCACAACATACAAGCTCTTCGTCGACTTCTTCACCTTGGTTGTGAAGCACCTAGCTAGACCCGCCCCCTTGATTGTCTTCTGGACCTCCTCCTTCGACCGAAACACTTTTCCCTCCCGGAACTCAACGGTGTGCTGGAGGGGATCCAATGGGTTCACCGCAACCATTGGTTCACTTTCCAAAGGCTTCGGAATCACTCCCAAATTCCCTTTTCTGCGTTCGTAAGCTTCCTCTACTTCCCTCACCGCTTACTCGGCCTCGAAATCCCATGACCACGACTTTGTCTGAACTGCACACCTGAGCTCAAGTTTGACCGCCTTTGGGATTACTTCATCGTCGGAGGAGGAGCTGCCGATGTCAATAGGCACCCGTCCATCACCACCAAGTGGGATGACTACATCTTCAGGGTCGCTGCTCACAGAAATGATCTCCTTCCCACGTCTAACTACCTCGGCTTTCTTTGCCTTCTGCGCCAACTCCAACTCCAACTCGTCAGTACTTTTTTGTAACTGGACGTATTGAATATCTAACTGGACGCTTGTTTGTTTTGCCTGGACATAACTGGCTGCCACTACTTCGTCTTCTTCGTCGCTAGCAAATCGGGGGGCCGTTAGTGCGTGATCTTCTTGGGTCACCGGCGGCCCAGTTAATGGTACTACATATTCCTCACCGCCCGACGTTGAGATACCCACCCCGACTGAGTCACCCGTTGTCGATCCTTTTGTAGGTGCCACATCTCCACCAACCTTGCTTCGCAGGGAGACATGGAGGTCGATAAGCCAGGATCTTCCTCCGGATAGACTATTTACAAACTTGAAGGCCTGCAGGTCTTCATCATCTCCTATTGCAAACGGCATACACCCCTCCTTCTTCGGCTTCACATATGTGAGCTCCACCTCATGCCTCCTCCCATCGACGTTAAATTTTTTCATCACGTGTTTCTTCAGTGCCACGTAGTCGATACGTTCGTCCACCAGCATGGCCTTCTGGCTCAGTGACCCCTTGAACACCCAAGTGCCCCCTTCACAAGCCCACCATCCTCCAAACACAACTGTCACGCATACGATTGAATTGTCCCCTGTTCATTTGGATAAAGGGGGGACAGTCAGTTTTACAGGGAATACTTACGTATTTTTTCATGAAACTATTCGCATAACCTTAATGGAGAGACTACTTACCCATTTTATATCTGCAAGCGGTGGCGACTCTGTCCAGTGTATACCAATAGATGTCACGTTCCTTTCCCTCTGGTGTCCAGTTAAATTAAACTTGTTACAAGTTCACTTTTTGATAACCCCAGGCCCACTTGCTTCTTCTTCGAAAGCTTCTCTCCGAATCTTCACATTTAATTCCCCCAGGTCCCCATTAAATGCAATGTCCATCATTCTCTGATCTCCTTATATAGATCCTCATATCATTGCCCTCCTTCAATCTATGCCGCCTCTTCTCTTCCTCCATTTAATGCTCCCTCTGCAGTGCATTAATGGGGATTAATCATTGGGTTGAGGGGAACTTTCAATGTTTATATACTCTCCTCCTCCTCCCTTCTCCCTCCTATTCTCTCCAGTTCTTTTTGGCGCCCCGTTTGGCGGGAAACATGGCGTCCTGTCCATGTCAAACTTCAATCCTCTCTCTCTCTTCTGTCCTATCTCACCGATCTCTCTCATCTGCAACTTCCCTATTACTTTTTCACTCAGCTCTCTCTTTCCCTCTCTCTCTCTCTTTCTCACTTTATCTTTACTTTTTCCTTTTTTTTCACTCCTCTCTCACTCATTCCGCCAGCTGCTCTCTCTCTCACTGTTGCTTTTCACCTACTCTCTCTCTCATTCCGCCAGCTGTCGACTTCTGGATGGCTATTCATCCCCCTCACTAACTTGCAACCGGTTAAGCCTTGCACATTACTATCTGGTTTTGACTCAATTTTTTTCGGGTTGGGTTAACCTTGTAAACCTTTTGAAAATGTGGGTTAGTTACTAACAATCCCTCTTTATCAATTTATATGATTAATCTAGATTCAAACATGTTTACATTCTAAAAAACATAACACAATTGAAAACTATATATTTACTTTATATGGAGTGGTAATTTATATTAATTCAAAGATTTTTTATATAATAAAATTTATTAAAAAATCGCACAGCGGGTAATTAATAAAACTAGTAATATTTATTTCCTTCGACAAGAAAAATAAACGTCAAATCCCCCACTTGACAAAATCTTAATAGTATGAGTTATAAGATTTTCTTTCTAAAATTTAATGATTTATTTTTGGTAAGAAATGATTTATTTTTGGTAATAAGATATTAAGGAAAGGAAATCTTAATGGAATTTGTTAAAATCGGCTTCATTATGTTAAGGTTTTCTACATTTTATTTCATCTTTAAAAAAAATCAAATCAAATCAAGATATCATATAAGACCTCAATATAAAGATTAGAAATTAGTAAAATAAAAAATAATATATATAAGGAGATTTTGTTGCAACCGCTATATGATTTGATAAATTTTAGATAGATTTAATACTTTTAAAATTTTATAAATAATCTATTTCTAAATTTAGGGAAACCCATTGAAGGGTACAAATATACTCTTTATAAACTAAAAAAATAATAATCTCGTAATGCAGTTGGTAATTTGATTGCCTTCCTCATGGAGGAGCATCCTTCTTGCTTCCTCTCACCGATGCGTAGAGCCATCAACTTTCTCCGAGGAGGATGAGGTCGGAGAACCATCGAGATATTATATTGGACACGGGGAGATGACCAAGAAATATCGTCGAATCATAGTGGTCTTTATATCGAACCACTATGATTCAATGTCGACATTCCTTGGTTCACCTTCCTCGTATCCAAATTATCTCAACAATACTCCGGTCTCATCCACCACGGAGAGACTTGGGATCCACGCATCAATGGGAGGAAGTGAAGAGGGGTGCTTCTTGCTACGAAGGCCGAAGGCTACAAGATTCCGACGACGGTTACATTGATCGAGCAGTCTCACCAAACATGTTGTAGATCATGTACGTTTCGCCTAAAGAGTATATATTGGCCGGTGTTCTTTAATGGATTAATGAAACTAGTCTTTTCTAATTTCCATCTTTAATGTAGTCTTTCCTGATGCAATCTGAAAAATTCTCATCTCCGGCATTCAAAACATTGATGCAGTCTTGTAATCCAATATTTGAAGGCAGCTAGCAGTTGATATGCATGATTGAGGTAAAACCATTGTTATTAAAATCGAGATTCTAAATCGGATCGGTAAAAAGGTGTAAGGATCGGATCGAGAATCGAATCGTACGATCGTAAGATCCCACCGCATGGATGAATTTTTTTAAAAAATGAAGTTAATATGTTTAATATTAGATAAATATTATGTTAAATCATAAAAAAATACACATAAAAATTATAAAATTATAAAAATAAATTAAATATAAAATAGATTAACTAAATATATTGTAAATTTCTTATATTTAAAGTGTAAATATTAGAAATTTCTTATAACATACATTTTACATTTTACATTTTATAGGATCGTTAGAATCGCAAAAAATGGATCGGGATCGTTTTTCCATTTTTGAATCGTAGAAAGGATCGTTGGAATCGTAGAATCGAATCGAGATTTTAACAACATTAACCTCCACAAGGTTCACCGTATGTGTTGTCGATGTAACTCGCTTAATCAAAATAAATTTATGGGTGATTTTCTATAAACTTTTATTTTAAAGGTGATTTTTTTCGGAGTTTACCCTATAAATTATAATACGTACTACAAAATATTATATTATGATAGAATAATAATTGTCATATTGTAATCCAATATTATACATTATAAAATATAAGAATACATAATTCGATTCTTGAACTTTATAATGGAGTTATTGCACATTGGTATATTTATATATCACATATTTATTCAAAATATGAAATTAAAATGAGACAATTGGAGAATTAGGACCCTTTTTGATAATTTTTATAATTAATAGACCCTATAATAAATTTTTTTAGGTACATAACCCTTATGGAAAGATATATAGATAGATTTATATTTTAGATAGATATATAGGAAGATATATAGATAGATTTATATTTTAATAATTAAAATGAGAAAAATACGGAGTATCTTGTAGATTTTGTTACCCTTTATATAATTTGATAAAATTTTGAATTTTGATAGATTTAATACTTTTCAATTCCTATATAAATAGTCTAACATTGGTTGAGCTTAAACACACTTCAGGCTCTGGTGCGATTCGCCTACGTATCATTTTCTGGATTAAAATGGTATTATTTTTGCATACGTGTCATGTTCTGAATTAAAATGATATTATTTTTTTGAGCCACATCAATTAATAAGTCAATATAGTTTGGGTAAAAAACTTATCTTTTTAGATCAAATAATCTATCCAATATAACATTATATTTTAATTAAATAAATCTATCAAATATTATTTATGCCGACAATTTTTTTTTTAAATATTCTTTTTTTATCACAGCTAATCCAAAATTTTTTTCTCTTATAAACTATATTAAAACTTTGATTTTTTTTAATTGATAAAAATAAATAATGTGGGACGGTGAATGAGATTTATTTAATATAAATATTATATGAATTAATAAAGAAAGCTAGGATTGAGGACAAATTAAAATTTGGTGATATACAAAGGGTAGGAACCAAAGAGTGCTACTCATTAGGAGGGTTATCAGATTTCGACAAGGGTTATGGGGAGCAATCTTTGATAAAAAGGTTGTAGATCATGTTTCTTTGCCTAAAGAGTATATCGGTGTTCTTCAATGGGTTAATGATCGAAGCTGTTGCAAGTCTTTCAATAAATTTGTGGAAAAAGAAACTTATTAGTTCATATTCATAATTAATGGGTTTTCATTCGATTCTTAATTAAATGCCTAGTGTAAGAGCATCCCTAACAACTCCTGTAAAATAGAGAAAATGGGTAATTTTAGAGGAATTATGAGTTTTTTTTTAACCCTAACAACTCTTATAAAACAATTTATAAAATAGAGAAATGTGAAAATAGAGGAAAAAAATCTCTAAATTTAGAGGAAGAGTTAGAATCTGAAAAATTACATGCATTCACCCTTCCATTGCCTACCTATTTGTTCACTGGCTATTGGAATTTATTTATTAAATTATGAATTTATGTATTTATTATAGTATATCATAAATGTAGAAATTTGTATAATAGAGAATGTGTGTTAGAGTTGTGGCGTAAAATTTTTAGAGATTTTTCTATTTTGTTCTTTATTTTAGAGATTTTTTAAGTAAAACTATTGGGATGCTCTAAATATATCAATGGAGTAGAACTGTAGATAGACTTGTCAAAACATGACCCGACCCGTATGCCCAGTAATTTTACGGGTTTGAACCTGTTGTTTTAGACTCGGGACCCGAAATCGACCCGAACCCGAATTACCCGAAACTTTTAGGGTCAAGACCCGGTGACCCGGTGGGTCAAAATCAACCCGGTGAGTCAGCACCATCTAGACGCCACACAAGCACCAGATTGACCGTACACAGATTCGTCATACAATTATATTCGTTAAAGTCACTCATATGTTAAATAACTTATATATATTTTATAATTATAGTATGTTTAGAACATTTATTTATATAAGTATGATTTTTTATACTTAAAATATTAATATAATATTATTATAATAATATTATTATAAATTTAATTATAATATTATTATTTAATTTAATTTGACATATTTATATTACAATTAATTTTGATATTATTTTAATATTTTTAAAAAGTCTTCAAAAAGTTCGAGGTTTTTGATCCGATGGGTCGACCCAAACCCGAAACAAACCCGGTTTGGCTCGACCCGGAATGACCGGTAACCCGATTGATCCGAAACCCGATTTACCCGGGAACCGAATGACCCGAACCCGACCCCGATCCGAATGACCCGTTTGACAGGTCTAACTGTAGGGGATCTCAATCCAATCTGGTTCCTGCGTTTTGCCCAATATAATGTTCATATGGTAGGAAGAGACAACAAGTCTTGAAGAGGCCTCAAGAACAAGAGAAGTTAATTGCTCAATTGCTTTGTCATCTTCCTCCTTTTAATTTGTTATAGACTTGTTTGCTTTCGTTTGGATGGATGTAGGAAATGCAAATTTCGGGAAGTAATTCATGTAAAAAAAATTATTGATTATTGAGATTTTTGGGATTTTAGAAACATCTTTGGATAAATTTAATTTTACCAGAATTAAAATATAATGTGCTTTGTTTGTGTAAAAGATGAACTTCTTCCCATAGTAAAATTAATTTTTATTTTTGTGAACACTTATGTAAAATTAATATTGTAATCGTTAGTAATTAAAAATAGAGAAATTTTGGTAAATTATACCCCTTTTCTAATCTAATTAGGTAATTAGTATCCTTCATTTGTTTTTTAGCCGTACTAACACCTGTTTAAGTTTTTTTGGTCTTTGGCCCCTTTCCTCTTTCTCCTCTCTCAGTCGTGCCCGATCCTCCTCCATCTCCTCTCACCAGCGATTTCTCCTCCATTCTCCGGTCGGTGCTGATGGGGCTTATCTCTACCCTCTTCTCGTTCTCAATCTCCTTTTTCGCTTCCCTGGATTCATGGTTGCCCTCCCTTTGCCAGCGCCGATGGGGCTTCCTTCCTCCTCCGTCTACCTTCCTCATCCCCTCGGCGCATCAATGGCATTCGTTTCGGTCATTGGAAGAGTGTTATTCATCTCGGCCTTCATCCTCTCCAACTGGCAGGAGTAAGGTTTTTTTTTTGTCTCAATTTCAACTTTTTTCGTTTCTTCATTTCGTATGTTGAGAAAGTGTTCGTCTAGGGTTTTTGTGGAAGATTTCGTTTCTTAGATCTGTATCAAGAGCAATCATGCTTTGAAAAGATTTTCCTTGCTTTCCTTCTTCCAATTTGAATTTGGTTTGGTAGGTTCCTTGATTTGTATCTTCCAATTTGCTAGAAAACCTAATTTGCTGTATCTAAGCGAACACGTCGTCTCTGGTGCGCACCTCGCCATCTAATTTGCTGTCATTGTTGCTTGACCATCTTATCGGTCACTTCCCTGACATGGACATGAAGGTTTGTTCATTTACCAGATCTATCTTTGCATTAATTGATATTGTTTCCATCATGCAAGTAAAACTATCTATGAGATTACTGTCCGAGGAACTGCTCTTTGGAGGCTTGTAGCTGACCTGACTTCAATATTAATAATGTATTATATTTCTGTATTGTACTCACTACTCATTAAGGAGACTCAGCGCTTAAGCAGGTCAATTTGTTGATATTGTTTGATTTAAGATACTAGTGATTATTGTTAGTTGATGCAAAGTAATTTAAGTGTCCTTTAAGGCAGGAGCATATTGAAAAGTGAAAACAGTGCATTTGTGGCTCTGAAACTGCTTCAGGATGATCTCTTATTATCCACTTTATCATGTAAAATGAACAAGTTTGTTCCCTGATCATACAAGTCTTCTTAAAAGTCAAAAACATCTGTGCCAAACGGATCCATAGTGCTCATTTAGGCATCAGGAATTATTAAGAACCACAATGGTGTATATCTCCCAAGGTCCTCCTGCTTCAAATAGGAAGCTTATGTGAAAAGTGTGGCTCATTGCTATGTTTCTGAACTGTTTCATATATTTTTAGTTGTTTGTGTGTTTCTGGTTCTGCCCTGACTGCCGAGTGTAACACTTTTGTGTTAAAATGTTTTAGCTCCTTGAGAAAGTACTGGAAAGAATGCAGCGAGAACCTGGATTGAGCAATCAAATGCTCGAACGAGCTTCATCTAGGAGGTATAACAAATAATGTGGTGATTGATGTGGGTCAGTTTGTTGGTCCAGCTGAAGTAACTAATCAGGCAGAATGGATATGTAATGATTTTGCGTAAAACTGTAGTTGAGGTTGACGATTTATCTCTTCTAGTAATAATTTAGATTATGTTATTGTATGGAAGTGTAAACTATTATTCTAGGCCTTTAGTGTTACTCTGAATGATTGCGCATGTTGTTCTGCTTGACATGGCTTCTTGTTTTTACTGCAGGGATGCACTAATATGTTCATTCTTGTCCAGTTGGTGATGATCAGGATGGTGCATCTTTTGACGGCCCAGTAACTCTAAGAGACTTGCCAAGGATGGTGCAGAGTGGCTGGAGCTGTTTGTGAAACAAATGGCTAGTTCTGCAAACTTGGATGAAGCCAGGATCTGTGCTGCAAGAGCTCATGAATACTCGGAAAAATCTGCTTGCACTAGCGTGTGAGCTCTGAAGTCATGAAAATGTTCTAAATGGCATCCTTTCTAGTTTGTTGTTCTAAACGGCTCGTTTAGGCATTTATTTTTTAATGGCATTCTTATCTGGTTTGTTGTTTGTTTGCTGGTAACTTACTAAATGGAAAGCTTCGTGCCTTTCAGCTGAAGGTCGGAAGGTACTTATAAAAGCGAACTTAAGTGCCAAACCGCTCTTTTTAATGCAAGCTTTCTTACTACCAATACATATTCATAATGAATTGGATAAGGTTTACAGACAATTCTTTTGGAATAAAAATTCAAAAGCACCACCCCTTATAAGCTGGGATAAGATCTGTGCTGACTCTACGAAGGGCGGACTGGGGATCCATAAGGCAGAAACCATGAATATTGCGTTACATATGAAACTTTTATGGAAAATTATGGTAGAACCAGAGAACATCTGGGTTCATATTGTGTCCCACAAATATCTCAAGGGGCAGAACCTCCTTACTTATAAAAACAAAAGTAACTCCTCATGGCAGTGGAATCGGTTGTTGTCCATTAGACACTTATTTCAGTCTGCCATTCAATGGAGTGTGGGTAATGGAAATGACATTGATTTCTGGACTCATAATTGGGCATTTTCCACTCGTTTGGACACTAAAATCCTACAACCGATTCCAGCTCACCTGCTGGGTATCAAGGTTTCTCACTTTCTGACCCCAAATATGAATTGGAACAAACATTTACTATTATCAACCTTAAATAATCTTTTACCATTGGAAGATATTAATCATATTCTCGGTATCATCTTGCCAAATAATCCTATCAAGGACCGGCTTTATTGGGGCCCAAGTAAGAACGGTTGGTTCTCTACAAGTTCAGCAAATTCATTATTGTCAATTAGCAGAGGTTTACAAGATTTTGATTGTGGATGGATTTGGGATTTGGATGTCCCGCCTAAAGTTCGACATATCCTTTGGAAGATTGTTCGAGATGGTCTACCAACTTCAGAACGACTGCAGAAATCTCATGTTTCTGTGCCTTCAGGGTGCCTTTTCTGTGATAACACCAATGAATCAGCCACTCATCTGTTCATCGAGTGCCCGATGGTTATTCGCCTGCAGAAGGCACTACATATCCATATTCCGTCCTCTTTTACCACTTCTGTAACTATAGGTTCGTCTATTCCTCTAAACGACCTCAAACAGGCAATTGGTTTTAAAAAATTTGGGCATTTAGCATGCTCTTGGTGGACTATCTGGTTTTTTAGGAACCAATTAGCTTTCGATCACTCTGACAAGATCTCTATTACTGAGATGGAAATCTTCTACACTACTTTCACCGAATGCTGGAAACAAACTAAGATTTTAGACGACGAGGCGTCCTTCCGGGGAGGCTCACGGAATGAAGGAATCCACAACACAAGCGCCTTAGCTACCAATAGTTCACGTACGCTTAAATCGCGGAATGATCATCGCTCCGATCTTTGGACTAAACCACCCTTGGATTGCTACAAGCTGAACTTTGATGGATCTGTTAAACCAGGTGTTTCGGCGTCGTATGGCTTTGTTATTCGGGACTGGCAGGGTACTGTGGTTGCCTTGGGTAGGGACACTTGCAATAATGTATCGGTTGCCTACGCCGAAAATCTCGGCCTAAATATGGGTATTTCTAAGGCTAAACAACTTCATATAAAAAGCCTTCTGATCGAGGGAGACAATCTTCTGGTTATTAAAGCTCTGCTAGGGGACTGGAAATGCCCTTGAAATATCGAGCTCCTACAATCGGATATTCTTTTAAATACTTCGTCCTTCTCTTATGTAGCTATTCGTCATATTTTCAAGGAATCAAACGCTGTGGCTGACTATCTTGCTCGTAGTGCTCACGCGTCCCCTGCCGATGACATCTACGACGATGATCCAGAACTTCGTGTTCTCATCTGTAAGGATGCGCTAGGAAGGGCTTCTGCTGCGGCCGACCCGACCTAATCTTTATCTCGCGTCAAAAAAAAAAAAAAAAAGAGGTGATGGTTTTGTATATGGGTCCGGGCTAAATTGTCACTGCCCTAGTCAACGGGGACTTTGGGTTGAATAATGAATTGATACATTAATTGTACGTACGCCAGCTGAATTGGTCTTCTTTAGGCAAAGGCAGAACATATATTGTCGGTTTTTGGTCGATCTGCCTTCGGACTAGACGTGGCCACGGATCACACCCGTTGGGTCGACAGGTTCGACCCGTCGGGTCAAGGATTGGGGGAGGCGGCATGAACCCTAACCCGGTAATCTCACGAGTTGACCGTTTCGGGTTACTCGGCGGATGGAAGGGTCGACCCGCTGGATCAGGACAATTTATAGAAAGGATGTAACCTGATGGGTCGACCCGGCGGGTTAGAGTCGGGTTGGCATTGGTTTGGTTTTTAAAAAAAAAACGATTTGCATATGTAATGAATGGCGTTGCTTTTAATTGACGTACTTAATTTAATTGGGAAAAAAGGGAAAGAAGGGCTTGAACCGCTTTCCCAATTGCATACATATCCACCCGGAGGAAGGTTGTTTCGACTGGAAAGTCTTGTTTGGTGATCACAGTTGTTTCATATATTTCTTCTACATCTCGGCCTTCGTTTCTTCATTTCGTATGTTTGGTTTGGTGGAAGCATAGGAAGAGGCCTTGTGGCTTTGTAGCTCAGTTTTTACTCCTGTGTACATATTCTTCTTTATAAGAGAGATATGATTCCTTTCCAAGGAACTAAAGAAGATGAATATAACACTGAAGTTTATACTCCTGTGGCTTTGTTTCTCGTTAGCTACTTGTCTTTTGAACCATATTGGATAGGATTGTACAATCGATAGTGTCATCAATTTTCTTTAGGTTGAATCATATTGTTCTTTATGTTGAATCGTATTGTTTGGAAGTTTCTTTGACTATACTTCAATTGTCTAGTTTCTTTGTGTCCATTTATTTGGACTGTTACTTCCACTTCTTTTTCACTTTACTCTCTTTTATTTTCTCAATTTTTTTCCTGCTAAAAAATAGTTTTCTAACTAAGCTTGCTATAACATTCATCTAGTAAATTCTTACTTCTACATTTTCGAAGTACAGATGAGATTCTTAGCTAATAATTTGTATTTGTTACCGATGTTTGTTGTTAGATTCCTTGGTGCACAAGGCAGTAGCTGCCGAAATGCTTTATCTTTTGGAACCAAGCAAGAAGTTGGAAGCCATTAAATTGATTGAAGATTCATCTGATGACATTGCTTCAAGGTAATATTTCCATTATCTAATTTGTTTACTAAAATGCTATATGGCATCTGGAATTGTATTTGTATAACAACATATAGGATCTTCAACAGACAGCACAGTTTCTATCTGTCGCACAGCTGGAAACACTGTCCGGATGGTCACCGGAGGTAACATCAATCCAGCCAAGGCTATTGCTAGGGAGTGTGGCATTTTTACTGATGACGGTATAGCCATCGAAGGCTCTGATTTTCGAGAGAAGAGCATGGCTGAGCTGAATGATCTTATTCCTAAGCTTCAGGTATGTTCTATAATCCGATTCCTATACAAGAAATTCGTTTCGAATAAGTAGGCAGCTGATAGAGTGTTGTTCTTTCTTCAATAGGTAATGGCTCGCTCGTCGCCTTTGGACAAGCATACATTGGTGAAGCACCTGAGAACGACGTTTAAAGAGGTCGTGGTTTTGACTGGATATGGAACGATATCAAAATGGCCTTATTGTTGGCTTGCTTGCTGCTGGTGCTTCTCCTTGGCGACGTTGACCTTGTTCTGAGTTGGAAGCTTTATCCCCGGATGATGAAATCTATAATCCGAACTGAACTTATTGTTGGATTGCTTGCTGTCGGTGCTTCCTTTGGAGAGCTGCAGTCATTTGCTGTGTGAATTTGCCTTATGGGTGAATTTGCATTGTTGTGTTAACTCTGGCTAACAAAGTACAACTTTTGAATTTTTACGGATTGGGTAAATAAAATGTATGGGCTGAAACATATAGGCTAAAGGCTTTTTGGTGGGATGGAAGTTACGGGTCGAGGGTAATCTAGGTGAGGTTTTATTTTAGCTTTACTAGTGGGATTTCATTTTGGTGGGCTGGAATTATGTTATCAATTATAAACAATGTCATTAAAAATGATTGAGATCAATGACGTGTAATTACAAATGTTATCAATGAAGTGTAATCATATTTTATGCTCATATGTTATTAATTGTATCAAAATCTTATCAATAAAAATGTTATCAACAAACAATGTCATCACAAATGATTGAGATCAATGAAGTGTAATCACAAATGTCACCAATGAATAAAAATGTAATAAAGATGTCACCACGAGTGATTGCATCAATGAAGTGTAATCACAAACGTGTCATCAGTGAATAAAAGTAGAATCGATGAAAATATATCGATATACAATTGGTTAAATTAAAAAAAAGTGGCATCGAACGATTTGATTAAAAAAGTGGCATCAAATGATTTGATTAAAAAAAAGTGGCATCAAAACACTGCTTTGAAAAAGTTGCATCACATTAAAGAAAAAAATGTCATCAAAACACTACTTTGAAAAAATATGGCATCACGGTAAAAAAAAATATCATCAAAAAATTGACATAAAAAAGTGTCATCAGTAGTCAACATTAAAAAAATGGCATCAATGATCAACGTGACATCACAGTAAACAAAAAATATCAGCAAAGTTTGAAAAAAGTGGCATCAAAGCGAATATAAAATGTAATAAAAATGGCATCGAATAATTACATCAAAGAACTACTTTAAAGGTCAAACATGTTGACCGTTGACCCTTAACACTCCATTTGGGAAGGGTGCTTGATTACCTAATTAAATTAGTTTGAGTGCTAATCACCTAATTAAAGGTTCAAAATAGGCTAGTTAGCAAAATCACCCTTCAAAATATTTGTTTGGCTAATGGGTAATTATTAATTTGTGATTAAAAAAAGGAAAAAAAAAACAGATTTTGAATTTTTTTTTTAAAAAAAGTGGATTTCATCTTACCCATGGTAATTTCAATTTTGATGAAATTGAAATTATTGGGAACTCGAAGTGCAAGACTTATTGAGCTTTTAATTGTCATTCAAACACAATTTGTCATGGATGAGGGAAGGTAATTATAGACAAATAATGTTTGTCAAGAGTTGTTAGTTATCTATGCCAATCTGAACATAATCTTTTTCATAGTAGGAAAGTGAAAAAATAGAGATAAAAATGGATAGAAAAAGTATTGCATTTCTTCTGTGAAGGTTACAAGCCATTATAAAATGAATTTAGTTGCTACTACTCCCTCCGTTCGGCAAAATTTGTCATTTTAGCTTATTTCACAAGTTTTAAGGCAATTAACAAATATACTAATTTATCCTCAATTTTTACCCTCCTTTTTTACTTTATCGAAAACTACAACTAACAAACCATCAATCATATAAAGGACATTTTTGTAAAGTAAAGAGCAAAATACCTACAATGACAAGTTTTTTTAAACAAAAATAACACCCTAAAATGACAAGTCTTGCCGAACGAAGGGAGTATTTAGTAAGGCGTCTTGTTAGAACTTAGAAGTGTGCATTTTATCATGTAAATATTTTCCTATTTATAATTGTCAGAAGAATTGTTATTAGAAGAACACCCCCCAAGACACACCCCACCTCTAGCTATTACATAATATGCAATGAATAATTTGATTAGGATGAGTTTTGTACAAAGAGTGGCAGAAGGTTCAATATCAATTTGAGATATTTAGGGTGGGGGTAATTGGTAAATTGATAATTGAATTGATAGCCTACTAATGAAGATTTCTGACATTCCAAAAGCTTAAAATTTTGTTTGTTTTCATGATCTGTTTTATTTCAGTGATATACTTCCTTGAATGATTATATATGCATGTTTCAAACTAATGGGATTCTTTATATGGGACATAGATATGTTTCCTAAGTTGTTATACTAAAGGAGTTGTAGTCAAGGGGCGGAGCTAGGGGGTCCTGGGGGGTCACATGCCCCTCCTCTCATACGACGAACTACTAGATGTATTCTCCTCGTCGATAGCTTCGTTTTGATATATAATACGCCCTAATCCGACATCTGAGTAAAAAGTTATGAATGCTTTAAAATTAAAGATATATTAATCAGTTTAATTTTGTTTCTTTTTTTTTGATAAGGTAAAAATTCGAGACCAGACAGACCTGAACCTCGATGACCGACAAGTCGGCAGGCGGAAACCCGTCAAAAAACAAACCAAAAAGACAAAGATGGTGCAACATACAGACAAACGCGCTCTACAAAGCGAAACAGAACACAACTACTCCGAACAAGCAAAACAGTTTAATTTTGTTTCAATAGACTATGGGTATGTATGGATTCATTTTTTGTAGGTAAAAAAGTAGTAAAATTATAAGATTTATATTTAACATGTGTATGGGGTACTCATTTAAGTAAGTTTGTAATTAAAAAATGGAGTTAAAAAAAAGCTAAAGCAACAAGTTTTTTTGGTGCTTATTTGGTTTGAAATTACCATAATATCTCTAATAACAACCAAATAAACTCCACTTTTACAAATAAACTTTTTTCGTTCCATAAGGTGTTTATATTATTCCATAATCTTTCAACCTTTATTTTACACAATATTTCAAGTTCAACTGTTTTTAAATTTTAGTCACTTTTTTAACTCCGCTCCATACGAACCCTATGATGCTTTTATATTTACTTAAATTAACATTCACATACTATAATGCATCTCGAGAGCTCCAAAATGAGAGGTTATACTAATCATTTCGACAAATAGATAAGAAGTTTACGCAAGTTTAAAATTTTTATATCTGACTATGCATTATTATATGTTATGAGTGTAACAAGTTATATATTGACTATGGTTGTTATTCAAGCCAAACAAGTCTAGTATTGCTTGATTATATTTAGCTCGTTTAGAAACGAGTCGAGCTCGAGTCGAACCTATATTTGAACTTGAGCTCATACTCGACTTGTTTAGTAAATGAACGAACTTGAGCTGAATTTTTTTCCCAAGTATTATGCAACCTTATTTGTTCATAACATAGTAACTTAAAAGAAAATTTGTAAATTTCACAAAATTCGTGCTATTTGAGTTTCAATCGAGCCGAGCCGAGCTTTGAATCAAGCATAAAAATGTGCTCATAATAAGCTCATTTTGTAAATGATGCTCGAGTCGAGCTATTATTGAGCAAAACTCGAGCCAAACTCTAGCTATTCAGCTCATATAACAGAATTTTTTTTCAAAATATTCATTAAAAAATAAATATTTACGAAAATATTCACGCGTTCAAACTATTTACAAAAATATTCATTTTTTGCAGGTTGTACAGAAAAACGCGGTCTGAGACCGCGTTTCATTCAGAAGGCTCTAAAATTTGAAACGGAAATTAAATCAGAAAAAAATAAGTTAAAGAAACGCGGGTTGAAACCGCGTTTTATTCAAAATTGGTTATAAAACGCGGTTTCAACCCGCGTTTTTATTGTATTATATTTTAAAATGTAAAAAATTAAAAAAAAAAAAGGGGCAAAAGCTGGTAAAACACGGCTTCGTTCCGCGTTTTACTTTCAAACCTTCTTCCCCAAATTCAGAATAAGCACTAACTCTCCGGTATTGCCATTTTGCCATGGATTCGGAACCCCAAAGGTGGATAGCTCGAAGCTTTTCTAAATTGGAGGCTCCTGTAACGGCTAGCGCTTCGAGAGCGGTGGCTCTTCGCCGGGAGAAGAATCGATCGAGCCTTCAATGGGGATTGGTATAGAATCTGGATTCCAAATGCCAAATTCAGGTGCGTATCCATTGTAGGGGGTGAGTGTTTGGCGAGCGAGAGCGCGGGGGGCGATTGTAAGCGAGAGCGAGGGGAGACGGTGGTGGAATGGTGGTGGTCGGAGGTGGGCGAGCGGGGAGGCGTGCTGCGCAGGGTGGTCGGTGGTGGACTGGATGTTGAACCTGGGGAAGAAGGGTTGAAAGTAAAACGCGGAACAAAGCCGCGTTTTACCAGCTTTTGCCCTTTTTTTTTTAGTTTTTTACATTTTAAAATATAATACAATAACAACGCGGGTTGAAACCGCGTTTTATAACCAATTTTAAATAAAACGCGGTTTCAACCCGCGTTTCTTTAACTTATTTTTTTTCTGATTTAATTTTCGTTTCAAATTTTAGAGCTTCTTAATGAAACGCGGTCTCCGACCGCGTATCTCTGTGCAACCTGCAAAAAATGAATATTTTTGTAAATAGTTTGAACGCGTGAATATTTTCGTAAATATTTATTTTTTAATGAATATTTTGAAAAAAAATTCCATATAACAACCATAATCTTCACTTAATGTTTATTATATTGCGTTTCCTATTCTTATTTAGTTAAATTTTTTTTTCCGGATATTTCATTTATATATTTATATTTCTTTGTTTAGGTGCGAAAAAATGATAGTGTTTCATCATAAACCGATGACATTTTATTTTAAAATAACATAATTTATTATCGTATTATATGTATAATTCTTTATGCCAATTGAATCCAAAACTATATCGCATGTACAATTGTGCCCCCCTCCAAAATTTTTCTGGCTCCGCCAGTGGTTGTAGTTGGTTGGCTAAATGTGATTTAGAGATATTTTAGTTCAATGAAGAGCTTCTTCTCTTATGGACAATGGAGTTTTGTTGAATTTATCCGCTTCTAGTACACGACTCCCAAAATTGAAAGAAAGTTTTTGCAATGTTATTAGATTGTTGGCTTACCTTTTAGAGTCCAAACCATGAACTTTCAACTTGTCATTGAAATTTCCATGTTTTTGTTACCTCTGTGCTGTTGTCGATGCCTCGGCTGCTAGAAGGGGTGTTGAGACAAGAGATTGGAGGTGCGCTCAAATGCACAAGAAAGGGAGGCGAATGAAAAGAGGGAGTGCAGCAAGATTGCACAAGGTGTTTGTGTTGTTGAAGAGGAAAATCAAGTAGATATGGTGGGTATTTCTGCCATAAAATTAAATGCAGCAACAATCGGTAACAAAGTGACAGTTGGGGGGGGGGGGTTTCAATGACAAAGGTCAAGGCTGACAACATGGAGAAGCACTAAAATATAGGATTAAAGTGTTGTGCCGCAGAATAACATGACTGATGATGATGTTATTGTGTTTCCTCTTGGAGAGTGCAACGATATAAAAGTGGGACTGAGAGGGATGAATCATATGTGACAGTAACATGCTTCATTGGTAACCCGAGTGACTGAGTGAGGGGTTGGCTAGTGTGATTACAAGTGGGGGACAGAGGAAGAAAAACAAGCCGAAGATAACTAGGGAGCGTAGAACCTCTTCATGCTCGGATCAATTTTGTTGAATTAAGGCCATTTGTATCATCATATTTTCAAGTTCAAAATGTGGACTTATGCTACACATTATCCATTTTTAATGCTTATATTACAAATAGTTTGTTAAATTTATCAGCATATGGACAATTAAGGGTCCGTTGAAAAAAAAATATAAACAGTCTTAAACCGAGTGAAAACATAAATATTTTATTTTCTTCGGCCCAGTTAACATGTATGGTGTGTAATATATTATGGTGATTAAAATAAATGTCATAAGAATAAACAAACCAACAATTTAGGTACATTTGAAAATAAATCGACTATTGTAGGTCAATTTGGAGTAATTGAATTCCGATAAAAATAGACACAACCTTAAAATGAGTAAAAACACAAATTGTTCATTTTATTCAGCCTAATTCATCGTTAAGCCGTGAACTCTATTATGGCCATGAAAATTAGGTTTTAATATTACATGCCATAAGAATAACAAATACCAAATATTAAGAATATCTTAAAATAAATAGTCTATTAAAGGTCAAAGTGGAATAATTGGGGTTGCAATCGAACTTGAATTGAACAACATGGATTTTTCGCAGGCTGCTTCACATCCGGGTGTGATATCTTTTATGGTTATTAAAATACATTTTTTCAACTCTAAATACAATGAGAATTAAAAAAACCCCAAAAATACTTTATTGTGAACCCGATCATATGTTTAAGGGGAGGAAAGAGTTGTCACAAGGATTGGTAAGTTTTCATGAAACTTGTATGAAACTTTGTTTATTTTATTATCGGTCTTTCTATCCTATGCCCTTAGGGCATAGGATAAGAACCTTAATCGGGAAAGATTCCCTACCAAAAAAATAAGCGACCCTAGGAAATCAATTTTAAGAAAAGCTAAAAATAATTTAAATTTGGAAAATCTTTCCCGATTGAGCTTGTTATCCTATGCCCTTGGGACATAGGATAGAAAACCCGTTTTACTATATACTTGTGTTTTCATTTCTTACCTTTCTTATTTATTTGTGTAAAGTCAATAATTATATGATATCATTTTGCAGGAATTGCAAATTTCTATTTGGTTTATTATTTTTTTCTAAAACTGTGTTTTATAATTTCTATATTTTATTGTCTAATGGTGGAAATACTTTTTTTCATTTTTTTGATAGATCCATATTTTTTTCAAGCTTATACATACCTTCTCATTCATGCCATCTATTTTAATTTTCGGAATTTTCGCCTGGTGCCCCTGAGGTAAGGTCAAATTCGCCGGGTATACAAAAGTTTTACATAATTCGCGAAATACCCTGAGATTTATAATTTTTTCGCGCTGTGCCCCTCCGTCCATTCTGTTAACATTTTCGTTTTAAAAAAAATGAATTTAAGAGAATGTAGGTCGCGAGAGAGGGAGAAGACGAAGGGCGAAAAAGCGAAGAGCGAAGAGGGACGTCGCGACTCGCGAGAGATCAGGAGAGGGAGAGAGCGAGGCAAGGGGTCCGATACACGATGCCGACTAGATTGATGCCGGTGTTGCTCAGTTGGTGCCGAAGGTGGAGGGGAGTAAATCTCTCTCGCGACAGATCCGATTCTTCTCAGAGGAGATTAGCCGCAAATTCACACAGTAGAGCGAACAAGAGACGAGTAGACCAGGAACGGCCTTGACGTTGACGAAGGAAGGACTGGACGCCAAAACCGATGCCGGCGAGCGTGGGGCGTGCAGTGAACAACGTCGGCGACTGTTAGTTAGCACGAGTAGGTATTTTTTGCTTCAATTTTCTGAAATTTAGGCTTTAGGGATTTGGGGATTTTGTGAGTTGATTAGGGGATTTAATTGGATTAAAATTTTGAAATTGGGGTTAGAGATTAGAATTTCAAATTTAATTTCCTATTTGTATTGATTATACATTCGGATTTAGGGTTAGAGATTAGAATCTTAGGAGTGAGGTTGCAAAGTTGTTGAACTAGCATGATGTTTGGTTTTTAAAAATCACGTCCCTTTGATTGAGCTAGTGTAGGATACATGATCAAATTAGATTTAGTTTTAGCTTTAGAAATGATATGTTTGTTGTCATTCAAAGAATCCATTTTAGTATGATATTATGATGTTTGGTTTTTAAAAATCACGTTCCTTTAAAGATCGAGTTATGCCATGATACACTGATCAAATTAGATTTAGTTTTATATTCTCTTCCGTTTTTAGTTGAAAATGCTGCAGATTTTGTTAGTCTATTGTAATCGTTGGAAGCAAATTGAAATGAAGCCAATTCGATTTGGTTGAGATGTACAACTCAAATGTGATGTGCAAAATGTATTAAAATTAGGGTCGGTTTTATATATGTGGGTTGACCCAATTGCTTTTGTGTTTAATGTTTAGCTTGTGTCTTGGTTTTCTTTTTCACTCTTGTTCTGTTTTGTATTTTTTTTTTCTTGTTTTCATGACAACTAGTGTTGATTTTTTAGCTATATTTATGATACAAATGTATTTTATGGTATTTTGAATGTCATCTAACAACAAAAAAAAAGGAATTTTAAGCACTGTAAATTGGTAACCTCCTCCTTGCTCATAACTCTTGGAAATGCAGGTGTGAGTTTGCTCCTTTAGTGAGAATGTGAGATGATTGCTTTATTTAGAGACAATTCTTTTGTTGCCAATATGGATTACTTATGTGGAATTTGTGGTCATGTTGTGTAGGATACCATATTTCTATAATTTCTATGTAATTCTATGTAACAAATTTAAGCCTATTAGCTCAAAAAGTAGAGCAATGTGCATGAGCACAAAGATGCTGGTTCAAATCCTGCATAGGCTAATTTAAAGTATTCATGGGTTTTGTGCTTTTTTTATTTCCTTAGGCTCTAGATTTGATTAACACTTTGACAAATATGTTTCTCTGCCCTGGCCTTGTTATCCAATTCTTTGAGTGTATGATTACTCTGTCCAACTATTGTGACATATATTGAATTTCTATTTTGCTAAATGGAACTTAGCAATGAGAGGAAAAAACACAGCAAATTCTTTCCAAGCATGTGTCTACAAGTGTCTTTGAACAAAATCTAAAAATTCTATTTTTGACAATCAGCTTATCTGCTTATGTGTGGTTTGTGTCAGAATCTCTTCGATTTGGGGAGTGAATGAATTAAATCTCTGCTTGTTGAACTACCCACCCTATAAGTCACCTTTCTAGCTAATTCCCTGTTTCTTTCTCAGAAACAAAATATACACTTTCCTTCTCAACAAACTCTGATCCTCGACTACTTTTCCTGCAAATAGTTTTACAGTGGGCTAGTTATATGTATATCCTATGCGGGAGTCGAACCCACATCTTGTACATAAGCACATGCTCTACCATTTGAGCTAATAGGCTTCAAAACAAGCTTCAAGACATGCTCTACCATTTAACTAACTGTCTTGTTATTCAGTAAAAATCTAAGGTATATGTAAGGCATTAGGACTGAATATTTTGCATTGAATATACATATATTTATTTATGGCAGCTTTTGCATTATAATTTCCACTTTCTAGTTTGTTGAGATAAGTTGTGTATGCCTATATGGCTATTGATGCTATGCTCTCAACATT
Organism: Persicaria maculosa; assembly: GCA_963922045.1. Lineage (NCBI taxonomy): Eukaryota > Viridiplantae > Streptophyta > Magnoliopsida > Caryophyllales > Polygonaceae > Persicaria > Persicaria maculosa. Next base: position 15,420,845 of record OY998257.1, on the reverse strand, counting down.
TTACTAGGAGTTGACTCAAATGATAATGTGCTTGCTGATTGATTGCCTGCTTGTGCCATTCAATGATAGTGTCAAGTTGGTCAAGGAATGCAACAAATAGATACCTATGTTGGTTGTTTGACATTCAATTGACAGTATGTGAGCTCAAAGAATGTAAGAAATAGATCATAGCACAAATTGGAACTCAGTTATAAGAGATCAATTAAATGGAATACATTTCTGCAAGTTCATGTGAATTGGCACATCTCAACTTCAACCAAAATGGAAACATCAGTAGGGGGCATGAATTGAGAAGAGCAGAAATAATTAAAAGCGGGTATGGAAATCAAATCACAATCAAATGGCAGTTCCAAGGTCTATCACAAGGTTTAGCAAGACAACATAAAGAACGTCATTGAAATTGAAGATAATTCGTTCGTTGAGGGGAAAAGGACCACATTATCATATTGCAAGGTGAGTTCAACACGTACCAAGGAAAGAAAGAAACAACAATCAATCAAGTTCACAGGATGATGGTTGGTATAGGGTAACTGGGTTCTTGAAAAGCTTCAGCCCAACGGATCAAGCAACCGAAGCAGATGCCTTCAAGAACATGAACGAACCTCCAAGCAACAGACTGAGCAGCGAGAGCCGTCCGTCTACAAAAGAAAGAGAGAGAGTCCTGATTGCAGCCAGAAATCCAACGAGCGAAAGGTGGTTTCAGTTTCCTCAACTTCCGCTTATACCGCCGCCACGAAACGAGAAAGAAGCGACCCCCGCGACTTCAAGCCTTGAGACCCCAACCCATTCGAGCCAGCAGCCACACCAAAGCCAGAAGAGAGAGTGTGTCGCAGCGTCAAAACCGAGATCAAAGAGATTGTTTCCTTCCTTCGATTTGCCTTCTTGTCCACCATCCAAAGCCATGTCTTCTCCCTTTCAGATCGACCATGTTCTTCCAATTCCTTTTTTACTTGAAACCTTTTATTCTTCCCTTTCTATGGAGACTTCAAAATCAAACTGATGTTTTTGATCGATTTAAAGTGTTGATTTTGGGATGTTATGCATTTTGAGATTTTTTAAGGCTAGATCTCCAGATCATTCTTTGGATCTGGGTGATTTGGGGGTACGGCAAAGAGGCGATAGAAATCATAGAAGGCAATCTGGTAATGCATTTCTTTTATATTTTAATTTCCTTTTTTTATTTCCCAATGTAAACGGCAAACGTTAGTTAAACGGTGGAAGGGCATGAGGCGAAAAAATTATAAACCTTAGAGGCATCAGGCGAAATATATCAAACTTTTGTATACCGTGTGAAATATCCCTTATCTCAGGGGTACCACGCGAAATTTCCGTTTAATTTTCTTAGTATCAACAATGAAGTATGAATCGTCTAAAAAATAATTCATGACAATCGAAGATTTCGAAGAGTTGTGTACTAAATGTTGGAGTTAATGCATATAGAAGGTGGGTTTTAAGGAAGGTGCCCTTTGGACTTCCCACATCCCACATGGAAAGTTCAAGGGTACCCTAAAGGGTTTTTAAGAAGTCTCTTCCACTACCTACATTGAGAGGTTGAGGAGGAGATGGGGCACCCACACGCACGCCCGCCGCCGCCGTCCGTCCGGCCCGGCTCGGCTCGGCTCGGCGATTGGAGTTAATTTTTTGCGGAAAAATTATTCTTTGAGGCCGAAGATATTACGGATTAGCTTGTTCGTGCTTATCCACGAATATCTGTTTTTCACTGGAAAAAATATCTTTTTTTTAGATAAACTCGAACCTTCTGTTGATAGACTAAAATCTCTCCTTTGCTTGCGGGCTAAGGAGGATTTCGGAGCCTATATAAGGAGGGTTAGGGTTCTGCTTTGAAACACACAGCGAACACATAATCGCCTCTCTCCCTCTCCTGTTTTCTCCTACCCTTTTCCCGTTCTGAGCGCCTGTTCCAGTTCCAACTTCTCTCCCTCGAGTGCACCTGTGAGAGAAGACGGTGAAATCCTTGGGGGACGTTGCCTCGCATACGATCTGCACCACTGTCGGGGGCAAATACGTTTCTCATTCAGTGGCTTCCATACCACGCTTCACCGCAGTCCAGCCCCTTCACAGAAACGAGGTTCGGCCTACATTCCTAACGTGTTTATTAGTTGCTGTATTCACAGGTTCCAGCAGGGTCATTGTCCAACAGTGAGAAACGTATTTTCAAAAGTTGGATCAATGGCCGCCGTCGAGATCTCCTACAAGAAGCCGCTGCTCGATCTCTCAAAGCTGGAGCCTTTGGATGGCTCGAACTACAAGCGCTGGTCCCAGAAGATGCTGATCTTCTTTGAGCAACTGGAGATTGACTATGTGTTGCTGCAAGACCCCCCTGCCACCCCTGCGGCTGCTGCTGATGCTGAGGGCGATGCGCTGCCCAACCCACCTGCGCCTTCTGCGGAGCTCGTGAAATACCAACGCGACAACAAAACCGCAAGAGGCTACCTGCTGAACCACATGACGAACGCTCTGTTCGACCTGCTGTTGATCCAGAAGTCTGCTAAGACTATCTGGGAAATCCTAGACAAGAAGTACGACACTGACGATGCTGGAAAGCACAAGTATGTGACTGGACAATGGATCCAGTTCAAGATGGTGGACGACAAGCCTATCATGGAACAGGTGCATGAGTACGAGAATTTGGTAGCGGATATACTGGCTGAAGGGATGAAGATGTGCGAAGTTCTTCAGGCAAACGTCCTGATTGAGAAATTGCCTGAGTCATGGGCACGCTGCCGCAATCACCTCAAACACAAAAAGAAAGATCTTACCTTGGAGGAACTCGTCAGCCATCTGAAGATTGAGGAAGCTAACCGACTAAAGGAAAAGGAGACCTCCAACACTGCTGCAGACACGGTAAAAGCTAACATTGTTGAAACTCCGCAGGTCAACAAGAAAGGCAATAAGACGCCTTTCAACAAGAAGAACAAGAAGGGCCCTGGAGGACAGAACAACAAGCCTGCGAAGTTCAAGAAGAACAACAATGGAGAAAAGCAGAACAATACAGGCTGCTATGTGTGTGGTCGACAAGGCCACAGGGCGTTCCAGTGCCGTGAGAGGAAGGATGCTCAGTATGCTGCCCAGAAGAACAACGGAGGGCAGGAAAAAGGCATTGCAAACGTCGCTGAAGGAGTTGCTCCTGAAATCATTGCTGCAGTGGTCACTGAAGCTAACATCATTGGGAGCATGACCGAATGGATTGTGGACACTGGGGCCACAAAGCACTTCTGCGCCAACAGAGAGCTGTTTGATGAGTTCGAACCTGCGAGCGGAGCTGAGCAAGTCTACATGGGGAACTCAAGCCAGTCAGAGGTGCTGGGCAAAGGGAAAGTCTCGTTGAAGCTAACCTCAAGTAACATCCTGAGCCTGCAGAATGTCTTTTATGTGCCTTCCCTGCGACGGAACCTGATCTCTGGAGGGCTCTTATCTCGAGTCGGGCTAAAGGGAGTCATGGAAGGTGACTCTATAGTCTTGTCCAAGAATGGAAAGTTTTTAGGGAAGGCTTACAAGTTTGGTGAATTGTTTGTTTTGCAAACTGTTGTTGATTCTGCTAATATAGCTTCTACTTCCGCTTATATCGTTGTTGATGTTGATCTTTGGCATGCTAGGTTAGGTCATGTGAATGTTAAATCTGTGAACAAATTACATAAAATGGGCCTAATCTCAAACTTGGGTAATAATCATAAAAAATGTGAAATTTGTGTGGAAGCTAAGTTCACCAAGAAGCCCTTCAAACCTGTAACAAAGAGGTCCACAGAATTGCTAGAATTAGTTCACACCGATCTAGCTGATTTTAGGAACTCTGAGAGCAGAGGTGGTAAAAGGTATTACATCACATTTGTAGATGATTATTCTAGATACACCAAGTTATATTTGCTGAGATCCAAGGATGAGGCAGAGAAAATGTTCTTAATCTACAAAGCTGAGGTAGAAAACCAACTTGACAGAAAAGTTAAAAGACTTAGATCCGATAGAGGTGGGGAATATGGGACAACGTTTTTGAAAGAATTCTGTGAGAATAATGGCATAATTCATGAACGTACTGCACCCTATAGCCCTCAATCGAATGGAGTAGCAGAAAGAAAGAACAGAACTTTAAAAAACATGATGCTTTCTATGCTTGTGAGTTCTGGGTCACCCGACTCTTTGTGGGGTGAAGCTGTTCTTTTTGCAAACTACATTCTTAATAAGGTACCCCATAAGAAGTTAGACAAAACCCCTTATGAACTATGGAAAGGACATCCTCCTAACCTAGGGTTGATGAGAGTGTGGGGTTGTTTAGCTAAAGTTGGGATTCCTGCATTTAAGAGGGATAACCTTGGATCTAAGACTGTTGATGCCATGTTTGTTGGTTATGCTGAGAACATTGCTGCCTATAGGTTTATGTGCTTGCATGACAGATCTATGTGTGAATATCGTAATGCTGAATTCTTTGAGCATATTTTTCCTTTGAAGAAAGATCATGATAGTATTCCTGCTGTTTCTGAACCTGCATCTTTGTCTTTACCTGCTTCTATCAATGTTGATGAACCTAGTGAAATAAGAAGAAGTAAAAGACGTAGAACTGAAACTAGCTATGGTCCTGACTTTGTGACTTCTTTCTTAACTGAACTCCGTGATTTAGATGAAATCAATGAAGCTCTAGTTTATGTTCACATGATAGAGGATGAACCTAGAACATATAGAGAAGCTATGAGTTCTGTTGATGCTAGTTTTTGGAAAGATGCTGTAAATAGTGAAATTGAATCTATCACAAGTAATCACACTTGGGAACTAGTTGATTTGCCTAGAGGCTATAAGGCCATTGGCTGTAAATGGATCTTTAAGAGGAAACTTAGAACAGATGGTTCTATTGAAAGATTTAAGGCAAGACTAGTAATCAAAGGATTCACACAGAAACATGGAGTAGATTATTTTGACACCTATTCTCCTGTAACTAAGATTGCAACCATTAGAACATTATTTGCTTTAGCATCTAATTACAAGCTCTTAGTACATCAAATGGATGTAAAGACTGCTTTTCTGAATGGTGATCTGGATGAGGAAATATACATGGAACAACCTCCGGGTTTTGTGGTTCCAGGTAAGGAGAACATGGTTTGTAGGTTAAAGAAATCCCTCTATGGCCTAAAGCAAGCACCTAAACAATGGTATGAGAAGTTCCATAACACTGTGTTGAGTTTTGGATTTGTGGTTAGTGGATCTGATGCATGTGTTTATACCAAGATGTACAATTCTGGTTGTGTTATAGTGTGCCTATATGTTGATGATATGTTGTTATTTGGCACTAACATGCATGTGATAAATGAAACCAAAAGGTTTCTTTCCTCTCGCTTTGAAATGAAAGACTTAGGCGAAGCAGATGTGATTCTAGGTGTTAAAGTTACTAGAACTAAAAATGGCTTTACTTTGTCTCAATCCCATTATGTAGAGAAGGTATTGAAAAAGTTTAACAACTATGATGTGACGCCAGTTAGGACCCCATATGATGCTACCATAGAGTTAGTGAAGAACTCAGGTATAGGTGTTTCCCAAGAGGAATACGCTAAGGTAATTGGGAGTCTAATGTTTTTGATGAACTATACTCGGCCTGACATAGCTTATGCAGTAAGCAGACTCAGTAGATATACACATAATCCTAGCAAAGAACACTGGAATGCACTTAGAAGGTTAATGAGATACCTTAGAGGCACTCTTGATTGGGGATTACATTTTGAGGGTTTTCCCTGCGTTCTAGAAGGATATTGTGATGCAAACTGGGTAAGTGGGACTGATGAAATTTGCTCCACTAGTGGATATGTTTTTACATTGTGTGGTGCAGCTGTCTCATGGAAATCTGCAAAGCAGAGTTGCATAGCCCGATCGACGATGGAGTCAGAGTTTATAGCTCTAGACCTAGCAGGGCAAGAGGCTGAGTGGCTGAGAAGCCTACTGGCAGATATACCAATGTGGGGGCATCCAGCTCCTGCGATCTCTCTACACTGCGACTCACAGGCTGCCATTGGAGTAGCAAACTGCGGAGCGTATAATGGCAAGAAGAGGCATATACGCATTCGACATGAGACTGTGAGGCAGTTGATAAGAAATGGGGTACTCTCTTTAGAGTATGTGCGGTCAGAGAGGAACATTGCGGATCAATTGACCAAAGGACTTTGCAGAAGGCTAGTCCTTGACACGTCGAGGGGAATGGGGCTAAAGCCTGTGAGAGGAGGAATCTGTGGCGGAAACCATTAATTTGGTCGAACGCAAGCCATGGAAAGACTTCTATGAGATACACATCTCCCATTCCTATGGCAAGTGTATAGTGAGGTTGAGCTAACGCTCTTAATGATACTATAGCCCAGGCATTGGGTGGTCCTTTGAGACGGACTTGATAGATCACCGAACAACGAATGAGAGGTTGAGCTTTAGAGCTCCTAATAACTTCATAACCCATTGTGGGGGTATTCTGTATTGAGACAGATATGTTGAAGTTACCTACGTGAGTGTGAGGGATTGGCAACCCTCCAAGGTGAGACTTAGGGCAGTCCTCACTAGAACACTCATGAGCACCCAAGGTGTGCCAAAACTTGGATGTCTTATGTGATAAGACTTAGCGGAACGTTACAGGACCCCGTGGAAGGTGTGTGTTGCTGGTTTACCCCAAAGTGGAGGAATTCAAGGCCTCTGGCCATTCGCTCTATCTGAGGAATTGCCAGTTTCACTATGTGCTGATTCAAGTCGCAAGACATCAACATTTAAGCACTAACCTCGACACGCTCAGAACTTGTTTTCAAAACCTCAGTTTTTTAAACCCTTCTATCTGCATTTGTGGGGGATTGTTGGAGTTAATGCATATAGAAGGTGGGTTTTAAGGAAGGTGCCCTTTGGACTTCCCACATCCCACATGGAAAGTTCAAGGGCACCCTAAAGGGTTTTTAAGGAGTCTCTTCCACTACCTACATTGAGAGGTTGAGGAGGAGATGGGGCACCCACACGCGCGCCCGCCGCCGTCCGTCCGGCTCGGCTCGGCTCGGCTCGTGCTCGGCTCGTGCTCCGAGATAGGAGTTGGAGTTAATTTTTTGCGGAAAAATTATTCTTTAAGGCCGAAGATATTACGGATTAGCTTGTTCGTGCTTATCCGCGAATATCTGTTTTTCACTGGAAAAAATATCTTTTCCGAAATCTTTCCAAACCGTTTTAGATAAACTCGAACCTTCTGTTGATAGACTAAAATCTCTCCTTTGCTTGCGGGCTAAGGAGGATTTCGGAGCCTATATAAGGAGGGTTAGGGTTCTGCTTTGAAACACACAGCGAACACATAATCGCCTCTCTCCCTCTCCTGTTTTCTCCTACCCTTTTCCCGTTCTGAGCGCCTGTTCCAGTTCCAACTTCTCTCCCTCGAGTGCACCTGTGAGAGAAGACGGTGAAATCCTTGGGGGACGTTGCCTCGCATACGATCTACACCACTGTCGGGGGCAAATACGTTTCTCATTCAGTGGCTTCCATACCACGCTTCACCGCAGTCCAGCCCCTTCACAGAAACGAGGTTCGGCCTACATTCCTAACGTGTTTATTAGTTGCTGTATTCACAGGTTCCAGCAGGGTCATTGTCCAACACTAAAGAACATGGGCAAAAAGTTATGTTAGTGGAAAATTGATTATTTTGGATTGTATGTCAAACTCGATTGAAAATAGGTTGAAAAAACCTGAACACGTTTTGGAAAACGTACTAGTATATAGATTATTTTACCAAATCCAAAAAGTACAAGTTATCGGAAGCTGTCGGTTGGCGTTGAGGCTCTCCGAAGCAGATTTTGGAAGATCAACAACGCATTCATTGATGTCGACTCTCTGCGTTCCTCCCGTTCCAACCTCGCCTCGCGATGATGCTGCGATGCTTCATCAGGCCTTCAAAGGTGTTCTCTCTCTCTCTCCCCGCCTCCTTTATTAGGCCTTTATTTTGCAAATTTCTCGATTCCTCTATGATTTTGCACAAATTCATCAATTAGGGTTTTTTCGATGCATTTTACACCACTTATTCTACTCTTGCTTCCCTCCCATCTTGTTTGACATCTCTTTCATGGCTGTTCGGCATTTTCTTTTACTTTCTAGGAGTTTTTGTAGATCAATTGGATGGATGACAAGACTGTTTTTTTTTCTCCCCTGCTCTAAGCAGACAATCACCAAGAAAGTAGGTATTTCTTGGTTAAATTTACAAGGGATGATCATACTGGATAGATGGGTAAATTCTCTACTTGTGCCCAACATTTGGGCTCTGTTCCAAATTAGTTATTAAAGCTTGAACCTCTTATATATAGGCTAGAATGACTATTTCTTTAAGAGGATCTAAGAATCCCAATTTGGGTTTCAATTCATGAGTTTTATGCTCCTCGAATTTGCATTGACCAATAGGCTCCTTGAATCTAGATGAGAAACAGACAAGTGGCCGGCAATGGTGGTGATTATTTTTATAGCACTAGGATGATGACAAAATTGGCAGTTAATGTTTTGTAAAACCTGGATCGTGAGTAGCTGCAAGTTTGGTCATGAGATAAGGGACAGGGAGGAATGCACTGGCCTAGCTGGTGCAGGCACTCCTTTTGTTGTCTTTCATGGTGGAGGGCAATCAATCTAGTGGTTGATGGATATTATTTTTGAATAGGTTGATGATTTGGGTGACTGCATCAGTAGGGAGTGGAAGCATTTCTGTAAGCAAATCTTTGGGGGGGAAACAGGGATAATCTTCAGAAAGCTAGCATGAAGTGACAAAGGAAACAAAAGGCGGGGATGTTCCTGTTGAGCTATAAAGACAATCAAGTGGTTTGATGTGGTGCATTATGTCAAATTCAGACATTCAGCTAGCATCATTAGTTAGGATACACATAAAATGAGCGGTGATTTTTCCCCATCAGCCGCCATCCAGGAGATGTTAGCATATCGATTAATTTTGTAGACTTTTTGCAGTTTCATAGTTCTTTTGAGTCACTTTGTCATGAGTAAAAGTAAAATGGACTGTTAATGGAATGGAAAATGTGTGTTTCTGTTATACATGTTTAATTGCATACATCAAATTAATTCACATAAAAGGGGCATTCTTTTATCGTTCTAGGCTTTGGCTGTGACACTGCTGCAGTTATCAATATTCTTGCACATCGTGATGCTACACAACGTAATCTTATTCAGCAAGAATACAGGAATCTGTATTCTGAAGATCTTTTAAAACGGCTTTGTAAGGAGCTCACTGGAAAATTGGAGGTAACGATGGTTCATTCTGCATTATATCTTTCATATAGAGCTCTTTGGGAGATATGTTTGTTTCCGTTAAGTTCTTCTGTTCTAGCTCTATGCCTGAAATAATGGTAGTTTGAACTAAAAATAGCTTCTAAGTATTTTCCAAGTGTAAAGTATTCATGAATGTGCTGAAGTTGAACGACAAGACATGCAGTAGATTGTAGACCTTTAATTTTGAACTTCTGTACTTTTTTCTTGGCAAATGGACCCCATATGATTGGAGCATTCGATAAAAGAGTTGTTGTAGCTAATGCTTCTGCTTCCTTTGATCTTCATGGTACTGTTTTATGTGGAAAACCATGCATAACTGTGAGCAAAGTACTATGAATCTATCCTTAAACATGAGATGAAATCTGGCCTTCCAAGAAAGCTTGTTTGTAGGTGTGTTGTGGTTCTTGTGGTTGTAATTAATTCGATCATTTGAGATGGGTAAGTTAGCATTAACCCAATTTAGAACTTAGAAATATGGTAGGTTATTGTACTCCATTTTCTTTAACTATTTGGGAGCTAACTATAATTCAAGCTCTTATTTTCAGCATGGTAAAATGAATCCATTTGAAACTGTCTGAAGTTTATCAGTTCCATAATCATGGCTGTCCTCTGGTCTGCTCAACAGGTTCCATGGCACAGGGCTCTCGATTTAGGGGGTTCAATATTTTTCTAATTCCTATTATTTGTGTGTGTCTGTTTAATACTTCTTTGGGACCCTATATATATATACTCTCAGGGAAATATATACATATATATATGACGGGGCTGATTTTTCTTTTTGGCCTGATATACGTTTTCAATACGGTTCCTTGATTCTTCTACCCCACTCTTTATCATCCCCTTATGTGCACAGACATTCCTCGAAATATATGGGACAGACCTTTCCATAATAATCAGTTATTTTTTGGGTGAAATAATAACTGGTGTTTTAGTGGTGAGGTACTGGATGAAAGCTATCAGTCATCTGACCAACATGTTGCATTACATCACCCTTGCTAGCTAGCCTTGTCACAAGTGGTGTCAGTATTGTAATTGGTTTCTTATATGAAAGGGATCCTCCCGACATGCTAGGGGAATGGGTCATTCGGTGCGTACATGCCGACCCCTAGACCCATTTTGAGGGGGATTTTACTGGGGGGTTGTTGTTGTTGTTGCTTATATGAGTTTAACCCACAGGTGGTGGGGTGACTTGGTTGGGGGTTCTTCTCCTTTGAACAGAGATTGGACTTTGAAAGAGAGAAAGATAAATAAATAAATAAAATTGAAATTAGAAGTTATAGATTTTCAAGTTATTGATTGATAGTGGTTTGAGCTTCTTTGTTTCTTGTTCCCTGCATTCATATGATATTTTCAGACAGCGGTTTTGCTCTGGATCCATGACCCTGCTCGTCGTGATGCTATTGTTCTGAAGCAAGCATTAACTAGTGAGACTATGGATCTTCATGTTGCAACTGAAGTAATATGTAGCCGCACACCTTCCCAGATTCAGACGATTAAGCAGATATATCATTCTACTTATGGAACTTATGTAGAACACGATCTGGAGCGATTTGCTCATGGGGATCATAGAAAGGTAAGCATTATTGAACTCTGATCAACTGAATGGGGTTTGTCTGCTGTCAAGGGTTATTAGTGGTGTATTGGATGTTCAAGGTATATTTTACTGTTATATTCTGAAATGATTTATCTGTTGATCTGTACACTGGAGTGTTTCTAATGGAGCCCTGGCATGAAGAGCCTGTGCGGGGTACCACTTTGCTTGAAGTCCTTGAACTACTTGGGGTTTTAAACAAAATGAAGATGGGGGGTAAAGAATGAACCTATGACCGGATCTTCTTCCTACAACTTCTAAAATCCAAGTTGTCTTTAAAAGAAGAAGCTGAACCAGAATGTGGGGTACAAGTGATGCATCCAGTTGCAAACAAAATGAGACGGAATGATAACAAAACTATGGACAAGATTGACAGCATTAATCCCATGATAGTGTTATAGCCCTAAATTTCAGAATTTTTTTCATGGACTGACAGTATTGCTCAGAGCTTGTGATGGGATTTGCTTAGATAATTGTTAAGGATAGGAGTTAAACAAAATAAAGGGGTCGGAAGAGAAACCTGGGGAGGTGTTGAGCAGAAAACAGTGGTAGGAAAGAAGCCTGTAGCTTTTTGGGAGAGAAACTTCAACCCTGTTTGAGTGAAGAGCACAGTCAATACGCATCTCATACAAACAAGCAAACATAAAGATAACAATAGCCAGAGGTTAATAATGTTGGGAACAAATGATGATGTTCAAGCTGTTAAGTTGTGGAAAAGGGTGTTAGGGTTATCCCCAGTTACTAGGGGATGGTTAGCTCACTGACAGTCACTTTAGCTTGAAGAAAGTGAATAAATAAAGGGTTATAATATCAAGGATCCGGAAAATATGTCTTGTGGAACATAGTAGCCTTATTGGCCAGAGAGTTCCTCTCTTGGTGGCTTGGTGGAATTTTAGCCTTGGCATTCATTTTGACATTCCCAACTTTTAGAACTGTCAGTACACCTCTTTCTTTTCTAAAGTCTAAACACACCATGATATTATCATTAAAGGAAAAAGGGAAATCAAAGGACATATTTGCCCCCAAAGAATGAAAGGAAGCTAGCTGCAAGATGCACTATTCTTCAACTCTTAATCAGAAAAAATAGAGCTCTATTGCTGACTACAAGCTGAACTAGGTTTTACTACCTAGTTACATTAGGAGGGGTTATCACAAAAAGTTTACGTAGCTAATAGTGAATTCTTTCTGAAAAGTCCCAATATGATGGTTGAATCAACATGTTGTTTGACTGTTTTACATTTACCTTCAGTATTCTGTAAGTATAGTTGATGTTTATGATTGAAATTATGCCACAGCTTTTGCTTGCATATGTGAGAATCATGCGTTACGAAGGTCCTGAAGTTGATACATCCATAGTTGAGAGTGATGCAAAGGCTCTCTATAAAGCTGGGGAAAAAAAGTGGGGAACTGATGAGGACACTTTTATCAGGGTGTTTAGTGAACGAAGTAGGGCACATCTTGCAGCTATAAGTGCAGCCTATCATCACCTGTATGGACATTCACTTAAAAAGGTATCTTGATATATTTAAATTTTCATTCTATTTGTCTTTTAACTGTCTTAACTCAATCTGAATAAAATCTGGCAGGCTATAAAGAAGGAAACATCAGGGTTATTTGAGTATGCTCTTATGACCATCTTAAAATGTGCAGATAATCCTGCTTTGTACTTTGCAAAGGTAGATTTCTTATACTTTTTCTTCAATTTTAATTGTTTCATCCCAGTAAAATTGCATCTTGATGCTTCATACTGCCAAAGAGATTTAGTTGAATTTGGAACTGGGAGAAACTACAAAGGCTGTTTATGAACTGACAATTAAGACTACTGGAGTTCATCAATCTTATTGTCTTCTGTTATAATGTCATTTACATTTAGTACGTGGAGGGTATCACAATATCACATCGTACTTTCCCATTCCCCCAAAGTGGACCCGTTGTTAGTTGTTACCTCTTTTTTTTTTTAAATCTTTTTTTTATGAACACCGTCACCTTTGTCAGTTGTGAAGATGGATTTTTCCGGTTTATCGTAGCTAATTATGTGAACTTTTGGTTTCTATGCTATCTACTTACATTGAACTAAATTTGACCATATAAGTCCTTTTGTCTACCAAAAAAAAGAGATAAATGTTATAGGATCACATTATTCATACACCAGGCTTGAGGAGATTTACTATTTGATAAGAACCCTTCATCAACGAGTATGTTATTTACACTTTAATGTCTTTTGCCATTTTCTGGGATTAACTATAGAGGAAAAAGTAGAAAACTCAAACTGAATAGAGTTATTGTGGCAATGCTATCTTATTTATTCAATGATTGATTGATTTTGTCCTACATACCTGATAGAAACTACCATGGCCTGCTGGATGGTTATATGAAACAAGTCTTGAGAAATTCCCTTAATTAGAAGTACATAGAGTGTTATTTGTTTACTGAACATGACTGCCATGCAGGGTTATTTTACACGTGTGCTGCCTCCTGTAGCATGCTGTGCAACTTGAGATTCTTGTACCTCGAAACATTGATAAGATATTTGTTATGGTGATTTGAAGTTATTTGAGTTGATGCCATTAACAGGATAACATTTACTTGTTCAAACCCAAGTGTGTCAAAAAGAGTGATATTGTTTTGCTACTTGTAATGAGTCTAAACGCCAAGCTGTTCGGTACTTCCGCTTTAAGAGGAGCTAGGTTATGTGCTACAGCCTTACAAGTTGACGTGTCAATGGTGAATGGGGTTGGGCAAGTGAGGTCATTTACAAATCACATAGATTCAGGTTAGGGTTTAGAAGGTTCCACTTGAAGTTTGTTGAGGTTGAATGAATATTGACATATCTAGAAGATCTAGTTGATTTTACACTTAGATTGTTTCAGGTCGGTTGTTTTGGATTTGTGCCTGAACATATTCTTACCAAAACCCAATATTGGCATGTTTATAGTTGAAAGGGCTCAATGGAGGACTCTAATTGCAGCTTTTTCTTGCAAAGGATACATTAGTCTGTGAGTGGTCAATTTGGTTAGAAGCTACTTGTGGCCTCGTTGCCGTCGGATGTGTCGGATCAACCAGGGTTTTTGAGTGAACAGTTCCAATGAATAATAAATGCAGTAGTATCTCTTGACAGGGATCTATTTAGACCAGGTTAATAATTGTATCTAAAAGACTCCTTTCCTGTAGATATTGACCTGGTGGTTGGTTTATGAAGTTTTTCAATGATGTGCTGGTTATGGGTGCGAAGCTGAAATATGGCTTGAACCTTGCAGGAGCTGCACAAAGCAATGAAAGGCATGGGAACCAATGACACGAAGCTGATTCGGGTGATAGTGACAAGGACAGAGCTTGACATGCAGCATATCAAAGCTGAATACCATCGAAAATACAAGAAGACATTGCATCATGCAGTTCATTCGGACACTTCAGGCAACTACAGGACCTTTCTTCTTGCTCTCTTGGGTCCTGAGCATTGAGCAATACTAGCCCTTTCTTGTAAATTACCGCGTATTGTACTGTGCAATGTTGTTGTACTATGTGTATCCTCGACTTTGAGTGTGTGGTTTCCGGATTGGGATTTGGTATGCTTTGGATCCCCCGTGGTTGTTTGTAAATGTGTATGTTAATGGTTTGCGCTATGGCGTCGGATAAGGAATGGTGTGCTCTCCCCTGCAACTACATGATTTTGTCATAAATTAACAAATTTGATGAATCAAGACGATCACAGACTATAGAGAGCCCATGATTTGGGCATTATGACGAACTTGCAAAACGTTTTTCTTGATTTGAATCTTCATCTACGATACATTAGCTTCCTATTGAAGCTTTCATAGATATGTCAATCTCACACTATAGTGCTATATATATTACTAGTCTTACTACCCGTCCGTTGCGCGTTTTCTTAATAAACAAAATGATATTTAATTTCTATTTTCTTTCTGAAATTTGAAGGTTATAATAGTTTCGTTGAGATCTTTGGATCTTTTAGTAACAATAAACTAAATTAACAATATGTTTACTTCATATCAACATACAACATATTATATACATATATATAACAGATAAATAAATTATGTTTGATTGAAATTAATATACTTAAAATTTATTAAATAAATAAATCAAAACCTTGAAATTTTTAGAAGATAAAATTAGAAAGTACGATTAGAGTTTAAAGATTATGAGATGAAATTTATCTTATTGGATGTAAAATGATTATTAATTTAAACTATTTATTTAAGTTATTGTTGATGCAATTAGGGTGAACCCATATATGTGATTTTTGTAAATAAAAATTTGTATCTTCAAAATTACGACTCAAATTAAGTTATTATTTTATTTATTACAATATTTATCTTTTAATTTAGTAAATAAAAGATTTATTAAATCAAGTACAATATTTATTTTTTGTGCAAAAATTTTTATTCAAGGGGAAAATCTTCAAAAACTTTACGACTCAAATTAAGTAGCTTAGATACAATATTAAATTAATTAATATATTGATTTGTTTGAAATCATAATTTAGAGGAACATCTTTTAACAAATACAATAAAAATTCAAAATAACTTGATAATGATATTAAAAAAAATATTAGCTCACGTACCAAAATATATTATATGTTCTAGAATAAAAAGTAGTTAACCAAATCTTTCAAATTAAGATATAGATAAAATTATAATAATTTAAGTTATTATATTGTAAAGATTATTTCTTTGATGTGAAGTATAAAAAGATAAAATTTCTAACTAGTTAAAATATAAGGTTGAATATTTATAATGAAAATCAAACCACATTATGACACGTATGCAAAAATAATACCATTTTAATCCGAAAAATGACACTTATGTGAATCGTACTAGAGACCGTTTCAGGCCTCTGATTTAGTATTTTATTACTCTTATTGCCCGCCCTTCTGTGTGGCTTTTTAATACATTATACTATGTCTTTTTATTATATTAATTATATTTAAAAATTTTAATTAAATTATGAATGTTAAAATAGTTTCTTTGAAATCGTTTGGTTGAAGCTTTCAATTAATTACTTCGTACAAACTAAATTAAATGGTTATTTTATTTTACCAATCAAGTAGATTTTTTTCTTTGAAATAGTTTTATATTTTTTAACTATATAAAATCTCAATAAATCTTTAATAAAGAAATCTAATTTTATTTATTGGTTTATTTGTTGGATTTTTTTCCAGATAAAATATGAGCAAAAGGCGGTTTAAAACCGTGTTCATATCAATTTTTAAAAAAAATACATGCGGTCGAAATATGTCGAAAATAGTCGAATTGTTCTGCTCTTGAAATATGTTGAAAACATGAAGCGCGGCTTGAATCCGCGCTTCATATTTGCTAAATTTATTTGCTAAAATATTATAAAATGCATAGTTTTACTTGCTCTCTTCATATTTACTACTTCAATAGATAAATAGAATGATATATTTATATATATATATGATACAATAATTATCGGGTAATTAACAATAGTAATAACTTAAGAATACAACGGCTACTGCAATAGATAAATAAATTGAAGGAATAATTTAATGATAATACATATTGTATTTGTGAGAGAGAAATAGTAGTTAGAGTGAATAAGTAAGAAAATTGGAATAGATATAATGATCATTTAATATAACCAATCTTAATGACTAAAGCTAAAATAACTAAAGTTAAAATGATAGATTTTGTGAACACACGGGATGATACCTAAATAAAATAAGTGGGCTATGAAATGACGTTGCTTAAATATATTAGATCATTATTAATTGACAACTTTAACCGAGTTTGTCCATGTGTCAATTTGTGATACAATTTGATTTTACGTCAAATAATTATCCAGTATCTTTTAGTCATGTTAGTTAATGATCCATATATTTTGCCACCTCATATAATATGTATTCATCTTCATTAATATTCATAATAAATTAAACGGAATTTTCGCCTAGTGCCCCTGAGGTAAGGGTAAATTCACCGGGTGTACAAAAGTTTTGGATAATTCGCCAAATGCCCCTGAGATTTTGTATTTTTTGCGAAATACCCCTCGAGTTAAATTTTAAGGAAAACGTTATAACACTGTTAAATTATAACAGATGAAAGAAAGTAAAGAAAGAAGAAGAACGACATACCTTCACAGCTTCATGCCATTGAAACCAAATGGAGAGAACAACCTAAGCTAGGAGGGAGAAGCCAGACCCGCCTTTGTGAGATCGGCCTACGCTACAGGAGGGAGGAGGCGCGAACATCAGCTATTATTGTTGAGGTAAGTCTCTCCCATTCATTTCATCTTAAGGGGTTTTCAATCTTCGGATTTAGGTTTAACAATTTGAGATTTTTGGGTGATTATCATTGTAGGATCTTTGAATTATGGTTTCTTTATTGTTTTTATGGATAATATGGTATTTAATTTTGTGGCATGTGTTTGATTTCAAGTCTCTTTTAAATTATGGGATTTAGGGTTTAGGGGGTTTGGGGAAAACGATCGATGTTTTTGAACTATGCTTTATTAGTAGGTTCTTATGTTCTTGAAATCAATTTTTGAAGAATAGAAACATGTCGAAATTATTGTAGAATGGATGAGAAGACAGTGTTGAGGCTTCGCTATATTCGTCGAGAATATGTGGACATGGTTGATGATCTTGATAAGTGCAACATTTTAGATTTATTTCCTGATTTGCTAGAGATGGCTGAGAAAAGTAAAATGTTCCTTCCCGATAATCCTACTCTGTGGTATGCACATAATGGGCAAAGTGTTCAACTCGAGAGTGATTATGATGTTATTAGCATGTTCCGTTTATTTTCGAACAAGAAGTTGATTAATTTGGCTATTGGGACGACTGAATCCCTTTATAAGAATCTAGACATGGCATGAGGTTTATTTGAATCTACGAGACAACTAGTAGTACCTCAAAGATCGAGTCATGGTAGTTTACTTATGTCCAATAGGAGAGTTCCACCTACCACTGCAAGAAGAAGAGGAATATGTGTTATAAAAGATGGTATTACCTCTCATTTAGTAGGTAGTGAACCCAGTTCTGGTGATGTTAGTATAACAAAAGATGATGTGGGTGGTGGTACTGGTGATGTTGTACTCGTTGGTGAACCCAGTTCTGGTGATGTGTCGTCTAATATTCTTTCATTTGGCATGGATTTACCTTCCACTACGGCACTTGATATTGATGTTTCCTCTGATGGTGGTACTGATGGCTTGTGTGATAGTGATAGTGAATCAGATTACTTTGATAGTGAAGCAGAGTTTGGGAAGGTCAAGCTGAAGACTTGGATGCTCTTTTGTGACAAAGAAAGTTTACTCAATGTGTTGATAGATTATTGTGTACAAGAAGGATTCACTATCGTAGTGTCAAAAACTGATCACTGTAGGTTTACAGTTGCGTGTGGGGACTTGAGTTGTAATTGGAGGATTCATGCATCTTCACTCTCAGATGGAAAAACATGGGCAATCAAGACATTTGAAAGCACTCATTCATGTCTTAAACTAGGCCAGTACAATTCTGTGGAAACTCCGACATGGGCATCAACTAAAATTCTCGAGTATGTACGAGAAAATCGAGAGGTCAAGGTCAAGACTTCAAACTTTTCTTATGGAAAAATTTAGAATACATCTAAAGTCAACCTCTTTGTACAAATCAATAGCGTTTGCCCGACTATTGCGAGGTCTTTGAAGACATCGAATCCAGGATCAAAGGCTCATGTAGTGGGAAGCAAGTCGAAAATGATTCGGAAAAGCCTATACAATTTAAGAGTGTTTTTATCTCATTGAAGCGAATGATTGATGGATTCATTCATGGATGCAGAGGGTTGATTGGAGTGGATGGGTGTCATTTGAAAGGAAAATATGGTGGAGTTGTTCTAGTGGTTGTTGCATTGGATGGAAATAATGAGATTTTCCCATTTGCATATGGGGTGTATGAGAATGAAAGTAAGAGGGTGTGGTCATCTTTGTTCTATCACCTAAGGGAACTTCTTAGCAACACTGAACGGGCTAATTGGTGCATCGTCTCAGATAGATAAAAGGTAATTTCATTAATTTTTGTGATTTCAGTTCTCTAAAATATGTAAATCTATATTTTCAGTTCAAATTGCTTGTTGGTTCAGTTCTGTCTCACCTCTTCATTTCAATTTATTTTCTGTGATTTCAGTCCTATAAAATATATAAATCTGTAATTTTAGCTTAAATTGCTGTAATTTCATTTCTGTCAATCTGCAATTATAGTTTAAATTGTTGTAACTTCAGTTCAAATTGCTTGTTGGTTCAGTTCTGTCTCACCTCTTCATTTCAGTTTAATTTTTGTGATTTCGGTCCTATAAAATCTGTAAATCTGTAATTTCAGCTTAACTTGTTGTAATTTCAATTCTATCAATATGCAATTACAGTTTAAATTGCTGTAATTTCAGTTCAAATTGCTTATTGGTCAGTTCTGTCTCACCTCTTCAACTCAATTTAATTTTTGTGATTTCAGTCCTATAAAATCTGTAAATCTGTAATTTCAGTTTAGATTGATGTAATTTCAGTTTTGTAACTATGTGTTCTTATGTATTGGAAATAGGGTGTTGAGCCAGCGGTTGAGAAAGTGCGACCCACTGCATCAAGGCGGTATATATTGTGCAACAATATATACCGCCTTGATGACATGTTAATAATGGTTTTAGTATTCAATTTCATTGGACCTCAACTACGAGATGGATTGAAGATCGATGCAACTTCTGGGGTTTAATTTATAGAACAATTTTCACCTTCTAAATTTAATTTGGTTGAGACTAGTTTGTAAGAGGTTCAAGGGCAGATGAGTTTCTTAATGAAAGCCATTTGTATTTGTTATCTGATCTATTTATATCCATAAAAAATTGTGTCTATCTTCCCTGAAAAATTTTCTCGATCCGTAATATTAATATTATTTTTGTTTGGTTTTCACTGAGAGTGTTTAATTGACTGGATAATCCTTATTCAAGATTAATTTGTATTTTGTAATTCTTTGAAACTTTTCATCCTCAATAGAATAGAACTCTGATTGAATTTATGATTATTGATAAGTCCCATTGAAGGTTGTGTATATATGGCATATATAGAGAGCCATAGACAAGTTACATAACACCGTTTGGTTGGAGATGATCGATATGCACAAACAATTTCCTGTCTGATTGAATTTATGATTATTTTATTTAAAATTTATATTATTTTAAATATGTTTTAAATTTACTAACCAAACACTATTTAAGTATTTAAAGATATTATCATATTATATATTCAATTCTCAAATACCATATCTTTAGTAGTTAGCAAAAATAATCTATATTAGCTAGATTTTCATTGATAAGGTAATAATATGATTTTCCCCCTATAATTACTTTGTTTCATATATTGACATTTTTTTAATTAAAATTAGGGTCCAAGATGCAATTATTTAAAAAAAAACAAGCACACGTAAGTTTTGGGGGTAAATAAACAGTTATTGATTGTAGTAGTATTTTTTTATGAAGATTTTACTAGGTTTAAAATACGTAAAAAAATAAATAAATAATACGGAAATTTCGCCCGGTAATCCTGAGGTTTTGCGTATTTCGTGTGGTAAACAAAGGTTTCAGATATTTCGCCTGGTAACCCTGGGGTTTCGAAATGTTTTGTCTCGTGCCCACAAGTTTGAATTTGTCCAATAATTGTGTTTTAAATTTATAGGCGGGTGAGTATTGTAATATTAACAACTTTTGTGGAGGCATTTCATAAAAACTAAAAATTCCAACAAAGATGAATAGATCTCACCATCCAGGCAAACCAACCGTCCAGATTCTCCATCTTCTCTCTCCGATCAAGCTCCTCATTCGAAGTCGTTCCATTCCATCCAATCCGGCTCTAAAACCTAGTTGCTTTTCCATCCGGCCGCTTTTGCGGTTAAACCTATTGACGTGGTTGTTTGATTTTGAATTTTCGGCCTTACGGTGCCTGGATCTTCAATTGGATGCGTTTTTTGACGAGTCGTTTGGGTTGATTGAAATCGACGGTGAATTTGTTGCTTATCTCGAACTGCTAGGTGTTATTTTTAGCTGCTCAGCGTTTTAGAATCCTCTTCGATTTATTAGGTTGTCCTTTCTCTCACTTGTACTTTAGGGTTTTTTGAATGAGTTTTTTTGGTGATTGTCCATAATTTGGGCAAAAATTAAGCCCTAGGACAAAAGAGAGGTGAAATTAGGGGAGTGTCCACAATTGACACTTTTGTCCTTCCTTCCCATTTTTTAATGGACCATTTGCAGAAATACACCAAATCGGTGTTCGGTTTGCAAAAGTATACCAGTTTTCTGAGAATAGCAAAAATATGATAGGTGGGTCATTTGTGCTAAAAAATAATGATTGATTTTACCTTTAAATTTAAATGTAAAAATCATTAAAAGGAGATTTATGAATTAAAAGAAAAGTTAAAAAAATATTTAAAAAATCAAATATACATTAAAATAATGTTTTTAATTTTTTTTCTCAGAAATTTAAAAATAATAAAGTAGCCGGATGAAAAACATCGCCTTAGTAAGAGAATTAATATTGACAGGAACAATTTTTTTGTTGACAGGATATATGTTTTTTATGACAAGGGTAAAAATTAATACTGACAGGATGGAGTTTATAATAGGGAAGAGAATAAAGATACGATTTTATCCTACCATAACTAGAAATTAAAGGCATGTCCAAGATGACAAAGTTATTCGTTCACTACGACAGGATTAATGTTTATAGTGACAAAGCTGCGGATGTACATTGACAGGATTGAAGCTATAATCTAGGAGAGAATCACTGAAGATACGGTAAATCATATCTTCAGGATTATTAACCATATTTACAAAAGAATTGTCAATATATATCTTGAAATCATAATATTATCACATTGACAGGATGAATATTGTTCTTGACAATCCCAAATATGAACATTGACAGGATATGATCAATAATCGGCGGGAGATTGAGTAAAGATACGGTTTTGACCTAAATTATAACCACTAGATTATAATCGGCGGGAGATGGAGCCGGAGGTTGGGCTGCTCTTGGGGTCGAGGCCGGAGTCGGATTGCGCCGAAGTGCTCGCGCAGCGACGGAGGGTGAAGGCAACGAAAGTCGGGCTGCTCTTTGTGTGTTCTGGTTAGGGATTGGGATTGGGTCGGTCGGGGGCGCTGGAGTGTAGGCGCAGCGACGGATCCGGAGACGCGAGCTCAGGTCCGAGCGCCGGAGACTTGGGGTTGGGGCTGAGCGCCGGAGACTTAGAGTTGGGGCTGCTCTTGTGTGTTTTTGGTTAGGGATTGGGTCAGTCGAGGCTAGGCTATCCTGTTAGTTGGGATTGAGAATTTTTTTTTTTTTAATTTCAGTTTTTTTATTATGTAATTATTTAAAATAATTTTAAAATATAAGAAAAATGAAAAATACTTAAAATATTTAACTTTTTTTTTTCTGATTTTTTGGGGTGGTGGGTAGTTTTGATAATTAAATAAGGTATTTTTGCAAATTTCCATATATTGATGCAATTGTTTTCAAACCTAGGTATTTTTACAAACTAATTATCAAAGTGGGGTATTTAGTAGTAATTCTCCTTTTTTAATTTGACCATTGACCAATGACCAGTCAAAGGCATTGACTTTTGATGACACATGTGTGGTGACATGTAAATTTTGTGATTACAGTTTCGTTTTTATAGTTTTTTTTACGGGGTCACTGTCACCACTCTTTAACAGTGGTGACATGAAATTTTTTTTTATTACAGTTTCGTTTTTAGAGATTTTTATTTTTTTACGGGGTCACTGTCACCACTCTTTAACAGTGGTGACACGTGTGTGGTGACATAAATTTTTTTATTACAGTTTCGTTTTTAGAGTTTTTTTACGGGGTCACTGTCACCACTCTTTAACAGTGGTGACACGTGTGTGGTGACATGAAATTTGTTTGATTACAGTTTCGTTTTTAGAGTTTTTTTATGGGGTCACTGTCACTACTCTTTAACAGTGGTGACACGCGTGTGATGACATGAAATTTTTTTTATTACAGTTTCGTTTTAAGAGTTTTTTCTTTTTGCTAATGAGAAGCCAAAAGAACATGTGATGCACAATATGGTTTAGGGTTTAGGGTTAAGTCTTTAGGGTTTAGGGCCAAGGCC
The DNA here is from genome assembly GCA_963922045.1 of Persicaria maculosa. NCBI lineage: Eukaryota > Viridiplantae > Streptophyta > Magnoliopsida > Caryophyllales > Polygonaceae > Persicaria > Persicaria maculosa. The sequence goes on along the minus strand of OY998257.1, from coordinate 15,397,851 downwards.
CTAAACCCTAAATCCTAAACCCTAAACCCTAAAATGTTAAGTATAGTACGTCGTTAAGAGATGATTGTTGTCACCAAATGGAAAACCCTAGGACAATGTAAGCACAAACCCTAAAGGGGCTAATGAGAAGCCAAAAGACATTAGGTGGACAGTTCTCCTTCAATATATGAATGGGTAAGAGAGTCATAGACACTGTCACCACTATGAAAAAGGGTCAAAGACACTGTAATCAAAGGAAAACCCCACGACAAGGGAGGCACAAACCCTATAGGGGCTAATGAGAAGCCAAAATACATGTGGTGACAATTCTCCTCTAATAAATGAATGGGTAAGGGGATCATAGACGCTGTAATCAAAATAAAAACAGGGTCATAGACACTGTCACCACTATAAAAACAAGGTCATAAACATTTTCATCACTATAAAAGATGAGTAATAGACACTGTAACCAAATAAAAACTCTTCCAATATATGAATGAGTAAGAGGGTCATAGACACTGTCACCACTGTTAAAACACGGTCATAGACACTATCACCACTATTAAAAAAGGGGGTCATAGACATTGTAATCAAAGGAAACCCTATAGACATGTGTGGTGACATGAAAATTTTTTGGTGACAGCTTCGTTTGAAGGGGTTTTTTACGGGGTCACTGTCACCGCCCTTATTGTTGTCACCACACCATTATCACTGTCACCACCCTTATCAGTGGTCAAACTGTTGATGACACATGTGGTGACAACCTTTTTTGGTGACAACCACCCTTACTACTGTCATCACAAGTGTACCAATTGTTGTCACCACCACCAAAAGGTAAAAACAGTGTAATCATATACGAAACAAATTATATTTATAATAAATATAAAAATATGTATTAATTACATCATAGTAATGTCATGCATTATCAATTTACACCAAAAGGTAAAAATGTGTATTAATGTTTTGATGACACCATGAGCTATGGAAAAGCACAGTGGTGTACGTACAAACCGATGTGTTTAGAATTCAATGCTCGTTCAAGAGATTCACCATTCATCTGCAACCAAATCAGGATTCACAAAAAATATTCAACTCACATTTAATACTCTAGATAGGTTGTGAAATTTCAGAATCAAAATTCAGGTTGAATTGAAAGACAAAAGCAACCGACAGAACCAAATTTCATAACAATCAAACTTACAGTTTCCGAGAATGGAACTTTTGGCAAAATGAGAGAGTGAAGCAAATTGCAGAAAGGAAGAAGGCAGAAAGCACCTCATATCTAATTTGTTTCCTCCGATTGATTTTATTTTTTTTCTTTGTAAAATTGGCAAAATGAGAGAGTGAAGCAAATTGTAGAAATGAATAAGAAATTCATCATTATACCATCACAGGTCTGGAATCTTTGTCATGGCAAGCAACATAAGCGAGTCCATCCGACAGTTCTCCGGAGGTCTCGTCTGCGATCAAATTATCTTCATTTACAAAACAAAGAGAGTTAGATGATCAATTGATTCATCTTACTTGTTAATTATTCCAAGAAACAGAGAGGAAAAAGAGATTTATTAGTTCCGATGGAGTCTCTCTATGAAAGGCAAGCTTTGAGGTGATTCATCGCCTTCTTCACACTATCGGCTTCAATTAATCAATTAGATGCTGGGAGGATTTAGGAACTACTGTTAATCAATCAAAGAAACAAGGAGGATTTATGAAGCAGGGAGAAGGAAAACACGGAAGAACAGGAAGATAATTAGATCCCGACCTATGCATTCGGGATCTCGAATTTCATCGTCAGAACAGGAAGACGCCCCACGGATCCATGATTGACACAAGAGGATAAAGAGACTCAGTTTGCACCGAATCGCTACAAACTCCACCGAATCTCTGTAAACGACTCAAATCAAAACGGATCCATGATTGTAGTCAGTACGAAGGAAGTGGATGAATAAACGTACCTCTTGAAATCGGACAGATGAAGGAGGCCCGAGGCTTACACCTCGCCATAGACAACCTCTCGAGGCCCGAGGCTTCCGCAATCGCCGCCGCAGCCGAGTCGGTCAGCTCCGTCGAGTTCGAAAGGTCAATCTCCGTCAGATTCGGCATCCAGAGACGATACCAGAAATCTCGATTGGAAACGGAAAGGTAGCGGCAGCGGCGGAGGAGGCGGATCAGAAGTTCGGCGCGGAGCAGGCGGAGAGCACGCCGGTGGCGGGATTCAGTAGAAATCGCCATGGCCGCCGGTAGTGATTCCTGAAAAGGGATCTGGGATGAGCGTGAAAGAAAGAGAGATGTGTTTAATTATAACAAGTAATAGGCAGGGGCAAAGATGGTATTATGAAATGTTTTTGGACATTTGCTAGTAAAGGAAAAAGATGTTTTTGGGCCAAATTTCTTCTTTTTGAATTTGATCTTTTGGTTAGGAATTGACAAATTCAATTTGGTTTAGGTGAGTTATTGTGCTGAATTTGTCCATTTTTCCAGTGGTTGGTGGGCGAGAAGATGAGTAATCAGAAGAAGAGGAATTCCTCCCTCACTATCACTGTTCATCTTTGTTGAAATTTTTAGTTTTTATGAAATGCCTCCACAAAAGTTGTTAATATTACATTACTCACCCGCCTATAAATTTAAAACACAATTATTGAACAAATTCAAACTTGTGGGCGCGAGGCAAAATATTTCGAAACCCCAGGGTTACCAAGCAAAATATCCGAAACCTTTGTTTACCACGCAAAATACGCAAAACCTCAGGGTTACGAGACGAAATTTTCGTAAATAATATTTTGAAGTATAACAAATCTTTACATGCCAAGATTTCCGAAAGTATGATGAAAGATATGCTAGATTATATTGGTTATTTACCAATTTATTAAAATATTATCATTAGATATAATGAATTACTGTAACTAATATTAATGACAATAGATAAAAAAATAATTCAAGGTAAAATATATATAGAGTAACTCGAGGTAAAATGATAGATTTTATAACCACTTAAGATATGAAATTGAATATTTATATTAAAAAATAAATTTTATTATCAATTGAAATGTACACATATGATGACACTTGTATAAATAGATGAATTTATCATCTAATGTGCGTATAAATAATTTTTATTAAAAAATTATGACTGAAATTAAGTTATCCTTTAAGTTATTACAATATTTATATTTTATTAAATTAAGTATAGTATTTATCAGATAACTTTTATTTAAGAAGAAAATTTTCAAAAAAAAATATGACTCAAAGTAAGTAGCTTAGCTGCAATATTAAAGTAATTAATATATTATTTTTTTTTGCAACCATAAACTCATCTTTAAAAATTTACGATAAAATCTACTCCGTTAGCTTAACTACAATATTAAATTCATGATTCAATATAATTGATAATTGGTTAAAATTTAAGTGCTAATTATATTAAACCTAATTGATTTTATCTTTTGTAAGATTTATTCAAATAAGTCATAAAATTTTATCAAATAATAACTAAAAAAAATATGATAATATTTTATTATTAATATTATTTAAATGATTAATAAAAACCAAAATAATAATATTTTTTTGCTCCAATTAATATGCGTAATTAATATTTCTATTAAAAATTAATATATATTTGATGATAAGATTTTATTGTTCAACCGATAAAAAAAATAATTGCAATTATCAATTATGGTCGATAGACACTTGGAATGACACGTGGATAAATAGATTGGGTTATTGTGTGACATGGCGAAAAACCCAACACATATTGCATTAGAGAATGACACATAAGCGAATTCGACGAGATTCAACCACATAAGAATTCATTGATAACTCCACCTTGATGAAATAATATGCTTTGTAGGTATGATGAAAGACAAAGTATGGAAGGTAGTATTTCATACAAATGTCATTGATTTGTATGGACAGATTTAAAGATTATTTTAAATCTGTTTTTCAATTTGATTTAATATGCAGATCTCAACGTTTAAATTCATTTTTGATCCATTAGATATGTTTTAACCGAAAATAAGATTTGGTTTTATCTAAATTTATTTTTGGATTAATATACTTCTTTTAGATATGTTTTAGATATTTGTTTTAAAGGGTTGTTACATGATTATTCAAATTCAAAAAGGTTGTTGGAGATTTGGTGCAACCGAAAGATTGCAGGTTGAGTTTGTAAAGGAAAACGACTGGATAAGTTTGAAGATTTATTGCAACCAATAATCAGATTTCGTGGGATTATTCAAAACTTCAAACGATTTGAAACCGTTCAAAGACTCAGCTCAGGTAGGCTATAAAAAGGAAGATTCAAGGGGTAAAGAAACACAAGTTCTCAAGCACTCAATTAGCAAACAAAGCCATCTTCACTTCGATCTTTCTGCTGTTCATTTATTTTCTTTCTCTTACTCGTTATAATTTATTTACCTTGAGTTAAGAGAGGAAAACACAAAAGCGATATATGATAAGTCATTTTCGTTATAGTAAGAGTATCCGTTTACTCAAACGTAGATACACTTTGGTGTAATCGGGGCTATTGTTTCACTGGGCTATGAGTTGACTAGATCGTAGCGGGTTAGGCTACAAGTTGTTAGAAGAGAGGAAATTCTCCTAGTTTGTATCTAGGACTTAAAAGGGTGAAATAATGGTGGTTTAAATCCTACAGGTTGTGGAACCCTAGGCGGAGACGTTGGCTGGTTTAGAGCCGAACTTCGTAAACATATCGTGTGTTCTCTGTGCATTTAATTTTCACATTTTCTATTAACGTTTTATATGTCATATAGTTGAATAGGTTTTTGAGATTGGTCAAGATCTTGAGTTCCATTTAAAGACCTTGCCATCTGTACCAAGACATTTAGATTCATTTCAAGGCCTTGAAGTTTCATCTGCGATAAGTTTGCGAAAAGTTTTCATACTCGATTCATCCCCCCCCCCCCTCTAGAGTATTCCTATTTATATCTCCTACTCCATTCTTCAATTGATATCAGAGCCTAACTCACATTTATTTTATTTAACCATCTGTGAGATTAATCATGAGCACTGTAGGTGATGGAGGATTCACTCAAGGAAGATTGGCCAATCGTCCACCTCTATTCTGTGGCGACAATTTTGTTCACTAGAGATCTCTTATGCAAATGTTTATTATTGATCAGGATATGGAGCTCTGGGATATCATTAAATGAGGACCCAGAGAACCAACAAAGATCAATGCAGTAGGAGCTACTGTGGCTAAGGATGAGGGTGAATACAATCAAACAGGCTTGGAGAATGTGGCAAAAAATTACAAGGCTATGAATTTACTTTACTATGGTTTGAATGCTGATGAGTTTAATCGTGTGTCTTCATACAGGAGTACGAATAAGATCTGTGATAAGTTAGTGGTAACGTATGAAGGAACAAGTCAATTAAAGGAGACTAAAATCAGCATCTTCTTAAGGCAATATGAGCTGTTTAAGATGACTCCCGATGAGATTGTGAAAAATATGTTCACAAAATTCACCGAAATTGTGAACAACCTGAACTCCCTTGGCAAAATCTTCACAATCGAATAGAAAGTCAAAAAGGTCCTTGATGAAACCACCTTCTAAAAAAAGTCTCATTTATAAGTGGGACCCAGGGGGACCAGGGAGAATTTGGCGCGACTATCACGGACTTACCTGACCCGCATGTATTTTGAACACGTGGCCCAACCAGCACCGTGATTGCTTATTTTTCCTGAAAACCCCCCTTTTCATGCCTTGAGAGATTAGATCCTTGACTCATGGGATGAGAGATATTTACCTGAAAACGTGGACGATAAATGTAGACACGTGTGACTTTCGTGGGTAGTGGGCATGTTTGACAGTTGTCCCCATCGCTCTTTTCATTACGTCTGAGTCATACATGACTATCCGCGAGCGTCGTCTTTTGGAAATATCTTATCTTTCTCCGACACTTTTTGACGTGGTTATTTGTGACGACAAGATGTTTCCTTCTAGTTTTATCAATCCTAAGAAGCTTACCAAGTTGAAATAGGGACCAAAAGTGATGGCAATCGAAGAAGCACAAGATCTAAGGACTCTTCCCTTGGATGACCTACTGGGAAAGCTCATCACTCACGAAATGGTCCTAGGTGAAGAGGATGGTGAACCTGCCTCAGACGTGAAGAATTTGGCTCTAAAGGTCAAAAAAAGGAGGATAGCCCATCCAAGGATGAAGAAAGTGAAGATGATGAAGAAGATCCTTTTGCTTTGATCACAAGAGGACTCTCTCGAATCTTGAAAATGAAGAAACAATTCTCAAACCGGGAATATCCTCGATCTTCAAAGTATAAAGGTAAGTATTCTAACTCTAGTAAGAAATCAAAGGTTCTAACATGCTTTGAATGTGGAGAAACCGATCACTTAGTAAAGGAGTGTTCGCAAAAGAGAAGGAACATCACTCGGAAGAATGATCCAAAGAAGACAGCGATGGTGGCCTCATGGAGTAATTCGGATTCATCTAGTCAGAATCCGAGAATGATTAAGCAAAACTATGCTTAATGGCCGACCACGAAGAAACTCCCAAACGACATCTTGAGGTAGTGGTGAGAAATTTAATATCTAGTCCTACTGTCGTGTTATCTGAATTCTTACAAAACATGATTATTAATGAGGAGAATTATATTCATGAGACTAACACCTTCAAAAAGAAGCTAATGGAACAAGAGAAAAATATGAGTGAATTGTCGTTGGAAATGAAAAATCTCAAAGTCTCACAGTTAGCCCTTGACATTAAAGTCAATGCGTTGGAATCGGAGAACTCTATTCTAAAGCAAAGTCTTTCCTCTTTAATTCACTACAATAGTTAATTGGAGAATTAAAAGATCAAGCCGGCTGAGAAGTGTAGAGACCACCAGGCTGCACTCATTCGATTCACTCATTCCAAAGTCAATCTTGATAGGATGTTGGGTGAACACCAATCTTCCCTTAACAAGAGTGGGATTGGGTATAATAAGAATTTTTCAAGGAAATCTCCTACCACTTTTGTAAAGGTAAAAGGAAATTGGTGCACACCCACATGTTTCCTTTGTTGCAAGAAGGGTCACGTCAAGACTACTTGTCCTTATCGTAGAAATGATCCTTATATAATTTGTAACACCTTTCCTTTATTCTTAAGAGAACAGATGAAGTAAATTTGGGTTCCTAAAGGGACTCGACCACCGAATATGGTCCATCCCGATTATGACTCCAAGTTCGTAATTTGGTCTAGCCGAAAAGGTTGAATTTGGTTGTTTTTGCAGGATATCACCAAGACTAAGGAGCAAAAATGGATACTTGACAGTAGTGGTTTCTCAAGACATATGAGTAGTAAAAGCTCACTATTTTCCGACTTAAAGAAGCAATCCACTAGAACAATTACTCTTAGTGATAAATGGAAGTCTAATATCAACGGTATAGGTAAAATCGGTAATGATTCTACTAATTTTATTGAATATGTCTATCTCGTTGAAGGTTTAAAGTATAATTTGTTTAGTATTTCTCCATTATGTGATAAAGGCAATAAAGTTGTCTTTTATTCAGAAAAATGTCAAGTTCGGAATAATAAGACTAGGGATATCATGCTTATTGCTCCTCGGTGTAATAATGTTTATTCTATGAGCACTAACCAAGTTGCAGGAACTAGTCTGAAGTGTCTCAAGGCCTTGACAAACATCCAAGGCTTTGGCACATAAGGCTTGGTCATGTGAGCATGCATACTTAAACAAGCTTTGATCAAGGGATTTGGTACGTGGCTTACCAAACCTAAACTTCAAGGTAAATGAGCCACGCAACGCTTGCTCACGAGGTAAACAAAACTGAGGGTCTTTTAAACCCAAAAAGGTTGTAAGTACTTCTCGACCCATTGAACTTTTACACATGGATTTATGTGGTCCTATGCGTGTCAAATCTCCCAAGGGTAAACAGTACATCCTCGCTGTTGTTGATGATTTTTCTCGTTTTACATGGGTTTCGTTTTTAAAGAAAAATCAAAAGCACTAGTTAAATTTTCAAAACTGTGTAAGGAGTTGCAAACTTTGTAAAACATGCCTATGGTTTCTATTAGAAGTGATAATGGGATCAACTAAAGTTCGATTTATTTGTGTTAAATATGGTATTTCACATAATTTTTCGGCTCCTAGAACTCCTCAACAAAACGGGGTTATGGAACGAAAGAACCGCACCTTGGAGGATATGTCTAGGACAATGCTTTTAAAAAATGGTTTGCCAAAATATTTTTGGGTTAAGGATGTTAATTAATACGACAAACTATATTTTAAATAGATGTTTGATTCGTCCTATTTTAAAGAAAACTCCTTATGAACTTTTTAATGGAAGAAAGCCAAGTGTTTCATATTTCAAACCTTTTCGATGTATATGTTTTGTTCGCAACAACGACAAAGACAATCTTGGGAAATTTGATGTACGTAGTAATGAAGCTACTTTTCTTGGTTATTCCTTGAATAGTAAAGCATATAGAGTTTATAATAAGCACACTAAAATTATTGAAGAAAGTATACATGTTATCTTTGATAAAAGCAATAATGGTGCGTTGAGTGATAGCTTTACATATCTAAATTTGAAATAACATAGAGATCTACTGTCTGATGGAGAAGAAGAAGTACCAACGAGCAACAAGAATCAAAGTCAGAACATGCAAGAACAAATTCAAGATACTGCTGAGCAATCTCAAGACCTTGAAAAGCAACTTCAAGACCTTGAACAACAGCTTTAAGGCCTTGATCTGAGCAACACAGAACAAGCTGAATCTAAAGCAAGTCATGCAAATGAGCCTCAAGGTCTTGGGGAAACATTAGATCATACTAGAGTTTCTCAATAGCCTAAAAGACGGAAGTTCAAGAAAGCTTCATCACATCCAATAGAGAACATCATCTCGGATCCCGAATCTGGTATCCAAACTAGATCAAGCTTAAAGAACTTGTGTGCTTTTTATGCGTTTGTGTCTCTTGTAGAGCTCAAGAACTATGTTGAGCACTTCAAGAACTAGATTGGATTATTGTCATGCAAAATGAGTTGAACGAATTCGAGAGAAAAAAAAAGTTTGGACTCTCTAACCAAGACCCAAGCATCAATCAGTCATTGGAACAAGATGGGTCTTCCGAAATAAATTGGATGAGCATAGTAAGATTGTTCAAAATAAAGCAAGGTTAGTAGCACAAGGCTACAACCAAGAGGAAGGTATTGATTAAGAGGAGACTTTTGCTCCTGTGGCTAGATTAGAAGTTATTCGCATTTTACTCGCCTTTGCCTCTTTTATGAATATTAAACTTTTTCATATGGATGTTAAATGTGCTTTCTTAAATGGTTTTTTAGCAAAAGAAGTTTATGTTGCCCAATCTCCTGGTTTTGAAAATGATGATTTTTGAAATCATGTTTACAATCGTGACAAAGCACTTTATGGTCTTAAACAAGCTCAAAGGGCTTGGTATGAAAGATTGTCAAAGTATCTTTTAGAAAATGGTTTTCAAAGAGGTTTAATTGATAAAACTTTGTTTGTCAAAACTCGAGGCAAAGATTTGTTAGTAGTTCAAATCTATGTTGATGAGATATTATTCGGTGCTACTAATGATTCCCTTTGCAAGGAATTTGCAGACATTATGTGTAGGGAATTCGAAATGAGCTTAATAGGAGAATTGAATTTCTTTCTCGGATTACAAGTCAACCAAACAAAGAAAGGAATTTTTCTCAGTAAAAGTAAGTACACCAAGGATTTGATCAAAAAGTACAAGATGAATGAATCCAAGGTAGCAAAGATGCCCATGAGTTCCACCCTCTCTCTAGCTCAAGACAAGAATGGTAAGAGTGTGAACCAAAAGGAGTATTGAGGTATGATTGGTTTACTACTTTATCTCACGGCTAGTAGACATGATATTATGTTTAGCGTATGCATGTGTGCAAGGTTTCCAACTAACCCTAAAGAATCATATTTAATTGATGTGAAAAGGATTTTTAGGTATCTTAATGGAACCAAGGACTTGGGTCTTTGGTATCCTAGGCAAAACAACTTTCACCTCGTTGGCTATTTAGATGCAGATTTTGCAGGATATAAAGTGGATCGAAAAAACACTTCAAATTGCTGTCAACTTTTGGGTTCATCCTTAATAAGTTGGCATTCCAAGAAGCAAAATTTCGTGTCTCTCTCCACGATAGAGGTTGAGTATATAACAGCAGGTGCATGTTGCTCACAAGTGTTTTGGATTGCCCAACAACTTCGTGACCTCGACTTTGACATAAAAGGTATCCCAATTAAATGTGACAATATGAGTGCTATCTCTATAACTAAGAATCATGTGCATCATTCACATACTAAGCATATTAATGTGAGACATCATTTTATCATGTGGAGAAAGGTGATGTTTCTATATCTTTTATCTCCACTGAATTCCAACTTGCGAATATCTTTACTAAACCATTGTCTGAGGATAGGTTTAACTTTATTCGATTGGAGCTTGGCATGTTGAATAGGAAAGCATTGTCGTAAGGGGGGGGGGTAATAGCTATTGCACTATAGTTATTATTCCTCGTATACAATGTTGTTTGTAAACATCTCAAGGCCTTGAGATAAATTTCATGGTATTGAAGGTTACATCAGACTAAATGAATTAAATTTGAATCCGATTTTTTATTATTATCTTTTAAGATAATTGATCAAACAATCTTCTTTTAATTAAAAATCACTTTTAACGGATTTTCATTTTTTTTAAACGTTTCCTCTGATTACGAGTATATCTTAACACGCTTTTAATTTTAAAATTGATTTTATTTAATTTTGAAATCTTGGTTGTTGGGATACTTTGCTTTTAACTCAAATCCGTTCGCCTTCCCGTCATTTCAAAATCTTTGGGTTTCCAATGTTTATCCTTATTTACTCTATTTAATCCCTCCGGTCGCAATCACGGACACGCAGACTCTAAATCTCTCTCTCTTACTTTCTCTTGCTCTTTCTTTATCTCTTTTTATGTACGTTTCTTTCACTTCCTCTTCAACCTCTCGCTCTCACCATGGCCCGCAAGAGATTCACTCATCGTTCTCCCTCGGCCTCCAACAAAAAGGCAAAGATGGCAGCTTTCAAGAAGAGAATTAAAGATTCCAACACTCTCAACACAGATTCGAACTCGTTCTCTCACACTCCGACGCAGGGTGCTACAGGTTCCATGCCTTAGGTAACCACTAGCCTCCGTAACAATTGGTTTTGCAGTTACCAATCTGCTGGGATGTGGTTAGATCGGTACAGTTCTCAAAAACTTTGCATGTATGATACTATTGATATCGAGTTCATTGAAACCCTAGCCTTACCCTGTATCAGCTTGTTGAAATCCACCTCTCTCTGACAAATTTTGAACCCAGGTGAAGTTGCTTACCCCCGTCTTACTCGTCTTTTCTTTATGAACCTAATCGCTAAAAGGGATCGAGGTAACCTGACTCAGGAAATAGTGGTCAAAGGAACCAAAATTTCTCTCATTGCTCCTGCTATTGCCAAGATCTTTCATCTTCCCCAAGACATTTGTACTGATTCCCACCCTTCTAGAAGCGAATGTGTCTAAACGACAAAGGAGAAATTCTTCGTCCCTTCTACCTCCTCAGCCAAGCAATTAACTCATACCGCCCTTAATCTTGAGGCTAAGATTATTTTCACTATTTTTTCCGGTTGCATTGTCTCGCACTTCACCTCTCGAGAACTTTCTCAAACACTCCTAGTCATGAGTGGATATGACATTGATTTACCCAATCTCATTCTCACTCATATGCTCCACACAGTCACCTCCTCTCGATCCATTCCCCTACCATATGCCAACCTTATCCTCCATATCCTCAAACACTTTAATCTTATCCCTGAACTTGAAGATCAACAGTTATCCACGGGTATAGTGAACGAGGACTGCTTCCATCAATTGGGCATCTTCAAGACCTTGTCTGGTACCTTGAAGCTGGGAGCTTATCTAACTCTAGACGAAATTGCTGAGATCCCTGCTCTGAATGGCAAAGCCCCTACTGCTTTGGCTTCTTCTCTACCTACAAAGCACATAGAGGACTTAGAACACGGCTTGGACGCACTTCGGAGGGACGTCGTTGATTCGCGGGATGATCTTACTGATAAGTTGGATGTTACACACGAGTTGCTTGCTTTGGTCAATGCTAAAATGAACCAGATGTTCTTCCTCAACTCCCTCACTTTCACAACCGCTGGTATCCTACCCCTTGCTGAAGAAGGTGCTGAGCATTGTCGAGAGAAGGCGGCAAATGTGTTGCTCAATAGTGAGAGACAGGTGTGTAATCGTCTCATCCTTTGCCCAGTTCACCAGGAGCCATCCATTCTCACTGTCGAAGAGTACGATGTGGTCAAGAAATACCGCAAGGAAGAAGAACATTGTTGGATAGATGAGGTGGTCAAGGCCAAGAAGCTGAATGTTGCACACAGGCGCTGGAAGAACAATGCGGAGAAGGACATCAGGGCTCCTCATAACGAAAAGAACAACTATGGGGAGTGGTGCCAGGAATGATTTCCGGCCTTCTGCATCAGCCTTCTTCTTGCCTTTCTCTAATACCTCTTTCAAGGTCTTGAATCTGGTTCTTCTGCTTTAAAACTCTTAGTATCTTTGCTTCTCTCGTTTGTAATGGTGTTTCTCTCTTTCTTGTTTAAAGACAAAAAAAAAGGGTGACATGTTACTTTTGGTTTTTGATGATCCAAATATTGATGATTATGTCTATCTTATCTTGTATCATATTTATCTGAATCTGTTTGCATGTATTATCTAAATCTGAACCAGATTGATAACTCCACCTTGATGAAATAATATAAGTAATAATATGCTTTCCAGGTATGATGAAAGAAAAAGTATGAAAAGTAGTATTTCATACAAATATCATTGATATCTATGGACATATTTAAATATTGTTTTAAATATGTTTTCAATTTGATTTAATATGCAGATCTCAACCGTTTAAATTCATATTTGATCCATTGGATATGTTTTAACCGAAAATAAGATTTGGTTTTGTCTAAATTTATTTTTGGATTAATCTACTCCTTTTAGATATGTTTTGGATCTTTGTTTTAAAGGGTTGTTACATGATTATTCAAATTCAAAAAGAATGTTGGAAATTTGGTACAGTTGAAAGTTTGCAGGCTGAGTTTGTAAAGGAAAACAACTGGATAGGTTTGAAGATTTGTTGCAACCAATAATCAGATTTTGTGGAATTATTTAAACTTCAAACGGTTGGTTTCAAAAGTTCAAAGACCCAGCTCTAGTAGGCTATAAAAAGGAAGATTCAAGTGATGAAGAAACGCAAGTTCTCAAGCACTCAATTAGCAAGCAAAACGATCTTCACTTCGATCTTCGTGCTGTTCATTTGTTTTCTTTCTCTTACTCGTTGTAATTTCTTTACCTTAAGTTAAGAGATGAAAACACAAGAGCAATATAGGATAAGTCATTTTTGTTCTAGTAAGAGTATCTGTTTACTCAAACGTAGATACACTTTGGTGTAATCGGAGCTATTGTTTCACTAGGTCGTGAGTTGACTAGATCGTAGCGGGTTAGGCTACAATTTGTTAGAAGAGAGAAAGTTCTTCTAGTTTGTATCTAGGACTCAAAAGGGTGAAATAATAGTGGTTTAAATCCTAAGGATTGTGGAACCCTATGAGGAGACGTAGGTTGGTTTAGAGCCAAACTTCGTGAACATATCGTGTGTTCTCTGTGCATTTAATTAAGGCATTTTCTATTAATGTTTTATTTGTCATATAGCTAAATAGGTTTCTGATATTTGTCAAGATCTTGAGTTCCATTTCAAGACCTTGACATCCGGACCAAGACCTTGAGATTCATTCCAAGACCTTGAAATTTCATCTGCGATAAATTTGCGAAAAGTTTCCAAGACCTTGAAATTTATTCCAAGGCCTTATCAATGTCAACATGTGATTCATTTAGAAGTTCATTAAAATATATAAACAACAATTTGGGAAACCTTAGAGCTCGTTTGGTTAGCATTTTAAAAACTCAGGAAGTTTAAAACCCCAGGAAGTAGGTTAAATACATGTGTTTGGTTGCTTTTTTAACACGAAAAAATCCAGGAATTTGACTTCCCAGGAATTCTAATTCCTACAAAATGAGGGAATTTCACTTACCTAGGGGGACTAGGTAAGTTACAATTCCACCATTTTTTATGGAAAAATTCAACTTACTCCATTTAAATTCCCTACACCTTATAACTTAACCAAACAACTTTTTAAAATTTGTGGGTATGGGAATTGAATTCATAGGAAGTAACTTCCTAGGAAGCATACTTCCTATGTTTAACCAAACAAGCCCTTAGTTCTTCTTTGTATGGCAATCAAAAACCGGAAGTGGAATTGCCCAAAATTTTAGTGTTTGTTTGGATCCATTTATTTGTTTCAAAAAATCAGGAAGTAAAATCCCAAGAAATTTCAATTCCATTTGAAATTGCAATTCCTGCAAAAATTAATGTTATTCAATCACGTTTTCTTAAATCCCAAAATATTCAGTTCCTAACAATTTCTCATCCCATTAATTAACTTCTTCAAATTGACACTTTCTATATTCACCCAAACGAGCACTATGAATGAAATTGTTCAGTCACACATCCCCGCTTTAGGGTAAGAATCACCTCATTCATTTTTATGGTCTAATTTTTTAGTCCGTTCATTTTGATCGATATATAATTATTAAATTATAATACAAATATAACTATCACTTAATTGGGAAATATTAAAGAATTTAATTTGTTCATTCAAAACAAGTGAACCACGAATTAAGCCACAAAAGCAAGGAATGTACCCAACACATGTGTCGTTGATATATTATGACCGATCCTACACCGTTTCTTTGAAGCTATTCATAATTGTTATTATAAGTGAGTTAGAGATCTATTCAATTTAATTTGATGTTTTTACTAGTGTTTTTGTCATGGCATTTTTTTAATAATTTTGATAGGTCTACGATCTTTTTTGATATCTATATATCTATATCTATATCTATATAAAATACTAAAACAGAGGCCTGAAACGGCTTCTGGTGCGATCTCATGTCCAAGGAATTTTCTAAATTAAAGCGGGGTTATTTCTGATTACGTGTCATTTTCTGGATTAAAGTGGTATTATATTTCTGGGCCACATCAATTAATAAACGAATATAATTAGGTAAAAAACTTATCTTTTTAAATCAAATAATTTATCCAATATTATTTTTGTAAAATATTATTTAATCATAGTATTTTATAACAATTAAATTTTTTTCAATTAATTAATATAACATAGTGATAAGATTTTACCAAAGTACAAAGTAGAACTATATTAGTGTATCTAATATTACATAATATTAGATATAACAATTAAAATAACAATTAGAAAGTTCAGGATTTAAAATAATTTTAAAAAAGATAGAAATTTTTTTACATACGTAATACAAAATAAAAAATATATATAAATATAAAATTATTATGCCTAAATCATTTCCTCCTAAACTACCTACATCTATATATACGTACTATAAAATTATTCCTATTCCAACCAATTTTCTTTAAAAAAATTTCAACATCTTTAAATTTTTACCCACGTAACTTAAGTTTAATAAAATCCAGAATATAACAATACCATTTCTGAAATTGTTATACGTAACTTAATTTGGTTAATAAATATTCAACATTATATCTTAAAGATATAAATATTCAACATTATATCTTAATTCGATAGAAAACTTATCGTTTTAGATGATCTCATGCCGGTAAATTTGGTTCATTATTTTTGTTAATAAATATTGGGGCATAAAAAAAAATTTTACCCACATAACCAAAAAAAGCTATAACTAATTAATAGTTTTTTTTATACCTATACCAATACCCACGTAAACCTATACCAATACCCACGTAATAGTTTTTAATATATTTTTTGAAAAATATTACTTATTTTGCAAAATCATATACCTATATTTTAACTAATTTATACCTATACAAAAAAAATGTTATACGTGATTAAATTTTATCCATGTGCCCACGAAATAAGACAATTAAATTTTATCCATATGCTCACGAAATAACCATTAATTAAATATAATTAATAGTTTTAAAAAATTTTGGTTTTGCCATATATTTATAATTCAAATATTACTTATTTTTATCAAAATGAATTAGATTTATTTAAAAATAGTCAAGATAGTAAAATGACAGGTTTTGAAAATAGATATAAATTAATTATATTAAATTTTAATATAAATATGAAATCTCATATATTAAATTGTTACAAAACCTATTATCGATAGAATATTTTATCTTAAGTTATTTTATATAATATTTTTATACTATGGTGTATTAAAAGATCCAAAGATTTCAACCAAACTATTATAACCTTCAAATTTCAGAGAGAAAATATAAAGTAAACAACACTTAATTTGTTTATTAAGAAACCGTACAACGGGCGGGTAGTAAGACTAGTTCTTTCTATAACACAATACTCTGTATTTTTGTCATTACTTTTATTTTAGTCATTTTTCAATAAGATATTTTGATATTTTTCCATTTATTTAAATATCTATATCTTTAGAATTTTAATCTCAATGATAATAAAATCTACAACAAAAAGGAAACAAATAATTCCATATATTTTACACACAAAGAACACAATGAATTATGATAGACAAAAACTTTCCTTATAAATAATATACCTATATAATTATCATACTAACTAGATGAAACATTTGTAAATAATCTCCTAGATTTTGTTGATTTTTAAAAATTATTTTTTTAGGACTTATAGATTCAACAATTTTTCTAACTTAAGTCATTGGGCATAAGTTAAGTATCTATATTTAGAAATATTCTCCAACTATTATTTATTTTAGCCATTTTTTTAAATAGATTTCTTAGGATTTATCCTTTAGATTTAGAAAATCTTTCTTAATATGGTTTTTTAATCTTAAACTTAAGATATAAGTGAGAAAAACCATAGATTTAAATATAAGATTTCTTTCTAAATTAAGAATAATATAATATAATAGTCTGAGTTGTAGACAAAGCATAATGATATTTATTTCCTTCGACAAGAAAAATAAACGTCAAATCCCCACTTGACAAAATCTTAATAGTCTGAGTTATAAGATTTTCTTTCTAAAATTTAATGATTTATTTTTGGTAATAAATGATTTATTTTTGGTAATAAGATATTAAGGAAAGGAAATCTTAATGGAATTTGTTAAAATCGGTTTAATTATGTTAAGGTTTTCTACATTTTATTTCATCTTTAAAAAAAATCAAATCAAATCAAATGAAGATATCTTATAAGACCTCAATATGAAGATTAGAAATCAGTAAAATAAAAAATAATATATATATAAGGAGATTTTGTTGCAACCGCTACGATTTGATAAATTTTAGATAGATTTAATAATTTTATTTCTAAATTTAGGGAAACCCTTTGAAGGGTACAAATATACTCTTTATAAACTAAAAAAATAATAATCTCGTAATGCAGTTGGTAATTTGATTGCCTTCCTCATGGAGGAGCATCCTTCTTGCTTCCTCTCACCGATGCGTAGAGCCATCAACTTTCTCCGAGGAGGATGAGGTCGGAGAACCATCGAGATATTATATTGGACACGGGGAAGATGACCAAGAAATATCGTCGAATGATCATAGTGGTCTTTAGAACCACGATGCTTCAATGTCGACATTCCTTGGTTCACCGTCCTCGTATCCAAATTATCTCGACAATACTCCGGTCTCATCAACCACGGAGAGACTTGGGATCCACGCATCAATGGGCGGAAGTGAAGAGGGGTGCTTCTTGCTACGAAGGCCGAACGCTACAACATTCCGACGACGGTTATTGATCGAGCAGTCTCACCAAACATGTTGTAGTCTTGTAGATCATGTTTCGCTTAAAGAGTAAATTGGTGTTCTTTAATGGATTGATGAAACTAGCCTTTCTAATTTCCATCTTTAATGTAGTCTTTCTTGATGCAATCTGAAAAATTCTCTATCTCCGGCATTCAAAACATTTATATTTGATGCAGTCTAAACTTATGAATGGCAATGACAATGAAAATTTGAAGGCAGCTTGCTGTTGATATGCATGATTGAGGTCATACCTCCACAAGGTTCACCGTGTTGTCGATGTAACTCGCTTAATCATGGCGTCGCATAGCTTGGTGGCAGCCAAGCAATCTCTTACATTGTGCACTCTAACTATGTTTGCCCCGCCCAGGATCCCAGCCGTGAGAGCAGCTACAGTCGCGGGATCCCTATCAACCGCTGTGGGGATGTCACAAATCTCGCCCAAAAATCTCTTCCTCGAGGGGCCAATCAACAGAGGCCCAAGAGAAACACCTATGCTCTTCTTCGCAATCTCTTCTCTAATGGTAGCCAGACCCATGAGGATGTCCAGGTTTTGTTCCGTGTTCTTTGAGAAACCAATGCCTGGATCAAGTATTATCCGCCAGGCAGGGATACCTGATAATTCTGCTTCGTTAACTCTTGTGCTTAGCTCGGAGGCTATGTCTTTACATACGTCGTCATACTGCAGATTATCACTACTTTGCATTGTTTTCGGGTCTCCTCTCATATGCATCGCTATGTATGGCACCTTGAGCCCCGAAACTACACTGAACATGTTCGAATCCAGTTTCCCAGCAGACACGTCATTCACAATGTGCGCCCCTTTACTGACCGCTTCAGAGGCCACTTCTGCGTAGAATGTATCCACTGATAACAGCTTCCCTTCAGCCTCAGGCATTTCAATGACTGCTTCGAGGACAGGGATTAGCCTGTCCAGTTCCTCTTGGGGTGATAATCTTGTTGCCATGGGCCGCGTGGACTGAGCACCAAGATCAATTATATCTGCACCTTCTAATATCATTCGACGGACCTGTGTAACTGCATTCTCCACGGACTGGTACTCTCCACCATCACTGAAGCTGTCTGGGGTCAGATTTAGGACTCCCATTATGGATGTTCTCTCGGACCAGTCCCAAAGGCGATCCCCAACAGGTAAAACCCTCCTCATCCCGTCCTTTCCAATGAGGGATTCACCGCCGAGTTTCTCCCATGCTTGAAATAGATCTTCTGATTGGTTTGACATCCCGTGCCATGACATAGCAGTGTCGCTGTCTACAGCTGACCCAAGCAAATCAACCACCGGTGCCATCACAAATGGTCTCTCCCATATTCTTTCGTGGGGAACGACAAGATTCTCAGATGCCACCCGAAACTTTCCATAGAACAATATATCCAAGTCTAACGGTCTGGGTCCATACCTTATCCCATCAGTCCGACCCATATCCTTCTCAATCTTCTTCAGAGCCCTTAACAGTTCATTAGGTCCAAGTTTCGTAATCCCTCTAACTGCAGAGTTAAGAAAGAAGGGTTGATCTGTCACATAAGCCGGCGCAGTCTCATACAAACAGCCATGTCTTGTGATGTTTATTCCTGATTTCTTCATCAAATTCAGAGCCTCATTGAAGTTATTAACTCTATCCCCAACATTGCTTCCTAGGGCGATTACAACCTCGTGCTCCTGGGAACAAACTTCTACTGAAGTATCTGATGAAGAATGCAGGAAGGCTAAAGATAGTGCTGCAAAGAAGATAGCAATACACATCATATCTAGGTGAACGAAATCAATGATAGGTGAATAATAAACATTTACACATTGCTGCCTACAAATCTTAATGGAATCTTATGTTGCTTTTTTAATTCATTGAAGGTTTGCAATGTATGATGAATGAATCACCTCTCGAGCATCTTGAGATTCCATTAGAAAGGGGCTTGCTCTTGCTTAGTGCCAGTTGCTTGAATATATTCATGATGAGAAAACCCCTTTCTTGATTAATGTAGTTTCAAGATCCTCCCCAACTGCATTACCGCATTACATAAGGAGCAGGAATGAACAATTTCACAAGGAACTGAGGACAAAGCTAAATTGGCTACTCACAAAATTGGCTACTACTTGAAGGTGCAGCTAGATTCTCCTTGCAGATCCAATTTGTGCAAAATCATATGATCGATGAAGGTACAAATCTGCAGAAAGCAACTAGGCACCATAGCAATACACCAATAAACTCACAGCTGACAATTCAGAAAAAATCAGTAACAGATGCTCGAGCTCCACTATCCAAAAACACCAATTCCGGCAATTCGAATCGAGGGAGAAAGAGAGGAGATAAGTGATAACCTTCCGAGTTTCCGGTGGCCATCGGCTCAGCACGAGGTGGGAGTAGAGATAATCTGCGTTCGCCGTCGCTCCGCAACCAGTAGAGAGAGAGGTGGGAGTGGACGGCAGCTGAGTTGTAATGGAGAGAGGAGATCAGTTGCTTCGCCTTTACTTGAGCAGTTGGGCCTTCGGCCCAATTAAAAGGGCCTTCGGCCCAATTAAAAGGGCCTTCGGCCCAATTGAAAGGGCCTTTTATTTGTTTCTGTTTTGGTTTTGGTTTCCAGATAGCAATTTCCCCGCCTCGAATCCCTAATCCCTCGGATTGCCGCCGAATCGCACTCCGGGGCATCCTCTCAGCCGGCCGACGTCGTCGCCACTTGCTTCTTTCTCTACCGCCACCTCCTCCAGCGGCCAAACCCTAGCAATCACTTTTGACTTTCATCGGAGAGGAGTAGATAAGGCCAAGAAAGAAAGATGGACGGTCTCCCTCCTGATGTCAGAGATCTCTGGTATGACATGAAGAATCAACAGAAAGATCTACACAGCAAAAGACAGTCAGTTCCTTTCCCCCTTTTTTCATGTTTTCTTTGTTCCCTTCGAATTGAACAATGGAGCTGCTTGATTGCAGTAGAGATTGACACTACTCCTGAACGGTGTTTGATCTTCACTGTTATTTGAGCTGATGCTTTCCTACCTTCTTCCTTTTAATTTTGTCTTCTTTCATATGCAGGTGGTTGATGGGCTGCGCAGGCCCTAGTAGAAAGAGACTGAAATCAAACAAGGAGTAAGTATAAGAATTTTGTTTTTCAAACTTATCTCCTGCAACTTTATGTTTCAGTGACCTATTTTGAGGGTTGTGCTTGTGTGCTTGACTGAGTGCTCAGAGCTTAAAGTCGTTAGGACAAGAGTTTCTTCATGTTTGCTATGTTTTGTGGCGTAATCTGAGTTCTGAGCTTGTCCATGGGATAGCCATTTGGTTACTTTGATATTTTAGGACATTGTTTGTGGTTTCTGGTTTGTAATATTAAATTTTGTTTATAGTTCTTGACCTGCAAAAGGATATCAAAGATGATCTATATTGATCTAATCATAATGAAATTGGCTTAGGATGGGTTAGTCATGTTAATTTGCCTGCATTATTTTAACTTTTGTCAAACCAACTATTTTACCCCTTTCCTTTGACTGTTGCCATCTACCTATTATCTTAACTCTACCCTTTTGCGTTGCTGCAATTGTGGTCATAGAAAGCCTATGGGAAATCTTGTTTTATTGTCTTGAGCCTGATTTTACTTACTTGAGCAGTGTTGATGTGGCTGAGGACCAAGTAGAATTGTCGATTTATGCTGATTTTTGTTGCATCTTTTTGCAGGTCAGTATTGCCTGAGACAATCTTAAGGGAAGATGATGTAAGATAAACATGTTTCCGATTCCTCATTATTATCCACGTTTGGTCCTCTTTCCCTTTTAGATCAAAAGAATTGCCAAATTTTGATGATGGTTGGCATTGAAGATGTAGAGCTTGAACAACCTTTCTTGATCTATTTAATTTAATATAGTATGCCCCCATAGATTATTTTTATGCTGATTTCAAGGCATCACTTGTTAATATGATGCATATAATAATGCATTTCACCTAGTTTATTCCTCTAGAAGCGCTAAAACTTCAATTTTGTGAGCATCAGGGATCAGTGGTTGTAAATTTTACATTTGAAAATTTGCAAGTGTACAAGGGAAGAAAAAACAAAGTTGGGAAGTTTTATTGATCTATACTTTGTGCATACCTATAGGCTAAGCTGTTGACGATGGTTAAGGAAGAATGCATGTGTTTAATGATTTTGTGACAGGTTCTCACTTCTATCATAGTAGTTTATGGTCCCTCTTTTGTCGTAGAGACCCGTACAACTTACTTCATATCACATACCATAGGTTTTTTGGAGTAACGTCCTTTTTCCGTATTGCCATTTATGCATACAGCTTTTTGTTATATTGAAAATATTTGCTAACTGATGCCATTTCATTCCAGCTATTTTATGAGAGTCTCAAGAAGCATGTTGAGAAAGGCTTTGGAGTGTACCATGAAACAATTGAGCTGCCCGCCACTAAAGAAGTTGAACCCTTTGTGCAACATAAGATGTTGAAGACTATTTTGGCTTTACTAGATGAATTCACGAGCAATGGGCTATACCTTTTGGCCAAGGTAATTGCTGGAAGTTCAGTTGTTTTTGAGAAAACAAGGAGGGAAATGAAGAAATTTATCATAGAAAATATGCCGAAAGTGCTTGGGAAACAATGCAATGATAATGATGTTGTGGTCTACTGCAAGTTATCACAAATCATCAAAGATCCACATAATTTTCGAAAGAATCACTGTATATCAACTCTTACTGCTAACCGAGCCATCTGCCCCACTGTGCAATCTCACTATGATGCAATTGAGATTGTTCTTGATGGTCTCAAGGACATGTCTCTACAGGCACTTGGTGCTATGTACCGAAGACTTAAAGGTGTTAAGGGTAGTCTACCCACTTTGAACCCCTCTAGAACTGGCTGGACTAAAGATCGTTTAGCTAAACGCGTGAAGACTTTGTCACTCAAAATGCTATCTAATCTTGACCAATTGGATGAGCTACCAGAACCTGTAATCAAAGCTATGGAAATTGCTTACTTATCATTAAAGCTAAGTGATAATCAGAACGCTTCCATAACTAACTTCTGTAATCATAGTCCAGATATAGAGTACTTGCAGAATGAGATAGTGAAGGCTATCAACCTGCTCAACTGCAAGGTTGAAGTGCAGGAACTAAAGTGCTTGAAGGAATTGTTGGCCCCCGGATCTGAATATCAGGTACTCAATGGGGGTTTGAGAAAGGTGATTAAGAGAATGTTGACTGAGTTTCTCTTTGAATGCAGTGACATGGATGAAATCCCTGTTGAATTGTCAGATACCATTGCTGCTATAAATGAACGTGCCATGCGACAAAAAGAGGTCACTGAAGAGTTGGGGAGCATACTGAATGTGAGTGCTCAAGTAAAGCAGATCTTTTTGGACTTTCTGGATGATGATGGTCTTGATTTAGAGTTTTCTAATGCGTACATGGAGGATCTAGAAGAAAGTGATGATGGGGAACTTTTGGATGATTACAATGAAGAGGAAGGGTTGGTAAAAAATAACTTGGATGATATTAGTGAGGTTGGAAGTACAGCAGATTCACATGGTGTTGATAGCAGTCGTTTGTATTGTACTCCTACTTGGAATGTGAATAGCAGGTCAGTTGCAAAATCTGAATCTGGGTGTAAGACTGAAATCAAGGTGGAGCCTGATGATGAATTGCTGTTTACACCGTCATTTGGAGTCTCAAAATCTTTTCACCACACAGCTAGCATGGACAGTAAACTATATCAGGCAGAACTATCCAAGAATATGGCTGACACAAAGTCTACAGTTACTCGTTTTTCACTGTCCTCAACCCCAAATGACCAGATACAAGGGAATAAGCATTGTGAAAGCAGTTGCAGAGTCGGGTCTGCTAACCTTGCAGAAGATTGTGAGTCCAACTTCGCTGGTGGAAAGATGATAACTGTTTCTGAAAATCCATGCATGTATAGGAATAAATATCTTGCCATCCAGCAAGCGTCTGATGAAACAAGTTTGATTGCCTATCGTCTTATTGGGCATGTCTTGGAAGGGTATGCACGCAGCGAAGAATTAGATTTGGATCAAAGCCAGATTTCATACCTGAATGACAGTCATTTGTTTGCAGCAGATCACCAAGGTGTTAGTTCCCTCCAATACCTTTAATTATGGAAGAATTAATGCACTGGCTTTAAAATGTTTTCCTTGCCTTTTGCACCTAGAACATTCTTTCTCGTGATTTTTTAGTCGTATTTATTGCTTTTGTCCATTATCAGGCACAGAATCAAATGGAAATCAGGCTACGTCCACTGATGATGTGGATGGTTCAATCCTTATTCAGGCAGTTCAAGAACTCATCCCTTCATTCCCCCACAGGTTTTAATTTTTTCTCTCTTAGGTTGTGTGTTTATTTCTGATCATTTAACTGTTTAAATGTTGCATATATGCATACTTTACA
Source organism: Persicaria maculosa (assembly GCA_963922045.1). NCBI lineage: Eukaryota > Viridiplantae > Streptophyta > Magnoliopsida > Caryophyllales > Polygonaceae > Persicaria > Persicaria maculosa. The sequence continues at coordinate 15,373,624 of OY998257.1, read as the reverse complement.
TTGATTATAGCTTCCCATTTGTTCATCGTGGTTTGCTGCACAATTGATTTTAGGATTTGATCAGGTCCAAATATTTTTGAGATTTGACCTTGTCTAAACGAGCACAAGGGAACTTGACTTGCGAAGTTTCAACTTTTCAGGACAGTGCATAAAATGAGGAAACATTGTGTAATTTGTGTTGCCCTAGTATCCCATTAAATTTTTTTGTGTTCAGTCTTTAGTCTATCATGTTCGTATTGTTTTCTATTTTGAGATGATTGAGGAACAAGGAATCTGTACCAGGAGTGTTAATACTTGTTTATTCCCCCCATCATTTGCAGTGAATTGGAGAAAGCGATGAAGATACTAAGATGATGGGGTAATTGAACGTGTTTGTGGAGTTCTTATCGACCCAATGCCAGTGGCTAAAGTATCCTTGAACCCGCATAATTATCTAAGCTCACCCATCTTCTTTTCATTTACACGGTATGTTCAGCGCTTCTCTGAACCTGTCACCCAATCAGGGATGTCATTTATGCGACAGGGGTTTCGGACAGCTGGGGTTGAGTGTGGCAACAAGGGGCTCCTGCTTGGTGCAGGATGGCGTAGATGGACTTGAAATCTGCCTTTTACCGTCATATTCTCTTATCATCCCGACAAGGGAACTGTCTGGGATGGATGAATGGCATCCTCCGATTGAAGTGAAACCACCAGCATTTCAACACCACTTAAAGTGGTTGCTCAATCTGGTCTTCAAGGTAAAGCTGGTTTGCCACTTGTTTTTTTTTGGGTTCCAACTTATTGATGCTTAAATTCATTTTTTTTTTACCTGAAACTAACATCTGATCCATGTTTGATGTTGCAGATGCTGGCACTGGGAACTTGGAAAGATGATCAGTTGATACCTCTCCAGAACACTTTTTGGGTTAGAATTTATTTATTTATTTATTCCGTTGGTGATAATATAATTGTAAAGATTACATATAAAGAGATTTGTGGTGGAATAATTATTTCAAAAAAAGGGAATAATAATTATTTGAATTATTGGATTGATTTTTATTTGAATTTGAGGTGCAGTGTGACTGCATACTCGTTTTAACCTTTAAAGGCTACTGAGTGTCCACCATTAGCACTAATCAATAATCATACACACAAAATGAAAGAGTGAAAGCGAGAAGTTTGTTTTGCAATGACCTCTTAACAATCAAACATAGAATGTGTTTTCAGTCCTTGAAAGTTGTTGATATTTTTTTTTTTCTGTGACATAATTAAATATTCCAAAATCCTGAGGTCTACTTTTGTTACAAAACATAACTCAGGCAACTCTTTGGAACTAATTTACTTACATTGCTTACTCGAGGGCTAAATAGCGTTCACCAAGTAAACTTGACACAACTCGAGTTATACCAAAAACTAAATATCTACTAATATATATATATATATATATATATATAAACACAATTATTGAATTCCAAACTTATAACTAGAGGTGGGCGCGGGACGGGATGGGGGTCGTCCCGCGTCCCGTCCCGCGTAATTTTTGCGGGATGGGACCGGGACGGGATTCACTACTTTTTTTTCAATCCCGCGCGGGCCTTGTCCCTCACGGGACGGGATCGGACCGGGACGGGACGGGCCTTATCCCTCAAATAAAAAACATTATAAAAAAATCTAAAGTTCCTATATATTTTAAATGCGTAACATATATAGATTTATAATATTTTTATATTTAACGATTTTCTTATATATATACACAATAGACATATTATACATATACTTACAAATAACATAAAAATACATAGACATTGTATATTCACACACTGTATATAGTGTTATACAAGCTAGGGTATATATACAGTAGCATGTAAGTGTATGTATAGTATATATACAAGTGTATACAAGTATACAAAGTATACACTGGATATATATATATATATATATATATATATATATATATATATATATATATATATATATATACACACACGCAATGTATATTATAATTATAATTATAATAATAATAGTAATAATAGTAGTAGTAGTAGTAATAATAATAATAATAATAATAATAATAATAACTAGCCTATACCCCGTGCGCAACGCACGGGATTTTTAAAATTAATCTAACTACACTCGTCTTATTTTTCAGATTTTATCATATTAGCAGATGTTATCATATTAATCAATGCGTTTTAAATGATGTATAAAACATAATATTCGTCCGAGAAACATAGAAGGTTTCCTGACGAAGTTTCAACCTAAGGCTGCCTCACAGTAGGATTATGATGGATGTTACAAGAGAGCTTATTGGATATATTCTCACTCTCTTCATTGTTTTCTTAATTCTGACCTCCTTAACCCATCCAGGTGGTAATCCTTCATCGATGACCTTCTTAACTATAACCTAAACACTAGTGTGAGACCCGCGTCTTAGGCTCGGGTATTTTATTACTACACCCATTCAATAATATATTTTTTTTAGATTTTGCACGCTTTTTTAAGAATTTAAAAAATATAGTAAAATATTAACAACTTATATTGTTCGACAGAGGGAAAATAGAGATTTGGAATCTTATCTGTCATGTCTTAGTCGAATTTGCATATGTATATATTGATTCCCGATGCAGTCTGACTCTGCCATTTTTTAACACGTAAATTAGTGATGTAGCCACATCAGCCAATGGTCCCATCTATTTTATCCACGTGTTATTTTATGTTACAACCTTAATTAATTATAAAATATATCATTTTTAATATAAATTTTATTTTAATCTCATATCTAATTAATTGGTTACAAACCCTGTCATTTTAATATAAATATTCAACTCAAATCTTAATTAGTTATAAAACCTACGGTTCTTTAATGTTATATGCCTAAGTATAAACAATGATATGAATTATAAATTAATTTATAACCTAAAATATTATATCAACAGCTCAGCATAGCCATAGAACAACATCTACATACTGCACACAGTGTTTAGCTTTGCTTCTGGAAAAATCAGAAGATCGCGGAGCAGAAGAAGATAACATCAAAATCAGACATGAAAATAATAAAATGTCGAAATTCAGATTGCAATTGAACCTATGAATTATTCATCTATTCATTCCTATAGGCTCTCAAATCTTAATTCAGGAGAGGAAAGAGGAAAGTTGAAGCTTTATGGCTTGGATTGGATTTGCTTCAGCACTAATCACATACCAAACTTTGGATCAAACTTGATCAAAGACATGCGTATTACAAACACCATTGGATCAAACTACACAATATGACAGTTGAAGCAATGGAGCAGAAGATAGAACACAAAAGCAAGCACATTGCATTCAATCCGCATTTCACAAATCAATTACCGTTTGTTAAAATGCAATTTATTCATAAACCCTAATTAGGAGGAAGTGGTGCAAGATTCAACCTGGGCAGCTCGAAGGACCGCAACTGGATTCAAAGACTAGCAGATTGAACAGGGGACAGTACATAATCAGCCACAATCAATCCATTAATGTAATCCCTAACATTGGCCTTCTCCTTCTCGATGTCCTCGTTCCCTTCCAGCTTCTCCAATGCATCCAAATTGGGGAAAACACCAATCGAGCAAATCGAAAACCCTTTCGCCCTCTCCGGGGAGAAATTCTCACCGAAAGAGACTTGATCGACCCCCCAACCAATCTTCTCCTTTAATCCGCCGATAACCCCGAGCACTTCCCCCTCCCCCCCCCCCCCTCTCCCGCCTCCTCCTTCAATTTCACAAGTTGGAGCCTGAATGCGGCCCCCGGAGGCGGCGAGACAGCACCAGAGAGGTCGGGGGAGACCAAATCGACGACCAATAGATCTTCGCAGATGGGGAGGACATGCCGCCGGAGGCAGCTGAGGTGATCAAGGTGGACATGCTCCTGGATGCAGATGAGGTGAACATTATAAATACGGTTATTTCTCATCGTTTAACTGTAAAAGAACGTGGGGCAGTGGAGAAAGAAAGTGGGGTTCACACACAATAATGAAAGAAAGGGCAAATAGGGAAAATTAAAAAAAAACCCTCAGCCTGCCACGTGGATAGGCTGACTGCTCTCTAAAAGATTGAACTTTAAGTTCTAGGGAGATAATAATAATAATAATAATAATAATAATAATAATAATAATAATAATAATAATAATAATAATAATAATAATAATAATAATAATAATAATATGCGGGACGGGACGGGATTTGCGGGATAAGAAATCCTCGTCCCGCGTCCCGTCCCACATAATTTTTGCGGGACGTGACCGGGACGGGATTTATTATTTTTTTTAAAATCCCACCGGGATCGGGACGGGCCCGGGATTTGCGGGATTTGTGCTCACCCCTACTTATAATATAAGCAATTAACTCATGTAGAAAATGTACCAATCTAGGTCCGGGATATTTTTGTCCCCTCCGCACTTTGAACTATTTGAGGCATTGCACGTGATATTGAATTGAACACTAGTTTTCATAATCTGATTAAATAACCTCCCAAAGTTACCCCTCCCAGCTTCCAAAATCAGAAAAAATAAGCTCCAACTCCAACTCCATAACCTCAAGCCAAAGCTACTTCCAAACATGGAGCTTCAGAGCTTTTTTTTTTTAAACTCCATAACCCCCAAACCCCCACTTTAACCTACTACCAAACACGCCCTAAGAGGGTTTAACCTCTTAAATGGAGTTACTAAAAAATTCGAAATTCGAATTCTCTTATAAATATAGATTTCGAATTCAGAGTCTATTGTAAATAGGAGAGTCAATTACTTAAATAAATTACACAATACTTAATCTAGATATAAAATCGTTAAATCCAATTGAACTAAAAAAAATGGTCGGACAAAATTCGATCAAATTTGATAAAACAAAATGAAAAAAAAAATGAAGAAAAAACTCAATCTTGACCCAACCGCCATATTTTGAGCTGCACACCATTTGGTAGCTGCACCAACAATTCATTGTGGATGTCGAATATGAATTTTGACTGCCATGAATAAAACACATCCTTATCCTCCACAAATGATTTATCCCAAATTTAACCCAAACAAAAATAAAAAATGAGAAAAAATAATACTCCAATTCTGTTTTATCTCAACGTGTCAAATCTATCTTCTCTTCTTCCCTCTTAAGACTTCAGTCATCACCTTTGTCAGCTCGCAGAAACCCAATTTAGTAATTTATGGTTTGCTCATCTTCAACCCTTCAATTTCAACCTCTGGTTGAACTCTGATAAAACCCTAAATTTCCGCCCTTTTCGCCTTCACATGCAACAGATTTCTGGATTTCGGTTGTTGAATTCGCTTTACCATCCGGTAATTGCCTCGGTATGCTCTAATTGAGAACTTTCGGGAGTTCGAAGATCGAAAGTATCGAGCTTTCATTTCCACTATTCCTGAGGTTTGCTATATAGTTCGTTTGTCTTCTTCTTGACTTGGCGGAGGAGAGGTGCTATTGAATCCCACGACGGATGTCGGCGGAGAGATCGTTCGAAGCATGGGAAGAGGTGCAGAGACACGGCCAGGACTTGGCAGATCGATTAGCGCAGGGATTCACCGGCTTGATCCAATCTCATATGTCTCCTACAAGCTTTCCATGGCCAAGCCCTAAAAAACCTCATCTCTTCGATGTCGATTTTGAGTTCCCCATTCCCACACAAAACCTCGTCCCAAAGGATTTCAACCTTGCAATCGACGCTTCAGGCATCAATGGAGTCTCTGCCATCTTTGATATAGGCAATAAGATCGGCCAAGCAGGGTCGGATTTTGGGGGCTGCGTCAATGGCTTGGCCCAACAGTTCTTTCGGACGCTCCGATTGCCGTTTTTCCATGATCAGAAGAAAGATAATACCTTTGTGAAGCTTCGTGCTGGTAATGGTGGGGATGCAGCCCAAGTGTGTTTGCCCAGACAAGAGGATTCCAATTCATTGACAGAACAGCTAAGCGATTTGGGATTCGAAGATGACTATGTCGATGTGGATGGAATGAATGATGATGAAATTTCGGGGTTTAACATGAAGATAGCTGGGCTTTTTGGTAGATCTCAGGTATGATCATTGAACAGTTGAAGCTTGAAGCTAATCTTGATTGATGCATAAAAATTGATTCCTTTCTCATGTGCTTCTGTGTATATCATCTGTATACTGAATGGCTATGTTTGTGATTCATCAAGGGGAGTGTGAATATGTCAGCAACTTACGATAGCAGAACCCGAGACATAGAAAGTACCATGGTGGCAAGGGGAGATTTATGGAGGATAGAGGCATCTAATGGAAGTTCCAATCCGGGGAGTGAGAGTTCATCTCTCTTCCTTGTCCAGCTTGGACCGGTTCTGTTTGTTCGCGATACCACACTTCTTTTGCCTGTGCATCTGTCTAAGAAGCACTTACTGTGGTATGGTTATGATAGAAAGGTAGGCCACATTTCGACTTCTGGACTAGAAATTACATGATTTGAGTGTGACAGTAAGCCGTGATAAAATGTGTATGCTTTTGATAACTTACCCGGGCTTACGAGTAAAGTTGTATTATTTCAAAACACTGTTAATTAACTTCAATAATGACGCACCTCACTACAATGTTTTAAAAGAAATGAAGCACATTGAGCTGACTTGGAGCTTTAGTGCAAGGTGAACACGCGTGATTCACTAATGTGAGACACATTTCTTTGTAGCTAAAAATATGATAAGCATCAATATATTGAAGAATGGGATAAAACTATCGCTTTGGGGGGAATTTGGAAATGGATACAGTACAGTGGCAATAATCTTTGATACAAAATAGATGAAAAATGAACAACGAAACGATGACAGAATAGATTCTAGTCTTTCCATGTTTGTTTCCTTTATTTTTGGCAATATATGATTCTGATTTTTTTTTTTCTTGTTTTTCTCTGAATTTTTTGCTGAAATTGTTCGTAGCATGGATTGCACTCCCTTTGTCCAGCTGTATGGTCAAAGAACAGAAGATGGCTGTTGATGTCTATGATATGTCTCAATCCCGTGGCCTGTGTAAGTTCGGATTACTGAATTCGCGCATAAGCTGCAACATATGTGGGTCTATAAGCAATGTATTTGAATTCGTTAAATTAAAAACTGGGATTGAAAATGAATGTTTTGGGTCGAGTGTTTATTCTTTCTGCATCAAACCAAGTGGTTATTGTTCTCCTTTCACAATAAGATTAACGTATTGTTAATATCCAGAATGTCAGATCTGAACTTGTAGTGATGGATTGGCTAAGACTCTCAATGTTTATCTTCTGCAGTCATTCCTGGATTTGCAGTTCCCGAATGGGCAACTAACTTATGTAGCAGGGGAAGGGCTTACCACTAGCGCGTTTCTTCCTATTAACGGAGGTTTGCTTCAAGCTCAGGGTCAATATCCTGGAGAAATGAAGTTCAGCTTCTCATGTAAAGTAAGCTAAGAGGTTCCTATTTTGAGAACTCTTTGTTTCATTATTTATGGACTTCATATTATATTTTTTTCAAAACTAATACCCCTTTTCGTATGGTCCAGAATCAATGGGGAACACGTATTACCCCTACATTGCAATGGCCTGATAGATCATTCTCACTTGGGCTCACACAAGCCCTGGCATGGCAGCGATCTGGCCTCATGATGAGACCAAATCTCCAATTAAGGTAAAAGAACCCCTCGTTGATTATACTCAGTTTATGCTTTCCTATTTTCCATCTGCTACGTTCTTTGTGGGATGAGGCAAAGAGGCGTCTATATGGTTTGCCAATTTGTAGCGCTTTAACTATAGATTCCTTCGACTCCATCCCTTGTTGACACTTTTAGATGCTTTATGTTAATTATTCCCATGGTGTGGGAATGGGGAGGTGTCTTCCAATCATCAAACTTATCAGTAATGAAACAATATGAACTACAAAGTAATTTAGGTTTATGAATATAACTCCTCTTTCTTGTTCCCTAATTTCTCCATTGACAATTTGAAGTCTCTCATTTAGATCAGGCATGATTCGCTTTTCATTCCAAGCTTATTGTCTATGTTTTTTCTATTTGGAATGCTAATGTTGCGGTTCTTATTTCGGCAGTATTTGTCCCACTTTTGGTGGTTGCAATCCTGGATTACAGGCAGAAGTCATTCACTCTGTCAAGGAGCAAGTTAATCTGATCTGTGGCTGTTCACTCACAGCTCTTCCTTCTGCATTTGCATCTGTATCAGTAAGTATTCCCCCCTACGGAGCTTTGGGTTTCGTCTTGTCTGATCTCACATGATATATATAGGTATAGGTTCCATCTTCCATGTGATTTTGATGTTACCAAAGTAGTTGTTGAGCAATTAAGTACCGACGATTCGGGTTGATTTATATTTTTACCTGTTAAGTACCGACAATTAGCATATTTTCACAAATTCCAACCAATATAATCTCTTATTAGTTCATCTTACACACATAGATTCGCTCTTCACAGACAAGCTTGGGAGATTAATGTGTTTTTTTTTTCGGGTGCAACTGTTGCAGCTTGGCAGATCGAAGTGGAATGGGAACGTTGGGAGCTCCGGAATAGTGTTGAGAGCTGAAACACCGCTGGGTAATTCCGGGAGGCCTTCATTCTCCGTTCAGTTAAACAGCGGCATTGAGTTTTGATCTTTCCGGCACCTCTGTAACTTTTATAAACTGTATATAGCCCCTCCATACTCACACAACAGCTCTTAGTTTTTACCACAATGTGAATATATTTAGGTTGTTAACAAACGACTGGCGTCTGCGTCTTACCTGAGTGCGCGCGACGTTCCAGCATTATGTCAACTCTGTACGAACCGTGTGTGCATTCGTTACCAAGACCTGTCAATCGAGTCAGTTCGATTTGGGGGCTGGGAACAATGCCTCTTTGAGATGGTCATAAAATTACAACTGGCAAAGATCTGATCAAATACAATCACAAGCTGATTTTAGCTTAACCCACCACCGTCATGATAAATACAAATACGATGCACTAAAAGAAACAAACAAGATCTCACTTGCTAGTAGGCCCCACAACATGGGGATCTTATGGTGTGTGTGTAGGGGTGGCACTTAAATATTTCACGAGGAATCATCCTGTCAATCTAACTTTTTTTTTCTTTTTTATAAGAAAAAATTACATAAAATAACCCAACTTTGTGGATAGCCCACAAAATATCCTAATCATTCAAGATTTTGGAACAAACATTAAGGCCGGCTAGCCTAGTAATACAATTTGTAGCAGATAAGTCTAGTGAGGTATTATCTTAAAATCGATTGGTAATAGGAGAAATAGTCCATCGATCTTATATATTAGACTCGAGATTCGTCGTGATCCAGCCGGCAAGAACCACGTACCAGGTAAGCCGGCTTGTACCGACCGGCTCGACCCATTGGTAGGGACCAAGGCAAACCTTGGATTTTCACCCAAAGAAAGGGACGGTCCGGACGGAGACAGGGATCGAACCCCAAGACCTCCTTACCACCCCTTACTCCACACAACTGAGCCACTTCGACTGGGGCGGTTTCATTTTCCTTTCACATCTTAAACATTTGTCATCATAGTTGACATTGTACTATTTTTGAGAAATTTAAAAGTTTGGGCTCATTTCCACAAACTTAGCTATTTCTCACAATTTGCCTTTCTTTTATATAGTCTACTCTTTCCTCCACCCTTTATATAAACCAAGAAGAGAGGAGAGTTCCATTAAAACAAGAGAGATGATGGGTTCGTCGGGAGGGCGGAGGCGAGCGATTGGTGTCATAGTGGTGACCACAATGGCGGTGCTAGTGGCGGTGGTGGCATCGGAGAGGAGGGGGAGTAATACTGCAAGTGGAAGCAGGCATGGAGGTGGAGGGTGTGATTTGTTCAAAGGGAGGTGGGTAAGAGATAACACATACCAAATGTACAATTCCAGCAGCTGCAGTTTCATTCAGAAGCTGTTCAATTGCCAGAGAAATGGCCGCGCCGATGAGCTCTACCTCCATTACAGATGGCAACCTTCTGCCTGCAACTTATCCAGGTGCCCCCCGCCCTCCTCTTCTTCTTGGTTTTATATGCTTTAATCTGCATTCATGAAACTCCATTGATGCATCTCTGTTAATGTTTGTTTCATATTGTTCTGAAAGACAACACTCAGTTCATCTTTAATTATTTTTTTTCTTAATGAATAAATCATCATAAATGTGTTTTCTCAATGCATAGTGATAGTCTCATATTATATGCTCTATAGCTAATGCCATTATTCAATTAGGAAAATGGGTAATTAATTAAACTACACAAAGTCATCTCTAAGTCTAAGTTTAGTAATTAATTTGGAATAAAATTAAATCACCCTTTTCAAAAAAAAAAATTTGAATTTAGTCACTCTTAGCCAGTCCATTCTTTTTTAGGAAATATCCATGTTTTGTTAATCATATATGAATGTACATTTTTACAAGTAGAGAAAGTTAATGATCCATTGATCAAAATTATAAACATTGCTCTCCTTTCATTTATTTTTTTTTAAATAAATTCATTTTCATCTTCCATTTCTCAACTATAGCACAGGATAAACTATAATTCTATAACACATTCCTCACCAAACTTTTAACCATTTCTATCTTCGCTCTACACTCATAAAAACAATAGATTATCATTCATTTCTTATATACAAAATTTGTTTTGATTTCTTTCCCATTCTTTACTCTTCTTAAAAATATTAAATATATACATTATAAAGAAAGATCATTATAGATATTTTATATGTTTTAATGTTTTATTAAAAAAATGTACGAGAATGTGTACATATAATTCAACATTCTTGTATAATTTCCCCTTGATAAAACATTAAAATATACATAAACATTTTGTAAGAAAGATGAAAACTATATAAAATAATTTTTAAATAATTTTATACTTATTAATATTAACTGCGAAATTGTTTTAAAAAAATAGATATGATTTATAGTCTTTATTGGAAAAGGTATAAAACATAAAAGTAGCTAAATACGGAGTACCACAAGTACAAGACATGAAAGAGGGGTGAATTTGTGTCATTTAGCCAAAGAAAATAGTTCCCTGACATCCACCACTACCGGTTACCACCCAACCCAAGAACGTCAAGGCACGTATAGAGTAAGGACAGGCACCCATCATTTTTTTTTTTAATTTTATTGTTTAAAAAGAAATTCACCCATCATAAAAATAAAATTAAGGAACCAAAATGAGTGTTTTTGTTGAAGTATCTCACGTAAGTGAAGTTTTATGCAACAGAAGTGAATCTCGATTTTATAATAAAAAATAAAATAAATTACACACGACGTTGATTCTCCTTTTTACCTAGTCCGACCAGTGAGAATTCTAAAGTTTTGATAATTTGTTATAAAAAAAATTAAAAACAAACCAATGTATCAAATATAAGAAAGAACAATCAAAATGATAATGTTGTATTATATGAATTGAGACTTGAGAGAGTACGGTACCGAAGGAAAGCAACATTGTTAGACCGTACCAAAGCCATAAACATAAACTTTTCTCCAGTAGTCGGAAAGAATGCGGCAACAATATAGTGAAAACTTTAAATTCAAACTAGAATGAAAAAAGCACACATTCAAGACCAGACAAGGTGAAAGATACGAACAACTCAGTAGAGTTCCATTTCAAAACTAATTGGTAGTGAGAGGAATAATTCATCAAACTTATATGTTGTTCATAATATCTTCATATTTTTTCAATGTGGGACAAACTCATATTCAAACAACTAAAGATACTTTTAACGAAATATAGTTCTTCCAAAAATTAAACATATTTTTATTTTATTTTATTATTTTAGTAAGGAAAATTTTTGGATGTAGCAAAACTTGCATAAAATTCAACTTAAAACGTCTTTTCATATGAGAATCAAGAGTTCTAAATGAATTCAAATAAGATCCAAAGAACAGGAGGAGTAATATTGCAGTTTAATTTGGTGATTATGTCAACAATTAAGTTTATTTCTCTAGCTAAACACATGAGTTGATTTTCAATAACTCTACAATATAATCTCTTTGACATATTAACACAACACACGTTATCCTCTTTTTTCCGGTGGATTGTCTTGTCAAAACAATGTCATTTTTAATTGATAAAAATTATTGGAATAATATGAATATTCCACGTCGAAAAAGGTGTTGAATTGAACAATATATAAGTTTCATGAGTTATTAATTCCATTATCAATTGATTTTAAAATAAATTTCATTAAGTTTATATATTAGATTTGTCTATAAAAAATTTTCTTCTAGCGTCTGACCATGTCGATTCAACCCACTTTGATAAAAATAAATGAGACAACATTAAGATATATACTATCTCTCATAGGCGGATCTCAGTGTAAGCAAACTCAACTGCGATTGGGTAGAAAATTTTGGATGGAGTTAAAAAATAATACTCCCTCCGTTCGGCAAAACACATCACTTTACTATTCATGCACGTTTTTTTAGGGGATAAAAACTATATAAAATATCTAGTTTTTTAATAATTTTCTTTAACAATTTCATAATTATTATTAATAAGTACAAACTTGTTAAAAATAATTTATAAAAAATAAATATTTTATATAGTTTTTATCATTCTAAAAAAGCATGCGTGAATAGTAAACGACATGTCTTGCCGAAAGGAGGGAGTAATAATTTTGCTGGGTAGAAATAATTATAATCTCAGTTTATTTTGAATCAAAACCCAAAAGATGAACAAAATCAGTGAAGAGATGTTGTGTTTTCTTTTCGCATGTTGTTCTTTCGACTTTTGTGAACTACATTTATAATTTTTGGTTTTCAAAATTTGGAAACTGGTAGACTTTTTTATAGTGCGCTAGATTAGTTTAATTAATTAAGAGTTATAAAAATCTCAAACGAGTTGTTATGAGTTTGGGGTAGAGTTGCCTTAATTGAATTTGGCGTGTAAAATTTTGTCTTCGCCATGAATATTTTCACTCACCTAACTTTGAAACATTAGATCCGTCACTGCTCTCTGTCTCAAAATATAGATCGCCTAACTTTTAAATATATTGTTTAAACTAATTTTTTTTATAAAATATTAATTTTTTAATATAAATTCATACTTATGAAATTATTTTTTAAAAATTGATTCTCGGTTATTTAAACTTTTCTTTTAGGAATCATTTGCTAGTTGTCGGTGGCACTAGTTTACAAATATGATTTGATCCCAACTCATCAAAACAATTAAACTTTTAAGTCAAAACAAATCATCTTCTTTAAATAGTGATAGTGAGAATTGTCCTTGGTGAAATTGGCTTAAAAAAAGCCGACCAACTCCATTTAAGGGTCAATGAACTTCATGTGAGTGAAATAACAAGTGTCAAGTGTTAACCAATTCAATTTGCACGCAGGAAAATGTCAAAAAAAAAAAAATTGTGATATGTGTTGCATAAATTAAAGGTCAAGTCTAGCTATTTAGTAGACTTATCAACCACTTGTTTGAAAGTTTTATGGCAAAGTTTGATTTGATATATTGATTTGTTTGTAAATAAAAACCTTATAAATTTTATTGCGTATTTATAGAATTTTTTTTGTATTTAGCCAAAAAACCCAAAGTTTTTATGAAAATAGCCAAACTTCGAAAGTTTTTAGCGATTTAGACAAAATAGGGTAAAGTCGCTGTTTGTAATAGCGACTTTACCCAATATTTAAAAAAATAATAATAAAATATGTAAGTCGCTGTTACAAACAGCAACTTACCTATTTTCCTTTTTTTTTTAATTTTCAGTTATTAAAAAACGTATAATAAGCCTAATTTTTTTTTTCAATTCTACAAATTTTATTTTCAATTGTATTATCTCTTATATTAAAAAAATCCTACAAATTTTACCTAATTTTCAATTCTACAATTTTTCAACTATACTCTTATGTTATAACACTCCTACAAATTTTAAATTCTACAAATTTTTTTTTTCAATTTCACCTAATTTTCAATTCGAATATTATAAAACTCTTACAAATTTTATTTTTCAATAATATTAACTCTTATGCCCATTTTTCAATTCTATTATCTCTTATGCCCATATTTAATTTTTCAATTTTATTTTTCAATTTTATTTTTCAATTTTATTTTTCAATTCTATAAAACTCCTACAAATCTACCATTTTGCAATTTTATCCAAACTTTAATATACTAATAACTAATCTACTATAAAAATCAATTTTTTTACATTTTTCAATTTTATCCAAACTTTAATATACTAATAACGAATCTACTATAATACAACAAATCTACCATTTTTCAATTTCATCCAAACTTTACTATACTAATAACGAATCTACTATAAAATACAAAAAAACGGAATCTACTATAAAATACAAATAACGAATCTACTAATAACGAATCCAAACTTTACATTATTTCAATTTTAATATTTTCCGCTAAAATACAAATAAAGGATTTTGTTACCAACCTTTTTGTCGGGAATGTCGGGATTGTGTGGGGACACTGTCGGGCCCTCTTCAACAGATCCGGCGGCGGTTCGCTCCTCCTCGATCTCCACCAACGGAATCGGATTTGTGGCCAATTAGAGGGCTTTGGGTGTCGATTACAGTAGTTAAAGGGGTTTAGGGTGATTTGTGGCTTCGGATATGGGGCTATGGGTGAAGAAGAGGGTGAAGAAGTGGTGGTTTCGATGGTGGAGGAGAGGCCGGTTATATAGAGGGGAGGTCAAGGGGAGCCGTTTTGATTTTTTGGGGAAGAAGGGTGAGTCGCTGTTAGTAACAGCGACTCACCAGAGCGAATTTATTCGCTGTTGCGGCCAGGTGCAGGCGGGCAGAGGCGGGCAGGGAATCTCGTTGACTAAACCCTAGAGTCGCTGTTCAGAACAGCGACTATGGGTTTTTTTTTTTCTTCTTATTAAGGCTTATTATACGTTTTTTAATAACTTAAAATTAAAAAAAAAAAAGAAAATAGGTAAGTCACTGTTTGTAACAACGACTTACATATTTTATTATTATTTTTTAAACATTGGGTAAAGTCGCTGTTACAAACAGCGACTTTACCCTATTTTGGCTAAATCGCTAAAAACTTTCGAAGTTTGGCTATTTTCATAAAAACTTTGGGTTTTTTGGATAAATGCAAAAAAAATTCGTATTTATATTAATACTTTGTATTTATGTTGTTCTTTATAAATTAAATTTTAATAAAAGTAGACTTATAATATGTCACTAGTGCGCACTTCAGACGAACCCCTAATGAAATGTTTGTAAACCTCACAATGATCAACGATAAACTATACAAAATCTATATAAAATACTAAAACAGACACCTGAAACGGCTTCTAATGTAATTCGTATATATTTCATATTTTGGATTAAAATTGTGTTATTTTTTAATACGTGTAAGCAATTCGCATACGTGTCATATTCTGGATTAATATGATGTTATCTTTTTTAGTCATATCAATTAATAAACCAATATAATTTTTTCATCTCAATTAATGATCCCACTTATTCCTTATAAATATTCAACCTTATATCTTAATTAGTTAGAAAACTTATCTTTTTAGATCAAATAATCTAGGGCCATTTGCTAAACTAACCCAAAAACCCGATCCCCTTTGCACCCCCTATCCAATATCTATACAAATTGCAAAAACTAACCCTCCCCCCTCAAAACCTCTCGGTTCCTCACCTGCTCCACCGAGTGGAGAGAGAGAGAGAAAAAAAAAAGCAACAGGGCATTAATTGCCCATCACTGTCACCCATCCAAAGCCCTTTCTCTCTATGCCTCTCTCCACCTCTCTCCATTGAAGAGCTCCATAGGAGCTCGAATTCAGCTTGTGCCGCTGGTGTGAATCGCCGCTGGAGCACTGCTTTGATGCCTTCGTCCTTCACCTTTGTTTTGATGGCTTTTTCATGTCAATTCGAGGTGAGTGGAGGCCGGATTTGGAGTAGAGGGGGTGGAATCGAAGTGGAGGAGCCCTCGCATAGGCTTGGTGAACCTCTTTGTTTTTTTTATTGATGAATTAACAATATATCAACTTTCCACTCTATGTTTTCTTACTGGACACCCAATGATTTCCTACTAGACACCCAAAGCAAAACGACATGCCACCTATTGGAACCGACTAGATAAGAGTTATCGGAGAAGCAGATTCACGATCGACTTCGCATAGAAAATAGGTAAGTTTGCTTTCGATAAAAAATCAGAGAGAGAGGAAAGCAAGAGAAAGTCTACAGAGGAGAGAGAGATTAGTGAGGATAGGACAGAGAGAGATGGAAGAGTGACAGTGAGGGGGCATTAATATAAATTTGAATTAAATCTTACGTTTCAGATAAAAACCATCGAAGAAGAAGCAATTGGGCGAGGGTTTATTTGTAGGTTGACATGTAAGCAGTTAGTTTTAACTGGACACCCAAAGCAAACCGACATGACATATATTGGAATCGACTGGACAAGAGTTATCGGAGAAACAGATTCACCATCGACTTCAGATAGAAAATGGGTAAATTTGCTTCAGATTTGAGGGAGACACCTCTCGCATAACCTTTATCGAAAGCAAACTTGCCCATTTTCTATCTGAAGTCAATGGTGAATCTGTTTCTCCGATAACTCTTGTCCAGTCGATTCCAATATGTGTCATGTCGTTTTGCTTTGGGTGTCCAGTTAAAACTAACTGCTTACACGTCAACCTGTAAATAAACCCCCGCCCAATTTCTACTTCTTCGAAGTGAAAAAGCAACAGTAAAGTCGTAGAGAAGAGAGGACTCTTCCATCTCTCTCTGTCCTATCCTCACTGATTTCTCTCTCTTCTCTGCAACTTTACTTTTCTTTTTCACTCCTCTCTCTTTTGTCCTCTCTCCCCTTGCAGACTTTCTCTCTCCTCTGGAGAGTCTCTCTCTCTCTCTCTTTTATTTTGGCCAGGTGTCGATCAGTGGAACCCCAAACTCCCCCCACTTACCTGCTACCGGGGGAACCCTTTACCCCATATCTGGTTTTGTCCAATTTCAAACCGGACTGGGTTAACCTTGCAAAGAAACCGGGTATGTGGGTTACTTTATGCATATCCCTCAATAATTTATCCAATATTACATTAATTAATAAGTTATTATCATATCTTACTTAGTTATATTTTGACAATATTTTGTTATAAATATTATCAATATTTATTAACAATTCGTGCAACGGACGTGTAATAAAACTAGTTAACTTTAAATTAGAGTATTTTCATTTTAAAAAATCATTTGTTTGAAAGTGATCTAAAAACATCTAATTATAGGTTTGCATTAAAAAATCACCCATAAAACTTTTAATATTAAAAAATAGTTAAAAAATAATACTCCACCCACTAGTAAAAGAACTTATTTTATGGTGTTTTTCCCGCTCAACAAAAATATCAATTTAGATATTTTTATATTTATTAAATGTAAACACCCTTGTAATTATAATAAATTCTTAGTCATAATTTTCTATAAATAAAATTAAATGAGGGTATGTATAATTGTTAGTCTCTTAATAAAATGTGCAACATTATACTAAAATGATAGTATATTTTACTTAATGGATGAAGTAGACGATATCTCTATTCACCAAAATCAACCTTATTATAAAATAAATAGCCATATATGTCATTGTAAATAGTGTTATAATGTAACATTGTTGAAAGTATAAAAGACTTATCCGTGGTTTTTTAAGAATAATTATATTTAGATTTTTTTAATTAAGATGTATTTTGTATTAGCCTCCTAAATTAAGGGTAGCTTTGTATAATTTCCAACTAAATTAAGAAAAATAGGCCCGAAATAAGGAGGTCCAGATCTCTGTCGGCGCGTGGCCCAAAAGGGCACGTTCAAACATGTGCATATATATTAAGAGGAGGGAACCTCGTTCTCGAGTTAGACCAAAAATTTTTAAATTGTTTTTGTTTTAACATCAAAAATTTTCCACCTATTTCGAATATTTAAAAATTATTTAATTTTAGAGAATATTAAACTCTATTTTATTTGTTTTCATCCTCTTATGTTCAATTTTGTGACAAATGCACTACATTATGTATGAGGTAATCAACATATGAATAATACTTGGTAACGGTTTTTTTTTTGCTGATACGCGAATATGTAGGTTCGATGGCCAAGATTTTCTTGAGAGATATCGCGACAAAAATATAATGTTTGTGGGTGACTCCTTGAGCCTAAATCAATGGGAGTCACTCACATGTTTACTTCATTCTTCAGTTCCTAATGCTAGATACAACATTACTCGTCAAGATTTCGTCTCTTCGTTTTCATTCCCGGTAACTGATTCCACTTTAAACCATTCACTAATTTCTTGTTCATTTATATGTAACTTGATTTGATAGTTTGCTTGTTTTTGGCTTCTATTTCAGGATTACGGATTGCAAATAATGTTGGATCGCACCGTTTTTCTTGTAGATGTTGTAGAGGAAAGCATTGGGAGAGTCTTGAAGCTTGACTCCATTGAGGGAGGCAAGCTATGGAAGGACATGGACATGCTCATCTTCAACACGTGGCATTGGTGGAGTCGTCGTGGCCCTACTCAACCGTAAGTCCACAACCTAGCTAGATAAACAGTTTATCTAGTTTGTTACCTTCTGAATAGGACTATTATTCGAGCCGAACGAGCAGAGTATCATTTATTAATATTCAGCTCGTTTATAGATTAATCGAGCTTGAGCCTAGCATATATTTGGGCTAGAGCTTAAAAATGTGCTCATACTCGGCTCGTTTAGGAAATAAACGAACTCGATCCGAGCTTTTTTACGAGCATTGAGCAGCCCTATTTGCTCCTAACATCGTAACTTAAAGAAAAATTTTAGTAATGTTTACAAAATTCGAGCTTAAATCGAGCGAGCCAAGCTATGAATTGAGCTTAAAAATGTGCTCATACTCGGCTTGTTTAGAAAATGACGAGCTTGAGCCGAGCCTTTATCGAGTCAAGCCTGAACCGAGCTCAGGCTACTCAGCTCATATAATTGCCCTACTTCCGAATGTCAGTTGAGCTAACGAGTGTTGATTGATTTTATACGGTTTTGTAACAGATGGGATTTTATCGAAGATGGTAAAGCCATAAGAAAAGACATGGACAGGGTCTTAGCTTTCGAGAAGGCCTTAGACACATGGGGCAATTGGGTAGACCAAAACATTGATCCTTCAAGAACCAAGGTGTTCTTCCAAGGCATTTCTCCGTCGCACTACAAGTATGTATCGTTCCTCATCATCGCCTGTTATTTGTGTGTATTTATATACTTGGTCGTGTGTGATAGTTTGTTTTCGGTTTTCTGGTTCAGTGCTAGTGACTGGCATGACTCGCATAAGGGAAGTTGCTTGGGACAAACACAGCCAATACTAGGCTCAGCTTACCCAGGAGGGGAACCACCTGCGGTGGCAGCGGTGAAGAGAGCGTTGAGCAGAATAAGAAAGCCAGTCGTGTTATTAGACATCACGTTGTTGTCGTTGCTAAGGAAAGATGGTCACCCTTCGGTCTATGGGCAATTCGACATGGATTGCAGCCATTGGTGTCTTGCTGGAGTTCCGGATACGTGGAACGAGATTCTTTACAACCTCATTCTTTTGGGCTAACAATTCGATTTGACACACCCGTGGTGGTTCATCATTTGCAACGATCTCGTTGCTAGGTTGATTGCAGACAATATCATTGTTGTCTAAAGCATCTATTTATTTGTTCTATTACAAACTCTGGTTCATTTTGTATACCTGATCAATTTAACAAGAGAAATAAATAGGCTATATGTTTTTCAGTTGGGCGAATTGCACAAAACCATACCTCGCGAGCATTTGCATAAACCATCTTGAAGAGAAGAGGAAGAATTTAAAGCTAAAGATTAAGTCGTAGAAGAAGACGAATTCAAAGCTAAACAACAAGTTCACACTAACACTTCATTGCAGCACCTACTTGACCTGTTAAAGTTTTCCTGGTGTGAGGTATCAACAGTAGAAAAAGTTAAAAAGATTAAGCAAAAGAAATCAAAATCACCATAAAAATATGGAGGTGCCTTCATTCCTTTTGAAGCCCACAAGTCCTGAGCATTCAAGCGATACCCCGCAACTGTTGTGCTGATGGAGAAGAGAGGTTGATGTGCTTCTTTTGTTTCGTTACATTTTACCGGATCTTGCTAAAGATTTTACTTTGCCCCATGTAAAACTCCAGCTGAAGTCGTAGCATGATCAGCTGCAAGGCTTGGCAGCGGCCTTTCACACGTCTGTGCTCAACGAGAAGCAGTGACAGCAGAATATGAAAGACCGCTGTCTTCATTTCAATGGCTAACAGCTGATTTTTATCGTCTATCTACAAAATGCATTTGCATTCTAAACTCTCCTAATGTTCATAATATTCCAATTTTGTGTCTTAAGACAGTCCCTTGTGGATTCGTCTTCAGTGTTTGCTTCCCTAGAAGTGCTTGCAGAGGCTAATAAATGTTTCCTATGGTACTACCAAGTACCAATCCTGAACATCAGGCGTCTTAAGACGAATACTAGAGATAAATATCTGAGTTGGTCTTTCATTCTCTTTTCAACTTCTCCATGTTTTAGCTATATAAATCAAAAGAACTCTAATAAAAGATCTAGAGATAAATATCTGAATTTTGAATCAATATCTATGGCAATCAACCTAGTATAATCTTATCGGCCATCAAGGTTCAAAAAATATACTAGCATTCCCAATCAACCAATATATCCTCGCAAACAAGAATAAGAACTTCCATAGGCACCAACATACCGTGTCTTACGAGGGTGACTGTGTAAATGGAGCCTTCATACAGACAACTTCTTGGGGTTCTTGCAATCCGCTAGCATGATCCAATGGCTTCAGCCCTTTCTTGTGCCACCTACTTAACAGACACTCCTCAATCCTCCTCACTTGTCTCACAATGAACGGTTCCTCAGTCACGCTCAAAGGCTTCGTTAGTATTGTTAAGAAACCATTGCGGTTCCCATACACGATATCAGTGAAGTGTCGATCACCCACCATCACCAGCATTGAAGACGAGCAACCAAAGTGCTTCTCAATCTCCTTTGCATTACCTGCTGGCTTCTTCACCCTATATACATATCACAATGCATCAAAGATCCGAACTCAGTAAAACCTAAACATGAAAATCAATATTGAATCTTCTATATTCATTATTAACACCTCAAAAACTGGCTAAAACCCCTCAAATTCATCAAAGTAGCCCAACCCATAAAAATCTAAACCTAAAAATCAGCATTGAATCTGTTAATTAACACCTCAAAAACTGGTTTACACTATTTTAATTTCATCCCAATTTCAGCACAATGTATCAGACAAAATCAGTACTTTTTTGGAAGCAATTCGAAGTAAGGAATTATATTTTCAGGGATATAAATTACCTGTGTCTGATGACTTTAATCCCAACCTGGCCCTCCAAAACCCTAGCCTTGGACTCATCTGGATCGAATTCCGATAGCCCAGCTGAATTGCTGAACACGGCGACATTATCATCGCCAAACACGGCCTTACACCGTTCAATAGAGGGGCTAAGCGGCGCCCAAAGGGCTAAAACATAGGGCACGGTGATGGTATTGTCTTTGTCGAACACAACGCCTCGAAACCCTCTCTTCCGGAGCTCCGACCAGTCGATCCACCGGATATCAGGGACGCTGGCGTGGGGGAGAGCTAATTGGGGTTGTTGGGCGACGACTTTGACGGAGGAGATAATCCCTTCGGGATTGAATCTCTGCCCAACCGCCGATTTAAGGTCTGCCCACCACATGTTTGTTGAAATGCCGGAGTGAGACTGTTCCCCTCTTACGAGCTCCTCCTCTTCTTCTGGGGCTTTCTGGGTGGATCTAAATGACTTGTTGGGGTTCTTCTTGATGATGGGTTTTGCAGAGGTTGAGAGATTGCAAGGGATTTCGATCTTCTTGCTTTTGTCAAGGTGCTGGTTAGGCTTCAATTGGAGTTGAATTCGGAAGGGGGGTTGGAATGTGGTGTGCGCAAATGGAAGATGTGAGATTGGGAGGAAGAGCTGGTTGCTTTGAGGCAACGACAGCGGCGCCATTAACGAGCCTGAGACGCCACCAAGATAAAGGATGGGGGAGATCTCTTCTTCTTGTGTGTGCGGCTCTGACCCATTGGGCCCTTCACTGTTTTAATTTTTGTTCCCATCTGCAAATTTCAGGCAGTTTATTGAAATTTAGGATGATTCTGATGAGGCTAAATTTCACAAAACCGTTCAAAGCAGAGATTTTTTCACCAATTATATTTGACATGTCTCTCGTGTTTTCATCTAATTACCCCCATTGGAATAAATATTTATTCTATTACATTATAACTAGTTTTATTACCCGCACGTTTCGCGATTTCTTAATTAATAAATTATATTTTTTTTATCATAGTTATTACTAATAAATACGATATTGTAATTTTTTTATATTTTATATTGTTTTTAAAGCATACACTTTGAAATTTTAGACCCGATAACATGAATAAGATAACAAATTTCTCTCGTGCATTATTTATATTTTTATTAGATATAATTTAGTATAAATATAGTCAAACTTCATCATATTAATAACTTTGAAATTAATAACAATAAAAATAATAAGTTTGAAATTAGATATGAAAATTTATCAATTTAATATATTAATAGCGTTATATGCTAAAAAATTTGATATAAATCTTTTAGGTAAATATTAATCAAGATATGACTATATTTTACTTATTTTTTTTTTATTAAAATTGTTTAATTATAATTATCAATTAAGGTGGACACATAAGATGATAGGTGGTTAAAAGAAAATCATTAATTGACGTGACTTAAATTTATTGGATATTCATTTATCGACGTGTCAAAAAAACCCGACTAGATTGCACAAGAGATCGACACGTAGGCGAATTCAACCAGAGCCCGCTAAATAGGATTTTCATGTCTCTAACGGTGAAGATGTTATCCACATCTTCACATAATGTCAAACTACCTTAACCTTTGTTGGAAGAACAGACAGACAGATAGAACGTATAATCCGAAACATGGAAAAAGACAACAGACCTTATAAGAATATAGTTACGGTGGTCTTTGCAAACCTTTCAATGGAACAGAAATAAAATCTGGCTTTCTCCCTTTGGGGAGTTTGGTTAGTGAGAAATAGAATTCTATTCGACAATAATAACATCAGGGAGATGTA
Organism: Persicaria maculosa; assembly: GCA_963922045.1. Classification (NCBI taxonomy): domain Eukaryota; kingdom Viridiplantae; phylum Streptophyta; class Magnoliopsida; order Caryophyllales; family Polygonaceae; genus Persicaria; species Persicaria maculosa. Next base: position 15,350,531 of record OY998257.1, on the reverse strand, counting down.
AGACTGGATAAAAAAAATCAAACAGCACATGATAAGCTGAAGAAAAGCACAAACTGAGGAACAAGAATATGACATGGAGAATATACGACCAAATACCCACTTAAAGAGGGCGAAAAACAAAAAGCAGTAAAATGGAAAAAAAACCTAACGAGGGGTTTGTGAAACTCAATTTTGAATGGGATTTGACAGTGCCTATGAGAGATCGAGATGGCAGTTTGGCCCTTGGCCTTTGTCGTACTTTTGAGAGTGTCATCTTCTCGCACAACCTTAGAGAGGGGAATCACGTAGCCAACATGTTGGTGCACCTTGGTCTCTCCTCGACGGTTGCCGAAGTGGGTGCTCCAGTTGAGATCGTTGACGTTATCCGTCAGACGCTCTTGGGCGGTGGGTCAATCGCGATTAATCACTTGAAATCTTTATCTTGTATAAAAAAAATCAAATTGGATTCAATTAAAAAAATGATGAAAGGGAAATAGGCTTCGAATCAAGAACAACAACTTGTTTTGTCCCGATCTTGCAATATTTCTTAATGTCTCTTGATAATATTTGATCGTCGTGAGGATAGAATAAAGAAGGGCAACAGAATCAAGGCAAGGCAACGAATACAACAACCAACAGCGACAGGACGCGGGCGCGTCACGATGCCACAACCACAGCAGAGCAGGCAGCGGCCGCCGCCTAGGGTTTGCCAGACAACGACGGTCTTCTCCTGGTTTACTACGACGGTACTTCGGAATTCAGCGACAATTTCAATATTGTTCTTGATCTATATGTTTGGATGATTTGTTTGGAATGAATGAATGAAATTAAGAACGAAAGAACTTCAAAGCAAGAACAATGGTTGGATTGATAATAGAAGAACTCTTAGCCAAGGGTTTCTCCAATTCTATTCAATCTGAGTTTATTGAAAGGGATGAACGTACGTTAAATAGAACTTCCCGAGCCATTCTCCCCTTGCAAATGATTGAAATGGCTGAATAAAATAATAGTAATTAATTAAATAAAATCCTAGATATTGAAAAAGTCAATGCTTGGTGGCCAAGGAAAAATCTCAAAGATATTTTCCCTTTTTCACTTTTATTCCCTAAAATAAAATAGCATAATTATTATAAAATATTCTTAAATATATGAGGAGTGCCGCCAGCCCCTAGGTCCACTCGAGATCGACCTTATGGCGGGTCGGTCCGTGTCTTCATGAGCTTAGATTGAGGTCTTAAGCTCAACTCCTGGGCTGGTGGTCTAGTCTTGAGCAAAGGGATACAAGGTGGCCTGAATCCTAGCTCCATAGCCCATTCGTAACGAATGAGGAGTGCCTTAGTAGCATCTTGAATCTTCTTGGCCCTTTTACGAGTGATAGGACCATCAAATGGCACCTTCATATTATCCTCAATGTCACTGGGAGTCATCGCCTTTTGTATTGCATCATTCTCCTCCACTTGAACGTGATTTGTCCTCGAATCGTCATCGGAGGCATCATCAGGCATGAACAAAGAGAGGTCGGCCACATTGAAGGTAGAATGAACGTTATACTTGTCGGTAGGGAGATCCAGCTTGTAGGCATTTGGTCCCATCTTTTGAATCATGCGAAATGGTACATCTCCCCTAGGATCTTGCTTAGATTCCCGTTATTGTGGAAACCTTTCCTTCCTGAGGTGAAACCATACAAGGTCACCAACGTCGAACTGCACATCCTTGTGATGCTTTCCTTCGCCACCTTGTATTGAGCGCTCTTCCTTTCCAGCTGCGCCTTATTCCTCTCATGCAACCGACGAATGAAGTCAGCTTGCTTGGTGGCATCCACGCTCTCCTTCTTCTTCATAGGTTGAGGTGTCATGTCCACAGGCATGATAGGATTTCACCCATAGACAACCTCGAAAGGAGTCTTCTTTGTTGTAGAATGCCTAGACCTGTTATAAGCAAATTCGACAAAAGGTAAGCAGTCTTCCCACCTCCTAAGGTTAGTACGCAACATGACTCTTAGGAGAGCCGGATCTCCTGAGAGTCCTATTAGTAACCATGGTTTAGCCATCAGTTTGAGGGTGACAAGAAGTAGAAAATAATAGCTTAGTACCCAACTTAGACCATAAAGTTTTCCAAAAACAACTCAAAAACTTAGAATCATAATCAGACACAATAGACAATGGTAACCCATGTAGCCTAACAACATCCTTAAAGAAAAAATTAGCAACATGAATAACATCATCAGTTTTGTGACAAGGTATAAAATGAGCCATTTTGGAGAACCTATCCACCACCACAAATATAAAATCATGTCCTCTAGATGTCCTAGGCAAACCAACAATTAAATCCATAGAAACATCTTCCCAAGGGGCATTAGAAATCGACGGTGAAGTATACAGACCATTCGCATTAGCTTTAGACTTAGCTCTAGCACATGTAACACAACTTTTGACAAAACGCAACACATAGTTAGTCATTTTAGGCCAAAATTAATGTTCTTTTAATCCAGCTAAAGTATTTTCTAAACTTCCATGTACTCTAGATTCATGCACTTCTTGAGTAAGGAGTCTCCTAATAGAAGAAGATGGGATACAAAGATTGCCCATCCGAAACAAATATCCATTATCAAGAAAATATGAATCTACTTCACCTTTCGACACACATTGAGTGTAAATGTTCTTAAAGAAACTATCATTCGCATAGAGTTCTTTAATCAAAGCAAAACCCAAAATATGTGCATTGCAATGGTTTAAGAGGACATACCTGCGTGATAGAGCATCGGCTACCACGTTGTCTTTTCCCTTTTTATGGTGAACCACATAGGAAAAAGTTTCCAAGAACTCCACCCAACGAGCAAGGCGCCTACTCAACACCGCTTGACCCTTGAGGTACTTCAATGCTTCATGATCAGAATGGATCACAAACTCCTTAGGCTATAGGTAATGTTGCCATGTTTGCAAGAAACGGACGAGGGCGAACAACTCCTTGTCGTAGGTGGAATAGTTGAGCTCAGCAGGGCCCAATTTTTCGCTGAAGTAGGCAATAGGACGCCTATCCTGGAGAAGCACACCACCAATGCTCGTGCCAGAAGCATCACACTCGAGTTCAAATGCCTTAGAGAAATCGGGTAGTTGCAGCACAGGAGCATGGGTGAGTCGATCCTTGGGGGCATCGAATGCCCTTTGATGCACATTGGTCCAGTGAAATGTCACATCTTTCTTGGTCAGCTCATGTAGGGGCCGGCAATGGTGCTGAAATCTTTGATGAAATGTCGATAGAAGCCAACAAGGCCCAAGAATGAGCAGACATGAGTAGAAGTATGCGGCTGGGACAACTCCTGGATAGCGCGAACCTTCTCTTCATCCACTTTCAAACCTGTTTTGGAAACTACAAAGCCAAGAAAGATAGTATACTAAGAAGCAAAAGTACACCTTTTCAAGTTAGCATATAATTCTATCTTCGTAAGGCAATCAAACACTAACTTTAAGTGGTCAACATGAACAAAAAATTCTTACTATAGATAAAAATATCGTCAAAAAAGATAACGACAAAGTTACCTAAGTATTTCCTAAGTACATGGTTCATAAGCCTCATAAAAGTAGAAGGAGCATTAGTTAATCCAAAAGGCATTACTAAACATTCATATAAGCCATATTTAAGTCTTAAAAGCCATTATCCATTCATCTCCCTGTTTCATCCTAATTTGATGATAGCCACTCCTAAGATCAGTTTTAGAGAAAAGGCAAGCACCATAAAGTTCATCAAGCATATCATCTAAACGAGGAATAGGGTGACGATACTTAACCGTTATTTGGTTGATTGCCCTGCAATCAACACACATTCACCAAGAGCCATCCTTCTTTGGTACCAAGATGACAAGGACAACGCAACGACTGATGCTTTCTCGAACAAAACCCTTATCCATAAGCTTCGTAACTTGGCGTTGTAACTCCTTAGTCTCCTCAAGACTAGCTCTATAGGCAGCATGGTTAGGCAAAGCCTCTCTAGGAACAAAGTCCTGGTGTTCAATCCCTCTAATGGGCGGCAAGCCTTGTGGTAACTCAGCGGGGAGCACATCTAAATAGTCCTGCAAAAGGTTAGAGATAGGTGCAGGAATATGATTCAAATCCATAACATTAAGTAAAACTTCTTTCATAACTACAACGATATGAGGGCGATGCGTATCCCAGGAAATCGTCTCCTGATGGGGCTGAGACGTAAGAACCCGTCACTCGATGGACCCTTTGAGAGAAGAAGAAGAAGAAGAGGGGGTCGGCGCTGATGTGGATGCCGCGGCCCTGGGTGCTGATGCGACGGCCGCTGCAGGCTATGCAGTGGTCGCGACCTGTGTTGCCGCGGGGTCTCTGCTGCGAGCAGCTGCCTCCTTCTGGGCCTCTTGTTGTTGTCGTTTGCATACCTGTTTCTTCAAAATAGCTTGAGGAGAAATGGGTAGAAGAGTAACTCTCCTCCCATCAAATGTGAAAGAATAGGTATTTGCACGACCATCATGTAAAACGGAACGATCATAAAGCCAAGGATGACCAAGTAAAATATGACTATAATCCATCATAGCAACATCACATAAAATTTGATCATGATAAAAACCAACAGACAATGAAACTAAGCATTGTTTTGTCACCATAATATCGGAACCATCATCAGTAATACCATTGAGACCATAGTGAGTTGCCCTAGGTGTAGTAGTCAAGTGAAGATAATCAACAACCTTTTCGTTGATGAGGTTGCAGCAACTTCCTCCATCAATAATGACATTCAAGGTAGCCTCACGAACCATAAACTTCATGTAGAAAATATTCTCCCTTTGATCAGCCATGGGAGCCTCCTGAATGTGTAGGACTCGGCGGTTGACAAGGCATAGAGCCTCTTGGAAGCCCGTGGGATCGATCTCCTCATCGAGCTCCCTATGTCCTGCCGTGTACTCCTCCACTTCGCTTGAAGTTATGGGATCTTCCAAAGTCTCCTCCTCATATTAGTGGTCCCCCAAGTCATTGAGTAGAACCTTTCGCTTTGGGGGACAATCACGAGAAATATGGCCAGTACCTCCGCAAGTGAAGCAACGGAGGTCTCGTGTTCTTTCCTTTGGAGGGGGCGCAACAACTCTTCTAGTTTGTACCTCAAAACCCTATTTAGGTGAGTTGGAAACTCCCTTTTGCTACATAGTAGGGTTAGTAGGAAATTTAGATTGACTAGAAGAGGTAAAAGGAACAAACCTGCGACCATAGGAATATTGCTCTGTCTTAGATCGTTGTTGCTGCTCATATAGAAGCTGTGCTTTGTGAGTCAAATTATTAATATCCCTAATGCTATGAATAGAGAAGGGATTACGAGTAGAAGTATGAAGGCCTTCAAGAAATTGAGTACACAAAGCACGTTCAGTGAGATAAATATTAGCCTGATGAGCCAAACGTTCAAGCTCATCCCTGTACTCCAAAGGGCAGTGAGTTCCCTGATGTAATTGAGCCAAACGCAGCCTCATCATCTCAGTATACTCCTCAGGCATGTGTCTCAATTGTGGCCAAGTCTCAACTGATTGCTTACCTTGACGACGACGGAGGTCTCTAGTGCGAAACCACCATGAGGGAGCTAAACCTGTCAAGTGTAAAGTAACAACCTCCAACTTTTCCGATTCAGCATAACGAAGATGATCAAGAACATAGTTACTATGAGATTCCCAAGCAAGGTATGCTTCAGGATCATTAGTTCCATCAAATGTCTCTAACTTGATCTTAACATCTCTTTGTTGGATGGCCTGTGCATTATTAAGAATAGGACGACCAAAATTAGGGTTAGGAAGATCATCAAGATTAGGATCTACCTCTTAGTAGACATGGCCACGGGGTCACGGGTCATGCGGGTTGACCCGTGACCCGCCGGGTCAGGGTCAAAGGGTCGAAGGGTTGGCTCAGGTTGAGGGTCAGGGTTAGGGTCGGGGAAAAGATAACCCGTGACCCGGCGGGTCAACCCAATGGGTCATCAAATTTTTTTTAAAAAAAATTTTTACTAAAAAATACTAGAATTTATATTTACAATTATTATGAAATTTATTTATTCATAATGTGTAAATTGTCATGCATTGCATGTTGTGAAGATCCTACCCAACCTTTGCTTGTTTTATAGGGTTACCACCCTTCCCCCTTTTCTCTAACTTTCAATGTGGGATGGGATGTGGGACAAAAACAAGTAGAAACTAAGTCATGTCTTCAATCTCTACCATTCGGTTTTTTCATGTCAATCCATAATTATAATTTTTTTTATCATATACAAACACTAGTACTACACTTTATATAAATATTATTTTTTTGAAAAATATTTTACCTATCAATTATGAAAGATTAAAATAACGAACGGGTAACAAGAAAGTGTGAAGTTCAACACAATACCTTAAGCATTTGTGTTATTTGGTGGATCCGCTATGAAATCATTCTATATGATACTAAGTTAGGAGTATTTATCATATAATTTCAAAGAATACAAATATTGTTGTTGATAAAGCTATTACACTTGTATGGTATCCTTAATATCGAGTTTTCGGTTATTATGAAAATGATATAGAACTTCGGATTTTCAAGAACAAGAATGAAATATAATATTGGGTAAAACACTTATGATTGATTAATGGATCAACACAATTATCAAATGCATTAAATAGCAAGATTAATCCAACATAACTTGATATATTGTATCATGATGTTTCATCACCATGTGTTATTCATTTCATTAAATCCTAAGAGGTAAACACTTTAATTATATTATATGTTACATCATATAATCCAAAGACTTAAATTACATTATATTCCACCATATAATCCAAATACTTTAATTACATTACATTTTACATCATATAATTCGATTCGACGAAAATCAATTTCTCACAATTTCTTTCATATCCTATATTTCTGTCCCACATCGAAAGTGTGCTATCTACCTCTATTTTCTCTATATATATCTTCTCATATCCCTACTTGTCATTCCCACAATCCAACTTTTTCTTTCACACATCTAAAGTGTGATGAAATGATGGAGTGAAATGAAGGTATTTATATATATCTTCCCACATACCATGTTTTGTCAACCTTAAATCGAAAGTGTGGTGAAAAACTTGATGGGGTGAGTTTTATTTTGGGCTTAAAACCATTTTTTTTTTAAAAATGGTTGACCCAGCGGGTCGACCCGCAAAACCCGCTGGGTACCCGGTTTGTTGTCACGTGGCCAACCCGGCGGTCTGACCCGTCGACCCGCCGGGTGACCCGAACCCGTCGACCCACCGAAATCCCGGGTTAGGGTTCGGGTCATGCCCCCCGGGTTCTCGACCCGGCGGGTCGGACCCGTGGCCATGTCTACCTCTTGGTATGCGTCCTCTAGGGGAGGCATATCACCAAATCGTCATCATTGCGACTATCTTCCCAATCTTCCCCTACAAACAAGGGGTTAGTATGACCGCCTCTTTGCTGCCATTGTTGATGCCGAGGAGGTGGTGTAACCTCTCGATGGCGGGGCTGTCCATTGAAGGAAGCTAATGGATTGTCGTCGGTTTCTCCTGCAAAAGGTTTAGGTGTACGAGCTTTAGGCCTAAAGTGTAACACATTGTCAGAAGGAACCTTACCACTTTTGTTGGGATGTAGAGATAGATGCTTGAAGCTCGGCAAACTTCTTATCCATCATGTTCAACATTTGAGCCGCCAATTGAGCACCGTTTGATGCTAAGCGCACATCCAATTTTGCGGAGAGTTTCTCCTCAGTGGCCTCAATAACAAAGTTCAGTTGCGCATCCGAAATGGCTCCAGGGGAGGGGGTGTGGGGCTGTTTTGAGAGTCCCTTGACATGATCCTATCAAAGGAAGACAAACAACAAGTAATAGGGAATAGGGACAATGGAATGGAAACCAAGCAATGAAAGCCCTTTTCATTCTAAGAGTGATTCAAATTAGAAATCAAGATGGCGAGAAAACAAGGCACCGTACTCAAGCAATTCTCTCTGGATACAGAATTATGCAATATTGAAGATAACAAGTAGATGATCAAATTGCAAAACAAATCAACCACAACTCAGATAGCAAGGATAGCATGTCTAGAACAAGCGGCTGATTGATAAATGAAGATGACCTACAATGTGATACAAAATTCAGCAATAGTGTAATAATAGGAATGCAATAACAAGCTAGGGTAATCAAGTGCACACACTCCGTCAACTATTATCTGACGGTTGCAACACGGTTCGGAGAAAATTTAGTGTGACTAAGGCTCCTGTGTCAGCACAACACTAAATCACACAAACAAAGGGTTCTTTGAGATACTTCAAACCAATTAGATCATCAAACATGTAGCAAGGAATGCAATAGACGCAAGATAGCAATATGAAAGAGTTACTAACTCAAATAACACAAGAATGCTCTTTCTCTCTCTTTTTTTGACTCTACTGTCGTTGTAAACACATCAACAATATACGACAGAAAATAAAACAAATATGAAAAACTAAGCTACGATGATCGAAAAGTAAGCAAAATGAAAGAAAATAAGGGAAATAGGCTAAACAAGATGGAAAAGTAAGTTTTTTTTGTGTTGCAAGTTCATGACATATGCTAATCCAAGAATCACATTCATAGGCATGATATGTAGCAATATAAATCAATAATAAAAAACTTGCAACCAAAAATGCAATATCTTCCAAATTATAGATCCAAACAAGAAAATCACCCAAATAACAAATGCCAATTTAGGGTTCAAGAACAAAAAATAAAATTCAGCAGCGGTATTAGTGAGGAAAAGGCACGAAAATAATCACTGAATTAGATGAATCAAGAGAGTGAAGAACTTGCATACACCTGAGAATCTGATACCATTTGATGTGTTGCTATTCCCGATCCTTAGCCCGTGGGCTTCGAATCAAGAACAACGATTTGTTTTGTCCCAATCTTGCAATATTCCTTAATGTCTCTTGATAATATTTGATCTTCGTGAGGATAGATTAAAGAAGGGCGACGGAATCAAGGCAAGGCAGTAACGAAAACAACCAACAGCGAAAGGACGCGGGCGCGTTGATGTGTGCACAAATTGCCATATTTTCTATGCACATTTAAGTCCATTTTATCGTTATTCACATACATATTAGTGGGGAATACATGAGATTAGTGTAGTTTATGCTTTATTGTCAAATATATGGGTCTGCACGAGTTTCTATGCGATTTCGCAGAAAACAGGACAAAAATGGACAAATTTGGAGAGCAAAAAAAGAACTCAAAGTCTTCTGAAGAGGTCAAAATCGACTGGAGAACCTCGACATCGAGTGCAGCAGAGAGGCAGAAATCGAGCAAAAGAAGAACAGAGCTTGTCGACAGACAAGGTTGATATCGATGATGCATGGTCGATATCGAGTGCCTAGATCGAGCTAAATGATAGAAGTCGAGTGCCAATCCTAGTAGAAGAAGGAGAGCTCGAGATAGAGTTATAGAGAGGTCGATATCGATGATGAAGGTCGATATCGATGTTGTTCAGCAGAGAAGTCCGACTCAGATTTTTGATAAAATTCTATCCGAAGCTTGCACGTCTATCCTAAAGTCGAGATTTTCTATCTTCAACGTCAGAGCTATCACTTGAGCTAGTTTTACCATGAAGTTTTTAGTTTTTACTTTATTAAGTTTTATCTTAGAGAATAAAGATAAGTTTTCGAGTCTTTGGATAGAAAAGTTCGATATCTATATCTAGAGGCCGTTAGGGCTGAGTTCAATCATCCACACAGGCAGAGAATTCAGTTTTCAATAGAGAGAATTTGTAGAGAGAGAGAGAGAGAGAGGAGGACGAGTTGAGTTGGTTGTAGCGAGAGCGGAATTGGCTTGGTTCGGTTGTAATCTTTCTTTCGGAGTTTTAATCAAAGTAGTTTTCTTTCAATGATGATGATGAGTGCAATGATGAGAAGTGAGTAGTCAACCCACTTCTAGGGTCGGGGTGAGCCCGACGATAGCGATGTAGGGTAAGTGCATCAAAGGTATGACTTTTATGCGATTCCGTCTTCTATCCTATGCATGATCCTTTGCGAAAGTTAGGGAGATTCATTATTTGCATTATTGAAGCGAAAGCTACTCATATTGTGAACTTGGATTACTCATGAATTGGATAGTAACTCTTAGGAACTACGCGAGAGCCTCTAATCACCTAAGTGTTGGTAACGAAAGTTATTTGACGGAAAGGCATTAAATTTCATAACTTTAGCATCATACTTGCATTGTTATTGTTGTGGCATGAAACCCCGACTTTAGAAGCTTTTAGTTAATTGAATTTATATAAAAAGTTTAAGTTTTGATTTCTGATCATCCTTCTTTACCATTCTACGCTCTTCGGACACTTTTCCGACAATAGGTTACTTAAAACAGTTTCTGTGACAAACATCGAAATCGACTGTAAAGGTCGATATCGAGGACTAACGTCGATATCGAGGTCTGTCTCGACATCGATTTGGTTTGCTTTGGTCTTGTGCAGGAATTTGCTGGAAATCGACCAGAACTGAGGTCGATATCGACCAGACAACCTCGATATCGAGTGTCTCCTGAGGTCAAAAGCTTGATCGTGATTACAACAAAGGAAGCGTTGACATACCTCCTCGTGGATTCGATCCTGAATTACCCTATCACTGCATCGGGAGGGATTCTTGTATTATTTGGTTGATAAGGGAGTTAGCATAGTTGTATTTGAATATTTGAATCTCACCTCCCGTTCATCGAACAAATTGGCGCCGTTGCTGGGGAGGAAATCAATCGCCACCTAAGTTTTCTCACGATCTTTTAGAGCTTATTTTGCAGGTTTATGTGACGTTCTGATCGCGGACCTATCCTGGAAACCATTGACGAGCTTGAACGTTACTTCCATCTTCGCAACAGAGCTATTCGAATCATGGCGGACAACGAGACGCAGGCTGACAGAGGGATTTTAGTCGCCTCAATCCCTATCAAAATAAATCCAGACTAACTAACTATAGCAATCAAGTAAGGAGTCGATCCTACAGAGAATCAAGTTATTTCTAAGTAAAGTCTATTTACCAATTAATAGAATATAGGGTTTTGTGTGATGAGAATAAGAAAGAAAATAAATTAAATTATAAACAAATTAATGGAGATAACAATTAAGAAAATACTTTCATCTACAAACATCCATTTTAGTTTGGTTAGTTGATCCTCGATTCTTCTTCAAGTTCTCTTTTCATCCTATTATTGTTCCTGTCCTGATCTTGTGTAAATTACTAGTCCTACGAGTCCTAGTAACCCTTACTAATTAGATAACCATAACACGGTCAAGATTTAACCTAATAGTAGCATTAAGATAAGGATTAACCAGGATACATGCAACACCAAGCTACGAGTCAACATTTAACATATAATTGATTCTCTACACACCAGTTTAGTTCTACGAGTCCTAAAAAGACATGCTTGCTACTATGGATTAAGGTTCGCTACGAGGAATCTACAAAATCCTAGCAATAATCTCAACTAGTTGTACGGAGTAGAAGAAATCAACAATATTCGCAAAAGAAACAATACGAATCAATAGGAATAGAACAAGAATATAAATCTCACAACTTAATCAAACCAAAAGCTTCAATCCATAGACGAAACGAAAGAGTTTAGATCTCCATAAAAACAAAAAAAAAGACAATTAGGGTTAAATAGTGTCACGGTTTTTTCTTCCCTCTGCCGTATGAATGTATATATGATATATAAACTTTCTATCCTTATCTATCTATCTAATCTATCGTAATTTATATAATATATAATATATAAGGTGATTTGGGTACATAGACCCTTTTGAATATTTAATTAGGTACTTAGACCCTAAACTAATTTAATTAGGTGGAGTAGACCTCTCCCCTTTTCCTTCCCTTCCTTCCTCCCACTTTCCCCCTTCATTTCATTTCTTCTTCCCACTTGGACCATTGATACCACTTTTTTTGTGATGCCATCTTTACTTTGTTGACCACTGTTGACCACAGATGCCACTTTTTTATACAATTTTTTTGATGTCATTTTTTTACCGTGATGCCATTTTTTCAAAGTAGTGTTTTGATGCCATTTTTTCTTTAATGTGATGCCACTTTTTTAAAGTAGTGTTTTGATGCTATTTTTCTAATGTAATTATTTGATACCAATTTTTTTAATCAAATCGTTTGATGCCACTTTTGTAATTTAGTAAATTGTATATCGATATATTTTCATTGATTCTACTTTTATTCACTGATGAGTGATGACACACTTGTGATTAAATTTCATTGATCTCAATCATTTGCGATGAGTGATGACATTGATAACACAATTGTGATTACATTTCATTGATCTTAATCATTTGTGATGAGATTCGTTGTTGATGATATTTTTATACAATTTATGACATATGAGCTTAATACGTAATTACACTTCATTGATGACATCTTTTTATTGATGACTTTATTCATTGATGACACATTTGTAAGTATAATTAATTGATCTCAATCATTTGTGATGATATTTTATAAAATTGGTGACATTGAAGTATGAAATGTGAAATCAAAACAGTGTCATCAAACAAGGCAATACGATCTCTTAAAATCCAAAGCTCGGGAGTTAATGATGACAACAAATTGTTTCTATTTTATTGGCCATTAAAATTTTCATCGTAAAAAGACATAGATTTTGTCGCGAAAATAGGTGAAGGATTAAAAAACAACCTATGCGGTATTTGAACCCGCATCTATGTGTTTGAGCACAACGCTCTACCAATTTAGCCAATCTCCAAAAGACATAGATTTGGTCGCGAAAATAGGTGAAGGATTCAAAATTAATTATTTTATATCTAAATTGTTCTATGGCCTCATTTAAGAAAGATTCAAACTTGGAATCTCTTATTAAGAGTGTAATATCATGATCACTGCACCTATTTGTCATTGGTTTAGTTTAATATGAACATATAATGTTCACAGCACCTATTTGTGATTGGTTTGGCTAAATATGAACATATGTAAGCCCTAAAAGAAAAACTAACACAAATGTTAAAAAAAACAATTACATTTGATTTATAGCTAGTGGAAGAATCATTTATATTCTCTTATGATTTGCATCTAGAGTAAACTAAATTCAACGTCATTTAAAATAAAATTTGATTCTTTTTTTTAAAGTCAAACAAGGGTGATTTGATTCAGTAAAGGCATCAAAGTTTCCCACTGAATACAAATATACAATCTTTAAACTCGATTGAAAAATTGATAATGTTATTAACTTTCATACAGTACAATATTAAGTCTCATAATCAACCAGATGATAACATAAGTTCTTTGTAACTTCAAACTCACATAAAAAAACCCACTGCAACAAAGATCAAACCAACGGATACATAAAGATCAATCTACATCTTTCTTCTTTCAAATGTGATCCCTCTCTTGAAAAAAGGACTCATGAATTGGTAAGAATTAACCACTCGTGCCCTTCGTCCTCACAACGGTTTCCATGATTGGCACGTGAACATCTTCAAAATGAGGGTTCATCGCGTTCTTGACATCCTCCACCCATTGCTCAATCCTTTTGTACGGCCCCAACAACCGCGGTTGATCATCGTCATTCAACACCTATCAAGATGGTAACAAACTTCTAAAAACATGTTTTTTTCTTTGGTTTTGCAGTTTCAACTATATGAGATCAGCTTACCTGCAACTGCATGATCTTGCACGCAAGGATGAGGTCGGCTGGTCATTCCCAAGCAAGAACTTGCCGCTTTCTTGAAGCCAGATGGTGTCGATGATCGACAACGACGCAATCAGAGTCTTCCCGCTTTCGGCAAGAGCAGCTGGATTTACCGGATATGCTTGAACAAAGGACCAAATACAGTTCCCCATAGATATCCTACTGGAACAACAAAAACACACATGAAGCTAAAATGTTTGTTAATTAGATTAATTCATCAAAGTAGACCTTGATTTTTTCGAGCCAAAAAACAGCCCCTACCGACCTAGAAAACACCCTTCAAACAGCTTTAATTTAGCCAATTTCATAGACTTCCAATTTGCCCATTTCACCAAAATTTCAAATACTACCAATTCAGCACTCCAAAACATTAGCAATTTTGATTGAAAACAGCACATTGAAAATTACAAAAGATTCGATCAAAATCAGCAAATATTCGATTGGAATCAACCAGTAAAACATTAGTAATTTCAATGAAGACACGCATAGGCGATCCCATACTTTCCTCTTATTCTCACAAACACAAGCACCACCGACAATCAGCCAATACTTCCCATCATCCAGTAACAATGAGAGATGAGGGAGGATTACTCGAATCCACCTTGTCAAAGGACGGGGAAGAAGAAAGAGAGGAGGGAGGAGACGAGATTAACCTACCTACTTCGACCTCGTCGCCGTCCGGTTCAAATCCATGAGGAGAGGAGTCCCACACATCTCCTCCAACTCTCTCAAAATCGCTACCACTCTCCTTTCGACCACCACTGTAGACGTCGAAGATCGCCGACCTTCATCATCTTCTTCTTCTTGAGATTCCGCGACGGAGAGGGCGATTCCAATGGAGATCTGAAAGGGAGAAATTGAAAGAGAAAGGGAGAGCGAGAGAGTGAGGAGGCAGGGTACAGGGAGAGAGAGGGCGATTCCAATGGAGATCTGAAAGAGACTATGGAGATGAAGGAGGGTGTGGCAAGGAGATCGCCTTCATCTTCTTCTTCTTCGCGAAAATGGACGGATCTACGAATAGAGGCAAGGAGACGGTGAGATCTAGTCGTCTAAGAGGGTTAGGGTTTCAGGGGTACAGGGAGCTAATAAAAATTGAAAAGGGTATAGAGCAATTAAAAAAATATTTAAGAAGGCTAATCACCTAATTAAATGTTGACAGGAAACACCAAATTTCCTATAATATATATATATATATATATATATATATATATATATATATATCTATCTAATGTATATGGTAAGGCAACACTTGTTGAGACCAAAACCGAAGCAGCATATCTCCTCCTCCACGTACGGTATTCATCGGCCCATATACGTAGCCAGTCCATCTTATCTTCCAAATTGCAAAATAATTCCATAACTTATGATCAACCTCCAAACTCATACGATCAAGCCCGTAGACACCTGAAATATATAAAAACACTAGTGTAGACTCCAAAAAGCAAATAATATAAATTAACTATAAACTAGGTTAAATATGCATGAAAATTACCTAATATAATATGCAATTATAAGACTAAAATAGGCCCTATCAAACTACCCCATGCTTAAACTTTTGCTTGTCCCCAAGCAAACTAACTACAAAGCAAAGACAAACTCAAAATGAAAGACAAGCGACTCAAAGAAATTTCTATGAATGATCACTCATCAGTATAGTTATCATGACTTTAGAAGTATTTATTACATTAAGCTCAAAATAGTTATGACACTATGAGACCCACATCAAACCCTTCATACTCATTGCTTTAAACTCCAATTAGGTTCAGGGGATGCTTGCATTCAGAATGTATTGAGCCATCAAAATCATTAAGCACACTTAAAAAATTGTGATAAACACCCATAGATTACTTAGCATTTTCTACTTCGGAGTTTCAATAAAGCTCTTATTTTTCTTTCTTTTTTTTCAAAGTATGTTCTAATTATTTTTTTTCTTCCTCCTTGTGTGAATTTTATCCTCCACAAATAGGATCGGTTACTAACCGTATTTTTTTTTTCAAAATTCTCATGAGTGTCGAGTGAATTTTATCCTCCTCGATCATTGGTTTATTGATGATTCTTTTCACTCGAGTGAATTTTATCCTCCTCAAGCGGTGTAAGTGAATTTTATCCTCCTTACACTCATCAACCCAACATATATATCAAAACACATCAAACATCACATCAAATAGATAACCGAATTTACTAGTACTTTTCATCGGGGGTTTAGACATAAACATTAGAAATCATATAAATATTAAAGATTGCTCTAAACTGAACATCCAACCAATAATCAAGTTATAACTAAAGCTCATAATCCAGATTATCTATGGGGATCCCACAAGTGTCGTTATTCAATGATAATTCAAGTTTATTAACTTTTAAGCCATGAAAAACCATATATCATCATCAAGGTCATACCAACCTTAGAAATATCTTTCCTATAAAAACAACTAAAAAAAAGCAAACTAACAAATCAAAAACAAAGACTCAATGACTTATAATTATCAAATATCTATAATGCAAACTATAATGCGATGTAATGGATAACAAAAATTGAAAAAACAAAAAACAAAAAAAAAACTAACATATGTATAAAATACGAAGCTACACTTGAATTCCCCACCCCATGCTTAGAATCTTACTTTGTCCTCAAAGTAAAGAAAAAGAAAGAAAGAAGTAGAGGAAACTCACAATTAATCAGGCATATCGAACATAAACCTTCAATTCAAATCCGGAGGAAGGAAGAAACAAGTGATATCCTCAAGGAAATTCAGCAGCAAAATTCCACCAGAAAAATGCAGCAGTAACTCGTAGGAATGAGGCTGGCATCTCACAGCAGCAAAAACAAGCAAAACTAGAATAGTAATCAGCAACATATTCAATTCAAAAACAAAGGAATATCAAAAGCATAAAAATCATCATAATAGGTGACTATTCCTAAGTACTAACACCCTTAAAACATGTAAAATAGTAGAAATTACAGCCCTGGCAATTGTGATCCGTCTTGAAGGTGGGAAAATATAGGCATCGTCTCCTTTGCGAAAGGTCCTGACCAAGACAAAAGGCAGAGAAAACACACAAGAAAAAAAAACAATCCCACCATCCAAGCATAATAAAAACATTCAAGCTCAAAGAATAGCAAACACCAACTCGGCAAAAATCAGCCCATCAACTCATGCTCAGTCATTTAGGACAAATGAAAAACATGGGATGCACGTGACTTCTGATGTGCGCGCAAATTGCCATATTTTCTATGCACATATGAATCCATTTTATTGTCTTGTGCATGCATATTAATAGGAAAACATGGGAATAGTGTAGTTTATGCTTAAAATGTCAAATATATGGGTTTGCACGAGTTTCCATGTGATTTCGCAGAAAACAGGATGAAAATGGATGAATTCAAAAGAGCGGAAAAAGAACTCGAAGTCTTCTGAAGAGGTCGAAATCGACTGAAGACCTCGACATCGAGTACATCAAAGACATAGGAATCGAGCAGAAAAGGAAACAGAGCATATCGACACAGAAGAGGTCAATATCGACGTCTGGGGGTCGATATCGAGGCTGCCAGATCGACCAAGTTGATAGAAGTCGAGTGCCAGTTCGAGTAGGAGAAGGAGAAGCTCGAGATAAGATTTTGGAGGGGTCGATATCGATGTCCACAGGTCGATATCGACCATGCCAGCAGAGGAATTCGACTCCGATTTTGATAGAATTATATCCAATGCTTGCAATATCTATCCAAAGGTCGAGATTTCCTATCATCAACACCAGGTCTATCATGAGGAGGCTGATTTCACCATTGAGTTTTAGCTTTTACTTTTTTTTAGTTTATCTTAGAGAATAAAGATAAGGTTTTGAGTCCTTATCGACATCTATAAATAGAGGCCAATAGGTCTGAGTTTATATATTGAATTTCATATCCAAGAACATCTAATTTACACAATTCAGTTGCAATAGCGAGTAGAGAGAGAGAGAGGCCGAGTGGAGTTGTAAAGCGAGAGCGGAGTGGCTTGTTCGGTTGTACTTTCTTTCGGAGTTTTAATTCAAGTAGCTTTCTTTCAATAACAATGATGATGATGTGCATGATGAGGAGCGAGTAGTCAACCCACTTCTAGGGTCGGGGTGAGCCCGACGATAGCAATGTGAGGTAAGTGCATCAAAGGTATGACTTTTATGCGATTCCGTCTTCTACCCATGCATAATCCTTTGCGAAAGTTAGGGAGATTCATTATTTGCATTATTGAAGCGAAAGCCACTCATATTGTGAACTTGAATTGCTAGTGAATTGGATAGTAACTCTTAGGAATTATACGAGAGCCTCTAATCACCTAAGTGTTGATAACGAAAGTTATTTGACGGAAAGACATTAAAGTTCATATCTTTAGCATGAAACTTGCATTGTTATCGTTGTGGCATGAAACCCCGACTTTGGAAGCCTTTTAATTAATTGAATTCTTCATAAAAGTCTTAGTTTTGTTTCTGTTCATCTTCCTTCTCCATTCTATTTTCTTCGGATCCTTTTTCCGACAAATTGGTTACAAAAACAGTTTCTGTGACAAGCATCGAAATCGACCATAAGGGTCGATATCGAGGTCTAACATCGATATCGAGGTCTCTGCTCGACGTCGACTTGCAGTTTTGTCTTCTGCAGGAACTACGCTAGGAAATCGACCAGAACTGAGGTCGATATCGACCTGTATACTCGATATCGACCTGTATACTCGATATCGAGTGTCTACTGAGGTCGAAAGCCTTGATCGTGAGTACAACAAAGGAAGCGCTAACATACCTCCTCGTGGATTCGATCCTGAATTACCCTACTACTACAAGGGAGGGAATTCTTGTATTATTTGTTTGGGACAGGGAGATAGGCTAGTTGTGCTTTGTTTTATTTGAGTCTCCTACTTACATACACTCCCCGCCCTTCTGCGAACAACTTCAAAGAGAAAAAATTGAAACATGGGCACCACCTCAAAGTAGCTAGGCTTGTCCAAATAATAACGATCAGAACTCAAAGCAAGAAGCCATATTCAACCAGAATTCCTTAAAATCAAGTCAGTCATCCGCCAATTCAAGCAACAACTCATCAATCAAAGAAAAATTAGCCCTGTAGATCATGCTCATCCATACTTTGCAACTAAATTCATGAAAAAAAAAAATTTTGATATGGACACAGGGAGCATGAGACAAGCCAGTAAACATCAAACAAGTCTCGTTTAGGAATAACTTAATGGCAAGCATGTGACCTGAAAATTTCAGTTACTAGCCATTCTATTACAGGCCACCCACTTCTAAAAAGTGAAAACTTTCACAGAGCAAAATCAAGAGCTAAAGTGATCAAGTTTAGCACGAAAATTGATTCAAATTTCAGAATTCACCCAAAAACGACAATCGAACTCCACTCAATCAGTTCAACGTTAATTAAGCACAAAATCAGTCCAGAAAACCCCAAAATAGAAATTCATAAAAAGCTAGCTCAGGGGGAACATACCTGCACTTACCGAACCGAAATTGGAGTCGAGTTGAGAGGAATTACGGCCACACGGAGCAATAGCGGCCATGGCGAATTGGACGGGGTGGAATTGAATACTGTTGGCAGCAGTACATTCGAGAGGGAGCGGTGGTGCTGCGCTGGTGGAGTGGTGTAGCAGGTGAGAGGGGAACCAGTAGGAGGGAGAGCAGGGTCATGGGAGGCGGAAGAAAGAGGTGGTGATGCGGTGAATGAAGGTGGAGGGATGAAGAGGGAAGTAGGAAGGGCTGCTACTGGCAGGTGACGGTTGCTGGTGGTTGGCAGGAGATCGGTGCGGCAAGGCGATGCAGCGGTGGGACGCTGGTTGTCCGGCGATCGCCGGGCTTCAGAACGGAGTGCGGGAGGAGGCAAGACGATGAAGAAGGCCGGTGCTGAAGCAGGTTGGAGATGGGTAGAGAGAGGAAAGGAAGAAGGAGACGGGGAGTTTTTTTTCGAATTTTTTTCTTTTTAAATAAAGGATGAAATTTATAACAAAAAAAATCTAACTAAACCAGAAAATAAAATAAACGAAAAATTGAAATTTAAAAAATTATTAATAAAAATTAATCCTAGCTAAAAGTAAAAAAATACATTGGTTCTCTCTAAGATCGATTCATACATGGTTAAAGCCCTCAAGAACTTGTCAAATTCTTGAGCACATAATCCACATAAGTCTGCATAATGTATTAATAAACTGAAACTAAATAGTATTACAGACAAAAATCATTTTAACTTATCAAATATGCGAGCATGACTCTCTGCAAAGGATATGTAATACCACCAATTCAGTTCCATTGGTGGCTTATAAAAATATGTGTTCCTCCCTTGCCTTCTTTTAACTCTTTGTTCATTTGCACCCTCATTAAATTCAAACAATAGAATCCCCTTCGTGAATTTTTTCTCATCTTGCTCATCTATCCAATCTTCTAAGATGTCCTCGCCAAAAGGGATGATAGCGCAGTCGTCACTGACAACCACCTCAGTCTGCATAGGAAAAATCTCTGAAATAATTAGAATTGTAATTTGTTAAGCCACTTGGATCCGCCTAATCTCGTTATTGAAATCAGTTTGGATCATTGTAAGTTGGGACTCCATTGCAGCAAAGTGTTCTTCCATAAGAGGCAACATGGACAATTCTTGTGATGTTTGCAGAGTCAGACATGGAGGCTCTAATTGTCCAATTTGGATCTCCAATTGTGCAATCTCATGTATGATATCCATCTCATGAGAAAGTTGAGTTTTGCACATATGGTATACTTCCTCAACCTTTTGAATTGGGACTCTAAACACCAGACAATATTCAAATATATGATTAGTAACTCCGCAAAACTCACAATATAATCCTTGAGTCATCTTTAGAGTGAACCACCTAGACACACGAACACAAAACACAAATATCTCCGACTATGGAGATGAGTTAGTTATATACAATAATTGATAAACACACAAAACAAAGAAATAAAATTTGAGTCCCCGGCAACGGTGCCAAATTGACAGAGGGATTTTAGTCGCCTCAATCCCTATCAAAATAAATCCAAACTAACTAACTATAGCGAGCAAGTAAGGAGTCGATCCCACAGAGAATCAAGTTATTTCTAAGTAAAGTCTATTTATCAATTAATAGAATATAAGGTTTTGTGTGATGAGAATAAAAAAGAAAATAAATTAAATTATAAACAAATTAATGGAGATAACAATTAAGAAAATAGTTTCATCTACAAACATCCACTTTAGTTTGGTTAGTTGATCCTCGATTCTTCTTCAAGTTCTCTTTTCATCCTATTATTGTTCCTGTCCTGATCTTGTGTAAATTACTAGTCCTACGAGTCCTAGTAACCCTTACTAATTAGATAACCCTAAACAGTCAAGATTTAACCTAATAGTAGCATTAAGATAAGGATTAACCAGGATACATGCAACACCAAGCTACGAGTCAACATTTAACATATAATTGATTCTCTACACACCAGTTTAGGCCTACGAGTCCTAAAAAGACATGCTTGCTACTATGGATTAAGGTTCGCTACGAGGAATCTACAAAATCCTAGCAATAATCTCAACTAGTTGTACGGACTAGAAGAAATCAACAATATTCGCAAAAGAAACAATACGAATCAATATGAATAAAACAAGAATATAAATCTCACAACTTAATCAAACCAAAATCTTCAATCCATAGACGAAACGAAAGAGTTTAGATCTCCATAAAAACAAAACAAAAGACAATTAGGGTTTAGGGTTAAATAGTGTCACAGTTTTTTTTTACAGTAGGCAAAGTTTAGGATACTTTTAAGTATCCATGATCATTAAACATGATGATGTTCTGGAATTCACATCTATAGTTTAAAATAGAATTACAGCTCAGTCGAGATTTTACAATAAAGTCAGCTGCACTATTCGCCTCTCTGTAGCAGTGTTGGAATTTGATAAATTCAAAATCTTTGCTTAGAGTTTGAATTTCTTTCACTATTTGAGTAATCTCCCATGGTGAGTTGTTTTCCTGGTTGATGGCATTGATAATGATTGCACAGTCACCTTCAATGATCGTCCTCTGTATTCCAAGTTCTGCTGCCAGTCTTATACCTGCAAGTATTGCAAAGCATTCTGTTTGGATGACAAAATACGTTTCACCATTACATTTATGTATTCGAATTATTTGGCCTTGATTGTTTCTTATGATATAACCAATTTGAGATTGTACCCCATTTTTGACAGAAGCGTCTACATTTATTTTTGCAATATTTTTAGGTGGGTATTTCCAGTTCAATTTCATACGAGGTCTAGTGTGCTTAGGAGAAGTTTTTATTAATTCCTCTTTTTTCCAGCATAAAATTTTATCAATAGTTTGAGTAAGAGTGTAGGCTATATTGTTGTTAGAGTTTTTTTGGAAAATGATTTTATTTCGAAGTTCCCAGATTGAGTGCCATAAGTGGCAAAGGTTTGTGAAATCTTTGTTTTGACTTTTAGTACTTAAAATGTTTTCAGAGATATCACTTGTTAGTTTTGGAATATTAAAGGATTTATGTAGTCTGATGCCCAGGTTTTGGATAAGCGACCCGGTGATTTGACACTTAAAAAATAAGTGATTTGAGTCCTCTGGTTCATAGTTGCAAAGTGAGCAGGTACTGGGGACTCTATTTATGTATCTGTTTAAGCGCTCAGTGGTGGGTAAGATATCTAATATAATTTTCCAAATAAAGTTTTTAATATTTGGAGCGATATTTAGTTTCCAGATCCAATCTCCAGAAATATTAATGTTATTTCTTGTGTTAAAGAGAGAAGAGGTAGATTTGACTGTAAATGTTCCATTTTTATTGTAGATCCAAATTAGTCTGTCTGCGATATCAATTCTGGGGATGTAAATGTTTGATATCATTTGAGCAATGTGAGGTGGGAAAATGTTGTTTAGTTTTTTAGTATCCCATGTGTTATAGTTTGTAAATAGATTACAAACTTTTAGGTTAGGGTTGTGGTTGTTTCTAAAGTTTTCGAGTTTTTGTTCATTTACCCAAATGTCAGACCAGACGTTAATGGCTTTCCCATTTCCAACTAGCTAGAGTAATCCTTTGAAGAAAGTATCTCTAATGTTTAAGAGTCGTCCAAATTGCCAGGAAGTTTTAGTTTTATTTCTTTCCATTAATGGTTCCTTTGAAAGATATTTTAGGGTGATAATCTTTGATCAAATGTTGTTAGGATTCGCTATTATTCTCCATAGAAGTTTCATCTGCATGCTTAAGTTGATTTGTTCAGCTGTTTTGAAGCCTAGTCCTCCATCCTTTTTAGGGGCACATAACCGTTCCCAGCTAATTAATGGGTGATAGTTATCAGATTAAAGTTTATTCCAGAAAAAGTTTTTGTTGATCTGATCAATTTATCAAGAATTCCTTTTGGAAGAAGGAAGGATTGCATAAGATAGTTGGTTTTAGAATTAAGATTATCTTGAATAAGGACAGATCTTCCAGCTTGAGAGAGGGTGTTTGATTTCCATTTTGATAGTTGTTTTTTTAGACTTGTAATTGCTTCGTCAAATACACTGTTGTTTACTCTACCACTAATGAGTGGTATTCCCAGATATTTTTCTAAGGTTTTAGTAACAGGGATATTTAATTTTTGAGAAAGGCTTTGAGCTTTTTGAAGAGAAATGTTTTTAGAGACTTGTATAGAACTTTTGTAATTTATAGATAGGCCTGATATATTACAAAAGTTATTTAAAAGGTTTTTAATTGTGTGAAGACTTACATCATTAGCCTTTTGGAAAGATGAGTGTATCATCTGCAAAGGAGAGGAATGGGATAGGATCACTATTATTTTTAGTTTGATTCCAATTAACGGATCAAGTTCTAAAGATTCATGTTGTATCATTCTGGCTAATAATTCCATGACTATGACAAAAATGTATGGTGCGAGAGGATCTCCTTGTCGTATACCTCGAGAGGTTTGGAAAATCTTGCCAGATAAGTTATTAACTAAGACTGAAAAGTTAGTTTTAGTTAAGCATGTCATCACCCAGTTTATCCATTTTTGATGAAATCCAAATTTAGTCAGTATGATGCGTATGTAGTTCCAATTTATTTTGTCATAAGCTTTTTCCATGTCAAGTTTAATTGCCATCCATCCATATTTTCCTTTTTTGTTATGGAAAGAGTGAAAGACCTCATGGGCTATTAGGATGTTATCTTGAATATTTCTTCCCTGAACAAAGGCTCCTTGAAATGGGTTGATAATATGAGGTAGATTGGTTTAAGACGGTTAGCTAAAAGTTTTGAGATAATTTTATAAATAGTGTTGCAGAGGCTGATAGGACGATAATGGTTGATATTGATAGGGTTATCAATTTTTGGAATGAGTGCAATAAATGTTGTATTTACTTCGTTAAGAAGAATGCCTGAATAGAAAAATGATTTAATAGCCTTGCATAGCAAGCTTCCCACAATGTTCCAATATTTTTTATAGAATTCGGGTGGGAAGCCATCAGGCCTTGGAGATTTATCTTCTTTCATAGAGAATAGAGTGTCCTTAATTTCTTTATCTGTGAAAGGTCTGGTTAAGGTTAAGTTTTCAGAGTCATTATTTATGCGATCTATCAAGTTTGGGAAGTATGCGTTATTATTGGTTGTTTCTTTATTTGAGATGAATCTTTCAGCTAGTTCATTCGTAATTTCATCTCTAATCTGATTTTTGTCTTTAATTACTAAACCACTTTTATTTGTAAAATTTTGAGTAATGTTTTTTGAATTTCTGATTTTAGTTATTGATTGGTAGTATTTGGTATTCCTATCCCCAAAATTAAGGAAGTTGGATTTAGCCCTCTGTTTCCAAAAAGTATTGTTAAAATTCATGAGTGATTCACGTTTATTTAGTAATCTTTGTCTTTTATTAATTGTGATATCATTATAGTTTCCAGTAATTTGTTGTGTTTGTAATAATAAAAGTTGATCTTCAATGTCTTTTAATCGTCTAAGGTTATTATTTGGATGCGATTTACACCAAATTTTCGTGTTTTTCTTAAGTAGTTTCTGTTTTTGTAATAGTGTAAACATGAATGATCCACAAAGTTTGTTTTCCTGGGTCGATTTAACTAGTTTATTGTAGTTATCATTTTTTGTCCATGACATTTCAAATTTGAAAGGTGATCCTGCTCTGATTAATTTTGTTCCAATTGAGATTGATATTAAAGAGTGGTCAGAGTTTGTGAATGGGTGTTTGTGAACTGTTAGGTTAGGGAAGTGATTTGAGATGTCGGTATGGATCATGACCCTATCCAGTCGTTCATAGATATTATTAATGGGATTTTGACTCTTCCTCCAAGTTACTGGACTTCCAGTATAAGGAATAATGTGAATATCCAGTTCTTCCCTGATCTGATGAATTCGGGTAAATCTATTATTCTGCGGGATTGTTCCTCCAATTTTTTCATTTGTTAATTCTATTTCATTAAAATCTCCCATTATTAAGGGTGGGAAATTGTATTGTCGAGTTACTGTTATTATCTCATTCCAAAAGGTACCTTTGTCTGTTTGATTTGAAGGTGCATAAATAAAGTTTAGAATAAATTTGTAGTTATTAATGTTGACTAAATACATTACGTAATTGTTTGACATTGTTAATTGCTCACTTGAGTCTGTGAAGTTTGATGTTTTAAAAAGGATCCATAGTCCTCCTTTTGTCCCTTCTGAGGGAATGTGATGGGCTTTGTTAAAACCACATTTTTTGTTTTGACATTCGTTTGGTGGTTCGATTGTTTTAGTTTCGGCTAGTACTAGTATGTCTAGATTATTTCTTTTTTGGATGTAAGCTAGGTCTTGCCAAAGGTTAGATTTTCTTACACCTCGTATGTTCCAATATGCTATATTTGTCATTTAATAAATTTTATCGTGTATACTAGCTTTGTAGGCATGTTTAATATGTGATAGTAAATATTTATGTTACCTAGGTGGTTTGTAATAGTATGAGCAATTTGTTTCCAAGAGTTTAATAGGTACAATTTTATAACCTAGTTATTTTGATCAATTTTAGGTCTATTTCTTAATTCTAATTTTTTATTGGTTATTTTTTGTAATGCTATTTTGGTATTTTATGATCATTATTATGGTATAATTTTTTTGGTGAATGTGTGTATATTTTACCTATATTTATAGAGTTTCGGAATTTCCAAATTATTATTAATTTTTTTATATTTTGAGTGTAAGAATAAATATTGCTTAATAGTTTAACGTAAAAATTGTTAAGGATAATAATAATAATAATTTTTTTTGAAAATCATGATCTGTAAGATACTGGTCGGATGTAAATTTTTCCTTATTTGAAATATAGGTATTTATTGTATAATTATGAGAATATTTTTTCCAAGTTGTACTATAGTTATAAATTTTATGCCTTAATTTGTTGGTTTGAGAAAGTGCTAATCCATGTTTATTATCACTGGGGTTTGGATTATAGTTAATGGGCCATAAGGGCTGATGAGCCGATTTAAAATTTTGTTAACAGATTTAGTCGCACCTATTTGCTTAGAAGATGTTAATTGGTACAAATTTATGATCTGGTTATAGTTAAAATTAGACTTATTTGTTATTTTTAATATTTTATTGTGAATATCGGTTTTGTGAATATTTTTTGAGAAAATGTCCCCTGTTTTTTGGTATTTGTAGGTGTAATTTAAATGGTAAACAGATGTAACGGCCCGGAAAATAAGGATCTTCTTTCCCCTATTTGCCCTCCCTTGGGCCTAGGAAAGAAAACCTAATTATCCGAGTTACGTTTAAGAAGGCAAGGTTACCTTCCAACTAGATCTTACAATCCGAGCACGAGTCACAAGTTTTCGCAATAAAAAGAAACAAGGTTTAAATCAAATACAATCCAAAAGAGTGCCACGACCTAGCCGGGTCAAAACGATGCAAAAGATTTTTAAAACGAGAAAGTTTAGTGGTCTCTCAAGCTCTCGATCTAACGCCAAAAGTCTGAACCCGCCAAGCATCCATAAGA
Source organism: Persicaria maculosa (assembly GCA_963922045.1). Taxonomy (NCBI): domain Eukaryota; kingdom Viridiplantae; phylum Streptophyta; class Magnoliopsida; order Caryophyllales; family Polygonaceae; genus Persicaria; species Persicaria maculosa. The sequence continues at coordinate 15,323,880 of OY998257.1, read as the reverse complement.
GCAAAGATAGCGGCTAACGGTTACCTGAATCTAAAAAAAAAGAAGGGGATCTGGGTCAATCATCGGGTCACTCCTGCGCGTGTATAAACACTCTGAGAGGCATATAATAAGCATCCTACTCCTAAGATGAAATGCGTAATGCAAAACGGAAATTAAACAGTTAAGTATGCGGATAAGTAAATGCAGAAATAAATAAAGAAGCGCGCCAATTACAAGAAATGCCAAATAGCATGTCCCTCTAGGCTCCTAAGAAATCTTATAGCAACTCACCATCAAAGGAGCTACCTCACCCTATGGTGCAGGCCAACCCCACGCAATGAGCCTACTAACTATGAAAGGAAGGCAAGCAATGACACTTATATAAGGCCTAAGGCTCTAAGAGTCCTAATGCACTTATTAGAAAGCCTACCGCATCATCGAGTGCAAGCAACTTCCTATACCAAAAGCCTACCGCATTATCGAGTGCAAGCAACTTCCTATATAAGCGCCAACTAGGATGACAAGAATAAGGAAAAAGGTCCCAACCAATAAACACCTATAACGGCCGTTTCTAGCAAAGACAGATAGCAAGACATATGGTTCGTTTTTTATCCTAAGCATGATTCTAAGTCGTATGGTGCATGAACACTAGCCTACTATATAACACCCAGTGCATAAAGCGCCCATCATGAGTAAGTTCAAGGAACTTACCTGGAGAAGCGCAGAATCCAAGCAACCAACAAAAGTAATAGCAAGTCCAGACAAATCAGAGATCACCTAGTAATTCAATATATAACATGATAAGTCTAAGTTACACAAAACATATCAAATAACACACATAAGATCCACATAAAACACATATAAGTTAACCATCCCATCATCATCAACATTAATGTCTTAATTCAATTTCTCATCTCGTTTCCACGACTTGGACATATTCTCATCATCACATCTTATTCATATCAACATCATCATCATCATCTCCATCTTAACTTAACATCTTATCTCATCTCATCATGTCTCATATCCTTTCATAATAAATCATCATATAACATTTCATATATCATTTCATCATCCTCCATAATCATTTCCATATATTAACTCGAAATTCCAAAATATCAAATCATCAGGTCAACTCAAGTAAATCAATTCAAAGTTTCTCAAAAGCCCTTAAATTTCCAAGAAGTCAATTTAATAGTCAAACAATTAATTTAAAATCATACTTAGCCAAATCTCGATATATTCCTTTCTCAAAAATCATTATCTAATTAAATTCCGAAACTTAAGAAATATTTTAATCAACCTATATCTTTCAAATCTAACCATTTAGATGTAAAAACATAACGAATAAATTATTCACATAGATAATTCTCAACAAATCAAATTAAATAACTAAATAAATATTTTAGAAAGAATATAAGCAATTTAATAAGGACTCAACAATTTAGTTGTCATAGATATCACATATACATATAATCATACAAATAACATTTGAATAACATATCTAACATTTAATCACCAAGTAGACATATAACTTTTAAAATAAATACTTAGCAATAGATCATTTCAAATAATATATTTTAATTCCAACCATTTAAATACCATATTTGACAAAAATAAATCATTAAATAATTTAAATAAATTATAATTAATTAATTAAATAAATCCGAATTAATAACTAATAATAATAAACATATAATAATGAAATAATAAAATAATAATTAAACTAACATAATAACTAAATAAAACCATTAAAACAATTTAAACCCCAAACCATCCAAACAAAATCTGAGGGCCCAACACAAAAGGAAAACCCAGCCCAACCTGTTTCACTCAACCCGGACCCAAACCCGGATCCAAACCCATTTCCTCCCAAACCGGCCCAACCTAGCCCTTTCAAAATAAAACCCAGCCCAAGAATTAAACAAATAAAAAAAAGGGGTGGGCTCCACCTGGGCTGATTGGGCAGGGGGCCCCCATCCGGAGCTTCTTCAACCTCCCGCCTGGCCGCACGCCTCTGCTCCCCACTGCGCTCGACCTCGCCTCAGCTCGCTCCCGCCGTCGCGCAACCCTCTCTCTCTCTCTCTCTCTCACCCGTCGGCCCTCCTCCCCTTCACACTCACAAGCTCCCTCGCCTATGTTCGCTTCCGGCGACCTCGCCCGCGTCGGCCGCCCTCTCTCTCGTCCTCGCCCCTCCCGGAGTCACGAAAAACAACTCTTAAGACATGAAAGAAAATTGGTTCAAAGGGGTGCTCACCAAGAGAAAGGTTTTGTGCTCGTCGGAGGTTATTCGGACCCGTTCGGAAGTCGCCGGAGGCCTGACGGGCTCGCCGGAGGCTCAGGGAAGCTTCTGGGCAGCCACTATGCTTCGTCGGACGTCGGGCTTGGTGAGGAGAGGACGTGGTGGTGCTGGGAATCGAAGAAGAAAGAAGAACGGGGGTGGTGGTGCTTGAAATGGAATGGAGGGAATGGGGTGATTGAAAAGAAAGAGCAGGAGATGGAGGGGGATAGGTTTAGCAGGGTGAGGTGAGGGAGGGGTTAGGTGGAAGGTTGAGTGTGAAAATGGGTAAAAGAAAGTCAAAATTAATACCCGAAAATAAATCTCGAAACCCGCTTTCCGACCTTACCCCAACGCATTTAAAATCATTTTAAAATAAACCTTCGAATCCGAATTAGATAATGAACCCAAAAATATTTCTAAGCCTTAAAATAATAGAGCGAAATGAATTCATCTTTGAATTTAAATAACAAATTGAAGCCGAAATTTGGTCGAAAGAATTCAAACAATTCGTTTGCTCGACGACAGAATTATTCAAAATTTTCCGAATCCTTAGAATTCAAATCCCAATTAGATCAATATTAAATCAAAATTAATTCTTAATTTAGAACTAATATTTTAAAATTCCGAGTTTTTACAACAGAGGTGTTTGTGAGCTCCCTTTCCTTAAGATATAAGTAGATCTTTTTAGGAATATTAGTTTGAAAAATAAATATATTTAAAGAGATTGGTAAATTATAGTTATTGTATTTATTTATAAGGCTAATCTTTTTCCAATTTTCTGCTTTTGTTATAGATTTGTAGGTATAAAGATCAAAAGTGGGTGTTAACCCAATAAATTTGCTGTTAAGCACAATTCCCTCTTGTGTAATACCATATGTTTTGTAGAACTGTGATTTGAAAGCAATATTTGAAAGAGGATAGTTATACAGTAGCTAATTTGAAGGACGGATCAAAAAATTAAGTAAGAAACATACAAAGCCCTTAGTTATAAAGAAACATACAAAGCCCTTAGATATAAACATAAGCACACACTAGTAGAGACATCCATATAAATACCAAAAATGTGGATGCTCTGAACTTCAGCTATACAAACAGAACTAGGACTAACAAACTGAAAGTAGTTAAGACAGATAAAGTTATATAGTTTAAAACATCTAAGAGCATGTGCAACCATGGGGTTACCTCTTCCCCTTTTCAATTTTTATCCTCTTATTATAATTTGCCACCTCATATATTTTTTTCTCTAAATTATTTTTTACTTTTTCTACCTCTTCTTTAGAGGTTACCCTTGCAACAATGAGGTTACCTTGTTCCCCACTTGTGTGTTTAAAAAAATATAAAATAACATGTAGTGGCTCCCTTGTGTGTTTAAAAAAAAATAAAGTAAAAATAAAAGGGAAGAGGTTACCTTAGTAGAAAGAGGTAACCCCTTTCAACCTCTTCCCTTAAGGTTTGGCTTGCAACCATGGGTTTACCTTTTAAGACCTATAAGGTAAGTAAAACTCATGGTTGCACATGGTCTAAACTTATTACATTGCCAAACTTTAAGGGTAATAGAGGGGAAGGCCTCTGTTTCTTGTTGATGTGATCATGGGAGTCCACCTCATTTTCTTCAGCTTTCTCTTTACCCTTATTGTTCTTTATGTCTTTGAAAATGTTTTGCTCTTGATCTTGAGGAGAGATGTGAATGTCTGACATGTTCTTGACCATAGAAGCTGCTGAATTCATGGATTGGTAAGAGGAGAGACTGTGATCTGTGTTAATAGGATTACTGACATAGGGGTTCACAACATCACACAGATTACTCAATTCTCTATCAGGGGCAATTGAAGATGAGCTATGGTTAGAGTTAGGATTGAAGATGGTGTGTAACATGGTAGGAGAAATCTGAAAAGCTGGGATGGCAGTGTCACTAGCTAGCATGGAAACATGCGCATTGTTTAAGGTAATCAAGTTATTGATCAACTCTTGTGAGAGGAATGGGTTGAAGAGAGGATTTGTGTTTCCCCCAAGAGATTGAATGATGGAGAATGTGTTTCCCACAATCGACAGGATAGGTAACACACCATAGTCACTCTGAGCAGGGTGACTTTCTACATTTACAGTTCTACCTATCAGAGAGAAATCTCCAGTAGTTGGAGTCACCATCAATTCATCAGTGTTAGAACTCTCAATCTTTGCATTATCTTGAAGAAGATTAATGCCATGCCTTTCTTGGATTCTAAGTTCAAAACCTCTTGGTTTATTGATGTTGGTAGGACAATCAGGGTATAAGTGATCCTCTTTTCCACAACATCCACAACCTATAGAGAACTCCTCATACCAAATTCTCAAGCTAATTCTTTTACCATCAGGCATTTTCCATTTGATATAGGAGATCAAAACATTTTCAAAAGAAACATGAACACACAGTCTAACAAACCTGAATCTGCTTTTGAAATATGCCTCCTTATCCACCTTAATTAAGGTTCCCACACGACAGGTACTGATGATGTTTCCCAAGATTTCTGTGTTGTTGAGTTGAGGTGGCAGATTTGGGATACGAATCCAAACCTCACCAGTTATTGTATCAGCTTGAGAAGGGTCAAAAGAGGGAGTCCAAGGATAGAGAGCTAGTAGTGCACCTGCCACATGGTAGGGCCTGTTTCCCCAAATTTTGGCTCTGTCTTCATTAGTTGCAAATCTGAATAGGAACCAATCATAACATATTGGATCAATGAACCATTGCCCTTTGAGGTATCTCCAGTCTACACGCATCCTTGCAAGCAGTTCTCTAAAGTCCACCTCTTGGTTAACAAATCTACCAACCAGAGCTGTGCTTTGAAGTTTGTTGTGGATTTCATTGATGATGGGGATTTCTATATCATCAGTGTCAGGTTAAATCTCTGTAGGTAGTTGTGTTTGAAGATTTTGGCTCATGGTGCTTTGAGTGGGTTGATTTGGTATGTTTATATTAGGATTGACAGGGCTAACAGAACAAGGAAATTCAGGAGCTGGTGGAGTGAGATCCATTTGATTTCCTCGGATGACAGCAGAAAGGTAAGAGGAGGACATAGGACTTTTGTTTTCTTTACAGAGAATTCTACCTTCTTCCTCTTATTGGCTTAAGACAGTTATGATGATAAATGTTATAGAAGTAATAGAGAATTATAAAATAAGGTTGGGTAATCATGAGAATCTGTTTAGGTGATCTGTTGACAGATGGAATTTTAATAAAAACGTGGTAGTCATTGGAATAATGGTGAAGACTCAAAGTTATCACAGTTTTGAGATTATCTCTTAATAATTCACTAAGGTAAAAATTTAAATTCTGAATTATCCACCTATGATTATAGCCTATTAGGATTTTGTGATGAAAATAAAAGGAATGACAGTAAAAAAATTGTGGAGTAGTTGTGATCTGCTGGGATTTGGTATTCGAAATTCCATGATATTCTATGTGAATAAGATCAATATTTTTTTAGAATCTAATCAATTTGGAGTACCAGATATAGGATACCAAAATATTTGAATGGAGGATTTGGTGTTTCAGTTTAACAGGAATCTGTTTGATGTTATCATAGTTATAATCAGATTTGCAATGTGATTTTGGTAAGACAAAGTGATGTAATTTGGTTATTCTCAAGTTATTCTTGAGATGGAATATATTATTTTTGTTTTGTGAAGGGTAAGAGGTAGTTGAAGTACTGGTAGGGTAGCTGCTGAGCTTATATACAATTAAATTTTTTGGATTATTTTCTCGGCTGCTAAGCCTTATTTCAATCTCTTTATGAGTTTGTTTTCGATCTTTTCTAGTTGTTATTTTATTAAAAACTGTCTTGTAGTAGCTTATAGCTGGCACATAGGAAAGAGTAAGGTGAAGCAAGCCAAATCTGAATATGTAAAACCAGAAGCTGATGTTACACTTTAAAACGAAATTAAGATCTAAATTATGAGCAGAGGAGATTCAAAGTAACTGAGCATTTGAAGGAAATTTGAAGCATCTGTAGATTGCTAAAGTGTATTTTATAATGATTGTCCAATTGTATAGTGATTCCATGTTATGGATCTGATTATCATTTCTCCAATTGATAATGGAAAATGTAAATTTTTTCCAGTATAGATTCTTTGGTTTCCTGGTGTTAGGAAAGTCATAGGTGGAGTACATGTGTAGGAAATGATACAGATTAGTAGAAGTACATGGAGAGATTAGATGATTAAGAAAAGGATCTATAACTTCCAACAGATAGTAAGTATGATTATAATTGAGTTGGAAAAAGTTGATTTGAATTTTTAGAACATTTTCATAAGATGTATAAGTGCTGAGATTCAATTTGAATTGAGATAGGAATGGGTGAGAAAGGATTTGATGTAAATATTTAGAGTTGAAACTGATTTTTGAGTAGGTGGATATTGTTAATCCTTGAGATTTATACATCGTTGTCCAATGACTGGATATGTATTTGAGACTTTTTTCATCCCAGAAAATTTTAATACTGTGATTTTGGCTGTTAAGCCTCGTTTTTTTTCCTGCCATGATTACATTTAGTGAATTGAACTGAAGGTGAAATAGAGTTTAGTTCATTTTTTTGATCTTGCATAGCTGGTAAGCCTTGTATAAAGTTGTTAAGCTTTGTAATTGAGATTTTTTCATTATGATGTTGGTTGTTAGGCCATAGATGAAGACAGATGGGGTTATACTTACTTTTGTGCTGCCAAGTACTGGTTTCCTCCGAAGAGGAAAGGCAGTAAGAGGCGGGAATCACTGTGCAAGGAAAGAAGAAGCAGAGGGAGAAGCGGGTGGGAAGAGGAAGGGGAAAGGAGGGAGGAGAGAGAATAGAGCGTTTCTACAATACCCCGGACTATCCGCCTATTTTTTGAACTTAGTATGTTGAATAGCTTTTGACACTTCTCAGTGTCACGGTTTTGTCTTCCCTCTGTCGTATGAATGTATATATGATATATAAACTTTCTATCCTTATCTATCTATCTAATCTATCGTAATTTATATAATATAATATATATATATATCTAATTTATCAATCTAAATGTATATGGTAAGGCAACGCTTGTTGAGACCAAAACCGAAGCAGCATATCTCCTCCTCCACGTACGGTATTCATCAGCCCATATACGTAGCCAGTCTATCTTATCTTCCAAATTGCAAAATAATCCCATAAGTTATGATCAACCTCCAAACTCATATGATCAAGCCCGTAGACACCTGAAATATATAAAAACACTAGTGTAGACTCCGAAAAGCAAATAATACAAATTAGCTATAAACTAGGTAAAATATGCATGAAAATTACCTAATATAATATGCAATTATATTACTAAAATAGGCCCTATCACAGGCTGAGACCATAGAGCGGTTGAGGAAGGAGATTGAGGACCATAGCGCTACAATCGCTGCGGAGAGGGCCGCCGCCGCTGCAGAGCGAGCCCGTGCTGATAGGGAGGAGGATACGCATAGACAAGCCCAAGAGCGACTCAATCAGTATGCACAAACGGCAATGCAATACATGCATCTACCGCTTCATGTTCCTGAATCCGCTATTTTAATTTCTCGCTCCAATTATGAAATAAAAATTAACTTCCTGTCTGAAATTAAAAGAAATACTTTTGAAGGAAGATCTAATGAATGCCCTCTGCAACACATCTTTACTTTTATGGACTTAGGTGAAACAATTGCTGATGGAGTAAATTTAGAGTATGTGGTCTTTGGCAGGGAAGGCATTACAGTGGCTTGAGAGTTTGGCTCCACGCTCACTAAGGACATGGGCGGAGGTGAAGGATGCATTCCTGAATAAGTTCTTTCCACCTTCCAAAACGGCGATGTTGCGACAAAGGATCACGGCTTTCAAACAAAAGCCAGGTGAAACACTAGCACATGCGTGGGAGCGCTTTAAGGACTTGCTACGATCATGCCCGATGCATGGGCAACTTCCATATGTCATCCAGGAGATATTCTACAACGCCCTTGATGCGCCGAATAAGGAGAGGATCAATTCATACACCTCTTATCGGTACATTGAGCGTACACCAACGGAGGCATGGGAGACTATTGAGAGGCTCGTGAATTTCAACAACACATATGGGACTGCTGCGACCTATGATTCAAGGCCTGCCCCATCAATGCCATTATATGAGCCTCCAAAGGAGATAGACCCTGATGTGCGCCAACAATTCCATAACGATCAGACACGCCGCCTTCAAAAGCATGTCAGGTTCCAGAGCAACAATCAACCTTGTCATGTGGCTCAACAAGGCATAACACTAGTGCCTGTCCACATCTTGAGCAAGTATCTATGGCGGAACAACATGAGGAAGCCAAATGGACGAGAGGCCCTTATGGAGGAGGCAATCAACAATACTGGGGAGATCAAAGGTTCTATCAACAAAGGGATCCCCCACCATATAGAGCACCAGGGTACCCTGAGTGGGAGACAAGGAACGATGACCTGTAGATCATTCTTGATGAGATGCAGAGGAACCACGCTGAATTCAAACAAGCAAACAACTCCGTTCATACTCAGCTGCAGGGCATCAATTCTAGACTTGGGGAGATAGACGTTTGGAAGCGCAATGATAGAGCATAATTAGATATGCATATTAGGATTCATTTAGCATAGTTTGGTTGTAAATAGTGCATATTTTAGTTACAATTACATGTTTACCAATGGTATTGGAAGAGTCAGAATGTATGCAATTTTATGGTTAATTTCAGGTAGATGTGGATCCGATGAGGAATGAGGAGCCTCTTGGATGAAGGAAGATTCAAGTTTAAGAAGAAAAGTGAAGAGCACGGAAGCGAAGTCGAATTTTGAGAGCCTAAGTGAAGAACAAGTCAGTAGAAGTTGTCGCCAAACAAGCTGAACTTGTAATGCACTTTCTGGAGGCCTCGGTGGTCGGAATGCCTATTATAAGCATGCGTTTGAAAGCTCTTTCCGAGATCTACAACTTTGGTGTTTACATCGAGACCAAATTCGAAGAGAAAAAATCGCTGTGCACAGAATGGCCGCCCCGCGGCCCGAAGACTTGTCGAAAGATTTCGCTGATCGCCTGGCCGCCCAGTCTCCTGAGGTAGCCGCCCCGCGGCCTCAGCAGAACCGCCGATTCAGTTTTAGACATTAATTAAGGTTTCTTTAGAATTGTTTTGGTCGACTTTCTTAGGCTTATTTAAGGACTATTAGGGTTATTTTCTTAGGCAGCTAACTAATAACCTTATGCACTTTTGAGAATTGTTGAGAGCACGTTGAGCATGAGCAACTAAACTCTCGAAGGTTTTGCCTATAGTTTGGATTTTGATTGTTGAATTGTGAGTTTCTTAATCTAGTTCTTATTCCTATTTGAATGTTTTGGCTTCCTTGCGCTCAAATCTTTGAATGTGTTTTATTCTCTCTGGCCTGATCAACTAGTTAGAGTAGATTCATTCAATTGCTAGGGTTTTGTAGATTCCTCGTAGCGAACCTTAACCCAAGTGGCAATCATATCCCTTTAGGACTCATAGGACTAATTGGATGTGTAAGAAGTTGAATATATGTTGAATATCGACTCGTAGCTTGATATTGCATATACCTTGGTTAATTCATAGTCTTAATGCTATCTCAAGGTTAAATCTTAACCGTGTTAGGGTTATTTAGAGATAAGGATTACTAGGACTCGTAGGACTAGTAATTTACCTAAGATCTGGACAAGGACATTGATAGGAAAAGAAAAGAACTAGAGGCTGAAACAAGGATCAAATTCATCAATTGAAGTGACAAATTGTAGGTGAACCTATTTCTCTTTATTGCATTCTACAACCTTTATTTCCTTGTTTACTTGTTTTCGCTTTGACAAAAGGCGGATCTTTTTCTCACCAAACTTTCTTTTGTTGTTACTTGCGATTAATTTGATACTTGAAGTTACTAGATTTCCCTGTGGATCGACCTCTTTCTTACCAACTATACTAGTTATAGTGAGTATTTTTTGGCAGGAACAACGACAGGTTTTCCTCTTGTCATGCAACATGGAGACCCAAATGGGTCAATTGGCGGAAGCAATACCCAAAGCGTCAGGATCATTCCCTGGATCAAAAGTACCCAACCAAAAGGGCAAAACCACTGGACACATAGCGGCGATGAAGTGGGTGTCAATTACAAATGCACGAACAAAAAGCGGAGGAAAAGGAGCCATAACAGATGTCGATATCGACCCCACATGTCGATATCGACCATGGTGACGTCGATGTCAACCTTCCTGTCGATGTTGACACAGCTGCTGCATCACCACAGAAATCGACTCTTCCAATCGATGTCGACCCTACTGATGTCGATGTCGACATAACTACAGCCGCATGGAAGAAGAAGGTGTTGCCATTGCCAACAAAAAAGACGATTAAGGACCGAGCGAAAAAGAAGTTTCAGTGGTTCTGAAGATGCTTCAAGGACTTAACGTCTCAATACCATTCACAGAAGGACTTCATGAGATGTCGTCGTATGTAAGGTTCCTTAAGGACATATTGGGTAAGAAGCGATCGCTTTTTGAGATCACAGAGGAGTGCAACAGAATGGAGCTACCACAAAAGCGGGCGGACCCAGGTAGGTTTTCTATCGCTATAGGCTTAGATCAATATCGCTTTAATGCTTTAGTTGATTTGGGTGCTAGCGTGAGCATGCTGCCACTAACCATATGGCACAAGGTAAAGATAGGTCCTCTGGAGCCCTTGGATGCAAGGTTATACATTACGGTAGTGATTCCAACAGGGTTGGTAACTAATGTGCCAGTACAAATAGGTAAATTCTTTGTCCCTGTTGATTTCTTAGTTGTTGATATAGCAGAGGACCCTTCTTGTCCAATTATTTTAGGTAGGTCATTCCTAGCGACCGTCGATGCCAACATTAGCGTGAAGAAAGGATTGCTCTCATTTACAATTAGCGATGAAGTGATAGAGTATGCCTTCAACAAGACGGTGAACAATCAAGGGTCGATGGAGATAAAAGCCATCAATGGTGTCTACATTGCATGTGGAGAAGCCAAAGTAAGGAGTATGACATCGGAAGAGCTTGAAAAAAGGGTCATAGAAGCCCAAGTGGAGGAAGTTGTGGCAATCTTGAACGAAGGAGCCAAACAAAACATCGAAATCGACCCAGGTAAGTCGATATCGACTAAGAATGTTCAAGATTCTATGTCAGGTCGTAAGTATGGGTTCAACAGAGGAGGAGAAGGAACATCGAAATCGGGCAGCAAGGTCGATATCGACCATGCCCTAAAGCCGAAATCGACTGCCACAGAAGCTGAGAATGGAGAAAAAGAGACCTCGATATCGATCCCTGATGGTCGAAATCGATCTGCTCATATCGAGAGTAACCACTCCAAATCGATTGAACCTCCGAGAGCACAACAGAGCTCGATATTGACCACTGAAGATCGATATCGACCTGAGCCACAGACATTAAAGAAGGTAAGTCAAGGTACGGATTCCTCCCATTCCATTACAATTAAGGATTTATCATTATTTGGAAGAGGTGTGCCTTGACATGTGCGCTTGTGTAGGGGATCCGATGATGATTCGAGCCAATATGAGATAGGAGACAAGGTTTATGCAGCCAAATCAAAAGATCATTGGTTTCCTACGAGATTCAAAGATAAGAATTTGGGACCATTCACGGTGAATCAAATCCATCCAAGCGGAATGCAACTGCGTGACAAGAAAGGAGTGTTGTTTGACGCCCAAGCCACATGGGCTTTGCAGATGCCACCTTGAGAGGTCAAAGGAAGAAGTCGGCCTAACGACTTTAAAGTCTAGAGCGTGTAACAAAGATTTAGTTTTTGGTTTTGGACAATTTTGCTTTTAGACACTTTAAATTACTATTGCATGTTTTTGTTTTGGTTTTGTTTTTGGTTTTAACAAGTTGCAGGAAAGAAGGAAAAGAGCACAGAACAGACATCGAAATCGATGTTGCAGATCAATATCGACCATAAGGTCGATTCAGATGGGCTTGTGGTCGAGGCCGGATCACCCTGAAGCTTGATCCAGAAATCGATGAAAGTGGTCGATTTCGATGTTAGAGGTCGATATCGACCATGCCTGCTGACTTCTTCGACTCCTGAAATTTGTGACGGTTTAGTAAGTTTTTCTTAACCCTAGTTCTAATACAGTGAGGACATTGTAAACTTTAAGTATGGGGTGGGGGAAAGGCTTACTTGCATGTTTTAGCATATTTCATAAGTTATTTCATATTTTAGTTATATAGTTCATGCATATTACATAGTTAGATGTCATATTTATCTTGAAGTTATGCATCATACACAAAAAAAAAATGACCCCCATCAAAAATTGAAAAAAAATAAAGAAAAGAGTCATGGAAGTATAAAAAAGAGCTCTACGATGCAAAATTAGATTCATTAGAGATATAACATGAAATTGCCTAGTTAAGGGAAGTTCCAATGAAGTGCAAAAAGAAAACATGAAGGAGATGAAAAACTTGAAGTTGCTTTTGATATGTGCATGATAAGATGATGGAGGACTTTTATATATTTCCATATGCTTACACAAAAGTTCATATCCTAGCCTTACCTATGCATATTTGCAAAAGTCACAAGCCATATATGAGCCTTATTATATCATTATCATTATTGCTCCACATATATTACATATTGCCCATTTTTTTATACCTTATACCCTATCCGGGGACAAGTTTGAGAATGGATGTCATCTTTGGAGTTTTTATATGGAGTTTGTGCATATTTATGAAGTTGTTGGCAGGAATGAAAAGATTCTTGAATTATGGAAAATTTAATGAGAGAAAAAAAATCCGATCACCTCAGGAGATAAAGGTGAGTCGACCCTGCTTGTTGAGATGTTAGTTCAGCGAGATGGGACACAAGGTGAGGAGTCCGAAGTACTAAGTATCCGGGGCCATTCATGACACCCATGTTTGCGACTCGTGAGAAGGCAGTGCTAAGGTTAGAGAGGTAAAAACATTATGTTGAAAAAAGCATTGAGCGATGAGTGAAAGGTGAGACCATATGAAGAAGGAATGTGGAATGTTTTGGAAAGAAAGTATTATTTCCCCGGATTTAACACCACATGGCCAAATATTAGCCCACCTTTAGCCTTTTACCAATCTACTTATCTAAAGCTTGAAAAAGTCCTCTTGATTATTAATGTTATGTCGCTGAAATTGTTTTATGCATACAAACCTCCTTTTATAAGTATGAAATTGCTTTTATGCACAGGCATGGATTTGGTTGACATAAGTACCTTATCGAGGACGGAAATTGATTGTAGGGACATATGAAAAAATGAATCTATAATGTTGAGGGTTTACTTTCTTCTCCTGAATGACAATTAAAAGTATTGCTTGGGGACAAGCAAGCTTAAGTATGGGGTGTTTGATGTGCGCACAAATTGCCATATTTTCTATGCACATTTAAGTCCATTTTATCATCATTCACATACATATTAGTGGGGAATACATGAGATTAGTGTAGTTTATGCTTTATTGTCAAATATATGGGTCTGCACGAGTTTCTATGTGATTTCGTAGAAAACAGGACAAAAATGGACATATTTGGAGAGCGGAAAAAGAACTCGAAGTCTTCTAAAGAGGTCGAAATTGACTAGAGAACCTCGATGTCGAGTGCAGCAGAGAGGCCGAAATCGATCAAAAGAAGAACAGAGCTTGTCGACAGACAAGGTCGATATCGATGATGCATGGTCGATTTCGAGTGCCTAGATCGAGCTTAATGATAGAAGTCGAGTGTCAATCCTAGTAGAAGAAGGAGAGCTCGAGATAGAGTTGTAGAGAGGTCGATATCGATGATGAAGGTCGATATCGATGTTGTTCAGCAGAGAAGTCCGACTTAGATTTTTGATAAAATTCTATACGAAGCTTGCACGTCTATCCTAAAGTCGAGATTTTCTATCTTCAACGTCAGAGCTATCACTTGAGCTAGTTTTACCATGAAGTTTTTAGTTTTTACTTTATTAAGTTTTATCTTAGAGAATAAAGATAAGTTTTCGAGTCTTTGGATAGAAAAGTTCAATATCTATATCTAGAGGCCGTTAGGGCTGAGTTCAATCATCCACACAGGCAGAGAATTCAGTTTTCAATAGAGAGAATTTGTAGAGAGAGAAAGAGGAGGACGAGTTGAGTTGGTTGTAGCGAGAGCGGAATTGGCTTGGTTCGGTTGTAATCTTTCTTTCGGAGTTTTAATCAAAGTAGTTTTCTTTCAATGATGATGATGAGTGAAATGATGAGAAGCGAGTAGTCAACCCACTTCTAGGGTCAGGGGTGAGCCCGACAATAGTGATGTAGGGTAAGTGCATCAAAGGTATGACTCCCATGCGTCGGGCATGACCTCAGCAAGTCCTTAAACCTCTCCCACGAATGTGCTAATGTTTCACCTGGCTTTTGTTTGAAAGTCGTGATCCTTTGTCGCAACATCCCCGTTTTGGAAGGTGGAAAGAACTTATTCAGGAATGCATCCTTCACCTCCACCCATGTCCTCAGCGAGCGTGGAGCCAAACTCTCAAGCCATTGTAATGCCTTCCCTGCCAAAGACCATCTAAAGGATTTCAGTCTCACATACTCTAAATTTACTCCATCAGCACTAGTTTCACATAAGTCCAGAAAAGTAGAGATGTGTTGCAGTGGGCATTCATTAGGTCTTCCTTCAAAAGTATTTCTTTTAATTTCAGAAAGGAAGTTAATTTTAATTTCATAATTGGAAGGAGGAATTAGTATAGCGGATTCAGGGACATGTAGCGGCGGATGCGTGTATTGCATCGCCATCTGTGGATACTGATTGAGCCGCTCTTGGGCTTGTCTACGTGCATCCTCCTCCCTATCAGCACGGGCTCGCTCTATAGCAGCGGCGGCCCTCTCAGAAGCGATTGTAGCATTGTGGTCTTCAATCTCCTACCTCAATCGCTCTATGGTCTCAGCCTGCGTCTCGTTGTCAGCCATTATTCGAATTGCTTTGTTGTGAAGATGGAAGAAACGTTCAGGCTCGTCAATGGTTTCCAGGATAGGTCTGCGATCAGAACGTCGCATAAAGCTACAAAATAAGCTCTTAAAAGATCGTGAGAAAACTTAGGTGGCGATTGATTGCCTCCTCGGAAACGGCGCCAATTTGTTCGTAAGGGGCGGGACGCACGATTCAAATATTCAAATATAATTCACAACTATGCTAACTCCCTTATCAACCAAATAATACAAGAATCCCTCCCGATGCAGTGGTAGGGTAATTCAGGATCGAATTCACGAGGAGGTATGTCAGCGCTTCCCTTGTTGTAATCACGATCAAGCTTTCGACCTAAGAAGACACTCGATATCGATGTCTGGTCGATATCGACCTCAGTTCTGGTCGATTTCCACTGGATTCCTGCAGAAGACAAAAGCAAACCAAATCGACATCGAGATAGACCTCGATATCGACATTAGTCCTCGATATCGACCTTTGACAGTCGATTCCTATGTCTGTTACAGAAACTATTTTGCGCAACCTATGTGTCGGAAAAGTGTCCGAAGAGCGTAGAATGGTAAAGAAAGATGGTCAGAAATCAAAACTTAAAACTTTTTTTTTCAAATTCAATTAATTAAAAGCTTCTAAAGTAGGGGTTTCATGCCACAACGATAACAATGCAAATAATGATCATGCATAGGATAGAAGACGGAATCACATAAAAGTCATACCTTTGATGCACTTACCCTACATCACTATCGTCGGGCTCACCCCGACCCTAGAAGTGGGTTGACTACTCGCTTCTCATCATGCAACTCATCATCATCATTGAAAGAAAACTACTTTGTATTGCAAAAGATAGAAATTACAACCGAACCAAGCCAACTCCACTGTCGCTTCCACCAAACTCAACTCGGCCTCCCCTCTCTCTCTCTACAAATTCTCTGCGATAAACTACTAAAACTTGCTGTTTTTGGATGAAATTGAATGATTAAACTCAGCCCTAACGACCTCTAGATATAGATATCGAACTTTGTTATCCAAAGACTCAAAACTTATCTTTATTCTCTAAGATAAAACTTAATAAAGTAAAAACTAAAAACTTCATGGTAAAACAGCTCAAGTGATAGCTCTGACGTTGAAGATAGGAAATCTCAACTTTAGGATAGACGTGCAAGCTTTGGATAGAATTATATCAAAATCTGAGTAGGACTTCTCTGTTGGACAACATCGATATCGACCTTGATCATCGATATCGACCTCGGTTTAACTCTATCTCGAGCACTCCTTCTTCTACTAGGACTGGCACTCGACTTCTATTATTTAGCTCGATCTAGGCACTCGATATCGACCATAGAACATCAATATCGACCTCTGCTATGTCGACATGCTCTGCTTTCCCTTGCTCGATTTCTGCCTCTCTGCTGCACTCGATGTCGAGGTTCTCCAGTCGATTTCGACCTCTTCAGAAGACTTTGAGTTCTTTTTTCGCTTCTCCAAATCTGTCCATTTTCATCCTGTTTTATGCAAAATCACATAGAAACTCGTGCAGACCCATATATTTGATAATAATTCATAAACTACACTAATCCCATGTATTCCCCACTAATATGCATGCAAATGACAATAAAATGGACTTATATGTGCATAGAAAATATGGCAATTTGCGCGCACATCATACTCCGGAATTCAGCGACAGTTTCGATGTTGTTCTTCTTCTTGTGTTTGATCTATGTGTTTGGATGATTTGTTTGGAATGAATGAATGAAATTAAGAACGATAGAACTTGAAAGCAAGAACTATGGTTAGATTGATAATCGAAGAACCCTTAGCCAAGGGTTTCTCCAATTCTATTCAATAAGAGTTTATTGAAATGGATGAACGTACGTTAAATAGAACTTCCTAAGCCATTCTCCCCTTGCAAAGGATTGATATGGCTGAATAAAATAATAATTAATTAAATAAAATCCTAGATATTGAAAAAGTCAATGCTTGGTGTCCAAGGAAAAATCTCAAAGATATTTTCCCTTTTCCACTTTTATTCCCTTAAATAAAATAAGAGGACTGCCGCCAGCCCCTAGGTCCACTCGAGATCGACCTTATGGTGGGTCGGTCTGTGTCTTCATGAGCTTAGATTGAGGTCTTAAGCTCAACTCCTGGGCTAGTGGTCTAGTCTTGAGCAAACTGATCCAAGGTGGCCTGAATCCTAGATCCATAGTCCCTTCGTAACGAATGAGGAGTGTCGTAGAAGCATCTAGAATTTTCTTAGCCCTCGCACGAGTGATAAGACCATCAAATGGCACCTTCATGTTGTCCTCAATGTCATCGGAAGTCATCGCCTTTTATATTGCATCACTTGTAGTGAACTAGTTTCAATGTCAGCCGGATAATGCATATATATGATGATCCAAATGGAACAAGACATACTAGGCATAGTTGAGTAAGATTTGCAACTTTTTCTGGAATAAATCTCTAGTGCTCTACAATTACATAACATTAGAACTTGGACAACAAAGTTCAGTCTTTACATAATCATATATGTTCCATAACAACCATTTATATTGGTATGTCAAAGAAATTTAGGGATATTTGTGGTAACTCATTTCTTTATTTGTATTTGTGGGAATTATAAATGACAACCGCATTTGATAAGAGCGAACAACCAATCAGGAAATGACCTTTAATGACTCCTCGAACAAATGATATAAATCCCTCTTTGAGCAGAAAATGCACACACACGTATGACAAGCAAGCAAGTTGGTATAGTTTAAAATGTTACCGTTTACCTTTATTTTCTTCACTACTGGATCCAACATTTATCATAAATATAATGAACAAAAAGATAGTCCAAGAGATGAAAACAAAAAAGGTGCAGTTTGTTATACCTTGACAATATTGTCCGCGTACTTCATCACCATAGACACAGAAAGTCCACTATATAGGAAAGATCCAGAAAAAAACACTTTGTTAGAACATATAAAGCACTATCTTCATCGTAAAGAAAGATGATTTATCCTGCCCTCATGTACCCAACCTTTCCTCACCCCTAGAAAAAATGAAATGAATATGCGATGCTGGCAAGTCATAGATTGCAATGGCATTGAAGGCCATCCCTAAAACATACAACTAGAAGTTCTGGACATTTATGTTCCTTTGAGGGCGTTTGTTGTGGGGCAAACGTCGTTGGCACTTTCGCCCTTTGCCAAATAGTAATAATATCCTAACTCAAAGCTCAAAACCAATAGAATAGCAAATCAATGAATTGATAAGCCAAACAACTACTAGTATAGCGATGAAGTCCGGAGTCGAACCCACAGAGAGAAGCGGATTACTATGCAATATCTCTAACAATGACTCTTATGACAAAAGCAATGACTTGTGTCAAATTGATAACAAAGTAAAGTGAATAAAACTAATGATTGCAAAGTGATTGATAATAAAGATAGAAGAAACATTTCACATGTAATTCTCTGACAATGGTTGAGATTCATGGTCCTAGAATTGATTCATCAGTTATTCATAAGCATATGTCTACTTGACTAAAGTTGAAGGATCTGCAGGGATACAGTCACCTTATTCAATATCACTAAAGAATAGCATTAAACACTTAAGATTTTATACCAATTGGCATATCGATTCAATGCAATTAAGACACAATCGGAACAACCCTAATCGGCATAATCAACATCTAACGATATAGATCAATCGAAATCATCCACTACAGAGACAAGGAAATATCACTACTTCAATACCTTTGTTTGCTATCCAGAAAACAACAACGAATTCATAGCCTAGATGTAATTCCTAACATGGTGATCAATCATAGAAAGGAACACAAATATAATCAATAAACACAAGATGATAAATAAACTCATAAATAACTAAATAGAATCAAATCATCACAATCTATTCAACCATGTCTTCGAATCACAGGCGAAACTATGAGTTTAGCAACTCATAGGCCAAAAACCTCTCTTCTCTCTCAGAGCGTTCATTGTCTTCATGCCACACACACCACCACCACTCACACCATGGCTGGAATAACATAAATTAACCTTATAAAGAGTCATGAAAAACCCTAGAAATATAATAATAATAATAATAATAATAATAATAATAATAATAATAATAATAATAGGAAATAGAATATTCGGATCCAAATCGGGATTGCTGAACACGGCATCACGACGGGCGCCGCCTAAGGCATGGCGGGCGCTGCCTACGCAGTGACGACTTTCTTCTTCTCTTCAATGTTGTGCTTCCTTGCTCCTTCGTAGCCTCTTCCTCAGCCCAAAATATGCTCCAAAACATGTCTCCTAAGCTCTTCCAAGATCCCATCCAAGGTCGAAATGTAAAACTGCAGAATAAACACGAAAAAGGCATAGATTCCGAACTCGAATACTTCACAAGCAAGATATGAAACTAAACTAAAACATATGCAAAACTCCTATCTAAATGCAATAAGAAATACCTATAATGCCTATATGAAATATGCATTATCAACGTTTCTTCATAATTGCCTGAAACAACAGAAGTTAAAAACCAGATTGCGGAGAACGTTAAAAAAGAACCAAATTTAGAACAGCAACCAAATCACGATGATTATATATAATCAATCAATCGATTCAATAACGATTGACATGCAAACACACCTCTGTATAAACACCAGCAAACCCACTAAGAAGAGCCATGACCTGTAAAAATACAAGAGGCCAAAGAATTGATATGGCAAAGATCAACATTGGACCACTAAGAATCGTCAAACTATACCCAAGTTGTCTTGTTAGTAAACTACAAAGATAGCTTTAAAACACACACTCACCACAAACATCACCAAAACTTGTAATGGAGTTTGGAGAACATGATCAAAACTGAATGCACAAAATAAAAATAGAAAGTTAATGAATCCATCATAAGAAACAGAGAACATAACAATATCAACTAGCTAAGATGTATGAAAGTGGATATAATACAGTTGCAAGGAAGCATCATTTTCAGATACAAGTGCATGATCTCTATATTGGGAGATTAGATAGAATGTAGAACTTTAGTCAGATGCTTGAGAATGGTACTTGGCTTCGTATCTTGATCCTTGCGAAGAAAACCAAGAATCTCACCTCTAATGAAACTTAAGGTGACATTACGATTATCCAACTGCAAAGGCTCTCCAACACAGTTGACTGCATGACGCCCATTGTAATTCACGACCATCCACATATCAACAGTTCGATCAAGACGGAAATTAGACAGTCGCCATGTATATCCACAACTGTCCTTCCTATCACAAATGATTGTGTACCATTCTGGACTCGCCTTCTTTGTCCTGTACGCCTTACTCATAGGCACAGAATACTCGGTCGAATCACATTTCAACTTCTCTAGCGAGTTGAACATTTGTCCACGAAAAAACCGTCTTCCATCATCTACTTGTACGTGTCCTATTCAGAATCATCCAAGTTGTCTTCGTGATTAACACCAAGAGCGTCAACATAGATATCATTCACTTGTTCGAACCCTTGTTGAGATATATTGTAATTATGCTCATTCATCCTATATTTTCATTAACATTAAGTTAGTTTATCATAAATATTAAACGCGATCATATATTTGAATATATTTCATCCTACAATAAACCTTTGTTGAGATATATTTCAATATATTTCATCAACAAATATTAACTAAATAATCCTACAAGTTAAACAAGTTATTCATGATAACAAGGGCAAGTTCATATAATTCAACATAATCCTCCTACAACAATAACACAACTATATATATCTTTCACCAACAAAAAAATCAACAACGCGACATATAATCCTACTTCTTAATCACGATAATAACTACGTAATGTTGCGATTTTTAATAAAGGATTGAAAACACATAATCTGAAGAACAAGTGTGGAAGAACATTAAATATTATACACATCTTAATCATTCAAGTAAGAGCAAAAAACTCAAATAAGAGTGTCAAACTAACCTTAACCAAAACCCTTGGGCAAAAATGTGATATTATGTAGATTGAATAATTGTGGGTTTTAACCGACGTTGGTGATTAGAGCTTCGTATGAGGGATTAAGAGCTTCGTATGCGAGGAAGAAACAAAGGCAAAGGGATGATGAATAGGAAGTGATGAATTATTCGTAGTGTATGTAATTAAAAACGCGGATTGAGGTAGCATTTTTACGTTCAGATACTCATATCCTAGCGAGGATCTTTGCAGAATGCTAAATGTTAATAAAACGCGGGCTGATACAGTGTTTTATGTCTAATACCGTAAAAAGAATCTTTGACCCTTTTTTTTGAAATCGAACACCCTGACCGCGTTTCTCTCTTTTGTCCCATCCCAGTCAGCAACTGTTGCTGGTGGGTCCCAAGTCAACACAAGAAACGCGGTCCCAGACTGCGTTTCTTGTGCCAAGTAAGCAGTTATTTAACTGCTTTATTTTTCATTTTATTTTAAAATAGAAACGCGGTTTGGGACCGTGTTTTTCTGAGCACTCTGCAAAAAATGAATATTTCTGTAATAAGTTTCAACCCGTGAATATATGTGTAATTATTTAATTTTTTATGAATATTTCAAAAAAAATTCGACTTTTTAACCAATGATTTGGAAACACCTAACAATAAGATTTTTTTGAATTAATAATATTTAAACATTTTGTTTATTGTTTTTTTTGGTCAAGATATTTGAGGATTCTATGACACTCGGATATATAAAAATTGAAACTAACTAACATAAGTCTGATACTATATTTAATAAAATAATAATATGTGAAGATTTTATAATTACATTTAATTTATCTGTTTATTTAGTTTTTTTTGTTAAATTTGTCAAATGATATTTATTTATACTTTTATAATCAATAATCAATAGACTATTAAAAAAATCCTTTGGATTATTGGATATGCAAAACACATGCATGATCCTAATTACCTCCTTATCTTAATCAATATATTTGTTTAATCAATAATTGATGATAAGATCAAATCAGTCTTCTTGAGATGATATGTGATCTCGGTATACATGTGATCCATTAGTGCAGAAAACTTTAAAGGTTTAATTCGGGTTAATTTTTTTATTTTTGCAAAATTGAAGTGGTACATATAATTTGAGGCAAAAAATATTTTTCATTTTAAATAAAAAAAATAGTTTTTCTACTTATCCAGATTTCTCTTTGTTTGTATTGTTATGGCATCGAGCCATCGATTATATATATGCATGGTGAATTCAAAGGCTACTGCCCTACGATTTGTTTATGAATTTTTGTAAGCTTTTGTAAACATATATTTAACAAAATTAAAAGAACTTAAATTCTTCATTTAACTCTTTCTCTAGCTATATAATTTATTAAAAAACCGCGAAAATGTGGGTAATAAAACTAGTTCTTTTTATAAAGTACCAAAAAAAATCAAACAAAAGGGAGTAGATCAATATCCCGTCTCAAAAATGATCCCCCCAATCAATCTATACCGATTAGGGGTGAGCACAAATTTCGCAAATCTCGGGCCATCCCGTAAAAAAATTATGCGGAATGGAACGCAGGACGACCCGTTCCAATCCCACAAATCTCGTCTCGTCCTGCATATACATATATAGATAAATAAAATAATGTAATACTATATATATTATTATGTTATACAATGTGTATTATAGTATATTATGCATAATATATATAGTATATATATTAGATTAAATATACAGTGGTTATAAATAAAAAGATTAAATATACAGTTTGTACATCTATATATACACACATTGTAATGCTCATCGGTGTGTACAGGTATATGTATTTATATAGGGGATCCCATAAAATATAAAAAAATTATAGATTTATATATGCAACGTCTTTTAAAATCACAAAATATACATGATTTTTTTTATAATATTTTTAATTTAAGGGACAAAGCCCGTCCCGTCCCGTTCTCGTCCTATCCCGCAAAAATTACGCAGAACGACCTCTGTTCCGTCTCGTACCACGCCCCTAATACCGATTCCTATAGGAATTACTCCCTACACTACTAGAATTTTGTTATTTAACATTGGGTAATAGCCGATGTCTTTGAAAAAACAAATCGATGTCTATGTGGGGTGGGGGGTGTTAAAAGTCAAAACTTTTTAACATCGGGTAATAGCCGATGTCTTTGTATGTTATAAGATCGATTATATTTTTAAATCTGATGTCTTTGTATTTTATGACATCAGGTAATAGCCGATGTTAAAAAGTTTTGACTTTTTACATCCCCCACATAGACATCAATTTTTTTTAAAAAAGACATCGGCTATTACCTGATGTTTAATGACATATTTTGTTTTCTTTTCGTTATTGTAGCATATGCGGGATTTGAACCCGCGTCTTTGCGCTTGAGCACAACGCTCTACCAATTTGAGCTAAGAGGCTTTAAATTACCATAAGAGTATGACTATCGCCTTCCAAGAATGCAGCAGGTAGAACACATAACACATTACAAGAAAGTATATAGTACTCAAATTACATTTTTAACAAGCTTATCCACCCACAAGCAAACCCCGAAGATGACATCTTATTTAATATATAGGCAGAAGTAAAGTGAACATGTTAACTGAAGCATGGCAAACTACGTACACAATCAGAGATCAGTTGAGCGATATTCAACAAGAAAACTCATTCAAAATAAATTTTTTGATGCAATAACATACCAATGGTGCTCTTCCGTCATAGTCAGTTTTCTTGGGATCTGCTCCAGCTCTGATCAAACCTTTTAACTCAAACATGTCACCATTATAGGCAACACTATTTACTTTCAAAGCAAGTTCTGCATCTTGTTTGCCTATATGATACGTGATGTCGGACTCTAATTGCTTCACTTGATAATCTTTTTCCTGGGAAAAAAGTGTGAAGGAAGGGTTAGCTGATGCAGGTGGCATGGTTTACTAGGTGCTGAAGTTTGTGCTTGTTAGTATATTATGTTATAACCACATGCTTCGATAGGGCAATGTGAATTTATTGATAACCTTAGGTGTTCTAAAGCAAGGCAGAGATTCATCATCAGCAGCAATAACCTTAGGTGTTCTAATTACCGAGAGATGCTCATCCTGCAAAACAGAACCAGAGATCAAGATCAAAACTAAAAGAAGAAACAAAAACAGTTTCACGAATTAGAACACAATACAGAAATGGAAAGACTGAAACACAACCTTGTTGGGGGATGCGGAGTTGGATTCACCTGTCTAATTCATTGTGCTCAGTCAATGGTTTGATCCTATATCAGGATTGATAAGAAAGAGGAAGATTATGCTCTCAACTGAACTGAATGCAAAATGACAGTTACTCTTCATAATAATTGCTTATGATTTCAGCCATCAGTTATCAAACCTTAGGATCAGAACCACCGTAGTTTGTATTGCCTAATTGTTCTTTGCATCTGCTTGCAGGGCAAGTGAAATCATCACAACTGAGGTGATCCAACAAGCACTAATCACAAAGAAAATAGGAGCATCATTTAACTAAAGATGGACCTCTAAAGATGAAGTTAGGTGTATCATTTAACTTTTCAGATAGATGAAGGTAGGTGTATCATTTAACTTTTCAGATAGATGAAGGTAGGTGTATCATTTACCTTTGCTTACTATTCATTTATGAAATATGCCACTTAAAATTTTCTAGTAAGAAAAAAATAAAGAAACAAGGCATGATGTGAATGAACTTGCAGCTTAATTTCCATACGAGAAGATGAGGTGCTCACATGACATATATCTTGAAGTGCAAGGCACAAATAAGTAAAAGAAAATTCAGTAAGCCACTAAGAAAAGGCATGAGATTGAGAACCTAAGTGAAAGGCAGCAAATTACAAGGCTTATAACTTGGAAAATCATAATGAATGCTTCTTTATGCAGCCACCCATTATACTAATAGCAAGCAAAGGTCTACAAAATAACTAATAGTGCATGTCCTCAAACTCTGACTCATCTTATATGATGGAATAAAATTTTGACCATTCAACTCTGACTCATCTTGGAGATTATATGATGGATACGTATTGAACACAAAAATTGACCAAATCAAAAGAAAAATGAGATATGATTCTAACATGTTTCCAGAGTCCAGTTCTAACCCCCATTGTTAATCAAAACAAAGTGAGGTTTCAAGAACAACATAGCAATTATGTACTATTTGTAAGCAAAGGGTTCCAAGGCACTTGAATTTAGAATGCAAGTGAAGCACAAGAGAATGAGAAAACAGGTCAAGCTTCCAGCAATTTTTGAGCAAAAACAATCATACTATGACATAACAGGAAGCATTTTTACAATATTGTACATCATACTGGTGTGCTTGGTTAATAATCCAGCACAAAAAATCCAGGGCATAACACTAACCTGCTTGTTTGCAAAGATGAGAACAACAGAACCTTTTAACTCTTCCTCTTGAAAAACAATCAAATCTGAATTAACTATTCCAAAAGGTAAAACAGAAAAGTCACAAATTAGAAGGGGAGGGTGACTACTGTCTGCCAAAGGCAAAATTCGATTTAGGGCTCCACAAAGAGGAAGATGACTACAAATTAGGCTTTGTTAGATCTGCAATTTAGGGGTTTTGTTTATGAAGAAGAGGCTCTTATTAGGGTTTTTTTAGGAAGAGAAGGGTGGCGAAGAGCAGGGCGGGGAAGAGGAGGGTGGCGAAGAACACAAAGAGTGAGAGAGCCGACGATAGACGTGTATTAAATACTAGAGGATACCTGCTTGCTCGATTCCGACGATAGAGCCGGCGACAGAGCACACAAAGAGTGAGAGTATCAATCAATGAGGATACCTGCTTGCTCGATTCCGATGACAGAGTCGGCGATAGACGTGTTTGATAAACCAGATCTAAGGGCCCGTTTGGAAAGGGTATATGGATATAGGATATAGGCTATGGGTATGAGATATAGATATCAAGCTATGGGTATTGGGTATGGGTATGAGATTGATATCTATATCTTATATATGCTGTTTGGAAAGGGTATATAGATACCAGAATAAAAAAAAAAAAAGAAAATGTAATAAAAAATGAACAGATGCATTAGGGTTCGAAAATTCCTCAATTTCGAAATTGGGAATATGAGAAAGAACAAGTGGCAGTACAAACAGAAATTCCTCATTTTCAAAAAGAAGTTCCTCAATTCGAACAGCAGTTCCGTAAATTCCTCAATTTCTCTCCAGTTCGAACAGCAAATTCGTACAGAAATTTCAACAGAAGAAGAGATGCACAACAATTTCGACAAAGATGCAAGTTTTCTACATAGATGCAAAGCAATTTCAACCAGAAGATGAGATGTTGTTCGCTGTAGGGATGGTGTGTAGGGATTCAAATAATTCAAATAAACAATTCACAACTAGACTAACTCCCTGTCTCAAACAAATAATACAAGAATCCCCTCCCTTGTAGTAGTAGGGTAATTCCGGATCGAATCCACGAGGAGGTATGTCAGCGCTTCCCTTGTTGTACTCACGATCAAAGCTTTCGACCTCAGAAGACACTCGATATTGATGTGTCTGGTCGATATCGACCTCAGTTCTGGTCGATTTCCAGTACAGTTCCTGCAGAAGACAAAAACAGCAAAGTCGACGTCGAGCAGAGACCTCGATATCGACGTTAGACCTCGATATCGACCTTTACAGTCGATTCCGATGTTTGTCACAAAAACTGTAATTTGTAACCAATTGTCGGAAAAGAGTTCGAAGAACGTAGAATGGTAAAGAAGGATGATCAAAAACAAAACTAAAACTTTTATATTGATTTCAATTAATTAAAATCTTCCAAAGTCGGGGTTTCATGTCACAACGATAAAAATGCCAGTTTTATGCTAAAGTTATGAAATTTAATGCCTTTCCGTCAAATAACTTTCGTTATCAACACTTAGGTGATTAGAGGCTCTTGCATAGTTCCTAAGAGTTACTATCCAATTCATGAGCAATTCAAGTTCACAATATGAGTGGCTTTCGCTTCAATAATGTAAATAATGAATCTCCCTAACTTTCACAAAGGATCATGCATGGGATAGAAGACGGAATCGCATAAAAGTCATACCTTTGATGCACTTACCCTACATCGTTATCATCGGGCTCACCCCGACCCTAGAAGTGGGTTGACTACTCGCTCCTCATCATGCACATCATCATCATTGTTGAAAGAAAACTACTTTGAATTAAACTTTGAAAGAAAGTACAACCGAACAAGCCAAATCTCCGCTCTCGCTTCTCTCCAACTCACTCGGCCTTCTCTCTCTCTCTCTAACTCGTTACTACTGTAAATGGATCTGAAATTGAATGTGCTTGGATGCCTAAACTCAGCCCTAATGGCCTCTATATATAGATATCGAACTTTGCTATCCAAAGACTCGAAACTTTATCTTTATTCTCTAAGATAAAACTTAAAATAAAGTAAAAACTAAAACTCCTATGGTAAATCAGCTCATATGATAGCTCTGGTGTTGAAGATAAGAAATCTCGACTTTAGGATAGACGTGCAAGCTTCGAATAGAATTCTATCAAAATTGGAGTCGGATTCCTCTGCTGGGCAACATCGATATCGACCATGAACATCGATATCGACCTCTGTGAAACTTTATCTCGAGCTCTCCTTCTTCCACTCGGATTAGCACTCGACTTCTATCATTTAGCTCGACCTGGCAACATCGATATCGACCTTCAGACGTCGATATCGACCTCTCTGTGTCGACATGCTCTGTTTCATTTCCTGCTCGATTCATATATCCCTGCTGCACTCGATGTCGAGGTCCCCAGTCAATTTCGACCTCTTCAGAAGACTTCGAGTTCTTTTTCCGCTCTTCCAAATATGTCCATTTTTATCTTGTTTTCTACGAAATCACATAGAAACTCGTGCAGACCCATATATTTGACATTTAAGCGTAAACTACACTAATCCCATGTTTTCCCATTAATATGCATGCAAAAGACGATAAAATGGACTCATATGTGCATAGAAAATATGGCAATTTGCGCGCACATCAGATGCAAATTCCAACAGAAATTTTGACAGAGATTTGAAGAGATGCAAAGTAAATTTTCGAACAAAGATTTCGAACAGAGATTAGAGAAGAAGGAGGAGAAGAAGCTCAGTTGCTGAGCCGCTCGTACGTCCCCTATAGCCCCCAATTTTTGGAGATATCCAAAAAGTGAAAAATACCCTAGAATTCTTATATGGGGATATAGGATTGATATTCATATACCTATTTGAATAAATATACCAAACAGGGTATATAGATATTGAGCATTCTATACCCATAGCCTATATCTATATACCCATTCCAAACAAGCCCTAAATATTAATAGAGGAGAGAGAAAGGGACACACCTGGAGATAGATGAAGGAAGCCGAAGATGGAAGAAGGAGGCCGAATACGGGATCTGGTCGGCCGCTAGTTAGAGTTCACTTCCATTGACGATAAGAGTGAAGGAGGTCGGGGACGAGGTCGCTTTCAGGTCTAGTTTTTGGGGAAGAAAGGTTAAGAGAGCGGGAGGAGAGAGAGATGGTTTTTCGGAAAGAAAGGTTATGTTTTCAGATTGTGTTTTCCAAGTACCCGGATTTACTTACGCGGGTTTTCAAATTAATTCAATATTACAATTCGCGCTTTGCGAATTTTTTTTTTTTTAATTTTAACATCGGTCAAAAAAATAGGGTAATGTCTTATTTATTTTTGACATCTCAATTTTAAAAAAAAACGATGTTAAAAAACTATTTAACATTACGTGTTTTTCTGACTGATGTTAATCCACCGATATTAAATGACAGAATTCTAGCAGTGATATACATTAATTGGAAGATTGCCTTTTAACCATTAAATAATGATTTAAAATAGGGGAAAAAAAAACCTCAATGTGCCATACAAACTTTACAAAGGGAGTTCAAAATTCTCCCAAGGTTAAATACTGCAATACCGGCCCTCACGCCACTCCGCCTCTCCGGTCTCCCACCGCAATCCCCACTATGAAAACTCCTCCATCATCAGTCCATCACAAACCCTACTTTCTCTACTCCTAATTCCACTTCCCAACAATTTCACCTGCAAAAATCCCCAATCCAACCGGCCATCAATCAATGGAGATCCTCAACTCCTCCAAGCTTAAGAGCTTCCCCTCCGTCGCAAGCCTCACCGCCCTCTCCTTCCTTCTCCTCCTCGTCTTCCTCCTCTCTAACTTCTCCCCCACTGACTACTCCTCCCTGTTCTCCTCCTGTCCTTCTCCTACTGTAACTACTTCAATTCAATTCAATCCCTAATTTCCTCTATCAATTAGTTTCTTCATCGATCGATCGATCAATTAAAACGCGCATATTGCCTGATTCTGTTTCAGGTGCCGGCGAAGGACACCGATCGCGACGGCTTACCGGCGGCGCTACAGAAGGCGGCGGAGGGGAACAACAAGACGGTGATAATCGCGGTCATCAACAAAGCCTACGTGGAGCGGATCGACGACGATCAGCCGTCGGACATGCTCGACCTCTTCCTCGAGAGCTTCTGGCTCGGCGAAGGGACTCGGCCGCTGATCAACCACCTGCTCGTCGTCGCCGCCGATCGGACGGCGTACGAGCGGTGCGTTTTCAGAGGTCTCCACTGCCACTTGCTGGAGGCGAAATCGGACGGTCCGAGTCCGCCGGCGGGAGAGCAGGTGTACATGTCGAAGGGCTTTATTGACTTCATGTGGAGGCGGACTTCGTTTCTTCTTGCGGTTCTCCGGGAGGGTTACAGTTTCATCTTCACGGTACGTACGGTCCTTCGTCTCTCTTTGTGTTTTATTTTATTTTTATTTATTTTCCGTAATTTTAGCAGAAAATATTTTGATTTTTGGTTAAGTTGAAATATACGGAGTAATTATCTTTTTGTTTCCTGTTTTTTGGGAAATGGTATAGTTTTCTTCTAGATACGATTTAGAAATCTTAAATGATAAATCATA
This sequence comes from Persicaria maculosa, assembly GCA_963922045.1. NCBI lineage: Eukaryota > Viridiplantae > Streptophyta > Magnoliopsida > Caryophyllales > Polygonaceae > Persicaria > Persicaria maculosa. Next base: position 15,293,756 of record OY998257.1, on the reverse strand, counting down.
TCTAAATCTACTAAAATAATAACTGCTATTCTTGATTTTTTTTTTATCAAACTATCAATATATATATATAACGGTTGGCATAGGATAAAACACTAAATTGGAAAAGATTCCCTACCAAAAAGGCAAGCGACCTTAGGAATCTAATTTAAAAAAACACTAAATTAATTAAAATTTAAAAAACATTTCCCAATTTAGGGTCTTATCCTATGCCCAAAGGCATATGATAGAAAAATCGTATATATAATACTAAAACAGATACATGGAAATCTAAGTGGCGTGCTCTGGTATAATTCGCTTACGTGTCGTTCTCTGGTGCAATATGGCCGAGTTTTTTGACACGTCAATTAATGAATATCCAATAAATTTAAGCCATATCATAAAACGATATCTACGTGTCATCCTATGTGTATAATAAAATTTCATCATATCAATTTCACAAACTCAAATCTACAACAACAAACTAGAAGATAAGATTTTATTATTAATTAAATATATATAAAATAATAAATTAAATCTCATCGTATCAATTTCACAAATAGTCTAAATAAATAGTATGTATAAAGATTTAAGAGATTTATATATATATATTCATATCTTAATTGGATACTTGATAGATTTTTAATTAACTAAAGTGAATATCGTTTAGAATTTAACCGGTTTGATTTTATACAAATTTTTTTAAAAAAAAAAAGTTCAAATTGAGAGATTGTAAGAGCATCTTTAACCATAATACCCATATTGAGTATTATAACTTACTTTTTGTCATTTCTCTCTCATCCACCTCATTTTAATATTTGATACTCTACAACCATGCTACTTGGTATGAGTATCTTATTTCACCTTTTGCATCAAAATTGTTTTTTGTAATTTTTTTTTGTAAGTAAAAATCAAATAGGACCCACTATTAATATTTGATTGGGTAATATTCTATGGTATTGTGTCATATTGAGTATCATATGTATGATACTTGAACTCACTTTTTCTTTTGGGTTCTTTCAAAAATATGACTTTTTCTTATATTTCTTTTTTCTTTTATTGTTATGGTACTTGGAGTACCACCATTAAAGATGCTCTAAGCGGTATAAGTGTAAGTCCGTACATTTTCATGGACCTAGACATTAATGTTTGACTACATTGGATGCACTTCAATTAGATGGTTATATAGTTCTTATATATATCTTATACTCCATCCGTTTTTTATAAGTCGTTTATTAATGATATAAATAATAAAATATTTTTATTAGTTATATTTTGATAAAATTTTATGGCTTATTTGAATAAATCTTACAAAAATAAAATCAATCAGGTTTAATATAATTATAGCACTTTTCGAAATCTTGGCATGTAAAGATTTTTTTATAGCAAAACTAAACTCCATTAATTAATTAATTAACCTTTGTCATTACAAATTATAACATCTAAATCCAATGGACAATCGGCTACTGAATTGAAAATCATTGAAACGGCCGGTCTAATGCCTAACATATTAGCTGCTTGATTCGCACATCTCTTGACAAAATTCCAGCCCCTTATATCGAACTCTTCAGCGAGCCTTAAGCACTCCTCGACTAAGCCTCCCACACCATCGAAGTCGGGATACCTCATAGAGATTTGTTATACTGTAAAAATCTTTATTTAATTTTTTAATATTTTAACTAACCTAATAAAATCTTCATTTTCCTCAAAAATAAAATAGAATCTTCATCAAAAAAAGATACTACTATAATAAATAACTATTTATTTACCATTAAAACTTAAGTGTGCTTTTAAAAAAATGATAATTGCATCATGGACCCTAATTTTAATTAAAAAAAACTTTAATATATGAAACAAAGTAATTGTAGGAGTGGAAATCATTTTTTTAAAATGATATTTTATTTCATGAGATTCTATTACAATATATCACCATTTATATAATTTCATTGATTACAATATCTTAATGAAAACACAACATTATGACTTTGCGATTTTGATAAAATAGGAAGAAATACTTTATACATATATAAATTAAACGCGAGTACTTTATGTATAAAAATAAAAATTAATTTATTAATTCATTTAAATCAATAAAAAATTATTATATATAAATAAAATTTATAAAAAACCGCGTACGACGCGTGTAATACGACTAGTTCTTTGATAATTTTAAATCCTAAATCATTCACCACTAAAATTTACCATGATAATAGCATTATTAATATTTTAATAAACCGAGTTACCATATATTATAACCCAGCAAATAAACATTTTTACCAAGCAAATTACCTTACAAGTTATAATAATAACTGGGGAGAGACACTGAATTCCTTGATTCCATCATTGAATATGAGGTAGATCCACTATTTTTAATAACAAGAACAACCACCAAAATAAACATTCGTATAAACTAAACTAGCTAACAACGTAGCCAGTTGCCCAGTAATTAATTAGAGCTTATTTAGTTCAAATTTGATCTATCAATTAATTTCTAGCTAAATCCCTTAGTTTGAGGTACCTTGTGCTGATTAAACAGCTAAATCGGGGAGAAAAACTACCTCATTTACTTGAGTAGTAGGTTATGAGTCATTTGCATTCGTTTCATCCTTGGCAAAGTTTTTCAATGGTTGCTTGAGCAAAATTTATTTCCGACCCAACAGCAAATCTAATTTATGAGTACGGATATTCTAAGGGTTCAAATTATATTGGTGACATTGTGTTAGGGTGGATGCATTGGGAAATTGGGGGTGTCATGTGACTTGCTACTTAGTTTAATTCGTTCAAGTATTTAGATTAATTAGTGCTCAAACCTATAGAAATTAATTGATAATCTCAAAACTTTCACGTCAAAAAAATCTAACTATAACTTATATATAAATGGTTGAGATTGATCATATTCTCCTACAAGTGTAGTAGTATAGATCGATTTCTCCTATTATTACCCTATATATATTATATTTATTGAAATAATCACTTAAAAACACACTTTATTTATATGGAGAAATTAACTTTTTTATTTATATGGAGAAATTAACTTTTGTAGGAGTGTTAAAAAAATTGGGTCAAAATAATGATATGAAACTGACCAAATGATATCATTTTTATTAAAATAAGTTGATATCATAAAAAATTCACCAAAATCTTAATTTTGCTAAATATATGTCATCATTTTTATCCTGATTTAATATATATAGTCTTTTATCCTGATTTAATATATATAGTCGGAAAAAATTGAAAAAATACTTTGTTACCACCCAAAAATTGAGTATTATTTTTATTACGATTGAAAGATTGAGATTTTTTTATCACCCCTCTAAATATTGAATTATTTTAATTAGTTTTGTCCATTTATATTAATCTTAATTTTCAACCGAACATGTTGTTTCTACAAGTTTCTAGTTTTGAAAAACTCAAAGCACGCCGTTTCGGTGTCTTCCTTTGTTTCGTGAAAAAATTGGACTAATACGTCATACTACCTGCAGCAATACTATAAATTTGATCCATATATAGCATGTCGATCGATCAGATTAGCCATATAATTAAGTAACTTGGTTACTTGAAAAGGTAGACAACAAATCCTCTATATGCATAAATGATCTACTTACTTACATTAGTTCATAAATCGTCACATGCACTTTCTATTTTGTTAAAACTGAAAAATTCCTTGTCGTGTAAAAATTGAATTCACGTCGAATTTATTTTGTTTTTGGTCATAAGGTTGTTTTTTGTCATAAGGTCGTTTATTAGTAGGGGTGTACACAAATCCCGCAAATCTTGATCCCGTCCCGGTCATGGTGGGATTTAAGGAAAAAAAAAATTATGCGAGACGGGATGCGGGACAAGACTATGGGATTCCGCAAATCCCGATCCCGTCCCGCATACATATATATTATATAATTTATATATAAATACAAATTTATATTTATATTTATATTTATTATTATAATTATAATTATATTTATATTTATACGGGACAAGAGTTTTAATTTTGGTAGTACTAAAATTTTTTATAATTTAGTGATTTATATGATATATTTAGTTATTTTAAACACAAGTTACAGTAATACTGTAAGGCTTGTAAGCAACTTGAAAATAAAAAATTACTATGGGCTTGGGGGTTAGGGATTTGCGCTCTAGGAGGCAAACAAAACAATTTATTCTCCATTTTGAAATAGTAAAATCTCTATTCAATTCCTAATTGGTTAGGGTTACAGGGGCTTGTGTTGCTGACAATGTTTTTTTGTATGAAATTGTGCTGCTGAGAGTGTTAACATTATGGTGATATCATTCTATGAAGTATGAACTATGAAAATATTTTTTATTTTTCAATTTTTATAATATTTTATTATTTTTATTTAAAGGACAAGTCCCGTCCTGGTCCTGTCCCGTCTCGTGTGGGATAAGACCTGTGTGGGTTTCAAAAAAAAGGTGAATCCCGTCCCGGAAAAATTAAGCTAGATAGGCCTCATCCCGGTCCCGTTCCATCCCATCCCACGCCCACCCCTAGTTTTTGGTTATAAAGTCGGGATTTAATTAAATCATGATGAAATGTATCCGTCAAAATTGTCCATAAAAAAGAACTACATGCTTAGTTGTATAAGATTTTAATGTGGGACAATTTATTTGACAATTTATAAATATTTTTTTTAGAAATATAACACATTTACACTTGGTGTAAACCTCATTTTTCACACTTCTAATAAAATTTGGTCAGGTGACATAAAAAATCTTCTTTTTAGTAAGGAAGGTAAGGGAGGAGCCGGTTGAAAACGTTGATTGTATGTTTTTTTTTGTGAGCTGTATATTTACTTTACCAATGAAATAATATATTTTATATTAATTATAGAAATTCTACTATTTTTAATTCATAGTGTAATAGGGCTATTTTTTTTTAAAACAAATTTTTTTATGTACCACGTTGGTACAGGATACAGACGTAATGTGGCTAAGGAATCCCTTCACGAGGCTGGACGCGACGAACCACACCAACGACATCGAGTTCAGCACGGACTGGTTCAACGGCCACCCAAAGTCCGGCAAGAACCAGATCAACACCGGGTTCTACTGGGTGCAGTCGAACAACCGGACCATATCGCTGTTCGAGCGGTGGTACGACCTGCGACACAAGTCGGGCGGGATGAAGGAGCAGGACGTGCTGCAGGGCATGATACGGAGGGGCACCATGAGGGCGTTGAATCTCACCGTGCGGTTCCTCGACACGCGCCGCTTCAGCGGGTTTTGCCAGGACAGCAACGATTTGGCGGAGGTCGTCACCGTCCACGCTAACTGCTGCCGCTACATCAGCGCCAAGGTGAAGGACTTGGCCGCCGTGTTGGCCGACTGGAAGAGGTTTAAGACGTCGTCAGCGACGCCATCGTCGTCGAGAAATGGGACTACCGGTTTGGTGTGGTCGCCCCATGTTCACTGTCGAAAGTCATGGGAACATAACTAACATGTTTATGATAGCCTATTGGATTGAACTATACTTGGTAATTACGGTGCATACGGTTCTTGTTAGGGTTGAATTAACTATGCGTTTTGGGGAAATTCTACGTATGTACATATATATTTGAATGAGTGAATCCATTATATTTTCATTTATTACCTCCGTTCGGGCAAACAGGTTGTTTTATTATTCACGCGTACTTTTTTTTTTATAAAAAGATGGATATATATTGTATATAGTTTTTATGTTACGTCGGAGAGTAATTAATTTGTTGAGTCATGTAAGGATTAGCACATCTATATATATATATACTAAAATCCTATGTGGCGTGTTGTGGTTGATCATAGGGGAAAAAATTAATAAAATAATATGTTGTCATAGTTTATCAAAAATATATATAAGCCACAATCTATCTATATATATTTTAGTTAATTGAAAAAAAATATAAATAAAAAATATTTTATAGTCATACTTACCAAAAATATTAATAAGTAAATAAGTAGTAAATGTTATTTTATTTATATCTAGATTATTTCTTTGTGAAGAGAATTATTATATCAAAATTTATTTAATCATTGTTATTTTATATATAATTATATTATTTTTTGAGGTCAAAATAAATTATTAAAATATTATGTAGCCATAATATATAGCCACAATTCATCCATTCACAGATATTTTAGTAAAATAACGTAATAAATATATACTACATATTTAATAAAAAAGAATATTAAAATATTTTTAAAATCAACTATCTATTACAGTATATTACATGAGATTTAATTAACAATAGATTAAAAAAATATTTCTATATAATATATTGAACTAATTTTATGTATATCTATATTATTTTTTGGTGGAAAAAGTATTTATATTTAGATTATTATTATTTATTTATTATAATCTATCTGGATTATTTATAATAACGTATTAAAGTATTCTCCGTACACGGGACGTGATCTACACTAGTTAGATATATACCCATAGAAAGTTATCTAATTGTTTAAATACGATTGAAAATTGATAATTGGTTATATACCCCCTAAAATATAAAGATCTTGTAAAATTGGCTAAGATAAAATCTTTTAGGCTAGTCAATCTTTCCAAAAAAGAATTACAATTATTCATTTCTTGTTATTCTTATCTTTTCCATCATTCAACTTTGAAACCCTAAAGCTGAAATACCCCAAATTATTTTTGGGATATTTCTTTAGATAATATTATACTATATTATGTGAATTGAGGAAGCTAATAAATTCGCATAAGGTATATAATATAAATTAGAATAATTATATTATTTTAATTTTATTCTCTAAACATTCTTGCTATTAAAATTATTTAATTTATAAATTTAAATTAAATAATATTTTCTTTCCGCTAATATATATAATATATATATATAGATGGACCCATATATATGTATAGTATATAATTAAATTCAGTTTGCATATATAAACCCAATAAAGAGGGTTGAATTTTTCGGCCCAGCCCGGTTGGTAGAAGCCCACTTTTCAACCCAAAGGTGTATCTCTTCCTCCAGATTTTTCTGATAAACATCTCATACGTTCAGTTTATCCCAAATTGATTCTAAATCTAATAGAATCAAAGATTTATCTTTTATCTGACCTAATTGGTAGTATAGATACACGTTTAATCCTAGGGTTTTCATATCCCCAAAAATCACACCCCATCACGTCACCTTCCTCACCCAAACCGAACCTTCAATCTCCATCATCCTAATCGACTCCTGTGAGCGCACCTCCTGCAGCCGCCGAGGGCCACCGTCCGAGCCCAGCCGCCCCGCCCACTGCCGCACTCCGTTGCCGAACCAAGCCCAGCCGCCGGCGACCTTGCCCGGAGACACACCGAGCGCAGCCGCCGAGGGTTCCTGTCCGAGCACAGCCGCACCTGCTGTGCCGTCACCATCACCGCTGCTGCCCCTCGTCACCACCGTCGTCAATTGCCGCGCCGAGCCGCCGCCTTGCCGCTAGCCATCGCCGGGGAAGGGCTGCTGCTCGCCGTCGCCGAAGCCATCGCCCCTGCATCCCTCCTCTGCGTATCTCTCTGTTTTAATTTACAGAGGTTTTGATTTCTTTTCTTAATATTACAAAAACTACCCTCGTTTTAATTCTATTTCCGTTTTTGGCCCTGAGTTAATTACTTATTAAGTTAAGTGGCCAATATTTCTAAATTGTTCGATTCTTGCCCGTTTCAGCGACACCAAGAAATCTCGAAGCAACCACGCCGGATCCCGCATCCTGAGGAATTCATATTGGTATATAATATTTAACTTTATAGAATTAATTCAATTTCGAATTGAGTTAAGTAAAGTTAATTTCATAAAATATCAATATTGATATTCATTTTTCCGTTGGATTCAATAGGTGCTAAGATCTCGTCTCGTTGCCATCAACCGATCAACGAAGGTTAAGGCAAGTGATTTCGTTCAATGCCCTTTGCATGTTTCGTGATTTTCTTTTGGCGTGCCTTTTTATTCTTCTGTGTCGAATGCGGCCCTATGGCCAATTTCCTTGCCAGTTTCGATAAATTGCATATCCGTCTGTTTGATGTAATTTATCTCATTGTTCATAAATTGGCATGAGTATAAATAGATGGGCAATTATTATTTTAATTATAGTAATGTGTGTATTAAATATGTTATTTGTTTATAACTCGAGATAAGTGAAAAATTGCCCATTTTCATCTTCCTAATTGCATGAATTTCTGCTCGTTTCTTTCATGCAAATTAATAGTATGAGATATTAAGATCCTTTGAAATATCCATGCTTGTCTTCTGTTGTTAATACCGTGTACATGATCACCTAGTGTAATGAAAGCGACTAAATTACGATAAAATTTAATATGCGTACTTTATAGTGCGAATTGACTTTTAGTCAGTGCGAGTTTTCTTTAGTTAAGACTAACTTGCAGGTTGAGGTTCGTTAAGCCTTACCCTATAAAGGTTTCATGAAACGACCCATTCCGGAATGCATTCATCGCGGGATGGTAAACTTCCATAGTGTTGTAGGTCGTAGGCCTCTTTAAGGGCCCGATCGGTATCACGTGTTATATTATTATTATTGTCGTTATTATTCATGTTATCGTATAGTGTTTTATGTAAGGTGATCATTTCTGCGCATATTATACTTCATTGTATTCGAGTATAATTCCTATATCGTATTCTTATTCGATCTCCGCGATCATCCGAGTCATGTGTCATTTTTGTTTTATTCTATTATCAGATTCCACATTATATACTCTACATTTTCCCTTAACTATTATTATACCGTTTCATGGTCACTGGTTTTAGTTAAAGTCGAACATTTTTCTTATCGCTTGCTAGTCTTAAATGTACTAACCATCCTATTTATTGGATGGCTGGTGTCCTTCGTAATCACGAAACACCAGACCATATGCCACAGGTTTAGTGCGAGCAGTGGAGCAGGAGAGAGCTGAAGAGCGGGCTATCATTTATGAATCTTTATACTACGAGTTTTGCACCTTTGAGATTTTCACAATGCTACTTTAATTTTAGCTATTTTGGAGTTATCTATACTTTACGGTTTTGGTATTTATTTTATGTTACTATGATCGGATATTTTAAGCTATAATATTTATTTGACTTCCGCTTATTTTATTTTAATTGCTTAAATTATCATCTTGTTTATGGGAGCATGGTTGCATGTCCCTATAAGCCTCAGGTGAATTCAAAGACATTAAAGTCTGCGGATTCACTGGCGCTGTAGCATTTCCTTGGATATAAAAGGGGTGTTACAGAAGGTGGTATCAAAGCTTCTGGTTTTAAAACGTTTTCATTTAAATTTTTAAATGATTTCTAAAATGAATCGCAAAACGCTTTTATCAAAACCAAACTTTTTACTTTCAAAGGTAAGCAGTTTTGGGAAATAATTTCAGAATACTTGTCCGATAGTCCTGCTCAAGCTCCTGCACCTGCCAAAGACTAATATTATATTTCCTATTCTTATTTTTCCTTTTTAAATTCCTCTTTCTGGGATTGTCTCGCTCGAGTATTGATGTCTTTTCATCCTCCTCGATAGATGTCTGACGCTCGCAAGATCTCGAAGTTCCACACAATGGGTTACCCCCAACGCATTGTCCTCACCGATAGCTCAGACGCCGGATCTGACTCCAGCACAGAAGTTGAGTTGTGGAGAAAGCGACAACAGAGCTATCCAAGGGGAAGAATGTCCGGACCGACCCTCCCGAAGGAGCTGCAGCCACGGAATATGGCAAGAAGCTCATCCGCGAGTGGTACAAGGAAAATAACTTGGGAACTCCTCGATTCTACAGCGAGGAAAAGGCAGCACGGGAAAAGAGAGCCATACTAGCTCCTCTAGACGACGATCGGAGAGAGTACCTCCTGGACCTCGTCCGAGTGTACGGCACGGAACCATCCCAAGCCCCCAGTGAGGAGGACACAAAGAAGAGATCCTTTGCGGAAATCTACGCTGATAAAGAAGCCTATCAGGCACTGCTGGTACGAAGATCGAGGCAGAGACTCCGCGTAAGGGAGGCAGAGGAAATATACAAGGATAAGGAACGGATTATGGAGGGGCTGGAAAAACGCTGTGATGAGGCTAGAGAGGAGTTGAAAAAGTTGTGTGAGCATGCTGAGTTAGAGAGAAATGCAGCCTCACAGAAGCACGACTCTGAAATGGACAAACTCCTCGAGCTGTATACCTTTTCAGAAGACAATGAGGATTGAGATCTCACTAGCCTCTACCATTAATAGACTTTCAATTTCTTAGACAGATTTAGTATTTCTTTTTCCATAAAGGGTAGACTTACCCTATGTTTTAGGTGGTTGCAACTTTGTTATCCTCTTAGTATTTGAACTCGTTTCATATGCATTATGAAGTTTTGGATATTACCTGCATTATCTCCAACCCTGATCTAGTCGAGTTTGAAATTATTAATATTATTTCTCCTACCTCCAGATCATGAATACTAGGGGACGTACCAAGGCTGCTACTGAGCCCATCATACCACCACCTAACTCCGATCGGGTGGAGAATGGCATTTCGAACCCACGCATGGAGCGGGTGGAGGAATCAGGCGATCACTCCCTGAATGGCGCTCAAAGCCAGCGTAGGGCTTCTCATGCCAGCCAAAGGCAGCGCACCCCAGTTGATAACATGCTGGACGAGGAACTGATGCAAGCTTTGAGGGGAATGGTGAGGGATGCTGTGGCTCAGGTAGTGGGAGATGAAAGGCGTCCACCTCCTGACAGGCGTGCAGCAGCTAGGGATCTGGGGGCACCTAACCATCCTCCTCACCACCCAGCTGGACCGATGGACACCTATAGTAATGTCCTGAAAGCAGTCAATGCCAGCAAGGTGGATAACTATGATGGAACTGGTGAGCCATTCAAAGTGGTCCAGTGGTTTACGCACATCGAGAAAGTCTTCCGAGTTATACACTGCACTGATGATACTAAGGTACATGTTACTGCTTTGTACCTGAAGGGTGCAGCGGGACAGTGGTGGGAGTTTGCCTACCGCACTTGGGTGAATGCTCCTTCCTGGGAGACCTTCAAGAAGCTGGTTACCGATCACTACTTCTCTCCGTCGCTGAGGTTAGAGAAGAAGAGAGAGTTTCTTTACCCCAACACTCAAGGGATGAAACTAGCTCAACTGGTAGACAAGTATTATGAACTGTTGCCCTATGCTGATGAATTGGTGCAAACTGAGAAGCACAAGGTGGAGTATTTCCATGAATGGATGTACCCGAAACTGAAGCTGTAGATGTTGGCTTACAAAAATGAGACCTTGGATGCTTATATCGACGCAGCCTACGGGGTTGAGGCCACTCTTGATGAGAGCAAAAAGGCTCAGGAAATATATGACCGGAGGAGAGGTCGTCAGCAGTATTCTGGCTCGAAGAGGCCAGCTCCTTCTGCACCTGCTGGGGGGATGACAACTGGCCGTACCCAGCCAGGTCAGGACACTACTTCTGCTAGAGGTGGTCAATCAGCAGTCTGCTACAACTGCGGGAAATCGGGACATCTGAAACCAGATTGCAGAGAGAAGAAGCGTATCTGTAGAGGATGTAACAAGGCTGGTCACATGGTCCGCTTCTACCGTTTTGCTCCTAACGGGAACCAAAACCGCTCACAGCAGGCATCCGCTATGGTTCCTCGGAATCAGGGGCAAAGACAATATGAAAACCAGCAGCAGCACAGGCCGCAGCAGTACCAACAGAATACCCAGATTCCTGCAGGTTCACAGCCGACTGTGAACAAAGGCAAGAACGTCGTCGGGTCATCTCAGCAGGGTCCGCGACTATATGAGATGCGTAGGCTGGATGACACTGCTTCTCCTATGGCTCAAGGTATTATCTATCTCCGGGCTGAACCCATTAACATTCTTTTTGATTCGGGTGCTTCTCATTCTTTTATAGCCGAGCAAACTGTTGCAAGACTAGGGTTAGAATCTGTGACTCTAGATGATTCTTTCGTTGTGAAATTCCCTAATGGGGAAAGAGTTCAAGGTAGGAAAATGTTGTTCCGCTTCCCCCTCACGATAGGTGGCGATGAGTACCTTGCCGATCTTGTTCTGCTTCTGATCCTTCCTCAGGACATCATCCTCGGCATGGATTGGCTTACTCGCCATGGTGCAATCATTGATTGCGGACGGAGAATCGTGACCATTTTGCCGGACGGTAAGGTTGTGTGCAGATTTCGTGGGCGCATCCCCGAGGAGGATGGCCGTGTTATTAATTTAATGCAGGCAGCCAGATTGTTACGCCAAGGTTGTGCCGGATTTTTATGCTATCTGCAGGATCAGCCGTCCGAACCGGTCCCTATCTCCGATATTCCTGTAGTTCGGGATTTCCCTGATGTCTTTCCCGACGAGATTCCTGGTTTACCTCCAAAGCGGTTCATTGAGTTCACCATCGACTTAGAACCAGGAACCGCTCCAATTTCCAAAGCTCCGTACCGCATGGCTCCAGTGGAGATGCAAGAGTTGAAGAGCCAGCTTGAAGAGCTATTAGAGAAGGGTTATATCCGACCCAGCGCTTCACCTTGGGGTGCTCCCGTGCTGTTTGTGAAGAAGAAAGACGGCTCTTTCCGTCTGTGTATTGATTATCGGGAGTTGAACAAGGTGACGATCAAGAACAAGTATCCACTTCCACGCATCGACGACTTGTTAGATCAGCTTCAGGGAGCAAGGGTATTCTCCAAGATTGACCTTCGATCTGGTTACCATCAGCTCCGAGTCCGTGATGAGGATATTCCAAAGACTGCATTTAGGACACGTTATGGGCACTATGAGTTCGTGGTGATGCCTTTTGGCTTAACAAATGCCCCGACAGTCTTCATGGACATGATGAATCGTTGTTTCCACCAGTATCTGGACAAGTTCGTCGTAGTTTTCATTGACGACATCCTGATCTACTCACCGAGTGAAGAGGCTCACTCGGAACACTTGAGAACTATTTTGATAACACTACGAGAGCATCAGTTGTACGCAAAGCTGTCCAAGTGTGACTTTTGGATGAAGCAGGTGACCTTCCTAGGCCACATCATCTCAGAGAAAGGGGTGATGGTCGATCCCCAGAAAATAGTAGCTGTAGAGAAGTGGATTCCACCAAAGAATGTCAAGGAGATCCGGAGTTTTTTGGGACTAGCAGGCTACTACAGAAGGTTTGTAGAAGGGTTCTCCAAATTGGCCCAACCACTGATCTCACTTCTGCGCAAATCCCAGAAATTCGTCTGGAATGACAAGTGCGAAGCAAGCTTTCAGGAGCTCAAGAAGCGGTTGATCACAGCACCTATTCTAGCACTTCCGAAGGAGTCAAAGGATTATGTGATTTACAGTGATGCTTCCAAGCAAGGTTTGGGTTGTGTACTGATGCAGGATGGGAAATTAATAGCCTATGCATCACGACAGTTGAAGCCGTATGAGGAGAACTACCCAGTGCACGATCTGGAATTAGCTGCTGTGGTATTCGCTCTAAAAATCTGGCGCCATTATCTGTATGGAGTTCGTTGCCAGATATACACCGACCACAAAAGCCTCAAGTATGTATTCACCCAGAAGGAGTTGAACATGAGACAGAGACGCTGGTTAGAGCTGATCAAGGACTATGACATTGAGCTTCTCTATCATCCTGGAAAGGCTAATGTCGTAGCCGATGCTTTGAGCCGGAAATCTCAACACGAGGCTATGATTAGCTGTTTGACAGCAAGTCCTGTTCTGCAAAGGGACCTGCTCAGGTTGGAGGTTGAGGTTTGGTTTGAAAGGAACCGAGGACAGTTGTGTAGGCTGGAAGTTCAGTCAGATCTGTTAGCAGAGATAAAAGCAAAGCAGACAGAGGACGTTGTGTTACTGCAGATCACTGTTGACTTCTTCGATGGTAAAGCCCCGGGCTTTGTTGTGAGGGATGATGGATCCTTATGGTTTGGGAATCGCATCTGCGTCCCTAATGTCCCTGAGATCCGACAGACCATCCTTCAGGAAGCCCATGCATCCGGCTATTCGGTACATCCTGGAGCTAGTAAGATGTACAAGGATCTGAGGAGGAACTACTGGTGGTCTGGCATGAAGAATGAAGTAGCAGAGCACGTGGCCAGATGCTTGGTGTGTCAGCAGGTCAAGATCGAGCATCAGAGACCTGGTGGGAAGCTCCAACCACTTCCAGTGCCCACATGGAAGTGGGAACAGATCTCCATGGATTTTGTTATGGGGCTCCCTAAGGGTCAAGGGCAGAAGGACGCCATTTGGGTGATTGTTGATCGACTCACCAAATGTGCACACTTCATTGCTATCCGGTCTAACTGGAAGCCGGCAAAGCTAGCAGAATTGTACCTTCAGCACATCGTCCGCCTGCACGGGATTCCTTCGTCCATTGTCTCTGATCGTGATGGACGATTTATCTCAGAGTTCTGGAAGAAGCTGCATGAGGGACTTGGCACTCAGCTCAATTTCAGCACTGCTTTTCATCATCAAACAGATGGTCAGTCAGAGCGGACCATTCAGACATTGGAGGATATGCTACGAGACTGTGTCCTGGATAGGCCAACAGATTGGGAGACTAGTTTGAGTCTGATTGAGTTCACCTACAACAACAGTTGGCATTCATCCATAAAGATGGCTCCTTTTGAAGCCCTCTATGGACGAAAGTGTCGATCTCCAGTGTGTTGGGATGATGCGACTGATGCCATCCATCTAGGTCCGGAGCTTCTAGAGAAGACAGCTGAAGAAGTCGCTATGATCAGACAACGAATGTTGACCGCTCAGAGTCGCCAGAAGTCTTATGCTGACCCTAGGCGTAGAGAGGTCAACTTTGAGGTGGGTGACAAGGTGTTCGTGAAAGTGTCACCCACGAAGGGAGTCTTTCGGTTCGGAAAGCGAGGGAAGCTGAACCCTCGATATGTCGGGCCATTTGAGATCCTACAGCGTGTAGGTAATGTTGCCTACCGCCTTGCTCTACCCCCGTCAGCTCATCCAGTACATGACGTCTTCCATGTATCGCTGCTACGGAAGTACGTGCCTGACCCGACCCACATCCTAAGCTACGAAGACATCGAGGTCCGCCCCACCGGGACCTACGAGGAGGAACCGGTGCGGATTCTGGAGCGGCGAGAAAAGCAACTTCGTACCGAGGTGGTTCCGCTCGTCAAGGTGCTTTGGTCAAAGCACGGAACTAAGGAGATGACTTGGGAAACTGAGGAAGAAATGCGAAAACATTTTCCTCAGTTGTTTTCTACCTAGCGCGGGTCGCATAGTGTTTTCATTACCTCGTTTATTCTATTGTTGTTGAATATGAAAGCTTGTTGGGGACCTTTGTTATGGTTCATTTGGTTAATGTTTTGGACTCTGGGTGATCTCTTATTCAATTCTCTCGTCAGTTCTAAAGTTCTACTTAATTTATTCTCATTTCCATTCTTTTTCTCTTTCTAAGTTTCGGGACGAAACTTATTTTAAGGAGGGAGGTATGAAATACCCCAAATTATTTTTGGGATATTTCTTTAGATAATATTATACTATATTATGTGAATTGAGGAAGCTAATAAATTCGCATAAGGTATATAATATAAATTAGAATAATTATATTATTTTAATTTTATTCTCTAAACATTCTTGCTTTTAAAATTATTTAATTTATAAATTTAAATTAAATAATATTTTCTTTCCGCTAATATATATAATATATATATATATATATATAGATGGACCCATATATATGTATAGTATATAATTAAATTCAGTTTGCATATATAAACCCAATAAAGAGGGTTGGATTTTTCGGCCCAGCCCGGTTGGTAGAAGCCCACTTTCCAACCCAAAGGTGTATCTCTTCCTCCAGATTTTTCTGATAAACATCTCATACGTTCAGTTTATCCCAAATTGATTCTAAATCTAATAGAATCAAAGATTTATCTTTTATCTGACCTAATTGGTAGTATAGATACACGTTTAATCCTAGGTTTTCATATCCCAAAAATCACACCCCATCACGTCACCTTCCTCACCCAAACCGAACCTTCAATCTCCATCATCCTAATCGACTCCTGTGAGCGCACCTCCTGCAGCCGCCGAGGGCCACCGTCCGAGCCCAGCCGCCCCGCCCACTGCCGCACTCCGTTGCCGAACCAAGCCCAGCCGCCAGCGACCTTGCCCGGAGACACACCGAGCGCAGCCGCCGAGGGTTCCTGTCCGAGCACAGCCGCACCTGCTGTGCCGTCACCATCACCGCTGCTGCCCCTCGTCACCACCGTCGTCAATCGCCGCGCCGAGCCGCCGCCTTGCCGCTAGCCATCGCCGGGGAAGGGCTGCTGCTCGCCGTCGCCGAAGCCATCGCCCCTGCATCCCTCCTCTGCGTATCTCTCTGTTTTAATTTACAGAGGTTTTGATTTCTTTTCTTAATATTACAAAAACTACCCTCATTTTAATTCTATTTCCATTTTTGGCCCTGAGTTAATTACTTATTAAGTTAAGTGGCCAATATTTCTAAATTGTTCGATTCTTGCCCGTTTCAGCGACACCAAGAAATCTCGAAGCAACCACGCCGGATCCCGCATCCCGAGGAATTCATATTGGTATATAATATTTAACTTTATAGAATTAATTCAATTTCGAATTGAGTTAAGTAAAGTTAATTTCATAAAATATCAATATTGATATTCATTTTTCCGTTGGATTCAATAGGTGCTAAGATCTCGTCTCGTTGCCATCAACCGATCAACGAAGGTTAAGGCAAGTGATTTCGTTCAATGCCCTTTGCATGTTTCGTGATTTTCTTTTGGCGTGCCTTTTTATTCTTCTGTGTCGAATGCGGCCCTGTGGCCAATTTCCTTGCCAGTTTCGATAAATTGCATATCCGTCTGTTTGATGTAATTTATCTCATTGTTCATAAATTGGCATGAGTATAAATAGATAGGCAATTATTATTTTAATTATAGTAATGTGTGTATTAAATATGTTATTTGTTTATAACTCGAGATAAGTGAAAAATTGCCCATTTTCATCTTCCTAATTGCATGAATTTCTGCTCGTTTCTTTCATGCAAATTAATAGTATGAGATATTAAGATCCTTTGAAATATTCATGCTTGTCTTCTGTTGTTAATACCGTGTACATGATCACCTAGTGTAATGAAAGCGACTAAATTACGATAAAATTTAATATGCGTACTTTATAGTGCGAATTGACTTTTAGTCAGTGCGAGTTTTCTTTAGTTAAGACTAACTTGCAGGTTGAGGTTCGTTAAGCCTTACCCTATAAAGGTTTCATGAAACGACCCATTCCGGAATGCATTCATCGCGGGATGGTAAACTTCCATAGTGTTGTAGGTCGTAGGCCTCTTTAAGGGCCCGATCGGTATCACGTGTTATATTATTATTATTGTCGTTATTATTCATGTTATCGTATAGTGTTTTATGTAAGGTGATCATTTCTGCGCATATTATACTTCATTGTATTCGAGTATAATTCCTATATCGTATTCTTATTCGATCTCCGCGATCATCCGAGTCATGTGTCATTTTTGTTTTATTCTATTATCAGATTCCACATTATATACTCTACATTTTCCCTTAACTATTATTATACCGTTTCATGGTCACTGGTTTTAGTTAAAGTCGAACATTTTTCTTATCGCTTGCTAGTCTTAAATGTACTAACCATCCTATTTATTGGATGGCTGGTGTCCTTCGTAATCACGAAACACCAGACCATATGCCACAGGTTTAGTGCGAGCAGTGGAGCAGGAGAGAGCTGAAGAGCGGGCTATCATTTATGAATCTTTATACTACGAGTTTTGCACCTTTGAGATTTTCACAATGCTACTTTAATTTTAGCTATTTTGGAGTTATCTATACTTTACGGTTTTGGTATTTATTTTATGTTACTATGATCGGATATTTTAAGCTATAATATTTATTTGACTTCCGCCTATTTTATTTTAATTGCTTAAATTATCATCTTGTTTATGGGAGCATGGTTGCATGTCCCTATAAGCCTCAGGTGAATTCAAAGACATTAAAGTCTGCGGATTCACTGGCGCTGTAGCATTTCCTTGGATATAAAAGGGGTGTTACAAAAGCATCTTGTTAAGCAGTGTTGATCTTCGTCCTAATTTCAACCTTTAGAAGAAGGTACGTAGACCCTTTCAATTTTTTACTTCTTTTTAGTTTTAGATTTTTTTTATTTTGATTTTGTATACCATAAATGAAACAACTTATAATAATTTTTTTAATTTTGATTTCGTATACAGTAGATGAACCAATTTTTTACTTCTTTTTTACCCTTTTAATTTTGATTTTGGTTGAATCTTTCTTCATTGACACTTGGAGACGCGCAGCTTCACCCCATGTAAGACCCTCATTTTCATCATACACCAATTCATTTTCAGCATCTTCCCGATATTATCTTGAAAGTCATCCATTAGATCGATGTATTTGTTTTATTTTTTTTATTTTACAGTAATCTGACTCCAAGGATGATGATACAAAGTTCCCTATTAAAAGGGATAGTAGAGCTATTACAAATGATACCCTTCCAAACTATAAAGTCAACTACTTGATTCGCTTCGCGGTAGCAGTGTCTGTACGTGACAAGGTCAAAAGCAGATTCCAACTGTTTGATCTTTTCTATGTGATGTATAATCTCCCATCTGACATTATTGCTGCTGGTAATGGCTTTGATGAGTTGTAGATTGTCCCCTTCTACTATTACTCTTCGAAGTCCTTTCCTAATTGCTTGCTCCATACCTGTCTAAATAGCGATAGCTTCGGTTTGAATGATTGAGCCTTTGACAGTTTTCTTGTAAAACATATCAATGACATGGCCCCGGGAGTCCCGAGTAATCCCTCCCCAGATGTATTTGTTTTATTTAAGGTAAACCAGTACACTAGTAAAACTGAGATGTTTGCTTTTAATTTAGAATTTAAAAGAAAATTTATTTTATTTGGCAGTTTTACAAGATATTTAAATTTTAGTGGGTATAAAACCAATTATCAATTTTCAATAGGTATATAAATAATTAGATAACTTTCTATGGGTATATACCCGATTACGCCTTTTAAAGGGTAGACCGTTAGTTATATTTAATACGAAAAGAAATCTTTTTTAGTCTTTATTGTAAAAGGCAATAAAAGGAATAATCTCATCGTCTTCCCCCTATAGGAACGACGCAATTATCTCAAAATAACTTTGACATCTATATCTATATGATTTATTAAAGGGGATTGTCATATGCACAATGGTTGTTTTGCCAAACGCAGCACTCCCTTTCTGCACCCGTAGCACCACAATACCTTGCCTAGCACCATGCCTAGTATGCCGTCTCCGACTCCCGAGATCGACACTGTGCGATCGTGCATATGACGAAATTCAACCATGTGGATAGCATACCGTTTATTAAAACATTCCAAAATTTAACCCAAAAAATCATGTATTTGTAGTCATAGTTTAATCAGTTCCATAGCGGAGCTATACTAAAAAAGTTGATGGCGAATGAGAAAAAATGCGCAAGGGTTGGTAATAATAGGATACGATATCACCGTCACAGACAGCAGGGAGAGAGGGTGGGACGACAGAACGAGGACAAGCCCCGTTTCTATTCACACTCTCCAATCTCCATCGCGTACCCGTCCAAAAAACCCTAAAAAATATCTATCCTCTCTCCATCCATCGCCTCCATTTCTCGTCTTCGATCTCACCTATGCTCGCGGAATCACCCCTAACCATCCCACCGCCTTCCAATCTGCCTCCCATTTCCTCTTCTCAAATCTGATTCGGATGTCTCCATTCGGTTCCGCGCCACCAGCATCCTCAGGCTCCCCCTCCCAACGGATTTGAATTCGTTTTCTCTCGATTTTTCGAGAATCAGGCGGTCGCGTATACGGCGGAGATATGTATAAGGATAAGGGAGGAGGATCCTCCAGGTCGGAGGTTGGGGGTTTCGATCGGAAGCGGATCAACGATGTTCTTGACAAGCATCTGGAGCGGACTTTGCCGTCTACGTCCAGAGGCTTCAGCTCCAAGGATAAGGATGGGAGGTTGCCTGCTTCGTCCGCTTCTGCCGCTAGGATGCCTTCCCATGGCCGTGATTCCGCCCTTGCCAAGAACAAGGAGTGTTCCGATGGTTGGTCACAAACTCTTAACAATTTGTGCATTCTTGATACTTTCATGTGATTAATTTTTTTTTTTGGTGATTTAATCATTCCATTGTGGTGATTTGGTGGTCTGATAGTTTTCTTATGTGGAAGGACACCGTTAGGTAACTCATCCAGGTCCTCTAAACCATTGTGTTGCATGATGAAGAGGACAGTAGAACTGGTTTTTGAAGTTTGAGGCTTTGGGAAATAGGATAGCTTTTTGTTCCATAGTAATGTGGATCATTTCATTATCCTTAACTTTGTTTGCGATAAAGGACTAGTTTAGCCTATTTTGGCCACAACATGAGGGTTCTTGAGAGATTATCCCCTTTCAGTTGCAATTGGAGGGGTTAGATTAGATTAGATTGTAATGTTAGCCTTCCTAGGCTGCACTTGTTTTGATATCTGGTGTGTTCTTGTTTTGGCATTAACTTCCTGGTTGGCTATAAATATTAAATTTAGAGTTCTTGAATATTTTAGATTTGGTAGTGATTGTCATTTTTTAATAATGTTCTGTTGATCCATACAATGAACAAGGTGAAAGGTTTTAGTGCTATAGCTAGTTGCAAGATGTACTCCATTTATTCTTGTATCCTACGCAATCGTTAATAACATTCCTCTAGGACTTCGTGTGAGTATTTGGTATTTCATCAGTTCATATCGCTTTTATTGGAAAGAATCTATGGAACATACATAATGACATATAGGAGAATTGAGGGTTTGATTTATGTGGGGAAAGGGGGATAGGGAGAGAGACTTGATTGTGAGGTCAACGGTCAACCCAGATCACGTGGCTTGCGGTTGGGTTGGAGAAGGAAAAAATGAAGTATGAACTACTGTTTTTGTTATGTTTATTATGTTGGAAGAATATTTTGAGCCTCTTCTTGATTGGAAAGGGTTCAACAAAAATGGTAGTTCTTTAAATGCTTACATATATGGAAATATGAACAGCCGATTTTCAGCTGTAGCATGCAAGAGATTCTTAGGGACCGTCTGATCAAGCATTTTCGTCGTTTGTATTACTGGAATATGTCCGGGATATATTGTAGCTTTGATTGTCAAGATTAAATGCCCGTTTTATCTTTCAAGCAATGCCTAGTCAATACTGATTTGTCTTCTAATGTTTCTTGATGTATTATTCCCCCATGGTAAAAATAAAATAAAATTGAACACATTTCCTGATATATGTTAGTTTCTGCATTTGTTGCAGAATCCGAAACAGATAGTGCAGACTCAGATGTCTCTGGTTCCGAAGGGGATGATACATCATGGATCTCATGGTTTTGTAATTTACGAGGAAATGAATTTTTTTGTGAAGTTGATGATGAATACATTCAAGATGACTTCAACCTGTGCGGCTTAAGCAGTCAAGTTCCTTACTATGATTATGCGCTTGACCTAATTTTAGATGTCGAATCTTCTCATGGTAAGCGTTATCTTACTTTTCCCATGAAGACTGAATCTCTTATCTGAAATTATGTGTTTTCCAAATCCCTTTTTATCCGAAGAGACAATTATAAGAATTTAATTAATCGAAAGGAAAAGAACTATATACATAGCATGGAGGATATGATAAAATCGTAGCTGTTGCAGTGCTTAAGCAGTCAATTTCTAATTTTAGATGTCAAATCTTCTCATGGTAAACAGGGCCTAACTTTTCCCATGAAGACTGAATCGCTTATCTAAAATTATGTGCCTTCCATTATTTTCCAAATCTCTTTTTATCTCAAGAGCCAGCTATAAGAATTTAATTAATCCAAAGGAAAAGAAAAATATACATAGAATAGAGGATAGGACAAAATCATAGCTATTGTAGTGCTTCCTGGCGAGGAAGTTTGCAATTCTTGATGGCATTAGTTTCTAAGAAATCGGTTTTTGTCTATAATCCTATAGAATCTGAAGTCTGAACCACACAACTCTATTAGAACAAAGAAAATTTAAAAACATTTAGTAAAATTTGGATGAAGGTAACTTTGTATTGATTGGATAGTAATTTACATAATACTTTACCATACCAAGAGTCAAGTGTGAGATTACACTAAAAAACACTTGAACCAAACCAGGGGTTTGCCCGTATACCTCTGATATTTTGTACATGAGTGTTCTGCTAATTGTGTAGGTGACATGTTCACCGAGGAACAGAATGAATTGATTGAGAGTGCAGCTGAGATGCTGTATGGTCTGATTCATGCTCGCTACATCTTGACCAGCAAGGGAATGTCAGCAATGGTAAGATGTTTTCTTCAGTCTCTTTATCCTTTTCCTTTCCGGAATTAACAGCTTCGTTCTATTCATACAAGCTGCACTCTTGGTTCGGTTACTCAGTATAGCTGTTTTATTTTACTGCCCAGTTTGAAAAGTATAAGAACTTTGAATTTGGAAGATGCCCTAGAGTCTACTGCTCTGGGCAGCCATGCCTACCTGTTGGTCAATCAGATATTCCAAGAACGAGCAACGTCAAGGTCTACTGCCCAAAATGTGAAGACATCTACTACCCGTTGTCAAAATACCAAGCCAGTATCCTTTTGTGTCCCAATTCCGAACTTTTTTCTGTAGCTGTTTGGTAAATTATATTTTTGCAGCTTGCATTATTAATTGAAAGTTATAACTACATGATCATTAAGCAAAAAATTAACTGTTACATTTTAGATGAGTCTTTTTATCTACATTATAGAAGAATAAGAGTGCAAAAACTTCCCAGTACTGTGAAAGAAAAAACATTTGCTCGTAATCAATTGGGTTTTTTACCCATTCGCCATTAAGTCCATAGGAGGTGATCTTTGCTCACATTCTCTTGCATCAAATTCCGCAATTTCATCTGTTTTATTTATATTGTTGACTCTTCATTTATCCGTTGTCAGTTCTGTAGAAGCTTTCCTTCACTTGACTAAAGGTGTAGATGGAGCGTATTTCGGGACCACATTTGCACATCTCTTTCTGATGACATATGCAAACGCTAGACCGCAAAAGCCATCACAGAACTATGTACCAAGAGTGTTCGGATTCAAGATCCACAAGCCCTGAGGATTGGAATCGGCGGATCTCAGAATTCAATGAGATCACTATTTGTCATTAGCTTTCTTCGTCAAGCATAGGGATGAAGCAACTAACATTAGGATGGACCTATGCGAGGTCACTTATGAATGCTGGGTAAAAAGCTTTCTTGAATATATCAAGAAAAAGAAAAAAGTTGTGCTGTACATTTTCCGCCTTTTTCCATCCTGTCTGGTTGAGAACTTGCTAGTAATTTCTGTTTCTGTTCCTTCACTATTTCATTTTTTGCATCATACCTTGGAATTTTGATGACTTAGGCTAGGCACTGATGGTAGCTGTGCTGGTCCTATTGTTCGATTCTAGCTAGTTGAATGAATCCTCCTAATGTTCAAACTGATTGGGAGTTGGTTCCCCATGGAGACTCCCCTTCCAAGATATCTGAATGGACGGTTGCCCACAAGGTAAGCTTTTGGCTCATTGGCGTCTTCACAGTTGACTCCTCACTCAGGGTGCAATTATTGGTTTTTGTTAGGGTTCTATCCTTGCAATGGAATAGGATTTCAAGTGGGCGACGTCGGATTCGGATTCTTGATGTACAGCGTTTATGTTTGCCACACCTTTCGTGAATCGAAGCTTATAGATTAGTCCTAACAAATAGTCAGTTTTAGGATCAGGCAATAGCACACATTTCAGGCTCACATCAAGACTCTTTTCCTCTGGTTTAATGTTTTTGTGCATGATTTTATTGGGTGGATGACAAGTAGGAAAGGCACGATGATTTCGGCAGTTCCCTAATAAAATTAGGCATTTGCAGTTTGGTAGAAACTATAAAATTGATATTTTATAGAATTTTTAATACATTAAAAAGCATGCTAAAAATAAAATAACTTATATTTTGAAATATAAGACATGTGGTAATCAGATAAATTGTCCTTCTATTTTTCAATTTGGATTATTCAACTCAAGTTTATTGTGAGCTATTTGATGGTATATGAATGAGTTGCGATGGAGTTCAATTTTCATCAGGTTGAGTGGGCAATTGTTTTTTCTTTAAAGCAATGTAGTTACATTCATGTATAGGTTAGGTTCAGTTAATTTATCAGTTCAAATCATATTGATTGAGTTACCCATGAGGAAAGAAATCGCAAAGGGAAGGCAAAAGCATGGATCAGAGAAACACACACACACATATTCAATCAGTACGTACATGATGTTAACTCGTCGATTCGATCTCTTTCTTGCCCTCCACCTAAAAATTCATGTATTTAAAGCTAAGCTAAAATGCTTGCATATAATCAGCATTCAACAAGAAACTACTTCTTGTGCAAATGCAAATCTTGAGGTGGAGCCTCTGCAACTCTCTTCTTCACAATCAAACACTTCTTCTTCATCTTATTATTCTTGGAATGATCATCATCGTCGTCCATCTGAATCTGCTTTCGCCTGCACTCCTCGCTGCAAAACGGCGTGTTTCCCCTGCAATCAGTTAACCCCAATTGTCATCAGGAGTACGTTTAGAACAATGAGATTGGACTAGCCATCTAGCTAGCTGACCTGTACATGAAGATGTCATGGTTGAGTCCCAGTTGCTTATTGCACATAGAACATGCTCCTAGGAAATGGCATACATGTTCCTTGCAGGTGTTGTGATCGTCATAGTTTGAAGATGACATCTTCCTTTGCTTAGTTTACAAGGGAGGTGTATGTGATTTTAAGCCCTTGGTGGTGAAACTAGCTAGGGCTTATGTGGTAACAAGGCTTATAAATAAATCAACTGATGATCAATAATTTGAACATCTAAGTGAGCTGGACTCATTTTGTATGAAGCCCTTCGACGATCAAGTCAGAAAATGTAGAAAATATCAAGACTAAATTAATGAGAACTTTATCTTAATTCAGTTTAATCCCCCTTCTTTATATACATAGGATATTAAAAGTAAATTATAATTAATGAACTCTTTTAATACCATAGATTTTTAAAAATTTTATGGTGAGACTAATAATTTGAAATATGAAATTAATTAATTTTATAACACTGAAAATGGTTTGCATTTAGGATCAAATGCCTGATTTATAACAGTGACATCTCTTTAGGTTAAAAAAAAAAAGAAAAGAAAAAGGTTGGATCCATAAAATACGATGGATACCGAGGGCGGATTTGAAGCCAAAACCGACGGTAAGTTGAAGTGAAAAAAAACAACGGTAAGTTAAAGTTAAATGGTGGCAAATCTATTGGCAACAAAGGCGAAGTGGTATTGGTTGATGAACTCAAAGACACAATTTAATTATATTCACCTATATATGGTTTTCTTGGATTTTTTTTTATCCCCTCCCATTAGGGCAATTATTTGAGTCGAACGAGTCGAGTATTGCTTGTTCATATTTAGTTCATTTGGAATATGAACGAGCTCAAGCCGAGCTTTTATAAAATTCGAGCTATTCGAGTTTATTTCGAACGAGCCGAGCTTTGGACCGAGCTTAAAATTGTGCTCATACTCAGCTCGTTTAGAAAATGAACGAACTCGAGTCAAATTTTTATCGAACGAGTACAAGTCGAATTCGAGCTATTCGTATTCACATAAAACCTCTACCTCTCCTCCACATATTTTAAGCCCAAAAAAAAAGGTTTCCTTTTCTAATTTATTATGTGGAACGCCTTTTGAAATTTTAAATCATTTTTTCATATTTATAACGTGACACAAAGTGTCTTTATGTTATTATTTTATAGTATTTTTGTTGGTAAAATTTTGAATAAGAACGTACACAAAGATTGACTTTTTAGGTCATGAGTCATGACTCACGAGTCTTACATAGCAATATCATTTTTTTTTAAAACATGTAATTTTGTGTTTGTGGTCTTGGATTTTTTTTCTATATAATTGGTATGCTAATGCATGATAAGTGAATTTTTTCCGATTAAATTTAATAACTTATAATATTATGGTATACATTAGAAAGACGTAGTAAGTACCTAAATACCGATTTGGGGGCAAAATGAAATATTCAAATATAATTAAAAATCTTCTAGATCTAACATGACTGTTTGAGCATTCTTAAAACATGCACCCTATATATACCGCAAATTAACGTTGTTTTAACGTTGAATTAGATGTACAACGTTAGATTGGACGTTACTGAGTAGAGAATTTGTCGACGTTGCTCGATGGCCAGTGAAGAATTGAGTCGGGCCAAGCAACAACGTTGGATTGAATGTTGCTAATACGGGCCAGATCAGACCTAACATAAAATATTAAATAAACAAAAGAAATTCGGATTCACAACGTCCAAAAAGGACGTATTTTTTGTGTGTGTGAGAGAGATTGTGTCTTCATAATATTTTCCCTATTAACGACCGATCCAACATTGCTAGTCCGATTCGGTCTTGACCCAATCCTTCACTTCATATCGAGCAACGTCGACAACTTCTCCACAACAACGTCTAATTCAATGTTTTGTACGATGTTCTTTTGAACTTTAATTAGCGACGTTGATTTACGGTTTAGATGTAGGAGCACCTTAGATATATCGGCCTGCTAATAGCGGTTTAGTAGTAAAAAAGAACTATACTATTGTAGGTGAACAAAATTCATTGAACCCAGGAAAACCAGGGGTGTTGTGTTTGATATGACCTATGTTATTAATACTCCCTATTGTTTTTTAAATAATATTCCCTCTGTTTAAAATTACAATTTCTTTTTTGTACTTTTTGACATAGTTTTTTTATAAGTTCAAAATTATATAATATACAAAAAATTGCTATTTCAATTTATTATTAATTTTTTAAAATAATTATAATATTCCCTCTGTTTAAAATTACAATTTATTATTAATTTTTTAAAATAATTATATAATAATAAGTTATAAATTATTTTAAATAATTAATACAAAAATTGCTATTTCATATATTTTTTGTTATTTAAAAATAATGTAAAAAAAGACTTATATTTTATTAACTAAGGGAGTATTTTTTTGGGGGAATTGTGCTATAGGCCATAATTAGGGCCTTTATTAGGAAATTGTCCACTCTTCCCTTCCAAATTAGCAAAATGTCCATCTTCCTTCCCTTGCCCCCTTTGCCCCTTTTCCCCCCCACGCGCGCCCCCTGTGCCCCCTCCTGTTTCAGCA
The DNA here is from genome assembly GCA_963922045.1 of Persicaria maculosa. NCBI lineage: Eukaryota > Viridiplantae > Streptophyta > Magnoliopsida > Caryophyllales > Polygonaceae > Persicaria > Persicaria maculosa. The sequence continues at coordinate 15,266,589 of OY998257.1, read as the reverse complement.
TATTTGATTTCAGCAACTCCTATTTCAGCGGGTTTTTTTTTCGCGCGTTGCTGAAACCTAAGTTGCTGAAACCGAAATTGTTGAAACCAAAGTTGCTGAAACTGTTGAAAATAGTTTTTTTTTTCGCGCATTGCTGAAACCAAAGTTGCTGAAACTGTTGAAAATAGTTTTTTTTTTTCGCGCGTTGCTGAAACCTAAGTTGCTGAAATTGGAGTTGCTGAAACCAGGGTTGCTGAAACCGGAGTTGCTTAAATTGTTGTTGTAATTGCTGAAATTAGTTTTTTTTTATTTTTTTGCGTCAGCACTTCGACATCGGAGTTGCTGAAACCGTGTTGCTGAAACCGGAGTTGCTTTTTTTTTCGCGTCACCACTTCGACACCGGGTCTGCTGAAATCGAAATTGCTGAAATCGTATTGCGGGATATAAAATTTAGCCTATGAGGGATTTAAACCCACGTATTTGCGCATAAGCACATTGCTCTACCATTGAGCTAAGAGGCTTTTAAAGGAGATTTAAAGCAAGTAACATCAAAATTCATGTTGAAACCGTGTTGCTAAACATGCTTGTGTGTAAGATATAGTAGCTCATACAGTTGTATAAGAATTAATTTCAACATTTCAGCATAACGGATTTAGCTAATAAGAATTAATTTCAGCATTTCAGCATAACGAAGGTTGGTTACAAAATGCAAACTTTTTCAATTGCAAGATTCTCAATGAACTCACACAATAAACCTTTAATTTTTTTTAATTTAGGTTTTAGATCCAAAGATAATTAATTTTAATTTAGGCTTTTGCTTTCAGTTGTTTGTTGAAATGTTTTAGTAATACTGTGGCCATATGCTCTCTCTCTCTACCACAAAGTGTTCCCTTGCTAGAAAAATTATAAAGAGAAACCATGCTGCATATGCCTACCAAATGTAAGCAAACTTTTTCCTCCCAATAGCTCATCAGAAACTAATGTTTTGTTACACAGGGGATTTCGGAAGAAAGTCAGTTAATACAGTTATATATATAGAAGCTCTATAAGTACTACTAGAGTTGATGAAGAAGGTGAATTTAGGCTGGATTCCAGTCCCTGGATGTTGTTTACGCACTCATACTCTTTATTACATGTCGATAAAACTAGAGTGTTTGCTTTTGTTTCAGTTTCAATCCCTGAAATTTCCTCGCTAAGCCTCCAATCGCTTAAATTTATCATGAAACTGAATGAATCAACAGGATGAGCATGTGCTGATACGAGATTCCGTATTTCCTAAACGAAGCAAAATCACAAGCAGAAACTAGATTATTTCAACCTTGTTCTCATTAACCTCGTCTTGATTTCACCGATTGTTTTATTGAACTAAAACTGACCCTTGGAGACACAAGCAACAACAACAAAAATCACAAGCGATTCCATCAAACTCATCCTACAAAACCTAGCTTAATTAATCGATCACAAGCAACAACAACAAAAATCATGAACTCGGTGCATAGAATCGAGATTGGAAGGACGGAGAAAGCAAATAAGCTCTGCACACATCAATTCGACAACCAGGAATTGAGAAATTAGGGTTACTGACAACAATTTGACGGGCGATTACTGACCGGAAGAAGATCGACGGCGCAAGAGGTGCATCGCCGGGCATGCAAATCTGAACGTATCTCCGAGTACGAAACCGCACTCTCCGGGACCGCTCTGAGCCTCTCCTTGACCTTCTCCATCTGAGCCGCCCTCGCGATCTTCCTCGCATCCTCCGTCGTGAGAGACATGCCGGCCACTGCCTCATCCGCCGGACGCCGAGCTATTCGTCCGTCCAGGTAGATCCTATCGCTGCCACCACCGCCTCTGATCTTTTGCTGGCGCCGCTTTGGAGAGAGTCGGAGAGAGAGCTCGAAGACGAAGATGTTGTAGTGCAGAGATTCACCGCCTCCGATCTTTGGAGAGAGTTCGATTGATTTAGGGTAGGGGGTAGGGGGCACAAGGAGAGAGCCTTATTGGGCCGGTGGACATTTAACTTATTTTCATGGGTTGGTGGACATTTATTTAATTGAATCCTCAAAAGTGGCCTGTTTGGCAAATTTATTCTTTTTTTTTTTGCCGTTTAAAAAAATGCTAGTGGAAATGACATCATGAGTTTACTACGACTATTATTGGTACCCTATTTTGTCATGTTATAACTAACTACCTTTATTTTTTTAAAAAAAAAATGAAACTACAGTTTGCAAGAAATTATGAAACTAACATTATGGCGAAATTACAGAAATCGCCCTTTAAATATGATAGTTTGTAAGAAATTACCCTTTAAATTTAATTTTACGGCAAACCACCCTTTAAAATACATTCTTTAAAAAAATCATCCATCATCACTTTTCATTAAAAAATTGAAATTTTTTTCGAAATATTCATAAAATATTAAATAATTACGGAAATATTCAAGGCTTTAAAATAATTACAGAAATATTCATTTTTTGCAGGTGCATCAGAAAAACGCGGAGTAGGACCGCGTTTTATTCACAACACAAGAAAGAGAATTGGCGCCAGAGTTGGGGATTTAAGTTTACGAAAGAAACGCGGTCTCAGACTGCGTTTCTATGGACATTTAATTCAAATTAAATGCACCCAACTGAAATGCTGAGGTGGCAGGACCGCGTTTCTTTCGTTGACTGGATTCCCTTCAGCAAAAGTTGCTGACTGGGATTGACGTTACAAAAGAAACGTGGTCACAGACCGCGTTTCTCTGTGTTCTTTCAGAAAAAAAAGTCAAAGATTCCATTTATTGCGCCGCGGTTATGTTAAGGCATAAAACGCGGTGCCCAACCGCGTTTTATCATCACACACAAAACAATAAAACGCGGTGCCCATCCGCGTTTTATGATCAACACAAAACCCTACGCAACTGCCCCTTTCTCCGCTTCATCTCCTTCTCCGCTTCATCTTCTTCATCTGGTGAAGGGAAAAGAAGGGGTGCTTATCAAGTTTGAATCGTTCACCAGATTTGACAGCTTTGCGACGTCTCTGTAAAATTAGTCATTCAGAGTCCGTATTGATCTGATTGGTTCGTGCCATACCTTGTTGGAACGAGGACGAAGAGATCTACAACTTTGCTGTTGAAGGTTTTTCCAGAATTCACCGACAACATGGCCGAAAATCAGCATCTTTGCAGCTGTTCACTGTTTGGACGAAAATATTAGTTAGTTATTTTATTTATTTACTTTTAGTATTTTTATAAAGTTATTTTAGTGTTTTAGTAGGCCTATAAATAAGTTTTTAGGAGTTAATTTGAGGGAGACATTTTTTTCATTTGGAAAATCAGATTTTTAGAGAGAGTGTTCTCTTAGGAGAAAACCGAGTTCCCCTGCGTGGGATAGGTTTTGATGGATCGTTCATAGCTTGGTTTGTCTTGTGTGTGTCGATCCTCGCCATAGGATTGGTGCTATCAAGCATTCATGAGCCTCCTTCTCGTGCTCCTTGGATACGTCCTTGGTTGTGTGAGATTGCAGAGATTGGTTAGCTAGTCGTTGGTTTGGGACTTTGATCAATCGGGATCAAGGGTCTTCTCCTCGTTCTACCTAGACTTTCTCCTGTAAAGATTGGTCTTTCGATCATTCGGTTTGGTTCTCGATTGAAATAGCATCGAGGGTCTTGTCGTTGTTTCGTTGGGTTATCCTTCTTATTATTTATCTATCTACATATTTGGTTCATTCTTTCCGTTGCATTGTGTCTTTATCATCTTTTCCTCTTGTTGTTCTTGTTGGTGTCGTTGATGTCGAAGATCGGGCCACCCTACGGCTAATCCCCGTATCATCATCTGTCATCTCCCATTCGTCTTCTCCAGGCCAAGGACAAGCACCCCACCGGCGTCCTCCCCCCTCATCTAATCCTCCTCCGTCTTCTATTCGAATTTCGGTTCGGCCTTCATCGCTCGATTCCACGCCGCAGGTTAGGGATTTTTTTTTAATTTCGAACGATTATGGATGATAACATGTTTGTGGATGTTGATTGTTGAAATTGTGTGATAGTTATATGTTTGTGGTTGTTAGTTAGTGCTTATTATAGAATCGAACTAGGTTGATAGTTTTAGATCCAAAATTGTGATGAATGGTCAAAAGAATAGAAATTGTATAGGAGTGTATATGAAATATTGGAATATTGGAAGATAATACAATTTTAGTAGCATGAAATAATAGGAGAGTAGATTCGATTTGTATAATCTATACTTAAAAATGATGAAGATTAGAGTGAGATGAAATTATTGATAGTATATCATAATATTAGAATAGGAGAAGAGCACAGGAGAAGAGCATATGAAAAAAAAAATTTAGATTCAAAACCTATTTTATATTTTTAGCAGAAGAAAAAGTAAGATAGGATAAGAGGATATAGAGAAAAAAACCTAATAGGAATGTAGGACAAGTAATTTTGATTTGCAGAAAAAAAAAAGAGTATAAATTCATAACCTAATTTTTTTTGAAATTCTGAACACGTTTATTTCGGTAATTGATAAGAGAGTAGATTATGATTCTGAACACTTTAATTTGTGATTCTGACAAGTAATTTTGTGATTCTGACAAGTAACCTACTTTTTTTTAGTGATTCTGACAAGTACTTTTGTGATTCTGAACATGGTAATTTATTTGTGTTAGGGAGGTAGAATGACAATGCAATTGAATCCCGGACCGCTTGTGACTGAGGTGCTCCATAGACAGCATCTCCATAGGTCAACTGATGTGTGGAATGGCGAGGAATATGTAAGTACATATTATTTTAATCATTTGTTAAAATTAATATGAGACAGTACAAACAAATGAGATACTAATGCTTGTCGGTGTTATGTTTGTAGACGAATGGTGTCATCCAACATAGACTGCACTTGCGGAAGATTGGGCGAGATGCAGCTGTCGATCCAAGAGTTATGCAGTACATAAAGACGGCAGGATTCGACTGCATCTACAAGCTAGGGTCCGCGTTGGAGATTGACAATGAGTTAATCACAACGTTGATAGAGAGGTGGAGACCTGAGACCCACGCCTTCCACTTGAACTTTGGAGAGACCACATTCACGCTACAAGATGTTTCAGTTATATTGGGACTACGTGTCGACGGTCTTGCAGTTACCGGGAGTGCTTGGTACGATTGGCCAACTGTTGCGGAAATGTTGCTTGGGCAAAGACCCCCACCAAATCAGATAAGGGGATCGTCGGTGAAGGTGGCCTGGCTACGACAACTATTGGTGCCTTTACCAGAAGATGTGGATGAGCATGTCGTGCAGTGCCAGGCTAGGGCGTACATTCTACTGCTGTTGGGAAGTGTCATGTTTGCGGATAACAACGGCGGCCAAGTACAGTTACTTTACCTCCCATTCCTAGCGGATTTGGAGGCCGCTAGCCAGTATAGTTGGGGCAGTGCGACATTAGCCTTCCTCTACCGACAACTTTGTAGAGCAACGGCACGGGAGAAAGCCGAGATCGTATACGTAGGCCCTGTCATCTTATTACAGGTACAGTAACTATGTCGTGTTCTTGTTTTCAATTTCTGTGAATTTGTAACTAATTACCTCTACAATAATCCTAGTTGTGGGCATGGGAGCGCATTCCCATTGGACGACCATGATGCATTATCCCACTCGGTGAAGATGATGGCCACAATGCCATTCGAAGGGCTCGACGGAAAGAAGCTAGGAAGAAGACTGGTTACAGTTCACAACCTCCCCCATTTAGCGCACGATTTGTAGATGGGGAGGATTCGCTGGCTATGAGGTGGCTGAATTGCTCATACTCCTATGGCACTACCCCGAAGACGCTGATGTACTACCGAGATGCATTTGATTGACAAACGACAGATCAGGTTAGTCAGTTTTGTTCTCACATCCCGTCATTGTATATGGAAGAATGAAATTCATATCTTAGTTACATGCATTAACGGACTATGCAGTTTATCTGGGATCCGTACACGAGCGACGCATTAGCTCGCCTGGCTCCCATCTGTACACAAGGTGGGAACATTTGGCGATCTACTACACCTATGATCTACTTTGAGATTGTAGAGGAGCATCACCCGGAGCGGGTTTGTCGCCAATTTGGGGATGTGCAAGTGGTGCCCCCATCATGTGCATATGACGAGGTGTTGCACAAAATGGATCGTAGGGGAAAACATCAACACGATTGGGCTCAGGTTCATGCTCAATGGATCAAGATGTGGAACGAGCGAGAGAACTCCATTCAGGTCGCAGCTGAGGTGGACGATGAGGATGAGGCCCTAGCACAGTATATGACCTGGTACACACGTATCACCAGGCGCCTTATTAGTCGACCTACTAGTGCGCCGGCGGGGGTCTATCAACCAGTGGCTCCTGACTACCACAGGATGGTTAGTATTTAAACCTTCATCTTCCACTTTTTTATTTCACTGAAAAACCATCCTTGTAGTTACTCCAACTATCAAAACCTTATGTCCAGGGGAATTTCGTCATGGATGCTAGTGCTCGAGCAACCCAAACCGTTGAAGAATCGCATCAGTTCTACGCCCAACACCAGTACAACTCAATGATGGGAAAAGTGGACGAGTATTGCAGCTACATGGCAACGCAGGGATCACAACTTCTCGGTCAAATGTCGTTCAACCCAACACTACCTCCCAGGCCGACTGCACCATCGTCACAACGACCGTCTCAACCAGAAATGCCAACAACAACCTTTGGAATATCCTCCCAGCCGGAGATGGGGATCCCGTCGTCAATGATTTTTCCTTCATACCCATCGTTTGGTACGCCAGGTGGCACACCTTCGTCCATGATGGACCAATTCAACCAGCCACAATTTATGTTCCCGCAGTCGACCTTCGTCGCCTTTGGAGCCACTTCGACCCAGTTCGGGCCTGCTCCTACGTTCTTGACCACCCCGCCTTGTCATCAGGGGCGGATTGTGTATGATGATCCCTGCAACCTTTATGGGGCGACACCTCCATGAAGGCCTGGTCCAAACCCGAACTTGTACTCCCAACCCGATGATGAGGATGATGATGCGTAGCTTTACTTTTTTCGATCTTATGTTGTGATGTTATGGACTCTTTTGTAGTTTCTTCTGTTTGAGTTTTCATAACTTCTGTGCTTGACAAGGACAACTTCATATAATTCAATATAATCATCCAACAACAATAAAACAACTATATACAGATTAAAGATTCAAAACACATAATTTTAAACACAAGTATGGGAGAATATTAAAGATTCTAAACATTTTAATCATTCAAATAAGAGCGAAAAATACAAAACCACAACTTTAGACAACAATGTGAAAATATATAGATTTGATAATTGATGGAGAGCTTCAACCGGCACTAATAATGGAGAGTTTCATGCGAGAGAAGCAAAGGAAAGGGATAACGAATAGGAAACATAGAGTTCGGAGATGTATATACTTAAAAACGTTGTCGTAGTCCGCGTTTTTAATATTCAGATTCTCCTACCTGGGAATCTTTGCAGATGGATATGGAACTAAGAAACGCGGGAGTAGGCCGCGTTTTATTTGTAATCCACCAAAAAAGAATCTTTGACTCTTTTTTTCTGAAACTACACAGAGAAACGCGGTCTCATACCGCGTTTCTTTGTTTAATCCATGCCCAGTAAGCAATAGCTGACTTGTGGGGCCCCATCAGCAATAGAAACGCGGTCTAGGACCGCGTTTCTATTGCTAGGTAAGCATTTTCATAAACGACAATAAATTTCTTTTTTTTTTAATATAGAAACGCGGTCTGAGACCGCGTTTCTTTCGTAAACTTAAATCCCCAACTCTGGCCCCAATTCTCTTTCTTGTGTTGTGAATAAAACGCGGTCCTACTCCGCGTTTTTCTGATGTACCTGCAAAAAATTAATATTTTTGTAATTATTTTAAAGCCTTGAATATTTCCGTAATTATTTAATATTTTATGAATATTTCAAAAAAAATTCTAAAAAATTAGTAAATAAATCGAAATTATCCTTTTACCCCTTATATAATATATAAGGGGTAAATAAATCGCAATTATCCTTTCATTTAAAAATTAGTAAATAAATCGAAATTATCCTTTTACCCTTTAAGGTTGTTAGAAAGAAAATTTTATTGTATTTTTACGTTATCAATATAGCGATTGTAACTTTATTTAAAAGATTTAACTAAATATAATTTTATATCAATCTAATTAAGAAGAGACTAAACATTAAAAAAATGCTTTGACTTAATATAATATATAAATATTTACATATAGATTATATATTAATTCAATGTATTGAATTAAACTTATTGGTTGAAAAAATGTAAAATATCTTAAGGAATTTTTTTTAATATAATTGTAATTGAAGCTTATCGATTAAAACACCTAAAAATAAGTTGGTTATGAGATTCTAAAAAAGTGGGTTATGATAAATCATCATAAAGACTTATATATAAAAAAAAGTAGATATAGACGACGTATGATCTTAAATTCTTATGAATTAATATTTGATATACATTTAATATAATATATAAAGATTTAAATATAGATTTTAAGGATTTCAAACATAAGGTTTGAGAAAAGAAAAAAAAAATATTTAATAAGGGAGTAATTTTTTTTAAAAAAAAATGCTAGTGGAAATGACATCATGAGTTTACTACGACTATTATTGGTCCTGTCGTGCTATAACTAACTACCTTTATTAAGAAATATATGAAACTATAATAACATTACGGCGAAATTGCATGAAACCACCATTTAAATTTAATTTTACGACAAATCACCCTTTAAATATAATAGTCTGTGAAAAATCACCTTTTAAAATACATTTATTTAAAAAACACTATCCATCATCACTTTGCATTAAAAATTTATTAAGTAAATTAGAATTACACTTTTACCCCTTATATATATTATTTTAAGATTGTTGGAAAGAAAATTTTGTTATATTTCTACGTTATCATTATAGCGATTGTAACCTTATTTAAAAGATTTAACTAAATATAATTTAATATCAATACAAGGAAAGAACAAACATTAAAAAATACTTTCACTTAATATAACATATAAATATTTACATATACATATAGATTATATATTAATTCAATGTATTGAATTAAACTAATTGGTTTAAAAAATGTAGAATATCATAAGAATTTTTTTAAATATAATTGTAATTGAAGCTTATCGATTAAAACACCTAAAAATAAGGTGGTTATGAGATTCTAAAAAAGCGGGTTATGACAAATCATCATAAAGACTTATATATTAATAGCAGATATATATAGATGACGCATCATCTTAAATTCTTATAAATTAATATTAGATGTAGATTTAATATAATATATAAATATTGAAATCTAGATTCCAAGGATTTCAAACATAATATTTGAGAAAAAAAAAATATATTTCAAATGTAATGACATTCTTTAGATTGCAAATAAAAGCATACAAATACAATTTATTTTCTTTTTAACAACCTTGAATATATCGGTTTACTTAAATATCGGTTTACATAATAGATTTTTAATGAAAAGTGTTGATGGGTGGTATTTCTACACGGATATATTTTAAAAGATGGTTTACTGCAAAATTAAATTTAAGGGGTCGTTTTATACAATTTCGCCTAACATTATGAAGATACAGGTGCAGCTGTGCAAGTACATACTTCTAATTTCTATAATGAAATATGACGTGGACTTTTTTTTCCCCAATTAACGTTAACGTCATGAAATTGTACGTACTCTCTTTTATCGATCCACCACCTATTCTTTAGATCGGTGTATTAACCTCTATGAATGATTAATCACAACTCCCCCCATTGGCTCATACTGGGGCTAATATACGGTTAATTTCTTATCAAAAATAAGATTAATTCACCGATTTTCAATAAGTATTTTTAACTGAAAATATCTTATGGATACGAATTTTTTTTTTGGGTCAGTAAATATCGATAGATATTTTATCGATATGAAAAACTGGTAAAATTAATTATATGTTTAACAAGAAATTAAATTATTCATAGGCCTTTTGGCTAAGATCAACTATAATATCTATTTTTATCAGTTTAATATCTAATAGGTGGGTCATTAGTCGACTTCGATATTAAATTAATTTTTTAATAAGAAATTATTCGTGCATATAATAAGCAGACTCATCATATGTATATTTTAGTCCAGCCGTCCAAAAAGCCTTGAAATTCCATGATACGCATTATGATATAGTGAGTGTTACGTACGTTATGGGGTAACAGCTGATTTATTTGATTCCATTATAATAATAATTAAGTACATCATAAATAAAGATGAATAAAATAATGTTGTTACATTATAAGCTGAACAAACGGTTTGTGATATTATTAGAAGTTGTAACAAACTAATTTAATGTCGGGGCGCATCATAATTACCTACTACATTATCAATACGTACATATGCTAATTAATTTATTTTTTTATTATTGATAAATTAATACACCGCTAATTTTACTTGATACACCACTAATTTCTACAACGGGTGGATTTCGCAAACTGTTGTGAAACTATCATCTGATACCCTAAAAATTAAAGACAAAAATATTTAATATGGGAAATTCCCACACATAAAAAAATGTCCGCAATGCCTGAGGGTTTTTTTTAAATGGCACACACGTATAAAAAAACAGTCTGCCGCATGTTGCTGACTGTTTGATAGTTATATTTTTTTTAAATATAGGCATGAGACTTCCATTTTCTTTCTTTTTTTCCTTCACGGTTTCGATGCTTCTCACAATACTCTGCAATAAATTATGGAGTAAGTTCCGCACCAAATTGTATAATTTAACAGTATATCTAATAAAAATTAGTGGTGTATTTAGTTTTTTTTTATTGATAAGCACTTGGATCATTAAAATAAGGGGAGGGGGAGATTTCAACACATAATCAATGTGTCATTACATGTTAAATTGATTGTCCCTAATTATTTGAAACGTTCAATTTTAAGGCACTTATGAGTCGCTGAAAAATATTTTCTCAATATAATCGGAAAAAAACCCTTCAACTCTTATTCAAAATAGGACATGCTTCTATTGGGTCATGATCAGTGGCGGAGCTAATGGACATGGGACACGTGCCATCCTCTTATTTGATAAACTAATTTTATATGTTTTGATATAAAAAGCTATTAAAATGTTTGAATGTCAAAGATATATTAATCACTTTAATTTTATTTTAATAAATTATAATGCTTTAATTTATATTTTATTTAGATTGTCATTCACATACTATAATGCATCGCGAGAGCTTTGAAGCGAAAGTTTATATTACTCATTTCAACAATTAGATAAGAAGTTACGCAAGTTGAAAATTTTTATATCTTATTATACATTATTAGGGGTGGACACAAATTCCATCCCATTCCGTAGAAAATGCACGGTCATAAACCGTCAATATATATTATTTTAAAATAACATTATTTTTATATAGAGTTTTTTTATATTGTTGTATAGGCCTGACCACAGGTCAACCCGTGACCCAACGGGTCGTACGGGTTATGGACCTGACCGGTCCGGATTAGGCGGGTCAAACTTCAAAGGGTCAGCGGATTTACGGGTTCAGGTTAGGGTCTTCCTAATTCGAACTCGTAACTTGCCATCCACGGGTTCTGATAATCACTTTCCGACTCGTAACCTATCAAATCAAACACGTCGATCCGATGGGTCAAACCCGTAGAGTGGCATATTGCTGTAATTCAAAATGATACTATATATACATTTATAATAATTGTGTTGATTTAAAAAAATTTGTGGATCGGCATGAATGAATGAATGAATGTGTTGAAGTAAACATGGTAAAATAGACAAAATTATGGGGTCATGTGTGGATGGAGTCGACGTGTATGTGATGAGGAATGGGACCCATGCCACGCCATGATGTGTGGGCTTTTGGTGTGTTGTGTTTGATGGAGGAACACTAGTGGTGGTGAATAGTCAAGGCATCTATGTATTGTATTGTCAATTTTTCATGTCCATGTCCACTTTTCAAGTGCCATTTGGCCCCCATCCATTAATATATACCCAATAATTAACGGAGAATCAGTATATTCTAAATTGGGAAAGATACCTTACTAAAAATAAACGACTTTAAAATTTTAATTTAAAATTTCACTATTGTATTTTAATTATGGATATTTTTTCTATAACGGGAATTTTAATAGAATAAAACGATAAAGTATTCACACAAATGAATTTGTTTTACTAATCACAAGTTGATGTAGTGGTTGTGGGGCTACATCCCATGCCAAGAGGTTCGAAGTTTCAATCTCGTTGGAAACATGGGGTCACTTATGAATGGGAGAGTTCACCCCTTAAATAGGTCACACAGTACCAGATTCAGATAAAAAAAAATGAATTTGCTTCCTTAATTTAATTATTTCAAATCTTGCTTAAAAATAGCATCAATCATATTCATAGAGCATGTTACTCCAAGTCGTTGAGTTTCTTCTAAAATCACATTTTTTTTATAATCAGTTAGTACAATTTACAACTTACAATAGATAGCACTAAACTCTGTCTTAAGTAAATTTTTTTTTTTTTTGTAGATTTTTAGCTATTTACTGTTTGATATCACTTTTTCAGAATATGATAAAGACATTATAACAAAATATTTAAATAATCAGCACAAGTAAAGTATTACTCGTGAGGAAGATTCTAGTCACTAGATATGTACTTGTAAGATACTCTAAGGGCTGCTTACCAAAAAATAAGATACTATAAGTACTCGTTTGGTTATCAATCAAAAAAAAATAAAAAAGTAGAAAATTTTAAGAAATAGAGGTAATATATATGTTTGATTGACTTTTGTGTAACGGTAAAACCCAATAAGATAAATTGATGGGAATTTAAATTCCCCTTTTGGAGGAAATTTATTTACCTACTCTTCATAGGTATTTAGGTAAGTTTCACTTACACTCTTTTTAATTGAAAATTTTTAATTTTGTTATTTTAATAAAACAAAAGTAACCAAAATATAAATAATTTTTTCTATAAAAAATAATATATAAATAAAATTACAACTATCAAATATAAATAATCTAATAGTTGAGTTTTGACTAAGAAAAGTGTTAATTACTCCATCTAATAATTGATTTTAGGAAGATTTATCAATGGTTATAGTTATAATATATACTTTAATAGATAAATCAATGAATAAAATTAATCAAATATGAATATCATAAGACATAATAGATTAATTAACTGCCTTACTTGCTAAGATTTTAATTAATAAAATTTATATCTATTATATATATATATATATGTTTCCAAGAAATATTTTTTAATTAGATAGCAATTACTGATACAATGTGGCCTGTGATGACTTTTCGTCAATTATGTCAACATATTATTTTAATAATTTTTTAGAGGGAGAAAATTTTCTAAAAAACGGCCATAGATCGTCACGTAAAACGCTAAATATCAGTTTTCATATATGTATACAGATAAATATATAAATCACTTTGATCATTGCATGTGTTTAGTGTCAAGTTACATCATTTACATCAAATAAATAACTAATTAAAAGTAGGTATAAGTTTTGCAAAATCAGCTTTAAATTAGGGCGCACATCTTTCAGAAAATCCCCTACAAATTAAAATATTTACAAAATCACTCATGTACTTTGGAGATCGAGTAAAAACATATTAAATTGTTAATCAATTTATCAAAATCAATCAATCTAATTAAAACATGCATGCCAACCAAATTAATTAAATTTAGGTATAAGTTATGGTTTTATTCGATCGTCATGGATAAAACTAAAGAAATAAACAGGAATCAAATCGATCGAGCGATCCACTACCATACATTTTTTATTGATCGATTAATTAATACGTTTCAATTTAATTCGATCTCAATAAACAATAATATACAAAACAAAATTGTAATTTATTGATCTCTCATCTTCGATCTCCACATGATATGCAGATCATTCCATATACCAAATTCAGATTCGTCATCTATACATCACACCTCAAATTCGGTCACTACACATCAACTCGATCAATTATTTATTCTCCCATATGTATCAAATCAGGCAACACTAACTGCTCCGGCCACCGTGGATCTGGCGGCGCTTGCGGCAGTGGAGGAGGCCGGAGAGGCTTGTTTTGCCGACGAAGAATTTCCGGTTTTTCTCATTGCTCTCGCCGAGATGTTCCTCCTCCTCTCCATAGCCTCGTCGTGATCAATTTGTTCTTGCCTACAATCGTCGCTACAAAACGCTCTATTCCCCCTATCAAGATTAATAATCGACGACATATAAGTAAAGATAAAATCCTTATAACTTTATATTTGTGATGAAAATAAATGCCTGTTATGGTGTAAACTGTAACTAACCTGTACATGAAGATGTCGCGGTTAAAGGCAAGGGACCTTTGGCACAAGAAGCAAGCTTCGAGGAAGTCATCATCAAAGTCGCTAATTTGGTGGTGGCTAACGGGGCATTCTTCGATTGAGCCGCAATAGAACAAGCCGGAGGCCATCGGAATAGAGAGATCGTTGGTGGGCGGCGTTGGTGGTTGAAGGAGGAGGAGGAGGGAATTTTTATTTATTTTTTGATAAGAGGAGGAGGGAATTGAATTTCAATGATTTGTGGTAGTGGAATTAAAGGTGTGGGAAACAAAGCTTGTTTTATATACACATAAAGAGAACAGTGTCATGTGATTTGATTCCTACATTATTATTTTCATGTATACGTGGTGGGAAAAGAGGGGCCACTGGGCCAGACTTCATTGTCTTCTTTCTAGAATGTATGAGAGAAGTTCATTTTTAATTCATTTTAATTGCAATGAATTATAAACTCAAATTGTAAAACGAATTTTGATTAATGTAGTATGACTCTATGAGAAGTTCATTCTATAATGATTTGTAATTAATATTTACTCCATTCCCCTCACCAAAAAAAGAGTATTTATATAGAGAAAAAAAAAGTACTCTCTCCATTTACTAATATTTATTTTTCTATTAATTTTCACATTTTTTAAAGAAAACAATTCAATTTTGATCAAACATAAAAAATTATTGCCGTCTTTACCAGCGTATTTACATCATTTTTATATTCTCTATATCCCTCTTCAATTTGGAATTGGGATGGTAAGAGGAGGTTTATTGGTGAGCCTTTAGGCTCACTAAATTCACCACATCAGGAGAAAAAAAAAAAGAAAGAGGATGAGCCAGGTGAAGAGGTCCGTCTGCAAGATCGGGCTCTTGTGTGGGACTTTTGTGGTCACTGATCCACTTTCTTTTATTTTATTTTTTTTCCCGAAAATTCTCCACTTTATTTTACTTTATTTTATTTTTTTTCCTGGACCCAGCCCCCAAACGATGCTGCCATGTGGCTCAACTAGGACGCGCCATGTGACAACGCTTTGTAATTTTTTTTTTAAAAAAAAATCCAATTTTCACCATTTTAACCTTAAAAAAATTTGAATATAATTTATTTTTATCTACACATATAGACACCCATTTTACATATATTTTTTTAAAGCTAATCATAGTGCTAGAAGCGGTTGCATCCAACGACTTACGACCTTAGAAGCGGTTGCATCCTACGACCTTTAGATTTGACATGCTTTTTTCGGGACTCCAAATACGTGCAATGATATCAATGTTTTTGATCATTCGTTGTGAACGTAAATAATAATAATAATAATAATAATAATAATAATAATAATAATAATAATAATAATAATAATAATAATAATAATAATTTGCTATTTTAAATTTGGAGGGGAAAAAATTGGAATAGAGTAAAAAATAAATTAAGTGATTTGGATCGGGCTCATCAATGATGGATGAAAAAAGTAAAAAGCTAATTTGAGATTTTTAAGCTGATATAACAGATAAAAAAGTAGGTTAAGGGCTCGAAACGGTGTCACTGTTAAACATGCTCTAACAAGACCAGTTTGGAGAGAAGAAGTTGATGTTAAGCCTCACCTAAAAGCTTGGTCATGATGTCTGCTAACTAGCATTGGGACCATCTTGAAGTTATTGTCTAACATAGTGACAATCAGGTTTGAGATAAATGCTTCATCCAAAATAGATTCAACTCAAGAATTTGTTTTCTCATATAAAATGGTATTCTCGTGAATTACAACTTATTATCACAATGCAAAGGAACCGATTTGGGAAAAGTGCAATGAAGGGAATCCAACCCTACATATATACCCTTTTTGTTCTTAAAAAATATGTTATTTTATTATTTTATTATTAATACATGTTTTTAAAGTGCTAAAAATTATATAAAATATTAAATTTTTTTATTAATATTTTTTCAAGATTTTAATACTTATTAATAAAGTAAATGATATTTTAAATAATTTTTATCATGATTAAAAAAACATACCTAAATAGTACTCCTAAAACTGGATGATAGTATTATTTTACCATATAAAAAAGGATGATAGAGTAAATAACATGTTTTTTTTAGAAAAAGGATGATAGTATTAGGGAATATAAAGGAAGCTAAAGCATTGGATATTCTCCTCTTGTGGTGCCTGACTTAACTTGTTAGCTTCAATTTTGCTTAAACTTATCCTATAGTAGAGTTTTTATGGTTTCTGTTGTACATTCGACGGTGTCCATCTACCAACTTGTCGTTTTATCAAGAATCAGACTTATTTGATTTCAAATTCTTACTTTATATATATAAAAAAAAGAATATTCTCCTCCATTTGGTATGATACTTTGCAAGGATTTCTCCCAAACATCACCAAAAAAAAAAGGCTATAATGATAGACTAAAGGATCTTTAGTCTTTACGCAGAGAATCAATTGAAATTACCAAAATCCATGGCTGCCAATCATCAACCTACCATGTTATTCCGAATATTTAGACACCCCACATGGTAAATATTTTTTTGTAAAAAAATGTTTTCATTTTTACATTACAAAGGAAACAACTTAACAAAGAACCGTTAAGGCTTAAGCCTTAACCAAGAAACCCAAATACACACCAAAGAATAGCCACAAAAGATGGAGGATGGGAAACCTGCAATAAGAAGAATAGCTATTGAATCAGCTGTTATGTCTGTCTAGACTTCCTACATTCGCCGAAGCAGAGGAATCGCCCACCGCCTTTGCACTCTTGAACTGGGGTTCCCTGTTTAGCCTGTTAAGACGTGCAAATGTATGCAATTGCTCGCTGTAAATTGGATTTCGGAAATGGAATTGAAATGTACAAAAAGAGTTCAAAGGAACCCGAAAGGAAGCCTTACCTTCGCGCTTCTCAGGTGTCTAGTATTATTCCAACAGAACAGAAGGTTACAGCCTTTCCCCCCAGGTCCTGATGATTCATAGCCCCTAGCAAAACAAGATAGAAAAAAAATGGTTTTAAAGTGAACAAAATGAAACATCATGTACTGAAGAAATGAAGAGCAATATCTTCTTTAAGATAGAGAGGAAGGAAAAAGGAACACTCACTGATACTCCTTGCTGAGAGTGCCTCCACAACTGCTCTGATGTAGCAAGCTAGGCGAGATGGGAGGAAGTGCGGCCCTCGTGCCAGCTTGATCCTTCACAAACGCCTTCTTGTCATCAACTTTCAGGGCCTTGAGTTCATGGTTGAGCTCATCATCCCAGCGACTGGAAGACAAGTCCATAGAGCTCATGGGTTCCACCTGATTTTGGGGATGGACTCCAGCGTCTTGTGGAAGGACCTGGTTTCGTTCTGGTCTTAAGCGACTCGTGGAACTTGGGGTCCCTTTCTCAACGGCTTGCAACCATGCCGTTTCCAACTTCTGCTCGCGAATAATAGATTCTATCCTCTGCATGGGTAACTCCTTTCTCCTTTCCCTTGTGCTTCCGGCTTTGCCATGCCCTTCGGCTTTAAGGGCCAGTGCCCTCTCATCGAGCAATGGAGAGTTGTTTAATGACGCTGCATTCTCGTCCTTGTTGAGTGGTTCCATCTGCTTGCTCCCTGTTGAATGTGGTGACATAGCAGCTTCTCTATCATCCACAGGTATTAAGCCATCCGGTAGCACAATAATCCTAACCTCTACACTACGTCTCAATACTGTTTCGAATGAGTTGGTAATACTTATTAGGTAACGCTCAGCCCTGGCTTTGATCTTTTCATCTCCAAATGCAATATAGGCGAGCAAAACACCTGCAAAAATAAGGATGTTCAATTCAAGAAACTTGAATATATGACACTGGTAAAAGCCAAAATTTCAGAAAACTAAAGATAACTTCACATTTCAGCCAACCATTTTCAGTTCTCTCAAGCTATACTTCAAGATCCTATTTGAACCAGCAAAGAAAGGGAAGTGAATAGAGGGATTGAATAGATACCATCTACTTCAGATATTGAGATGAGCTTTCCATAGTTCTGAAGCAGTTGCCTTAGTTTCTCATAGTGACATCTCCCAGTACATTGCAACCACAAATGATCCAGTTTTTCAGTGTCCAACTGGCTCCATAAAATTTGTCCAATGGTCATATCATCATGAGAAGACGCGGTATCAATACTATTTCTAGGTTTACTATGAGTGGCCTTTGAACTGGAGATGATGCTGTCTTTCAGCAAGGATGAAGCCTCTTGATGACCAGAATGACCTTTGCAGTCAAGCAATGCAGTAGGAGATGATAGTCTCCGTGGCGGGTAATGGGCATCAGATATTTGTACATGTCCAGGACCATCCCTGGATGCAGTAGACTGTTCTTCATCGGTTGTTTTAGAGCTTTGCCTCCTACTGCTCCCAGATAGAGTGGAATCTGGTGAAGTGACTGATCCAAGCTGTAAAAGTGTGGCAGTAAACCATGTTGAACGTTCACTTGAAACTCTCAACTGCTTTTCAGCTTTGGAAAGAAGTTTTAAAGCGTGTTTCAACTTTTCCAACTCTTCTTCTGACACTGAAAAGAAGTGAATTTTGTTAGTCCAAACTGCTAAGAATGCGAGCTGAGGATAATGAAATGGGATGAAACTAAGTATACCGACTTAATATCATGACAGTCTCAGCAGGTTATCCAACACAAATTAGATTTGTAGAAAACTAGACTACCAAGTTTAAATATGAAACCAAACAGCTTTTAGAGTTTATATTATCCAAAACGATATTTTAAAGATAAACCCATATATGCTGAAAAAGAGCTGCCAACAGGTTCTATATACTTGAGCGCCTATTTCAGTAATTGTCAGTTTGTCACTTGATATCAAGCAATGCTAACATCCATGACTAAATAAGACGGTAAAAACTAGAAATGTTTAATTGAATGATGAAAGCTGCACTTACAACTTCGTCCAACAAAAGAGTTGCTACACTGGGCACCATCAAAGACGTAATTCCCAGCAATAATGTCCATAATAAGGCTGGCAAGCTGGGACATCAAAACTAATGGATCAGCCCCAGAATCCAACAATTCCCTTGCCCTTTTCACGGTCTCTGCAGTATTGGATGATATAGCCAACTCCAGAAGTTCAAGCAACCTTTCATCAGGAACGATTCCCACCTGTGCATTATAAACTAGAATGATCAACAAATTTACACCAGAAAGAAATGACAACATAAAGTAAGGACTTTCAGAAACTTGAATACCCACTTCCTATAAAATAAAAATGTTGTAATAGAGCAAGTTAAATTAACCATCTCATTGGAGGCAATCAAAAGTTCATTCAGAAGAGTAAAAGGCGAGAGGTAGAAAACAGAAGAAAACTTGAAAGAAGAAAATGTAAACTTACAAGTTCATTCACAAGAGTAGAAGTGATTCTCTTCCCCAACAAACTCAACTGTTCTAACATCGTTTCTGCATCTCGAAGTGAACCATCAGCATGTAACGCAATCAATTCCAGTGCATCAGGTTCAGCCTCCAAATTCTCTTCAACTGCTATTCGTTGCAATCTGGTCATAATATCAACATCTTTGATTTTGTTGAACAGGTGTTTCTGACACCTTGAGAGTACGATACGTGGCACGTTTTCAAGGTCCGTAGTGATGAATATGAAGACGACTTGCGGGAGTGGTTCTTCAAGAAACTTAAGAAGGGCTGCCCAGGTCTTGGAGGGCAACAAATGACACTCATCAATAACAAAGACTTTGTAGCTTGAGATAGCTGACGGGGGTGCCACTGCTAACCTTTTCAGCAGGTATCTAACACTGTCAATTCCTTTCTTGTTTGTCCCATCAACCTCCATGATATTTGTACTTTTGCAAGAGATAAAATTAGTACATTCCCGGCAGACCCCACAAGGTTTAGTGCCCTCAGCGGCCAAACAATTCAGAGCAGCTGCAAAGATCTTGGCAGTAGACGTTTTCCCAGTACCACGAGGACCTTGAAAAATATAAACTGGGGCAATCCTTTCCCTTGTTATGGCATTCATGAGGGACTGAACCGCTATATTTTGCCCCACCAATGCATCAAAGAATATTGGCCTATATCTCTGGCTAAAACTCCTACCATTTTCCAACGCACCTTCATCTTGGCTGTCTCCAGCAAGAGCCGTGAGTTCTAACCCTTCCTGACTCCTACAACTAGATGACCACCTTCTCCCATCCAACCGACTCAAACCCTCTAAATCAAGCTCCCCAAAATTAGTAGATAATTCGTCATCACTGTTTCCTGTTCCAAATGATGATGCTCCAGCGTCACGGCTTTTAAGCAGAGGGATACGTCCTTGGGCAGTACTAGAGATGATTCTCTGCTTACCTATGCATGATAAGGAACGATGGCGTTTATGATGAGCTTTTTGGTTTCCACAAATCAATTTGCTCCCCTTTTTCCTCAGAGTATCAGATAGAGACGGTGAACAACTTCCATAACCCCCTTTGTGTTTGGGCGTACTTCTCCTAGACCAACAAGGAATCCCACATCCTTGTCGACCAGGCAAATCCAATGGATCCTCTGCCTCATCATCCACATCATTAAGAGAAACCGCAGTACCGTCCCATGATCCAACATTACTAGGATTCCTATTGTTGAAATATCTATTAAACGAACTTGTTGACAATGCAGGTGTGCTGTAAGTATAAGAAGAGTCCCCTCTTCGACTAACTTTCAAAAACTTACTAGATGATTGGGGAAAGTTCTTCTGCATAAGTCTAGAAAGCAACGGAGACGTAGCTGAAGAGTGACCTAGATCCTCGGAGTTATAGTACTCATCAGTATCATCATTTTGGTCAACCAAACTAACAGAATCATCCTGGCTTAATCCTAGGGAATTCGAGGGGGTGACAACCTCTAATGCCAGGGAATTCATGGACCTCCTATCCAGAACTAATTGTTCCAGCCTTCTTCTTCTCTGCTTCTGCATTAAAGAAGAGGAGGGTTTACGAAGTTTCATCTTACCCATTGGCCTTCTGAAAGTTGTAGGCGATGCCATTGACGCCAACCTTGTGTCCCTGCATCTGAATCCAGAACTGTGATTGGAGTGACCATGAATTGGACGATGGCCATGACCACAACCATGATCATGAAGATGAAGAATATCATCAACATAAGTGTCACTCTTAGAATCAACAGCATGACCTCCTCCATTCCTGGCATCGCTTAAGCAATCATCAACACTAGCACCACCACTAGGGACACTGCCAGGAAAGGAGGAGGATCCATCAAAATCATGATTATGATTTACACCATCTAAATCAACCCTAACCAAGCTTTTTTCACTGGAGGACTTGTTATTCCTGCTCCTCCAATTATAGAGAAACACCCTCTTATCCTCCCTCCCACCCTCCTTACTGTCGGCGGTGGATTTGACGGCATTTTGGAGGTCCAAGTGACGATGAGCGTTTGAAAGCGGCGGCGTCTTCCGAACGCCGGTGGCATTGAGAGCCGAAAAAGCGGCGGCGGCGGATCTAGTCGAGCTGAGAGGCGAAATCCATGAAGAAGAAGTACCGGGATCACGTAAAACCCTAGCTGCTTTCCGAATTTGAGTGAGCTCCTTCTTCAAATGCAGCCTGCTCGGATCATAAACTCTGCTCCCAGACATCTCCCTCCTCACCTCGGTAGCAACTCCTGCATTTAATTTCAATCGCTACCTATCGAACCCCAAAAACCCCAAATTCCAACAGCAGGATTAGGCCAATTCACAATAAGCATGCACAGATCTGGCACAATTAAGGTGAAAAAAAGTAGAAACAAGACATTGATTCGATTTGATTCTGAATCAAGTAACGCCTTCTAATCTAAGCTAGCTTAGGGTTTTGATTTGGAATTGGCGCTCAATCCAAAATGTGAATTAGGGATGACTAATTGGGGAAATCGGTGAAATAAATTGAAAACTCCCTCCAAATGCGGAGGATTGAGAGGAATTTGGGACAGTGGAGACGCGAGAATCTTTGGGAGTTAACGATTTGCGCGTGGGATTTGTTTAAAAATCTCTCCTTTATTGTTTTTTCTTTCCCTTTTTATAAATGCATCGTTATTCACTACGCTCTCCCTCCCTCTCTCTCTCTCTCTCTCTCTCTCTCTCTCTCTCTCTCTCTCTCTCTCTCTCTCTTGCCGCGATTTGAGCTTTTTACTCATTTAAACTTTCCGTCATTTTCACAGTCGCTGTCATAAGCTCACTCTTTTTCCTGACCACCGTGTGTCTTGTTCTTCTAGAGCTGGAAATCACCCATGGGTACCGACTCATCCGACCCACCCGAATACGGGTGAAAATCCGAAAAAAACCGGATGATGGATGGGTGAAACGGGTGATAGGTCGGGTAATGGGTGATATGTTTTTCACCCATTACCCGACCCATCACCTGACCCGCTTAACCACCCGTTAACCCACCCGATTATTAAAAAAATATAGTCTAACATAATTACATATTTCCCCTTTTCTAATTCTAGCTTCTCTATTCTCTAATTGTTTTGTACGAAAAAATCTAAAAGAATATAAACTTATTTTATTTAACCCCACATCACATCTTTTAAAAAAAAATATTTTATTTGTTTTGCATATACTACTAGAGTGTTAGCAATTTCGCTCGTTTCAGCGACTTGGTTAGCATTTAGTGTGTTAAGGCATGATTTAGCCAAATTATCTTTTATTTTTCTTTTAATTAAGAGTCTAGCTACGGACTAAAATTCATCTCATTTGATTTGATATTAAACTTTTAATGCTAACTTTGTAAGATGAGAATAGTGATATAATGTATGATTAAACCTTTTATACATTTAATAAGATTTCCACGTTGACGTGGTTTGTGAAATTATCGAATATGATTGATTTCTAAGTATGTTTTGTGGCTCATTTTCTTTTAATTTACTTCACTCGATTACCAACCCGATCCACCCGATTCACTCGACGGATCGGGTGATGGGTGAAACATTAGACGGACGGGTGATGGGTCGGGTGGAAAAATGGCTTCACCCACCCATCATCCGACTCATTTCCACCCCTATGTTCTTCCACATACTCCCTATGTTTTTTTTAAACCTGTTTTTCTATGTACTATATATTTATTTCAATTAATTTTGATTTTAATCATCTATAATCTATAATATACAAGAAAAGTTGTGTTCAGCCCTCATTAATGTGAAACTCATTATTACCTTATTTTAAAATAAATTAGCTTAATTTCCCCCACTATTTTGTAAAAACTTTAATTTACCTCTTTTCTTCCGGCCTACAATCGATTAGTTTGCAAATTTCTATATAATGCCATATCTCAATTAGTTTCCCCTCCATAAATGTGTAATTAGTTCCCATATTACCCTAGGTATATAATTCTATCATTCAATTTAGTAACGGCTGAATGAAAGCATCGTCATTCAATTTAGGCAATTAGGCGTTACCCATACCATTCAATTTAGGCGTTTCACAAAATCAATGTGATGATGCTTTCATTCAGCCGTTGAAAGTTATTAATGTCACATCCGTTTCACAAAATTTAACATTCAATCGTTTAATGAAATTGTCTTGTAAACTATGGATTTCGTCCTCCATATATAATGGTCAGGACTCGATCGATCTTCATATTGGGCATTTCACAAAATCAGATGTTTCCTCCTTCATATATAGGGGTACCCCCTGCTAATGCCTCATTCACAATTCCAAATACATGATAGATTGATAACACAGTGAAAGAAAGAAAACTTGAGCTGGCAGACTCTTAGCACTACAACCAACAGGCACTCCAACACAGGTAACAATACCCAAATTTGTTCATATCTTAATACATGATTGAAATTCTATCACTCGATCTAAATGCATCCAATGCAATTGCGTGTATATATGAAGGATGAACCACACACTTCGATCTGTTGGGGATTCGATTGAAGGGAATTGAAAGACGCCAAAATCAAGTGATGATTTGCCGAAAGTGGGACGTGCATAAAGCTTTTGAAAAATACATAAACACTAATTACTTCATTGTTTCTGGTGAGAAGGTAAGCATTAACCACTGCTTGCACACACCTGTACCCCACACAAGTTAGTACAGTACCTTACCCAAAATGTTAGTTCTACTTGCTTGTTTATGCGCTAACTCGATCTAATTATAATTTTTCTCCCGCATGCATGTATAGGGGCAAATGGCTATGGAATTAGGCGATGCATGTGAAAAGAAATTCTTTTACATCACAGTACTTGTATTTCAAGCACCCTGTACCTTATGTCAGTGAAGGACTACAACAACAATTATTTTTATGATGCCAGTGAAGGACTTTCAATTCAATTTCAAACCCAAATACAACGGTACTCCTCGATCTTTTATCCCGGCCTATCACCCCTCTATAATTCATTTTATTAGTATGCGCATATTCTATCACCCCTCTATAGATTGCATGAAATTCAAAGGCATCAACTTGAATTGACAGAGGACGGTTGAGCCTGGTAGCTAATATATACTTCCCCAATGAACTCTTATCTTATCTACAACACATAAGCTATGGTCTTTTACACGACATATATTAATGCTTTAATTAAGCACAAACCTTAATTAGTCACCTTAACGTACTATATATTGGAGAATGCAAATAGAGAATTTTATCCCTGTGTGTTTATATTATGTCATGCTTGCTAGAAATTGTATACACTGATCGATTAAGATGGCTATATATATCTTATAGACATGAACTAATATTGATATGGATATAATTTTATTTACTTGGAGGCATTTCTGTACGTGAACATAAATTTGATCAAGAGTTTGGATTAGTCTTTATATCAACTGGATGGAGGGGAAAGGAAGTTAGGGACTTATAGGGTAATATCTAATATCACGAGTCTATTGCGGCTGAAAATGAGATTAATTTATAGGTTTATACTTGCTCAAATTTTTTTTTTATAGGTTTATACAAGTAGCTTACACCAATCAAACTCAATTCACACAGGTCACAAAATTCACAATATCAAGTATTTACAAATCTAATTTTTAATATAATTATATGGATATAACTAAATAACTAAATAATAATTAGGTCAATATGGCACTAAATTTAGATAAACTGATATTATCACTTTATCTTTACCAATCACAAGTTGGTGTACATCACATGCCAAGAAGTTCGAATCCCCGCGACTGAAATAAAATATCACTTTATCTTAGTTATTTATTTTATTTTTTTTTACTAATTATTAACTATTGAATTTTTTTTACAAGTAACTAAATAATTTGGTCAATATGGCAATATATGATTATGTTTTTCTTTTAGTTTTAGTTTTCATGATTTTTTCACAGTTTTATTAAATTTATTTTGATTGTTTTGTATTATTTTATTTAAAAATGTTTAGTTGTTTTGTGCTATACCCCATACAAGTTTTTTTCTTTACAATTCTGATAATAATAATAACCAACAAAAATATACCCACAAACCTTTTACCTTATTTCCGTTAATACGAACCAAATATATAAAGTTTTAATATCATACAATTCAATTTTATTGAACTATGTCCCGTGCGTACGCACGGGCATGCCCACTAGTATGATGAAAAATTGTGTACACCCTTTTCTGGAATTTAAAAGATGAAATGTTTTCCTAAATTATGATGTGTTAACAAAAAAAAAGGGAAATGGAAAAAAAAATCCAAATAAAATTTTCAATTTGTACTTTATAGCATATAGCTTGAATTTAGCTCGAAAAAAGCTTGATTTTAATTTTTCTCTTTTCTAAACGAGTTGATCATACATATTTTTTTAATTTAATTCAAACTGAGACTCAACTAGATTTTAGCTTCAATAAGTATATAATTACTAAGGCAAAATTGCAGAAAACCACCCTTTAAATAGGATGTTTTGCGATAAACCACCCCTTAAAACTAAAATTGCAGAAAACCACCCTTTAAACCATTTTCTTTGCAAAGTCACACCCATCGCCCAGTTTCCGTTAATTGAATGTTAAAATGTGCGAAAAGTCAATTATATCCCTTGTTTTTATTATTATTTTACTTCATCCAATTGATATTAATTAATTTAATTTTACCTTTTTTACCTTGTTTTTTAAAATAAAAAACTCTATAAAATATCTTTTTTATATATAATTTCATACTTATTAGTAAAAACACTCAATAAAAAGTAGATATAGTTGATGTTTTATATATTTTAAAAAGTGTATATTACTAAAGGGCTACTTGAAGAAAATAATTTAAAAAAATGATATTTCACATATATTTTTTTAATTCTAAATATGTTCACTATCTCATACACATTTTTAAAATAATAAAAACTATATGAAACATTATTTTTTTAATTTTTATTTTCTTCAAGTAACCCTTTAGTAATGAACATTTTTAAAACGCATATAACATAAATTACATATCAATTTTAAGGAGTTTTTTTGTATGTATGAAATTATTTAAAAAAAATAATATTTTTCTTGTTATTTTATAGAGTTTTTTACTTTGGAAAAACATGTCGAAAAGTTAAATATCAACTAATACCAATTGAATGAAGTAAAATAATAATAAAAACAAGGGGTATAATTGACTTTTCACACACTTTAACATTTAATTAAAAGAAATTGGGTGATGGGTGTGATTTTGCAAAAAAAAATGGTTTTAATGGGTGGTTTTCTGCAATTTTAGTTTTAAGGGATGGTTTATCACAAAACACCCTATTTAAAGGGTGGTTTTCTGCAATTTTGCCAATTGCTAATATACAGGCCCAAACCTAGGGTGGCGCGGGTGGGCCGACCGTACAAGGCCCCAAAATTTTTAGGGCCCCATAATATATTATGTTTTTTCCTTTAATTTTTTTAAACCTAATCCTTTATTAAAAGACGGTAAGTAAAAATCATCTTCAATTAATCAATTGTTTGTTGATTATGAAGATCGAGTTTATAGAAGACTTTGCTTCAAAAAATGTTACAAGGATGACGCATCTCATGTAAATTGTTGTTGTTTTAACTAAGTATTTAATATGTCATATGTAAGAATTAATATTATTATAATATATATACTAACTTTTATATTTTTTTGTTATATTTTTGTTATTAGCATGGACCTAATGTTTTCATTATAGAACAGGGCCTCTACAACCGTAGGACCAACCTTGCTAATATATATTGATCATTTGTCTATATTAATGACTTATTATCGCTCTCTAGTTTCTTCTCGATGTTTTTTGTTAGTTGATGTTGGTTTCTTCTTTTGTTTAGCCTTTGGGTACTTTGAATTCCTTTTCCTATCAAATATATATATATATAAAATAATTGCTACCATATTGTTATTGAATTTGATTTATGAAAATCTATATAATGGAGGAATGAAGGTCACCCACTAATTGTCCACATCAAATTAATAGGGAAACCCCACATCAAAGATTGATCAAGTGTGGGGACAACCCATACAAACAAGGATAGATGAGAATAAGGAATAATGCAAGTTTATGATTAATGCTATACTCAATAAGTGCAATTCAGTCTAGCTACGCAGTATATTATATTAATTGTTAATATGTACACATAAAAGTAATTAATATACCTACCTAACCCGTCCAACTCAACATAATAACTTAAACCTAGATTCAATTTCTAATTAATTTCAAAATAATTAATACAGTATTTTTTTTTGGTAAACAATTAATACAGTATTTGATTATAGAAATATATATATATGAAATATACATATGATTATATTTATTTAATAATTTCCTATCTTAAATTGGATCCTACACCATGTGATGCTGGTCAAACATAAGTTTTGGATCCTAAAGCAACCAACAATATGTGGCTTATAATATTATATTATATGCTATTTAATATAATTAATTGATAATTGATTTCTCAATACATGTTCATTGTAACACATGTATATGCATGATCTGCTATTATTTATGCTGCAGATACCATTCATTTAAATCACCTTATAAGATGTTTAAGAGCTCAAAAAATACGTTTATCAACATTTCAAAATTAAGATGAAGCCTGAATGCAATTGATATATACATAAAACTTCGAGGCAAATATTTATACCCAACCCAATGGAAAAACTGCATGATTCTTTATACATTGCATTTGCAGTCAATCAAAAGAGCTCAAAACAACGTGTTTGCTTTATACATTCCATGTGAGAGAACTGCCAAGAAAAGATGCATATTCCAAGTAAAAAATCTGAATAACTTACAACTCTATAATCATACAAACAAACTGCAGACTCTTGGAGATTGATAGACTACAATATCCTTACCCCATTCATCTAGGACCGATTTCGGAGAATTTTCCACTAACCAGGTCGCTGCTCGATAGATCGTAAGACACGAAAGGATTCTTCATCGAACAGCTATACGAATAGTCTATCGTTGAACTGGTGTGGCATCCTGGTGTCAAGTGCATTATGGCCTCAAGTTCTCGAACGACCTCTGCCATCGAAGGCCTTGCAGTGGACTCCTCCTGACAACATCGTAGAGCCAAGGTTGCAAACCTTTCCGCCTGCGTGTGAGGGTAAGTTCCTATCCGGTCATCAACAATAGAGAGGATGTTTCCAGATTTGTATGCAGTGTAGACCTGATGCAGGAAAATGCAATGCAAACGAGTTGAGTTGAGTTGAGAGTGAATACGAGTAAGTGATCTTTTTAGTGTCCGATTTAAAAGAAGGCGAGGTGTAGTGTACCTCCCTAACAATGTTCCCGCGATATGAAATAGGTCGCATGCTTGTAAGGAGTTCAAGAAAGACTACACCAAGACCATAAACATCGCTCTTGTCTGTGAACTTACGAGTCAAAAAATACTGCGGATCAAGGTAACCCTGCAACAAGTACATTAGTTTGATCATATTTCTTGCAATCCCTAGATCAACAACTACACAATGCAATCATCTTGCAAGAACAAGTAAAAAAAAAAGTTGAATCTACGCATAAGAGGATTTGTTATGTCTAGACCGATGCAAGCAGCAAGTTGAAACATGAAAACATACCGGAGTTCCTTTAACGACAGTAGACGCATGAGTAGGCACAAACCCATCAATATCAGGCTCTGGTGCCAGCCGTGACAAACCAAAATCTGCAACCTTTGCAGTAAATTTAGAGTCTAACAAGATGTTGGTAGTCTTAATATCTCGGTGGAATATTGGAGGGTCAGCTTCAGAATGTAGGTAGAGAATTCCGCGTGCAGATCCAAGGGCTATTCTCAATCTTGTAGCGAAGCTTAGAGGTTGTTTACACTTAGCTGTGATAGAACAAGTTCACAGAACTAGTGAAAGATGTGCTGCAGGCAAATGATAACAGCAAAGCCAGGATAATACATAATTTATGTAGTCATACTTAAAAGAGAATATTATGAAGACGCTGTACTTTAATTCTCAAGTAGCGAATTTACTCCTGATTTTTTTTTTGATAAGGTAAGAATTCGAGGGCCAGACAGGTCTGACACTTCGAGAGGCCGACAAAGTCAGTAGACGGCGAACTGTCAAAACATACAATGTAAAAACAAAAGGTGCAAACAAGGGAGTGACAAGCAAACAGATCCGGGTGACCTAGCGAATTTACTCCTCATGTTTCTCAACCATACGTGTGTATCACATTTTCCCTTCTTGTGTAACTGTGTTTGTATGACTAAAGATTGACAGCCTCTTTTATAGAAAAAATTATCATCTCAATATTTTTACCTGTATTTAGGAGAGAAGATATAAAGAAAACAAAGGAAGAAAGAAGTCATCGATCAAGTCAGATTCAAAGTAAACAATATCCATAATTATTAACATTAAGCGTACCAGAAAGGTGATCCCTTAATGTTCCATTTGGAATGAACTCATAAACCAGCATCTGCAATAGCCAAAGACGACCAAATTGTGGGCAAAATATTGTTTTGTGAAATAAAGCTTAATTACTATTTACTATCAATCATGTAACGGTTTCGTGACTTCCTCATCCATCAAGAAAGGTAAACCTGGCAATGTCGTATGGAAGCTAGATATCAACAATCAAATATATCTAAAGTGTAACTACTAGCAGAATATTCCGATGCCTTCTAACCATTCAGCATTCGATGCATATCTCAATATAATGGTACTGGGGAATTGTAGCTGCAGTATGCACACAAGCTTTTATGTGTCTTTCGGAAGATGAGAAAATCCATGTTAAATAGCTATTCTTTATTTCAGTTATGAGTTTCATTAGTCACAATACCTGCTCATCTTTGTCATCACAAAATCCAACAAGAGAGACAAGGTGCCTGTGATGCAACCTAGACAGTATTTTTATTTCTGTGAGGAACTCCTTATTACCCTGTACTGATCCCTCTTGAGCACGTTTTATGGCCACTACTGCACCATCAGAAAGAACACCTTTATAGACCTTTCCATATCCTCCTTGTCCAATTTCAACAGAGCTACAAAATTGGCTAGTAGCAAGCGCCATCTCTTCATAGGTGAACCTTCTCATGCCCTCAACTTCAATAGGGATCTTGAATGCTGCAGATCAATATATGCACACTATGAGAGAGAAAAATCCATTGATGTGGTCATTTGACACTTTAAAACTCTCTAGTAACATGGGAAAGACATAAATCATATAGCGATAAACTGGAAAAACTAGTCCTTGATGAGGAGTTGCACTCTTAAACATCCCACCAGTAAACATAAGCCTAATTCTAAGTTTGATGAATCTTGCAATGGGGTGTGGGCATTTACTATAAGTTTTCAACAAAAGACCAACACAGAGTTTGAAAATCGTAAACTCCTAGACAAGCAATTCCAAAGTGTATGGTGACTCACATTTATATCTTTTTGAGGTACCAATTTTTTTATTCGAATACATTTTTATAACAAGATAGATGACACTTGCTGATAATACAACTGCAATAGATATGGCTCCCACTATTAAGCCAACAAATGCACCCTTGCTTAACCCATCAACTGATGTGGATTTGGGAAAATCTGCAAAAGAAAAGGAAAACATAAAGAATTAGTGCAAGCTAAAGTGTTAGGAATTAGATGCATTGTACAGTCTAGTAAAGTATTGAGCCGCAAATAAAGTACGTAGACTTTTATGCAACCTTTTGTAGGAAAATATAGCCCTTATCCAATTTGGGGAAGGGGTGCTATATAAAAATGAGGCTTGATTCATAT
This sequence comes from Persicaria maculosa, assembly GCA_963922045.1. NCBI lineage: Eukaryota > Viridiplantae > Streptophyta > Magnoliopsida > Caryophyllales > Polygonaceae > Persicaria > Persicaria maculosa. The sequence continues at coordinate 15,235,182 of OY998257.1, read as the reverse complement.
AGTTGCAATGAGAACAGTAAAAGAAGAGGAATTGTTTACATGCCTGCCTTGTAAGGATCCAAAATAATGAATTCAAGTAGCTCATAAGGTCCAAATAAATCATTACGCCCAAACTTCCATTCAGTAAACACTGCCCAAAGTCGTTGAACCTCACTCATACTGAAGGTAAATTTCTCATAAGCAGGAAAGAGCTTCAAGACCATTTTCAACCGAGGACCTTCTTGCCAAACTATGGAGCTAATATTCAGTTGGTCAACATTCAAACTAAGACCAGAGGCCACGAACTTTTCAAAGTCAATCTGGTATGGTATGAAATCAGAAAATCCAGGACTTTCTAGCCGGAAATCGAAGATTAATGGTGCAGCACAGTAGCAAGACGATGCTGAACTGACTAAAGTTGTAGGACATTCATATGAGGGAGGACAGGTTGAAGATGAGAAAACATATGTATCATTTCTAAGAATCGTATGGGTATTGTTATCATTTGGAGTCAGAGATCCACAGTATAGTTCAGCATTGCTTTCGGTTGAGCATAGTAGATTCCCTTCAAGCCTGGTGATGGGAAAAAATATGTATTCATGAACAAACAACATTGTATAACAGTACAAATTGAACTGATATCAATGGAAATGTAATAAAGTTTAGAGATATACAGTAGAGTAACATTTGCCGGTACACTAGAACTACCAACAATTTTTATGAGCTTATTGTTCCGCAAATCCCTGCAACCATTGTAAATAGACACATTGTTTAGGAAGAGAAATTCATCACAATAGCCTCTGACCTAATGTCCAGTTCAAATGTGAAGACTAGGGGTTTGGTAACTAACGTGCATGTTAAAGAATATATATGGTAATTGGAGTAAGCTGTGCTTGTCTTACAGAGTAAGCTTTTCACCAGCATTTAATCTTCTGCTTTGCCAAAGAGAAGACGGAACAGAACCACTCAATAAGTTACCATCAAGTGCCCTAGAGCATGAAGAAGGATATTCAATGTGACAACTAAATTATATCAATGAAGATAACCAACAGCTGGATAGACATAAACTAAACATGCTTACAGTTTCTGAAGACGATGAAGACTTGAAAAGCTCGCAGGAATAGTCCCATTAAGATAATTGTGTGATAAAATGCTGCAAGTAGAAAAAGACCATATAAGACTGCAGTGAAATTTTACTTGAAGGTATAAAATATTAAAAGGTTGGCGGCAAAAGTCTTACATCGTAGTCATATTATCAGCTAGTTTCTCTGAAGGTATAGGTCCACTGAGCTGGTTTAGACTAAGGTCTCTGGTAATGCGAGTGTAAAGAAGAAATCGTTACTATCAGAAATCTCAACCACAGTAAAAATAAGGACTACAAGAGAGGACCGAAAAGTGAAAAATGAAAAATAGAAACAATATAAGTTGTAAGCAGCCAAAGCACTAACAACCATGGACTTACATATAAGAAAGGTTGGTTAAACCACTGAAATCAGGAACTGGTCCTTGCAAGCCACAGTTCCTAAGACTCCTGATAAAGATGAAACATTAGGTGGGAAAACGCTAGAACATTCAGAAAGCATAATCAACTTCACAAATAGAGGTGCATATAATTTCTTTATGAGAAGCAAAGCTTGACTATCGCACTATTGCTTTAATGTTCTAAATACACATTCAAATTTCAGGAAAAGGGAAAGGAGCAAAGACTGATGCGGCAATAGAGGATGCTTTGCAATCATCAACTTGCACAACCCTCTATATGGAACCATGGATTCTACTCGAAACAGATTAAGAAATGAACACATACAGCTTGACCAAAGTAGTGATGGTCCCATAACTCATAGGAATCTCACTCCCACTGAAATTATTGTTATCCAACTGACTGCAAAAAATAGTAAATGAAGAAAAAATTGAAATATTATGATGGGAAGGAAAAGATTATCCAAGATATTAGAAATTACAATACGACACATTACCACATATATGATATATCCAAGATATTAGAAATTAAAATAGGATATAATATTACATAGCTTGCCACACATAAAAGCTCTCGTATTCAAAGTAACTTAAAGTTTCATGGTCATTTTCTATGGATAATATCATTGCATGATATAATAATTATGGAGCATTCATTTTGGTTATTTTTCCACATATGATATTCTTATCACCTCCAATTGAATAAACAATTACAGGGCTTTAAAAATAAAATTAAAGAAGAAAAGTTTGAAAAAGAGCTAAAAATCTAGTAGCCATAGCAAACACAGCATGGTGCTCATTCAACAGGAATTACACAGAATGAGAAAGGAAAATTTTCACTTCAAGCAATGAATTAAACAAAATATGTAGTTGAATGGGGAGGAAAGAACATACAAGAGTACCACATTTGGCATCTCGGACAACTCTGCTGGAAGGGATCCTGACAAGTTATTATTGTCAAGACCGCTGCAGCAGATTATAATCATTGTTAATATCGAAATCAGAACTGAAATTGCATTTCAATGTTGTCATGCATAAATGACTTAGAAGTCTGAACCCAATAGCCAACTTACAAGTGAAGGAGGCTTGGTAATCTAGACAGCTCACGAGGGATTTCACCGCTAATAGAATTGTTGTTAAGATGCCTGAAAAGGAAGAGAAAGGTCACTGATGCAATAATAACAAAAGGAAACCATGTGAGCTCAAGGGAGGGACAACAATGCCCTTACAAGTGTGATAATTTGTCCAAGTTTGCAAGTGATTTTGGCAATGGTCCTGATATGTTGTTTACATCAACATGCAATCTCACCAGTAGTGCTAGATTGCCAAGACTGTCTGGCAAGGGTCCAGTCAAGTGGTTTCCACACAAAAACCTGAAAGACAAAAAAGCGGATAAAAAAAAGCAAATGAAAGGAATACTTTTCAGCAATAAAAAGACTACAAACTTACAAAGTACAAAAGGTTATAACATTTATGTAAAAAATATAGGAAGATCATAAACGCCAACCCATCGCCATAACCATTTATGACCCATAGCACATTGCAGTATCTTAATACAATTATGAATAACCCCATGAACCAACATCCAGTGCAAGGAGAATGTGTTTGCAAAAGAATTCATGCACTGATGGACTATACTAAGTTGCAGCATAGCAAAAGCAAAACCAGACAGTGGATATTAGAAACTTACAGGTACACAAGATTTTTGAGGTTGCCTATCTCCTCTGGTATACTCCCTCCTAGGTTGTTCCACATAAAGTTCCTATATAACGCAGACAATAGGAGAAGGGAGATGAGCAAACGAAAGATGTCTAAATGCATACTGTAAACCCGAATAAAAGAAACAACACGAATTGAATGTAAACAATGTGTAGAAAAAGAGAAGTGGTTCATCTTACAATATCTTCATTTGAGACAATATTCCAAGTTTTGGTGATAATGTTCCTGAGAGATTCATGTTCATCAGTTGCCTGCAAAGAGGAAGAAAGATAATCAATACGGAGTATTACATTATTGGATGCAAATTCAAGTGCTATTCTTGATCAAGATATGGAATCGGTTACTTTAGACTATGTCTAAGGACTTTTCTAGTTCTATTATTATATTTGAGCAACTCAGCAACCCCAAATCCAACATCTGTTTGAGCAGATGCGGTCATTGCTTACACAAAAGAGAGAAAAACTGTACTAACTTACAGTTTCAAGAGGTGCAGGTAGCCATCATCAAGTGGCTCATCGTGACAAAAAACACCAGTCCAGCTGGAATCGCACGGGTCTCCACGATTCCAGTTGCTCAAGAAATTCATTGGATCATTTAAACTCAGTTTAACAGCCCTTAGTGCTTTGACTGCAGGTTTGAAATAGAAACTTTGTAACAAAATCAACTCAAATGTCAAACATGTTCCATAAAATTCAAATATGCCTACCTTGAGATTACATAACAGTTAAGTGCCAAATGGATACGAATTCTTGCTTGAAATTGATTGTGAAGCAGTTTATGTTCGGAATGAAGCTCTAAAACAGTAATTAACCAACTGCAATCACCAAGATACAGACACAAATTGGAACAAAATAGCAAAAAAAAGAGTCCAGATTTACCTTCGTCGGGGTGAGTTATCTGCGATTGGACAACGGAAGCGAAGCAAAGCGCCGAGAGGAAGAGGAGCAACACAAGACCAGAAGTCGAAGTACTCCGCCCCATCCGTACCGGAACCAGAAAATTGATTTCCGATAATCAAACAGCGAATTCGATAACCAAACAAGGTAGCGAGAAATTGAGAATAAGACAGTAGAAGAAGAGGAAAACAAAGATAATGCACTGGAACGGTGAAATTCAGACACAGAACCGAGTCCATTTTATTCTCTGTCTTCCTTTGAAATTTCAAATGAAATTTATTTCTGGAGGGGCCTTGGAATTGATGTTGATCGGAGTAGCGACTGTCTTCGTCAACAGTGAGGAGCTCTGGAGGCTTAACCAACGTCGCCATGGGAGGGAGGAGCTCTCATGCTATTCGAGGAATTTAGAAAGTGACTTCGTAAATATCGCATTATGCTTTTTTTTTTGGAGGGAAATTTCGTCTAGGTTGGCGGGTCCACGGGTCATGCTGGCAGTTAGAAGTGGAGGGCTACTCTTTATCGGTCATTAATGCGTGCAAATGAATTTGGAAGGTTCCATGGGAGATTGAGATGTTGGTTACGGATATCCTCATATTATGTAGAGCCTTCGTCGATGTTTCCTTTACTCACATTTACAGGGAAGGAAATGGTGTTGCTAATAGTGGCTCAGATCGGACTCACGTCGACACTATTCGCTTCGTCCCCCTACTGAGATCGACTCTCTCGTCCATCAGGACGTCATTGGGCGCTGGTTCAACCGAGGTTGATCAAGCCCAAATATTTGCCTTGTATAAAAAAATGTTGTAATTTTCATTTTTATTTTTTAAAAAAGTATGACTTGATAAGTGGACCGATTTTAATCCTTTCTACTTGACTTCTCCACCGGCTAACGAAATTTATAGGGTGTTTGAGTTTTCTTTCATTAATGTTAATTTGTGTTTTTATGTGTTGTATGTTGGCAGATAGCCTGTCTGTCGATTTGTCAATCTCGAGTTATCGGACAACATGTTGTTCGGTATTTTAAATTTTTACCTAATTAAAAAAAATTCCTTCAACACGAAGTCTAACTCGTAACTCACCACAATCTACACCCGCTCAACTTGGATCAATCGAATATGTGGAGTCCATGACCACTCATGAATCATGATCCATTTTTTTTAACAAGAAAGTGATTTGAGATACCAACAAACCTACTAGCTCGAGAGATCGATAAAATTGATATCCGAAAAATCAAGAACTCGCGAAACACCAAGAAAGGCCTATCGAAGAAAAGAACCATCAAAATGGAAGCACGAGATGATTTCGAGATCAGACACTAGAAGAGGAAACGTTGTCAAAGGCAGGGCACGAAAGCGAAAAGCACTCCAATAAGCTTGAGAAACATTATGCACAATTATTAATTAAATAAAATATATATGTGATCAATTTAAAAAATACTAATGTCTATATGGTTAATTGTTATTATTATAATAAAATATAATGAAAAATATAAATAATCAATAATTATAATTGTATTCAATTTTGTTGATAAAAGCCAAAATTTATCAACTATAGATATGAAGAAAATGTCTACGAGTCCCTCTTTTTTTCAAAAAGGGATTTGTGTTTAGATGAACATTGAAAAAGAATGGAAGGAAACAAAATAAAAGGAGAAAAATTGTTATTGGAAGGAAAGAAAGTGAAAATAATAAAAAGGGAAATTATAATTGGTTAAAATATCTAAAATTAAGGTAAATGAAAGACAAGTCAGCAAAAAATTTTTTGTTTTAAGATAATACTAGTACAGTACCAGCGCCATGATGCGTATTTTTTTTTTTAAAAAATAAAAATAAAATTTTGTAAGTATAAAAAATTACCTCTATAAAATGAAATAAACTATTACCGTACATTAACATAAAATAAAAAATAGATTTGATAAAGTAAGTAAAAACATAATATTTATGAAAAAAGTGTAAAAATTACATGTGTTTAAGATTTAAGTAGAATAGGTTGGTTGAGTGAAAATCCTAAAATAAATGCGCTTATAAGTTATAACACCTAATAAAAAATGCTTACGGTTTATTAGTTAGATATAGATAGATTAATTAAAGAAACTTGTCCAAATTTTAATAGTTGGATTTTTTTTCTAGGTTCAGTTGATTGGGAGGAAATCGTAAAATTAAGGTGATTATGATAAATTTTTTTCAAAATATTCATGAAAAAATAAATAATTAACAAAATATTCAAACTTTTAAAATATTTACAAAAATATTCATTTTTTGCAGGGTTGTCAGAAAAACGCGGTATGAGACCGCGTTTTATTAACAAGGCGAAAAACTTAAAATTAGAGTAAAAGCCCAGAAAAAAATTAACAAAAAAACGCGGTCTCAAACCGCGTTTCTTTTTGTTAATTTTAATTTGGGTTCAATTATGTAATTATGTAAAAATTTACCCTAGAGACGCGGTTTCAACCCGCGTCTCTTGTATTTTTTTTTTTTGGTACAGAAAAATGAAAAAGGGGAACGCTTCATCTTCCTCTTAAATCACCTGCTGGGAAGGACGGAGGCGGCCGGCAGCCGGAGCCCAGAGCCCAGAGAGCACTGGGAGGCAGAGGTCGACGGTCGGTGGTCCCCTACTCCCCATCCCATTTCCAATTTCTATCCAGATTCATTCCATTTTTCACATCCCCATTACATTAATTGTTCAATTCATCAGTCATGCCGCCGCCGCCGCCGGTGAAGCCGATTCTGAAGAAGCCGCCGGGGTACAAAGACCCTAATTCTCAGCCACCAAAGCCGGCTAAGCCGCCTTCTTATCGGAAGCCGGTGCTCCCGCCGTCCTTCTACCATAGGAACAAGAAGTCGAGCCTCCGGAAGTACTACCGCATTTGCTACTGTTGCGCCTGCGTTGATGTCCTCCTCCTCCTCCTCGACCTCTGCCTCCCAGTGCACTCCGGGCTCTGGGCTCCGGCTGCCGGCCACCCCCGTCCTTCCCAGCAGGTGATTTAGGAGGAAGATGAAGCGTTCCCCTTTTTCATTTTTCCGTACCAAAAAAAAAAAATACAAGAGACGCGGGTTGAAACCGCGTCTCTAGGGTAAATTTTTACATAATTACATAAATGAACCCAAATTAAATTAACAAAAAGAAACGCGATTTCAGACCGCATTTTTTTGTTAATTTTTTTTCTGGGTTTTTACTCTAATTTTAAGTTTTTCGCCTTGTTAATAAAACGCGGTCTCATACCGCGTTTTTCTGACAACCCTGCAAAAAATGAATATTTTTGTAAATATTTTAAAAGTTTGAATATTTTGTTAATTATTTATTTTTTCATGAATATTTTGAAAAAAAATTCGATTATGATATCTAAGCAAAAATATTTATCATTTAATAGTTAGAATAAATAAATCCCATTGGTTAAAAAATATTTAAAAATTTTATCATGTGAAATTTTATGTAGATTAGGTTGGTTGAGTAAAATTCCAAAAAACTAAGGTTATTATAAGAAAAATAGTTTTCATTATATATATAGATTTTTTGCTAAAAAAATCACATATTTGGAACGTACTATATATATATATATTTAAAAAGTTTTAAATTCATCCCATTGTTTAAAGAAAATAGCTTGAAATGATATTGTATAATTAATATAGAATGAAATAATATTGTATAGTTAATATTAACTTTATTAATTAAAGTTTTAAATTAATCCCATTGTGTAAAAAATGTAGTATGAAATGATAGTGTAATTAATATAAAATGGAATAATATTATATAGTTAATATTAACTTTATTAAAAAATAAGTTTTGAATTATTAAAAAATAGATTTAAATGATATTGTATAATTAATATAGAATAAAATAATATTGTATAGTTAATATTAACTTTATTAAAAAAAGTTTTGAATTAATTCCATTGGTAAAAAAATGTAGTATGAAATGATATTGTGTAATTCATATAAAATGGAAAAATATTGTGTAGTTAATATTAAATTTATTTTAAAAAATAAGTTTTGAATTAATCTCATTGGTTAAAAAATTTAGTATGAAATGATATTGTGTAATTAATATTAGATAAAAATAGGATATATGAATATATAAATATATCTATAAATATATTATATAAATGAACATGTAAATAGAATATATCAAATATATATATGGAAAATGGAAACTGAAAACCCCTTTTCTATACAGGAGAACGCGCCTGCTCACGCGCTTCCCCTTTCCCCAAACTCCAGCTTTACCAAACCTAACCCTAGAACGGGGTCTGAAAAATACAACTTCAGTACTGCAAATCTTGATCTAAAGCTGTCACAAATTCAAAACAAGAGTGGTCTTCTCCAATTGAAAAGCTTTCTTTACTGGATCTGGCACAAGATTTGGCCTCTGATGGTGATTATTAATCTTTCTCTTTTCTCGGGGTTATTCGCAACTCGACCTCTCAAATCTCTTCTATGGAGGGCTACTGCTACCATCCTCAAGGAGCTTTTGTGGATCTGCACTACCAACTCCCTCTGTGGCCTCTCTGATCGATTGATGGACTCTCCTCTCTGTGGCCGCATGGTTCGATTTGACCCCTCAATCGTCAACGGCTGGGATCTTCAGTTTTCTGGGGTTAGGGTTCTGTGCTCTGGGCGCCGTGATTTCGGTCTTCATCATTGCTGTATTTGGATCTCGCTTCTGGTGCGGGTTTGCTTTGGCAGGTATGAACACTCAACCTTAAATTTCATTCCTAAAATCCAGATACTATCTAGAATCTGCTACTTTATCTCTCATCTAAATGGTTTCACTTGCTATAAAAACATTAGTTATGCACATTTAATTCCTCACCTCTCTTCCTTACTCTTCTCTGGCACCTCTCTTCTAAGGCTCTGGTCTGTCTTCTTTGTCTTGGTTTACTGTAAGAATTACTGCACTGCCTTTATGGCTATCAACCCAAATGCGAAAGGGAAGGGGATTCTTATTGAGGATCCACCGACACCCAAAAAACCCAAATCCAAAGGGAAGCCTTCGGGTGACACCCAACCAAAACCTACCACTCCCTCCAAGTCACTGAAAAGTGACAAGGGCAAAGGGAAGCTCGACCTTGACTCATTCCTCACTCAGCTACAGAAATTTCAACCTCAATATCGATTTGCAACCAATGCCATCCTATATGGACGTGCCTTTGGTGCTCCTATTGATTTCAGCAAATTGGAATCCAAACTCACCTTTGACTGGAAGGGTATCTCAGGAGATCTCCAACTGATTGAGCTCCCAAATCATTGGTTCGAGGTGAGATTCTCTGACCCTCATGACTTGTTGTGTGTGTGGGAGGCAAAGCCTTTCCATGTATATGGCCAGCTCATTATTCTAAGGCATTGGACTAAATCTTTTGACCCCCTTCAAGAGAACACTACTTCTCTTGATATGTGGGTCAGGATTACTTCCATTCCTGACATCTACAAGAAGCCAGCTGCTCTTGAAACCATTATAACCCACAATGGGTTTGGGAAGTTTATAAAAGCAGATCCAACAATGGATCCAAGTGCTAGGTATGCTAGGATATGTGTGAATCTGGATATTGCTGAAAAGGTCTCTAATACTATTCTTATACCTGTCAACAAAACCCAAGTCTCAGCTCACATTATCTGGTTTGAGGAATTTCCAAAGGGATGTGGGAATTGTGGTGGCTAGGACCACATTTTCAACCACTGTACCCACTTCATACCAAAGCCAAAAAAAGTCCAAGTCACCATAAAAAAGCCAGCTCTCAAAGGCTCCCACTCTGACCTCTCCAATGATGTTTTGGGCTGGACTAAGATTGAAAAAAAAGGGAAAGCTCTTAAATTTCCAAACCCTATCCAGGTTTTTGGCAACAAGCCATACCTCTCTAGTAGGGGTGGTGTCTCTATTGCATTTGAGGCTCTCTCCAGCTCATCAAACTCTTCTATTGGATCAAAGACTGCCAATGAACCCACTGCTTCAGTTGAGAATACTACTGCTCATGAACCTTCTGTTGAGCTACAACCTTCACACCCCTTTGGTGGTTTAGCTTCTGCCTCTGTGGGTTTGGCTTTCTCTGCTCCTGGAGAGGCTGCTGCTATCCATCCCCCTCTTGTAGCTCCTATTGTGAACCCTGTCACCACAACTGGTTTCAATGGGAGCTCGGGGGGGCTGGAGCCGGCTGCTCCCTCTCCTGGCCTTGCTCCAGTCTCTGCTGAGCTTATCATCAATGCACCTATGACCACCAACTGCAACATCAACCAGCTGCCCTCTAATGATGAAGATATGGAGACTGCTTTTCCACTTCCTGATCTTGAAATCTTCTCTGAGATTGGCTCTGAAGTGAACTCTGATATGCTCCCCTGCCTCCTCTATGAACCTGAAGAGGCTGACCTATTGGGTGGGGAATATGAGGATGATTGTTACCTGTTGGATGAACCCATGGTGGACACTCATGAGGACATGGTCAGTGAGCCATCCTTTCACTCCATTCACTTCAACTCAACCCTCATGAGGATGCTCTCTACCATGGAGGCTCCAAACATGGAAGCATCCACTTCTGGATCACTCAAAAGAAAAGGAAAAGGAGGTGATGAAGACACAGCCAGCTCCTACCTGAAGAGGGGCAAAAACATAGACTAGAGTCATGATTTGCAAGATTTTGCTAAGCAATGGGTTACCTAGACCCTGCCCATGGGTCGTTTGTGATGAATGCTGCATCTCATCATCACCTTTTGCCAACTATTTTACTCCTTTTGCCAATCGTCACCCATCTATTTCTTGGCCAAATCTTGCAATATGCTATATGTTTTATCTAGATATATGGTTTGATGAAGATCATCTATTCATTTGCTATGTTGTATCTGTTCTAAGCTTTGGTAGCTATCCTGTAAGACTATCATGTTATGTATCCATTGTAAAATTCCATCAATCAAATATTATTATCTCTGGTAGCTATTCTGTAAGACTCTCATGTTATGTATCCATTGTAAAATACCATCAATCTAATGTTTCTGTCCTTGGTTATGTCATCTCCCTAATCTTGAATGAATTGCATCTAATCCCCTGTGTGACCTAATCTTTAATTGAAGCTACTGACTGTTGCTTCCTCCTTCCTGCCCGACACAAGTCTATGAACCAATATCTATGCAATAAGTGCACCCTACTTGCTTGTTACTGCTACTGTCTGCACTTCACTCAATTTACTGCTCATAATCTTTATGCTGCTAAGGCTTATATTACCATACTTAAACTATGTAGACTGTATCATCAGATTTTTATTAAAGCTATATCTCAAAATTATGAAGTCACTAACTGGGCTCGAGAGTGTTTTTCTCTCGAGCTTCATATGCATCACTACTCTCTGCAGGTTCAGCTTCTATTATGGGGAGATCTACAACCAAACCACCAATCACCACCATTGGATAGCTGTCATCCCCCATCTTATTGGTGCTTATACTGGCTTTGGATCTTCATCTGGAACTTGCCATTGGGATTACCTCTACATATCATCCTCCCTATCTGCTCACTGCAATGTAACTTATATTTCTATAGCAAAAACATGTTTTATACTTTAATGTTGTTACCTAGCTATTGCAGCAAGCATGCAACACCTAAACAAAGCCATCTTACCAGACTCATTGATCTCCAACATTCTCACCATTTAAATTGGTTGTATTTAGGGAGGGCACTCACAAACTTGATTATGTCACAAACGTTTGGCCAAATATCTATTGGGACATTGTATTTGGATTGTATCTTACTAGCTGACATCTCTTGCCAAAACTTTCTATTATTACTAATATCATCATTACTAATTTCTCCTCACACAAATGACATTATTATACGGTTGAATACTACATACACTAACTACAACTCATTACTAACTGATTCTCATCTTTCCAATAACCCAACCACAAACAGGAACAACAAGCATGAACATGGGAGTACACCTTTTCTCCAAAAAAAATACACATATGAAATTTAGCTTTTGGAACATTAGGGGGCTAAACAGGCGGAACATTTGGACACAAATTGAATCTACTTGCAAAACTGAGCACATCAAAATACTCATGTTAGCTGAAATAAAAACACAGCACCCACCCCTAGAAAAATATTGGAAAAAAGGTGGATTTGATAAAATGCACTTTTGTCCTTCCAATGGTCTCTCTGGTGGACTTTGTCTCCTTTGGAAGGAATCTCAGTTCCATAATGAAACCTTTGATATTGTGCAATCAAATAGCAGAATAATACAAGCAATCTATAAAAACTCCAACATCAATTTGGAAACCACTATTCTATTTATCTATGCTCCACCTCATGAGAATGATAAGAATAATTTCTGGTCCACACTTACTTCAACTATTGCAACAATAAATGAGCCAGTTATACTAATTGGAGACTTCAATGAAATACTTGCTCCATGTGATAAGCTAGGAGGAAACACGCCTACTCAAAAAAGATATGCTAGATTATCAGAACTCATAGCTACACATAATCTAATCGATGTACCAACAACAGGGAATAAATTCACTTGGAGAAAGTGGGCGTATGGTATAAACAACATTTTCGAAAAATTAGATAGAGCCTTGATTAGCTACAATCTTATGCAACGGTTCCCTAATTTACATACAAAAAACCATGCATTCATAAGATCAGACCATACTCAAATCACTCTTAACCTAATGGACAACCAGAAACCAAAACTACAACCGTTTAAATTTGAAATGGCTTGGACCACGAGACAAGACTTTGAAACCTTAGTTCGAAACTGTTGGAGGACTGATGTCCCAGGGTCGCAACTATATAAACTAACAAAGAAATTACAAGAAATTAAAAAGAAAAGTAAAGCATGGAGCAAAGTCACATTCGGCCACATTTATCGCCAGATAACAGAGGTAGAAACGACTCTGCAGGAACTACAAACTAAACAATACAATACCTTCGACCATAATACTGAGCACAAAATTAGATGACTAACTATAAAACATGCTTCCTTATTGAGATATCAACAACAATATTGGGGACAACGCGCTAAACACAAACACATTAAATCAAATGACGCAAACAACAAGTACTTTCACAGAGTAGCAACTGGAAGACAAAACAGAAACATTATAAAATCAATTGACACGGTGGCAGGTATAACACTTAAAACTGACCAAGAGATACGCAATGTAATTCAACAAGATTTTATGAGTCGCTTCAGCACAAATCAGAGACCGTAGATGCCAAATAATCTTCTAGGTTGTATTACTCGTGAAATTACTGATGAGGACAACTACTGCTTAATTAAGCCAATTTCTAACACAAAAATTAAAAAAGTAGTATTCAGTCTGGTAAACGACAAATCACCTGGTCCGGATGGATTCCCTGCAGGTTTCTTTAAGAAATACTGGCATATAGTTGAACCCACTGTCATTAAAGCTGTCAAGAGTTTTTTCCTTAGCGGACATATACTTAAACAAATAAACCACACATTTGTTGCACTCATTCCAAAATGTGACAACCCAACTAGGACGTCAGATTACAGACCAATTAGCTTATGCACAACTACATACAAGATCATATCTAAAATACTAGCTACAAGACTGAAAAGTGTTATCCCTAAAATAATCAACCCTTTCCAAAGTGCCTTCACATCAGGACGATCAATTCAGGATAACATTCTAATAGCTAATGAAATTTTACACTCATTCTCAAAAAAGAAAGGGAAAACTGGCTGGATGGCAGTCAAATTGGATATGGAAAAGGCTTTTGATATGGTAGACTGGGATTTCCTTCTGGAAATTTTAGAACGGTTTGGTTTTTCAAATCGTTTCTCCGGTTGGATAAAGGAGTGTATCACAACTGTTTCCTACTCGGTCCTCGTTAATAACAAACCAACAGAACTCTTCAAACCCCAAAGGGGAATTCGACAGGGAGATCCTCTGTCTCCTTATCTCTTCCTTATAGTTTCTGAGATCCTCGCTCGTGGACTGTAACTTGAGGCATCCAAACAACGAAGCCACATTGGTGTGAGCATTACACGAGGTGGTACGAAAATTCCTTTCCTTGCCTTTGCTGACGATATTGTCATCTTTGCATCAGCAACCAAAACGGCCTGCGATGAAATTAATAAAATCATCCGGGATTTTACCAACCTATCAGGACAACGAATAAATCGACAAAAATCACATTTTCACACTTCATCTAACACAGATTCAACATATAAAAACTTGATTCGCAGCGAACTACAAATAGCACACACACCTTCACTAGGACACTACTTGGGTTGTCCAACAATCTGTGGCCGACCTACTATACATGACTTCCAGGACTTGTTATCCACTACAAAAAGTAAACTTCATAAATGGAAAGCAAACTGCCTTTCTCAAGCAGGGCGGTGTACACTCATTAAAACAACCCTATCTGCAAAACCTCTGCACTTAATGCAATGCTTCCTTCTACCCAAGACTGTACACTCAGCATTAGATAAAATAAACCGGGATTTTCTTTGGAACAAAGGTCCTAAGCATAAACCATTGATAAGTTGGTTTGAGGTTTGTAAGACCAAAAAAAGCGGGGGAATTGGACTCAGAAAATCTGAAGACATGAACAAAGCCTTGCAACTAAAACTAATTTGGAAAATACTAGCAGAACCATCAAATCCTTGGGTCTCTTTAATCACGAAAAAATATTTAAAAACAGATAACATATTACATTATAAAAAGAAACCAGGATGTTCCTGGCAGTGGAGTCAACTGACAAAACTAATCTCTCTTTTCAAAGAAGGTATACGTTGGTGTATTGGAAATGGAGAAGGTATAAACTTCTGGACTGATCACTGGATGGGTAGTCAGCCCTTAATCAACTTAGCTACCAACATTGAGCGAATAGATAGTTCTGTCCTCGTTAAGGAATATGTGACTGACAACAAGTGTTGGGACATAGCTAAACTTTACAACGCCGTACAACCGCATTTAACACCTGATGTCATAGAAGCCATTACATTGACACCTTTGCCAAAAAAATTAACACCGACCGAATATATTGGAAGTGGAGCAGGAACGGTTAGTTTGACACCAAGTCGGCTATGGATATGCTAAATAACATAAACCACCACCACAAAGCTGACACGAAATGGATATGGAATCTAGACTTACCACCAAAAATCAAAGCTCTACTTTGGAAAATTTTCAAAAACGGGTTGCCTACTTCCGTCAAGCTAGCTTCTCGGGGCTTGGGTATACCTACTAACTGCCCCCCATTGTGATTCCACCTATGAAGACCTGCAACATCTACTGTGGTTCTGCCCAATCACAAGAAAAGTCATAACTATGATGGATCCGACATTGGTTGTTAAAATAAACAATTGCTTCCTGCAGGATAAGGAAATCAAAGACACTATATGGGATATTAAGGAGGAAATTGGTCTTCACCGTTTCTTGAAGTTATGCTTCACTTGGTGGAGCATTTGGTACTTCAGAAATAAATCACTATTTGAAAACAAGGAAACAGATATAAGAAGCGTACTAGCTTTCTGCAAAAATCAGAACACTCTATGGAACGTTTCACAGAAATCTAATGACATCACAAGCACCCATAAAAGCAATGAAACTGAACGAAACAACATATCGAGAAAGGCAAGAACAAAGGCCAGATGGAAACGACCAACAATAGGTTTTTCATAAACTAAACTTCGATGGAGCATTCTCCGACACCTCCAAGGGGTCTTATGGCTTTCTTATTAGAGATAGCTACGGCAACCCAATCTTCTCCAGTTGTGGCCCTAGTCCTATTCCTTCAATAGTGGGCTCCGAAGGGATGGGGCTGTGGCTGGGTATCAATTCGGCAATAGAACTAAACATAAAAAACCTGGAAATAGAAGGTGACAACCTCACCATAATAAACAATCTGAAAGGTTTTGAGAAGCCTACTGGGGACTCCGAAATGATTGTCTGTGACAGTCTGGTCTCGCTGGGTTTCTTCCGTTCTCTCTCGATTCGTCATGTCTTCCGGGAAGCTAACCGAGCAGCGGACCGTCTATCGCACTTGGTTGACGCTTTCCACAGTATGGGGACTCCTGACGACTCAGCTCTTCGTGATTACGTCCTCAGGGATACTCTTGGCTTATAAGGGGGTCTTTCCTCCGGCCAAATTTTTTCCGATTCAAAAATATATATATATATATTGCCAAAAAAGTTATTTCTAATTTCTAAATATATTAAATAAAGACGTTTCCAAAAATAATTGTGCGCGAGGGGACGACACGTGGCGTAAGTGCTTTGGGTTTAATTACTATATAGATATAGATATAGATATAGATATAGATATAGATATAGATATAGATATAGATATAGATATAGATATAGATATAGATATAGATATAGATATAGATATAGATATGTAGATATAGATAATAACTAGTTTAGTAACCCGCACCTTGTGCGGGCCCCAAGGTCTCTTTTTACAAAGTATTTCGATATTTGTCATCGACTATTAGATATTACAATTATTTAAAGTAGTAGTCAATAAATTTTACTATAAGTATGAATGATATAATGATAAATTTAATAATCTAAATTCAAATTAAAAATATATATTTTTTATAAAATAAAAATATTCTATCAAGTTTTTTTTATTTGAAAATTCAAATTCGAAAAAGTTATTATAAATGGTGTATTTGGGATCAATCAAATTTTCTAGTTAGATTAAAGAAATTAATTAGATGTGGTAAAATTTTTTATATATATATATAAAAGAAGGATTAGGATTAGTTCTTATTAGTGTGAATTTATACAATCTTTTAGTAAAAAGACTCAATTGATTAGTTATGTGAAAGAAATATTCAATTAATATTATTTTAAAATCTTAAAATGAAAAAAAATCTGATAATTTTTTAAATCATTCAAAAAATGCAGCTGGTAAACTTAAGTAGGTAAATAATCTTAACTCTTTCATCTAATCTCAAATAATTACGTAAATAAATCAAATAGGGAAACAAATAACAACAAATCATAAGCTCTCAAGTTTTTCTTAATTTAAATGATAAAGTAAAATTGATTATTAAATTAATTAGAGATAGAACCATTCTTAATTAAGATTTATTATTTACAATTAGAATTCATTAAGGTGTACCATTATTTTAAGATTAATTAAAATTCAATAGGTAAAATAGGAAAATAAGACATGTAATGTTAATCTAATATGTAATGTTAATCTAATAAACTGAAGATTCGATAATGTAAAACAAAGTAATATAGAAATACTCTAGAAGGGGGGTTGAATAGAGTATGCCGGTTTTTCGCAGATTATCAAGACTTTTGAAGCTCGTGCAAAATCCTTTGAGATTAGACTTAGTCTTTTCTCTGAAAACCTGAATCACAAAGTTAAACAGTAGAACCAAGTGCGGAAATAAGGTAAAGCAATAAGTAAAGGACTCGATGAGTTGTTTACGAGGTTCGACACGAACTTGGCCTACGTCCCCGCCTAGGGTTCTTCCACAACCCTAGGATTCAACCGGCTTTTATTGATTCACAAGACTTAGGATCCTAGTAGCTCCCCGAGAAGCCTCTCTCCTATACAATTGCAATCTAGTCAACTCACGTTCCCTTGGAGTCCTAGACCAATCTAGAAGAGCCCCACCTC
The DNA here is from genome assembly GCA_963922045.1 of Persicaria maculosa. Lineage (NCBI taxonomy): Eukaryota > Viridiplantae > Streptophyta > Magnoliopsida > Caryophyllales > Polygonaceae > Persicaria > Persicaria maculosa. Next base: position 15,217,516 of record OY998257.1, on the reverse strand, counting down.
TCTATGCTATCTAGTACAATCCTCTTACACTTAGTGAATCAATCGCCTAGTGTCTACTTCCTGAGTTACAAACTCTTGAGTATAACACTCTCTCGAAATATATCCTATAAGCTCACAGTGTAACTCTCAAATGCTTTGAAATGAAATTACAGACTCTTAAGCACTAGCAGAGAGCACACGAAGAAGACAGAGCTCGCTTGAAGGCTTAAGTGTATGAAAACTTGTGTTCGACAGGTGTGTAGTTGTCTTCTTCTTCCTTTTCTTTTTATTGAAACAAATCGACGCCTAAGGATCTTCACCAACGGCTAGAGAGTATCATGGCTTGAGCTGGATCTTCTATCTTTGGAAACTTTCGGAGGCCATGATCTTCCGATTTGAATCTTCTCAATTTATAACATAAGGAAGGAAATAATATTCGAAAATACTTCCTGAAAGGTTAGTGTATATATAATAATATAATGGAAGCATATAATAACATAAAATAATATTCGAACATAATATCATATAGAACAGGTTTTGTGTTTCATCAATACTGTTAAAGCTTCAAGACCTTTGACACAAACAGACTGTCACGGCCTTTGAAACTTATTCCGATTTTCATCAAGGGAGTGGAGTTATCAATCTCCCCCTTGATGAAAGACAAAACCTGTGCATCCCTGCAACTTAGTCAAGCATATATAATATAAGTAAAATCGGACTAAGTACCTGCATGGGTTAGACAAGTGTTGGATCAAAATTTTAAAGCAAGAAGACCATCCAACTGAAAATAAAACCAGGGTCTTCCAAGACCTTTAAATCGCAACAGTTTTAAAAAGTCTAACACCACCACAGATCATCTCCCCCTTTTGTCTTTCAACAAAGGGAGGAGGTAAAACAGTCACCAAAAGTTTTGAAACAGTTTCCAAAAACCAGCAATGTTTCAGATTTGGGGTTAGGGTAGGGTAGGATAGGGTTAAGCTTCATCGTCCGGAGCATCATCAGTAAGCCGCGACCACAGTCCTTGCAACAGCTTGGTTACCCCGCTCATCTCCGTCATAAACCCCTTGTGCAGCTCCTTGATATCCAGGCGAACTTCCTCCAAGCCCAACTCCAGGTTGTCCATGCATTCATCAATGGCTGAGGCAGTGGGAAGAGCTTTTGAAGGAGAGGCAAGACTCCAAGTCCCTTGGGGGGGACCGAGTGATGCCAATCTTTTCAAGGCTCTTGGAGTCGAACTTACCCATATGACGCTGCTGTTCTTCATTTTTAAAATCGATTCCAGAAGCTTCGAAGATTTGGGTCAAAAGGGTAGCGAAGGGGAGGGGAGTTCCTTTCCTGGCTTTTCTAGTGTGAGCCATGGATCCTAAAATGGTGTTGGCCAGATCAAGATCAAGGCCATTGAGGATTCGGTAAAGTAGGATCATGGCATTGTCGGTTAGGAGAGAGCCAGAGTTTAGACGGGGTAAGAGGCAACGCACAATGATGTTAAATATTATCTTTGCCTCTAGGGTAAGGGATGAGTGGGTTAGCTGCTTTGAGGTGTTGGTAGATGCCTCGGGTAGAAGATATTTGGATCGGGCAAGGGTAATGCAGTCTTCTATAGAGGGGTTTTCTTGAGAGGGTTTTAAATAGGAGAGATTTGAGTGATGGGACGGGGTTTAGGGTTCTAATGTAAGAAATGATAACATTGTCAATTTGAAAATTATTTCAATTCAAAATTCAAATCTTCTCTTAACCATTTTAGAATAGGAGGGAAATAACCGAAAATATTTTGTTCCAAAAATATCTCAACGGATAAAAAATATGTAACATAAATAAATTATTTTGAAATCCAATGAAAATAATACTTGATCAAATATCTAAAAAGATATTAACCAAATATATACGATCCGATATCTGTTTTCTATCATTCAGTTCACAAACCTTGACATAAAACTCAAGGGTCTTGACACTGAGTAGAATTTATCTTTCGTAAAGGGAAAGCTCCCCCTACGAAAGTGCATCCTTGTTAAGCATCCCGATCTCTCGTCTAATGAAGGTGAACCTGTCCTCTGCCAAAGGCTTAGTAAAAATGTCAGCCCATTGATAATCAGTTGAAATAAAGAAAATGGACACATCACCTTTTTCGACGTGGTCTCTAATGAAATGATGCCTTACATCAATATGTTTGGTCCTTGAATGCTGAACAGGATTCTTTGTAATGGAGATGGCACTTGTATTGTCACACTTAATGGGAATGCCTTTGAGGTTGATGCCAAGATCTCGCATTTGTTGAGCTATCCAAAGGATTTGGGAGCAGCATGCTCCAGCTGCTATGTATTCGGCTTCTGCAGTGAATAGGGCAACTGAGTTTTGTTTCTTAGAATGCCAACTGATCAAAGATGCTCCTAAGAATTGGCAACATCCTGATGTGCTCTTCCTATCCACCTTATAGCCTGTAAAATCTGCATCAGAATACCCGATTAATGTGAAATCCTTTTGCTTTGGGTACCATAGTCCAAGCTCCTTAGTGCCATTGAGATATCGAAAGATCCTCTTCACAGCCACGAGGTGAGATTCTTTAGGATCAGCTTGAAACCTAGCACACATGCAAACACTAAACATGATGTCAGGTCTACTAGCTATAAGATATAGTAAAGATCCAATCATTCCCCGATACTCCTTTTGATTGACACTCTTCCCAGTCTTGTCTTGATCTAGGGATAATGTTGAGCTCATGGGAGTCTTGGCTGCTTTGGATTGATCCATCTTGAACTTCTTCAAGAGATCCTTAGTGTACTTGCTTTGGTTGACAAAGATCCCTTTCTTGGATTGATGAACTTGTAATCCCAAGAAGAAATTGAGTTCACCCATCAAGCTCATCTCAAATTCGCTGCACATGATGTCAGAAAATTCCTTGCACAAAGATGTGTTAGTAGCACCAAATAATATATCATCAACATAAATTTGAATAACCAAAATGTCCTTTCCTTTGGTCTTGATAAAAAGAGTCTTGTCGATCAACCCCCTTTTAAAATCATTTTCTAAAAGATATTTTGACAAGCGCTCATACCAAGCTCTTGGGGCTTGTTTCAAACCATAAAGCACTTTGTCAAGTTTATAAACATGATTAGGAAATTCCAAACTTTCAAAACCTGGGGGTTGAGCCACATAAACTTCTTCTTCTAAGAAACCATTGAGAAAAGCACACTTGACATCCATTTGATATAGCTTTATGCCCATAAAAGATGCAAATGCTAATAATATGCGAATGGCTTCAAGCCTGGCTACTTGAGCAAAGGACTCCTCGTAGTCAATACCTTCCTCTTGATTGTAGCCTTGAGCAACAAGCCTTGCCTTGTTCCTCACGATCTTACCATTCTCATCTAGCTTGTTTCGAAATACCCATCGTGTGTCAATGACTGATTGATGCTTTGGCCTAGGCTTCAAGGTCCAGACTTTGTTCCTTTCAAATTCGTTAAGCTCACTTTGCATAGCAATGATCCAATCTGGCTCTTGAAGGGCCTCATCTACCTTCTTGGGTTCTATAAGAGAGACAAACGCGTGAAAAGCACAAAGATCTTTAAGTTTAGAACGAGTTTGAACACTAGAAGTAGGGTCAGAAATGATATCCTTTAATGAGTGTGATGAGGAGTATTTGAATTTTCTTTTGCTAGTCTCAGCTCCTTGATTCGTCACACCAGCAGGATTGATTTGTGGTACATCTGACTCCATAGTCCTGTTAGGTTCAGTTTCAGCAGTTTCTGACATTTCAACACTGTTGAATTGGACACCAAGGGCTTTGGACGAATCTTCAACACCTTGGGCCAATTCTTCAGTGTTGAGAATCTGTTCCTGCATGTTCCTCTTCTCTGTGTTCTTGGTAGCAGCATCATCACCTTCCTCGTTCTCCTCATGGATGTTAAGATCTATATCTGCAACACTTTCACTCAAAGAACCGTCATTGCATTCATCAAATATAACATGTATACTTTCTTCAACTAACTGGGTCCTTTTATTGAAGATTCTATAAGCTTTGCTACTTGTGGAGTAGCCAAGAAATATACCTTCATCACTACGCGCATCAAATTTCCCAAGGTTATCTTTTCCATTGTTATGAACAAAGCAAGTACAGCCAAAGGGTTTGAAATAAGATATAAGTGGTTTGCGGCCTTTGAAAAGTTCATAAGGAGTTTTCTTTAAGATGGAACGAATAAGACAACGATTCAAAATATAGTTAGCTGTGTTAAGAGCTTCAGCCCAATAGGTTTTAGGTAATGCATTTCTAAAAGCATAGTCCTGGCCATATCCTCTAGGGTACGGTTCTTTCGTTCCACAACCCCATTTTGTTGAGGTGTCCTAGGAGCAGAAAAGTTATGGGAGATGCCATATTTAGCACAAAACAAATCAAACTGAAGTTGATCAAACTCCCTACCATGATCACTTCGAATTGACACTATGAGCTCGTTTCTTAAAGTTTGCAACTCCTTACAAAGTTTTGAAAACTCAAATAAGGCCTCTGATTTTTCTTTTAAAAATGCAACCCAAGTATATCTAGAAAAATCATCAACAACAACAAGCATGTACTTTTTACCATTGGGAGATTTGACTCGCATAGGACCACATAAATCCATATGTAAGAGTTCAAGGGGTCTAGAAGAACTTACAACCTTTTTGGGTTTGAAGGAGCTACGAGTTTGTTTACCTCGTGTGCATGCATTGCACATATCAATACCTTTGAAGTCCATCTCAGGTAGTCCTCTTACAAGCCCTTTGGACACAAGCTTCTGTAGTGTATGTGGACTCACATGACCGAGTCTCCTGTGCCAGAGCTTTGGATCGTCCGTCAAAGCTTTTAGACAGGTTAAGCTTCCTTGTGCCACTTGATCAGCATTCACAACGTATATATTGTTGTAACGATATGCAGTTAGTATAACTTTACCTGTATCTTCTCTGCACACTAGACATCTTTTCTTGTTAAATCTGACATTATTGCCACTATCACATAATTGAGAAACACTAAGCAAATTGTACTTTAAACCATTCACAAGATAGACATTTTTAATACTATGGTTGGAATCACTCCCAACTCTACCAATACTAACGATGTCACACTTTCCTTTGTCACTAAGAGTGATTGTTCCTGTGGATTGCTCCTTTAGATCATGAAAGAGAGACCTCTTCCCACTCATATGCCTCGAGCATCCACTATCAATAATCCATTTTTGCTCCTTCATCTTGGTGATCTCCTCAAGCTTCTCATCGTGAGATTCATCTCCTGATGCCATAAGACAGACATTGGCCTTCTCATCGTCGGAGTCAGAGTCAGAATCGCTCCAAGTTGCCACCATGGCTTTCTTTTTCCATCTATCACCCTTCTTGGACTGGCTCTTCGTCTTTTGAGGGCAGTCTTTCACAAGATGATCTGTTTCACCACATTCAAAACAAGACAACGGTTTAGTCTTCTTATCATTTTTGTTGTATTGAGACTTACCTCGGAATTTAGAAGACTCTGATCCATCCTTGTTGTTGAATTGTTTCTTCATTTTGAGGATTCGAGCAAGGCCTCTTGTGATAAGAGCAAAAGGATCATCCTCATCGTCATCCTCATCTTCGGAATCAGATTCATCTTTGTTGTCATCCTTCTTAGATTTGAGCGCCAAATTCTTAGTGCTTGCTGGAAGTTCTCCATCGTCTTCATTAAGGATCATCTCATGCGTGATCAGTTTCCCAAGCAGGTCGTCAAGAGGCAGAGTAGTGAGGTTTTGGGCTTCCTCTATAGCTGTTACTTTAGGACCCCACTTTTCTTTTGGGAGACACCTCAATATCTTCCTTACTTTCTCAACGTTTGTAAAGCTCTTGCCGAGAGAGTCAAGGTTGTTGGTGATTTCTGTGAATCGTGTGAACATGACCTTGATAGACTCATCAGGCTTCATCTTGAAAAGTTCATACTTTCGAAGGAAGATGCTGATCTTGGTGTCCTTCACTTGGCTGGTTCCCTCATAGGTGACGACAAGCTTGTCCCAAATCTCTTTAGCTGACCTACAAGATGAAATACGGTTAAACTCATCAGTGCTAAGACCACAATAAAGTAAGTTAATAGCCCTGTAGTTTTTGGAGACGAGTTCAAGATCCGCTTGGATGTATTCAGACTCCTTCTTTGCGACTTTGGTTCCATTTGATCCATCTTTCTCTGGAATCTTTGGCCCATTCTCTATAATGTTCCAAAGTTCCAGATCTTGGTCTATGATGAACATCTTCATCAATGATCTCCAGTGGACAAAGTTGTTTCCTACAAAGAGTGGTGGTCTGCTGGTAGACCTTCCCTGTGCAAATCCTCCGCTTGCTTCACCAAACATGATCGAAAACTTACAAGATTGTTAGATCAAAAGTAGTGAGTAAAGCTCTGATACCAATTGAAGGTTCGATAATGTAAAACAAAGTAATATAGAAATACTCTAGAAGGGGGGTTGAATAGAGTATGCCGGTTTTTCGCAGATTATCAAGACTTTTGAAGCTCGTGCAAAATCCTTTGAGATTAGACTTAGTCTTTTCTCTGAAAACCTGAATCACAAAGTTAAACAGTAGAACCAAGTGCGGAAATAAGGTAAGGCAATAAGTAAAGGACTCGATGAGTTGTTTACGAGGTTCGACACGAACTTGGCCTACGTCCCCGCCTAGGGTTCTTCCACAACCCTAGGATTCAACCGGCTTTTATTGATTCACAAGACTTAGGATTCTAGTAGCTCCCCGAGAAGCCTCTCTCCTATACAATTGCAATCTAGTCAACTCACGTTCCCTTGGAGTTCTAGACCAATCTAGAAGAGCCCCACCTCTCTATGCTATCTAGTACAATCCTTTTACACTTAGTGAATCAATCGCCTAGTGTCTACTTCCTGAGTTACAAACTCTTGAGTATAACACTCTCTCGAAATATATCCTATAAGCTCACAGTGTAACTCTCAAATGCTTTGAAATGAAATTACAAACTCTTAAGGACTAGCAGAGAGCACACGAAGAAGACAGATCTCGCTTGAAGGCTTGAGTGTATGAAAACTTGTGTTCGACAGGTGTGTAGCTGTCTTCTTCTTCCTTTTCTTTTTATTGAAACAAATCGGCGCCTAAGGATCTTCACCAACGGCTAGAGAGTATCATGGCTTGAGCTGGATCTTCTATCTTTGGAAACTTTCGGAGGCCATGATCTTCCGATTTGAATCTTCTCAATTTACAACATAAGGAAGGAAATAATATTCGAAAATACTTCCTGAAAGGTTAGTTTATATATAATAATATAATGGAAGCATATAATAACATAAAATAATATTCGAACATAATATCATATAGAACAGGTTTTGTGTTTCATCAATACTGTTAAAGCTTCAAGACCTTTGACACAAACAGACTGTCAAGGCCTTTGAAACTTATTCCGATTTTCATCAAGGGAGTGGATTTATCATAAACCATTGAGGAAATTGAGTCGGTAGTCCCAATTTCCTTACCAAATTATAACGAATTGTCCCCCGGCCATGCTAAATGTGTTATATGTTTGTTAGATTTATATCAACTGCCATCCTTTGTCAACTATCTGTTATCATTTATCAACTATCTGTCATGCTTTATCATCCTTTGTCAACTCTGCTTCATCCTTTCTCAGTTGATTGCCCGCTTGTTTCTGCTGTATTTTCAATCACTGTGTACTCTGTGTTGTCCTTCTTTTGAATTCTCCAATGCATATTTTTCTTTTTGTAGTTGGTCGTCCACTTCTTTTTCTTTTTAAAGGGGTAAACATCTGATCTACTTTATTTGTATATGGATTTCATCCTCTTGCAACACTGGGTATATTGTCTCATGATATGCTAACTGACAAGCTTCGTCAGTATAAAAGCTTCCAATGAAATGTGTTACATTACAAGATTTTTTTTGTGTGCTATAGCAACAAGAGCATACGTAGATCTTTAATTTGCAAGTCAAACACTGTACAAGTGCATGTCATTGCTGACAAATCAACCACTTTTGTTGTCCCTTCTCCCACAACTTGAAATTGGAAAACCATTCATTCTCTGAACATGGTATGCTCCAACTTGATGTTGCAATTCTTTAAGCATTTTAACAATTGTTGGCGGCATCCCTTGTTTGTTTTTTCAGCATCCTCCCTTATTTGTTGGAACCATTTTGTCAATTTTTCTCTAAGATAGTTCAGTAGGGCAATTATAGGGTATGATTTCTTACCCCTTACCATAGAATTTTAGCTCTCAGCATTATTGGATGGCATCATATTATATATGTCTCTTCTTGCATTTGCTTTAGACCATCTTAGTTTCAAAACCTGCTTCTATTAAATAAGCTGACAACTCTTTTTTGATTTCTGTTATCTGAGCCCACCCCTGATCAAAATTTATTTTGTACACCAAAAAAATGTATAATTTTTTTTTTTAATTTTACACTGTCAGGCTTAGAACCCGATATACAAATTCTTTTTTTTTTGAACAAGAAATAATTTAGCTGTACTGAACACGTACTAGCTAAGAGCATCCTTTCGGATGATTGCACTGAGAACCTCGTCATGAGGTACGTATGGGCCGGAAAATTCAATACCCAAGTGAGAAAGACGGTCTGCTGCCATGTTCCCTTCTCTGAGTGTATGAGAGAACTCGGTTTTTGATAAGCAAGCTAACACAGATAGCACATCCGAAATCAGCATATCTATTTCGCCATAGCTAGATATACCTTTTTTGAGGCTATTGATTATGCTGAGATTATCCCCTTCTATGCAGATTTGATCTACGTGTAGTTCTTGCGCTTTTAGGGTCCCTCTCCATAGTCCGAAGCATTCCGCACCAATGACGGAAGAGAGTGGTGAGTTGCCTGATTCCGAGTATAGAACCCTACCCAGGAAATCACGAATTAGGAAACCATATGAGCCACAGTTTGTTGAGGAAAGGGCACCGTCGAAGTTTAATTTGTGCCAATTAGTCTTTGGTCTTTTCCAGGTTACTGTTCGTTTTTTATTTCTATTTTGTTTCAGTGTCGGAGTGTTGTTATTATAATCTGTGGCTAGGTCGTCCGTTTTCGATTTTTCCCAGTTCAAAATTTGATTATTTATGTAGGATGCTATTGTTCTAGAGTTTGGGCTTGAGATTGTCGAATATAACTTTGTTTCTGAAGAACCAAGTGCACCACCAAGTTGTGGAAAGAATAGAAAACTCAGATTTCCCAAGTGTGTTATACAGAGCACTTAAAGCTTCGCTTGTTGTGTGTGTGGTATCATAGACTCTCTGGACTGTGTTTGTAATTTTAGTAGAGATGAATGTTAAGGTGTGGTTAGTACATGAACAGTTAAACAAAAAGTGATCTAAATCTTCATAGTTCATTTCACAAAGAGGACAGTCCGTGGGGATGCCAGCCCCACGATTAGCTAGTTTGACTGATGTTGGGAGTCCATTTTTTGTTATTCGCCAAAGGAAATTTTTAATTTTTGGTGGTACGTCTAGTTTCCAAATCCACGAGGTGTCTGCTGTAGTGTGTTGTTTAAGGCTATGAATAAGCTCAATCGCCGAAGCGGTGGAAAACCATCCATTTTTACTGTGGGCCCAGTATAGTCTATCATGTTGTATAAATTTTGGTATAGGTATTTGGGTGATCCTTCTTATATTAATGCTACTTAGATTGGCGCCAATTGTATTCCTCAGTTTGTTGACATCCCAAGTCTTATCTGGAGTGATAAACTCACTCACTTTTAGTTGGTGGTCTATGGTTGCCGGATTTGTTGCTATGGTAATAAGCTGAGCCTCACCCGCCCAGCAATCTGTCCAGAAGTTTATTGCCTTGCCATTGGCAGGTCCCCAGCGTATTCCTTTTTCGAAAAGTGGAATAAGTGACGATAGTTTAGACCACTGCCATGACACCAGCCCTTTTCTCTCGTAGTCTAGTATGTTTTTGCTCTTTAGGTATTTTTGTGTGACTATCCTGACCCAAGGGTTCATTGGTTCCACTAGTATTTTCCAGAGAAGCTTCAGTTGGAGAGATTTGTTCATATCCTCGGAGAGACGAAGGCCCAAACCTCCTTTATTACGAGTCTTACAAACTTCATACCAGTTGATGAGGGGCTTATGCTTAGGTCCCTTGTTCCAGAGGAAGTTCCTATTAATTTTGTCTAGTTCTTTGTGTATGTGTGTAGGAAGTAGAAAACATTGCATAACATGTAGAGGTTTGGCTGCTAAATTAGCCCTAATGAGTGTGCTCCGACCTGCTTGGGATAAATTGTTTGCCGTCCATTTTGTAAGTTGATTCCTGCTGGAGTTTATAATATCATCAAAGGTTGAATTTGTGACTTTGCTGGTAATCACCGGACACCTTAAGTATTTCCCTAGATTAGTTGTGTATTCTATGTTAAGTTCGTGCTGTATTGTTGATTTTGTAACGTTGTCTGTGTTTTTCGTTGTGTAGAAAAGAGATTTGTGGTAGTTTATCCGTTGTCCCGAGTATCTGCAGAAGTCCTGTGTGATTCTGTTTACCTGTTCACATGCTATTTTGGTTGCTGAAGCAAAAATAATGATATCGTCCGCAAATGCGAGGAATGGAATCCTGTCACATCCCCTTTTTATCGAGATTCCTAGGTGGCTGTTGTGCAGTAGAGAATCATGTTGTAGTCCCCTCGCAAGAACTTCCGATACAATGAGGAATAGGTAGGGGGACAAAGGATCTCCTTGTCTCAACCCTTTGTTAGCGGAGAACATTTCTGTGGGCTCATTGTTAACTAGAATGGAATATGTGACAGTTGTTATGCATTCTTTATCCAAGAGCAGAAGGTGTTGTTGAATCCAAATTTTTGCAATATTTGTAGTAAGAATTCCCATCTAACCATGTCAAATGCCTTTTCCATGTCAAGTTTAACAGCCATCCATCCAGATGCTCCCTTTTTGTGTTGGAACGAGTGAAATATTTCATTTGCGATAAGTATATTATCTTGGATTGATCGTTTAGTTATGAAAGCACTTTGTAACGGATGTATTAATTTTGGTAGTATTTGTCTGAGCCTAGTTGAAAGAATCTAAGAGATTATTTTATAAATTGTAGAGCATAGGCTGATAGGGCGGAAGTTTGCTGTTGTTTCTGGTCTGTCACATTTGGGTATGAGAGCTATGAATGTATGGTTTATTTGTTTTAGAATTCTTCCACTGGAAAAGAATCCTTTTACAGCTTTTACTACGGAAGGTCCCACTATGTGCCAGTATTTGTGAAAGAAGCTTGCGGGAAAGCCATCGGGTCCAGGAGATTTATCGCCAGCAAGAGAGAATACATCGGTTTTTATCTCGTTGTTTGTAACTGGTTTGGTTAAGATTTCATTGTCCTCATCCGTGATTTCTGTTGTAATATGCTGAATAAGAGCACATTGTCCTGTGTTTTCTGAAGTAACTGAATAGCGATTCACAAAGTCTGTTTTAATTTCATTGCGGATCTGATCTACTGTGTTAAGAACAATTCCATCTTTTGTTTTTAGTGTTTTTATTATATTCCTATTTCTTCTCCCTGTAGCTATTCGGTGAAAGTATTTTGAGTTTGCATCTACATTTTTCAAATGTATCCTTTTCGCTCGTTGTCCCCAGTACGATTTTTGGAAAGCTACTAGTTGATTGTATTTAATTAGGAGGCGTTTATGTTTCATGTCAATGCTTGGGTCGTAAGTATCGAAGAGTTGAGTTTGCAATTGCTGAAGTTCAGTTTCAGTGTTTGCTATTTGCGTAAATACATTCCCATAAGTGCGTTTACTCCATAATTTACTCTTTCTTTTTAGTTCTTGCAGACTTTTGATTAACTTAAATGTTTGAGATCCAATGGGGTTGAGTCTCCAAGCTTGTTTTACCAAATTTTCATAGTCTTTATGCTTAGTCCATGCTACTTCAAATTTGAAAGGTTGCATGATTGGTATCTCATTTTTGAATAGTTCTAGTGTCATATGAGCGTGGTCTGAAGTTGTAAAGGCATGATTTTTTGTTGTGAGGTGTGGCAAAATCGTGTAAATATTCTTATGGACCAAAATTCGATCTAGTTTTTCATATATGTTATTTTCTGTGTTCTGGCTTTTGCGCCAAGTGAACTGATTTCCAGTTGTTGGTAGATCTATGAGGTCGTGTTGTACTATGAAATCTGTGAGTCTGCACAATCTTGAGGGTGTCGGGACAGGTCCTCCTAGTTTGTCAGAGTAATGTAGAATATTATTAAGATCACCTGCTATTATGCAAAGATATGGGCTATTCTGAATAGTTGTTGATAATTCGTTTCAGAATTCTATTTTTAGATTTTGATGCGGTGGTGCATAAGCAAATATAATCGATATAGTAAGGTTGAGTTTAGAATTATTATATTTAGTCAGGATGTATCTATCTTCTGACTTTATTATTTCAAAGGTATCGTTGTTTAGGTGGGAGGTTTTCCATAAGAGGCAAATGCCACCCGATAGTCCAACCGATAGACTAAAACAAAGGTTATCAAATCCAGCGTGTCTCCACAAGGATTCTTTCGGAGGCGTTGAGATCTTTGTCTCAGCTAGGGCTAATATGTGGATGTGTTCAGTTTTACATATGGCGTCAATTTGTGTCCAAATGTTTTTCCTCGCAAGATCCCTAATATTCCAAAAACTGATTTTCATATTTTACTACTTAATTGAGTATAGGGTCGTAATAATTTTCCCATCATTGAAGTTTCTGTAGTTTGTGGTTTGTAGGTAGCTTTAGTATTGTCATTAGTGTTCATAGAGGTCCAATGTTTAGTGATTTGGTCATACGATGAGTCTCTGGCCTTCTTCCCTTTTACATTTAAAAAAAAACCGAACAACTGCAAATAAATTTTAATTTTTTTTTCCAGATATATCGAAGTTAGTATTTGACAAATCAATTTTATTTTTTTAAACAAGCCTGTCGGACCAATGGCCTGGTAGACTTGCAATTTAGATGTCCAAATAATTTTTTTTTTTGCGTATGGATAAGGCCTCCTATTATTTGGTTTCTCCTTCACTTTTTCCAACTTATATCCTACGGCAATCAATTTGTTTGTCATTTTAGCTCAATTACGAAGATTGTTTGTCATGCACGTGTTAAATCACATATAGCTAAAGATGTTTTACTCTGTAGTTTATAGTATTTACTTTTATTTGTCGTTTGTATTAAAAGTCAAATAAAAGTAAATGGATTGGATTAAGTAAACTATTCTGGAATGATTCATCCGAAAAGGATTAGTGAATAATATTTAAAGGTTTTCGGTTTGAATTTTGGATAACGGCTCTTTATTTATCAAATTCAAGGAGGAATTAAGTATACTTCAATCACCTTCGGTCATGAGAGACGAAGACTATTATGCATGTACATATTCCATGAGAATGACTGCATTTTCAAAAGATTGAATAATTTAGAACGAAATGTCATTGACCAACAATTTGTGACACAAACGTACTATTGAATCATTAAAATTAATTATAAACTTTTTGGCAGTGAAGATTAGTGCACCGAACAATTTATTTTATTAATTTGGGTAAATGATGAATGGAAAAAATCACAGGACTTTTGCAAAAGTAACCCATTTTTTCAGAGAAACTTTGTTGAGTTAACATGATCCGAAAAAAATTGCACCAAATCGGATTGAAGGGAAACGGGATAGGCAGGTTCTCGGTTGCAAAGGGGGAATTTTTGTTGCATAATCAGACAGAAGCAGAGAGAGGACTGAAAAAAAAAGTATTGAGAAGAGAAAGATGAGGGGGATACTGAGATGACGTAGAGACGAAGGAGGGGGAAAATTGTGTAGAATGTATCTTTCTAATCAGTTTACAGGGATAACGCAACAAGATATAGGGAAGCATTTTTCTGCCCAACCACTGTCGCCAAAACTGAAGAAGAGGAGAGAGTTCACAATGAGAGAAAGATCGATAGAGGGGGAGGGTATATAAACATTTAAATGCTTACTCATCCAATGATTATCCACCATAAATGCACTGCAGGAGGCCAGGAGGGTCATAAATGGAGGAAGGAGAAGAGTCGCCTCCGCTTGAAGAAGGAGGGATGTTGCTCAATGACGTGGAGAGAGAGAGGAGAGAAGGTGCCTCAATAGTGGGGATCCATATAAGGAGCTCAGAGGAAATCATACAATCAACATTTAATAGGGAGGAGGGAGCATTAACTTCAGTTTTAGAGAAATATCATTGAAGAAGAAGCAACTATGCATCGATTTTGTTGGATAATTAGATGCGCAGCGGAATTGTAGAAAACTATTTTCTAAAATATAATTCGGGATCTCATGCATGAATTGGTATGAACAATATAGAAGGGAAAAGTCGTACCTTTCTTGTGCGGAACCTTGATTCGAAATCACCTTGGGAGAATAGAGCCTCAAGCGCGACTCCTCTACTTGGTCCACAAGAGCACGAAATTGGATCTCCTTGTCTCCGTTCGCTAGAACGAACGATCGAAGGATTGCAACTCACACCTAACACTTTAGGGATGCTATTGGCTTTGGTGGGAGAAGAAAAGATGCACAAAACTACAAACTAGGTTAAGACTTATTTCTAATAAGTCTCCTTATATAGTGCTCAAACTAGGTCAAACTATATTCATAATAAGTTACCTTTTTATCTTTTATCTTCTATCCATAATATCTTTCTATAAAGATATTATATTAACAATAATAACTTATTATTATCATTAATCAATTATTCAATTCCTAATACTCTTTTGTGTGTGACCTTATAGGACCCGAATAAAATAGCAATAGATTAAATCCAATTTAATCCATAAATTATAGTTGGCTTCTAGCAAAGCACTATAATTACCTAGATTATTCGGATTATAAATCTCCATTTTAATCCTATTATATCATTAGTATTTTACACATCAATTAAAGGACACATATTCCTTCAATCTCCCACTTGTCCTTAAGTGGATGTGCAATTTCAATTCCTTTATCACTTAATGTTCAATTTGATGATATGATAGCATCTCATGTTATCCATATCAATTCAAATTATTTCTCGATCCCGAGCTTTAGCTGTCAAATAAACAAATGATTACTTATTAATTCATTTGAGCATGCCCATGCATTTTACAACTCTTACTCTTCGAGTGGCCAGAACACTATTCCTACTCAGATATCCATATATCCAAAATAGGAGGACTTCTCCAATCTTGTGTGACTATAACTCCCACTTAAATTTTAGCAATCCCAATCACTGCCTTTTACGGATAGCGGTTGACAGTGTCAAAGACTACCAATCATCAAATGAGAGTGATATCACACTCATGTCTGAGGAATCTACTAAGAATATTTTAACCTTAAATTCTTCAACTTATTTGAGAAATCTTAAGGCAGGTCTGCCCAACAAGTATCCACCATACTTGTCCATGCAATTGATTAGACATCTCCATGTCCCTATAGCCCGTGAAACTTAGTGCTATCACTCAACTTGCATAATAGCCCATATTAAATCATTTATGTCCCGTTTAATGATTCAGGCTACGGCAAAACATAATTCATAATATCAGTTCACTTAATAGGGCTTCAACCACCACGACTTTCGCAGCGATCCTATTTGATAATTATAAATTATTAGGACATTTTATTCAATTCTAAACCATAATCGAATAATGATGAAAGTTTATTTCAAACAAGCATGATGCAAATATGTTTCAACAATCTTGATCAATATCTAAGATCTCAAAACATCAAAACTCAAAGTCATTCATCAATGGACTTGAGTCCCTTGACCCTAGTTTGACTATCATGATATATTGGGCCAGGGGAGGGGTTTAGCCAACGGATTTGCAATATTGCTATCCATGTGTATCTTGCACGACTTCATATCATCTTATTAGACCTAGTCTCATATGATATAATAATTTTGGGTACCTGTCTGGATTTAGGGATCAGAGCTAGGTTCTTTGGAATAAGCAATGACACCAAGCTCATCAATGATCGTCCTTATCCAAACAACTTCCTTAGCAACATCTAATGTTGTAATGTACTCAATCTTTATTGTAGAATCAACTACCGTGTCATACTTTGAGCTCATCTAGCTCACAACTCCTCCAAAAAGAACAAAGACATATCCGGATTGAGATCGGAAGTCATCTCTATTTGTTTGGAGGCTCACATTAGTATATGCTTCAACGATTAACTCATCATGTCCTCCGTATACCAAAAACTCATCCTTAGTTCTTCTTAAGTACTTGAGGATGTTCTTAGCTGTACTCCAGTGTGCTTCACCTGGATTCGATTGGTATTTGATGCATAGACTTAAGGCGAATGCAACATCTGGGCGAATACATATCATGACATACATAATGGATCCTATTGATGATGCATAAGGGATCCGACTCATCCTATCCAGCTTAACAGGTGTTACTGGACACTATTTCTTGCTTAGATATAGGCCATGTTGCATTGGCAAGAATCCCTTTTTGGAATCTTTCATGTTGAACTTGTCCAGAACCTTATCTATATAAATTCTCTGACTTAGTCCAATGAGTCTCTTGGATCTATCCCTATAGATCTTGATGCCTAAAATGTACTCTGCCTCTCCAAGGTCTTTTATTGATAAATGCTTCTTGAGCCAGTCTTTTACAGACTCAAGTATTTGAATGTCATTCCCAATGAGTAGTATGTCATCCACATACAAAACCAAGAAACCAACTTTGCTCCCACTAAAATTTTTTAAACACAAAATTCTTCTTCACATTTGATGAATTCAAACTATTTGAACACTTCATCAAATTGAATGTTCCAACTCCATGATGCTTGCTTAAGTCCATAAATGGACTTCTTAAGCTTGCATACTGTAACGGCCCGGATATAAATATCCGAGATACGTTTCGAAGGTCGGATACCTTCGCTCGGATGATGCAATTCAGGTACAGGTTGAGGTTTCAAACCTCTAAAGATCAATATTCAAAGCGGGGATTTCGAACCCCAAGCAATCAAGTCGCGGAAATTCAATTCAAATGAAAGTAAAGCGGAAGCAAAGTTTAGATACAGGTGCTACGGCAGAGCCGGGTCAAAACCAAAACATATTGGGTGATTGTCATTTTATCAAGCTAGAATAAGTGCCGGATTCTTCAATTCGCCAAGAGATTTCCCCGTCACAGAAGCAAGGAGCAACAAGAGTGGTACCTAACACTATCCACGAACTCAGGCCCGGTAATCGCCTGCGGGTCCTCTGACCGCGCTGAGGCCACATAACATGCCTATACCTAGATAAAAGATGACTAATGTAATACCAGATTTAAATCACACTAACATGCCCCTAGTATATATAATATGCAGAAAAGAACTGTAAAGAGCCCAAGACAATGCCAAGTGGCATATCCCTCTCCTACCTCTGCACCCCTTCCTGTTAGTGTAGAGACTAGCCAGTTCGGTGCTATAACATAGCAATATCCTCGTGGTGGTGCACTAACCACGGCATCATCATATCATATCATATCATCTCATATCATCTCATCTCTTTCCCGATGGTACTGGGCTATCATATCATGCTCATATCGACTCGATAGACTCAGGGCACCCGATGGGGCTGGGCTACTCTATGACCCTAGCAAAGACTCTAGGACTATCACAGATAACGACCGTTCTGTATTCAAACACACAAAGTAAACACATGCTCAGTTCAATGCAATCCTAGCATGATACTACATGGCATGCTTTAATATGCAACAAAACTACACATTACATAACACATCAGGCAGGAGGTCCAGGTTACTGAGTAAGTCTCGTAGGATACTTACCTGTAGATGCAGAACAGTAAGATAAAACAAGCAAGGGCCCAAATGCAAGTCCAAAGCAAACCAAAAGCAATATATACCTATAATCAAGCCATTTCCATAATCAAGAGATTGGTTTTAAGGTATGGTTAATGTTGGAATTTGGCCTAGTATGAATTGAGAACTTATTTTGAACATGAGTTGCCTTAATTTGGGATTTAAGAGTTGGAAAATATGGCTGGTCTGATTTTATCAATGGGTTGATTGGAATAATGATTTTGGTTGGTGTTGATCATATCGGAAAGGTTTTGGAAAACGGTTTTAGTATCGGTTGGTTTTGAAGATGTTGAGAGCTTAGGTTTCATGTGTATGAATGTTGGTCCGGTAGCTTATGGAAATGGCTTGATTATAGGTGTATATTGCTTTTGGATTGCTTTGGACTTGCATTTGGGCCGTTGCTTGTGTTATCTTGCTGTTCTGCATCTACAGGTAAGCATCATACGGGACTTACTCAGTAGCCTGGACCTCCTGCCTGATGTGTCATGTAATGTGTAGTTTTGTTGCATATTAAAGCATGCCATGTAGTATCATGCTAGGATTGCATTGAACTGAGCATGTGTTTACTTTGTGTGTTTGAATACAGAACGACCGTTATCTATGATAGTCCTAGAGTCTTTGCTAGGATCATAGGGTAGCCCAGCCCCCTCGGGTGCCCTGAGTCTATCGAGTCGAAATGAGCATGATATGATAGCCCAGTACCATCGGGCAAGAGATGAGATGAGATGATATGAGATGATATGATATGATGTGATGATGCCGTGGTTAGTGCACCACCACGAGGATATTGCTATGCTATAGCACCGAACTGGCCAGTCTCTACACTAACGGGAAGGGGTGTAGAGGTAGAAGAGGGATATGCCACTTGGCATTGTCTTGGGCCCTTTACAGTTCTTTTCTGCATATTATATATACTAGGGGCATGTTAGTGTGATTTAAATCTGGTACTGCATTAGTCATCTTTTATCTAGGTATAAGCATGTTATGTGGCCTCAGCGCGGTCAGAGGACCCGCAGGCGATTACCGGGCCTGACTTCGTGGATAGTGTTAGGTACCACTCTTGTTGCTCCTTGCTTATGTGACGGGGAAATCTCTTGGCGAATTGAAGAATCCGGCACTTATTCTAGCTTGATAAAATGACAATCACCTAATATGTTTTGGTTTTGACCCGGCTCTGCCGTGGCACCTGTATCTAAACTTTGCTTCCGCTTTACTTTCATTTGAATTGAATTTCCGCGACTTGATTGCTTGGGGTTCGAAATCCCCGCTTTGAATATTGATCTTTAGAGGTTTGAAACCTCGACCTGTACCTGAATTGCAACATCCGAGCGAAGGTATCCGACCTTTAAAACGTATCTCGGATATTTATATTCGGGCCGTTACAAAGTTGGTATCAGAGCCAGGTTGTGCAATTCGGGTACGCAAGGGTCGAGTGTATGTTTTGGAAAACCGCCCATGGATTTCAAAGGATTTGAAAGTGTCTTATAGGGGCAAAATGAACTTAATATGTCTAACTCAACTGGACTAAATATGAACTTGGCTTATGAGAAAAGAGGAGAACCAACTAAAAAGGGATCGAGTGGGTAGAAAAGGCGTTAGACCATCCCTTTTGGTTGTAGTTGGGAATGGGTAGGCGAAATACTAGCTTGTTCTTTACAGCTGGGTCTCGAAGATTCCAAGGAGGTCGTTGTAATTGTCATTGACTGATTCTATGTTGAGTGCTTGATACGCTAAAGATTGATTGGTATGTCCTAACTATTTAATGAATATTGAACGATATGTGCGAACGGGATAGCGGGAGTACCCTTCTTCTTCTTATATGGTTAAGCTCACCTTTTATGGAACCGCCCCTTCCCTTATGAACCCTTTTGATGGTTCAATCGAGTCCTTCCTTCGAATATCGATTTCCTCCACGGGATTAAAAATAACAAAAATTTTTGTTTGCTTGGGAGAGTATTGGAAGTTGGCTCTTGATGTAATTCCAAGTTAGAAAGTAAGGTGTTTCTAAGGGTGTCTTTCTTGATTCTTATGACGATCAACCGGTGTCTTCTTGCCATAAAAAGTCGTATCCGAGTCTCACGGGAAAGATGGGTAATGAGTCAGTTAGGAAGAGTCAATGTTTGCCCTTATGGATCTCTATCGGGTTATCTTGATTGCTCTATCCATGATTGTGTGATACTATGTGGTACTACTCCTTGACCTACAGATTGATCCTTAGTGTGAAATTGTGCTTATGTGCCTTGATGTTCATGATGACCATTGTATGGGTTCGAGCTACATTTATTATATCCATATCATCCCGACATGATCTACTTAGTATATCGCTTTGTCATACTAGGACACGAATATATATGTCACACGCTAGGAAGTTGTATAATTGATGTCCTCCCTGTGAATAGGTTCATGATAGTGTGATCGTTCAGTTCTAGTATCATGATAGAGTGAGTCCTTTACTTGATGGATACGTGTTATTATTTGATGTCCACATGCCTTATATGCTACGTAAATCTCATAACCTGTTATGATGATGATCCTTAATGTAAATTCGTGGTTGTATGACATCCTGTATCCATTCTGGTCACATTGCTTAAGTCTCGTGTTGTGTCTTGCCCTCTATCATGATTGTATGTTGTTATAGCATGTTTACTTGGCCTATTGATCGCATGATTGATCGGAAACTTGAACCCCATGATATGAACTTGCATGATTGTCGTTCTCCTGGATTAGGTCCATGATAGTGTGATGAGTTCTTCCTTGTATGAGCGCATATAAATGATCTCCTTAGCATGCTAGGTGATGACGTGTCGATGCTTATTATTCCTTTTGTAACAAGAATCTATAGCATGCCCATCTATTTTGTATTCGTCGGACTAACTATTGTTGATTATCTTGCAAATTATATTGTGGTGTGTTACTTGAGTTGAATGGAGAATATGTGGTATAATGGAGTCTTGATGAATGCATGTTTTATCCTAGTATGTGCTGATTGCACTCGTGCCCGTATCCTAATCATATTGTCCATTACTTAGACTCGTGATATGCATCGTTAAATTTTCCTCATGCTTCTGTATCGTTGGAATGTGAGTGCGTTGACTTCTTACGCATCGTCATGATTAGTTGCATGCATGTATCGTATGCCGGTAAAGCCTTTAGTATCATGTAGGATCCTTGACTGTGACCGGTGCGAATTTGTACCATGCCTACGTTATTGCTGACTTTCTCTTGAGCTAGGTCCCTGATAGTGTGATTCTTCCCTCTTCCTATCCTCTCAAAATGTTTTGCTCATCTTGGTGAGATTAATGTTGAATTTGAAGATCGACTTGCTTTCCGTGATGGTTAATCCTAGCATACTTACATGGTTAAAATGTCTATTACTCTATGATGTCTTCTCGTGCTTGTATGAACCTATGACTTGACACCTCGCATGATCACACACCACGCTATGTTGTGATTTCGCATACGCATGACACCTAAATGTTGGAATGAATCTATTCGAATTACCTTAGTTGTAGTCATGTTTTGATACGTGCTAGTAGCATCCTGTAGGGCTTTATGCTTCCCAATAAGACTCGCTAAATGGTGACTTGCCATACTTATTCTATTACGTGAACATGCTTGTCCTATAATGTGATAGTTGTTATACCGTTTTATGTGCACTATGACAGTTGTTCCTAGCATGCTGATAATCTATCGCTGGTGATGTCCTATTTGTTACTCTCTGTAATGATGCCTCATGCTTTATGAACATTATGTTGAACTCTTTTAAATGACTCTTGACTATGCCCATGCCTTATCATGTATCGCTAGCATTGTGTAGGATCTATGCTTTCTAAATGTGTTCTGTTGTATGATTACATGCCGTTTTCAACCTATTATGCGATCATTGCTGTCAGATGTGATAGTTATTATGCTGCTCTTATATGTTCTCGTATGACGCTTAGCCTGATCGTTATGTTATATCTCGCCATGCTATAATTGACCTCCCCTGTTGCTGCATGTACCATGCTTGTACATTCGTTCATATACGTGATATCTGTCATCCTCATTAAATCCCACATGACTTCGAATCTTGCATGATCACTACTGATTCCGCATATCTTGCTTGAAGTTGCTAGGCATATCTGCTTCCATGGAATACTAGAATGTTAGCTTGTTTCACATACATCAGCGTAGGACTTGATTGTGTCTTTGATATGAATACGAATGTTGCCACCCGAGATAGGTACATGTTAGTGTGGATGAGTGTGATTGATATGCTCTATGATGAATTCGTGTTACTTGTCGCGATTATAACCTAATAGACTTCCATAAGGGCATCGTTACTATTCTCGGGTCGGAGTCTTGTCTTTAGTCATGTTATCTTTAGCTTTGGTCCATTTTTGTCTCCGAGAGAAACACTGGGTTGTCCGCTCTTATCACTCCCCTATCTCCGCTAACTTAGACTCCTACGCGATACATTGGATGAGCGACCACATAGAAAAGGGGACAGAAAGTTAGATAGTGATAGAGCAGCGCAGCGGAAGCGTGGGCCCATAACCCACGGGACTCAGGATCGACGATGTCAACGGAACAAGCGTGTTTCGAGAATGGCGGTTATTGAGTACGTTATGACTTGCAAGCGAGAGTGTCCTCCGTTCGAATTGTTCATCTCTTCTGACTATGTCGATGATGATATTGCACTTATCTGACGTTGGAATTAACATGTTTGATGTGCTGACGTGATGATGATTATTGCTTGATTATCCATTGTCTATGATGATATATATGATTCGATGCCTTACAGTCCTAATGTGCTATGATGACTTGACGTGATGTAACTCTGAATTGCTAAGCATGATCTAAATTCCATTCCTATATAGTATGAACTGCAAATGTCGAGAATCTGAACTGTTTATTAGCTAAGATTATGATGAAACTTGCTAGCTTTAATTGACCATATTCATATATGATGTTTTACAATACTCGTTGAGCATGACGGTAAATTAAGACTTTTGATACATGTTGCAATGTTTAATGAAGAACTAACGATGCTATTGATATAAATGTTAGATGATATGATGTAGTCCCCATGTGTAATAATGTCCATGATTGCTTCTTCTTTGAACATGTGAGTGAGATTCTTTTGTGGAGTGGTCGGAGAATGGTGGGAGGAATTTGAGCGGTTAGAATGATCGATGGTAGTATGAGGTAAGTCACATGAGAGGGGTTGGCTTAAGTAAGAACGAGTGAGTTGAGAGCTATAAGAGTCGATGCTTAATGGTTTCCGATGAGCTTCTAGATGAATCTTAGGTGGGGGTATGGTTAGAGTAGGTCGGCTAGGTGGATTGGAGTGTTCTTATAGAAGAGATGTGGTTAGGTGGGTTTTATGCTTATGATGTCTTAGGTAATATGGGCAGTGTAGGGAATGGCTCTTGGGAGTATTGAGAACATAGTATGCAGGGGTGCTCAGGTGTGAAAACAGAGATAGGGGTTGGATTCTTAAAGGCGGATTGCTAGTGAGAGTGCTTGGTGAAATGAGGGGTGAGACTGGAGTGTCAAAATGAGTTGGGGTTTCTTTGGGGATTTTATCCGAGTTGGTGAGTCTAGATGAAGATTGGTCTTGGCTTGAGAGTGGAGACGAGCGAGCGGGGTTTGCGTTTTATGGTAACTAGTATAAGGTGCAAAACTTTCTTGAATATGTGATTATGAACTGACATGATGTTAGATAACGACTGTGATAAACCTGATATGGCATGATATTACATAATGATATGCAATACTGAAATATAATTGGTAGTGACAACTATGATCATGATATAATGATACATTGCTATCTTACTATGTTGTTCTAGAAGCATGTTATGATGCGTTGTATGAACCATGAGATGATGATATGTTGTTATGTGAAAGCATGATGTTATACTATATGGTTGATAAGCATGATTATTGATAACTCCACTCCCTTGATGAAAATCGGAAATGGTTTCAAAGGCTTTGACACAAAGCTTGTGTCAAAGGTCTTGAAGCCAAAGTTGTATTGATGAAATTCAAAACTTGTATTTTAGTTATAATCTTATATATATTATCTATGTATGGTTTCCGAATATTATTATACATATGTTATACTAACCATACAGCAAAGATTTCAAAGAAATTTCCTTTCTTAAAGCTGAAAGATATGAAGATCAAATCAGGTGGATGGTGGCTTCGCAGTTTCCCGATTAAGAAGATTGCAAAGATCATTCCTAAGCCATGATCTCAAGTAGCCGTTGGGTGAAGATTCTTGTTTCAAATGGCGCCGATTTGATCGAGTATAAATGGAGATGAAGAAGAGAGAAGAAGACATGAGTTGAACACTGACGATCATTGAACTACAACGCACACTCAGCCCTCAAGTCAATCTTTCTTCTACGTGTACTCTCTGCTAGGTGTTAAGAGTCTTATCTTTTGTTTCAAAGCATTTGAGAGTTACACAGTGAGCTTATAGGACATATTCTGAGAGAGTGTTATACTCGAGAGTATATATAACTCAGGAAGTGTGCACTAGGCTATTGATTCACGAGTGTAAGAGGATTGTACTAAATAGCTGAGAGAGGTGGTGCTCTTCTAGATTGGTCTAGGACTCCAAGGGAACGAGAGTTGACTAGATTACAATTGTATAGGAGAGAGGCTTCTCGGTGAGCTATTAGGATCCTAAGCTTTGTGAATCAATAAAGCCTGTTGAATCCTAGGGTTGTGGAAGAACCCTAGGCGGGGACTAAGCCTTAAAGGAGCCGAACCTCGTTAACAATTCATCGTGTTCTTTACTTATTGCTTTACCATTATTTCCGCACTTGTTTCTAATTGTATAACTTTGTTGTGCTTCAGGTATCCCAATCGAAAGAATTGAGTTTACTCCCAAAGGGTTTGAAAAGCGTTTCAAAAGTCTTGAGATTGTCAGCGGAAAGTTGGCATACTCTATTCAACCCCCCCTTCTAGAGTATCTTTATTCTACTTTTGTAAAGGCAAAAGGAAGCAGAACCTCTCCTATATGTCACCACTGTGCAAGAAAGGGACATGTAAGAGAGACATGCCCCTATAGAAGAAAGGATCCTCATATTATTCGCAATACATTTCCTGTTCACTTGAGAAAAGAACGGATAACGCAAGTTTGGGTCCCCAAAGGCACTATTTTACCAAATATGGTTTATCCCAATAAAAGATCTAAATTTGCTTATTGGTCTAGCCACAAAGGTTGATTTTTGTTTTGCAGGAGATCACCAAGGTGAAAGAGCAAAAATGGATTATTGATAGTGGATGCTCTAGACATATGAGTGGGAAGAGGTCTCTCTTCCATGAACTAAAGAAGCAATCCACTGGAACAATCACTCTTGGTGACAAAGGAAAGTGTGAAATCGTTGGTATCGGTAGTGTTGGGAGTGATCCTAACCACAATATTAAAAATGTTTATCTTGTTGATGGTTTGAAGTATAATTTGCTTAGTGTTTCTCAACTATGTGATAATGGTAATGATGTTGGATTTAACAAGAAAAGATGTTTAGTGCGCAGAGAATATACAGGTGAAATAGTTCTAATTGCCTATCGTTATAACAACATCTATGCCGTGAATGCTGAGCAAGTGGTACAAGGAAGCTTAACCTGCCTAAAGGCTTTGACGGACGATCCAAAGCTCTGGCACAGGAGACTCGGTCATGTAAGCCCACATACACTACAAAAGCTTGTGTCCAAAGGGCTTGTAAGAGGACAACCTGAGATGGACTTCAAAGGTATTGAGATGTGCAAAGCATGCACACGAGGTAAACAAACACGTAGCTCTTTCAAACCCAAAAAGGTTGTAAGTACTTCTAGACCCCTTGAACTTTTACATATGGATTTATGTGGTCCTATGCGAGTCAAATCTCCCAATGGTAAAAAATACATGCTTGTTGTTGTTGATGATTTTTCGAGATATACTTGGGTTGCATTTTTACAAGATAAATCAGAGGCTTTATTTGAGTTTTCAAAACTTTGTAAGGAGTTGCAAACTTTAAGAAACGAGCCCATAGTGTCAATTCGAAGTGATCATGGTAGGGAGTTTGATCAACTTCAGTTTGATTTGTTTTGTGCTAATTATGACATCTCCCATAATTTTTCTGCTCCTAGGACACCTCAACAGAATGGGGTTATGGAACGAAAGAACCGCACCTTAGAGGACATGGCCAGGACTATGCTTTTAGAAAATGCACTACCTAAAACCTATTGGGCTGAAGCTGTTAACACAGCTAACTATATTTTGAATCGTTGTCTTATTCGTTCCATCTTAAAGAAAACTCCTTATGAACTTTTCAAAGGCCGCAAACCCCTTATATCATATTTCAAACCCTTTGGCTGTACTTGTTTTGTTCATAACAATGGAAAAGATAACCTTGGGAAATTTGATGCGCGTAGTGATGAAGGTATATTTCTTGGTTACTCCACAAGTAGCAAAGCATATAGAATCTTCAACAAAAGGACCAAGATGGTTGAGGAAAGTATTCATGTTATATTTGATGAATGCAATGACGGTTCCTTAAGTGAAAGTGTTGCAGATTTAGATCTTAACAGCCATACAGAGAATGAGGATGGTGATGATATTGCTACTAAGAACACAGAGAAGAGGAAAATGCAGGATCAAATTCTTAACACTGAGGAGTTGGCTCAAGGTCTTGAAGCTCAGTCCAAAGCTATTGAGACGTCAGATACTGCAGTAACTGAGCATAATGCATCCATGGAGTCAGATGGACCTCAAACAAATCTTGTTGATGTGACGAACCAGGGAGCTGAGACTAGCAAGAGAAAGTTCAAATACTCATCGTCACACTCATTACAGGATATCATCTCTGACCCTACATCTAGTGTTCAAACTCGTTTGAAACTTAAAAATCTCTGTGCTTTTCACGCTTTTGTTTCACTTGTAGAACCAAAGAAGGTGGATGAGGCCCTTCAAGAGCCAGACTGGATCATTGCTATGCAAAGTGAGGTTAACGAATTTGAAAGGAACAAAGTCTGGACCTTGAAGCCTAGGCCAAAGCATCAATCAGTCATTGGCACGCGTTGGGTATTTCGGAACAAGCTAGATGAGAATGGTAAGGTCGTGAGGAACAAAGCAAGGCTTGTTGCTCAAGGCTACGATCAAGAGGAAGGTATAGACTATGAGGAGACTTTTGCTCCCGTAGCTAGGCTTGAAGCCATTCGCATTTTATTAGCATTTGCATCTTTTATGGGCATAAAATTATATCAAATGGATGTCAAGTGTGCATTTCTTAATGGTTTCTTAGAAGAAGAAGTTTATGTGGCTCAACCCCCAGGTTTTGAAAGTTCGGAATTTCCTAATCATGTTTACAAACTAGACAAAGCGCTATATGGTTTGAAACAAGCCCCAAGAGCTTGGTATGAGCGCTTGTCAAAATATCTTTTAGAAAATGATTTTAAAAGGGGTTGATCGACAAGACTCTTTTCATCAAGACCAAAGGAAAGGACATATTGGTTATCCAAATATATGTTGATGATATATTGTTTGGTGCTACTAAAACATCTTTGTGCAAGGAATTTTCCGATATAATGTGCAGTGAATTTGAGATGAGCTTAATGGGAGAACTCAACTTCTTTTTGGGGTTGCAAGTTCATCAATCTAAGAGAGGGATCTTTGTCAACCAAAGCAAGTATACTAAGGATCTCTTGAATAAGTTTAAGATGGATCAATCCAAAGCAGCCAACACACCCATGAGCTCAACCTTGTCCTTGGATCAAGACAAGACCGGGAAGAGTGTCAATCAAAAGGAGTATCGAGTGATGATTGGATCTTTATTATATCTTACTGCTAGTAGACCTGACATCATGTTTAGTGTTTGCATGTGTGCTAGGTTTCAAGCTGACCCTAAAGAATCTCACCTCGTGGCTGTGAAGAGGATCTTTCGATATCTAAATGGCACCAAGGAGCTTGGCTTGTGGTACCCAAAGCAAAGAGATTTTACACTAATTTGGTATTCTGATGCAGACTTTGCAGGCTATAAGGTGGATAGGAAGAGCACGTCGGGATGTTGCCAATTCTTAGGGGCATCCTTGATTAGTTAGCACTCAAAGAAACAAAACTCAGTTGCTCTTTCCATTGCCGAAGCCGAATACATAGCCACTGGAGCATGTTGCTCCCAAATCCTTTGGATTGCTCAACAAATGAGAGATCTTGGCATTGACCTCAAAGACATTCCCATTAAGTGTGACAACACAAGTGCCATCTCCATTACAAAGAATCCCGTTCAGCATTCAAGGACCAAACATATTGATGTGAGGCATCATTTCATTAGAAACCATGTCGAAAAAGGTGATGTGTCAATATCATTTATATCAACTGATTATCAATGGGCTGACATTTTTACTAAGAGGACAAGTTCACCTTCATTAGACATGAAATCGGAATGCTTAACAGGGATGCACTTTCGTAGGGGGAGCTTTCCCTTTACGAAAGAAAACTTCTACTCGTGTCAAGACCTTTGAACCTCATTTCAAAGGTTGTGAACTGAACAGTAGATCACATATAACGGATCATATATTTGGTTGGTATCTTTTTAGATATTTGATCAAATATTTTTTAAAAGGAATTTTAAATATCTTTACTTCATTGTTACCTATTCAGGAAAATCTTTTTTATTGCATGTTATCCGATTATATTTTTATTTGTGGAAATTATTTAAATCGGATAAACATCTTGCCTTAATCATTAAGATTCAAACGACTCTTTGTTTAAATTTTGAAATTGTTTTGGTAAGACTGATTTTGAAAATATGGCAGTTGTTATGATGAGTTAGAGTTATTACCTTGAAAACTACCATCTTGTCCCATCAACTTACCTCACCCGCTCCCTTTTTAAACCACACAATCTTTACCCCCACTTCACATCTTCAGAGCCCACTGAATCTCTCTGACCTTTAAACCATCTTCTTCATCCTTTCTCCGAAATTTTTTACTGTTCGTATCCATGGCACCCAAATCCAAGAAAACCTCCACCCCCAAA
Organism: Persicaria maculosa; assembly: GCA_963922045.1. Lineage (NCBI taxonomy): Eukaryota > Viridiplantae > Streptophyta > Magnoliopsida > Caryophyllales > Polygonaceae > Persicaria > Persicaria maculosa. Next base: position 15,188,752 of record OY998257.1, on the reverse strand, counting down.
AGACTTGGCGCTACCTCCAAAGGTCGTCCGATCCCCCTCGTGATTTCCCCTCAACCCGAACCTACCCTTGAGTCCACTGTCCCGAGCACCGTTCCTGAGAGCACCCTTACCGAAATCAAACGGTCCATGAAGCACCTGAAAAAGACGCCCCTCAGTGGGAAGCTTAAGGGAAAGAAAAAGATCATTGTTAAGGAAGAGGAGGAAGAGAAAGATCTTGAGGAGGTTCTAGAGAGAGAATGCTGAAATGGCTGGCAAATGGGTAGACGAGTTCAAAACTCGTAGGATTTGTTGTTCTGACTTTATCGATTTTAATTTTTTTTTTGAAGCTTTGAACCCTCCCTGCATCTCCCTTCTTAAACAAACCCCTGCATGGACCCTGCTGAACCTTGAATCTGAGTACTACCCCCAACTCACCCGTCTCTTCTACATAAACCTCAAAGCCAAGCACACCGATGAAGGCTGGACTTTGGAGTCAGTCGTCAAAGGGGTTAGAATCATGTTCAACTCCCTTGACTTTGCTGAACTCCTTGGTCTTCCCAAACCAAGTCCACCCTCCCCTCAAACCCCCACAAAAGACCAGTGTGTTACTCTTGCCCGCGCCAAATACCTGCTCCCTGAAGCATCAAGCAGCACCACCAAACAACTCACCCACTCGTCCCTCACACTTGAAGCCAAAATCATCTTTAACATTATTGTGAGATGTCTTTTACCCCGAATCAACTCTGGCTCCCTCCTCACTGACAATGCTATGGTCCTCCTGTACCGTATATTGAATGGCCATGATCTTGATCTGGCCAATACCATTTTAGGATCCATTGCTCACACCCGAAAAGCCAGAAAAGGAACTCCCACTACTAGAAAAATGCAATTAGACATCTGTTCACAACAGATGTCTTTCAAAAAAAATTCCGACCTTATTGTGCATGTAGTAAAAGATCAACTTTTCCACATCGGTTTTAAGCCGATGTCTTTTCTTGGTTAAAACATCTATTTTATTTTGAATATAGATATAAATCAGCCCTTCAAATTTATTTTTCACATGTTTATTTGTTGTTAAAGCCTCGTTATTTTTTATTTTTAAGCTTTTGAAGATGTTCGCACCAAGCCAAAATTTTACATTTACATCACTTTTTTTAAAATAACTAATGTATTAAAATAAAATAGACATCTTGTGATTTTATATTGATTACGTGTATATTAATTTCATATTTATAATTTGTGATTTTATATTGTTTTCACATAATATACCACATGAAATATGTGCACAACCGATGTATTAACATGATATAGACATCGTTTGAGATTTTTATAAAGATGTTATTGTTAGCAATATATATCAATTTATATTAACATTGTGATGTAAAAATATGTGTTACACATTAATTTAGAATATTTAGACGACGTCTATAATTATACTAGCATCCGTTTTTATGTAATGGTTCGATTTCATAGCAATTAAGGCACTACACTTTTCATCTATAATTAGATGTTTTTTCGTTTGATATACAACACTCTTTGCTCATAAAATAAGATTTTCCAATTGAAGAGTAGTTTAATGAACAAGTAGATAAACGCAAAATCAACCTTTACAAATGTTTTACAAAGGATAAGTACTTGAAAGATACAATTTTACAAATGAAGGGGACTTTTAAATCATAATTGAAGCAAGAGTTGCAGATTAACACTAAGTTTCAGCCGTAGGAAAACTTTAGCGACATCAACAATAGGTAGATATCTGGAACTTTAGCTGGCAAAGCACTCCCCTGGGATGCAGGTTCTCTAGCACTAGTTGATTCATGAGAAGCTTCAGAGAAAACAAAACAACTTTAATTACCTTGAACTTGGAAAGCACTTCCAGCATTATCTCCACTTCTATTAGTAGAAGACAAGATACGGTTTATTGTATCCCTTAATGTCGTATTTGGCAGAAGATCATCAACAAGAATATATCTGACTCCATAAACACAGATAGACTTAGAGATAATGTATTCCCTGATACCTAAATAAAATACAAGCAATTGTTTATAGATTAGATCCAGAAAAATGTGAATACTTCATCACATCAATCAAAGAAAAAAATTTGAAACTCTTGTTATGAAATTCAAGCCAAAAGCATCATTTACAGCTACAACATGTCAAAGGTTTTTGGTCAAGTACAACATGTCAAAGTTCAATCACAAGATGCATGTGTGCACATTCAATAGATAAGAAAGCCCACCAATCAAAGGTAGCTACACAATACCAAACAATGAAATACATGGATTTGCTGTTTCTAAAAATCGTAATATCCTGGCTGAGTGATATGCTACTTAGCAACATTTTCTCGTACAAATTAGGAGATTAGCCAGTGAAATAATCAATAAAGGTCACAGCTTATAGACCAGTATATAGCCAGCGGTAATAAATCTTCGAGAGAGAGTAAAGGACAAGTTGAATAATTTAGATAAATGCCAAAACCCCTCTTGTCCCCTTACTCAGTCCCCCCTCTTAAATAAATAAAGAACCAAATTTTCTAAATATGAAATGTAAGTAGGGATCAGAAAGTAAAATGAATACACACAATTCCATAATCTGAAATCATAATTAAGAATACGAGCATGGCATGCTTGCATTCAGTTGAATTTCAATGTGCACACATATGAAAATTGTAGCAGAGGGAAAACACGCAATTATCTTATATCAATATAACCTTAATTATCGAGGGAAAACCTAACCATTGCCGATTCCAAGCCACCTCCGAGGGCACGCCCTTGTTAGCAACAACATATGGCTTTTTTCCATCTAGGACATTATACACAATCACAATTTAAACCCCTGTACATCCTGTTCAGCCATAAGTGTCACTACATGAGAAAAATGAGAAACATATTCCAGCTAAAAAAGAATACCTCTAACATACATTTGATTGCAAATTTAATGCCATTGTTTTTTATTCGTGCTCGGTAAACTGTGCTATAACCACCTGCACATTTTAATTAATAGTGAGAACCTTCTAATGCTCCTCACTCAAATTAATAGAGATCAAAGCTTGAATTACCTGAGCCTTCTTCATCCTCTACAATATACATGTAGTGTCAGCAGGAAGGTACAATGGTATATAACTAGCTTACAACATCTTACTTTGAACATTTGCTAGTCTTCTGCTGAGAATTTCAGCTTTGGCGCCTCTCCTGCAACAACAAAAGGAAAGAAATTCAATGTCGAAAACCTGTATGACAAGTGAACAACAAAAAAAACCAACAAAGATATTCTACTGTTAGACAATGACACTTAAAAGCAACCAATTTTTTAGCGAAAAAGGGATCAAAATGATAGAACCATTGCTTCAACTTCTGAATCTGTAATTTTCTAAAAAAAATGAACAATTTGTTGAATCTTCCTCCCACCAAAGAGATGGGAGGATACTGAAATTTACACCCAAACCTGCAACAAGATTGATATTTAAATTGAAAGCTATTATCAGCAAGCACAACTTCTGATCAAAAATAAATTATAACCAAATCGCTTTTGGAAGGGAATGACGATAGTTAAACCAATCACTACGAGCAGACTTTGTCGAACAGCTGGAAAAGAACATATTAGGGAGTCGAAGATACCAATGAAGGCATAAGCTATTATCAGCAAGCAGATCTTCTGATAATGCTGCAGTTTCCAGCCCATGTGCACTAGAACAATAGTAAGAAATGGGATGAAAACATACCAAACTCGGTCCAAGGGATGAGGCATCGAGCGCAGTGAGCCATATCAAAGGAGCTGGATGGGAAAGGAAGCCGTTGAGTAGAGATGATGCCAAGGATCACCGGGATGCCACATTCAAGAGCAAATTGAACTTGTGCTTCATGATTATCCCTCGGTGCAAGAGACAGTAAAGATTCCGCGATCCAACAGATCACCTCCCCAACTCGCAACCTACAATTATTCAGCAATCAAGATATATGAGTTCACAACATACCAAGCCTCTACGGTAAGTACTATTCAATTAAATGAACAAAAATTTGCCAATGCAACCAACAAATATATTTTTTGGGAGATTTTAGAAAAACAAGCAGATCAACTGTCATGGCAGTTGAAAAGCATACAAAATGTAACGATCTATTTGACTGAACCTTTGAATAATCGTTATATTTTACTCCCTCCGTTTCCTTTTAAGTGACTTTTTCAAGTCATGCACGTAGTTTTAGAACGATCAAAACTATATTAAATATTAATATTTTAATAATATTTTTTTAATAATATTATACTTATCACCAATAAGTATGAGATTATCGAAAAAAATATTTTAAAAAATTATTATTTCATATAGTTTTTCACACCTTAAAAAATGTGCTTGAATAGTAAAAATTCAATTAAAAGGAAACGGAGGTAGTAATACATAAAAAATAAAGTGAGATGTTAACCGATATGAAATCAATGTCTGCTCAAGTTTCATAAGAAACCAAGCTAATGGATCTTAATCAGAGTGAATTTCAGTTATAATTCATATAAAGCATACAACATATGGCCATCTGAACCAGTGAACCACAACCAAGCTACATCAAAGAATATAAAATCGAGTAGAAAAAAAGGGATGAATAAAATAAAACCTATGGGAACATGGGCTGATCCAGATCTACCGGTCAAATCCGAGACATGAGAACCATTAATAATCATATGAGATTTGATAGAGCCAATCGGTTTTAAGGGCGTAATTATAGTTGCCATGGGAAATTCAAACAATTCTAGATGATATTGGGGCCAAGGCTACCTAATTCACCAAAAATTAGGGTAAGGGCCCTCCAACATAATGTGTGCTTTGAAGGGAGTGGGGAAACCCAGGCAATGAACAGGCAAAAGCAAAATCACTCTAGAGTATAAACATGTCATATGGCATATTGATTGCTGCATGTTCAAGAAAAAACTTTCTTGTGTCAATGTAATGGTTTTTTTTTTACCAAATGAGTGGCTTTCTCACATTAAAGTAAGAAAAAACAAGAAGAAAAAAGCACACAAGTCCAAGAAGCCAGCAAGGAAAAAAAAGAGGAGGGAAAGAGCAAGAGTTAAACAATACTCAAAATAGTTTGGGATCCACCAAATCTCATTGCTCCTAAATTTCATAATCACCCTAATATATAGATTCTATTTTCTAATTATGTTTTTTTCTTCTTTTTTTTAAAAAGGAAAATGACATGAAATCTTTGATGGGCAAGATTCCAATCTCCTAATGTGTACACAGACAAATCAAAATTCCCCATCACAAAAACTCAAAATTAAGAGAAATACAGATGCATAAATTCACATATCTACATGAACAATCCAAAACTAATCCAATCTTATGGGTAAAGACAGCACTCAATTTGGGCAAAAAGTCAGAGGTTTGGTGCGAGTTATCAAGATCCTATTTTTACTAGATCAGTATGCGATTCAGAAATCTGAAATTTGGCCTTGGGACAACCTAGTGGGACCATTGCTGGAAGTATCTTTTCTAGTCATCAACTCAAAGGTAAGTTAAACCATTTTGATTTAGTGGTAAAATGGATGTGCTAGGTTGTTATTTGCTTTGCTGCTAAATCGTGAACAGAGGAACAAATCTTCATTTGTGGAAATAGATTTTTTGAAGTCCTAAACCCTAATTTCTGAAGCAAATGTTTATAGTCTAATCTCAAAGTAACAAAAGATCTCAACACTCAAATCAGAAAACTAACAATCCACATTAGGTTTGAACACATATGGATGGAATTTTGATCTTTAGAAATGGCATTTTTCAAGTTCAAAACCCTAATTTCTCAAGAACCTGCGACAATCCAGTCAAATGACAAAAGACCAACACTCGAATAAAAAAATTAAGCAAATACTAACCATAGTAGGTTTGAACTCCTTCAGCCTCTGCAACTTTGATCTTTAGAAATGGGATTTTTGAAGTCCAAAACCCTAATTTCTCAAGAACCTGCGACAATCCAGTCAAATGACAAAAGATCAACATTCGAATCAAAAAATTAAGCAAATACTAACCATAGTAGGTTTGAACTCCTTCAACCTGTGCAACTTCTTAAGCTCAACCTGAAGCTTCTCCTACTCTTTTCCTTTGTTCCCGAGCTCCTCAAGCAGCGAACAGAGGACGATATCGCCGCACCATTACTACTGGGGTGGGGCTCGACCTTTGAACCATACGTGAAACGAGTTTCTGCCTCATACAACTTAGGCATGAGACGGGTGATGTTTAGAGATGAGGAGAGACTGTCACAGACGACGGAATAAAATACAGAGACTCGAATCTGAGTTTTTTTGAGGTCAGATGAGAGGGATTGAGAGAAAGAGAAGATCTCAGATCTGTGGTGGTAGTGGTGGCGATGAGAGAGATCGAGACAAATCTGAGTTTTTTTTAGGTGAGTTTTCTGAGTTTTTTTCGAGATAAGATCTCAGATCTGTGGTGGTAGTGGTGGTGATTAAAGAGAAGATCTCGAATCTGAGTTTTTTGAGTTTTTTGAGGTGAGATGAGAGAGATCGAGAGAAAGTCAGGAGAAAGAGGAGATGACGGTGGTGGTAGTGGTGGCGGCGGCGGGCCAGGGCGGTAGTGGGGGCGGTGGCAGTAGTGGTGGGGGCGGTGGCTAGGGTGAGATGGAGAGTTGGGAGAAAGGAGAGGATTGCCTTGCAAGCAGTCCGAGGGAATGGCTCCTCTTTTCCAAATAGCTCCTACTTTCACTGGGTATGGGCGGGTGTTTAAAAAAAATTCTAAGTATAGGCGGGCGTTCAAATACTTAGAAAATTTTATCAGGCGCGCATTTTAATTTTTTTTTAAATTAACCATTTAACATCTGTCAAAAAATTCAACTGTTATCTTAAGTTTTTTTAACATCACAAATTTTTTATTTGATGTAATAGATTAATTTAACAACGGTTGTTTTTCTGACAGACTTAAATCACATGATGTCTAATTGCAGTATTCTAGTAGTGTCCTCTCCCATTCGCAAACCTCTTGACCCGTGTCTTCAAAGCTTCTAAAATTGATTTTGAAAATGAAGAACAACAACATCATACGGGAAAATTTGACTCCAAGAGCTTTGAGAAGATCGGCATAACTCAGACCCCTCAAGGGACTAGGAGCCTTGCCTCTCCTTCCTCAAAAGCTCTTCCCACTAGCTCTGCCATCGATGAGTGCATGGAGAACCTGGAGTTGGGTTTGGAGGAAGTTTGCCTGGACGTTACGGAGTTGCGCCACGAGTTGATGCTTGAGATGAGAGAGATGGCCAAGCTATTAAACGAGTTAAAGATGCTGACCAAGGATGGTGCTCAAGACGATGAACCCTGAACCCCTATCCTAACCCTTGATCTAACTCTATAACACTGCTGGCCCTGTTTTCAAAACTTTTGGTGACTGTTGTCATACTCCTCCCTTTGTTGAAAGACAAAAAGGGGGAGAATGGTTAGACGTTAGACTTTAAACCGCTTTGAACTATAGGGTCTTGGAAGACCTTATTTTGCCTTCTTTTGTTGGATGCTTTTATCATTGGTTTTGAACTTATATGGTCCAACATTTGTCTAACCCCTGCAGGTACTTAGTCCGATTTTTTATATGATATATTTGCTTGACTAAGTTACAAGGATGCACAGGTTTTGTCTTTCATCAAAGGGGAGATTGATAACTCCACTCCCTTGATGAAAATCGGAAATGGTTTCTAAGGCTTTGACACAAAGCTTGTGTCAAAGGTCTTGAAGCCAAAGCTGTATTGATGAAATTCAAAACCTGTATTTTAGTTATAATCTTATATATATTATCTATATATGGTTTCCGAATATTATTATACATATGTTATACTAACCATACAACAAAGATTTTGAAGAAATTTCCTTCCTTAAAGCTGAAAGATATGAAGATCAAATCAGGTGGATGGTGGCTTCGTAGTTTCCCGATTAAGAAGATTGCAAAGATCCTTCCTAAGCCATGATCTCAAGTAGCCGTTGGGTGAAAATTCTTGTTTCAAATGGCGCCGATTTGATCGAGTATAAAAGGAGATGAAGAAGAGAGAAGAAGACATGAGTTGAACACTGACGATCATTGAACTACAACGCACACTCAACCCTCAAGTCAATCTTTCTTCTACGTGTACTCTCTGCTAGGTTTTAAGAGTCTTATCTTTTGTTTCAAAGTATTTGAGAGTTACACAGTGAGCTTATAGGACATATTCTGAGAGAGTGTTATACTCGAGAGTATATATAACTCAGGAAGTGTGCACTAGGCTATTGATTCACGAGTGTAAGAGGATTGTACTAGATAGCTGAGAGAGGTGGGGCTCTTGTAGATTGGTCTAGGACTCCAAGGGAATGAGAGTTGACTAGATTGCAATTGTATAGGAGAGAGGCTTCTCGGTGAGCTATTAGGATCCTAAGCTTTGTGAATCAATAAAGCCTGTTGAATCCTAGGGTTGTGGAAGAACCCTAGGCGGGGACTAAGCCTTAATGGAGCCGAACGTCGTTAACAATTCATCGTGTTCTTTACTTATTGCTTTACCATTATTTCCACACTTGTTTCGAATTGTATAACTTTGTTGTGCTTCAGGTATCCCAATCGAAAGAATTGAGTTTACTCCCAAAGGGTTTGGAAAGCGTTTCAAAAGTCTTGAGATTATCAACGAAAAGTTGGTGTACTCTATTCAACCCCCCCTTCTAGAGTATCTTTATTCTACTTTGTTATAAATTATCGAACCTTCAATTATGAATAGGTAAAGTGAGGCATATGACTTGGAGCATGAATATGACTTATGTGAATATAGGAGATGATGGTGCATGACTACTAATGATCATTATATGGCATTGTGATGAGCTAAGATGGTGTCTGGAGAGCATGTTGACATTTTGAGTTGATGTTGATATACTGCTTGATCTCCCCTTTTGATTTAATCTTAATAGCATGATTTTGTTTGGATTGATGTGTTGATAAGTAGTTTTGTTTCGTTGACTTATGATGAAATTTCGCTATGGCTAACCTTGCAAGTACCAATGATTGATGTGATGATATGTTATGATAATGCTAAATAGAAATTGGATAGGGTGACTATGTGAATTTATGCTTTAAATGAGATCCCTTGTTATGACTGGTTCCACTAGTGTGCGATGTTGAGATGCGATCGTGAGATTCGACTTGTAGTAGTGTACTGTCTCCATGACACCTAACCTCTTTGATCTCTTGACCTGTGTGCCTTGCGTGATAAGTTATGAGAATTCGATGATGCACTTGTGATGCCTTCTGTATGAGGTAGATATACTTTATGACTCATGGTATGATGTTAAGATTTTGTTATTGCTTTTGGCATGTTCTGAAGGGATGATATGATTTATTTTATGGGTAATCATGTTATGCGGTTGAGATGTTGATTGGTTGATATTATCACGATTGATGTTGAGATTGCCATATGAGAGGTGGCTGATAATGTTATGAGTCGATGAGTTGATTACTTATGTGCATATTGAGTTGAGGATGATGAGCAAATGATTTTGGAAACTAGGAAGAGAATATAAGATTAGCCCTTAGAGGTGGATGATTCCACCTCCTGGCCTTTGAGTTGATTGATATGCGGGAAACTGATTTGGTTTTCGGAAGTTTTGACGAAATCTTGATTTGAAAGGATTTGATTTGTGTTGGTGTAAGGCTGCTTGATTAGACGTCGAATTTGAAGATTTTGAGCGGTTTTGAAAAGGACTAACTTGAGTTTTTAAAGAAGTCGAGAGTTTCACTGATTTAGATGAAAACCTTTCCATTTACAAAACGCTTTGAGATTTTACGAACTGGATTTACATTATGACGTCTCACGAAGTGGATACAAGAATTTTATAGGGGCGCTTATAGATTTCTTGCTAAGACTTAGTCGGGACGCTATAATACTTTTAGAGTTATGGTACTTCTGAAAGGTCGAAGCGTGGATGTGATAAGGGCGCTTATTACACACTTGACAAGACCAATTGGAGATGTCACGACCGTGACTAGGATGTTGTGAGAATCCCGGAAGATGCAACCGAGATGATTACAAGATCCTTGGACATGGTCCTCGGACTCACTGATTTCAATCTCCTTCCCATTGCCTTAAAATGATTTTAGTCTCGGGGACGAGACTTGTTTTTTGAGGTGGATAAATGTAAAGACTGAATGTATTTTATATTATTATAATATTATTTTGAGTAATAAATTATTATTTTATTCGATCGGTAAAAATGTGAGAAAACCCGTCTTCGAGCGTAAGTTTTGATTTTAAAGTCATTCTGGCATCGTTTTAAAATTGGGATTTTAGCGGATTTTAATTCCGCTTTTGAGTTTCGGGTATTGATAAAATTAAATTAATTCACGTAATGATTTACAATTTGATTTAAAATTCCTAGTGTCGGGTTTGTTTTAGTGAGCGGAATCGAATTCGAGTGACGGGATTTTAAATTGGTGTTGTGGGGCCCACTCCCCCTATTTTCTTTTACTCTTTTCTTCCTTCTCTCTCTCTCTCCCCACGCTGCCAGCTGCAGTCTGCTACCCCGAAAGTGGCATCTCCTCTTGCCCAACAAACACCACACATTGCAAGGACCACTTCCCCTGCTCCCCTTATCCTCCAAATTTCAGATTTCCACAACCCACCTTCATCCTCTCTTCCTCCTCCCTCCGTTCCCCATTTCGATCGCATCCACTACCCACCCCCACCACCACAAACACCACCTCACCTCGTCGTCGACCTCCATTAGAACCGAAGCAAGAGCTCACCCGCTCCTCTGTTGTCCGCGAGCTGAAAATGAGCCACCCACATCTCACTCTTCCTCCCCCCTTCATCCGTACACAACAACAACATCTTCCACACTCCCTCGACGCCTTCAAGCAGCAGCAACAACCCACCTTCCTTCCTCCCTCTGTTCTCGCACCTTGGTTCGATAGGGGTTCGTTCTTGTTCCTTTTCCCTTTTGGCTGTGTAAAGATCGAACTTTGATGTCCCAAAATGCCCCCTAGGACACCTTGTTGAAGAATCCCACTCCGACGCACCTCCCCGAGCCCCGACGGCATTTTCCGGCGAAGTCTTCGATTTCGGTAATCTCTCCCTCCTCTCTTCCCTCTTTCTCTCGCTTCCTTCTTTCTGTGATGGGGGTGGTCAGAATTTCGGGCTGATGCGGTGGGGAGAGTTTGGGATGGAACGGAGCTTCGGCGAGGGCCCTTTCTCCCTCCTTTCCCCCGTCATTCCGCTGCGCCTCTGCTTGCCCAAGGTAGGGGATGCTCCTTCCTTGCTTAATGGGCTGGGCCGGATCCAAGCCCCATCCGGGTTATATCAAATGGCAGTCGGATCCTCCTATTTCTTCATTCCGGGTGGACTTTGGGCCTATTTTCTGGGCCTTGCCTCTCAAATCTGGACCTTTTCTTTTCTGAGCCGGGTCGGGTTCTCTTGGGGCTTGATTTCGGTTGGGCTCCCTTCTCCTTCTTATCCGGGTTTGGGACTCCTGGGCTGGCTTCTTCATTTCTTTCTTTGGTTGGGCTCGGGTGGGGTTGAATTGTTGGGTTGAAATTGTTACTATAAATTGTTGTGACTATATATATATATTTGAAATGCACGTATATATAAATACATATGTTATATATTATGAGTTATATGAAAATATTGTTAGCTATTATTATTAGTATTATTAAAATACTTTGTTTGGAGTGTGTTGTTAATTATTATATATATTGTAAATGGTTTTGAAAGTAAGATTATTTGAGAAGTGTTTTATATGATGATTTATAAGGTGATTTTAAAATAAGGATTTTAAAGAGATAAAATGTCGGAATTATTTTAAGTAGTATACATTTGCAAGTTGATTGAAGAGTTAATGTTTTGTAAATAAGGTTGAGAAGATGGATTTATTTTGAAATTAAAATGCAGGAATTGTTCCTATAATGTGATTTTAAGAGATTGGTTTTAAGGTTTAAATGGTTAATGTCGGAATTTGGCCAAGTATGAATAGAGAACTTATTTTGAACATGAGTTGACTTAATTTGGGATTTAAGAGTTGGAAAATATGGTTGGTCTGATTTTATCAATGGGTTGATTGGAATAATGATTTTGGTTGGTGTTGATCATATCGGAAAGGTTTTGGAAAACGGTTTTAGTATCAGTTGGTTTTGAGGATGTTGAGAGCTTAGGTTTCATGTGTATGAATGTTGGTCCGGTAGCTTATGGAAATGGCTTAATTATAGGTGTATATTGCTTTTGGATTGCTTTGGACTTGCATTTGGGCCGTTGCTTGTGTTATCTTGCTGTTCTGCATCTACAGGTAAGTATCATACGAGACTTACTCAGTAACATGGACCTCCTGCCTGATGTCTTATGTAATGTGTAGTTTTGTTGGGCAAGAGGAGATGCCACTTTCGGGGTAGCAGGCTGCAGCTGGCAGCGTGGGGGGAGAGAGAGAGAGAGAGAGAGAGAGAGAGAGAGAGAGAGAGAGGGAAGAAAAGAGTAAAAGAAAATAGGGGGAGTGGGCCCCACAACACCAATTTGAAATCCCGGCACTCGAATTCGATTCCGCTCACTAAAACAAAACCCGACACTAGGAATTTTAAATCAAATTGTAAATCATTACGTGAATTAATTTAATTTTATCAATACCCGAAACTCAAAAGCGGAATTAAAATCCGCTAAAATCCCAATTTTAAAACGATGCCAGAATGAATTTAAAATCAAAACTTACGCTTGAGGACGGGTTTTCTCACATTTTTACCGATCGAATAAAATAATAATTTATTACTCAAAATAATAATATAATAATATAAAATACATTCAGTCTTTACACATACCTTCCTAGAATGTTGTGGATCTTCAAAACCCTTCAGGTTGTGTCATGTACACATCCTGTTCTAAGTATCCATTTAGAACGTGGTCTTAACATCCATTTACCAGATCTTATCATCATAAATGAGCTGCAATTAATAGGAGTATCCGAATAAGTCTAATCAAAACGACTGAAGAGAACGTTTCATTATAGTCAATACCATGAATCTGTTTAAATCCCTTTACTACCAGTCTTGCTTTGAATAGATTTACCTTTTCATTCTTGTCTGTTTTGAGTTTGTAGACCCATTTGCACCCAATGGGCACTATCCCATCGGGTGGATCTATCAAGTCTCATACTTGATTATCAAACATAGAATCCATTTCGGACATCATGGCACCATGCCATTTTTTGGAGTCTGGACCCAACATAGCTTGCTTATATGTACTAGGCTCGTTGATTTCTAACATCAGAATGTCCAGACATGTAGTCAAAATGAAATCAACAAACCTATTTGGAAACGATATTTGCCTATCTAATCTACGTGTGGGTTGAGCAACTGGAGGTTCTACCACAACGTTTTGTGGACTAGTAGGTGTGGGTTTTTGTAACTCCCCTGCCTCCGGTATATGATTTTGAGTTCTTTCTTCTTGTGGAATTAAGTCCTCAAAATACATCATTTTGGACATGGAGTGATCCATGTCCTCTTGTTGCTTGCTTTGTTGCTTTTCTCTAACTTCTTCGAGATCAATATTTCTCCCACTTGACTTTTTGGAAACAACTCTTTTTTCCATAAAGACAATATCCCTAGCAACAAACGCTTTGTGCTCAATGGGATTGTAGAAGTAGTACCCTTTAGTTTCCTTATGGATACCCTACAAAGAAGCATTCATCTGATTTGGTTGCAAGCTTATCTGCTAGTAAACGTTTTACATATGCTTCGCATACCCAAACCTTGAGAAAAGACAAACTTGGAACTCTTCCACTCCATAACTCATATGGTGTCTTTTCTATAGTCTTAGATGGAGTCCTATTTAGTGTGAACATTGCGGTTGTGAGAGTATACCCCGGAAAGATATGGAGGATTAGCAAAACTCATCATTGATTAGACCATGTCCAACAAGGTCATATTTCTCTTTTCAGAGACACTGTTGATTTGTGGTCTTCTGGGTGGAGTTAGTCGTAAGACAATCCCACAACTCTTAAAATGATAATCAAACTCTTGACTCAAATATTTATCACCACGATCGGATTGTAGTGCCTTAATTTTCTTGCCGAGCTGGTTTTCAACTTCATTCTGAAACTCCTTGAACTTTTCAAAAGGATTCAGATTTATACTAATTCATTCAGTAAATACAACTATATCTACTCAAATCATCAATAAAAGTTATGAAGTATTTGTACCCACCTCTAGCCTTTGTGCTCATAGGCCCAATTACATCTATATGTATTAGTGCCAAGAACTCAGTTGCCTTTTCACTTACCCTAGTAAAAGGTGACCTTGTCATTTTTGTTATTAGACGTAACTCACATGCGTTAAATGATTCACAATCAGTTGATATCAAAAGTCCATCTTTATAGAATTTTCCATGCAATTGAAGTATAAGTGACACAGTTGACAATGTCAATAGATAGGTATTTTCACCTGCATCTAATTTTTGCTTTTTGGTACTTATGTTGTAAACATCATATGTTTGATAAAGTCATTACTCATCACAACACTAGCTTTTGTACCAGAAGAATTCACAGTTCCATCCCTTTTATCTTTCAAATACTTTGGGCAGTTTCTCTTCCAGTGACCCTTGGTATGGCAGTAGAAACAATCATGGTCAGCAACTACTTTAGCTTTCCCAGAAGAGTTCTTGGGTTGGGTAACTGGTTTACCCTTCCCTTTGCGTTCTTCTGCTGTCCAAATGCCCCTTTCTTGAACCCTTTTCCCTTTTGGACCATCAAGAACCCCTTCTTGTTGCCCAAAGTTCGATTTTGCTCAGCGGTCTTAAGCATCCCATGCAACTCTTCAAGCGTTTTTACAGCTCCGTTCATATTGAAGATTAGCTTGAACTGAATAAATCCATCATGCAAAGAATAAAGTATGATATCTGTAGCCAACTCTTGGCTATACGGGCGGCCAAGTCTCTCCATGTTTTCAAAATGACCAATCATTTCAAAGACACGAGGACCAACTAGCTTGCCTTTCTCAAGTTTGCAATCGAGTATTGCCTTATGAGTCTCATACCTCTCCATCCTCGCTTGTTCCTGAGACATGACTTTCAAGGTGCGAATTATGGTGCAAGCATCCATCTTTTCGAACCTCTTTTGAAGGCTCGACTCTATGGAAGCCATCATAAGACATGTGATAATCACTGACTTTTCTCTGATTTGTTTTTCCTGATCCTTCTCAACTTGTAGCAGCATCAGTCAATTTTGGGATATGGGTGTCAAGTACACTCTCTTTTCCTTTAGACCTGAGAATGATTCTCAAATTTCTTTCCCAATCGAGGAAATTGTTGTCGTTCAACTTATTCTTCTCAAGAATTGAACGCAAATTGATGATGGTTGGGTTATCGTTTCAATTCATGATATCTACAACACGGAACATGCAAAATATGAATCATATTTTTCATGCAAAAGCTTAAAATTTAAACATGCTTTAAATGTAAAAGCTAATGCCATTTTATCCTTAAAATAAATTTCCCTTTGAATAAATGATTTCAAGATCCTATTACAGATAAGACATTAGCGTGATTTGGCACTACCCTAACTCTTATGTGACAAGGTAAGTAACTTTTACTAATTATAACATTTATAACTCTTGGTTGATAGATCACATCTTATGTAAATCTATCCCATGCCTCAAAATCCAAAACTTTGTCTTTTGGTCTTTTGTTGAGTAGAACCAATTCAAGGCTATAAATCCCTTATATAGATTTACCCGTACTATCTCAAGGTCAAAGCATGGAGACCTTACTTTGGAAAAACCTATCCATCAAATTCCAAGGCCCTCATAGGTTATGAATTGGAAAGGCATACTCTCAATTTTCTTTTAAAGGAACTAGGTTTGTCATGCAAGTCTAATTATCAAGTGAACAAACAACATAATCAAACATGCAAGCATAAACCACACACATGCACGAAACTAAATTGTGATCCTAGTATGACCCCTAATGAAAAGAACCTAAAAAGATAAATCTTCAAGGTTCTTCTTGCTCCTTGAATCATCATCCTTGATTCTCCTTTTGGATCTCCATCCTAGAATCGCCTTTTGGATCTCCATCCTTGATTCTTGTAGCATCTTCTTTTGTACAATGTATAAATAAATTTACTTTTGAAAATTAAATTACAAAAATACATAACGATACGCAGATCGTGTACAAAAATACATACCGATACGCAGATCGTGTACAAAAATACATAACGATACGCAGATCGTATTTTCTATGCTACTTGGGCCATACTAGTCATCGCATGCAATAATATCAAATATTAAAAATATTAATCACAATTAATATAACATCAAAATATTAATCAAATTAATATAAACAAGAAATAGAATATTAATCATATTAATAAACTATTTAACTCACTTCAAGCAAAACTTCCTTGGGGCAAACTTTCAACTTGGGATAACAGAAGGCTTATGAACTTGGAGAAGAAAAAGTTGGTGCTTCTTGATTACAACTACAAATTCTGGAGGCAACGAGCTAAGACCAAGCATCTTCAGCTGGGTGACAAAAATACTAACTACTACCAAACGATTGTGAAGGTCAAGAATTTCAAAAACTACACATCCTCATTTACCTCAAAGGATGGTGAGAACCTCACAAACCCAATTGAAATTGCTAATCAAATCACCAAAGAAATGGTCGAGCGATTCATTAAACCATCCTGCCCACGTATAACCCCTGATCATCTACCACATGCTCTCCCGCAAATTACAGTAGAAGAAAATAATATCCTGCTCTCTGTCCCTTCAAATGCTGAAATTAAAGCAATTGTTAGTAACATGGCAACAGACAAAACCCCTGGCCCTGATGGCTACCCGCCAGAATTCTTTAGTAAATACTGGCACATTGTTGGACAATCCATTTGTAGAACAGTCAAAGCTTTTTTCCACTCGGGCACATTACTTACAGAGATCAATCAAACCTTTATAGCTCTCATACCCAAAACGGATAATCCCTCGAATATAAATCACTACAGGCCGATCAGCCTGTGCAACACAATTTATAAGATAATCTCTAAACTTATAGCAAATAGAATGAAGAATATCCTTCCTAGACTCATCAATCCTTTTCAAGGCGCTTTCGTGGAAGGACGATCCATTCAGGACAACACTCTAATTGCACATGAAATCTTCCACAATTTTCATAAACAAAAGGGTGCCAAAGGTTGGATGGCAATCAAACTTGATATGGAGAAAGCCTATGATAAAATTAGTTGGGATTATATCAAAGCTACTCTCGTCAAATTTGGTTTTGACCCTCGTTGGATTAGTTGGGTCATGAACTGTCTGACAACCACTACTTTCTCTGTCCTAGTTAACAACCGTCCTGGTCCTCAATTTAGACTAGAAAGAGGCATCAGACAAGGGGACCCCCTAGCACCGTATATATTCATCCTTGTAATGGAGAATCTTGCAAGAGAGCTTCAGGAGGAAGCAAGTTTAGATGATGCTTTAGTGGGCATTAAACTCACTAGGAACGGCACTCCTATCCCCTTCTTAACGTTCGCCGACGATACAATTATTTTCGCACGAGTCTCCCACAAAAGCATCCACACAATAAGGAACATGCTCAATAACTTCTCTAATCTTTCCGGTCTAGCAATAAATTACAGCAAAAGTTCCCTTCAGGTCTCTGAAAACATCAGTCCCTCGTTTGCAAATTCACTAGCTAATGAAATGCACATCCCGGTCTCTAGAACTTTGGAAAAATATTTAGGAATCCCTCTTCTTCGTGGGAGAATCAAGAATACCATGTTTCAAGATGCCATTCAGAATCTCAAAAAACAATTGTCTAAATGGAAAGCCTCGTCCTTAACCCAGGCAGGTCGAGTAACACTTATCACTGCAAATCTTAGCTCAAAAATGAACTACTTGATGCAAAATTTCTTACTTCCGAAAGGTGTTCTTCATCAAATCGATCAAGTTAATAAAAATTTATTTTGGAACAAACTAGAATCGGAAAGATATAATCCGCTCTTAAGTTGGGACAAAATTTGTAAACCAAAAGATCAAGGTGGTCTAGGAATAAGACTTGCTGAAGACCTCAATATCAGTCTTCAGATGAAGCTCTTATGGAAACTGTACACCAATAGTGACAATATTTGGGTTAGAGTGATTAAAGAGAAATACCTCCAAGGGCAAGATATCATGGACGCCACTCCTACAAACCCCTCGTGGCAATTCGGGCGTCTTCTGCAACTTCGAGACAAATTCATTCAAGGTCTACACTGGATAGTTGGAATGGGGAAACTATAAATGTATGGAAGGATCGTTGGATACTAGGATGCAACATACAAAACTACCAACTATCTCACGACCCGAACCTAAAAGTTAGTCAGCTGATCAAACAAAACAAACAATGGAACTCTCAAATTCTTCAGCATCTCTTCCCTAATAATATTATTGATCAAATTATTAAAATCAAAATCCCCTCTTGGGACGCTAGAGACAAGCTAATTTAGAGACTAAATCTGGATGGACAGTTTACTACAAAGTCGGTTAAACAAATAATAAGCACTCCCAATCAGAATGCGGAAGCTGGAAAATGGATTTGGAAACTAAATCTTCCTCCCCGTATCAAGAACCTCATCTGGAAAACAGTACAAGATGGTTTGGCAACAAAGGAAAGACTTAACCGTCACTTCAATAGAGTCCCTTCTCAATGCTGTCTTTGCAACGACAAAGATGAAGACAGTGATCACCTTTTCCTTCACTGCCCCATCACCAAGAGAGTGATTGCGGCATATGAACAACTTACAGGCAAATCTGTATCTCATAAAAATGACCACAATACTCCTATAAAAGAACTCCTCCAATCTAAACCAACCGTAGCTAACTTCGAGGATCTTTGCTTCATTTGGCAAGCGATCTGGGAAACTAGAAACAATATAATTTTCAAAAACAAAAATCTTGAATCAGTTTCACAAATTGCCATTAGAACTTTTGTGCAGATTAGAGACTGGCTAAATGCCAATCCCGATAGTAGCACGAAAGAAGCCAGACGAAGAGTTGTGATCAGATGGAAAAAACCGCCAAGGGCCACCTACAAAATTAATGTAGATGGTTCAACTAAACCTACTGGCTTTTGCCAAGTGGGTGGGATTCTTAGGGACTGTGACGGAAGTTTGATTGATATTTTTCAGCAGTAGGTAGATAGCGGTTCAGCTATCCAAACCGAAGCAGCTGCATTTTGTGCAGGTACTAAAATGGCACTAACACGAGGCTTACGCAGAGTAATAATTGAGGGTGACTGTCTGGACGTGATCAAGGCAATAAATGATGATACAAGGCCAAGATGGGAGATATGGTGGCAAGTTGAATTGATCAAGAAGATGCGATCTGAGTTTGAACACATAGAGTTCAAGCGCTGCTTTCGTGGTGCTAATGGTGCAGCAGATTTCATAGCTAGATCTACTGACAATTGTAATATGGTTAATATCCCTTTTAATAGGGAATTCTGTAACATCATCCGAAAGGATGATCAGGGTGGAATTCTTTCTTAAGAACCACCCTTCTTTTGCCTACTAAAAAAAACTCAAAATAATGAAATTCTTGTTTTCTTAAATTCAAATCAAATTCTAGCTTTATGAAATCAAATATTCCATGAATTATATAAGAGATCATATCTCTTACATAAATTATAGAATTGATTGAAGAGAACATAAAAAAAATACAACCTTTTCCGGAAACCAAAAAATAAATAAAATCCGATGCCGTTTTCAATTGATTTCACAAATTGATGCATCTGTCATCCCATGATCAAGAATAGGCTGGCTTTATGGATTTCGGCTCGGTGAACAAATTCAAATACAACAGTGTCCAAACCACTTTATGGCTTTGATCGACCGATCGATATAAAACCTAACCGTGAAACTAATTTCACCTCGTATTAATTTTTATACATCCAATCAATTAAAATCATAATTTTAATTCATACAAATTAATCCATATATCAAATATATTTCTAAATTGAATCAAAACTAGCAAGAAAATCAATCGATCGTATCAATTTATGCAAGAGGCTCTGATACCACTGTTGGATAATTAGATGTGCAGCGAAATTGTAGAAAACTAATTTCTAACATCTAATTCGGGATCTCATGCATGAATTGATATGAACAATATAGAAGGGAAAATTCGTACCTTTATTGTGCGGAACCTTGATTCGAAATCACATTGGGAGAATAGAGCCTCAAGCGCGACTCCTCTACTCGGTCCACAAGAGCACGAAATTGGATCTCCTTGTCTCCATTTGCTAGAACGAACGATCGAAGGATTGCAACTCACACCTAACACTTTAGGGATGCTATTAGCTTTGATGGGAGAAGAAAAGATGCACAAAACTACAAACTAGGTTAAGACTTATTCCTAATAAGTCTCCTTATGTAGTGCTCAAACTAGGTCAAACTTATTCATAATAAGTTACCTTTTTTATCTTTTATCTTCTATTCATAATATCTTTCTATAAAGATATTATATTAACACTAATAACTTATTATTATTATCATTAATCAATTATCCGATTCCTAATACTCTTTTGTGTGTGACCTTATAGGACCCGAATAAAATAGCAATAGATTAAATCCAATTTAATCCATAAATTATAGTTGGCTTCTAGCAAAGCACTATAATTACCTAGATTATTCGGATTATAAATCTCCATTTTAATCCTATTATGTCATTAGTATTTTACACATCAATTAAAGGACACATATTCCTTCAGGTTTGTGTCAGGTTGACATGTAAGAAGTTGGATTTAACTGAACACTCAAAGCAAAACTACATGCCACCTATTTGAATTTACTGGACAAGAGTCGTCAGAGAAGCAATGTTCAACACCGTCTTCAAAGAGACGATGGGTAAGTTGGCCTTTGTTGTACAATATCCAGCCCCAAAATTTGTGTATCTTCTGTTAAAATTGACTTTCTCCCCCTCTGTGTAATGGAACAAGGGACAAATCATCCATGTGTATCACCATCTTGTTTGGAGGCCGGTGGGGAGGCGACACTTACACAAGAATCGATCACGGGAGACTGAGTTGGGGTGGGTATGTCCAGTTCAGGGGGTGATAACGTCGTACTGCCATTAATGAGGCCCCCTGTCTCTGGAACGAAGTGGATGTTGGGACATACATGTTCAAGATCCACTCGACGAGGTCGATCTCCAGGGCCACCGAGTGCTGATTCTTAAGATTCCATGGCGCCAACAAGGGGTCGACGTTCGCCCAAGACTTTGGAAACCTCTCGGCAACTTGCCGTCGAAGTAGCAGTTGAGCTCCTCGTAGATATGCTGCACTTCGAGCTTCCCCTTGATGTTCCCCCATTTTTTCTGCAACATGACCCCCTAGAAGTGGTAAAAAATGGCGACACATGCGTACTTTCATCTGCCTGGATATTCTTTCTCAGAAGGCACATGACCTGCTCAATATGTTGTAGGAACGCAAACTGTTTACATCGAACCGCGTGTGGTCGAAGGCATTGTGTAACCTAAGGATGGAGGAAGAATACCTTCGATGTCACCCAATGGGCCGAGTCTTGGAGGTCCCCGAAGAACTTCTTTTGCAGGAGGGTGCCTTCGACGAACCGAATGGGCCCACTCCCCTTGTTCATCCATGCCAAGAATGCATCGACGTCCGCTCTCATGGCCAGCCCATGGTCGACCATGTCCACGTATTTCATTGGCTTCTTCCCCTTTCTAGACGTGGCTTCTTGGATGGGTGGGTCACTTCATGGCCAGCCAAAGAAAAAGGTGGTCGACGTGCCCTCATTCCCACCCTACTTTCGAGGGGAACCTCAGCTTGAGAGCCCTTAGGTAGTTCGACCTTGTCCTGTAACCAGTACAACACAATGCATACATAATCGTACATTATAGTTATCATGCACTTACATGTCACCTAGTTCAGCTGCCATGACAATCAAAGGGAGAAGAATTACCTCCCTAATTTTGGTAGAAGCTGCATCCGACGCATCCTCCTTGTCCATCCCAGTGTCCCCAAACTGAGTAGCCGTTGTGTCCCCCTTATCCTTCCTGGTGTCATGGGCCTATCTATAAACGGAAGTAATGAACATGATGATTATAAATTATTACATGACCACCTACACAAATTACATAACATATGGATAATCTTACAAGTCAGACTCATAAATTATCAAGTGTAAACATCAAACAAGGCACCAGTTGTGAAAATCGGAAAGGAGTCTTACCTCCTTCTTGGACTGCACCTCCCTTGGTCGTCACCCTTTCCATGTTGTGTGCCATCCCGTCCCAATGAATAGGCTTCCTCTTGGTCACTAGTCCTCGTACCCCTCCTCGCTGCCCTCTTCAAGTCGTCGATGGAGTTCTCGAGCCTTGCCATCTTTGTTCCCAACTCTATGATTATGCTCCTGGCCATGTCCTCCAACTTCGCCATAAACCTTGACTCAAGCGCGGAGATGTCACCCTCTCGCTGTGTACCCAAACCGGATGCTTCTGTCCTGGACTGAGGTTCCCATCTTGGCTTAGCTCATTCAACTTGGGCCACTTTGAAGGTCTGAACGATGTCGTCGAAGAACTTATCTGGCACGTCGTGAGTGTAGGTAGCACGCTAGGCCCCATGTTTGACATTGTGAACATCCTACAATTCCTGCAGGCAGATTTTTTTGATGGCTAGTCGAGGTTGTCTTCTTTCACCCTGTACCTCAAGCACCTCAGATACGCATTCAAGTTGATCAGGGTAGCACATTGGTTGCCAACTGGAGTGAGGGATTCGTACACCCACACCTACAAAAACAGATGTCAAAGACAACATCAACGACTGTGTAGTATACCTTGAAAGGACGACAAATACAAATGCAATGGGTGACCAATACACATTTAAAAGGATGTTCAATGAGTTTACGCTATGTACCTGGAAGGCCAAGGGGAACCCGAACAAGCAGTAGGTTGAATGACTTGCAGTTGCAATCGACCCATGCTCCAGCACAACCCCACGGGTATCCCAAGAACCGTTCGATGTCCGAGATGAGGTTGACAGCCCATGACTGAATATAGTTTTGTGCTTCCTTTCCAAATAGCACACCCTCTACCAACATAAGTAGGGTAAACTTAAACCTCCGAGCCGTCGAGCGCTCCGCTTTCATCGCCACGAGGAATTGCACCTCAAAGTCCCATATGGTCAGCATCTCGACACCGAAGAAATCTATCATTGCAGCCTTGTGGGACTCATCCTTCTCAGACCAGTCGGCGAAGCTATAGTTCAGGCTAGTCACAATTGCAAAATCTTGTATGGAGAACCGGACAACGGCGTCCTGGATCTTGTACCAGGTTTAGTGCTTCTTTTTCGTCTTGAGTTGCCTTTGAATGGCATAATGGACGAGATGGGTCAAGAAATGGACTCTTGTGCCCAACCTCACTACTTCGCCCAACGGGCTATCATTAGGTGCTTCCAATTGGCTTCGCTGAGGTACTCGTCCAGGTTCACTAGGTGTTATGGCCTGGAGTATTAGTAGCATCTCGCATTGAAAGTCCTTTCCTCTTCTACAACATAAACAACATGCACAAACGAGGACATTTCAGTCACACTCAATGAAAATAAGAACTTACACTGCTCCAAATTAATCCCATCATACCTCTTCGGAAGTTTGCGTGAGTACATCCTTCTTCGCACTGGAACTAACCATTTTCTTCTTGATTATATAACGTGCAATTTGCGAGACCATACATTAGTAAGTTGCATATGATGGGATTAATTTGGAGCTATTGCCTAGAGTATTGGTTGCCTCTCGCTTTGAAAGGCCTTTCCTCTTCCACAGCGTAAACAACCCATACAAACGAGGACATGTCAGTCACACTCAATGACAATTAGAACATACATTGCTCCACATTAATCCCATCACACCTCTCCGAAAGTTTGCATGAGTACATCCTTCTCTGCACTAGAACTAACCATTTTCTTCTTGATTATATAACCTGCAATTTGTGAGACCATACATCAGTAAGCTGCATATGACCACCATAGCAAATTAACATCTACCTCGATCCACAATTCCCTTCACGTCAATCCTAATTACATGTCAGCATTCACATTTTACATGACATGTATTTCATTTAACTAGTCACCTGTATATTCTTCCATGATAACAAACAAAATTGAATCTATTCATATTAAATTTCATATGAATTTTTAACCTCTTTATATCAAATTTCAACCTACTGATATCAATATTTAATGCACACAATGCTTCCACATATTTAACCCAGTATTTTCTATTTGTACATGACAGGAAGACATTTAAACATGTCCCCTCTATCTTCACACATGAAAGTAGACTAGTTCATTCTATACACTTCAAATTTCACACGATTTTTTAACATATTCATATCAAATTTCTACCTATTGGTATCAATATTCAGTTCCCTTGCCCAATTTTAACCCACACATATGAAAATTCATAATTTCTAATATTTCCCCTAAACCTATTTCTAGGGCACTAGAACTTTTCCTAATTTCGCCCAAAATTGCTCAACATCTGTGAATTTTCCCCCTTTTTCACCATTCACAGACTTCACTACATCATCCCGGGTAAGAGTATTTTGATTCCCTCGCTCTCAAATCCCCATCTTCCCAACCCTTCCACCCAACTATTTTTTTCGTGTTGCATGTTTCTTCCTACTTTACAAAAGGGAATATCGTATATGGTACCTGCTCATTTTTCATTCCACACCTTCATTTCGCCATTTTCACTCAACATCGTCCATTCTAGTACCTGCTACTTTTTCATCCCACACCTTCATTTCACCATTTTCACTCAACATCTTCCATTCTCAACCAGTTCCCTTGCCCAATTTTCACTTATTCATCTGAAATTCCTCATTACCAACCCCTCCCCTATCCCTAGTTCAACATTGCACATCTTCACATTTCTACATTTCACACAATGACCAACAAAATTCCATTTGTAAAATCAGTTCCTTCCCTTCTAAATCATCAACATCTTTAATTAAGCATTTAACAGAGGTCTTACTTACTTCAAAAACTAATTATGTCTTCCTTCCTGTCGCTGTCTGTGTGTTCATCTTCTTCTTTCATGTCGATGTCTCGTTTTTCTTCTTCTTCGTTCTTGTAGCTCTCTTTGTTCTTCTTCTTCCTTCTCTTTTTTTGTTTCTCTTTTGTCGTGTCCTTCTTCTTCCTTCTCTTTGGTATGATATGAACATTGTCTTTGCCCCTTTTAACAACCGCTCGTGTGTTGGCGATTGATTGGACATTTTTTTCCTTCAAAATTGTTATCCTCTCTCTCCTCTCTCCTACGTCTAACATCAATCTCTCTCCTCATTAATACGCCATGCCGATTAGGGTTTAATTTTAACCGGTTGATGGGGTAATTTTTTTTCAAATTTTTATGAGGGATGCTACCTATGCAAAACATTTAGAGCAGGGGCTATTTAGTGTCGTTCCCTAAAAAATCACTCCTAATTAATACGTATGTCTTTTGAAAAACACTTTCTCATTTTGTTAAATCAACTTGTTTGAAAAAAGCACTATATTTACAGATAAAAAAAGCACTATATTTTTCACTGATATTTTCAACTATTTTTTTTTCAAAAGTGTAAATCTTATATAATTTTGATGTGTTATACTTTTTCCCCCCCCCCCCCCTTAATATAAGCTGATAGAAGATTAATTTAATAATCGTCGACTTTAGTATAAGCTGATAGAAGATTAGTAAAGATCTCAAACTAAGGCTATCTTTAATTCTTATAATTTTTTTTTGCAAGATTCAACTATATAGTTGCATGATGAAACATAGGATATTATGAATCACCGTATTTTGTATATTATGGTTGATGGTTCTCCGTCTGCCGGTTTATCCGGCCTTCGAGTTTCAAATATGTATAAACTCGAATTCTTACCTAATAAAAAAAGATATTATGAATCCGATTATGTATTATATATAATTACTACGCCTTTTTATTTCTTAAAATTAAAATGAGATTTTTTCACTATCATTAACCTATATTTTTGTTTCTAAAAAAATAGTTACCGTATCTTTTATTTCTTAATAAATAGCCGATTGCATCATTTAAGATGAGATCAAAAAGATATTTGTTGGTTGCAATCGAGCACTTGTGTACAGAGCGAATAATGTGTGCAACCTTATCAGCAACTTTGCTTCATTCACGGACATGAATGATAATCTTGTTTCCTTAAAAGACTTGGTTATCATTTTTATGTCTCCCATTATTTGGACTATCTCCCATGGACAGTTACCTTGTAGTTATAGATGTCGAATGATGGTTTGCCAGTCCCTTCAATTTCTATTTTTCCGATTCCTAATCTTTGTGTATTTTTAAGACCCCCACGCAAGGCAAAGGTTTCTGTCATTAGAGGCTTTGCATACCAATGTTTTTGTAGTCAATTTTTATTGGATTTCTGTTCCAGTTTTTTATGATGTATCCTATATGAATGTACTCATTTTGTTTTAATGTTCCGTTGAAATTTAATTTCATGTATCCGAACTCGGGTTTTCACCATTTAATGTTTTTCCTATTAGTCTTTCGGACTTTCTATCAACACGACAAAATCTCGCCACCCGCACAGTATTAGTGTCGGATTCCGAGGTTGGTGAGCCTGAGTGCCGATATCGGCTCCCAAGTCGGCTGGGGGTGCATGGTGGTTCGAACCTCTATAAATAGGGCCTTGGTTGCGAGGGAGTTTTACATATCGTCCAAACATCCATAACTTTCTTATAGCATTATTTATAGCATTCTATCATTTCATTTTTTTTATAACTATATAACTTTCTTGGTTGATTGGTTGTGGTAAAATTTGAATGGTGATAGAAGCCAGACCGAGGAATCATAATCGAATGGTTCTTGGGTTGCTTATAGCATTATGTATAGAAAATTTTATGGCTATATAGCGTTCTAGCATTTCATTTTTTTATAGCTATATAGCGTTCTTGGTTGAATGGTTGTGGCAAAATTTGAATGGTGATAGAAGCTAGACCAGGGAATCGTAATCGAATTAATGTACACCTTAGCTTAATTATAATCATATAAATATAGCGTTATTTATAGCATTCTAGCATTTCATTTTTTTTTGTAACTGTATAACTTTTTTGGTTGATTGGTTATGGTAAAATTTGAATGGTGATAGAAGCCAGACCGGGGAATGTGCACCGAGCTGAATTATAACCATATAAATATAGCATTATTTGACCATACTGTTAGTTTTGATATAATGTATTTTTTTGTACCATTGTCTTAGGAAAGAAGTTATATTATGCAGAAACAAAACCAACCTATGGATGTCGGTATGAATTATACTTCGCTGTTTTGACTTGATGGATTTTAGATTGATCAAGTGAATATAAAGGCATGAAATCGATATATAGAGAAGGTCAAGAACATGGTATTCGTGATTAATTGGCCATGGAAGAACAAAATGACTGAATTGGGCACATTTCGTTAATATGGTTTCTCAAACGGTCCAAGGGCCTTAGAAGAGTCATGATGTCGACTTGGATTTTCCACTTGCATCAAGTAGGTGAGGAAGATCGATGAAGCTCGAATGTGTGTTTGAGCTAGAGGTCCGTCAAAATGATGTTGATAAGTGGGCCATCAACATCGTATGTGGTGTGCATAACAAAAAACTTACGAACATATTAGGACATCCCTATGTCGATCGATTAACACCGGGTCAAGATCAGAAGGTCTGTCATGACACTTTGATTGGGATTAGACCTCGAGATGTCCTATGCGGAATGAAGTACGATGATGCAAATTGCGTGACCTTGGGATCTCTGGTTGTAGGTGAGAAGCACTATGCCGACATAGGGAGTCGGTATTTGCTCAATGTTTGTCGTCTTTGGAGAACATTGTCGTGGTCATCGACGGCGACACAATGAGTTGGCAACGGTACCATGCCGATGGCAAGAAAATGACTGTGCCCATAATAACCCCCTAATCTTTTTAAGATATGAGATGACTCCCTTGATGAAATTCATATGTATAACATATGTGTTTGCAGGATGATAAATGACAAAGTTTAAAGGCATTATGGTTCATACAAATTGTTTATATTCTTAGTCGATATTAGATTTAATGTTTTGTTTAAATCTAATTTATTCGGTTATTTATTTAATCAAGTTTTTAGCCATGCCTTAATCCTTTTACTGTAACATCTTATTTAAGCATACATATCGCTGCTTGCTTCTAGAACTAACTTGTGCAGGATTCAAAATTCGAATAGCAACATAGCAGCTTCGAAAATCCAGTAGCATAATCTAAAGTTGTTACAAGCTAATCTCAGCAACAAGGTCCGGTTCTTTGGGCGATAAAATTGATGAGCAAAGTGAGGATACTGATCTTTAATTCAAACGGCTTCAAGAGTTTTCAAATTCAAAAAGAAGTTCAAGTAAGCGAATTTTGTGGAGCAAGATCAGCAGCAGAAGAAGTGAAGCTGGACTATAAATTCAGAGGTCTCCATGTTCATCGACACCCATCTCTCCAGCTCTCAATTGCAAGAAAAGCTTTCACTTCTGCTCATCGTCTTCACTTGCTGATCATTCTTCTTTCTTACACTTTTTGTAATCGCTTTATGTTTTAAGAGTTAAGAAAGATTTGAGCATTGTAGGATAAGTTAATCCCTGTTATACTAAGAGTATCATATACTCAAATGTATCACACTTAGGTGTGAACAAGGAGACTTTTATTTCTCTGTATCTTGGGTTATCTAGATAGAAGCGGGTAAGGCTTCAAGGGGTAGAAGACGGGAAGGTTTTCTAGGTTGTATCTAGGACTCATAAGGAAAAGAGAAATAAGAGTTTTTAAAATCCTACGGGATGGATAACCCTAGGCGGAGACATAGGCTGGTATAGAGCCGAACTTCGTTATCAATTCTTGTGTTCTTTAATTTTATTCCCGCACTTATTTTTTAACATCGCAATTTCACAGCTCAACAGGTTTCTGTTCAATCTCAAGACTTTTGAAGTTCAATTCAACACCTTGAGATTCATTTCAAGGCCCTTGAAGTTGTGTCTGTAGAAAGTTTGCGAGAAACTTCCATACTCTATTCAACCCCCCCCCCCCTTCTAGAGTATTTTATTATTCTTATTTACATTACCTACTCCGTTTCTTCAATTGGTATCAAAGCTTAACTCACATTTATTTGATTTAATAATTTGTGAGATCGATCATGAGTACTGTAGGTGATGGAGGTTTCGCTCAAGGACGATCGGCTAATCGACCACCTCTCTTTTGTGGTGACAACTTTGTGCACTGGAGGTCCTTCATGCCGATGTTCATCATAGACCAAGATATGGAAATCTGGGAGCTCGTCAAGAAAGTCCCTCATGTGCCAAAGAAGTCCAATGCAGCAGGAGTTGAAGTACCCAAGGATGAAGCCAATACAACCAAACAGACTTGGAGAATGTGGCCAAGAACTACAAGGTCATAAACTTATTATACTATGGTTTAAATGCTGAAGAATTTAATCGTTTTTCATCTTGCAGGAGTGCCAAAGAAATTTGGGACAAATTGGTCGTAACCTATGAAGGTAAAAGCCAAGTCAAGGAGACTAAAATCAGTATCTTCCTGCGGCAATATAAGTTATTCAAGATGCTGCACAATGAGGCGATGAAAGAAATGTTCACAAGGTTTACACAGATTGTGAACAACCTAGATTCTCTTGACAAGATCTTCTCCAACGAAGAATTTGGCCCTAAAAGCCAAGAAGGAAGAAGCATCCTCAGACGACGAAGGCAAAATGGGGTCCAAAGGTAAAATGGGGTCCAAAGGTAACCGCAATAGAGGAAGCACAACACCTTTCAATCTTACCCTTGGATGATCTCCTTGGTGAGGAAGATGGGGAATTCACCTCTAGTGTGAAGAATTTGGCCCTAAAAGCCAAGAAGGAAGAAGCATCCTCAGACGACGAAGAAAGTGAAGATGAAGAGGATCCCTTTGCACTAGTCACAAGAGGAATAGCACGTATACTCAAGATGAAGAAGCAATTTACAAACCGAGAATACAACAGCTCATCAAAGTACAAAGGTAAGCCTTATAATTCAAATAAAAAGACTAAACCAATGGCTTGCTATGAATGTGGTGATACAGAACACTTAGTCAAGGATTGTCCACAAAAGAAGAAGAACAAATTCAGAAAGCACAACCGAAAGAAGAAGGATGTGGTTGCTGTATGGAGTGATTCTGATTCATCAAGTGAATCAAAATCTGAGAGTGAACAAGCCAATTTACGTCTAATGGCCGATCAAGAAGAATCTCCCAAGAAACATCTTGGAGCTATGGTGAGAAACTTAATCTCTAGCCCTACTGCGGTATTATCTGAATTTCTGCAAAATATGATTTTAAATGAAGAAAATTTTATTAATGAGACTAACATCTTGAAAGAAAGGCTTTTGGAATAGGAAAAATGCATGAGTGAAGTGTCGCTGGAATTGGAAAATCTCAAAGCCTCTCAGTCAGACCTTGACATTAAAGTCAAGGCCTTGGAGACAGAAAACAATGTCTTGAAGCAAGATCTTTCTTCTCTAAGTCTTCTAAACAAGGATTTGGAGAAAGAAAAGATTTCGTTGACTGAGAAGTGTAGGGACCAGCAGGCATCACTTGTTCGTTTTACTCATTTCAAGGCTAATCTCGATAGGATGTTAGGTGAGCACCAATCTTCCCTCAACAAAAGTGGTATCGGATATAACAAAATTTTTCCAAAGAAAGCCCCTACAACTTTTGTGAAAGCCAAAGGGAATCGGCGTACACCTACATGTCATTTTTGTTGTAGAAAGGGTCATGTCAAGACTACTTGTCCTTATCGTAGAAATGATCCTTATATAATTCGTAATACTTTTCCGTTATGTCTAAGAGAACAGGTAAAGCAAATTTGGGTTCCTAAAGGGACTAGACCACCAAACATGGTCCATCCTCATTATTTTCGGATTTGAAGAAGCAATCCACTGGAATAATTACTCTTGGTGATAAAGGGAAGTGTAACATAATTGGTATAGGTAAAATTGGTAAGGACTCCTCCAATTACATTGATGATGTCTATCTTATAGAAGGTTTGAAATATAACCTACTTAATATGTCCCAATTATGCGATAAGGGTAATATCGTTATGTTTGATTCCGAGAAATGTCTTGTCAAGAATAAAAAATCTGGAGACGTTGTACTCACCGCCCCTCGTTGTAACAATGTCTATTCTATAAGTACTAACCAAGTTGCAGGAACAAGCTTAAAGTGTCTCAAGGCCTTGTCAGAAGATCCAAGACTTTGGCATAGAAGGCTTGGACACGTTAGCATGCATACTATGAACAAGCTTCGTTCAAGGGACTTGGTTCGTGGTCTTCCTGACTTAAATTTCAAGGTAGATGAGCTATGCAATGCATGCTCACGAGGTAAGCAAACTCGAGGCTCTTTTAATCCCCAAAAGGTAGTAAGTACTTCTCGCCCTATTGAACTATTACAAATGGATTTGTGTGGGCCTATGCGTGTCAAGTCTCCCAAAGGTAAGCAATATATTCTTGTTATTGTTGATGATTACTCACGTTTTACTTGGGTTTCCTTTTTAAGAGAAAAATCAGAAGCTTTGTTTGAGTTTTCAAAATTATGTAAGGAGTTACAAACTTCGAAAAACATGCCTATTGTTTCCATCAGGAGCGATCATAGGCGTGAATTTGATCAACTTAAATTTTACTTATTTTGTTCAAAATATGGGATTTCACACAACTTTTTGACACCTAGAACGCATCAACAAAATGGGATTGTGGAACGAAGGAACCGCACCTTGGAGGATATGTCTAGGACTATGCTTTTAAAAATGATTTGCCAAAATCCTTTTGGGCTGAGGCTGTTAACACAACCAATTACATTCTAAATCGTTGTTTGATTCACCCCATTTTAAAGAAAACTCCTTATGAACTTTTTAATGAATCGTGTTTCAAACCCTTTGGTTGCAAATGTTTTTTTCATAACAATGGCAAGGATAATCTTAGGAAATTTGACGCACGAAGCGATGAAGATATCTTTCTTGGTTATTCTCTTAATAGCAAATCATATAGAGTTTATAATAAACGCACTAGAGTTGTCGAGGAAAGCATTCATGTGATATTTGATGAAAGCAATAATGGTGCGTTAAGTGATAGCTTTGCAGATCTAAATCTGAATCAACATAAGGATCAAGGTTCTGATGGAGAAGAAGAAAAAGAAAAGACTCGACGTCGAAACATGCAGGAACAGATTCATGACACGTCTGAACAACCTTAAAACCTTGATCTGCATGTTCAAGACCTTGAACAAAGGTTTCAAAGCCTTTACTAGGGGTGGGCACATCCGGGTATCCGACACGAACCGGGTAACTGTGTCGGATACCCGAAACCGTTTAGGCCTAAAATGCCGAACCGTACACGAACCATTTATATTCGGGTATCCGACACGGTAAAGGTAATTGGATCCGTGTCGGGTCGGCGGTTATCCGACACGAACCAACAGTGTACACAATTATACCTATTGACAGCAAAAATTAATTGCAACAGCTAGGATTCGAACCTTGGTTGTACAGGAAACGTATGGGTTTAATACCAACTGGGCTATCAAAGGTTTTTGATATTTCTAAGGATGTAATTGTACTAATACTATCTTACAGTGAGAATACGTTAACAACAAAAATTAAATGCTACCATTAGGAATCGAACTTGGGGCTTGGAGGCAGGTGACACGCATGGTTGATGGGCCTAATACCAACTGGGCTATCAAAGCTTGTTGATATTTTGTGGATTGTATTTGTACTAATACTATATTTGACCAGACTTATAAATTAAAAAAAAATTAAACGGTTCATGTCGGGTATCCGACAAGGGGATATGTCTGATCCGAACACGAACCGTTTAATGTCGTGTTTTCTCGGTTCGTGTCATTATCGTATCATGTTTTTTCGGTTTTGTGTTTTTTCGTATCGTATTGTCGTGTTTTCGTGTCGTATCAGTCGTGTCGGGTTTTTCTGCACACCCCTAGCCTTTTCCTGAGTGATTCCAAGGCTGATCCAAGCAATGAGCCTCAAAGTCATGGAGAAGCATCAACATCCCAAGAGCCTAGAAGAAGAAAGTTTCAACAGTCTTCTTCTCATCCAACTGAGAAAATAATATCCAATCCTACGTCTGGTATTCAAACAAGATCTTAAATTAGAAACTTGTGTGCTTTTTATGCGTTTATGTCTCTTGTAGAACCAAAGAATCCTATTGAAGCACTTCAAGACCCGGATTGGATTGTGGCCATGCAAAGTGAGCTCAACGAATCTGAAAGAAACAAAGTATGGACACTTACTCCAAGACCCAATCATCAATCGGTTATTGACACGAGATGGGTCTTTCAAAACAAGTTGGATGAAAATGGTAACATTGTTTGCAACAAGGCTAGACTTGTGGCTCAAGGCTACAATCAAGAAGAAGGTATTGACTATGAGGAGACTTTTGCTCCCATAGGCCGTAGCAAGGTTAGAGGCTATTCATATGTTACTTGATTTTTCATCTTATATGAGTATTAAACTTTTTCAAATGGATGTTAAATGCGCTTTTCTAAATGAGATTTTAGAAGAGGAAGTGTATGTTGCACAACCTCCCGGTTTTGAAAACGAGGATTTTCCTAATCATGTTTACAAATTGGACAAGACACTTTATGGTCTCAAACAAGCCCCTAGGGCATGGTATGAGAGATTGTCCAAATATCTTCTTGAAAATGGTTTCAAACAGGGTTTTATTGATAAAACTTTATTTATTAAAACTCGTGGAAATGATTTATTAGTTGTGCAAATTTATGTTAATGATATATTATTCGGTGCTACTAACAATTCCCTTTGCAAGGAATTTTCGGATATTATGTGTAGGGAATTTGAGATGAGTCTTATAGGGGAATTGACATTCTTCCTTGGACTACAAGTACATCAAGCAAAGAAGGGGATCTTTCTCAATCAAGGCAAGTACACTAGAGATTTGCTCAAAAAATATAAGATGGACCAATCAAAGGTTGCCAAGACACCTATGAGCTCAACTCTCTCTCTCTCTCTCTCGATCAAGATAAGAATGGTAAGAGTGTGAACCAAAAGGAGTATCGAGGTATGATTGGTTCACTCCTCTATCTCACTGCTAGTAGACCCGATATTATATTTAGTGTATGTATGTGTGCAAGGTTCCAGGCTGATCCAAATGAGTCGCATCTTATTACGGTTAAAAGGATTTTTCGTTACTTGAATGGAACTCAAGACCTTGGTCTTTGGTACCCTAGGCAAAGCAATTTTCATCTTGTTGGCTATTCAGATCCAGATTTTGCAAGTTATAAAGTCGATAGACAAAGTACTTCAGGGTGTTCCCAACTCTTAGGATCTTCTCTCATAAGTTGGCATTCCAAGAAACAAAATTCCATCGCACTTAATTTCAACTGCTAATGCTGAATACATAGCCTCTGGAGCTTGTTGTTCTCAAGTGCTTTGGATAGCTCAACAAATGCGTGATCTTAGCTTTGACCTGAAAGGTATTCCTATTAAGTGCACCAATACTAGTGCTATATCTATTACTAAAAATCCTGTGCAGCACTCTAGAACCAAGCATATTGATGTTATACATCATTTCATTCGAGACCATGTGGAGAAAGGTGATGTATCTATATCCTTTATTTCAACTGATTTATAGCTTACGGATATTTTTACTAAACCTTTACTTGAGGAAAGGTTTAATTTTATTCGTTTAGAACTTGGTATGCTTAATAGAGATGCATTGATGTAGAGGGAGTAATACTCTGCCAACCTTTCAAGGTCTTGAAATTTCATTCAAAGCCCTTGAATGTGTAAGCAGTACATCAACAATTTTTGGATCGTCTCATGTGGCTATTATTTTATTAAATATTGGTCACTTGATTTTGTTTTAAATTCTGATTTACTGTATTTCCGGTACAAATCTTTTTATAGATTTTTACTGTAACAGAATTTCAAAGGTCGAAAGAGATTTTTTCTACCGGATTTCAAATTTTCAAATTTTGTATTTCAATTTCATTTTAGGTACATTGTACTTACCGGTTTAATTCAAACAGATTTCATTCCGTTTTTAAGGGAATCATGATGACGATTTGGGTTTTCCAGAAAAAACTTTCAACTCCCTCTCCTTTATTTACTTCACTGGTCACATCTTCTACACACTACTCATTGCTTTCACTCCATCTTCTCCACTTCTCATAACTCTCCTCCCATGGCGCCAAAGAAATCTACTCCAAACTCTGCCAATAAGTGAAAGAGGCCGATGTCAAAGAAAAGGAAGGAGATTGAGGACAAAGACTCCATTAGCATCCACTCCAGTTCCTCAGACGAAGCCCCTCCTCCACCGGCGGCCTCATTTGTTCTAGTTCCAAGCCTTACGGCCTCCTGGTTCCAAAACTTTGAAACTGCTGCATTTAGGGATTCATAGAGTTGCCGATGGCCCCTGAAAACTGAAGTCTAATCTTACCCCTGAGGAATTGGTTGAGGTCCCTGGCGTTCAACTCAATTCTGCGCCCTCATCCTCTGTTTCTGAGTCTCACTTGGAGGATTTGGAATGGGGCCTTGACGCACTACGTAGAGATGTTATTGACTTTCGGATGGAGATGTCAGACAAGCTGGATCAGACCCACGAGCTGCTAGCCATGGTGAACGCCAAGATCAAAAAAATGTTTCACCTCAATGCCCTGACGTTTACCTGTGCTGGCAACATCCTCCCTCTTGCTGAAGGCACTGCGGAGCACTGCAAAGCCAAGGTTGTGAACGTCATCTTCAACTGTGAGCAGTCTATGCACAATCAGCCTATTATGCGCCCTGTTCTCCCGGAGCCCTCCATCATTACGCTCGAAGCCTATGGTTTCATCAAGTGCTACAGAAAGAAGGCTGAGCAACGATGCATTGATGAGATGGTCAGAGACCAGAAGCTCAATCAGGCTTATAGGCGCTGGCAACGCAAGGCTGAGAAGGACGTTCAGGCCAAGCAGCGTGGGATAATTTGCTTGGGATGATTTGCCTTTGTGTGTTCTTTTTTTTTTTTTGCTTCAAAGCCTTTGTGTGTTCTGGTATCGTTTGATGAAATCCTGCCTAATAGCTTCCCTGATCTCTAAATCAGTCCTTATTGTTATCCCTGCTATTGTTTGTAAAGATTTTATTATATTTCTATTTCTTCTCCCTGTTGCTATTCTATATAAATATTTCGTGTTTGCATCTATTGATTTTATATGATTCTTCTTTGCTCGTTGTCCCCAATATTTGTTCCGGTAATTTAATAATGAAGCATATTTGCTAGTTAGCCTTTTGATCTTATCATCAATCCTTTGGTCATAGGTGTTGCAAATTTGTGTCTACAAGTCCTGCAGTTCTCTTTCAACATCGGATAGTTGGCGAAAGATATTTCCGAAGGTAAATTTAGTCCAAGTTTTACTTTTCCTTTTAACTT
The DNA here is from genome assembly GCA_963922045.1 of Persicaria maculosa. NCBI lineage: Eukaryota > Viridiplantae > Streptophyta > Magnoliopsida > Caryophyllales > Polygonaceae > Persicaria > Persicaria maculosa. The sequence continues at coordinate 15,152,335 of OY998257.1, read as the reverse complement.
CTGTTAGTTTTTTTAGTGAGTTTGTACAAATGCGAACCCGGTACGTCAACCCGCCAAGCGTTTCTGACAGTAGTTTCAAAGTCAGGCCTTGTAGTCCAAGCCATTTCGAATTTGAAGGGTTGTAGTTTTGGTTTTTGCTTATCCATTAGATCTAGAGTTATTTGGGTGTGTTCAGATCTTATGAATGCGTGATTTTTTGTATTTAAGTTAGGGAATTGTTGTAGGAGAGTCTGACTTACCAAGGCTCTATCCAGCTTTTCATGAATGTTTTATGCTCTATGAGGACGCTTTCTCCATGTATATTTATTACCAGTTGTTGGAGCATCTACAAGATTATGGGTGGTAATGAATTCAGTGAGCCTATAGAATCTTTGTGCATTAGGGGGGGTCCCTCCCAATTTATCAGAGGGCTTCAGAATTTCGTTAAGATCTCCTATGAGGATGAGAGGTTCCTTGATGCTCAAAACTGTGTGTGAGAGGGAAAACCAAAAGTTATCTTTATCTCGCTCATGAGGGAGGCATAAACAAACATGATCATGATTTCAATAGCAAGAGAGTGATTTGTATATTTCGAAAGTATAGTTCTGCTATCAGAGTTTATGATTTCGAAGGATTCATTATTAAGTTGTGAAGCCTTCCAAAAAAGACATAAACCACCCGAAAAACCCATCGAAGGGCAGAAATGCATGTTATCAAAACCAGGTTTTCTCCAGCAATTGTCTGGGGGTGGTGTTTCTAATTTAGTTTCCGCTAGAGCTAGTATTTTGATATGATCTGAACTACAAGTGGATTCAATGTGGGTCCAAATGTGCTTCCTGCTAAGGCCGCAAACATTCCAGAAACTGAACTTCATTAAGATATTTTTAGCGAACGGAGTATGAGCATGTTTTTGACCAAAGAGAGGCCAAATAAGATTCTGTATGTATTGTATTGTTGTTAATAATTAAAATGGTATTCTTTTGGTTTGTTATACTCCTGCCAAAATCTGTATATATATATCATTTCCAGACTGACTCTGCTAAGTGTAGTAGTTAATAATATGAATTCTTCGAAAGCGGGTTTAGGGATGCGTAGTTGAGAGGGAAGTAAACTAAGAGAAACACTCGAAGCAAACCCAACAAACATACCCCACGAGGGGTTATCCAGGTGCCATTCTAATTGAGTTAAACATGCATGAGATGAGTTAAGCAATAATAAGATAATCCAAAGTTTAAACTGAAGAAAGTCCATTATTAATACAATAGTCCATTGTATAGTGTCATGGGTTGATTTGGAGTGAACCATGAGAGCAACAATATTGTTACAGAAGGATCCTCTGAATAAGTTTGGGTGCAGGGAGATCCATGCTCTTGCTCTTCTTTGTAGTTTAGGGTATCTGTTGAGTGGTAATCCAGTAGTCTTATCATGGCAGAGAGCAACAGTTGGAGTCAAGGCAGACAGGAGATGCATTCTAAGCCAAAATGAGTGTGGTGTCCTTTGTTCTTGCTCATTTGCATATCCGATGGTAGAGGCTTTTGGGTAGGCCTTTGTTAGGGAGAAGAGGTTGGTTATCCCTTGATATATGATTATCTGCAATGCTAAAGATAATACAATTAGCTCGAGTGAAAAAATCACTCGAGCAGCATTAGTAGTGAATGTAAAATTATCATGGATCAAGAAGCTACAAATGAGACAAGTAATCAATCCAAGATTGATCATAAGCGTCAATGGCTTTGATGGAAGTAACAAGATGCCAGTAGTATCATGTTTTATATTTACATAGTTAGTAAAGAGTACTAAGTTTTGTAATAATTTTTGTAAAAATTTGAAGGTACAACAGCAAAGTGAATGCAGTTTGTTAAGAACAGAGAAAGAGAAGAGATTTCTCCCCACAGTCCAACAGAAGAGCTTTAATGGCCTAGACAGAGGATAGGGTAAGTGTTGGTGGGGATTCAATCTCAAAAATCTTTGAGGTTGTGATTGTTTAAAGATCGTAATACTGATAAATTTAATATTGTTAAGAGTTTTCCAGTGAAAAAGATGTGTATTCAGGAAAGCAGAATATAGGCAAGCTGATTTGTCATAACATAAGAGCCATAAAGGCACATTGAGTACATTTAGATAGTGATGGATCTCCTGCCAAACAAGCCAGCATAAGTTATTTAGGGCAAAGAGACCATACTGGTTAACTAGGATAGTCCATACATTGAGATTTTGCCAAGAATTGAGATGAAGATAGATTGCAGAAGGTTTGAGTTTTAAAAAACAAAAGTTCCCAATTCTTAACAAAAACTTCAGCATAGTGATATTACTGGATAGACTTGGTTCTCTTCAGGGTAGAGATGGCAGTATCGTCCTCTCCCCCAACCATTTTCCTCTTGAGAGAGTCCGAGTTTGAAGGCTCCTTGGGTGGCATGTCCATGGTTGCTAACATCTTGATCACAGTGGAGTTAGAGTGGATTGAGTGGAAAGATGGCTCAGAAACCAAATCAGCAGCCTCATAAGTGCAGCCATCCATGGGATCATCCACCAGATAGTCTACCTCCTCAAACCCAATGTCGAAGAAGTCACCTTCTTCGACAGTGAATTGAAGACAAGACAGAGTATCTGAGTCAATCTCAACTCCTATCTCATAGAACAGGTTGGGGTCAGGGAGTTCTATGCCAGTAGCCACCATATCATCATTAGAGTGGTGGGGGGGGGGGGTTCAGTGGTGATAGGATCAGGGGTGGGGAGAGTCTGGACTGCAACAGGCCCACCGACATAAACCAACACAAGAGCAACCTGGGAAGTAGGAGAGCAACTGAAGCCAACAGAAAGGGGAGTAGAGAGGTGCTCACCAACTGGGATACCAGTGCAATCATCAGCAGCCACAGGTGCAACAGGTGGGTTACCTGTGGGGGAGGCAGAGCCAGGAGTGATGGCTTGAGCATGATCTGTAGAGGTTTTGGTATCATTGGAGGAGGAGGAAGAGTTGGAGAGGGGCTCAAAAGCGTTGGAGAGGGACTCAAAAGCGATGGAGACACCACCTTTTCCCGAGACATAAGGTTTATTATTGAAGGCAGTAATGGGGTTAGGGAGCCTGAGCACCTTGCTCTTTTTATGGACCTTGGTCCAGCCCTCCTTCTCAGAGCCAGTCCCCACCCCTGGTATCTTGACACTGGGATTCTTGATAGTAACTTTTATTTTTTTTGTTTAGGGAGGAAGAAGGAGCATTGGGAGAAAAGATGATCAGGGGCTCCACAGTTACCACATCCCTCAGGGAATTCTTCGAACTAAATGATGTGAGCTGACACTTGATCTTTGTTAACAGGGATAAGAATGGTATTAGAGACCTTTTCAACAATGTCTAAGTTGACACAAACTCTAGCATAGCGAGCATTTGCATCGACTGAGGGATCAGTCTTAATGAAGGTGCGCCAAAGCCATTGTGTTTGAGGATAGTTTGGACAACACCCGGTTTTTTGTATATCTCAGGAATGAGAGTAATATGAATCCACATATCCAGAGATGTGGTGTTCTCAGTGAGAGGATCAAAGTTGGGTTTCCAGGGCCTCGGTATAATCAACTGGCCAAAGACATGGAAGGGCCTGGCATCCCAGACACTCCTAAGATCCATAGGGTCAGAGAATCGAAGTTCAAACCAGTGGTTTGGCATGTCCAGCAACTCAAACTCCCCAGACAAATCTTTCCAATCATTCTCAAATTTGGATTGAACCTTCTGCAGGTCAATAGGCGCACCAAAGGCACGCCCAAACAGAATAGCAGAAGTTTCAAATTTATGCTTGAGAGCATATTTTTGAAGTTGAGAGTAGAAGGAGGTAAGATCGAGCTTCCTTTTGCCCTTGTCACTCTTGAGTGACTTGGAGGGAGTCTTAGGTAGCGGGGGTTCGCCTGAGGGCTTCCTAGAGGGGTTGATAGATATGGGTGTCGGAGAAACCTCAGAGAGGCCTTCCTTCCCTTTTGATTTCTTTTTACTGCCCACCATAGTTGCTAGAAGGGTAAAATTAATTAGATTTTCTGAGTAGCAAGAGAGAACACAAAGAAACCAGGAATCGAGGAAGAGGAGTTGTTGTGCATTTAATATGGGTCTGAGCATGTTTTTATATATGGGAGGAATAATCCAAATCAAAAGTATGTTCCGGATTTTGTGAGGCATACAGATATGCAACCAAGGGTTAGTGCAATTAGAGAGGATTAGGGGGGTTGAGGAAGGGGTAATCGATTGTATGCAGCAGATAGGGGATCAGAGGACAGTTAGAGATAGAGTACACATAGCTGTTCTTGTGAAATCCATAGAACCACCAGAGAAAACCACTGCAAATCACATGATGGTGGTATGACCAAAGAAACAAAGGGGATAAACTCCAGTGACACTCGAAGTCAACTGGTCTTGGGAAGAATACCGTAGAGCAACCAAAGGAACAAGCTTTGGAAACACTGAACACACCTCCATAGGAGAAGTCCCATCTGAGGAACCAGAAGAGAGGGGAGTAGACTAAAGAGACGACCTTAAGATTAGGAGTAGAGCCTAGAGTGGAACCAGAAGCAAAACCCCAGCATGCGCGCTTCCAATCGTACAAGCGATGAAGAGATATGAGAGAAACCCATTCAAAATTTTCTTTTGGGATAAAAACATAGGAGTACCAGATCCAGTGCCATAAACACTTAACAAGCAATAGGGTGCCATAGCTTTGATGAACACACCAGAGGGGGACGAAATCACGAGGAGGATAATTGGATCTGGTGGAATTTCTGAGGTTTTTTTAGGGTTTCTTTCGGAAGGGGAGGATAGAAGGGCGCGTGGTTAAGCGCGTTCTTTTGGGGGTGCCGGGTCCCCATTTTTTCGAACCCACCCACTTCAATTTACTCCTTATTAACTCGTACCTTACCAACTACAATTGATCCACAAACTTGATTGACTCAACGTCACCATCCATAGTGTGTAAGACTGAGACTCCCAAAGCCGAAAACCCACTCAGGACCGACATGTCCTCCAATATCAGAGTTGCCTTCAAAGGTATCGGTTCGTGAGCACCATCTTAAAGCCAACTCCAATATCAAGCAATGTCTTTTGATCCCATATGTCGAACACATGATAGCTTCGTAGATGACTAATGGACTAATAAAAATAATTATATGAAACAAATATATGAAATTAAATATATGAAATAAAGACAAATAAAATAAAATATATGAAATAAATAAATAAATAATAAAGACAAATATAATAAAATATATGAAATAACTAAATAATAAATAAATATATATTCATATATTTATTTAAAATAATAAACTATTGTCCGTGAGTAAATAATTAAATAATAATATAATAAATACATAATAATTTAATTATTTTTCTACGTTTAATTGATTTTTTTTAAATTCTGTATCTATTTAATTGATTAATAAATAAAAATTCATGAATAAATTAAATTAAATTAACAAAAAATGTAATAATCGAAAAAATAAATAAATACATAAAAAATAGATAAATAAATAATTAAATACAAATACATAAATATAACAATAAATATATTAATTAATTCAAAATAAATAAAAACATAAACATAAATAAATAAAGGGTTTTTTTGGTGATTGTCCATAATTTGGACAAAAATTGACCCCTAGGACAAAAGAGGGGTGAAATTAGGGGAGTGTCCATAATTGACACTTTTACCCCTGCTCAATTATACCTAGCGTTCCTTCATTTTTTTCTTCCAAATCCCTCAACGTCAACGAAGAACAAGACGGCAAAGGGCATGATTTCAATTTCGATTTCGATTTCGATCTAAAGCACGATTGTCGAATTCAGCACCATTCATCTTCGATTTCGATCTCTTCCATGGTTTCCTTCGAGCTTCCATGGCTACCGGCGACCGGCGAGAAGCTAGGGAGAGGATGATGTTCTGTCGTTTTCCTCCCTCCGCCATTGAAGCAATTGTCGCCTCCGTCGTTGTTCCGTCGTCCTCCTCCGCCGGCGCTGAACTTGCTCTCCCTCCGGTTCTCATGGAGAGTCGAACTGTTGGGACCGGTAAAGTCGACGTCCTGTGTCCAAGTCTCTTTGTTCTGTACTTCTATTTTGTTGTTTCCTGGAGTATGAGTTATTGATTTGATTCGCAGTACAATACTAAGTCATCATTTGATTCATGAGATAGCTTTGTCAAATTTAAATCCAATTAATTCCTACATTCAGATTGCTTACATCCCCCCCCCCCCCTTTCCTTTTTATTTTTTGATAAATCTTTCAAGATGGAGTAATTATCACTAGTTTAAGGCAAATTTTCACTAATAATTAATTATTAACATTTGATAGTTTTAGACACTGTAATCAAAATAAAAACAGGGGTATAGACACTATAATCAAAATAAAAACAGGGTCATAGACACTGTCACCACTATAAAAACAAGGTCATAGACATTGTAACCAAAGGAAAATCTTATGATAAGGGAAGCACAAACCCTAGAGGGGCTAATGAGAAGCCAAAATAAATGTGGTGACAGTTTTCCTCTAATATATGAATGGGTAAGAGGGCATAGACGATGTAAGCAAAATAAAAATAGGGTCATAGACACTGTCACCACTATAAAAATTGAGTCATAGACACTATAATCAAAGGAAAACCCTAGGACAAAGGGAAGCACAAACCCTATGGGGCTAATGAGAAGTCAAAATACATGTGGTGACAACTCTCCTATAATATATGAATGGATAAGCGGGTCATAGAAGTTGTAATCAAAATATAAACATTTTCATAGACACTGTAACCAAAATAAAAACAATGTTATAAACATTGTAACCAAAGGAAAAAAACCCTAGGACAATGAAAGCACAAACCCTATAGGGGCTAATGAGAAGCCAAAATACATGTGGTGATAGTTCTCCTTTAATGTACGAATGGATAAGAGGGTCATAGAAGTTGTAATCAAAATATAAACATTTTAATAGACAATGTAACCAAAATAAAAACAAGGTTATAGACACTGTAACCAAAGGAAAAAAAACCCTAGGACAATGAAAGCACAAACCCTATAGGGGCTAATGAGAAGCCAAAATACATGTGGTGACAGTTCTCCTTTAATATACGAATGGGTAAGAGGGTCATAGATGTTGTAACCAAAATAAAAATAGGGTCATAGATGTTGTAACCAAAATAAAAACAGGGTCATAGACGTTGTAACCAAAATAAAAATAGAGTTATAGACACTGTAACCAAAATAAAAACAGGGTCATAGACACTGTAACCAAAATAAAAACAAGGCCATAGACACTGTAACCAAAATAAAAATAGGTGTATAGACACTTTCACCACTATAAAACAGGGTCATAGACACTGTAATCAAAGTAAATTTTTTTATTTTATTTTTTGGTTTAATGGGGGCTAAAGCCCCTGATCTATTATTTAGTTAAGTAGGATAGTTGGTGAAGTCGGTGGGCACAGCCCTTGAATACTTAAAACTTGGAACCTATATTCTATTTCTAATCCTTTGTTGGCAATTGCATCTGCTTATTGTTCGCTTGCCTCCTTATATATTTATATAGCCATAAGATACTAAAAACAAGCCAAAAGATAGGTGCCTTCAACTTCTTCCTTCGAAATGTATTAGATGAGGAGCTCCCAACGTACTCCACCGCCCCGGCTACGAATTCAGCTGCTCCCCCCGGCTAACAACGGTCGCCGCCGCTTCACCGCGACGAGGCCGCAACCATGGCCGTTGTCCACCCCCACCGACTACGAATTCAACTGCTCCACCACCCCGGCTAACAACGGCCGCCGCCGCTTCCACCGCGACGAGGCCTCAACCATGGTCGTCGTCCAGCCGGTGCTCGAGCTGATCGGTCGACGTTGAGGATGAGTCATCGACACCGGCGGCGAGGAGTTGCAGCAGGGAGTTGTGGGCGGCGAAGGAGAACGAGGAGAGGGCGGAGGCCACTGGAACTAGTTCTTCGGCTGTGGAAAGGGAGGAGCGATAATGCAGGGAGCGACCATGGATCTATATCTAAGCTCAGGTCTGAATGAAAGGAGAGATGAAGCCACGGAACGGGGTGGGGAAAATTAGAATGAGGGTAGTTTAGGTATTATGAAAGATTTTTGGACAAATGCTTATACTCATAAAAGTGGTGGACAATTACTAAATGGCCCAAAGGCCGAAGGCCTTTGGGCCAAATCTTCATAAATAAATAAGTAAATAGAAAATTAATAAAATAAATAATCTCTTTGTACATTTCAAATTTCATCTCCGTTTCCGAAAGCATCTTCGTCTTCTTCCTCTCCCTCCAATCAACTTCACTCCAAAATCCACTCCACACCCCATCAATGGCGTATCAATTTCCGCTTCCTCCATCTGTGGATCTGGGTGTAGTTTCGGGGAATTGCATGCACTGGAGTTGGTGGATTTGTTTATGGATCAATCGATTGAGCTCGAGGATATTAATACAAAAAAGAATATTAATACAAAAAATTTTGAATTTTTTTGTTAATTTTTATAATTTTTGTTTATTTGTACTAAATAATAAAAAAAATTTAATAAATAAATAAAATTCAATTCAATAAAATTATATTATGCTAAATAAATAAATTAATTAAAATAAAATTTAAAGAAAAAACTTCAATTTATTATTATAAATTTTATTATTATTAATTATTTATTCAATTAAATAAAAGTATAGAAAGTAAATAAGTTACTGTCCAAAAAATATGTAATTTAATAAAAAAAATTATCATTAATGATTTTATTATTAAGTATTTATCTATTTATTTTATATGATTATTTATTTATGTATTCATTTAATTAATTAATTAATCAATTAATTATATTTTTATTCTTAATTAATTCTTTTTATTTTTTTATTTTGTGTTATTATTCAATTTTTTTTTATTCCATTCGTGTGGAAAAAACCCGGAAACGCATCCGGGTGTTATTATTCAATTTTTTTTATTTTTTAATCAATTAAATAACTAAATAATAAATAAATGAATAAATAAATATTCAAATATTTATTTATAATAAAATAAACTATTGTCCGTGAGTAAATAATGAAATAATGATATAATAAATACATAATAATTTTTTTATTTTACTGCATTTAATTGAATTTTTTAAATTTTGTAGCTATTTAATTGATTAAAAATAAAAATTGATGAATAAATAAAATTAAATTAACTAAAAAAATTTAATAATAGAAAAATAAATAAAAACTTAAAAAATAGATAAATAGATAAATAAATAAATAAATAAATAAAATACATAAATATAAAAATATAAAAATAAATACATTTCAAATTTCATCTGTTTTCCAAAACATATTAGTCTTCTTCCTCTATCTTCTTTCAACTCCACTCCACAATCCACTCCACCCCGTCGCTACATCTCCAACACTCACTTTGAATCTGTCTGTAGTTTCAGGGAACTGCGCACACGAGAGTTTTTAGATGTGTTTGTGGATCAAGCGATCGAACTCGAGGATTGAGTTGTAATGATGAAAGCGGAGGAAAAAGAAAGGTTCTAGAGAAGAGGTAGAGGAAAAATAATTTTTCTGTATTGAGCTATGGGGTGTGCGAGCCCAACGGGAGCATATTTATAATTTTTGTTAATTTTTTAAAAAAATATTAATACAAAAAATTTGAATTCTGTTTAAAAATTCAAATATTTTAAAGAAATTGAATTTTTCACTTATATTATTTATTTATTTATTTATAAATTATTTGTATTTAACTTTATTATTTACTTATTTATTTGTACTAAATACTAATAAAATTTAATCAATAATAATAAAATTCAATTAAATAAAATTATATTATGCTAAATAAATTAATTAAAATAAAATTTAAAGAAAAAACATCAATAAATAATTATTCATTTTTTTATTATTAATTATTTATTCAATTAAATAAAACTATAGTAAGTAAATAAGTTATCATACAAAATATGTAATTTAACAAAGCAAATAAATTATTATTGATTATTTTATTATTAAGTATTTATCTATTTATTTTATTTGATTATTTATTTATGTATTCATTTTATTATTTATTTATGTTATTTATTTATTTTTTATTATTAAATAATTCTTTTTATTTATTTTTATTTTGTGTTATTATTCAACTTTTTTTATTTCACACGTACGAAATACACTCGGAAACACATTTGGGTGTATCACCCTTGTATGCACCCAAGATGTACATGCGAGTATCACGCACGCCGAATGCATTTTCGGATGTTAAACTTACCACCCAATCCCATCTTTAAATTGTGTAAACATAGCAAATTTTTATGGCATTTATGATATGAACGTGGCAAGTTATGATTGGGTGGACTGATGCAACTCCTTATCAACAAATTAATCAAATAGGCGTGTGTCCACCAAAAAAAAAAAATCAAATAGGCGTGTGCTCTCCGTCCGCCAAATCCGACTTCTCACAACATAATCCCAACACACACCTAAAATTAAGCAAACCCTCCACCCATGGCGGCCTCTGTGACCATCGCCGCTGGTTTCAACGCAATCTCAGCAGCTGGCTCAATATCAGATCCTCAAGGCAGCCGCCGTCAGGGTTTATCCTTCACCGCCAAACCCTCTTCTTCCTACGGCTACGGGAGGAAACATTGGAAGAAGGAGATGATTGTGAGAGCGCAGGGTATCAACCCTGAGATCCGCAAGAGCGAGGAGAAAGTCGTTGATTCCGTCGTCGTCACCGAGCTCTCCAAGAACATCACCCCTTACTGCAGGTAACCTCTAATTCATAAACAATCCTCAAACCAAACCTCTTTCATTCCTTTGATTCATTTGCTTGTTAAGTTGTTGCGGGACTGGTGCTATATATGTATATAACATAAGCTAGGAGTCCCAAATCAACCAATTAGCATATCTGGTTTTTATCATCGATCTTAAGAAACATTTCCTTCAACTACTTTTGAGTGACACAACCGACAAGCAATCGAGTTGTAAACTTGATCCAATGATCACAACTTGTGACGCATACATACATACATACATGTACTTAATATTGCTGTTTATGTTTTGATAATATATATATATATATATGTGTGTGAAAATGGTGGGTAGGTGTTGGAGGTCAGGTACATTTCCGCTGTGTGATGGAAGCCATGTGAAGCATAATAAAGCCACAGGGGACAACGTTGGTCCTTTATTGTTGAAGAAGTAGTACTAGTTTTAGTTAAGTCGTCCCCCTCCCCTTTTAATTTCTTATGTATCCAACTTTAATTTTGTTGCTATATTTCAGGCTTCTGCCTTGTATTCATCCATCTACCGTCAGCTTGTTATTTTTTCAATCTCATTTTAATTCGGTGTTTATTGCAGTACTATTACTACTACTTATATCTGTCAAACAGATCGAACGGGTCTAATTTTGGTCGCATTATCTCATGTTCGGGTCAATTACAAATTGGGTCATTTTGGGTTGCGGGGCATGAAATACTCAACCCAAACTCGTATATCATGGGTTTGGGCCAAACCAATGTGACATGCAAGAAACACATGCAAGAAATTAATCAATCAATCGTTTTGTGCAGCATATGCAAAACTAATCCATAAGCAGAGAAACAGCTCCATGTGTACAAGCATGATAGACCAGAAGTAACCAAAAAATATGTTTTTTTTTGTTTTTTCACACAAAAATATAAAAGGTCAGAAAAAATACATGATTCTCCGGTGTAGGTTTTTGTGTTCATAAATTGGAAGGTTAAAATCAGCTCAAAACATGGCTTTTTCTTTAAACAATATATACATGCATTGAGATGTAGGTAGGACAAAAGAAACATGGCTTGTACGTGCAGCTGCACTGCATGAGATCGATATGCTCGGCCTTTTGCAAGCACTTGCAGGCCATAACCAACCACTTCTCGCTATGTTTGTGACGAATCCAGAAATCGGTATAGGTTCACTGGTTCAAGGTGTTGGGATCCACAGAGTGAAAATAAAGATATTAAACATAAGGGATGGTGAAACCCTATACACAAGACCGATCCTATAGTTTTGGAGACCCCGTGTACTAGCAAAAATTAGGCCCCAACAACAATGCCCATCAACAAAATAAACGGATGTAAAGTTAAAGTCCACCATGTCTTGAATCAATCTCACAATAAGAACAAAAATGAAAGCTCATTAATTGTGGTTGTGATATAAAATTTTGGGTCCAACAGCACTAAAATCCACCATGTTTTTTCTTTTTATAGGTATACAACCAATAGGTCCAACCAAATATAGAGCCCCAATAATTGGTTGTGTTCGTGGTCTTCGAAGATCCTTCATTTAGGTTGGGGCAACGTCGGCGATACACACATCCTCAGGAGTCGCCCTTTCCGGTTGGGGTACTGTCATGAGTCTTTGTACTCTCCCACATTCTTCGCATTCGTGGTGCGTCTTGTTCTCCATCGACTTCTCTGCTGGCTGACGTCTTGTATGGGTGGATTGAGTCTTTCTTTCTTCTCTGTTGATTTGTGTTTTGTGTACGGCTTGTATTGACGGTTTTCCGTCTGCCGACTTGTTCGGTCATCAAGTTTCAGATATGCCTGAACTCGAATTTTTACCTAATAAAAAAAAACAATAATTGGGGGCCATGTTTCGTCGAGCCTGTTGCACCGGGCTTGGGCCGGCCCTGCCTATACAATGCTTAAGTTTTTTGTGCTCTGCTCTAACCTCCTTTGCAGCAGTCACGTATGAAAAAAAAAAAAAACAACAAGAGAATAGGATTAATGCAAGAAATCAATCAAAATATTCATTTTGTGCAGCATACGCAAAAACTAATCCATTAGCTGATCTAGAAACAACCCCATTTGTACAAACAAATATATATGTTTTTTCACATAAAAATACAAGAATAAAAGGTCAGAAAAAATACATCATAAAATCAGCTCAAAACATGGCGTTTGCTTTAAACAATACATGCATTGGGGCTATAGGTAGCTAGCACAAAAGAAACTAAATAGTATAAGAAACTCCCCAACATCCAATTTGGACGGCAAGATCAGCTACGGCCTACGTACATGGTCTTCCCTTGAGATAGACCATGTTATATTCATCTAGGATCAACTTCGGCGATTGTTCCACTAACCAGGTCACTGCCTGATACATCGTAATAATCAAAAGGATTCTTTATCAAGGAGGATGATGATCGCGAGCGAGCTGAATCTCCCACAGTTGGAATGCTGTATGAAGAATCTATCGTTGAACTAATTTCAAGTTCGGGTGCCATATGCCTTATGACTTCAAGTTCTCGAACGACCTCTTCCATCGTAGGCCTTGCAGTGGTCTCCTCTTGACAACAGCTTAGAGCCAAGATTGCAAATCTTTCCGCGCACTTGTGAGGATAAGTTCCTATCCGCTCATCAACAACTGAGAGAATGTTTCCATGTTCGTATGCAGTGTAGATCTGATGCAGGAAAAATGCAAAGCAAACAGATGGAATTGAGAATGAATATGGAGAAGTGTACGTTCTATAGTGTCCATTGCCCAATTTACAAGGTTATATAGGTGTACCTCCCCAACAAAGTTTCTCCCAAACGAAACTGGTTGCATGCCTGTTAGAAGTTCGAGAAAGACTACGCCAAGGCTATAAACATCGCTCTTGTCCGTGTAAGTGTGGGTCAAAAAATACTCAGGATCAAGGTAACCCTGCAACAAGATCATTAGTTTGATTATATTTCTTGCAATCTCTGGATCAACAACTATACAATGCAATCAGCTTGATAGAACAAGCAAAAACACTTGTCATTTATGGAATCGCAATAAATGACAATTCCGGGCATAAGAAGATTTGTTATGTCTAGACTGATGCAAGCAGCAAGTTGAAACATGAAAACATACCGGAGTTCCTTTAACGACAGTAGACACATGAGTAGGCACAATCCCATCAATACCAGGCTCTGGTGCCAGCCGTGACAAACCAAAATCTGCAACCTTTGCACTAAATTTAGAGTCTAACAAGATGTTGGTAGCCTTAACATCTCGGTGGAATATTGGAGGGTCAGCTTCAGAATGTAGGTAGAGAATGCCGCGTGCAGATCCAAGGGCTATTCTCAATCTTGTAGCAAAGCTTAGAGGTTGTTTACACTTGGCTGTGATAGAACAAGTTCACAGAATAGTTGAGACAGCGTTACAGGTAGATTTAACATACAAGTTACTTAACAAGTCCAGAATCATACATAATATATGTAGCCATACTCAATAGAATATTGTGTAAGAAGATGTAGTTTCTTTAGTTCTCAAGTATGTAGCGAATTTACTCCTGATGTTTCCCTTTTTATGTTGTATGACTAAAGATTGATAACCTTTTTATAGAAGAAAATATCATTTGTATATTTTTACCTGTGGTTAGGAGAGAAGGAAAATGATAATAAAGGCAGAAAGAAGTCATCAAGTCAAAATCAGAGCAGATAAGATCCATAATGATTAACATTATGCGTACCTGAAAGGTGAGCCCTTAATGTTCCATTTGGCACGAACTCGTAAACCAGCATCTGCAATAGCCAAAGATGACTAAGTTGTGAGGAAAAGTAAATCTAAAAATATCTTGTGGAAGCCGGATATCTAAAATCAAATGTGTCTATATTTTAACTGCTAGTAGAATATCCTGGGGACTTTAAACAGTTCAAAGCATATCTCAAGTTAATGGTATCAGGGAATTGTAGCTGAAGCCTGGAATATGCACACAATCTTTTATGCGTCTTTCAGAAGATGAGAAAATCCACGTTAAAGAGATGTTTCTTATATATGTCAGCTATGAGTTTCAGAAGTGACAATACCTGTTCATCTTTGTCATCACAATATCCAACAAGAGACACAAGGTGCCTGTGATGCAACCTAGACAGTATTTTTATTTCTGTGCAGAACTCCCTAATACCCTGTAATGAACCCTCTTGGGCGCGTTTTATGGCCACTATTGAACCATCAGAAAGAGCACCTTTATAGACCTTTCCATATCCACCTTGTCCAATTTCGAAGGAGCTGGAAAATTGGCTTGTAGCAAGTGCCATCTCCTCATATGTGAACCTTCTCACACCCTCAACTTCAATAGG
The DNA here is from genome assembly GCA_963922045.1 of Persicaria maculosa. Lineage (NCBI taxonomy): Eukaryota > Viridiplantae > Streptophyta > Magnoliopsida > Caryophyllales > Polygonaceae > Persicaria > Persicaria maculosa. The sequence continues at coordinate 15,137,317 of OY998257.1, read as the reverse complement.
GAATCTGGATGCTGCAGAGCAATATATATACACTATGAGAGAGAAAAAAAATGTGGTCATTTTAGCAACATGGGAAAAACATATTCATATAAGGAGAAACTAGTCCTTGATAGGGAATTGATTTTCAACTGGAATTGCTTGTATCGCCCTAAAGTTGGACACTTAAACATCCCACAAGTAAACATAAGCCTAATTCCATTGATGAATCTTATGTCAGGTGTGGACATTTATATAGACCATCAGCAAAAGAGCAAGACAGAGTTTGAAAATCTTAATTATATACAAGCAAATCCAAAGTGTATGGAGGACTCACATTTATGACTTTTCGAGGTACCAATTTTTTTGTTCAAATGCATTTTCATAACGAGATATGAGACAGTTGCTGATAATACAACTGCAAAAGCTATGGCGCCCACTAGTATGCCAACGATTGCACCCTTGCTTAAACCATACAGTTTTGTGGATTGGGGGAAATCTGCAAAAGGAAAAAGAAAGCATGAACAATTAGTGCAGGCTAAAGTGTTAGGAATGAGGTGCATTGTATAGTCCCATATTATGGGTGCACTAATCACATATCTTCATTTATTGTCATGTCGTTAAAGCAATAATAACGGCTTCTCATGAAGATAAATTGTTAGAGTCTAGTAAAGTCTTGAAATTTATAGCCGGATATGAAGCCCAAAGACTTGTTAGAGTCTAGTAAAAGAAGCAGAATTGTTTACATGCCTGCCTTGTAAGGGTCCAAAATAATGAATTCATGCAGCTCATAAGGTCCAAATGTATCGTTAAGTGGAATCTTCCATTCAGTAAACATCGCCCAAAGTCGTTGAACCTCACTCATATTGAAGATATGGTTGTTGCCAACATTCTCATATGCAGGGAATAGCTTCAAGAGCAGTTTCAACCGAGGACCTTCTTCCCAAGCAATGGAGCTAATATTCAGTTGGTCTACATTCAAACGAAGACCAGAGGCCATGTACTGCTCAAATTCAACCTGGTATGGTAAGAAATCCACAAATCCAGGACTTTCTAGCCAGTGATCAAAGATTAATGGGGCAGCACAGTAGCTAGGTGACCTTATAGGAGCACATTCATATGGTGGTGGACAGGTTGAAGAAGAGCAAACATTTGTATCACTTCTCAGAATCATATCTTGGGTATTATCATCTGGAGTCAGAGATCCACAATATAGTTCAGCAATGCTTTCGTTTGAGCATAAGAGATTCCCTTCAAGCCTGATGATGGGAAAAAAAATATGTAAGCATGAACCAACAACATTGTACAATGGTACAAAGTGAACTGATATCGATGGAAATGTAATAAAGTTCAGAGCTATACAGTAGAGTAACATTTGCCGGTACACTAGAACTACCAACAATTTTTGTCAGCTTATTCTTCCGAAAATCCCTGCAACCATTGTAAATAGACACATTGTTTAGGAAGAGAAATTCACCACAATAGCCTCCGACCTAGTGTCCAGTTAAAATATAAACACTAGGAGTTTTCTAACTAACATGCATGTAAACAATTTATATAGGCGAAAAATGGCGTAAGATGTGGTTGTCTTACAGAGTAAGCTTTTCATGAGTATTTAAACTTCTGCTTTGCCAAAGAGAAGACGGAACAGAACCACTCAATAAGTTACCATCAAGTGCCCTAGAGCATAAAGAAGAATAGTCAATGCGAGGACTAACTTATAAGTTATACTCCGTACCAATGAAGATAACTAACAGCTGGATAGAAAGAAACAGCACATGCTTACAGTTTCTGAAGACGAGGAAGACTTGAAAAGCTCGCAGGAATAGGCCCATTAAGGTAATTGTGTGATAAAATGCTGCAAATAGAAAAAGACCATATAAGACCATAGTGAAATTTTACTTGACGGTATAAAGATTAAAAGGTCGGGGGCAAAAGTCTTACATTGTAGTCATACTATCAGCTAGTTTCTCTGAAGGTATAGGTCCACTGAGCTGGTTTAGACTAAGGTCTCTGGTAAAGAGAGTGTAAAGAAGAAATCGTAACTATCAGAAATCTCAACCACAGTAAAAATAATGACTACAAGAGATCGAGGAGCGCAAAATGACAAACAGATTGACACTTTTCAATAGCTTTTATGATTTTTTTAAAATTATTTAATTATTTGATATTGCTCCTGGAACACAAGTTGAATTGCACCAGAAAATTAATCAAGAGATGGAAGTAAGCAATAGAGCTGAATGTCAGAAGCAACCAAAGACATCAAACTGATATAAGCTGTACACAAGTTTAGACTTGGTTTTTTAAAGGTAAGTTGTAAGCAGCCAAAGCACTAACAAGCATGGACTTACATATAAGAAAGGCGGGCTATCGTACTGAGATTAGGCACTGCTCCTTGCAAGCCACAGTTCCTAAGACTCCTGATAAAGACGAAATGTTAGGTGACTGAAAACGCAATAAGATTCAGAAAGCATAATCAACTTCACAAGCGGAGGTGAAAATAATATCTTGATGAGGAGCAAAGTTTGGCTCTCACACAGCCACACTATTGCTTTTATGTTCAAAATATGGATTCAGATTTCAAGAAACGGGAAAGGAGCAAAGATTGATGTGGCAATACATGATGCTTCACAATCATTAACTTCCATAACCCACTTATGGCACCATGGAACCTATTCGAATTAGATTAAGAAATAAACACATACAGCTTCACCAAATTAGTCATGTTCCCGTAACTCGAAGGAATCTCACTCCCGTTGAAATTGTTGTTATCCAGCTGACTGCAGAAAATAGTAAATGAAGAAAACATTGAAATGTTATGACAGGAAGGAAAAGATCACCCAAGATATTAGAAATTACAATAGGATACATCATGTAGAATCAGCATGCCACACATGAAAGCTCTCATATTCACAGTAACCTCAAGCTAGTTTGATGGACATTTTCCATGGATAATATTATCACATGATATAACAATTATCATTCATTATTGGTTATCTTTCCACATATGAGATCTTTATCATTTCCAACTGAATAAACAATTACAGGGCTTCAAAGAATATAATTAATTCCAGAATAAAATGTTTGAAAAAGAGCTAAAAATCTTGTAGCCATAACAACCACATGGTGCTCGTTCAACAGGGATTATACCGAATGGAAAAGGAAATTTTTCTCTTCAAGAAATGAATTAAATAAAATATATTCACTTGAATGGGAAGGAAAGAACATACAGGAGTACCAAGCTTGGCATCTCGGAAAACTCTGTCGGAAGGGAACCTGACAAGTTATTATTGTCAAGAGCACTGCAGCGGATTGTTATCATTGTTAATACGGAGAGTGGAACTGAAATTGCATTTTAATGATGGCATGAATATTAGATATGACTCCAGAAGTGTGAACCCAGTAGCCAACTTACAAGTGAATGAGGCTTGGTAATCTAGACAGCTCACTAGGGATTTCACCACTTATAGAATTGTTGTTAAGATGCCTGAAAAGGAAAAGAGGAGTCACTGATGCAATAATAACAAAAAGAAGCCATGTGAGTTCAAGGGAGAGCCGACAATGCCCTTACAGGTGCGTTAAATTGTTCAAGTTTGCAAATGATTTAGGTAGTGATCCTGATATGTTGTTTCCGTCAACATGCAATCTTGTCAGTTGTGGTAGATTGCCAAGCGTCTCTGGCAATGGTCCAGTCAAATGGTTTCCACACAAGAACCTGAAAGGCGAAAAAGACGATGCCGAAAACAAAATCAAATGAAAGGAATGATGCTTTTCAGAAATAAGTAGACTACAGAGGACAAAAGGCTACAGTATTAATGTACAAAATATATGAAGATCGTGAATATAACCCATCGCCATAACCATTTATGAACTAGAGCACGTGAATTATCTTAATACAAATACGAATAACACCATGAAGCAAAATCCAGTGCAGGGTGAATTTGTTTGCAAAGGAATTCATGAATTAAAGGACTATACAAAGTTGCAGAATAGCAAAATCAAAACCAGACGGTGGATATTAGAAACTTACAGGAATTCGAGATTTTTAAGTTTGCCAATCTCCTCTGGTATACTCCCTCCTATTTCGTTCCACATAAAGTTCCTATTCAACACAGAAAAAAAAAAAAAAAAGAGGGAAGGAAGATGAGCAAATGAACGATGTGTAAATGCATACTGTAAATCCGAATAAACAAGATAATGCAAACTGGATGGAAACGGATGCATAAAAAGTGGAAAGTGATTTGCATACAATATTTTCAAATGAGAGAAGTTGCCAAGGTCTGGTGACAACGTTCCTGAGAGATTCATGTTCATCAGTTGCCTACAAAGAGGAAGAAAGGCAATAAATAAGACACTATTTCTGGAGTAAAGATCATGGATGCAAATTGAAGTGCTATATATTCTTAATCGAGATATGATGTTTGAGATATCAAGTTACTTTAAGGTTAGGGTTAAAGTTCTATTACATTTGAGCAACTCCAAATACTAACATCTGCTTGAGCAACTGCAGTCATGATTAACACAGAAATGAGATTAACTGCAATGACTTACAGTTTCAAGAGGTGCAAGTAGCCATCCTCAAGTGGTTGATCGTAACAAAAAACACCAGTCCAACTGGAATTGCACGGATCTCCCCGATTCCAATTGCTCAAGTTCTTCATCGGATCATTTAAACTCCGTTTAACAGCCATAAGTGCTTTGACTACAGGATCGAAACAGAAATTTGGTACCAAATGCATCCGAATTACTGCTTAAAATTGATTCCAAAGCGATATATGTGCGGAATTAACCAATTGATCAAAAAGCAATTAGGGAATTTACCTTCGTCGGGGTGAGTGAGCTGCGCTCGGGCAGTGGAAGTGAAGCAAAGCGCAGAGAGGAAGAGGAACACAAAGCCGAACATACAATCGTAAGCGGGAGGAGGTGAAGTGCTCCGCCCCATCCCCCACCGGAAACAGCGAATATGAGAGCGAAACAAGGTGGAGAGAGGAAAACAACGATGATGCAACTCGGTCGACATGGAACTGCAGATGATTCCATTTTATATTTTAGACTTTGTTTGAAATTTCAAATGAAATTCATCTGACCGGGAAAACGTAGTTGACTTGTTTTGGTTGACTGGAGTATGCATCATCTCCACCCTTTTTCTAAAATTTTCTCTGCAACGGGGAATAAAAAAACATTTTTTTTTAATATTTTTTGTTTTTTTATTAGGTAAGAATTCAAGATCAGATAGAATTTCGATTGCTGACAAGTCGAAAGACGGACAACCGTCAAAACATACAATCAAAGACAGAAAAGATGCAATACAATAAGGAAAAGCGCACCCTACAAAACAAAACTAGACAAAACTAATCTAAATCTAACAAGTTGAGAACATAAACTACTGACGAAGTCAAATACCGTCTTAAAACAGTACCTATACGTCAGGAATCTTTGTAAATAGTAAAACGAACCTACCTTTATTTTAATATTTTTTTGTTATTTTGCAAACGCGGTTACCCATATAAAATTAGCTTTATTTCTATTTTTTTTAATCAGTTGGAGAATTTATTATAGGAAAAAATGGTTAAAATTCTTCCAAAATTTTAAAATCTCCATTTGGAGAACTTCGGATGCTCTTAAGGGCTGACCCGAAGTTGCCATGTAAGCTTCTTTGACGGATTTAGAAAGGCATGCATTGTTTTTTGCGCCAAGTTGCACTAAATAAGTAAATAAACTTTCAGGTTATATACGCAAACATTATAAAATGTGTAATGCATTATAAAATTATTTTAATCTTAAATTTGCTTTTGAAAATTTTTAAAAATAAATTAATATTCCAAACAACTGTTCATATATGTTTATAAAATTTTGTCTTAAAAAATCATGCTAAAATTTTTAAAAAGTATAAAATGTTTTTTTATAAAATATATTTTAAAAAACTTTTTAAACATGATTTTCCAATAGATTGTTTTATAAACATGTAAGAATTTGTATGAATGTAAATTTTGAAATTTAAAAAATAAATAAATTTAAGGCTAAAATAATTTTATAAATAATTTTATGATATAGTAAATGATACAACATTTCCTGACGAGGACTCTCGTTAGATTATATGGAGTAGAAAATAACACCATTACTATTTTTTACGTGAAAAGTTGTAAATACTAAATAATAGCAAGATTTATATACCTTTTTATCAATATTTTGTTTATTTAAACTAATGTGTAATGTTATTACTATTGTTTTGAAAGATCAATCGTTGATATGGTGGAGACATGCAACAAATAGCTCTCCTCAAAATTAATGTAGATGACTCGATTAATTCCATTAGCTTGTTTCAAGTGGGGGAGTCATCAGGAACTCCAAGAGTTAGGTTATTGATATTTTTCATTAGGAGACACGAAAAGATTTAACAGAGACTTCTGCAGTTTGTGTTGCAATACAGCTAGCAATCTCCGGAGGGTTTAAAAAAGTAATTAATCATCAAAGGGGACAACTTTAAAGGTAAAAAGGCAATCAAATAGAACAGTAACATCAACGGGAAATTTTGCATCATGTTGAGAAGATCAAGCTACTAGTAGGTTATTTTGATTATATTCAATTTAGACATTGTTATAGAGAAGCAAATAATGTAGCTGATTATGTTGCTAAAAGTAGGGGAAATTGTAATTTGTCCACACTCTCTCTTAATAGAGATCTTTGTAACATCATCTAACAGGATAATTAAGGAAATGTTTTGCGTTTATAGCAGAGCCTTCCTACTGTTTATCTACTGTAAAAATACATGAAGGTGGTCTTTAATGATTATACTAGGTGGTCTTTAATGAATAAATACATGAAGGTTATATGTACCGAGTACATGTCCTTAGAAGGAATTTTTTATATTCAGTTGAATTTGAAAATAAAGCTAATTAATTATAATTAAAATGGATAAACATTGAGAGAGTATAGATAGTGGTAGAATTATTAGGGATAGTACGGGCCAGGTGATCGATATCTTTTAGCAGAAAGAAAGATCAGGATCTATCCTTCGGATAGAAGATGTCGCCTTCTGCTTGGGGATACAACGAGTTGTAGAGAAAGGATTAAAGAAGGTGATTATTGAAGGTGATAGCTTGAAAGTAGTAGAAGCAATTAATGATAGCAACAAAGTCGACTAGGAGATATACAAAAAAATTGAGAAGATCAATCTGATGAAATAGAATTTTGACAAGATTGAAATACGACATGGTTTCAGAGAATCAAATGCGGTTGATTACATTGCTAGATTTAGGGGTATTTGTAGCATGTCGACTCTCCCCTTGCATGGGGATTTATTTAACATATCTTAAGGGATGATCAAGAATGAACCTTGCCTTGGTAAGGCATTCTACCGTTTGCCTATTGTTAAAAAAAAAAGCTCAATTTCCTAACCCAATTAATCAAATGTCCATAGGATAGTTTAAATTAAACAAATGGATCCTCTCTACCTCCCTCAATCTCCTTCTTTCCATCTCCTTCCTCCATCTCCAACTTCATCGGCCGGTCTTGTCGGATTCCCTTTCCATCCCTCAATCTCCATCGATCACTTCGCTAGTCATCCATCCCCTCCTTCAATATGTCGTTGTTCGCGGCAGAGTTCTCCACCCCACATGCCACCACCTATATGTCCCACCTCTCCATGACCAGCCCATCGGCTCCGGCTATTGTTCGCAAAGGGGGAGGGGGAGGGGGATCGTTCGATTCAAATATTCAAATATAATTCACAACTATGCTAACTCCCTTATCAACCAAATAATACAAGAATCCCTCCCGATGTAGTGGTAGGGTAATTCAGGATCGAATCCACGAGGAGGTATGTCAGCACTTCCCTTGTTGTAATCACGATCAAACTTTCGACCTCAGAAGACACTCGATATCGATGTGTCCGGTCGATATCGACATCAGTTCTAGTCGATTTCCAGTAGAGTTCCTGCAGAAGACAAAAGCAGCAAAGTCGACGTCGAGTGGAACCTCGATATCGACGTTAGACCTCGATATCGACGTTAGACCTCGATATCGACCTTACCCAGTCGATTTTGATGTTTGTCACAGAAACTGTTTTGCGTAACCTATTGTCGGAAAAGTGTCCGAAAAACGTAGAATGGTAAAGAAGGATGGTCAGAAATCAAAAATTAAACTTTTATGTAATTCAATAAACTTAAAGCTTCCAAAGTCGAGGTTTCATGCCACAACGATAATAATGCAAGTATGATGCTAAAGTTATGAAATTTAATGCATTTCCGTCAAATAACTTTCATTACCAACACTTAGGTGATTAGAGGCTCGTGCATAGTTCCTAAGAGTTACTATCCAATTCATGAGCAATTCAAGTTCACAATATGAGTGGCTTTCGCTTCAATAATGCAAATAATGAATCTCCCTAACTTTCGTAAAGGAATCATGCATAGGATAGAAGACGACATCGCATAAAAGTCATACCTTTGATGCACTTCCCCTACATTGCCATCGTCGGGCTTATCCCGACCCTCGAAGTGGGTTGACTACTCGCTTCCCATCATGCAACTCATCATCATCATTGAAAGAAAACTACTTTGTATTGAACTATGAAAGAAATTACAACCGAACAAGCCAAATCTCTACTCTCGCTTCTCTCCAACCTAACTCGGCCTCCTCTCTCTCTCTACGAATTCTCTCTATTGAAAACTGAAATTCTCTGCATATGTGGATGTAATTGAATGTTCTTGGATGCCTAAACTCAGCCCTAACGGCCTCTAGACATAGATATCGAACTTTGCTATCCAAAGACTCGAAACTTTATATTTATTCTCTAAGATAAAACTTAAATAAAGTAAAAACTAAAAGTTCTATGTTAAAACAGCTCATGTGATAGCTCTGACGTTGAAGATAAGAAATCTCGACTTTTGGATAGACGTGCAAGCTTCGGATAGAATTCTATCAAAATCTGAGTCGGATTCCTCTGCTGGACAACATCGATATCGACCTTCAGACGTCGATATCGACCTTTGTAAAACTTTATCTCGAGCTCTCCTTCTTCTACTCGGATTAGCACTCGACTTCTATCATTTATCTCGATATGGGCACTCGATATCAACCATGGATCATCGATATCTACCTTTGTGTGTCGACATGCTCTGCTTCATTCTTGCTCGATTTCTGCCTTTGCTGCTGTACTCGATGTCGAGGTCTCCAGTCGATTTTGACCTTTTCAGAAGACTTCGAGTTCTTTTTCCGCTCTTCCAAATCTGTCCTGTTTTCTGCGAAATCACATAGAAACTCGTGCAGACCCATATATTTGACAATAATGTATAAACTACACTAATCCCATGTTTTCCCACTAATATGCATGCAATAGACGATAAAATGGACTTAAATGTGCATAGAAAATATGGCAATTTGCGCACACATCAAACACCCCATACTTAAGCTTGCTTGTCCCTAAACAATACCTTTAATGGTCATTCAGGGGAAGAAAGTAAACCCTCAACATCATAGATTCATTTTTCATATGTCCCTTCAATGAATTGCCATCCTCGATAAGGTACTTATGTCAACCAAGTCCATGTCTGTGCATAAAGCAATTTCATACTCATAAAAGGAGGTTATATGCAAAAACAATTTCAGCGACATAACATTAATAATCAAGAGGACTTTTGCAAGCTTGTGAGAAGTATATTGGTAAAAGGCTAAAGGTGGGCTAATATTTGGCGATGTGGTGTTAAATCCGGGAAAACATACTTTCGTTCCAAAACATTCCACATTCCTTCTTCATAGTGTCTCACCTTTCACTCATCGCTCAATGTTTTTTTTTCTTTAATGCTTGTACATCTCTAACCTTAGCACTGCCTTCTCGCGAGTCGCAAACATGGGTGTCATAAATGGCCCCGGATACTTAGTACTTCGGACTCCTCACCTTGTGTCCCATCTCGCTGAACTAACATCTCAACGAGCAGGGTCGACCTACCTTTATCTCCTTAGGAGATCAGATTTTTTTTCGCTCATTAAATTTTCCATATTTCATAATTTCTTTCATTCCTGCTAACAACTTCATAATAATGCACAAACTCCATATAACAACTCCAAAGATGACATCCATTCTCAAACTTGTCCCCGGATAGGGTATAAGGTATAAAACGGGCAATATGTAATATATGTGGAGCAATAATGATCATGATAAGGCTCATATATGGCTTTGTGACTTTTGTAAATATGCATAGGTAAGGCTAGGATATGAACTTGTATATGTAAGCACTTGTATGGAATTTCATAAAAAGTCCTCCATCATCTTATCATGCACATGTCAAAAGCAACTTCAAATTTTCATCTCCTTTATTTTTTTCTTTTTGCACTTCATTGGGACTTCCCTTAACTAGGCAATTTCATGTTATATCTCTAATGAATCTAATTTTGCATCATAGAGCTCTTTTTTATACTTCCATGACTCTTTCATTACCAATTTTTGATGGGGGTCATTTTTTCTCTCTTTTTTTTTCCGAAATAAAATATGTATGCCAATGCTTAAAGATAAATATGCAAATCTAAATTAACTAAGTATGAATATGCATAAACATGTAACTAAAGTATGCAATATTTCGAAATATGTTAAAAATGCAAGTAAGCCTTTCCCCCACCCCATACTTAAAGTTTACGGTGTCCTCACTGTATTAGAACTAGGGTTAAGAAGAAAACTTACTAAACCGTCACAAATTTTAGGAGTCGAAGAAGACAACGGGGATGGTCGATATCGACCTTTAACATCGGAATCGACCTCTGTATATCGATTTCTAGCTCAAGCTTCAGGGTGATCCGGCCTCGACCACAAGCCCATCTAAATCGACCATAAGGTCGATGTCGATCCTGTGTTCTTTCTTTCCGCTTTCCTGCAACTTGTTAAACAAACTAAAACCAAAACAAAAATAATGCAATAAAAATGTAACAAACCCAAAGATGTCCAAAACCAAAAACTAAGTGTATGTTACAAGCTCTAGACTTTTAAGTCGTTAGGCCGACTTCTTCCTTTTGCGCTCTCAAGGCGGCATCTGCAGAGCCCATGTGGCATGGGCCTCAAATATTACTCCTTTCTTATCACGCAGCTGCATTCCGCCGGGATGGATCTGATTTACCGTGAATGGTCCCAAATTTTTATCTTTGAATCTCGTAGGGAACCAATGGTCCTTGGATTTGGCTACATAAACTTTGTCTCCTATCTCATATTGACTCGAATCATCATCGGATACCCTACACAAACGCACATGCCAAGGCACACCTCTTCCAAATAATGATAGATCTTTAATTGTAATGGAACAGGAGGAATCCGTACCTTGACTTACCTTCTCTTCTCTCTATGGCTCAGGTCGACATCGATGTTCAGTCCTCGATATCGAGGTTTGTTGTACTCCTGGAGGATCAATCAATTTGGAGTGTTTCTGGATATGACCAGATCGATTTCGACCAACAGTGGTCGATATTGAGGTCTCTGTTCCTCCCTTCTCAGTGCTTATGGAGGTCGATTTCGGCTCTAGGGCATGGTCGATATCAACCTTGTTGCCCGATTTTTATGTTCCTTCTTCTCCTCCGTCGACCCCATACTTATAACCTGACATAGAATCTTGAACATTATTAGTCGATATCGACTTACCTGGGTCGATTTCGATGTTCTGTTTGGCTCCTTCGTTCAAGATTGCCACAACTTCCTCCACTTGGGCTTCTATGGCCCTCTTCTCAAGCTCTTCCGGTGTCATACTCTTTACTATGGCCTCTCCACATGCAATGTAGACACCATTGATGACCTTTATCTCCATTGGCCCTTGATTTTTCACCGTCTTGTTGAAGGCATACTCTATCACCTCGTCACTAATTGTGAATGAGAGCAATCCCTTCTTTACGCTAATGTTGGCATCGACAATTTCTAGGAATGGCCTGCCTAAAATAACGGGACAAGCAGGGTCCTCCGCTATATCAACAACTAAGAAATCAGCAAGGACAAAGAATTTACCTACTTGTACTGACACATCCGTTACCATCCCCGTTGGAATTACTACCGTATTGTTTGCCATGTATAACCTTGCATCCACGGGCTCCAGAGGACCTATCTTTACCTTGTGCCATATGGTTAGTGGCATCATGCTAACGCTAGCGCCCAAATCAACTAAAGCATTAAATTTGAATTGACCTAAGTCTATAGCAATAGATAACTTACTTGGGTCCGCCCGCTTTTGCGGTAGCTCCAATCTGTTGCACTCCTCTGCGATCTCAGAAAGCGATCGCTTCTTACCCAATATGTCCTTAAGGAACCTTACATAGGACGGCATCTCATGAAGTGCTTTTGTGAATGGTACTGGGACGGTAAGTCCTTGAAGCATCTTCACGAACCGCTGAAATTTCTTTTCTGCCGGGTCCTTAATCATCTTTTTAGTTGGGAATGGCAACACCTTCTTCTTTTCCACGGCTGTAGTTAGGTCGACATTGACATCAGTAGGGTCGACATCGACTGGAGGAGTCGATTTCTGTGGTGACGCAGCATCAGGGTCGACATCGACAGGAAGGTCGACATCGACGTCACCGTGGTCGATATCGACAGGGGGGTCGATATCGATGTCTATTTTGGCTCCTTTTCCTCCGCTTTTTGCTCGGGCGTTTGTAATTGACGTCCACTCCTTAGATTCATTGCCGCAATGTGTCCAGTGGTCTTGCCCTTTTGGTTGGGCACAGTCGATACAGGGAATGATCCTGACGCTTTGGGTATTGTTTCCGCCAATTGACCCATTTGGGTCTCCATGTTGCGCTTCCAAACATCGATCTCCCCAAGTCTAGAATTTATGCCCTGCAACTGAGTATGGACGGACTTGTTGGCTTGTTTGAACTCAGCATGGTTCCTCCGCATCTCATCAAGAATAATTTGCAGGTCATCCTTCCTTGTCTCCCGCTCAGGGTGCCCTGGTGCTCTATATGGTGGGGGATCCCTTTGTTGATAGAACCTTTGATCGCCCCAGTATGGTTGATTGCCCCCTCCATAGGGTCATGTCGTCCACTTGGCTTCCTCATGTTGTTCCGCCATGGATACTTGCTCAGTATGTGGACATGCACTAGTGTTATGCCTTGTTGAGCCACATTCTTGACAAGTTTGATTGTTGCTTAGGAACCTGACTTGCTTTTGAAGGTGGCGTGTCTTGATGGTTGTGGAATTGTTGCCACACATCAGGATCTATCTCCCTTGGAGGCTCATATAGTGGCATTGATGGGGCAGGCCTTAAATCATAGGCCGCAGCAGTCCCATAGGTGTTATCAAAGTTCACGAGCCTCTCAATGGTCTCCCAGGACTCCGTTGGTGTAAGCTCCATGTACCGATAGGAGGTATATGAATTAATCCTCTCCTTATTTGGTGCATCAAGGGCGTTGTAGAATATCTCCTGGATGACATATGGAAGTTGCCCATGTGTCGGGCATCATCTCAGCAAGTCCTTAAATTGCTCCCACGCCTGTGCTAGTGTTTCACCTGGCTTTTGTTTGAAAGTCGTGATCCTTTACCGTAGCATCGCCGTTTTAGAAGGTGGAAAGAATTTATTCAGGAATGCATCCTTCACCTCCGCCCATGACCTCAGCGAGCGTGGAGCCAAACTCTCAAGCCATTGCAATGCCTTCCCTGCCAAAGACCATCTAAAAGATTTTAGTCTCACATACTCTAAATTTACTCCATCAGCAACTGTTTCACATAAATCCATAAAAGTAGATATGTGTTACAGAGGGCATTCATTAGGTCTTCCTTCAAAAGTATTTCTTTTAATTTCAGAAAGGAAGTTTATTTTAATTTCATAATTGGAATGAGGAATTAAGATAGCAGATCCAGGAAAGTGAAGCGGCGGATGCATGTATTCCATTGCCATTTGTGGATACTGATTGAGCCGCTCTTGTGCTTGTCTGCGTGCATCCTCCTCCCTATCAATATGGGCTCGCTCTGCAGCAGCGGCGGCCCTCTCAGCAGCGATTGTAGCATTTTGATCTTCAATCTCCTTCCTCAACCGCTCTATGGTCTCTGCCTGCGTCTCGTTGTCTGCCATGATTCGAATTGCTTTGTTGCGAAGATAAAAGAAACGTTCAGTCTCGACAATGGTTTCCAGGATAGGTCCGCGATCAGTACGTCGCATAAACCTGCAAAATAAGCTCTAAAAGATCGTGAGAAAACTTAGGTGGCGATTGATTTCCTCCCCGGCAACTGCGCCAATTTGTTCGCAAGGGGGAGGGATCGTTCGATTCAAATATTCATATATAATTCACAACTATACTAACTCCCTTATCAACCAAATAATACAAGAATCCCTCCCGATGTAGTGGTAGGGTAATTCAGGATCGAATCCACGAGGAGGTATGTCAGCGCTTCCCTTGTTGTAATCACGATCAAACTTTCGACCTCAGAAGACACTCGATATCGATGTGTCTGGTCGATATCGACCTCAGTTCTAGTCGATTTCCAATAGAGTTCCTGCATAAGACAAAAGCAACAAATTCGATGTCGAGTGGAACCTCGATATCGACGTTAGACCTCGATATTGACCTTACCTTGTCGATTCCGATGTTTGTCACAGAAAATGTTTTACGTAACCTATTGTCGAAAAAGTGTCCGAAGAACATAGAATGGTAAAGAAGGATAGTCAGAAATCAAAACTTAAACTTTTATGTAATTCAATAAACTTACAACTTCCAAAGTCGGGGTTTCATGCCACAACGATAACAATGCAAGTATGATGCTAAAGTTATAAAATGTAATGTCTTTCCGTCAAATAACTTTCATTACCAACACTTAGGTGATTAGAGGCTCGCGCATAGTTCCTAAGAGTTACTATCCAATTCATGAGCAATTCAAGTTCACAATATGAGTGGCTTTCGCTTCAATATAACCCTTCTTTGAAACACTTTGGTAGTGAGTATTCAACTTTCCGTCTAGGAAAGTAACGGAATCATGCATAGGATAGAAGACGACATCGCATAAAAGTCATACCTTTGATGCACTTCCCCTACATTGCCATCGTCGGGCTCATCCCGACCCTCGAAGTGGGTTGACTACTCGCTTCTCATCATGCAACTCATCATCATCATTGAAAGAAAACTACTTTGTATTGAACTATGAAAGAAATTACAACCGAACAAGCCAAATCTCTACTCTCGCTTCTCTCCAACCTAACTCGGCCTCCTCTCTCTCTCTACGAATTCTCTCTATTGAAAACTGAAATTCTCTGCATATGTGGATGTAATTGAATGTTCTTGGATGCCTAAACTCAGCCCTAACGGCCTCTAGACATAGATATCGAACTTTGCTATCCAAAGACTCGAAACTTTATATTTATTCTCTAAGATAAAACTTAAATAAAGTAAAAACTAAAAGTTCTATGGTAAAACAGCTCATGTGATAGCTTTGACGTTGAAGATAAGAAATCTCGACTTTTGGATAGACGTGCAAGCTTCGGATAGAATTCTATCAAAATCTGAGTCGGATTCCTCTGCTGGGCAACATCGATATCGACCTTCAGACGTCGATATCGACCTCTGTAAAACTTTATCTCGAGCTCTCCTTCTTCTACTCATATTAGCACTCGACTTCTATCATTTATCTCGATATGGGCACTCGATATCAACCATGTATCATCGATATCGACCTTTGTGTATCGACATGCTCTGCTTCATTCTTGCTCGATTTCTGCTTTTGCTGCAGTACTCGATGTCGAGGTCTCCAGTCGATTTCGACCTCTTCAGAAGACTTCGTGTTCTTTTTCCGCTCTTCCAAATCTGTCCATTTTTGTCCTGTTTTCTGCGAAATCACATAGAAACTCATGCAGACCCATATATTTGACAATAATGCATAAACTACACTAATCCCATGTTTTCCCACTAATATGCATGCAATAGATGATAAAATGGACTTAAATGTGCATAGAAAATATGGCAATTTGCGCGCACATCAGCTATCTCGACTCTCCCTCTCCTGCACTGATTACCGCCCTAAATCGACAGCCACCGCCACTGCCTCCACTGGTGTCGAATACCAAAGCTTCAGGGTTTTTATTCCTTCATGTTCAGAAGAAGATGACAAAGAAGGAACGGACAAATAATCCTCTTTCATGGCTGCTCCTCTTCAATTCTTACCTTCTCTTCCACTTCCATTCGCTGTTTATCTTTCGTCTTTGATTCTTTCATCTCCAGAAGAAGCTGACAAACAAGGAGCAGACAAAGAGTCCTCTTTCAGGGCTGCTCCTCTTCAATTGTTGCCTCCTTCTCCTCTTTGATTCGTTAATGGGATTTGAATCTCCCTGAGGCGAGGGGAATTCGATGACATTAGAACAAGCAATGGAGATGTCGCTGGTGGTGATGGAGGGAGGGGCGAAGGGGATGAGAAGACGCTTGAGTCACCATCTCCGGATGGCCTGCCGCCTTGACAAAAAGGGATGATGATTTGTTCCTCACTGATGGATGGGGAGAGTTTGTGAGGGCTTACTCATTGCAAGCCAGTGACATCTTTATCGTCAATTTTGATGGGATCTCGGCTTTGAGCCTCTAGATCTCCGCCGTCCCTTGCATGGAGTCGAGGTTGTCCGCTTGTGAGCATCCAGATTTGAGTTGCGTGAGCAGAGTTTTGAAGATGCAAAGGTAAGCCCTCCCTCTTCTTCAATCTAGATTTCAACAGGGAGTAGTTCCGACATAAGGTGGAGGCGGTGATAGTGCGGCACAAGAGGTTCTTGCGAGAGGAAGATGAAGAGCGGATCTAGATCTGATTTCGGGCATTGGAGTGCAGCTGACAAAGAAGGATCGATTTCTTTCCACTATGGCGCCACCTTCGCATCTCCCTCCTTCGCAGCTCTCTCGCCTTCATTTTCATGGAGTCGAGGTTTCCAGCTGACAGTTCTGTGTAATTCTTTCAATAGCTATACAGATTGTTTTGTTGAACCCCATTAGGCCTTAGTTTGCTCGTGTATTGCAATATGCAAGTTTAGCAGCAGCCTTTTGTAATTACTTGCAAGTTTAGCAGTAGCAACAGCTTGAATAACAATGGATATCTATTTAATTTTTCGGTGGAATGTTTTTTTCTGTCATCATTTTTTGTCCGCTTTAGTAACAACAGCTTGATAAAGTCATCTGCAACCTCTATTTTCAATCCAGTCTCTTCAAGCATTAGACAAAGAGATATGAATACAAAATGGCTCATTCAATCAATTTTAGTGTAATCATAGCAATTAAAAAGCACTTTATCAACATTATTTTCCTCCTATAAACTTAAATTTGGATTTCAAGACACTCACTTTCTACAAAAGTAGTAGGTAAAAGCTAGATGAGACTATTGGCAGCACAAAAAATTCAACTAAATTAGAGGAGGGTCATAAAAGATGCTGATTTTTATTATGTTGAGCGTTGAGTGTTAGCTTATGTTCTACTCACTTTCTACTAAAGTAGCAGGTAAAAGCTATATGAGACCGTTGTCAGCACAAAACATTCAACTAAGTTAGAGAGATGAAGGGTCATAAAAGGTGCTGAATTTTTTTTGTTGAGCGTTGATTGTCATCTTATGTTCTATCGTTTGTCAGCTTACTGCCATGCTTTGTCATCTGTTTGTAATGCTTTGTCAGCTGTTTGTCATAGTTATGTTTGTCAGCTTATACTGTCATAGTTAGAAACGGGCAGCAGTTAAAGGGTGATCGGTGCACATTTAACTAATAAATCTTGGATGTTGGACATTTAATTAATTAGGTCTTATTATATGAACATTGATTTTTTTTCTCCCTAGAATTAATTAGAAGTATTAATTACTTGAACAGGATGGGGAGTGGAGATAGCTAGTTACTGCTATATCACCTATATGTAAACTTTGGCTTTAAGTAGTGTTTTATAATATTTTTTTAGACATAAAAAATAAAATAAAATAATAAAATAGATACAAAATGTGGTTTGAAATCGCGTTTTTATAAAAAAAATGTAATTTTTCTTTGGTATTAAGTTCAAATTTGTGATTTACACAAAAACGTAATTTTAAACTGCTTTTTTTTGATAAACCTACTGAAAAAATAATTATTTTTATCAATATTTTAAGGAAAAATTAAATCAAATAATCCAACCTTTTAGAGGGTGTGAGATAAATACCACCACCTTTACTTTGTTAAAAAAATATCCCATACTTTTCTACATAAGTGTAAACGGTGCCATTGGACAAACTTTCATCTTTGATTCAGTTAATTTTGACGGATTACCTAACGGAATTAATGAGACCTGTCAAACAGGTCATTCGAGTCGGGTCACTTCGGGTCCCGGGTAAAACGGGTTTCAGGTATATCCGGGTTGACTCGAACCCGGGTATGACCGGGTTTCGGGTCATTTTGGGTCGATTTCGAGTTTGTCAATTTTTCTTTTTTAAATTAAAAAATCATGATTTGATAATTTTGCGATAATTTTAAAATTCTAAAATTAAAGGTGTTGTTAATAAGTTCTAGTGTTTGTTACATACTACATATCTTATCTAAAATATTTGATTTTTAGTAATTCTCGTAATTTTTAATAAAATGTAATAATATATCAAATATCAAAATTTTAAATATTTTTTAAAATAATTTCATGCAATTAATAATAAGCGTAGAATTGTTTTAATATTTTAATATTTTTTAAAAATTTTATCTTCTTAAAAAATGTGTTAAAAATAAAAAATCAAATACTATCGATCGGACGAAGTATTACACAATACAAATAAATATAAAAGTTGATTTGAAAATGAAAGATCAAGTGATTTTATAATAAATGTAATAAATTGGAATTTCCATAAAAAATCTAATCATATATAATTATAAATCAACCAGGTCAATCGGGTAAATCGGGTAAAAATTATCGGATCAATCGGGTCATCAGGTCGAAACCTAGATTACCCGCAAAATTTTCAGGTTCGGGTCGGAAAAAAATTTCCGAGTCAAAATTTCCGGGTTCGGGTCGAAAAATTACCGGGCGTTTGGGTTGGGTCGACCGGATCGGGTTGTGTTTTAACAGATCTAAATCAAGATTAAGAAATCAGCTTTAAAAAAACGGTGCCATTGAACATTAATGCCTAACGGAATTAATGGTCCGTTTACACATATATGAAAAAGTTGAATTTTTTTTTTTCGAAATATTCATAGAAAAATAAATATTTACGTAAATATTCAATGGTGTAAACTAATTACAAAAATATTCATTTTTTGCAGGTTTTGCAGAAAAACGCGGACTCAGTACGCGTTTTATGTACAAAACTCGAAAGAGAATTGGCGCCGGGGGTTGGGTTTGAATGTTACAAAAGAAACGCGGCCTCAGGCCGCGTTTCTATTAAAAAATAAAATGAAATTGTTTGTATATTTACAGGTGCTGAGTTGGCATTAGAAACGCGGCCTCAGGCCGCGTTTCTCCTTCGGAATTGGGCCCCAGTTGCTGACTGGATGGGACGCCAAGCAAAAACGCGGCCCCAGGCCGCGTTTCTATATAATTTCAGGAAAAAAAAAAAGATGGGCAAAGCAGCAATTACTGCAGTTGGTGGCAGTTACACCAAAAACGCGGCATGGGGCCGCGTTTTTAGTGTTTTTAACCCTAGGCCAACCGGCCTCCTTCTCCACTTCATCTTCTTCATTCGTTTCTTCTTCATTCGTTTCACATCTTCTGCGTTCGGCCTTCCTCTTGCTCGTTCATCCTTCGTCGTCCCCTCCTCGTTCACTTTCATCATCCCCTCGTCGTTCATCTCTTCTTCGGTCATCGGAAAATCGCCAGTTGAAGGTAAGGTTTTTTTTTTGAACGAATATGGATGGTGATAGATTGATTTTGGTCGGAATGGATGAAGGTTTGGTGATATTTGTATGTTTGTTATTGTTGATTAGTGATTATTACATATAGTTGAAATTGTGTGATAGTTGTAGATCGATTTAATCCAAAATTTAGAAAGTTGTATTTGATGATAGTTGTATGTTTTGATAGATGATAAAAAATTTTGATATTTGTATGTTTGTTTGAACGAATATAGATTAGTGATTATTATAGATCCGAAATTGTGTGATGTTTGTCATATAGCAAATATTGTATGATTATTAGAAGAGAAAACATTTTAGGAGTCATGAAATAATAGAAAATTAGATTTTGTTTGTGTATATATATATACTTGAAAGATTGTATTATATAATAGTAGAATAGATTTAGAAAACATTATTGATTGCATAAAATAATAGTAGAATAAATTGTATATAAGAAAAAAATTATAGAAGTTTAGAATTGAATTAGGGAAAAAATAAAAAAAAGGAGAAGAACATTTAAAAGATTTTGATTGCTAAGGATGGTAAGATAAGTACTTTTGAATTGTATAAATACAAAATTAAGATTCAGAATTTCATTAAGTCATTCTGCACAAATTATGTGTTCTGTCTTAGGGTACAAATGGCCATGCAATTGAATCCCGGTCCGCTGGTGAATGAGGTGCTCCACAAGCAACATCTCCATAGGTCAACTGATGTCTGGAATCGCGAAGAATATGTAAGTACATGTTGTTATCGTGAAGAATATGTAAGTATATGTTACAAATAGATCAGAAACTAATGTTTGTTTGCGTTATATTTATAGACGAATGGCGTGATCCAGCATAGACTACACTTGCGCAAGATTGGGCGAGACCTAGCTCCAGACCAGAGAGTCATGCAATACATAAAGGATGCAGGATTCGAATGCATCTACAAGCTTGGGTCTGGGTTCGAGCTAGACAATGAGTTAATTATCACGTTGATAGAGAGATGGAGACCTGAGACCCACACCTTCCACTTCAACGTAGGGGAGGCCACAATCACACTCCAAGATGTTTCAGTTTTATTGGGGCTACGTGTTGACGGTCTTGCAGTTACTGGAACTGCATTCTACGATTGGGCAACCGTTTCTGAAACACTACTTGGGCAAAGACCCCCGCCAAATCAGATAAGGGCTCCGTCGGTGAAAGTGGCCTGGCTACGACAGCTACTGGTGCCCTTACCAGAAGATGTGGAGGAACATGTAGTGCAGTGTCAGGCTAGGGCGTACATTCTCTTGCTAATGGGAAGTGTAATGTTCGCAGACAGTAGTGGCGGTCAAGTGCAACTGTTGTACCTCCCACTGTTAGCCGATTTGGAGGCTGCTAGCCAGTACAGTTGGGGCAGTGCGACATTGGCCTTCCTCTATCGACAGCTTTGTAGAGCTACAGAAAGAGAGAAAGTTGAGATCGTTGGACCAGTCATCTTACTACAGGTACGGTAATTATTTCATTTCATACATCTACAGTCAATGAGCTTGTGAACTTATTACCTTTACAATAATACTAGTTGTGGGCCTGGGAGCGTATCCCCATTGGACGACCACGTTGCATTATCCCACTTGGTGAAGGTGATGACCATAATGCAGTCACATTTCAACTCCTCCAGCGAGTTGAACATTTGTCCGCGAAAAAACTGTCTTCCATCATCTAATTGGACAAGTGGATTGAACCCTTGCCATGAAGTTGTTATCATTGGATCAGCTTCAACAATATTCCAGTTGGGATTAGAGGCCTCGGCCCTAATCGCCGCCTCCCTAGTAGCATCATCGTCCTTTTCAGAATTATCCAAGTCGTCTTCGTGATCAACACCAAGAGCATCAACATAGATCTCATTCACTTGTTCGATCCCTTGCTGAGATGTGTTGTTATACTCATTCATCCTATAATATAATTAACTGTAAGTTAGTTTATCATAAATATTAAACGTTTTCACGAATTAATTACAATGAAAACTACGTACTCCTACATAATCCTACAAGTTAAACAAGTATTTCAATCTATTTCATCAACTAATATTACCTAAATAATCCTACAAGTTAAACAAGTTAATCACGATAATAAGTACAAGTTCATATAACAAAACTATATTCTCGACCAAAAAAATGAAAAGCAACAACACAACTACATAATCCTACATCATAATCATGATAGTAACTACATCATAATTAAAGATTCAAAATTCATAGAAGATTATTAAGGATTTCAAGCCTCTTACTCATTCAAATAAAAGTGAAAAACTTAAATAAGAGTGCAAAACTAACCTTAGCCAAGCCTTGATCAAATATGAGACAATATGTAATTTGAAGAAGAAGCAAATGCAAAGAAAAGATGATATGAAGAAGAAGGAAATGCAATAGAAAGAGGATACGAAGAAGAACGAATGCAAAGGAAAGAGTACTTGAAGACGGGTAAAGACAATGGTGAATTTGCTGAGTTGAGGTGAAGGCAAAAACGCGGCCTGGGGCCGCGTTTTATGTGTATCACACTCAAAGAATAAGAATCTTTGACTGTGTGCTTCTGAAACACAGAAAAACGCGGCCTGGGGCCGCGTTTTTGCCTTGCGTCCCATCCAGTCAGCAACTGGGGCCCAATTCCGAAGGAGAAACGCGACCTCAGGCCGCGTTTCTAATGCCAACTCAGCACCTGTAGATATACAAACAATTTCATTTTATTTTTTAATAGAAACGCGGTCTGAGGCCGCGTTTCTTTTGTAACATTCAAACCCAACCCCCGACGCCAATTCTCTTTCTAGTTTTGTACATAAAACGCGTATTGGGTCCGCGTTTTTCTGCAAAACCTGCAAAAAATGAATATTTTTGTAATTAGTTTACACCATTGAATATTTACGTAAATATTTATTTTTCTATGAATATTTCGAAAAAAAATTCGAAAAAGTTTGGGATATTTTTTTAACAAAGTAAAGGTGGTGGTATTTGTCTCACAAACTCCAAAAGGTTGGATTATTTGTTTTAATTTTCCCATATTTTAAACTTGTAAATATTTTGATAAATAAATACGAAGTACTGTTAGTGAATATTTGGGAAAAAAAATCATGTTTTCAGCCAATTAATTTTCCAAGAGGCGTGCGTTCATTTTGTTTTTTATAATAATTTGGGAGCTTCTGTTTTATTCTACATAAAGTACATAGAATATAATATAATATTGTGAGATAGACGACTATAAATCATTTTTCTTATAATTTCTGTTCGTTCTTTTTACGTTCTTTTCTTTTACTTTTCCAAACTTGTAGACTAGTGTAAAGGACAATCTCGTTTGTTTGTCATTATTAGTCAATTATGAATGTTTTTTTGTCATGCATATTTCATTTGCAAAGAAACTAGCTAAATGCACAAGTATTGACTGAGAACGACTCTATAAATTATGGAGTGTGTGGGTTACCCCATGACAATGACGTCTGCCTAAAGGTTATGCTTGATTACTTGTCTTCACTTGACATTTTTTTTATTTGGTCCAACAATGTGTTTAGAAATAAAATTGTCTATAAAGAGTTTAAAGATACTACAGTATTAATAATATAAACAAACAAGTCTTAATATATAAGCGAGTGAAATACTTCTTTTATTGCCAATTATTTTTAAGATGAAACTTCACTCTACTTATATGTTCGATTACTAACGTACAAGCGCCCGTACATACAACCTCAGGTCACGAGTTCTGACGAACTTCAGTATCCATGTAAAATTCCGAGAAACCCAAAACCCAAAGCCAACAAAACTTGCACGATAATTTCATATAATAACTTAAGCTTTTGAAGGAGAATTTCGTTCTTATAATATCAAAAATATACTCCCTCCTCCGTTCAGAGATAAGTGTCAAGTTTTTTAAGGATTTAAAAACTATATAAAATATCAAATTTTTTATTAATTTTTTATATATTTTATATTTATTAGTGATTTGTTTAAAATTCTTTTAAAATAATAATAAAAAAATTAATATTTATATAATTTTTAACTCTTTAAAAGTATGCCGAAAAGTCAAACAACACTTATTTTTTAACTGAGAGAATATATAAACCAACTTATGAAGGTTAGATATTTGCGTTGAAAAGATTATACTTACATTATCCACATTGGTTGAGTGTGTGTCTCTCTCTCTATATATAGTACTTTTACTCCATAAGTTATAAAGTGATCTATGCACACCAAGCTATAAACTACACTCTTATCAATTAACTTCTGAGCCAAAAAGTACTGAGGGATCAAAATAGCCCTTGGAATCTTTTGATCAACGCCACATAAATTAAATTTCATTCGTGCAATGGAAAATATAATCACATCCACGATGTCAAAGTGCCTCCTCTTATTCAATTTCGACGTGGTTCTCTCGGAAATTAACTCTCTTGCATGACCATATATAGAGGTTGTTAAGCTAATGAATAAATCACTCAATAGAATTCACACTTTTTGTTTAGCTTGTTAGACGTAGGCCCTTAGATATTACAATGGGATTCGAATTCGCGATATAATAGTTACTGCATGTCATCCTTATCCACTTATGGCCCTCTAACGAGCACTTGCCATATACAACCACTAGTCACACACATCGTGACAAATCCAGAACTCAATCCATGGGCCCATGGCTGCGATAGTGTCCTCTAGCTTCCTTTTCAGCAATCGTCTTATCTGACCCTGCAAAATAGAATGCAAGATGAGGATAATGAAAATCAAGGAACTTATGGAGGATCTAATGAAGCATCAGAAGGTCCACAATAGTAGTAGTAGTTCAGACGCAAGCCAGAGATAGTGTCAAGAAATAAAGCTTCCCTCGGATCGACCAATAGGAGACCAGGAATAATGCAACAAGCAATGCATTATTTGCAAGGGTAAACAACAAACAAACACATACAAGAAAATCAACCAATCATTTTGTGTGTAGCATATGCAAAATTAATCCCAAAGAAACAAATAAATACTTCTGTTTGTTTGCCTTATTGTTTTTCCCACACAAAGATACATATATAAATGGTCAGAAAAATACATAATTTTTTTAGCTAAAGGTATTGCACTGAATCAAAAGAGGTGAAAACAAGGCATTTGCTTTAAGCATTCCATGTGTGAGAGCTACCAGATAGTCCAAGTGAAGGAGCTAGGATAAGTCATCACTCAATAAACACACAAACTGCACAAACCTACATAAATTACAGTTCGTAGTAGACGATGCACCGTCCGGATAGGCTCAATCATGTATAGTGGCTCTAGCAAACCTAGCTAGTAATTAACCCAACAATAATGTAAGTCTGTCAACCTCACGGCCTCACCTTCGGAGAAATGTCCCTACAATTTCTCCATTCATCGAGCGGAAACTTCGGACAATGTTCCACTGTCCAGGTAACTGCCAGACAGATCCAAAGACATAAAAGGATTCTTCATCGAGGAGGATGATGAAGATGCTGAGTCTCCCTTATCTGGATTGCTATATGACGACTCTATCGTTGAACTAGAGTCGGGTCCGAGTGTCATGTGCACTATGGCTTCAAGTTCTTGAACAACCTCTGCCATCATAGGCCTTGCAGCGGCCTCTCCCTCGCAACATTTAAGAGCCAAGGTTGCAAATCTTTCCACACACATGTCAGGATAAGTTCCCATCCTTTCATCAACAATAGAGAGAATATTTCCAGATTCGTATGCAGTGTTGACCTGATGCAGTAAAATCAATATGCAAACATAGTGTTGAGAATGGGCACGGGGAAGTGATCGATCAATAGTGTTCAATTTAGAAGAAGGTGCATGAGGGGTACCTCCCCGACAATGTTCCTCCCAAACGAAATCGGTTGCATGCCTGTTAGGAGTTCAAGAAAGACTACACCAAGGCTATAAGCGTCGCTTTTGTCCGTGAACTTACCGCTCAAATAATACTGGGGATCAATGTAACCCTGCAACAAAAAAGTACAAAAGTTTGATCAATAGTTCTTGCAATCTCAAGATTATCAACTAGTGCACTGTTGAAACTTCAAAACATACCGGAGTTCCTTTAACCACGGTAGACACATGGGTAGGCACAATCCCATCAATACCGGGCTCTGGTGCTAGTCGTGACAAGCCAAAATCTGCAACCTTTGCCGTAAATTTAGAGTCTAACAAGATGTTTGTAGCCTTAACATCTCGGTGGAATATTGGAGGGTTGGCTTCAGTATGCAGGTAGAGAATGCCACGTGCCGATCCAAGGGCTATTCTCAACCTTGTAGCAAAGGTTAGAGGTTGTTTCGAGTTAGCTGTTATACAAGAAGTTCACAGAACAGGAAAATTAGGTAGCAAAAACATGAAACTTGCTAAACTAGCCAAGTGAAACATGTACCATACAGGCAAATGGTAGCAACAACTCTAGGATCATACATCACTTATGTAGCCGTCCTTAAAGAGAATGGTATTGGGGAATTTTCCTTTTTTGTGTTGTATGAATAAAGATTAATAACCTCTTTCATAGAAAAAACTATCATCTCAGTATTTTTACTAGTAATTAGGAGAGAAGAAAAGAAAACAAAGGCAGAAAGAAGTTATCAAGTCAACTTCAAAGTAAATAAGATCCATAATTGTAAACATTATACATTTATGCATACCAGAAAGGTGATGCCTTAACGTTCCATTTGGCATGAATTCATAAACCAGCATCTGCAGTAGCCAAAGATGACCAAATTGAGGCAAAAAATATATATTGACTTCTGAAATATAACATAATTACTATCGATTAACAGTTTCCTGACTTCCTCATCCATCAAGGAAAATAACCCTGGAAATGGAGTATGGAAGCCGAATATCTACAATCAAATGTGGCTAGATCATAATTACGAGTAGAATATTCTGATTACTCAAAACCATTTGAAGCAATTCAAAGGTTTGTGCTTATTTTCCATGGAAACTTTATAGTTTAAGCCATGAAAAATTCATACTACTGGTCTTACAGAAGCTGGAATTTGCACAGAATTAGCTTGTCTTTAGGATGATGAGAAAATCCATGTTAAAGAGGTAATCCTTATTTCAGTCGAGAGTGTCAGAAGTCACAATATATACCTGCTCATCTTTGTCATCACAATATCCAACAAGAGAGACAAGGTGCCTGTGATGCAACCTAGACAGTATTTTTATTTCTGTGCAGAACTCCCTAATACCCTGTAATGAACCCTCTTGGGCGCGTTTTATGGCCACTATTGAACCATCAGAAAGAGCACCTTTATAGACCTTTCCATATCCACCTTGTCCAATTTCGACAGAGCTGGAAAATTGGCTTGTAGCAAGCGCCATCTCCTCGTAGGTGAACCTTCTCACACCCTTAACTTCAATAGGGAATCTGGATGCTGCAGATAAAACTGGTCATTAGACACTTTAGGCCTCCTTAGCAACACAGGAAAAACATATGCATACAGCAATGTTTGGGGAGTTCACCAGTAAAAATAAACCTAATTCTATGTTTTGATGAATCGTACAAGGGGCATGGGCATTTACTACAAATCTTCAGCAAATCACAGATTTTGAAAATCTTTAGCTCCCAGAAAAGCAAATCCAGTGTATGGAGGACTCACATTTAATCCTTTTTGAGGTACCATTTTTATTTTTCAATTGCATTTTCATAATGAGATACGATACAATTGCTGATAATACAACTGCAACAGTTATGGCTCCCACTATTATGCCAGCAAATGCACCCTTGGTTAAGCCATACACTGATGTGGATTGGGGAGGTTCTGCAAAAGAAAAAGAAAGCATTGAGAGTTAGTGGGAATTTAGTGCAGGCTAGAGTTTTAGGAATGAGGCACATTGTGCAACATCAAAATGAGGCTTGATTCACATAGTTGCAACTAGAATAGTAAAAGAAGTAGAATTGTTTACATACCTGCCTTGCAAGAGTCCAAAAAACAGATATCAAGTGGTTCATAAGGTCCAAATGTATCATCACGTGGAAACTTCCATTCAGTAAACATGCTCCAGATGCGCTGAGCCTCACTCATATTGAAGCTATGTTTGTTGCTAACATTCTCATAAGCAGGAAAAACCTTTAAGACCATTTTCAACCGAGGACCTTCTTGCCAAACAATGGAGCTAGTTATCAGTTGGTCTACATTCAAACTAAGACCAGAGGCCAGGGAATTCTCAAAGCTACTCTGATATGGCAAGAACTCTGAAAATCCAGGACTTTCTAGCCGGTAGTTAATGATTAATGGTGCAGCGCAGTAGCAAGATGACACTAAAGCTGTAGGGGCACATTCATACAGGGGTGGACAGCTGATAGAAGAACAAACAGATGCACGATTTTCCAGGCTCGTATCTTGGGTAATATTATCTAGAGTCAGAGATCCGCAGTATAGTTCAGCAATGCTTTCATTTGAGCATAAGAGATTCCCTTCAAGCCTAGTGATGGGAAAATTTATGTAAGGATAAAAACATTGTATAATAGTACAAATTTAACTTGTATACATGGAAATGTAATAAAGTTAAGAGCTATACATTAGACTAACATTTGCCGGTATACTAGAACTGTCAACAATTTGTATCAGGTTATTCATCCGAAAATCCCTGCAGCAATTAAAAAACAGACACATTGTTTAGGATTTTGCTATCCAGCATGAATGTCGAGAATATATGCTAAATGGAGTAAGCTATAATTTCCTTACAAAATAAGCATTTCAAGAGCATTGAAGCTTCTGCTTTGCCACAGAGAAGATGGAACAGAACCACTCAACAAGTTATCATCAAGTGCCCTAGAGCACAGAGAAAAACAGTTAGTGTGACAACTGAACTTTTAACAAAGTTACACCAACGAAGATAAAAAAAATTACTGGATAGGCATACAATGCTGTCTACATGTGCTTACAGTTTCTGAAGACGGGGAAGCCTTGAAAAATTTGCAGGAATAATCCCATTAAGCTTATTGTGTGACAAAATGCTGCAAATAGGAAAAGACCACATAAAAACACAGTGAAATGTTACTTGAAGATATAATCAAAAGTTTAGGGACAAAATCTTACATTGTAGTCATATTATCAGCTAGCTTCTCTGAAGGTATAGGTCCACTGAGCTGGTTTAGACTAAGGTCTCTGGTAAAGCGAGTGTAAAGAAGCAACTGTTAGTATTACACAGGAAAAAAAATGAACTGCAAGAGAGAAGGGTATGTTGTAAGAGGCCAAAGCACTACACCATCACAACTGAATGAAAAAAGCAACCCAAAGATGTCAAGCTAATAAAAGGTGAACATGAGGAAGTTATCTTGGTTCTCCTAAGGTATGTTGTAAGCGGCCAAAGCACTAACAACCATGAACTTACATATAAGAAAGGTTGGCTATCCTGCTGAGATCAGGAACTGATCCTTGCAAGCCGCAGTTCCTAAGACTCCTGATGAAGATGAAATGTTAGAAGAAGATTCACAAGCGGAGGTACATATAATTTCTTGATAAAGAGCAAAGTTTGGCTCTCACACTATTGCTTTTCATGTTCCAAATCCTCATTCATATTAAAGGAAAAGGGTAAGAAGCAAAGATTGATGTGGCAAAACATAATGATTTTGCAATCACCAACTTGCATAGTCCACTATATGGCACCAAGGAGCCTATTTGAATTAAATTAAGCGATAAACACATACATCTTCACCAAAGTAGTCATGTTCCCATAACTTGTAGGAATCTCACTCCCATTGAAATTGTTGTTATCCAACTGACTGCAAATAAGAATAAAAGAAGAAAAAATAGAAATAGTATAACAGGATGGAAATGATTACATACCCAAGATATTAGAAATTATAACAGGATGTAACATGCTTACATGCCACATATGGAAGCTCTCATATTCATTCACAGTAACCTCAAGTTTCATGGTAAGGTGATATAATAATTATTCGTTATTTGTTATTTTTCCACATACGAGATCTACATACTGTCTAACTGATTAAAAAATTACACGCGTTTAAAATTTAAAATTCCAGGATTTTTTTTAAAAGCTAAAAATCCAGTAGCCATGACAAATTGACAACCACATTATGGTACTCATTCAACAGGAATTATACAGAATGGAAAAGAAAATTTATCTTTTCAAGCAAATAATGAATTAAACAAAATATATTCATTTGAATAGGAAGGAAGGAACATACAGGAGTAGCAACTTTGGCATCTCAGACATCTCTGCAGGAAGGGATCCTGACAAGTTATTATTGTCAAGAACGCTGCAGCGGAATATAATCATAGTTAATATAGCAAGTGGAACTGAACTCGCATGTCATGCATATATGACTCCAGAAGTCTTGAAGTCTGAACTATAAAAAATAGAGATGGAAACCCAGTAGCCAGCTTACAAGTGAAGGAGGCTTGGTAATCTACACAGCTCACGAGGGATTTCACCACTAATAGAATTGTTG
Source organism: Persicaria maculosa (assembly GCA_963922045.1). NCBI lineage: Eukaryota > Viridiplantae > Streptophyta > Magnoliopsida > Caryophyllales > Polygonaceae > Persicaria > Persicaria maculosa. The sequence continues at coordinate 15,107,178 of OY998257.1, read as the reverse complement.
TTAAGATGACTGAAAAGGAAGAGAAGTGTCACAGGTGAAACAACATAAAGAAACCATGTGAATTCAAAGGAGGGACAATAATGCCCTTACAAGTGCTCTAATTTGTGCAAGTTTTCAAATGATTTGGGTAGTGGTCCTGATATGTTGTTTAGGTCAATATGCATTCTCATCAGTTGTGTTAGATTGCCAAGCTCATCTGGCAAGTGTCCTGTCAATTGGTTTCCACACAAGAACCTGAAAGGTAACCCAAAAAAAAGGGACAACGACATCAGAAAACCATTAATGTGCAGAAAAATTTTGAGAAACACAGAAGCAAACATGTTGAATAAACATTGTGAAAAGAACAAGAAAAACAATAACCAGTTATGAACTAAAGCACGTTGAAGTATCTTAATACAATGAAGAAAATCGTGAACCAAAATCCAGAGCAAGGAGAATTTGTTTGCAAAGGAATTCATGCATTGATGGGACTATAGTAGGTTGCTTTATAGTAAAATCAAAAGCAGATGGTGGATATTAGAAACTTACAGGAACACAAGATTTTTGAGGTTGCCAATCTCCTCTGGTATAGTCCCTCCTATGCTGTTCCACATAAAGTTCCTACACAGCACAGGAAAAAAAACGGAGAAGGAAGATGACTGAATGAACGATGACTAAATGCATATTTTAAACCCGTATAAAGGAGACAACACGAATTGAATGGAAATGAGGCATAAAAAAGAGGAAAGTAATCTGGCATACAGTATTTTCAAATGAGATAGTTTGCCAAGGTCAGGTGACAATGTTCCCGAGAGATTCATGTTCATCAGCTGCCTACAGAGAGGAAGAAAGGCAATAAATATGACATTATTTCTGTAGTGAAGATAATGGATGCGAATTGAAGTGCTATTCTTAATCAAGATACACTGTTTGAGATAGCACGTTACTTTGAACTCGGGTTAAGGACTTTTCTAGTTCTATTAACATCTGTAATAATGACTTACAATTTCCAGAGGTGCAAGTGGCCATCATCAAGTGTGTGATTGTAACAAAAAACACCAGTCCAGTTGGAATTGCACGGGTCTCCACCATTCCAGTCGCTCAATTTCTTCAATGGATCAGTTAAACTCCATTTAATAGCCAGAAGTGCCTTGACTACAGGTTCGAAATAGAAACTTTGTAAAAAAAATCAAATCAATCAGTGCCAAAGACGTAGTTAACCAAATGCATACGAATCGCTGCCTGAAAATGATTCTGAAGCCCTAAAACAGTGATCAACCAAATTAAATCAGGGAATTTACCTTCATCGGGGTGAGTGAGCTGCTGTGCTCGGACAACGGAAGTGAAGCAAAGCGCCAAGAGGAAGAGGAACACAAAGCGACACATACAGGAGTGAACTGGAGAAGCTGAAGTACTCCGGGCCATCCCTACCGGAAACAGCGAATCCGGCAGTGAAACAAGGTAGAGAGAGGAAAACAGAGATAATGCAACTCAGTCGACATGGAAACGCATGATTCCATTTTATACTTTGTTTTCCTTTGAAATCTGGAATGAATGCATGTTAGGATTGTTGGGAAAGCTTCGTTGAGGTTGACACTTGACAGAAGTGCGGAGGGTGGGGACTTTCAACACTGCTGCAGTGCCAGGCTGACCGGGAGTCGCCATGAGAGCTTACTGATTACGCGCGCGTTTTTTTTTTTTTTTTTTTTTGCGCTGGTTAATAAATTATACGGAATTTTCGCCTAGTGCCCTTGCCGGGTGTATGAAAGTTTTATATAATTCGCGAAATGCCCCTGAGGTTTGCAATTTTTTTGCCAAATACCCCTCAGTCTAATCCGTTTGCATTTTTGTTAAAAAAAATAAAAGAAAATAAAAAAACATACCTCCAGGCTCCATCCCCTTCGATACCCTCCAATCTTTATCTGCAACTAGAGTGAGAGAGAGGGGCATGGAGAGAGGATTCCGCCTGAAGACTTGAAGCTGGTGAAGGGACATACACGAGGAGGGAGGAGGCGCACCGACGAATGCCCGAAGACCCTTGTCGGTTGAGGCAGAGATAGGAGACTGGCCGCTTGAAGATCTCGACGTTGGTGGAGGGACAGATGTGAGGAGAGACGAGATCGGCGCCGACGACTGCCTAGGTATGTCTCCATTCTTTCAGCTTTCAGAATTTAGGTTTTAGGGATTTTTCTATTTGGAGATTTTTTGGATGGATTCTAGTTTTATGGTCTTCGAATTGAGGTTTGGGAGTAGGATCCATGAATCAAATTTATGTGAATTTGTGAGACCTAATGCTCTTGAAGGTGATTATATTCAGTGGAAAATTGAGCTGCTTGATTTTGAGATCATAAAACTGGACCATCCTTCTGAACCTAATATGATATCGACCATCATTCTTCTTAAACATTGGTATATGAGTTGCTAAGGTTGCTTTCTTTTTTTTTTTCTTAATTTATAATTATACTGTCATAATTAAGCATCATAATTGCATTATCAGGTGCTTGACTTCGGATGATTTTGCATATACTCCAATCTATTTTTGCTATCATGGCTTTTTTCCTGTCATAACTATGGATGATTTTGCAAAATTATTCAATATATACGAGTTCTCTGTTGTAAAATATAGCCTATGAGTTATCTTGATCTCTTCAATGAACCAGTGGGTCTCATGTAGTTTGACACTCATTAGTTTTGTGTTTTGTTTATAGGAGATGGGGCTGCTGGAAATACATCATGAAAAGACCTCAAAGGAAGAAATGAGTCGGTGTCTAAAAGTTATCCTTCGTTCCTTTGTAATAACGTGTCTTAACAACATTTTCATTTATGTATTTTCAATTAGTCTATTAGCTCAAAGGGAGAGCAATGTGTGATTACACATGATGTGGATTCGAGTCCCACATAGACTCCAAAATTAAAGAATGAAAAGTAGCATTTGGCTAAAAAAGAGTCTTGTAATTTCAGCAAATTTTCTTCTTTACAAAATTTTCTTCTTTACTTGAACTCTGTTCTTTACTGCATGTACTATCTACTAAATTTGTGCTGAACTCTCTTCTTTATGCTATTTAGCAAAGCTGCCTCAAATTCCCACTCTTAGATTTTGGAAACTCTGGCTTGACCATGGAGTGATGTCCTCTCATTTTTCAATTAATTTGCTGTTACTCGTCTGATTTTTTCATAATTTCTTGAGTTTCTTATCTTGCTATATATAATAGATATGTATAGCCTATGTGAGAGTCGAACCCACATATTGTACATAAGCACATTCAAGTGAAGACTGCATTAGATGTGAAAGAGGATATCATCCGAGCATATAGGAGTGAGAAGGCTTCAAGATAAGAAAGAGAGTGGATAGAACAGTGGCATTCACATATGGAAGATTACTGGTTTTGTGGCACTTGCATTTGCACTGAAATTTTTTTTTTAGTCGAGAATGATTTAGGGGAAGTTGTCATGTGTAAACTATCATTGAAGATATTGTCTTCGATTGTAAGATGTTTAAATTGAAGTAAATGAAAGTTGTCATTCAAAAGTGATATTTTTTGCTGTCATTTTTTTTACATTCTTGGTTTTGGTTGCTGTCATTTTTTTTACATTCTTGATTCTGGTTGTTGGCTGTATGGTTTTTTGTTGTCATGCCATTACTTGGCTTGCTGATTGTTTGTTGTCATGTGTGGATCTGAAGCTCATAAAAATAGCAATAACAATAATATGTGGATCTGAATGCTAACACAGGGGAGAAGGAGAATCAATGACAACTTTTGAACATTTTCTGAAATTATGATTTTTTGCTGTCATTCTGTCTTTCTTTTGTTACTTACTGTGTAGTACCTATAAAATCAAGGGAGGGAAAATCAATGTGCTAATAATAATGTGTTCCACTAGGTAAAAAACATGCTCAGAACAACAAAATTTGGGCTGAAATGTGACTGCTAACATGCTGAAATATAAGAGCACAATTTGTAACTTGCTGTAAGTTTTTTTAGTATCTAAATATGGCTACTAACATGCTCAGAACAACAAGGAATGGGTTGAAATGTGGCTGCTGTCATGCTAAAATATAACATGCTGAAATTGTTACTTGTTGTCAGTTTTTTTAGTATCTAAATATGACTGCTAACGTGTTCAGAAGAACAAGGAATGGGCTGAAATGTGATTGCCAACATGCTCAGAACAACAAAATTTGGGCTAAAAGACAACCATGTAACATCAAAAAATAAGGTTCTGAAATTTTGACAGCTTTTGAAATTTTGATGGCTTCTACATACAACCATGATTATGAATTCAGCTTCGAAGTACTAACTTAATACATGCTAGAATTATAATGCTAAAGTTGTCTCGGACGCCAATACAAGCCTAAGCTAATGACTTTCAGGCAACCATGGGGCTGAGCACATAACACCTGCATCTTGAGCAATTGATGAGCTGGTTTTCCTCCGCTTTTGTCGACGCTCTACTCGGATGCCTTGTTCCCTAAGCTCTCTTGTCGTTGGTCCACCCTTACAAGTCTTCCTATTATGCACGAATGCCTTGCATCTTCCACAAGCCACGATGCTAGACCTCTTTCTAGGCTCTTGTTGATTCTCTTGCCTCATTCGAGTTCATGGAGGTCTTCCGACTCCCCTTTTCAGGCTTGGTGGACCAATTCTAGGAAGATCGAATGTAGGCCGTGGTTCCTCATCCATAAACGGCTTGATGCGGTGGGCCACACTTTTCCAAGAGCTGGCTCGACACCCTAACATGTAGAAACATAATTTTAGAATCTGAATTGCAGAATCTGAAGTTTGAAAACAGAATTTTAGAACCTTAGAGTGTAAAATTTTAGAATTGCATAATTGAATGACTCAAAACATAATTTTAGAATCTGAATTCTGAAAATAGAATTTTGAAAACAGAATTTCAGAACCTCAGAGTGTGAAATTTTAGAATTGCATAACCTGAATGACTCGAAACAGTTTTTTAGAATCTGAATTCTGAAAACAAAAATTTGAAAACAGAATTTTAGAACCTGAATTTCAACTACTGAATTTTACAGAATGTGAAATTTTAGAACTACGAATACAAACCTTCTGTCTCAACAATATCTTCTCTTCCATTCTACAATAGTTTCAAGATGTTTTCATTTTTCAATGAATTGATTTCAACACTTAGTATGATTACTAAACAACCCCTAAATCTACCCCATATATTTTCAAAAAAAGGCAGACAGTAATATATGCTTCTAAATTATGAGATTAAATATGAGCAATACAACAAACCCTAAACCGGAGATAGATATTGTCCGTTTTATTCATATACATCTCAGAAAACAACATTTAACTCATATAAATCCCCAAAACTCATAGGGCCATAAATCCCCAAACGCTAAATCTCATAACTAAAAAAGGAGTCGAAATCAAATATATATCACAAAATTAGATATCTTTTCATCCATAAACCAACAAACAAACCCGATTTCGAAGATTCTCACTTGATATTCCCCCAAATATTCCAAATAAAAAACCTAAATCCTCAAATTGTAAATCGTAAAGTTGAAATTGAGAGAAGACACTTACCTCAAGAGCAACTGTTGGCGTCTACCGCCTCCTCTATACTAGTGTTTGGCAATCTCAGGCAATGGCTTTGGCTCCAAGCTTCATGAGACCTCTCTCTCCCAGGATTGACGAAGTTCCGAGCCTCGCAGTTATTGTGTACCAACGGGGTGAGCGTCTTTCTTTCTTATTTCCCCTTTAACAAATTAACGGCGTTATAACCTTTTTTTAATCAACTTAACGGAGGGGCATATGGCGAAAATTTATAAAACCTCAGGGGTATTTGGTGTAATATCCCAAAGTTTTGTATACCTCGCGAATTAGGCGTTACCACAGGGGCACCACGCGAAAATTCCGTAAATTATATTCTCACCTTATTCGAATAAGATGAGTCAAACGACAAGATCAGTCTGTCTAACGACAAGATAAAGTTTGTGTATTTACATTTATGTCCTTTTTTTTTACAAAGTAATAGTGGTACCTCCCGGATCCTCGCTCTCGCTCTGCTTCGCCATTGCTGAATCCTCAACTTTTTTTTTGTCCCAATTTACCTCTCGCAATTAATCTCGTCTGAATTTTGAGTCGCATTTTGCGTTTTTTGTTTTCTTTCTGTCTTCCGACTTGCGAGTGGCCGAATTCTCCCCCTTTTTGTTCGATTCCTGAAATTCAAAGATCGTATCGTACACAAACTCTGAGACAAGGGAGAAATTGAATAAAATTTCGAGAGTGTCATGCTTATTTTGCACTCAAAGTACTGAAGCTTCAAGGGAATAGGAAATTAGAGTGTGTGTAGGAGTGTTGGCGAGTAGAAGAAAATGTCAGGCAAGATATTTTTATTTTTCTCTTGCATTTAATGGAGCTAGTATATATTTGAAGAATCGAACCATGATATATATTTTCCCCGTTTCCTGTTTTAGATTGTTCAAACCTATATGCAATTCAACGATTTTTGATGTCAATCTTGTGATGCTTGACAACGTATCTTCGGTTTCAAGTCGGCGTTGTTCAATTTTCACTCGTTCTTGATGGTGGTTTGCATCACTCTTTCTCATTCATTTTTTTCGAAGGGGATTGAGATTTGTGATGAGCTTCAATTCAGAGGTGTTTCTTGATGAAGATGAAATTGGAGAATTTTAAAGAGGGAAAAGCGTCTTTTGAGTGACAAGAGAAAGAGAGTAAATCAAGAGATTAAAAAAAATGAAAACAACTTTGAGTACAATTATGTAAAATGTATCTTGTCAATAGATTTTATGTCTTGAATAATTGTCTTTTTAACATATACATACTTTTTAAGGGAGTTAAAAATGGAAAAACATCTAATCATTTAATGCCATCATTACATATATTATTCTACTACAAATTAAATTTCAAGGGTCAATAAATTTAAATAAGTAACCAAAAGTGAAAAGATTCATCATTTAATGATGTATAAAGGGTTAATTATTTTTTTCAAACAAAAAGTGCCCAAAAGGTGTCAATTATTCGGATACGAATGAAGTATTTTATTATATTAATTATCTAGTATGTATTTTTTTTTCATTTTGAAGAAATTTTAGAAAAGTTGTTGAAAATGGTCCAACACTAACAACTTTCCCATACTAAAGATTTGAAAATTCCTTTAGTTTTAGAGGGTGTTATACTCATTTAGACTATCTCTAACAACTTCTCCAAATGAAGAAACAACATACATATTATTCAAATTGTTTGTGTTTTAACTCCAATAGCTTCCCCATTTTAAAGATTTGGAAAAGTAACATCAATGTCGGTATAATTAACCTATTATTATCATATATACACACACACAAACACATATACACGATAATATATAAAGAGTGCGTATGGAAGAGGAATGTGAATTGATTGAAGAACCGTCAATGAAAAGAATGAGCGTTAAGGAAATGACACTTAAAGCATCTTCTTCCGTATGCTATAATAACTAAAGAAAATAGTCTACCATAATAGAATATTTTATAGAGTATTCTTAAATGGCTTATCATGAAAAATTGTGGTTTTCCCGTAAGCCAAATATTTTAGATTAAAATATGAAATTCCCTACAAATCAATGTATATATTATCATTGATTGATTATATACCTCATTTTTCACTTGCATATGATACTCTTTCAATTTTAATTTACTACAATGAATCCACCAAGATTTGTTACTTTAATAGGATGCAAATAAAAATTTATTCCCGGTGGAACATAGTAAAATGAAGAAGATGATTCTCAGTTAAGACGGAGAAGGGAGTTCCTAGTCACATTACCATTTATCCCGATTGAGAATGTAATATTAATAAATTCTAGAGTAGATTATAAGCTATATGGATGGATTATGAAAATTTTAAATTCATAATTTTTAGGCAGTAACTTTAGAACAAACAATAATAAATTTGTACGTAAAGTCGATCTAAGTGGTGTCTTCGGAACAAGGAATATTTATAAAGAGAGAGATGTGGATCTATAAAATACGGAGTATTAGATAATTTTAAATTTTAATGTGATTAAGTAGTTTGTAGTTTCATTTTATACTTGTTATTTCTTAGGTTTTATACTTTAAAATGTAAGAATGGTCACAGACTAGTATTTATTTCGATCCAATGTATAATTTTGATGATGTTATAATAAAAAATAATGTGAATTTCTTAAAATATTATTGATAGAAAAATAAGCCAAATGTAAAATATTATAGTAATATTGAAGAATTCGATAACATTTTACAATGTTATGACTTTTATTTTAATTATAATCACAATGAATATATAATTACAATGTTTATAGAATTATATAAATGCTAAATAATTAAAATTAAAAATAAAATAAGTGGAATCGACATTTAGCCTTCCAAAATTCCAAGTCAAATTTGGCTTTTGATTTAGAAACGTCGTCCCTAATTCCACCAAAAAACAATTGATATGGGCACCCAAAAAAAATCACACGTCGAACCTTTGGCCCAATACTCCTATTTTTTTAAATATCTTTTAAGCGTAAAAGTAACAAATAATTTTTTTTAATGTTACACTGTCGGGCCTAAGGCTAGACAGTGTTAATATATTTTTTAACGTTACACTGTAGCCCGACATTTGTGAACATTGTTTAGAAAAAATTTGCCTGTCGGGTCTAGGGGTATGTATGGATGCATTTTTAGTAGGTAAAAAAGTAGTGAAACTAGGAGGTTTATATTTAACATGTGTATGGGTACCCATTTAAGTAAGTTTGTAGTTAAAAATGGAGTTAAAAAAAATAAAGCAACGTGGTGTTTATTTGGTTTATTTATTTTGAAATTGTCATAATACCCCTAATAACAATCAAATAAACTCCACTTTTTATAAATAAACTCTTTTTCGTCTCATATTGTGTTTATATTATTCCATAATCTTTCAACCTTTATTTTACACAATTTTTTAATTTTATTTGTTTTTAAATTTTAGTCACTTTTTTTTATTCTGCCCCATACGGACCCTAGGACCCGACATGCATGCAAAGATTAAAAAAAAAGTTGATCACCCTTCCCCATGTGTTGACTACATTATTGTAATTGCCGTCTTGCAGATGTTCACCTCCATAAATTCGGAGCTTCCTTCTCCATTGTAATTGCAAAGCCTTCATCCATTTCATTTGCTTCATCACCTCTTTCATTTGCTTCCGTTCGCAGCTTCCTTCTCCATCTCTTTCCTCCCCTAAATCCTCAAACTTTACAATCTTTCATTTCTTCAAAATCTCATTCATTCTCTCTTTACAATTTTTTAATTTTTAGATACTAAATATGGATAGATTTAATTAAGAAAGTTGTAAAAGGTGCAAATTCATTCCGCAATTTGCATTTCGACCGAGAAGAACGAGCACAACAAGAGGTATTTAAAGTTCATTAGCTACATTTTAATATTTTAGTTTTATTGAATATGTGTAATTAGTTGAGTAAAATATAATTAGTTGAATAAAATATTAGTCATTAGTTGAATATTAGCCTTGGATAAACAATACAAATTGCCATGATTTGGATATCTTTAATAAAATAATATCTTTGATTATAATATTATATAAAGTTTTATTATTTTAATTTGATATATTTTAATAATATTTTATGTTTTTTTTAAATGTAGTAATAACGATTATTAAAATAATCCAGCCGGTAAGGGCATCCCACTTTGACGTGGCAGTAGCGTCTACAATCGAAGCATATCGTAGGAAGCCCTTCATACTCCACTAAGTATCTATCGCCGTTAATGTTGATCGTTCCTTTTAGCGGTTTCTCTAGGTCAACCTCCACACAAATCCGCGCGAATCTCCTCCGATTCGTGTACAACGTCTTGGGGTCAAGTTTGATGGGTTTGCCAATACCGGACGCTATCCTTAGGAGCAGGTTCTCGTCATAAAAAGTAACGGAAGATCTGCTAATCTTACCCAAACCGGGGTTGTTTTGACGGGGTCTGAAGCTTTGAAGTTGGGATGCCAACTTGGGCACGAAGTGGTTGTTGGGAGATGGGGTTTCGATCCGATTCTGGGAGGATATTTGGCTGGAGAATGTGGCGCTGAAAGACCTCGTCAATGGCCAGCTTGATGATGATCAACGTGGAGTTAGGGTTAGGGAGTATTGGGACGATGAGGGTGGGTGGAATTGGAACCTTCTCTCGGGAGCCTTGCCGGAAGACGCCTTGCTGAAGCTTGTGGCGGTCACAACGCTTCCTGCCACAGGCGAGTATAATGATGAGCTGAGTTGGAGGCATTCCCTGAACGACGTCTACTCAGTTTCTTCAGCTTACAACATGTTAATACGGAAGTTCGATCGACAAGGGATGGATTAATGCTTCTTCAATAGCATTTGGGGGTTGAAAGTTCCGGAGAGGGTTAGATGCTTTGTTTGGCTTGCTAGCAAAGAGGGGGGGGGGGTGATGTCGAATAAGGAGAGATGGCGGAGACACCTTGCATCTGATGCCTCTTGTACTTGCTGCAGAAACGCCGAGGAGGACTACGAGCACTTGTTTAAGCACCGTCGGAGGTAAAATCAATTTGGCTTAACCTTAATGCTTTTTCGGTGAATACCTCTTTTTTCCAGATGCCATTTTCAAGCTGGATTAGAGTGAACATCACGGAGAAGAGGAAGTCGGACTCGATCGAGTGGAATAGCAGCTTCACCACTACTCTTTGGTGGATATGGAGGTGGACGAACTCTTTGATCTTCGAAGGAAAGACTCACGTCGGAAACAAGGGAAACTTTATTAGAGAAAGTGTGCGAGAATATGTGATGGCTACAGGTGAGTCCATGGTGAATAAAAATAATATGTTGAGTATGCAGGTTTCGTGGAGCAAACCGGAGTTTGGTTGGATCAAAGTGAATTCGGATGGAGCAGTGCGGGATGATGGGAGAGCGTCTGCAGGGGGGTTCTCAGAGACAGCAATGGCGCTTGGCTAGGCGGTTTCACCCACAACATAGGGATGTGCTCGGTGCCAGCGGTTGAGCTGAGGGGAGTGCTCAACGGGCTCAAGATGGCGTGGGATAGGGACTTTCGACGTGTGATGGTTAAATCTGACTCCCAGCTTGCCATAGGGGGCTCCTGAAGACGGGCATTAATAAGAGTTATCCGCTTTCTAGCCTGGTTTTACAATGCCAAGACTTTCTTAGTAGGGATTGGGAGATCTCGTTCTGTCATATCTACCGTGAGGCGAACGTCGTTGCAGAGAGTCTTGCTGAACTTGCTTTCTCTTTTCAATTAGGTTTTCATGTATTGTGTGTCCCGCCATAGGGGATTTCTTTACTGCTTAATGACGATGTAAGGGGCAAGGCTATCCCCCGCTTGTGTACTAGTTAGCAATTTTTTATTATAAATAAAAACCCCCTTGAGGGGACGGAGAGCTCCGCCTCTCCTTTAACCAAAAAGAAAATGGCCTATGGTGAAAGAGAAAATAGGCTAAAATAATAATTATAGCCTATAATGAGAAATGCTCTGGGAAGTAAAGTAATTTATCGTTACAATATATATGATTCTCAAACCATTGGCAACTTTGTCATTAAAGAAAAAAAACTATAATTAACAAAATATTTTTTTGGGTACATTTAAAAAAAACTACTGTATAAAAACTATATTTACCTAATTTCGCCTACTTTATCTTCTTCCCTTTTTAGCTTTTATTCTTCTTTTTTACTTTCAAACCTGGAGTGAATGACAATCTTTGTTGGCCATTATTGGTCAATTATGAGAGTTTGTTTGTCATGTATGATTCATTCACACCGTACGTAGCTAAATGCATATTTTTTGAATGAGACTGAGAGACGACTCTAGAAATTATGGAGTATGTACATTACCTGTGAGAGCGACGTGCATTAGTGCATTACCAAAAGATTGTGCCTTAGTGCTTTTTTTTTGTTGAATATGTATGAAAAATAAGAATGTCCCACATTGAATAGGATAAAACACAATAGTAACATAATCCTTAAACAGGGGCGGATCCAAACAGGAGCATGTGGTGGGTCACGTGCCCCCACCCTCGTCCGACGAACCCCATATATATAATCTCCTCGTCAATAGCTTCGATTTAATATATATAATAAGTCTTAATCCGATTCTAAATAAAAAGTTATAAATGTTTGAAAATTAAAGGTATATTAATTACTTTAATCTTATTTTAATAATCTTTATGTAACGGCCCGGATATAAATATCCGGGATACGTTTCGAAGGTCGGATACCTTCGTTCGGATGTTACAATTCAGGTACGGGTCGAGATTTCCAACCTCTAATCAGTCGAAGTTTCAAAATGCAATTTAAACGAAAATAAAGCGGAAGTACGGTTTAGATACAAAAGCCACGGCAAGGCCGGGTCAAAACCAAAACATAATTCTAAAGTCGTATGGTCAGATTAGCGGGGTTAGACAGATTTCTTTGCAATCGCCGGGGAACTTTCCCACGCCATATAAACAGGGAACAATCATACCTAAAAACAATTGGTGCGAGCGGGGTCAGACCGAGGCCCCAACACGCTCTGTCCAGCAAGCGAACATACACATACGCTAATAATAAAGATGATGCAGATGCGGAAATTAAATCACACTAGCATGATCCTAATTTACAATATGCGAGAAATAACTGTAAAGGAGCCCAAAGAATGCCAAGTGGCATGTCCCTCTCCTACCTCTGCACCCCTTTCCGTTAGTGCAGAGACTGGCCAGTTCGATGCTATAGCATATCATATCTCATCATCATATCATATCTCATCATCATAGCATAAATTAAAATAAACATGCCCGATGGTGCTGGGCTATCATCATGCTCATATCGACTCGATAGACTCAGGACACCTGATGGGGCTGGGCTACCCTATGACCCTAGCAAAGACTCTAGGACTATCACAGATAACGGCCGTTCTGTTTCATACGCGTAAAGAAATAAAATGCTCAATCACGAGTGCAACCTAGCATGATACTACATGGCATGCTTTAATGCTTATGCAACACCTAGTATGTCATACATTCACAAGCCGGTAATCTCTTTCGAATCTGAGTAAGCCCATAAAGGAACTTACCTGAATAAGCCGAACATCAGAGAACAAGGCAGAGCAGAATCCAAGAAATGAATCACCGATAGCAAGCAACGTCCAACATTCACAAACACCTAATAACATATAAATGCATAAGTCTACCTATTTCACACAAGGCGCCCCTAACTATCATACATCACTTTTCATATCTCATTTCAGATTATTCCATCTCATTTCATCACAAACCATATCTCATTTCATGTTCATCTCATCTCATCATCTCATTTTCAAAACAACCTCTCAAAGAACTCAACTTAGAAAATCAAACAACTCTTTTAAAATCGCTTATCTAAATCCCGACATTAAACATTTAAACCTTAAGGCCCATTTTCCCAAAATCATGTTATAAAATAATTGCGGAATGTTTCTTATCTCAAAAATCATATATAAATAAATTCCATTATTAAATTATTAAAATAACTCCAAGCTCACAAATCATATTTATAAATCAAGACCAACAATTCACTAAGTGCACGTATCTTAAAACCCAAATCTGAGAAATGAACGCGCCACTCCACGCGCTCATCTTTCTCCTCTTCATCACCAAAAGCCGCTCAAATCCTAGATCTGGAAACCGGCACTCAATCCTTCTGCTCAGTCTTGATTTTCTTGAAATCTTCACCCATAAATCTAAACCTCTTCCCACTTGGGATAAGCCAAATCAAAAATACTGTAAAAGTCACCCCCTATGCTTTGTCAATTTCAGTAGCCCTTCGTTCTCCTTTGGGGTTCGACGGCTCCTCTGGAGGATTTGTGTACTTGCCTTCCAATATTGGTTATGGAAATCCTCTACCCACAAGCCCTACTGCAATAGCCCCAATCTGATTGCTCCTATTACTCACAAAATCAAAAGCTTCAAAAGGAAGTGCTTTATCTACTCTCTCTCCAAATCTGTCTCGTTGACCTCCTCTCTTAGAAATGATTTTGCTTTCGGGTACCCAGTGCTGCCCCTCCAATGGAGCGGTCAATCTGAGCCCCGACTCTTCATTCGGCTCTGTATGTGGATCTCTATCTCTGGAGTGTCTGAGTGGCCTTCTGTCCTAGTCAATGTCGGATCCTGGATACTAGGTATCCCACGCTATGGCTTCTTCTCAATCTCTACGCCTCTGATTACAAAGGTCCAGTTTCATGGATGTAAGTCCCCGTACAGCAATGATTGCTTCCTCCCCTACGGTATGTCTCTGCTCTTTGCCGATATCAGTGGTGAAAGGTACGAACTCTCATCGCTCACTCTCGCCCTAAATTACTTGTATTTTATTATTATTGATTCCTCGTCTCTCATCTTGAAATTCTATATAAGCATCAACTCTACCTCATTTAATGCACACAAAAACAACTACTTCTCTCTTCTCTTCTTCAGTTATCTGGTGCTCCTCCCCCTTCTTAAGCTTTTCTGGTTCTTGTCATCTTTTGGTCTCATGGAAAAAGAAAAGGGAAATTCCTTAGGGAATGACACCCATAACAACAACCCACCTAATGGGAAGCCCTTGGGCGACACCCAATCATCTTCACCAAATCAGAAGCAGCCTGCGAGCTCTTCTAACCCAAGCAACCCAACCAACTCATCTCAGAAACGCGATAAGGGCAAGGGGAAGATGAGCATTCCTTCTCTGTTTGCTGAACTCTCTAAGTTCAGAGCCCCACCCAAACCTCAACCCAACTGTATCCTATACGGAAGAGTTTTTGGCTCCCCCATAGAACTTGACAAAGTTAGGGAGAAACTCTCTGCTGAGTGGAGAGGTTTATCTGGTGAGGTCACCTTTGTTGAACTTCAGTTCAACTGGTTTGAAATCTACTTTGCCACCCCCCATGACCTACAATGTGTATGGGAAAACCGACCCTACCATGTCTTTGGTCACCTCATCATACTTCGCCTTTGGAAGCCTGATTTTGATCCCCTGCTGGAAAATATATTTGCTGTGGATATGTGGGTGCGCATTACCTGCATTCCTGATGAGCTTAAACACCCTGAAGCTATCCAAGCTATCCTCAAACACAACAAGTTTGGCACCTATGTCAAAACTGACCCTCTAGTGGATGCCAACCTTAAATATGCAAGGGTGTGTATCAACCTGGATGTTTCAACAACCTTCCCAAACACAATTCTCATCCCATCTACAGCAGATCAAGCTTCCTCCCATGTCATTTGGTTTGAGGAGTTCCCTGAGGGTTGTGGGAACTGTGGCTCTCTAAACCACTTATTCAATCAATGCCCTCTAAGAGCACCTAAGCCTAAAAAGATCAAAATCACCATTAAAAAACCAAGCTGGATGCAAAGAACCCCTGCCATGGAGGAATGGGTGAAAGTCTCTAAGAAGGGCAAGCCTATCAAGCTCCCAAATCCCATCAATGCATTTGGCAACAAGCCTTATCTGTCTGGCAAAGGGGGAGTGAGCATATCCTTTGAGGCTCACTCTCAATCTTCCACTTCATCTAAAGATTCTCTGAACAACTCCCAGGAAGAGGTTCCCCCTGCCCCCCTCTCTGTCTCTGTGCCCCCTGCTGTCATCCCCTGTAACCCTGCTGGTGCAGCTGGTTTGGGGGATCTCACTGGGCTGGGTATGGTTACAGTTGAGCCTCCTCCTTTACCTCCAACTCAGCCTCTGATGGAGACTCCCACTGCATCCATTCCCCTACCCCAGTCCTCTCATGAGGTGGAAGAGGATGATTACCTTGGTGCTGATGTTGAGGATTATGACTACATTGTCTCTGACCAGGAGCTGGATGTCCCTGCTGGTGACATCCCTCCCTCTGAGATATACTCTGAAGCATCATTTCACTCTATCCAGTCCACCTCTACTGTTGTTAAGCTGCTCTCCTCTATGGAGATGCCCATGAAGGATCCCTCTACCTCTGACTCAATGAAGCGCAAATGCCTTGTTGGGGATGAGGACACAGCCTGCTCCAATCTGAAGAGGAGCAAAAACTCCAACTGATCAATGACATCTATGCTTTCCCCAAGAATCCAGCCGAGGGAATTATCACTTTGGTTCCTCTTAGGCTCCTTTTGCTATCTACTTTCTACTATCTCAAATATGCTACTTGTATGGTTCCACTTTTGTGATTCTTCGGGAAATCATTTGGTATTTAGATGCCTAACTAGCTTGTTCCAGGCTTTTGCTGTAATTACTCCCCCTGGAACCTTTATCAGATTATGCTTTAAGTGGTGCTACCTTTGTACTCTAATCCTGGATCATTGTATAATATTTCCATCTATGTTATATAAGATGCTTCTTTCTATTATTCTTCCTAATCAAAGATGCATTCTAGCAGCACTCCTCACCAAGCATACTTACATACCCAATCACTCACCCTTGGCAACAACAGCAAACAAGCATATACTTGACAGCAAAATTCAATCTGATTCCATCCTAAACTATGACCGGAAATTACCCCTTTATCATACTATGATTCATAAGCTAAGATTCTTTTTAATCCACTTCAAACACTACAAACAATGGGTACATTATAAAATTTACTGTAAACACCCCTCATATGCTAATAAGTATCTGCAATCTTCATGAGGTATTCCATGTTGGACCTTGGACGCAAGTAGACCTACCACAAACTTCATCTCTTCCCTTCTCATCAACAGTTCCCTAACTGAAAGGTATACTTACAAAGCTTTATTGCCTCATTTACCTTATTACTGCATTTTTATTATAAGCACTATACAGATTCCTGTGGAATCTATGAATCTAACTATCACTTATGACAGATTAACCATTATGATTACACTATATTTCTACACAGGTTCACTGAATCAGGCAAGCTTACATTTGCTGTGGAAACGGACTATCCCTGCATATAATTTCCATAACGCTTGGGCGCTTACTCTTCTCTTCAACAACGACCACACCAAACTTGATTCTAAAGACATCAGAATAGTTAATATCAACAGAAACCTCCAGAAACGGTTTACCACCACCTCAAAATTTGTATTAATTCCTGCACTTACCCAAGTGAACTACTTCATTAATTATCATTGTAATAAGGTGCCCTATGTCGCCTGCAAGATTATATTTCAAAACTACTACTATGACTGCGATTCTAAGTTTGCGAATCTCTCCATTAAGACTTATCTGCATTGCACCACAACTCTAAACCATCTTTCTAATACCCACCTCACTGAATATTTCAACCTTTACACAAGTAACACAGAAATATTAGATACCAACTCCTATTGGATGCTACGGTTGCCATCCACGGTCACATTCATTTTGCTCTTATTTGGCTCAATAAATGCTTAAAAAGAATAACTTCAACATCCACTCTTAAACTACAAACTCTAACTAATCACCATCAAATCTACTCTGCGGCTCTCGAAGAGCATAACTCAATTACCAATATAATCCAAATAGTACAATATGAAAATTAGCTACTGGAATGTCCGTGGCCTGGCCAGGAAAAATATTTGGACCGAAATAGATGCAACGTGAAAAACCGAGCACATAACTATCCTTGCGCTGGCAGAAAAAAAGCTTCAACAACCTCCAAAGGATAAACTCTGGCGTAAAGCAGGATTTGACCACTCCTGGTTCTGCCCTTCTATTGGTCTTTCTGGTGGCATCTGTCTCTATTGGAAATCAACTCACTTGCACAATGAAACCATTGAAATCCTTCAGAGTAACCACAGACAAATTATTACTAAATACGAAAATATAACCACAAACACACAGTTCATAATAGCGTTTGTATATGCACCACCACAACAACAAGCTAAAAATGTATTTTGGGACTCCATCTCTACCACTCTTCAAACTTACTCGCTACCGTATATGATTATAGGGGATCTTAATGATCTCCTGACACAAGAAGACAAACAAGGGGGAACCCAAATTAATCCCCTTCGATTACAAAGACTAAACACCCTTACTCTACATCACAATCTCATCGACATTCCGACAACAGGCAATCCATTCACTTGGAGAAAATGTCTAGCGGGATCAGACAACACTTACGAAAAATTAGATAGGGTCCTAGTACATAGGGACATATTTATCAAACTACCCCACTTAAAAACCAAAAATCATGCTTTCACCACATCCGACCATTGTCAAATAACATTAGACCTAACCCCAAATGCACGGCCCCCCATGCAACCTTTTCGCTATGAATTGGCCTGGGGGAAGCAAAAGGCCTACGAACTTCTGGTCCGTCAAGCTTGGCGCATGCACCCATCTGGCTCCGCCATGTACAAATTAGTCAAAAAACTCCAAGAACTTAAGAAAAAGAGCAAAATCTGGTGCAAGAAAACAACTGGCAACATCCTAACTCAAGTTTCCAAAACAGAATCGCAATTACAAATGATTCAACAACAGCTAATCCGAAACTACAATGTATCACAAGACATGAAACATAAACGACTTCTACAAAAATACACAGCAATGATAAATTTTCAAACAACTTACTGGGCCCAACGAGCAAAGCGATTGCACCTCCAAGCGGGAGATACAAACACTAAATACTTCCACAGGATTGCCACAGGAAGGCGGAATCGCAACATAGTCAAAACGCTTCAATCAACAGCAGGCTTAACGTTAACTCTAGAATCTAACATTTGAAATGAGCTCAAAACAGAATTTACCAAACGATTTCAAGCCCCACCACAACCCCCACAAACTTGTCCGTTACTAGAACATATTCATACAGAAATCACACCAGAAAAAAACGCTAGCCTCACTGCTCCAGTAACCAATGATGAAGTTAAAAGGGCAGTTTTTAGTTTAGCAAATGATAAATCCCCGGGTCCTGACGGATTCCCCGCTGGTTTTTATAAGCAATACTGGCATATAGTGGGGCCTTCTGTCATCAAAGCAGTGAAAAACTTCTTCATTAGCAGCAAGATCCTCAAACAGATCAATCACACCTTTATCGCCTTAATACCTAAAAAAGACAACCCATGTTCTGCAAACGACTACAGACCCATCAGTCTATGCACAACCATCTATAAAGTCATATCCAAAATCTTGGCAACTAGACTAAAAGGAACTCTGCCAGGCATAATTCACCCATTCCAAAGTGCCTTCATAAGCAAGCGTGCAATCCAGGATAATATACTTATTGCAAATGAAATATTCCACTCATTCCAACAAAAAAAAGGAAAATCAGGCTGGATGGCGATCAAACTTGACATGGAAAAAGCCTTTGACATGGTCATCTGGGATTTTCTTTTCTCAGTTTTGCATAAGTTTGGTTATTGCAATCAATTCATATCCTGGATAAAAGAATGTATCATAACTGTATCATACTCGATACTGGTAAACAACGAGCCTACGGATATATTCAAACCATTCAGGGGCCTTCGTCAAGGGGACCCATTATCTCCTTATCTTTTCTTGATAGTTACAGAGGTTCTTGCGCGAGGTCTGCATCATGCGTCTATCCAACCAGCCACTCATATTGGAATCACCCCATCACGTGGATGTTAAAAAATACCTTTCCTTGCATTCGCAGATGATATCATCATATTTACAAAGGCAACGAAGACTGCGTGCGATAAACTTAACGAAATCACCCTTTGGTATAGTCAAGCCTCAGGTCAAAAGATCAATCGACACAAATCTGCCTTTCAAACCACAGCAAACATGGACAATCCTACCAAACTGAGAATCAAAATGGAACTCCAAATTCCAAATACAACTAATCTGGGCAGTTACTTAGGATGCCCGATTATCTCTAGTAAAGTAACTAACTCAACCTTTGAGTCTCTAATCTCCTCCAGCAAAAAACAACTGTCTCGTTGGACAGCAAGTAACCTCTCCCAAGCCGGAAGGGCCACACTAATCAAATCCAACCTAACTGCAAAACCACTTCATCTCATGCAGTGCTTTATGTTACCATCCTCCATACACAAACAAGTCGACAAAATTAACAGATCCTTCCTCTGGAATAAGGGCCCTAAGCACCGACCTCTTATCAGCTGGTTTGAGGTCTGTAAGTCGCGCCGTAATGGGGGTCTTGGCTTGCGCTCCTCGGAAGACATGAACAAAGCCCTTCAGTTGAAACTTATTTGGAAAATTCTCGCGGAACCATCAAACCCCTGGGTTCGCCTGATCACAGACAAATATCTAAAAACAACAAACATACTAAACTATACCAGGAAAGGTAACACATCCTGGCAATGGACAAAATTAACCAAGCTCCTTAATCTATTCAAACAAGGATTGAGATGGTGTATTGCTGACGGATCCTCTATTAACTTCTGGCAGGACCTTTGGTTCGGTTCCTCCCCTCTTTGGACAATGGCAACCAACTACACGGAGGCAAACCCTACAATGCACGTCGGGGAATTCATTACCCCCACCCGAACATGGGATACCGACAAACTCCAATCGACTCTACAGAATCAACTACCACAGACAATCATCAACTCCATTCAACAAACCCTATCCCAAAACATGTATTACACGACAGACTGTACTGGGACTGGAGCAGAAATGGTTGGTTCTCCACCGCCTCCGCCATCGACATGATCCACAATACCAAATCCCACATAAAATCTGACTTCTACTGGATATGGAAATTAGATTGTAGTCCGAAAGTTAAAGAATTCATTTGGAAAATTACAAAAGATGGGATCCCGACTACGTCAAAGCTTGCTTGTCGGGGGTTCGGGATCCCTACAAACTGCCCTCTCTGCGATATGTGCTACGAAGACATCGACCACCTACTCTTCCACTGTCCTATCACTACAGCCACTCTACAGCTACTATCTCAAAACATCTTGACAAAAGTTAATCAAACCTATACCTCCACATCCACAACTATGGAAACACCAAACCATCTCAGGAACGAGTTGGGTATCTCCGACTTTTCCATCTTAGCTTTTGCTTGGTGGAGTATTTGGTACTTCAGAAATAAAACTGCATTTAACAATATCACCCCTAACCCAAGAGCAATACATCTTTTCATCACCAACACTATCTACAACTGGAAGAAATCCAAAGAAATTGAACAAGGCCTCAACACTACAAACCACGAAACAAAGTCTACAACAAATAATGCGGTAAACCGCAGACGATGCAAATGGACAAAACCACGGACGGGTTGGTACAAACTGAACTTCGATGGCGCTTTCTCTTCCCCGAACTCTGCCTCCTATGGTTTTCTTATACGAGACGATAGAGGGTCTGTATTATTCTCGGAGGCAGGCCCATCCCCCCTTACCTCGGTTTTGGGCGCCGAATGCTTCGGCTTGTGGAAAGGTATTGACAAAGCACTTAGCCTCCACATTAATCAGCTTGTTATTGAAGGAGATAATCTTAGCATCATTAATAGTCTGACGACTGGATGCTCATGCTCCGGGGAGATTGAAATCATACTATCTGACTGTCTCTTCTCTCTCCGGTCTTTCCGTGATCTTGAGATCACTCATGTCCTTAGGGAAGGCAACAGTGCCGCTGACCGACTCTCCCATCTTCCCTTTTCGCATGCCGGCACTTCCTTGCCCTCTGACGCTGCGCTCCGCAGTATCATCCTTCGGGATGCCCTTGGCTAACTGCTCCGCAGTGGCCAAATTCTTTTCGGTTCAAAAAAAAAAAGACCAACAATTCACTTTAAAATTTCTAACTCACATGTTTAAATCCTCTTAAAAGGCATCAATTAAATAATCCAATCAATATTATTTTAAAACAATAATAATATATAACGATAAATTTTCCAGAATATTATAAAAATCCCAAAATAATAATATTCAAATAATCCAACACTTGTTATTATAAAATCTCAAAGCAATAACCATATATATATATATATGACTCCATAACAATAAATATCACTTTTAAAACCTTTTAAATACAAATATTAATAATTTTAGGACTTATAAATATATATATATATATATATATATATATATATATATATATTTTACTAAAATCATTAATAATAATAATTATCATAGATATATATATAATACCGAAATTAAAGAATAAAACACAACCCATAATATAACCCAATCAAGCCAGCCCAACCCTTAACCCAAACCCGGATTTCTGGCCCAAAACCCAAGCCCAAACCCGTATACCCTACCCGGATCCCCTTCCCCTTTTCAGATTAATGAACCGGACAAATTTAATGCCTAAACCGGACCAAATAAAAAAAGAAAGAAAGAAGGTTGAACCGGCCAAGTTGAACCCTCCCTCTTCAGTTCAATAGAATAGGGCAGGGGAGCGGCGCCGCCGAAGTGAAGGAAGAAGAAGGGGAAAGAGGGCTAGCCGGCGACCTTCCGGCCTGAGACTCACCCCGCCTGAACTACACGCTTCCCCGACCACACTCAACACGGAGATAAAGAAGCGAGAGCAAGAGGGAAGAGAGGAAGGAGAGATTTACCGAGGGCTGCGAGATTCCGTTTCCGAGGGCGGCTCCGACTGTACTCGACGGGGAAAAGCGTTGCTCGAGTCCTAAGGATGGCGAGAGATGAGTACGAGTTCGATCTGATGGGTTCGGTATCGAATTGAATGAAAAAAAAAAGAAATGGACCTGGAGGAAGGGGAGCAGAGGAAGTCGACGGCGGCTCCGGCTCAGGGGCTCCTGGCTGCGAAAATGGAGGGCGGTGATGCAGGTCTTGAACCCGAATAGAAGGAGGAGGCCGTGGGTTCTGCTGGGTGTCTCCCCTCGGCAGAATAGAGCTCCAAGCTCGGGGATGCGGTTCAATGGTGTCGGCGACGGCGGCGCCTCCTGGTGGCTGTGAGAATAGGAGAGGGAGGAGATGTGGTGGTGGGATGTGGTTCATGCTGCTGCTCGGCAAGACCGAAGGAAACAAGGGAGAGGGGTGAGCTAATGGTGATGCTCGGCAAGGAGGAGGAGGTGGGGAGAGGTTTGGCAATGGTGATGGAAGAGGCAAATTCTGAGATCCTGCAGGGAGTAGAAAGAGGAGGAGAGAGAGCTCAGTGTGGTTGTGGATTGAGGCTCAAGCCAAAGAGAAAGGGGGGACCAATTGGCTAACAATTAAAGGGGATGAAGACAAAGAGAGGGAGGGGACCCTGTGTGCAGGCATCCGAGAGAGAGGGAGAGAGAGAGAGAGAAAGAAAAAAAAAAGAAAATAAGAAGGAAATAAATTAAATTATATGTGGTCCCAACAATACCCAATTCAAATTAGCGGAAAAGACTCAAAACCCGCTCGCCCGATCGAATCCCGACTAACTCAAATTTGATTAAAATTTAAATTTACTAATTTCAAGATAACGGAATTAAATAAATTTTCCGATACTCGGAGCTTAATTTAATTTTATTAATGCTTGATCTCGAAAGCGAAAATAAAAATCCATTTCTAAAACCCAATTCAAAACTATATAGAAATTCGTTTCCGAAGAATTTAATAAAATTCAGTTGCTCGAGGACGGGAAATTTCAAAATTTCCAGAATCTTAATTTTAAAGTCGAACATAATTTAATATTTTAAGAAAATAATATTTTAAATTTTTCCGGTCTTTACATTCATCCACCTCTAAAAACATGTCTCGTCCCCGAGACTAAATCCATTTTAAAGCAAAGGGGATGAAATTTTAAAATCGGTGAGCCCGAGGACCATGTCCAAGGATCTTGTAATCGTCTCGGTTGCGTCTTCCGAGATTCTCACAACATCCTAGTCACGGCCGTGACATCTCCAATTGGTCTTGTCAAGTGTGTAATAAGCGCCCTTATTACATCCTTGCTTCGACTTTTCGGAAGTACCACAACTCTAAAAGCATTATAGCGCCCGACTAGGTCTTAGCAAGCAATCTATAAGCGCCCCTATAAAATGCTTGTATCCACTTCGTGAGACGTCATAATGTAAATCCAGTTCGTAAACCTCAAAGTGTTTTGTAAATGGAAAGATTGTCATCCAAATCATTGAAACTCTCAACTTCTTTAAAACCCAAGTTGGCCATTTTTAAAACTGCTCAAAATCTTCAGATTCAATTTTTTTTATCAAGCAACTTTACACCAAAACAAGTCAAATCCTCTCAAATCAAGATTTCATCAAAGTCTCCCAAAAACCAAATCAGCTTCACGCAACCAATCAATCAAATTCAGAAGGTAGGGGGTGGAGTCATCCACCTCTAAGGGCTAATCCCATATTCTCTTCCTAGGTTCCAAAATCGAATCAATCTATCAATCTCAAAGAGATGCATAAGCCATAAGAAATGCATAACTGTATAACCATCCAATCTCTAATCCACACATCACACAACAAGTCTCAACATATACCAGAGTAGTGCCACAAGGTCACATCAACATCTCCAGATCATACCAAAGGTCATAATATGCATTTCAATGACATAACAAAATCATCTCAACGTCTCAACATCACACCAGAAATCATAGAAGTATCCCTCATCACAGAATCAATGAACAAAACCATTTGTCAACACATCAACACAACAAGGTCAGGTTATTAAGGTTCATCAGAGGGAAAGGTCAATCACGCACCATTATCTCATATATATACAAGTCGGATTCATGATCCAATTCATTATTCATCATTTACCTATTCATAATCAGGCTTATCAACCATATAGTATAACATCATGCTTCCACATAACAACGTCTCATCATCTCATGATTCATTCAACACACTATAACATGCTTTTAGAACAACATAGTAGGATAGCAATGGATCATTATATCATGAGTATAGTTGCCACTACCAATTATGATTCAATATTGCATACCAACATGTAATATCAGGCCATATCAGGTTTATCATGGTCGCTATCTAACATCATGCCAGTACATATTAGCAAATCACATAATCAAGAAAATTTTGCACATCGTACAAGTTAAAATGAAGCGCAACCCCGCTCGCTCGTCCCCAACTCCCAAGTCAAAACCAATCCTCATCTGAACTCACCAACTCGGATAATATCCCCAAAGAACCCCAACTCATTTTGATACTCCAGTCTCACCCCTCATTTCACCAAGCGCTCTCACTAGCAATCCACCTCTAAGAATCCAACCCTCATCTCTGTTTTCACACCCGAGCACCCCTGCATACTATGTCCTCGATACCCCCCCAAGGGTCATTTCTTACATTTCTCACTCTTTCCAAGATATCACAACGTAGAACCCTTCTAACCACGCATCTTCAATAAAGTCTCCTCGGTCACTACCTAACCAGCCTATCCCTAATCATACCCTTATCCGAGATTCACATAGGAGCTCATCGAAATCATCAAGCATTACCTCTTATAATTCCCGAACCCACTCGGTCCAACTTAAGTCAACACCCCTCTTCTGCAACTTTCCCTTACCACCGTCGATCATTCTAATCACTCAAAACCTTTCTCCACTCTCTGACCGCTCAACCGAAAGGACCTCACTCACATGTTCAAAGAAGAAGCAATCATGGACATTATTGCACATAAGGACTACATCATATCAACTAGCATCATTAAGCATTGCAACAAGTATCAAAAGTCTCGATTTACCGCCATGCTCAACAAGTATTGTAAAACATCATATATGAACCTAATCGAATCAAATTAGCAAGTTTCATCATAATCTTAGCTAATAAACAGTTCAGATTCTCGGCATTTGCAGTTCATACTATATAGGAAAGGAATTTAGATCATGCTTAGCAACTCAGAATAGCATTCCATCAGGTCATCAAGGCACATTAGGATTGTAAGGCATCGAATCATGTCATCATAGTCAACAGACAATCAAGCAACAGTCATCACATCAACAAGCAGCTTTCAACATCAAGTCAGTGCAATATCATCATCAACAAGCTCAGAAAGGGTTAGCAATTCGAATAGAGGACGCTCCCACTTGCAAGTCATATCGTACTCAACAATCGTAATCCTCAAGGCGAGCTCGTTCCGTCGACATTATTGATCCAGAGGCCCGTGGGTTATGGGCCCACGCTTCCGCTGCGCTGCTCTATTGCTATTCGACTTCCCGATCCCTTTTTCCATGCGGTCGCTCATCCAATGTAACGCGTAGGAGTTTAAGTTAGCGGAGATAGGGGAGTGACAAGAGCGGACGACCCAATGTCTCTTTCGGAGACGGAATAGACCAAAGCTAAAGACGACATGACTAGAGACAAGACTCCGACTCGGGAATAGTAACGATGCCCTTAAGAAAGTCTATAGGGTCACCATTGTGACAACACGCACGAATTCATTATGGAGCATATCAATCACATCAATCCACACTAACATGTACCTATCTCGGGGCAACATTCGTATTCATATCAAAAACACAATCAAGTCCGATGCTGATGTATGTGAAATGAGCTAACATTCTAGTATTCCATGGGAACAGATATGCCTAGCAACTTCAAGCAAGATAGACGGAACCAGCAATGATCATATATTGGGTCAAGCATGGCACGTAATCATATGATGAGATACATTTAGAGAGCATGGGTCCCACATGATACTAGCGATACATGAGGTGATACAAGCATAGTCAAGAGTCATTAAGAGGAGTTCACATAATATTCACGAAAAATGAGGCATCACCAAAAGTAATAAGGAGAACATCAGGGGTGCTAGATTATAATAATGCTAAGAATGAACCACCATAGAGTACATATATGGTACTATAGTTATCGCATCATCGAACAAGTACAACACGTGATCATTTAGCGGTTCATATTGGAAGTCATAAGGATTACAGGATACTAATAGCACACATCGAACATGAGTACAACTAGAGTAATTCAATTAGGTTCATTCCGATATTCATGCGTCATGCAGATGCAAAATCATGATATAGGGTGGTGCGTGATTATGCGAGGTGTCAAGTCATAGGTTCATGCAAGCACGAGGAGCCATCATAGAGTAATAGACATCCTTACCATGTAAGCATGCTAGGTTTGATCATCACGGAAAGCTAGTCAATCATCGAATTCAACAATAAACTCATCAGGACGAGTGAAACATGTTGAGAGAACAGAAAGAGGAAAGAGTCACACTATCAGGTACCTAGTTCAAGAGTGAATCAACAATAACGTAGGCAAAGTAGAATTCGCACTAGTCACAACCAAGGGCCCAACATGTTACTAGTGGTTCAATATAACGTATGGTACATACATGCACTTGACTGGTTAATACGACGGTATGCAAGAGTTCATTCAATCACATATCAACGACATAGTGGCACGAGAGGAAAACGCAACGAGGTATAGAGCAAGTCTAAGCAACATGGCGACATGACTAGAATATGGGGACATGAACTCGAATCAACACATAATATGACAAAACATGCATTCCTCAAGGTTCAATTATAACACATATTCTCCGTTCAACACAACTAACACACACAATATTAACTTGTAAAATAATCAACAATAGTTAATCTGACGAATTCGGAATAGATGGGCATGCTATAGATTCTTGTCACAAAATGAACGATAAGCATCGAGGCATCATCGGCTAGCATGCTAAAGAGCACATCTTATGAGGCATTCATACAAAGAAGAGTCGATCACACTATCATGGACCTAATCCAGGAGAAACAACAATCATATAGGTTCATATCATGTGGTTCATGCTTCCAATCAATCATACGAGCAATACAATAGGCCAAGTAGACATGCTATGACAACATATAACCGTAATAGGAAGTCAGGCATAACACGAGGCTAAGCAATGCAACTAACCACAACCCGAGCTTAAACAATATAATCATGACGGAAGGCAAGGCACAACATGAGGCTAAGGAATGCAACTACCCACAAGTGTAATAACATGAGCAACACCTTACTAAGAAGCATTCGCAAGGTACATGCAGGATGTTACAAAATCATGTTATGAAATTCAGAGAGAGTCACCATTACAACCGGACAGAGATCCCTAAGGGCAACCATTGACTCTTCCTAACTGACTCATCACTCATCTTTCCCGTGAGACTCGGATATAACTTTTATGGCAAGATGACACTGGTCGATCGTCATAAGAATCAAGAAAGACAACCTAGGAAACACTTACTTTCTAACTTGGAATGACATTAAAAGCCAACTTTCGATACTCTCCCCAAGTAACCCTCATATCCAACCATGATTTCCGAAACACTATGCTTACCAACCCGATTTCCCGTGGAGGAGACTGATATTCGAAGGGAGGACTCGATTGAACTATCAAAGGATTCATAAGGAAAGGGGCGGTTCCACAAAACTGAGCTTAACCATATAAGAAGAAGGATGGTACTCCCGCTATCCCGTTCGCACAGATCGTTCAATATTCATTCAATAGTTAGAGCATAACAATCAAATCTTTATCATATCAAGCACTCAATCATAGAATCAGTTAATGGCAATTGCAATGATCTCCTTGGAGTCTTCCCAACCCATCTGTAAAGAACAAGCTAGTATTTCGCCTACCCGTTTCCGACTACATCCAATAGGGATGGTCTATCGCCTTTTCTACCCACTCGATCCCTTATTAGTTAGTTCTCCACTTTTATCATAAGCCAAGTTCATATTTAGTCCAATTGAGTTAGACATATTAAGTTCATTTTGCCCCTTTAAAACGCTTTCAAATCTTCGAAATCCATGGGCGGTTTCCCAAAACATACACCCGACCCTTGCGTACCCGAATTGCACAACCTGGCTCTGATACCAACTTTGTAACGGCCCGGATATAAATATCCGGGATACGTTTCAAAGGTCGGATACCTTCGTTCGGATGTTGCAATTCAGGTACGGGTCGAGGTTTCCAACCTCTAATCAGTCGAAGTTTCAAAATGCAATTTAAATGAAAATAAAGCGGAAGTACGGTTTAGATACAAAAGCCACAGCAAGGCCGGGTCAAAACCAAAACATAATTCTAAAGTCGTATGGCCAGATTAGCGGGGTTAGACAGATTTCTTTGCAATCGCCGGGGAACTTTCCCACGCCATATAAAGAGGGAACAATCATACCTAAAAACAATTGGTGTGAGCGGGGTCAGACCGAGGCCCCAACACGCTATGTCCAGCAAGCGAACATACACATACGCTAATAATAAAGATGATGCAGATGCGGAAATTAAATCACACTAGCATGATCCTAATTTACAATATGCGAGAAATAACTGTAAAGGCGCCCAAAGAATGCCAAGTGGCATGTCCCTCTCCTACCTCTGCACCCCTTTACGTTAGTGTAGAGACTGGCCAGTTCGATGCTATAGCATATCATATCTCATCATCATATCATATCTCATCATCATATCATGTCTCATCATCATAGCATAAATTAAAATAAACATGCCCGATGGTGCTGGGCTATCATCATGCTCATATCGACTCGATAGACTCAGGGCACCTAATGGGGCTGGGCTACCCTATGACCCTAGCAAAGACTCTAGGACTATCACAGATAACGGCCGTTCTGTTTCATACGCGTAAAGAAATAAAATGCTCAATCACGAGTGCAACCTAGCATGATACTACATGGCATGCTTTAATGCTTATGCAACACCTAGTATGTCATACATTCACAAGCCGGTAATCTCTTTCGAATCTGAGTAAGCCCATAAAGGAACTTACTTGAATAAGCCGAACAACAGAGAACAAGGCAGAGCAGAATCCAAGAAATGAATCACCGATAGCAAGCAACGTCCAACATTCACAAACACCTAATAACATATAAATGCATAAGTCTACCTATTTCACACAAGGCGCCCCTAACTATCATACATCTCTTTTTATATCTCATTTCAGATTATTCCATCTCATTTCATCACAAACCATATCTCATTTCATGTTCATCTCATCTCATTTTCAAAACAACCTCTCAAAGAACTCAACTTAGAAAATCAAACAACTCTTTTAAAACCGCTTATCTAAATCCCGACATTAAACATTTAAACCTTAAGGCCCATTTTCCCAAAATCATGTTATAAAATAATTCCGGAATGTTTCTTATCTCAAAAACCATATATAAATAAATTCCATTATTAAATTATTAAAATAACTCCAAGCTCACAAATCATATTTATAAATCAAGACCAACAATTCACTTTAAAATTTCTAACTCACATGTTTAAATCCTCTTAAAAGGCATCAATTAAATAATCCAATCAATATTATTTTAAAACAATAATAATATATAACGATAAATTTTCCAGAATATTATAAAAATCCCAAAATAATAATATTCAAATAATCCAACACTTGTTATTATAAAATCTCAAAGCAATAACCATATATATATATATGACTCCATAACAATAAATATCACTTTTAAAACCTTTTAAATACAAATATTAATAATTTCAGGACTTATAAATATATATATATATTTTACTAAAATCAGAAATAATAATAATTATAATAGATATATATATAATACCGAAATTAAAGAATAAAACACAACCCATAATATAACCCAATAAAGCCAGCCGAACCCTTAACCCAAACCCGGATTTCTGGCCCAAAACCCAAGCCCAAACCCGTATACCCTACCCGGATCCCCTTCCCCTTTTCAGATTAATGAATCGGACAAATTTAATGCCTAAACCGGACCAAATAAAAAAAGAAAGAAAGAAGGTTGAACCGGCCAAGTTGAACCCTCCCTCTTCAGTTCAATAGAACAGGGCAGGGGAGCGGCACCGCCGAAGTGAAGGAAGAAGAAGGGGAAAGAGGGCTAGCCGGCGGCCTTCCGGCCTGAGACTCACCCCGCCTGAACTACACGCTTCCCCGACCACACTCAACACGGAGATAAAGAAGCGAGAGCAAGAGGGAAGAGAGGAAGGAGAGATTTACCGAGGGCTGCGAGATTCCGTTTCCGAGGGCGGCTCCGACTGTACTCGACGGGGAAAAGCGTTGCTCGAGTCCTAAGGATGGCGAGAGATGAGTACGAGTTCGATCTGATGGGTTCGGTATCGAATTGAATGAAAAAAAAAGAAATGGACCTGGAGGAAGGGGAGCAGAGGAAGTCGACGGCGGCTCCAGCTCAGGGGCTCCTGGCTGCGAAAATGGAGGGCGGTGATGCAGGTCTTGAACCCGAATAGAAGGAGGAGGCCGTGGGTTCTGCTGGGTGTCTCCCCTCGGCAGAATAGAGCTCCAAGCTCGGGGATGCGGTTCAATGGTGTCGGCGACGGCGGCGCCTCCTGGTGGCTGTGAGAATAGGAGAGGGAGGAGATGTGGTGGTGGGATGTGGTTCATGCTGCTGCTCGGCAAGACCGAAGGAAACAAGGGAGAGGGGTGAGCTAATGGTGATGCTCGGCAAGGAGGAGGAGGTGGGGAGAGGTTTGGCAATGGTGATGGAAGAGGCAAATTCTGAGATCCTGCAGGGAGTAGAAAGAGGAGGAGAGAGAGCTCAGTGTGGTTGTGGATTGAGGCTCAAGCCAAAGAGAAAGGGGGGACCAATTGGCTAACAATTGAAGGGGATGAAGACAAAGAGAGGGAGGGGACCCTGTGTGCAGGCATCCGAGAGAGAGGGAGAGATAGAGAGAGAAAGAAAAAAAAGAAAATAAAAAGGAAAGAAATTAAATTATATGTGGTCCCAACAATACCCAATTCAAATTAGCGGAAAAGACTCAAAACCCGCTCGCCCGATCGAATCCCGACTAACTCAAATTTGATTAAAATTTAAATTTACTAATTTCAAGATAACGGAATTAAATAAATTTTCCGATACTCGGAGCTTAATTTAATTTTATTAATGCTTGATCTCGAAAGCAAAAATAAAAATCCATTTCTAAAACCCAATTCAAAACTATATAGAAATTCGTTTCCGAAGAATTTTATAAAATTCAGTTGCTCGAGGAAGGGAAATTTCAAAATTTCCAGAATCTTAATTTTAAAGTCGAACATAATTTAATATTTTAAGAAAATAATATTTTAAATTTTTTCGGTCTTTACACTTTAATGCTTTTATATTTTATTTAGATTGACATTTAAATACTATAGAGTACAATTTATCTCAAGAGTTTCAAAACAAGAAGTTATATTACTCATTTCGACAATTAGGTAAGAAGTTATAAAAGTTTAAATAAAGTGAAATGCCCGATTTTCTATTTTGTAAGATATTAGTGATGCGCATTTCTAAAAAGATGACCGAAGTAAGAATTTACAAAGTTTTTAACTTAGTATATCATCACATTGAGTTGTTTTGAGTGTTACTAGTTGCAACAACTACAATGGAAATACGTTTCTCTACTATGAGTATTATCAAGAAATATTTGTACAACAAGATGAAGAAAGACTTTCTCTCTTAGAGTTATGCTCTGCTTTGTCGAAAAAGATGTTTTCAATTGCATTGATAATGAACTTATACTTCAATATTTTCGTCAAGTATAACTATTTTGTTTTTTTTTGCTCAAGTAAAAATTCGGCGCACCGGACAGACTTGATGGGTCGATAGGCCGAAGAAATCGACGATGGACAAACCGTAAGTACAAGCAAAGTACAAAGCAACAACAACGCAGAAAACCAAATTACAATTGTGTAGTTACAGACGCAAGCTAGTACTATCAATGAAAGAACAGAAACAGTTCGTGACATTTCTTTTATCAGTTGGTAGAGGCGACGCAAAGAATCCTTGGGGAACTAAGTGGAAACCTCGGATTTGGACTCCGGTATCGACGAGCCTTCAGTTTTCGATCACGTCCACGACCTCTCGCGCGTCGACAAATGAGAAAAACACTACTCAGAATCGCTAGCCCAAAGCCAAATAACCACACCGGTACACCACCAAGCAACTCGGCAAACCTAGCCAACTCAAAATGGGGGTTTCCCCTTATATATATATATATATATATATATATATATATATATATATATATATATATATATGTTGGGTCATGTGTTAACAACTCTTACGGTGTTAAATGTTAACAAATCAATATTTGACAAAATTTATCAAATATTCATCACAGTCACTCAATTATTCATCAAAGCTTTTGTTAAAATTAATCAAATATTCATCACAGTCACTCAAATATTCATCACAGTCACTCAGTTATTCACAATTTCCCAAATATTCATCAATATTCAGCAATATTTAAGAAATATTCATCACAGTAACACAATTACGGGATTGGGGGTGGATACACGCGCAAGGGTTTGAGTTTTTTGGGTGATAATTTTTTTAATTGAGAATAATTATTAATTGAAATGAATCTCTTAAATGTTATCGAAAAGCTTTGATGAATAATTGAGTTGATGAATATTTGATAAATTTTGCCGAATATTGATTTGTTAACATTTAACACCGTAAGAGTTGTTAACATTTGAACCGTATTATATATATAGGGGGAGGTTCAAGTGGAAACAATGTAAAGACGGAAAATAATTTATATATATATATATATATTATATTTTATAATTTTAATTAAATATGTTATTATTCATTATAATTCGTAAAAGCGGAGAAAAGTCGTCCTCGAGCACGAGTTCAATTTTAAAATCCTTCCGGCATCATTTAAATTTTGGATTTTGACGGGATTTGATTTTCGCTTTCAAGTTCCGAGAAGATTTAAATTTTGATTTGAATTGTCGGGTGTCGGGAATTCGTACTAGGGAGCGGAATTAGGATCGAATGTCGGGATTTTAAATTTGTGTTGTGGGGACCTCTTTTAATTCCTATTTTATTTACGCTGTGGCTATATACACCCCAAATCATGCACGTCCTTAAGGACGTGCATGGTTAAAAGGGGTTAATTAAATTTTTTTAAATGTTAATTAGTCACAAGGCTTGCACGTCCTTAAGGACGTGCAATTTTAACCTTGGATTTGTGGTGTATATAGCAACACCCTTTATTTATCTTTTCTTTACTCTCTCTCTCTCTCCCTCTCCTTCTCTCCCTCTCTCCCGTTGAGGCCCCCTCCCTCTCTTGTCTTCTTCCCTTTTCTGCTCACACACACTGCCCTGCTCCCTCATCCTCCCTCTGTAGCACACAACAACCCCACACCATGAATCCTTTTAGCTACCCAAACCCGCAGAAGAGCCCCCCTTTAACCCCATTTCGTTCCCCCGGCTGAGCCACCTCCCCACCACCCTCTCTTTCCACTCATATACACTCAGCAGCAGAGCAACCATCACCTCTCCTCCATTCTTGTCGTCGACCACCTGAGCCTCACCGAGCCTCCTTCTGGGCGCCTTGCCCTCTACTCCCCGAGCACCTCCTGAGCAGCACCCCTCAGCCTCCATCTTCGAAGCCAACAAGGCTGAGAGCACCACCCTTCTTTCAATTCTTTCATTCTCCTCCGTTTCCAAGCACCAGCAGGCAGAACTCGCCTCTCCCTCCGACGACTAACCGCGCCAGTAGCATTCCCTGGAGCCGACGCCGCCGCACCTCCCTCTTCTATCCCCTGTTTCTCCGATTGAGGTCGGTAAGCCCCTCTCCTCCTCCTCTCTCTTGAAATCATTTAAAGGTCCCTCCTTAGACTCATCACAGCTCGACCCAGGTTCCCCGGAGGTCTCCCTCTTCATCGACGAGCCCAGACCAGCCCGAACACCCCGGCGTCGCTCCCCGAAGCCATTCGGTAATACCTCGAATTCCTCTCTTCCCTCTTGCTCTCGCTTCTTTATCTCTGTGTTGAGCGTGGTCGGTATTGTATCTCCAATCACTGGGTAAAGTTTGGGATGAAAAGAGCCATTGGAGGCCTGAGAATCCTCAATTCCTCCTTCGTTTTCCGTCGGTGAAACAGGGCGTTTGTTTGATTTTGGGGGAGACGGGTTCGGTTCTTTATTTCTTTCTTTTTGGTCCGGTTCACGGGGTTAGAAAAATAAGAGGGGAGCCGGTTCACACAGCCGGAGGGTTTGAGTTTGGATCCGGATAGGGGCATGTGGGTTTGGGCTCGGTTTTGGGCTTGGAAATCCGGGTAGGACTGTGACCATTTTCTTCTTCCTTCGGTCGGGCTGGGTTTGTTGTTTTAATTTTTGATATATATAGTATGTATTATTTATGTTATGTGTTAAGTTATATTATGTGATATATTATGTTATTTATATATATATGTATGTTATATTAATTGTTATTTCGGATTTTGGGAAAATATATATATATATTCTGAAATTTTCATATATTTCAAAAAAGGTTTTAAAAGTAATATTAATTGATATTGGGTTATGAATATATTTATGGTTATTGTTTTGAGACTATATGGATAGTAAGTGTTAAATTATTTGAATATTATTATTATTTTGGGATGTGGTTATAATTATAAATTCTGGAAATTAATCGTTATATATTGTTTATTTGTTTTAAAATAATATTATTTGGGATAAGTATGGTATGATGATTTAAATATGTGGATTTAGGAAATTGTAAAATGATTTATTGGCTTGGATTTATTGTTAGGATTTGTAAAGAGGATTTAATTGTGATATTTAATTTAGTTAAGTATTGGTTGAGAAATTATTAAAAGGGAGATTTTCAAGTTTAGAAATGTCTTTTAGAAGAATTGTTATTTGAAAACCAACATGCCGAAATTATTTTAAGAAGTATACATTTGCAAGTTGATTGAAGAGTTAATGTTTTGTAAATGGAGTTTATAAAGATGGGTTTATTTTGGAAATGATTATCAATGTCTTAAATTACTTGGAATGTTAAAGTCAAGTTTTGAAATAAAATGCCGGAGTTATTTCTACAACATGATTTTGAGAAATTGACCTTAAGGATTTAAATGTTTAATGCCGGGATTTGGATAAGCGATTTTAAAAGAATTGTTTGATTTTCTAAGTTGAGTTCCTTGAGAGATTGTTTTGGA
The DNA here is from genome assembly GCA_963922045.1 of Persicaria maculosa. Lineage (NCBI taxonomy): Eukaryota > Viridiplantae > Streptophyta > Magnoliopsida > Caryophyllales > Polygonaceae > Persicaria > Persicaria maculosa. The sequence goes on along the minus strand of OY998257.1, from coordinate 15,071,513 downwards.
AATGAGATGATGAGATGAGATGAACTTGAAATGATATATGAATTGTGGTGAGATAAGATGGAATGATCTGAAATGAGATATGAGAAGAGATGTATGATAGTTAGGGGCGCCTTGTGTGAATTAGATAGACTTATGCATTTGTATGTTATTAGGTGATTGTGATATGTTGGACATTGCTTACTATTGGATGATTCATTACTTGGATTCTGCTTCTGCCTTGTTCTCTGCTGTTCGGCTTATTCAGGTAAGTTCCTTTATGGGCTTACTCAGATTCGAAAGAGAATACCTTCTTGTGAATATATGACATACTAGGTGTTGCATAAGCATTAAAGCATGCCATGTAGTATCATGCTAGGATTGCACTTGTGATTGAGCATTCTATTTCTTTATGTGTATGTAAACAGAACGACCGTTATCTGTGATAGTCCTAGAGTCTTTGCTAGGGTCATAGGGTAACCCAGCCCCATCGGGTGCCCTGAGTCTATCGAGTCGATATGATATGATGATGAGATAGCGCAGTACCATCGAGCATGAGCATGATATATGATATGATGACCCAGCACCATCGGGCATGAGCATGAAATATGATATGATGATGATTTATGAAATGATGATGAGATATGATATGATATGATGAGATATGATATGCTATAGCATCGAATTGGTCAGTCTCTGCACTAATGGGAAGGGGTGCAGAGGTAGGAGAGGGAAATGCCACTTGGCATTCTTTGGGCGCCTTTATAGTTCTTTTTCGCATATTGTAAATTAGGATCATGTTAGTGTGATTTAATTCCGCATCTGCATCATCTTTATTATTAGCGTATGTGTATGTTCGCTTGTGGGACAGGGTGTGTTGGGGCCTCGGTCTGATCCCGCTCGCACCAATTGTTTTTAGGTATGATTGCTCCCTTTCTCTATGGCGTGGGAAAATCCCCCGGGCGATTGCAAAGAATCTGTCTAACCCCGCTAATTTGGCTATACTACCTTATAATTTATACTATGGTTTTGACCCGGCTCTGCTGTGGCATTTGTATCTAACCCTTACTTCCGCTTTACTTTCATTTAAATTGAATTTTTGTAACTTCGATTGATTGGGGTTCGAAATCCCCGCTTTGAATACTGATTGATCATTAGAGGTTTGAAACCTCGACCCGTACCTGAATTGCAACATCCGAACGAAGGTGTCTAACCTTCGAAACGTATCTCGGATATTTATATCCGGGCCGTTACAAAGTTGTTATCAGAGCGAGGTTGTGCCATTCGGGTACGCAAGGGTCGGGTGTATGTTTTGGAAAACCGCCCATGAGTTTTAAAAGATTTGAAAGCATTTGAAAGGGGCAAAATGTACTTAATATGCCTAACTTAACTGGACTAAATGTGAACTTGGCCTATGATAAAAGAGGAGAACTAACTAAAAAGGGATCGAGTTGGTAGAAAAGGCACTAGACCATCCCTATTGGATGTAGTTGGGAATGGGTAGGCGAAATATTAGCTTGTTCTTTACAGCTGGGTCTGGAAGATTCCAATGAGATCATTGTAATTGTCATGGACTGATTCTATGCTAAGCGTTTGTTGTGATATGATTGGTATGCCTGACTATGAAATGTGTACTAACTGATCTGTGCAAACGAGATAGCGGGAGTACCCTTATTTCCCTATGGTAAAGCCCAACTTGTGTGAAACAGCCCCTTCCACTATGTAACCCCTTGACAGTTCTATCGAGTCTTTCTCCCGGATATCAGTGTCTCCCACGGGGAATTGGGTTGGTAAACACATTGTGTCGGGAATCATGAATGGATGTGGAGGTTGTCTGAGTGAGTATTGGAAGGTGGTTCTTGATGTCCCTTTGAGTCAAAAGTAAGGTGTTTCTGGGGCTGTCTTTCTTTATCCTTATGATGATCAACCGGTGTCATCTTGCCATAAAAGTCATATCCGAGTCTCACGGGAAAGATGAGTGATGAGTCAGGTAGGAAGAGTCAATGTTGCCCTTATGGATCGCTATCGGTTTATCTTGATTGCTCTGTCCATGATTGTGTGTTACTATGTGGTACTACTCCTTGACCTACAGATTGATCCTTAGTGCGAAATTGTGCTTATGTGCTTTGATGTTCATAATGACTATTGTATGGGTTCGAGCTACATTTATTATATCCATATCAATCCCGACATGATCTACTTAGTATATTGCATTGTCATACTAGGACACGAATATATATGTCATATGCTAGAAAGTTGTGTAATTGATGCCCTATCTGTGAATAGGTTCATGATAGTGTGATCGTTCAGTTCTAGTATCATGATAGGGTGAGTCCTTTACTTGATGGATACATGTTATAATTTGATGTCCGCATGCCGTATATGCTACGTAATTCTCAGAACCTGTGATGATGATGATCCTTAATGTAAATTCGTGGTTGTATGACATCCTGTATCCATGCTGGTCACAATGCTTAAGTGTCGTGTTGCGTCTTGCCCTCTATCATGATTGTATGTTGTTATAACATATTTACTTGGCCTATTGATCATATGATTGATCGGACGCTTGAACTCCATGATATGAACCTGCATGATTGTTGTTCTCCTGGATTAGGTCCATGATAGTGTGATAAGCTCTTCCTTGTATGAATGCATATAAATGATCTCCTTAGCATGCTAGGTGATGACGTGTCGATGCTTATTATTCCTTCTGTGACTAGAACCATAGCGCGCCCATCTATTTTGTAGTTGTTAGACTAACTATTGTGAATTATTTTGCATATGATAGTGTTGTGTGTTCCTTGCATTGAATGGAGAATATGTGACATAATTAAGTCTTGGTGAATGCATGTTTCATCCTAGTATGTTCTCATTCGAACCCATGTCCCCATATTTTTGTCCTATTGCCCGTTACTTAGACTCGCATTATACATCGTTACATTTCCCCCCATGCTTCTATATCATTGGAATGTGATTGAATTGAAGTCTTGCTTAATGTCAAGTAATCAATCAAGTGCACGTATGTGTCCTATGTTATGTTAAGCCATTAGTGACGTGTAGGATCCTTGGTTATGACTTATGCACATGTATACCCTGCTTGCATTATTGATCATTCCCTATTGAGCTAGGTCCCTGATAGTGTGGTTATTCCCTTACTTCTGCTTTACTTTCATTTAAATTGAATTTCTGTAACTTCGATTGATTGGAGTTCGAAATCCCCGCTTTGAATACTGATTGATCATTAGAGGTTTGAAACCTCGACACGTTCCTGAATTGCAACATCCGAACGAAGGTATCCAACCTTCGAAATGTATCTCGGATATTTATATCCGGGCTGTCACAAACAAGGCTTACCATAGAAACCCCCTTATGGTGGAAACTTCTAATCCTGACTGTCCAATTTCAATCAATGGCTCTTAATAATACGGTGGTAATTTTGTAATTAAATTGAAATTTCAACCCCTTTTTATCATGCCTTATCTCCTCTCTTCAGTCCCCCTTCCCTTCAATCTCCCCTGACCTATTGATGCGTTCTTGGAGGCAAAATCGTTGAAGGCGAAGAACGGCACCACCATTGAAGGCGAAGAAAGGTGCCACCATTATAGGCTAAGAAGGGCGTCGCGGAAGGTGAACCCTGCCGTTGATGCACCATCACGCCGCCTCTGTTAAAGGCGAAGAAGGGTGCCTCCATTGAAGGCGAAGAAGGGCGCCACCATTGAAGGTTAAGAAGGGTGTTGCTGAAGGTGAACCCCGCCGTTGATGTGCCATCATGCCGCCTCACTCCTCGCCCCCTCTTCACGATTCGAGAAGTGAACCCAATCCCTCTGACGACTCTTTCCAATCGGCAAATGGACGGCACCGATCCTCGAGTATCTCGCTGCTGAGGTAAACTTCGCCTTAAATTTTTGAATTTGACTCACCTTTTACATGAAATTTGGTTTTGCCCTAAATTTCTAGGGTTTGGGTTTCCCTATGATTAATTTGATGGGTTGCAGAAGCAAACAACTAACAAAATTATCTATGCTAATATATCGTTTCTCCATCCAAAACATAAAATTTAAAATTAGAGAGAGCAAACAACTAACAAAACTAAGGTGTAAGAAAGAAACAATTTATTCATGATATTGGGTAAAATTAGCTTTAATCAATACCAATGTAGCTTATGTGAGATTCGAACTCATGTCATGTGTATAATAACACATCGCTCTACCATTTGAGCTAATAAGCTTTCATATAAATAAGTTTTGGTTGCACAAATAGGGAGTAGATTGTGATAAACTGTACTAGTTGAATTGCATCTGTCAATAAGAATTGTCATAGTCGCAACAAAACAGAAAATTAAGGAGCGCATTTGTGATATATGGCAAAAAGGAACAATTTTTTACAATGCCAATTTAGAGCAATATTCAGTAAGAAATCATATACATTCAGAGTATTTTAGGTGCACAAAGAATTGATGGCTAAAGTAAAACACTGAAGAAAAAAAATGAAATGTAAAAAATAACCAGACCTTGCCTAATTCCTTGTTTCTAGAATAAAATGACAGATCAATTTTCAGTCTCTTTCATATAGCACAAAATCAGAAAGAATTTAAGGCTAATGTGAGAAATCTACCCAAATATCAATAATAAGATGAATTTGTAAGCCATGTTCAATAAATGATAAAAGCCAACCACAAAGTAAACAAATTCATAGTATTGTGTACATATTCATAGTAACCAAAGTAAGTGCAAATTATTTTTATTTTTGAGGAAAGTAGCAAACGAATCATAAAGAGAGGGGAGATTGAGAGATAGGGCAAGAAAAAGATGATTTCTCAAATTGATCACACCATCCATATAAATATGAATTCTCAAATCAATGGCAAAATAGATCCACGAATAGAGACATGAAGATAGCATCAAACATAAATGGCAGCAATAACCTCAATCGAATATAGAGAATATCAATTAGATTAATCGAGCTTTGAGTCTATATACACACACAAAAACATTCGTGGGGATCGCAAAATCCCTAATCAAAATCATAAACCTATTCCTAATGTTATTCCCAAAATTAAACATCCAAAATCGACAAATAGAAAGAAATCTCAGGTCAGTTTCCAGAAACCCAAACCTGACAAGTAGGGGATCGGACGGAGAGCAATCCAGGCAAACAAAATCGATTAGCGGGTATTCATAGATCTACCAAGGAAGAGACAGCAGCGGTAGAAGGGTTCGGACTCTAGCAAGGAAGACACAGCAACCACGGAAGGGTCGGACACCGGAAGGGAAGAAATTCCCAGCAAGTCACTCAAATCCACAAAAGCCAACTATATTTTAATTTCAGATTCATGTCAGAGTAAGTTACAAACCACTTTCATTCCAATTTCCACCTATTATTGATCAAGACGGTGAGCGATCGAGGCAAACAAATTCTCTGATAACATTACAAAATCATCTACATACTAAATAACAACAAATTTCCCAAACACAATCGAAATTACCTAAATCAAATCAGATGAACTCAAAATTTTCCCAAAGTAGACCGATTCAAAAACAATTCATGGGAGATTAATATGAGACATTGAACCATAGCCCTAACCGAATCCGACTAATTTTATCAAAATTAAAATTCGAACCTGACAAGATTCAGATCTTCATCCCTCTTCTCCTCTAAGGCCGTGTTTGACGCTAGATGTTGTTTTGGAGATGATTTGAGATGTTGGTAGATGTTATGAGATGGAGATGGTTTTGGTAGATTAATGAGATTATTGGAGATGGAGATTTTATTTGAAAAAAATCTCGTTTTGGTGTTTGGTGTTGGGGAGATGGTAAAAGATGGTGTATACCCGAAATGACCATTATGCCCCCGGGTATTTAAACGAAATTACCCCTTTACTCTCTATTCATTCCCATTTCTGTCGGTGGTCGGCCTCTCCAATTGGAATCGTGGATCTGCTGCATCTCCATGGGCGATTGAAGAAGGTGGAACCTCCCGCCGGTTGCTGTCAACAATCACCATCCGCTGTTGAAGGTTGGCGCCGTCGACGCCGCAGGTACAGCACTCGGAGGACGACCAACCATCGGTGTCCTCGCGTAGAAACCACATACAGCTCCGAGCTACCACCGTGAACGGGGAGCGGCTACAGTGAAGGGGTATGTGCGCCTATCTTATTCTTCGTCTCTATCACTCGTTGATTTACAGTTGGACGCATTCGTAGGGGACATCCGTAGCCGAATCGATAAGACATTGAATGTGCATTAGGTTAGGTGAATTGAAGAACTTAGGGTTCGAAGGAGAAGGTTCGAAATTGGGTGGGTGTGAGGGACGATAGAAGGTCAGATGCTGACAAATGTTGTGTTGATCTAACAATTTATGCGTGCCTTGAGTTGTTCGTTGCATTCTTGCTTTGTAGCTATTGTCCAAACCAATTTGGCAAACTGGTGAAACTTGTAACTGTTATACAAAACCATTTTTTCATGAAACTTGTCATTAAACTTTGTAGATGAAGTCCGTTTGACAGCTGCAATATGTGAAACTTGCCTTGGTTTACACTAGGACATATTTCCGGGAACAGCTTATTCATGAAGCCAAATTTGTTGCAAGTATGTGCCAATTATATCATCTAGGATTTGAAGTAATGAAATGGTTTTTAATGAAAGTTTGGATCCTGAGTAAGCAGTACTACATGATTTATGTAAGGGAGTGGTTTGTGACATACTACGATATTAGTATTGACATCATGCACAAGTTTTCGTCATCATCTGTGTAGTTGTTGCTATGATTTCCCGTCCATTTCTCCTTCAAGCAACGACGGCCAACACCGTAAAAATTTTCTTTGGCTATCATCCAGTGTCTATGGCTTCGAGTAGCAAACCACCATTGAAGGAGAAGCCTAAAAAGGATAAGGCCCCTAAAGAAAAGTCATTGATATGGACGCCGACTATGTTGAAGCTATTCTTGGACCTCCTCATCGGATATCAGCGTAAATACGGCAGAGAACAGGGGTTCAGTTGGGTGTTGTTAACAACTCAATTTGAGGAAATGACTGGTCAGAAATGTGGCCCTAACACGCTGAAGAACAAGTACGCAGGAATGAAGGAGAAATGGAAGGATTGGAAAGATTTGAAGCACGGCGAGACCGGCTTGGGTTGGGACTACGAAAGAGGGTGCATCAATGCAACCGATGAATGGTGGGAGCGAAAATGTCAGGTAAGTTATGTGCTTTAGTGGTGTTGTGGGTCTGACCATATATGTTATGATACGCAGCTTGTGTGCTTCAGCTTGTCGTATGACGTAAAGAAATTGTATATTCATGTGATAGGAGAAGGAAGATTTTAGGAAACTGAGGAAGAAGGGTGTGCCGCCCGACATCGAAGACGCATGGGATCAGATTTTCGGAGGGACGGTGGCGACGGGCCATCACTGTGTGGCTCCGTCAATGGATCCGTCTGACACGCCTATTCCACTGTCCACTGTATGCGATGACGGGGGTCCCACCAACCAACCTGAAGGAGTTGAATTCGACCTCGGGGGGACGATGAAAACATTGACGGTTTCGACTTGTCCCGGTTCCCGGACCTGGTTCGTGGGAGCACGCAAGGTGTCCCTTTGCCCCCAGTGCCGCCACCCCCCACGGCTACTCCAGGATCTACCACTTTACCAGTGAGGTCTGGAAAGCGAGCCTCGGGCTCGTCGGGGTCTCAATCAGTCAAGCGACGGAGTGCGAGACAGTCTTCTGGGTCCGCGTTGTACCAAAGGCATATGGAGGTCGTGCAGGAAACTAGTGAAAAGTTGCTCGCATACGTTACTGCGGAGGACGAGGTTTCTAAGACTTCAGATGATCGTGAGTCAGAGGTGATGGAGGTGCTTGATGAGCTGGTCGCAGATGGACTAATTGAAGATGAGAGCCCGTTGTTGTGCTTCGCAATGGAGGCATTGATCAACCCTGAACGGGCGAGGATGTTCCTTGCGTGCAAGCGAAGCAACAAGGTGCGAGTTGCGTGGCTGAAGTATCATTTCCGAAAGAGCGGAGGGGACATGTAGAGACCGACGACGAGGACGTTGGAGTGAGTGCGTAAGACCCTACACCATGCGTGTAACATACTTCATTGAAGTTTTCCACAGTTCAATATCCGTACCTATTATACGTAGGTACTGGAAGGAACCCGTTTTACTTTGAAACGACGTTGTTTGACTAATTATGTCTGTATTGTGGTTGTGCTTGTGGATGTTTGTATTTTAGATTGATGTGGATAATATTTATCGTTATGGATACATGTCCGTTTTATCAGATATGATTGTGTGTTTTTTCCAATGCTGTGGGACAATTTGTTTCATTTTAGATGTCTGTATGCGTGAATTCGTATGTGTCTGTGTCGTCATGGATATGGCACTCATCTGTCGCCTCTTGCAGCTAGTAGGGCATGGAAGTCGAATCCTCTACTGCTAGACGTCGGCGTAGGCGTGAGCGTCGTGAACGCCACAAGAATGCGGTGCTCATGCAGTTACTTGTGCATCTGGATGCGGTTGAGAGGACGACTCACTACTACAAGCATGTACACAAGGTGCCATGCTACATATCGGAGTACACGGGTGATCGGTGGATTAAAGACATCCTATCACACGAAACAGACCTCCGTTCGGTGCAAGTATTCCGGATGCCGAAACATGTGTTCACCAACCTCTGCTCAATCCTCCAACACCGGTACAGGTTGCAGGGCTCGTTCAACATGTCAGTCATGGAGAAGGTTGCGATATTCGTCAACACCATGGCCTGGGGCGCGTCACTACGTGACTCTTGCGAGCGTTTTCAGCGATCGTCATCGACGATTAGCGAAGCCATCACTGACGTCTTGGACGCGCTCGTAGGGAGACACAGTAGATGGGATGGACTTGCTCGCGATGTCCTGAGACCCGTGGACCCGAACTTCACCGAGATACCGAAGCAGATCACGGAAGACAGTCGATATAGTCGATATTTCAAGGTACCATCTTCAGCTCTCAAATGTGGATGCGTTCGATATTATGTAGACTCTCACCCCTGGGAATGACGCTATAGGGGTGCATCGGTGCCCTGGATGGGACGCACATAGAAGCTTGTATACCCCGTGAGGAGCAGCTGCCTTACAGGGGCCGCAAGGGGATAACTACTTTCAATGTCCTCGCAGTGTGCGACTTCGACCTCAATTTCACCTTCATATCAGCTGGTTGGGAGGGGAGCGCGCATGACGCTCGTGTGCTTGAACATGCGCTCAATACCCCGAGTTTGCATTTCCCCCACCCGCCCTCTGGTCATTACTACCTGTGCGACAAGGGATACCCAGAGAGAGAGGGCTACATGATCCCATACTCGAAGACGAAATACCATCGACAAGCCTTCTTGCAAGAACCGGCGGACAACGAGAAGGAGGCCTTTAACCAGCGACATTCGTCGCTGAGGGGTTCCGTTGAAAGGTCCTTCGGGATCTTCAAGGGTATGTGGAAGATAACGAAACCAATGCATAAGTATCCGGTGGACAAGCAAGTCGACATTATTATCGCATGCTTCGCACTGCACAAATTCATTAGACGATCAGTCGGGGATCTTGATTCGCACTTAAACGACTCCAACTCTAGCCCCCACGTGGAGCCTGGTGACCTAGAGCATGATGTGCCCGAAGTAGAGGAAGAGGAGGATGACGAGGAGGTCGCTTCATCATCGAACGATGACGAGGAGGTCCAGCCGAAAGGGATGCAACGCCTACGTGACGAGATCGCGAGGCAAATATGGAATGACAGGCGATCCCGGCGCTAGTGTATATGTTTGTAGTACACCGGGGGTGTATGTTTTTGATAGTATCTAATGTTGCATCATGTGCATTTTGGGGTTGGTGTATGGGGGGGGTATATGTATGGTTGTCTGTAGTGTGTAGTGATGGGTTAATGTTGTTGTTTAGCAACTGTGATCAAAACATTGTTCTGAAGTTGGATATCCGTAACTTGCATGCAGCGACTACTTTTGTTAACGAAAATAGATTCATTGCTAAGCATCCATATACTTACATAGATACGATTCCAATACCATTAACGTTGTCAAAGGAGGCATGTAATAGCCTAGAAGTTGTCGTTAAGGGTGTCCGCAGCCATATGGTACAAAATGGGCTGCACACCAGGCAGAACACCTGCCTCGACCCATTACAGTTCCCCTACGGACATCCAAAAACCTGCTGGGTAGGGGACTGCAGTCACAATTCACAAATCCATCTAACGTACTAACATTACATACAGACAGGGGTTCCCGATCGAACTTCTACATACGTACCCCGTTACACAAAAGCCTCCCGGTCGGAGACAAGTACGTCTACTTCTTGGCGAGGGCGCCGATGGCGATCACGCTCATCACCAAGAACATCCACTTGTTGCGCTCCTCTCTGCTCTTGGCAGCCACCAGGTCCGCCCACACCTTGCACGCATAGGTGGAAAGCGAAGAAACGCGTTCAGCCAGCTCAGTGTTCAGCTCGTTGACCCTCGTCAGCTCCTCTCCGTTCCTTTGAGCTATGGCCTCGGCAGCATACAGTCTCGTGGTCAGCTCCATTGCAATGTCCTCCAACTGCTGAATCCGAGGGTCCTCCGGAGGCGGAGGAATCTCCTCAAGCGGTGGGCGGTTCTCGTAGTCAGTTGGTCTAGTTTGCGAGCTAGCCTCAGCCAAGGCCTCCATCTCCTGCCACAAATAACACAGTTGTCAGTACACCGACGTACTATACAACCACTTCCCCTTATTTGTCGATTGATTTGAACATCGAGCTTACCTGCTCATACCAAGGTGGGATCCTCTCCTCCCCTCCTAGCCAAGGGTACTTCTCGGGACAGCCGCTCGGCCAGCTTCCAGATGATGAACCCATGATCGTAACTGCAATGGCGTACCAACACAACTAGTGAGCACAAGGTTTATATAATAGATACATAGCAATGCAAAGTTCAACCATAGACATGGCATATGACATGAACCAAACCATTTCACAAACCTAACAGCTACATGAGTGAAGAAGACAGGCACATGTAGGGGGAACAAGTACACTATTATACAACTGGATTACAGACATACAAACAGAGTGAAACAACAAGTTATCACTTTTATTTGTATCAAACAAAGTGACAACAAAGCAAGGATGACAGACATTCAAGATATCCCTTTTATGTTAAAAAAGCAAAGTGAAACAACAAAGAAATAAATTATGTATCTTAAACTGACAGACATTCAAGATATCACTTGCATTCATATCAGTTGCCACCTCTTCAACATTGACATAAGTATGTGATTAACATGAACCCAACAACTCAGGAACATATGGGATTACAAATTATGTATCTTAAACTGAGTAGACAACTGATGTGCTAGTATGGCTGGCCATCCAATTCACAGGAAGACAAAAAATCCGAAGTAGTATGCAATATTGACATTGGCTGAAAACCACAATCAAGTTTATGGCAGACCAGTAGGACAGTAGTTTCTATGGGGGTGGTGGCTATGACAGACAATTAGCAGCTGTAAGTTCAAGCAGCAGTGTAAGTATGACAGTAGTTTATGGCATACCACAAAGGGTTAGTTAAAACTACCTAGCACACACCACATCCACTTGTAAGTTCAAGCAGCCGCTACTTGTAAAACTCCCAAGCAGAGTTCACGCAGCAGCTGTAAGTATGCCAGTAGGTTCAATGGGGGTGGTGGCTATGACAGACAAGTAGTGTGGTTGAACAAAGGGTCAGTAACACTACCAAGCAAACACCACAACAAAAAAAAAAAATTTATAAGTACTTGTACGTTCAAGCAGCAGCAAACACAAGTGAACACAAACACAAGTGCAGTTAACACAAACACAAGTGCACAGATCCACAATTTCGAAATGGGACAACTGGGGGTGTCAAACACAGATTCATGCACACATGAACAGATCCAAAAATCAACACATTTCACTTGCAGTTTTCACGAAAGGGCCCAATCGACAACTTCCAAATGCGACAGATGGGGTTTTGTAAACGATAAAGGTTTCGAATCTCCAATCGGCTTACCAATGGAGGTACGAGCCTTTGCATTCATCGAATCCCGTTAGTGGGGTTCAAGGTTCCCATTTTGAGAACCCTAGAACGAACCCCGTCGCTCCTAACGCCACCATTGACGGCCGGCGTGCCTCACCTTCCGTCCGCATGGACCGACGATGAGAGGAGACGACATCAATTCACAGAAACGGAGAACACAGGCTCGAAAAACTTACCTTCAATGGTGGGCGGCGAACTTCGGTGCGGCGATCTTCGGTGTGGCGGCGATCTTCGGGGCTGTTCACTTCTCTCCAGATCTAAAATAATCACTTGGCTTTCGAAGGGGCAAAACATGATGAATTTATGGGAAATCTCTTTCCATCTCCCATCATCCGCCCTACCCCAGATGATTTTTTCACCCAATTTCATCTCCTTCCATCTCCACCCATCCACTGGCGACATCTCCAACCAGCTTGCGCCAAACACCCGTCGGAGGAGATGAAATTTTTTTTTCAGCTGCTCCCATCTACCCCCATCTACTTCCAGCTTGCGCCAAACACGCGCTAAGGTTTTGGCCAGATTTGAAAGCTATTCGAAGGGCAGAGAACAACTCAGATCTTCATCCCATAAAATCAAATAAGAGCTACCCAAAATCGAAGTGGGTCTTCATCCCCAAAATCGAATCAGTTGAGAATATATTTTTGACAGATCTAGTGAGAATAGAGGGTGAGAGGCGGCGATCGGGAAGGAAGAGGCCGCGGCGGCGACTGGTAAGGGAGAGGCGACAGCATCAATAGACAAGAAAGAGGTGGCGGTGGCGACCGGTGAGGAATGGGTGAGGCGGCGCCGGACATGAAATCAAAGTGAGAAGGGAGAGGGCGACAGGTTTTTAGTTTTTACGTATGAACGAGAAGAGAGAGGGCAACACATCTGACAGAAGGGAGAGGTAGGGATTTTTTTTAAATTTATTTTGACAAAAAGAGGCTCAAAGTTTATATATATTTCAAAATTGCCACCGCTTATTAATAGCCATTGATAAAAAATGAAGGGTTGAGATTAAAAGTTTTCATAATATGGGTGTTTCTATTGGAGGAGTTGTTTCAACTTGAACCTTCCCTTATATATATATAATATACTCTCACATTCGGAAATAAATGATGTTTGACTTGTATGCACGTAATTTTAAGAGCTAAAAACTATATAAAATCTTATTTATTTTAATTAATTTTTTTCATAGTTTAATATCTATTAGTAATAAGTATTAAATTGTGAAAAAAATTAATTAAAATGAATAAGATTTTATATAGTTTTTAGCTCCTAAAACTACGTGTAGAAAAGCCAAATATTATTTATTTCCGAACGGAGGGAGTTTATATTAAATAAGTTTTTTGTGGGAATTGAAGCTTAATTAGCGTGCAAGGGAAATTTTTCCACTTCACGCCAAGGAAGTTTTTTTATGTAATTGGATGTTTTTTCAATAAAATCGGTTCTTCCTAAAGTTTTGAGTTTGTTTGTGCTAATACAGGAATCGGTTAAATCAATTTGGGTTTCGTATTTTGCTCTTCGTAATTAATCAAAACAAAACACAATTTTAAATTGATTATTTAAAAAAATGATGATTTGGTATTTTTTTTAAATACAATTTGAATTCGTATTAAAAAAAATAAAAATTATTAACAACACATTGATTTTACTTTTTACAAATTAGAAATTTTACAAAATTCAAACATAAAACTATTTCGAAAACTAAAATTATATAAGCAATGATTTGGGGAGAAACCTAGAGCACAGAAGTTGGGACAACAAAGCGAGGCCGTGGAGGACAGTGCATACGACGGAGAGGAGAAAACGCACTTCTGCATCGGAGGGCTAGGGCTAGGCCTATGGCTAACACTTTTCGCCAAGCGCATCACGAAGCCATCAAACATGTTGATGATCTTCGAGGGTTGAATCTTGTTGAGCAGTTGTAGAGCCTTGTCTACTCATAGACTCTCAAGCTTTCTCTTGGCGATAATCCCTAGAGGCGATTGCGATATTAATCTCTATAGATAGTGTCCATAAGCCCCTACACCTCCGCAGACACCACAAGGCGAGCCATTTTTTTGTTAATCATTTTCCTATATGGACCCCAGTAGTAATTAAAAGATATGAAGTAGATTTTTTTTTGTTAATCAGATACGTGAGTAGACAACTAGACATGAACTATCATAGTAATCAAATGTCCAACCAAATTCTTTTAATTTAGTGTCCCCAGTAACAACATAGGCACATACACAAATCCGTTTCCTCTCCCCGGCAGCAACAACACACAAATCTGTCTCCTCTCATGTTTAGAAGATATGGACTTGGTACCCAATTGGCTGGACCAACAACGGATTGTCAGCAACAGTGGGGGTTTGTTTAACTACTTAGACAACTATACCTCTCCTTGTACGATGATGTCGTTTTTCCCGACTTTCAAATGTTGTTTCAAAATCTTCCTCCTCTGTATCTCTGTTGATATGCTGAAGGTTGGAGGAGATTGTTCTTGAAGTGGATGATAAAGTTGACGCTGAAGGAATTTTTTTTTTCACAAAATAAATTAAATTCAATTCTCGAAAAAATACGATTCAAATTGTTTTTAAAAAATTTGTAAAAAAATTGTATTTTTATTTTTTTAATTACAAAAAAGACATGTTTTTAAACAAAAATTTACTTTAAAAATTATGATTGGAAAGTTTTTAAAAATAATATGGTTTCAATTTGTACTAAAAAATGAAAATCATTAAAAAAAATACGATTTCCATTTTTAGAATTTATTTTTGTGAAAAAAGTAGAAGTTTTTTTAAAAAATTAGAATTTATGTTAAGAAAAATAATTTTTTTAACAAAAATAAATTCTTTTTTTTTTATAAAAAAAATTTAAAAGTAAAAGTTTTTTTTTAATGGTATACGGGAGAATGGGTAGCACTAAGCGCACCCGGAATACGCTTTGCGATAAGCGTTATCAAACGCTTTGCGATAAGCGTTATCAAACGCTTTCCGCATGCGATCCCAGGTGTGCAACTTACTACCTTAAAATTACATCATACCTAATAAGGTCGCTCTATAGAGACATTGGGCATGTGTAGACAACTATTTCCCTATGGGCTCAGCATAGCCCAACAAATAAAATTGGGACGCAGAGTTGAACCTTTATTTTTATTTTATTTTGAACAAGGAAAGCAATTCGATCCACTAGACATCACCATATCAGGTAAATCGAGAGGCCAAAAATGACAGACAAACTAAATATCATGATACAACAAAGAAACCAAAAATAAAACAAAAAGTGAAGGACCCGCCCCCAACCGATCACAAAAACAATCAGCCCAACCAGCATGAAAATCGAGGAGGACCAGGGATAGCCTATGAAGGCCAAGAGCACGGGAGAGTCTGGAGATTAACACGGTGTCTTGACACAGGGAAGACGAGAACAGAAGCCCGTCAAGGGAAATAGACGTCACCTAGGGAAGTGTGGGTCACCGACATTCCACTCAAGAGTTGAGCCTTTTCAAAACATAAAAACGGTAGGAAGAGTCACAAATACACATTTTTTTAGAAAATTAATACACAAGTTAAAGATGAAGCGTAAATTGGGATCACTTGTATTTGAGTCATTTTTTTGTATTTGTCTAACTTTTTCGATATATCACGACGGCTATTCCGTCAGCCATCTCCCTTCGATCTCTCGATTTACTAAACCCGTCTAGAATTTTGAATTATTACCTTGTGATAGTGTTTATTTAATCATGTTTATAGGACACTCTTGGTTAGAGTTTAGGGCGTTTTACTCGAGTATTTGCCTATTTCTTAGCCCTTTGTGTCCCGTTTCGAGGAATCGGTGTCTACCGCATGTTTATCGTGATTTCAGGTATTTTGGAGCAGTTTTGGACTCAACTCAAGAAATAAAGGAGAAAGAGGTGGTTCAAGGCTCCTCGACGCGCTTAGAAGTCATCAAAGACAAGATAGAAGGCACATGATCAAGGAGATGTGCCTAGAGAATCGAAGTGGAATTTAACAAAGTGGACAAGGCGTAGAAGCACAAAGAAACTTCCTATTTTTGACCTGCAACACTTCAAATCAAGTCCTGATGTCTTCATGAGAGTTATAGTTCTCGAAAAGAGCATTCCAACGCATATTCATATGCATTAATCAGACGAGCGACAACTCCAGAAAATGCATTTCAAGGCAACCCTGCTGAAGACCACTCGGTCGAGTGCCTTTGGCACTCGATCAGTACAGAGTGGGTTCCAGTAGCTAAAAAAAGTTTACACTCGGCCGAGTGCCCTCAACACTCGACTAGTTATATGCTAGAGTGTCCACTCGACCGAGTGCCCTCGACACTCGATCAGTGTACTGCCCGAGTGTCGTCCCTGAACAATTTTTTTTTCCGTTTTTAATTTATTTTTATTTGGGGGATATTTAAGGGAAGTTTTTTTAAAGGTTCAGGGGGCCGAAAATCAGTTCTTGTGGAGACCTATTGGGAAGTTTTTGGGGATTCTAACCGGGAACTTGTTGAATTCTTCATTTTCGGTAAATCTCTTTCCTTCTTGTAGATTCATGTTTGCTTTGTAGAATTTGATTGAATTGAACATGAAATTCTCCATGAGTGGCTAGATCTCTTATTCTAGGTTTGGGATGATCCCGACGATGCGGAAATAGACTCGCTCTTAGTATCGTTTGATTGATTTCTGATTTTGTTTGGTGATTTAATCCTATTGCGCTAGCCCTAATCGATGAGAATTGGTTAGAACTGATTTTGGGTTTGAAATCGAAAGACTAAGACCCTAAATTGGAATTTAGATGGTGAATTGAGACCGAAAGACGACTATAACCCATCGGAACTATAGGATTACACCCGAAGTTTAGTTGATCGAAAGTGAAATTGTACTTCTTGATGATTTATGGATTGTCATAGATATTTTAGATGATTCTTATATTGACTGAGACCGAAAGGCGAAGTTGATGTGATTTTCATTTAGAATTCTAAGCGCTTAAGGGTTCTAAATTGGTTGCTTGAAACCGAAAGGAGATCGTTAACCAATTTAGACACATTCGCTTCGATTCCGAAAGGAGCTTTGCGATTACCTTAGACTATCTACCTTCACTTTTGAGTTAGAAATCATTCAAGCGAGAATATATTTTGGTCTATTGATGATGCATCATTGGTAATCCCTTACCCTAGAATGCTTTCCATATTGATACCTCTCTATACTTGATCGGTTTTCATTGTTACTTTAAAGATAAACTCTCAAATCTACTTGTTACTTTTGAACTTGGTCGAACTAGCTCGAAATTACTGTCGATACTCCTTCGGTCCTTGTGGATATGACACTTGATTACTACAACTGAACCCCATACACTTGTGGGTGTAGGTTTTTAGCCTATCGCGTTGAAAAAAAAATTGTATATTTGAATTCAACCAAACTAAAGTTATTCCTATTCAATTAGCCTATTATATCTAATGTTAGCTTTTTTTTACAGTAGGCAAAAATTAGGTGGGTCTTACAGAAGTAAGATTCTACCATGATCATCCAGACGGATGATGTTACAAAGATCCCTACAGGTATGGAGATTTGAAAACGTACAAATATTCCTAAACTTAGCTATAAAATCAGCGGCCTTGTTTGCTTCCCGATAGCAGTGTCTGAATTCGATGATGTCAAAACTTGAGCTAAGTTTCCTGATAAGTTCCACTTCCCGCAGAATTTCCCATCTAACGTTCTTGCTATCATTGATTGCCTTAGTGACTTCCAAGCAATCTCCTTCCACTATGACTCTTCGTAAACCTTTAGCTATAGCTAAGTTTACACTTGCACAAAAAGCAGTAACTTTTGTTTGGATGGTAGAGCTTGCATCCGTTTTAGATTGAAAGATATCAATCACAGAGCCATTATGGTCCCTAATAATCCCCCCACTTGGAAAAGGCCAGTGGGTTTCACTGAGCCATCTACATTGATTTTGTAGATAGCCCTCGGTGGTTTGGTCCATTTAGAATTACGTCTTCTTTTAATAGTTTGTTATGAGGATACACTTTTAGTTTTGGTAGCACCTTGCCAATCACGGAAATCCGTTATTGCTCTTATGGCAATCTGGTAAGGAGTGTCTTGTTTCTTACTTCTAAAGATTTTTTCGTTCCTAGATTCCCATATTTTTTCCATATGAAACATAGTTCTTCGATAGTTTTTTGTCGTAATCTTTTGTCAAAATTTCATTAATAGCGGTACAAGAGTTGGTTATAAGTGTTGTGGTTCTACATAACATTTGTTCATAAGCAGCAATGGTAGCTCTAGTAAAAGGACAAAGGACAAAAAGGTGATTATTGTCTTCATTATTGTCATTTCAGAAGCAGCAATAAGATGGGACTCTATTTATTTACCTGTTTAATCTCTCTTTTATGGCAAGGCCATCAGTTGTTATCTTCCAGAGAAGGTTTTTTATTCTTGGGGGGAGGTTTAATTTCCAGATCCACTTGTAATCCTCGGTAGAGTTGTTACTATTGTTGATCATATGTCTGTCCGATCTAGTAGTGAACTGGCCATCCGAATTAAATTTCCAGATTAGTTTATCAGGTGTGTCCCAGTTATGGATTCGGATTCTAATGATGTGTTAGACGATTTTATTTGGAAAAATCTCATTGAGGAGGGGGGCATTCCATTTCTTATTTGTTGTGAATAGCTGATTAACTTCAAGATCGGGATCAAAATGCTCTTGATAGCTTGTGAGATTATGATTAGGTACCCAAGGATCTTTTTAGACATTTATAGAGTCTCTATTTCCTACAGTCCACATAACACTTGAATAAATTTTTCTCTTAGATATAGGAGCCTGCCAAATTGCCAGGATGTATTCTGAGATGTCATTTCCATTAATTGGTCTTGTTGGAGGTATTTCTCTTTTATTATTTTTACCCAAATGTTGTTAGGCTCAGAATAAATTTTCCAGAGTAGTTTCATTTGGAGACTGATGTTCCTGTCTTCTGCAAGTTTTAATCCTAAACCTCCTTGCTCTTTAGGTTTACAGATTTTGTCCCAACTAATTAAAGGGGTATACCTCTCCGAATGAAGTTTGTTCCAAAACAAGTTATTTTGTATTTGATTGATTTGATTTAGTATGCCTTTTGGTAAGAGGTTTTGCATTAGATAGTTGGTTTTAGAACTCAAGTTCGCTTGAATTAGAGTTGCACGCCCCGCCTGAGAGAGAGAGAGGAGGTCTTCCATTTATGTGGTTGTTTTTTCAAACTCTGAATGGCTTCATTGAAGACAACATTTTTTATTCTTCCCCTCACTAACGGGATGCCAAGTTTTTTTCGAGAGTTTTAGATATCGGGATATTCATATCACGTGCTAGAGAATTGGCCAAATTCGGGTTAATATTTTTCCAGACTTGAAGAGAACTCTTGTTATAGTTTATGGTTAATCCCGAAAGATTTGAGAAGTTATTGAGAGTATTTTTAATCGTGTGTAGACTTTTGTGAGAGGCTCCTGAAAAAATTATCGTATCGTCCGCAAAAGTAATAAAGGGAATTGGAATACCATTTTTGGTTAGCTTAATTCCTACCAGGGCGTCATCGTAGGCTACTTCTGATGTGCGCTCAAATTGCCATATTTTTCATATACTTTTACTTCGATTTTTGTCTATATTTGTATACATATTGGTTGGGAAAGCATAAGATTAGTGTAGTTTATATTTATTTGCCAATTATAGAGGTCTACACGAGTTCTTGTGTTATTTCGCAGAATTTTAGGCAAAATTGGAGCATTTTGGAAGAGAGAAGAAAAGCTGGAAAATTACTCGAAGTCTACTGAGGAGTCAAAATCGACCAAATCACTCGACATCGAGTGCAACGTATCATCAAAAATCGAGCCAGGAGAAAAACAATGCAACTCGATACAGACTGGTCGATATCCAGTGCCCCGAATCGAGTAAAAGATAGAGATCGAGTGCAAATCCGAGGTCGAGTAGAACTGGCTCGAGATAGAAGAGGAGTGGTCGATATTGACTGAAGCTAGTCGATATCGAGTGACGCTGCAGACAGATCCGACAATTTTTGATAAAATCTTATCCCAATGAGTTTACTTCTACATTAAGTCGGGATCTTTTATCTTTCTTATCAGACTTTATATCCTTTATGGTGAATTCATATTTACCTAAAGTAATTTTATTTATTTACTTTATTTAGTTCTATCTTAGGAATAAAGATAGATTTTCTTATCCTTGGATAGCGAGGTTTTGAAGTCTATAATTAGAGCCATTAGGGCTGATTTTTTTCCAGAAATGATTCAATCCAATTCGGTTCATTCAAGCAATAGAGAAAATAGTTTAGGAGAGAGAGGAGGCCGAGTGAAGGAGAGAGAAGCGAGAGCGGGAGTTTGCTTTATTCAGTTGTACTCTTTCGACGTTTGCAATTTCAATTCAATTTATTTTCCAACAATGATGATGATGTATATGGCTATGAAGCACGAGTAGTTCCCTTACTTCTAGGGTCAGGGTGAGCCCGACGATAGCCATGGAAGTTTATGCATCAAAGGTATGATTTTTATGCGATTCCGTCTTCTATCCTATATGCATGATTCTTCTACGAAAGTAGTAGGTGATCCTTATTTGCATTATTGAAGCGAAAGCCAATCTTTTTGAGAATTTGGATTAATTATGAAATTGGATAGTAACTCTTAGGGTTTATGCGAGAGCCTCTAAATCACCTAATTGTTAGTAACGAAAGTTATTTGTCGAAAAAGCATAATCTTTCATGAATTTGGCATAAGGCTTATATGGTTATCGTCGTGGCATGAAATCCCCAATCTTGGAGGTTTTTAAGTTTATTGAGTTTATAAAATCAGTGTTTTTATTCTGTTCATCTTTCCCTCATCATCTCATATTCTTTGGACACTTTTCCGACACAAAAAGGTTACATTTACAGTTTCTGCAAAGACTCGAAATCGACTACAGAAGTCCATATCGAGTGCCCACCCGATATCGAGTGCCCTACTTGAAGTCGACTGTCTGTTTCTATTTTTGCAGGAAGTTGCTGGAAATCAACTGGAACTGTAGTCGATATCGACCGATCTACTCGATATTGAGTGATCTTCTGGAGTCGTGATTGCGAGCTTAGGAACCGCTGATATACCTCCTCGTGGATTCGATCCTCAATACCCTACTACTACATCAGGAGGGATTCTTGTAATTTTATTTGCTTGGACAGGGAGTTGGTTTAGTTTATATTGATACTTATTCAAATCTCGATTCCCTCCCACCTGTCAAATTTTGGTGCCGTTGCCGGAGAGGCAATCATTCGCGCCCTAAGCTTTACTCACGTTCTTTTTTAGAGCTGATTTTGTAGGTTTATGCGATGCTCTGATCACGAACCTATCTTGGAAAGTCTTGACAAGCCCGAATGTTTTCTCCACATCCAAAACAGAGCAATCAGAATCATGGCGGAGAACGAGACACAGGCTCAAATCATAGAGCGATTGAGGAAGGAGATTGAGGACCACAATGCCACCATTTCCAATGAAAGGGCAACTACAACTGCAGAGAGAGCTCGCGCTGATAGAGAGGAGGATGCATGCAAACAAGCCCAAGAGAGGCTCAATAAATATCCGCAGACGGCCATGCAATACATGCACCCTACACTAATCGTGCCTGAATCTGCGATCATCATATCTCCCTCTAATTATGAAATTAAAATTAACTTCCTTTCTGAAATTAAACGCAATACTTTTGAAGGAAGAACTAATGAATGCCCCTTGCAACATATTTCTACTTTTATGGATTTATGTGAGACTATCGCTGATGGCACAAATTTATAATATGCTAGACTGAAGTCTTTTTGATGGTCTCTTGCAGGGAAGGCATTGCAATGGCTTGAAAGCTTGGCTTCATGCTCGCTGAAGACATGGGCAGAGGTGAAGGATGCGTTCCTAAACAAATTCTTTCCTCCATAAAAAACGGCGATGCTGCGGAAAAGGATCACGACCTTTAAACAAAAACGTGGCGAAACATTGGCGCAGGCATGTGAGCGCTTAAAGGACTTATTGCGATCATGCCCTACTCATGGCAACTATCTCATGCCATCCAGGAGATCTTCTACAACTCCCTTGATGCGCCGAATAAGGAGAGAATCAACTCTTACACCTCCTATCGGTACATTGAGCTTACACCTACGGAGGCTTGGGACACAATTGAGAGGCTTGTCAACTTTGACAACACATATGGGACTGCTGCGGCCTATGACTCAAGGTCTGCCCCATCAATGCCACTTTATGAGCCTCCAAAAGAGATCGATCCGGATGTGCGACAACAATTCAACAATGATCAGACACGCCGCCTTCAAAAGCAAGTTAGGTTCCTCTCCAACAACCAAGCTTGCCAAGAATGTGGGTCAACTAGGCACAACACCAACACCTGCCCACATCTTGAGCAAGTCAGCATTGCGGAGACACATGAGGAAGCTAAGTGGATGAGAGGCCCCTATGGAGGGGGCAATCAGTAGTATTGGGGGGGGGGGGGGTCAAAGGTTCTATCAACCTCAACACCAACAGAGGGATCCCCCACCTTATAGAGCACCAGGGCACCCTGAGCGGGAACCAAAGAAGGATGACCTGCAGATCATTCTTGATGAGATGCGGAGGAACCACGCTGAGTTTAAACAAGCCAATAATTCAGTCCATACTCAACTGCACGACATCAACTCTAGGCTCAGGGAGATCGACGTTCGAAAGAAGAATATGGAGACCCAAATGGGTCAATTGGCTGAACAAATTCCCAAACTGTCAGGATCGCTGCCAGGATCTACTGTGCCCAATCTCAAGGGCAAAACTACTGGTTATGTAGCGGCTATGAATCTGAGGAGTGGGCGTCAGCTGCGAACGCCCGAGCAAAACGCGGAGGAAAAGCCACTGGAGAGGACTTGATATCAACTAATCCAGTTGATATCAACCGAGATGCAGTCGACATCAAGTCCTCTTTACTCGATGTCGATCCAGAAGCTGAGCATCACCAGAAATCGACTCCTCCAGTCGATATCGACCAGATCTTACCCGATACCGACTCAACTCCAACTGCAGTAAAGAAGAAGGTGCTGACATTCCCTAATAAAACTTTAAAGGACCCAGCGGAAAAGAAGTTCCAACGCTTCGTGAAGATGCTTCAAGGGCTCAATGTTTCAATTCCATTCACTGAAGCTCTTCATGAGATGCCATCTTATGTAAGGTTTCTTAAAGACATACTAGGTAAAAAGCAATCAATTGCTGAGATCGCAGAGGAATGCAGCAGGATGGAGCTACCAAAGAAGAGGGCAGACCCAGGTAGGTTTTATATCACTATAGGCTTAGGTCAACACCGATTTAATGCATTATGTGATTTAGGGGCTAGTGTTAGCATTATGCCACTAAAAATATGGTCAAAGGTAAAGATTGGTGCCCTAGAGCCTGTGGATGCTGAACTCTATATGGCGAACAACACGGTGGTCATTCCAACAGGCCTGGTAGATGATGTGCTAGTGCAAGTAGGTAAGTTCTTTGTCTCTGCTGATTTTCTAGTTGTTGATATGGCAGAGGACCCTGCTTGTCCAATTATTTTAGGAAGGCCCTTCTTGGCAACCGTTGATGCCAACATAAGCGTAAGGAAGGGATTGCTCTCAAGATTATGTGCCTGGTTTAAGTATGGGGTCGATGTCGGAGCAGACAACTCAAAATCGAGTGCAGCACTCGAAATCGACAAAAATTCAAAGCCGACATCGACTGAACCAGAAGCTGAAGGAGAGAAAAGTCACTCTATATCGAGTTCACCTAGTCGATATCGAGTTGATCAAATTGAGTCGACTTCCCCCACATCGACAGAACCACCAGGAGCAGAAGATAAGTCGATATCGAGTGACAGTAGTCGATATCGACTGGACTCACAGACAGAAAAGGAAAGCTCCAAAAAGGTAAGCTAAGTTATAGATTCCTCTTGCTCAATTTCAATAAAGGATTTATCTCTATTTGGGAGAGGTTTGCCTTGGTATGTGCGCTTGTGCAGGATATCCAATGATGATCTAAGCAACTATGAAGTAGGAGATAAGGTGTATGTCTCTAAATGAAAGGATCATTGGTTCCCGAGCAAGTTCAAAGCAAAGAAGATGGGTCCCTTCACGGTGAACAAGATCCATCCAGGCGGGATGCAGCTGCGAGACAAGAACGGAGTGCTATTTGAGGCCGAGGCTACATGGGCTCTGCAGATGCCGCCTTAGGAGCATGAAAGAAGAAGTCGGCCTAGCGACTATAAAGTCTAGAGTGTAACGGCGTGGATATAAATATCCGAGATACGTTTCAAAGGTTGGATACCTTCGTTCGGATGTTGCAATTTAGGTACGGGTCGAGGTTTCAACCTCTAATGATCAATCAGTATTCAAAGCGGGGATTTCGAACCCCAATCAATCGAAGTTACAGAAATTCAATTTAAACAAAAGTAAAGCGGAAGTAAGGTTTAGATACAAATGCCACGACAGAGCCGGGTCAAAACCATAGCATAAATTCTAAAGTAGTATAGCCAAATTAGCGGGGTTAGACAGATTCTTTGCAACCGCCCGGGGGATTTTCCCACGCCATAGAGACAGAGAGCAATCATACCTAAAAACCAGTGGTGCGAGCGGGATCAGACTGAGACCCCAACACACCCTGTCCCGCAAGCAAATATACACATACGCTATAATAAAGATGCTTCGATGCAATGCGGAAATTAAATCACACTAGCATGTTCCTAAATCATAACGTGCGGAAAAGAACTGTAAAGGCGCCCAAAGAATGCCAAGTGGCATATCCTCATATCTCTGTATTTCCCGTACCCACTCCGAGGTAGGGCGCTCGGCCTTAGCCGAACCGTAACAAATATATTCCCGTACCCACTCCGATGTAGGGCGCTCGGTCTATGCCGAACCGTAACAGATATATTCCCGTACCCACTCTGAGGTAGGGCGCTCGGTCTATGCCGAACCTTATCAGATATATATATATATATATATATAGATCATACTCATCGACTCGATTGGGGACCGAAACGGTACAAAACACGAATGCCCCCATGACCCTAGGGAAAGACTCTAAGACTCAAAGATAACGGCCGTTCTGTATTCAAACACACAAAGTAACCGAATGCTCATTCATAAGTGCAATCCTAGCATGATACTACATGGCATGCTTTAATGCTTATGCAACACCTAGTATGTCATATATTTACAAGCAGGTATTCTCGTTCGAATCTGAGTAAGCCCATAAAGGAACTTACCTGGATAGGCAGAACAGCAAAAGGCAGAATCCATTTTTACAGCAAGTCATACATCACAGATGATAACCTATCATATATAAGTAATGTATATGAGTCTACTTCTAATTTACACTAAGCATATCTCAATCACACAAGGCATCCCCTAACTATCACATATAAGTTCACGAAATCATAGAATATCGCATCTTAACATTAATTCATCATTATCATCTCAAATCATCTCGTCATGCATCGCATACCATCTCACATCTCATCTCATCTCAATATCTAACATCCCATGATCTCAACATTTGATCATTTCAACTCATCATTTAGAAATCATGCACCATTATTATAAATATAAGTCATATTCATACTCTAAGGTATATTCATACTCTAATCGTCATATAACATATCATACTTCAACATTTAAGAACTTATCATGCTTCTTAATCATATAATACAACCTCATGCTTTCATTTATATCAACACATCATACTAAGATTTTCATCATATAACACATCATAACACTATCAACATATCATAATTTATATTTAACAATTATATCGATATCCTACTATCATGCTCGCACTCATCACATAAGATTCATCCAGTCAAAACAAGTAGGAAATCTCCGAGTTTCCGAATCGCTCTCTAACCTCATGTTAAGTCAAATCATTAATCAAAACAATGTTCTCAAATTATACTCGCCCCAAAAATCCATCCATAAAACATTACTCTTTAAATCAACTTATTTTATTATTTATCAAAACAGATCTGACAAGTTTAATATATTTCCAAAAATCATCTTTTAACTTTTATGAAGTATATTTCCATTTCCCAAATCAATTTCCGACATTTGAGGACCTTTTCCAAATTCTTTTCCTTTTAAAATCCAAATCTCAAAATATTGTATTTTAAATCACCATAACAACATTATTTCATCAAATCTCAACAATAAAATCCTGTAATATTTTATATCCCATTTATTTACTATTTACATCTTTGAATTATATATATAAATATATCAAAGTAAGTCTTAAACCTTATAATCACTTTAACACATTTTAAAAAATATTTCAAAATCACAATATAACACATAATATAGTCCAATTATTTAATAAGTAACTAGCCGAAAATACCCGAAAATAAGTCTTTAAAACATAATATTCATTTTATCACATTTTAACATATTTTATCATATACTATATCATATTCCATTTATTCAAAAAAATTTATCTCAAATATATATAAGTAGGTTTAAAGCTTAATACACATTTTCATAAACCAAATCGGCCCAATGAACTAGCCTTAACCCTTTTCAAAACCGGATCCAAACAAGCCCAAACTAACACTCAAAACCGGATCCAACAAATCCCAAACTCTCAACCCATTTCCTTTCAACTGCCAAGCCCGGATTCATAAAATAAAAGAGCGGGCCAGGTGCTGATGTGGCGAGCGGGACCCACAGGTGGGCTGAAGGCAGGCGCGGGCCCAAGCTGAGTCTTCTTCTCCCTCTTCCTCCCGCCGGCTCCCCTGCACCCAGCTTCTTATCTCAACTCGCTCACACCTCTCCTCCGCTCACAGTTTGTCGCCCTCGTTTGCTCTTCTGTTCGCCTTCCCGCTCCCGCGCTCGAGCCCTCTCTCTCCTGCACACTCGAGCTCGCCGGAAATCACCTCGCTCTCATCTCGTTCTCGCTCACTTCCCCGCACCCGCGACTCTCCCTATTGTACTACCCACTCAGCTCAAGCATCAATGGAACGAAGGGCAACACAAGGATTCGAATAAGCACAATAAAGGTTGAAGGGAGGTTTTAGGGGAAGCTTACCGAGACACGGCTTAGAGACACACCGGAGATCGTTCGATTTGGCGTCGCCGGAGGTCCAGCTCTGACGAGGCTACAATCGGCCTTCTCCTGGCCTAAGAAGGTGAAAGGATGATTAAAGGTGGTGTTTTGCTAGGTTTTACAATGAAAGAAGGAGAGAACGACCTCACCGATCGCAGCCGAAGAAACCAGGGGAGGAGGAGCCTCGGCGGCGGTGGCTCCTGGGCGGCTCAGCTAGCCTGGAACTCAGAGGTGGTGCTGCTGGCTGCTGCTCGACGGAGGCTCCGGGGTGGTGACAAATAAAGAGGAGGGAGAGAAGAGTGTTAATTTGAGTGGTGGAAAGGGGGAGATGAGTGTGGTGTTCAGGCGGCAAGGGAAACCAGTCAAAAGGGGAACCTTTACCTCTTGGGTTTGAAAAGTTGGATGAGGATAAGGCAAGGGAGGAGAAATGGGAGATGGGAGTGAAGGATGTGTAGAGGTTTGTGGGCTTGAAACAAAATAAAGAAGGGAGGGGCTTCTGAGCAACGAAAAGGAGATGCTTGTGATGGTGCTGCTACTGCCGGACAGGAGATGCTTGACGTGGGAGCTGGGTATTGCCCGAAATGGAGGAGGCAGGGTTGTGGGAGAAGAGAAAAGAGGAGGTGTTGTGCAGCTTAAAAGAGGAAGAGACAGAGAGATGCATGGCTGCAATCGGCAGCTGAAGGGAGGAAGAAGATAAGGCCATAAGTGGTCCCCTCAAAAAATAAAATACCGGAAACAAATCCCGAAACCCGCTCACTCGACCTTATCCTGACTCAATCTGAACTAATAAATAATCCGATAAATATTTTCAAGTCTCGAACTAAAATTTAGCGGAATAAAATCTGCTCTTAAATCAAGTTTCAAATTTATGCCGGAATTCGCTTCGAAAGATTTAGAATCAAATATATTGCTCGAGGACGGAATTTTCAAAATTTTTGAATTATTATAATTCAAATCCCAACTAAATCCATATTAAATCGAAATTAATTCTTAATTTATAAAATAATATTTCAAAATCCCGAGTCTTTACATCATCCACCTCTAAAAACAAGTCTCGTCCCCGAGACTAAAACCCTTTTCAAAATCGATCAAGCTTTTCTCAAAACATAGAACCAACAAAATCATGCAAAAACCCAAGTCGATTCTATCCTATATCAGTCAACCAAGTTTTCAGAACTCAAGAGGTGGAATGATCCACCTCTAAGGGCTAATCCCATATTCTCTTCCTAGGTTCATTTTTCAAAGATCGATTTCAACTATCAATCTCAACATATCATCAAGCTCAACCTTAATTATCTCAAATTATCTCATGATCTCATATATCAAACAATCAAGCCAAGCTATCAAGTTTCATCATGCTAACAAGCACATCAAGGGTGGTATCCTACCAGTATCATGCAAGCAAGTCATCACTCATAGGCTCATTGCCAATCACATCATGCCATCATATATTCCACACATAACTATTGGTCATATAAGCATAACGACATAAAGATAAACATCAAAGTACACATCTTCAAACAAGGTACCAGGGTATACTCTTCACTAGGTCAAGAGGTCAAGGTAACGTCTACGCTAGGCTCCACGTAAGACGCAAGTAGCTCAACTGAAGGTTAAAAATCCAAGGTTAAAAATGCACGTCCTTAAGGACGTGCAAGCCTTGTGACTAATTAACATTTAAAAAAATTAATTAACCCCTTTTAACCATGCACGTCCTTAAGGACGTGCATGATTTGGGGTGTATATAGCAAGGGCGTATTTATATGTCGATATAAAGCATGTTATGAGATAATTGTTAGGTATATGATATGATATGATATGATATGATATGATATGATATGATATGATATGATATGATATGATATGATATGATATGATATGATATGATATGATATGATATGATATGATATGATATGATATGATATGATATGATATATAATTTATGGAGATATCTTAATCTGTTAAGCATGATGTGAAATATGTGAATAAGATATGGATATAAGTGAATTGAAGCATGATTTGACCTGTTAGAATCTTGAATTGAATTATGAAGCATGATGAGATGTTACATGATATTATGTGATGACATGTGTTGAGATGATATAGAAGATGCTATATGATGACATATAAGATGAGATATGATGAAATGCGACAGTTAAGATAAAATGGAAGGATTAAGATGATATGAGTTGATTGATGGAAATGAACAAGGAAGATGATGAGATGAGTTGAGATGATAAGGATGAAATGTTAAGATATGATATTCTATGGTTATGTGAAGTTATGTACGATAGTTAGGGGCGCCTTGTGTGACTTAGATAGACTTATGCATATTTGTCTGTTTATTAGGTGATTTGTGATCTATTGGACATTGCTTATTATTGGTGTTGATTGTTTGGATTCTGCCCGCCTCCAGGTAAGTTTCCTACGGGAGCTTACTCAATAACCCGGATCTCATGCCTGATGTGTCATATAGTATGTAGGTGTTGCATATGCATAAAAGCATGCCATGTAGTATCATGCTTAGGAATTGCACTTATGAATGAGCATCCCTATTCTTTATGCATTTGAAAAGAGAACGGTCGTTATCTATGAGTTTTAGAGTCTTTGTTAGGGTCATAGGGTAGCCCAGCTTCATCGGGTGACCTGAGTCAGTATTGTCGATATATGAGCATGATGATGAGATAGCCCATCATAACACTATCAACATATCATAATTTATATTTAACAATTATATCGATATCCTACTATCATGCTCGCACTCATCACATAAGATTCATCCAGTCAAAACAAGTAGGAAATCTCCGAGTTTCCGAATCGCTCTCTAACCTCATGTTAAGTCAAATCATTAATCAAAACAATGTTCTCAAATTATACTCGCCCCAAAAATCCATCCATAAAACATTACTCTTTAAATCAACTTATTTTATTATTTATCAAAACAGATCTGACAAGTTTAATATATTTCCAAAAATCATCTTTTAACTTTTATGAAGTATATTTCCATTTCCCAAATCAATTTCCGACATTTGAGGACCCTTTCCAAATTCTTTTCCTTTTAAAATCCAAATCTCAAAATATTGTATTTTAAATCACCATAATAACATTATTTCCTCAAATCTCAACAATAAAATCCTGTAATATTTTATATCCCATTTATTTACTATTTACATCTTTGAATTATATATATAAATATATCAAAGTAAGTCTTAAACCTTATAATCACTTTAACACATTTTAAAAAACATTTCAAAATCACAATATAACACATAATATAGTCCAATTATTTAATAAGTAACTAGCCGAAAATACCCGAAAATAAGTCTTTAAAACATAATATTCATTTTATCACATTTTAACATATTTTATCATATACTATATCATATTCCATTTATTCAAAAAAATTTATCTCAAATATATATAAGTAGGTTTAAAGCTTAATACACATTTTCATAAACCAAATCGGCCCAATGAACTAGCCTTAACCCTTTTCAAAACCGTATCCAAACAAGCCCAAACTAACACTCAAAACCGGATCCAACAAATCCCAAACTCTCAGCCCATTTCCTTTCAACTGCCAAGCCCGGATTCATAAAATAAAAGAGTGGGCCAGGTGCTGATGTGGCGAGCGGGACCCACAGGTGGGCTGAAGGCAGGCGCGGGCCCAAGCTGAGTCTTCTTCTCCCTCTTCCTCCCGCCGGCTCCCCTGCACCCAGCTTCTTATCTCAACTCGCTCACACCTCTCCTCCGCTCACAGTTTGTCGCCCTCGTTTGCTCTTCTGTTCGCCTTCCCGCTCCCGCGCTCGAGCCCTCTCTCTCCTGCACACTCGAGCTCGCCGGAAATCACCTCGCTCTCATCTCGTTCTCGCTCACTTCCCCGCACCCGCGACTCTCCCTATTGTACTACCCACTCAGCTCAAGCATCAATGGAACGAAGGGCAACACAAGGATTCGAATAAGCACAATAAAGGTTGAAGGGAGGTTTTAGGGGAAGCTTACCGAGACACGGCTTAGAGACACACCGGAGATCGTTCGATTTGGCGTCGCCGGAGGTCCAGCTCTGACGAGGCTACAATCGGCCTTCTCCTGGCCTAAGAAGGTGAAAGGATGATTAAAGGTGGTGTTTTGCTAGGTTTTACAATGAAAGGAGGAGAGAACGACCTCACCGATCGCAGCCGAAGAAACCAGGGGAGGAGGAGCCTCGGCGGCGGTGGCTCCTGGGCGGCTCAGCTAGCCTGGAACTCAGAGGTGGTGCTGCTGGCTGCTGCTCGACGGAGGCTCCGGGGTGGTGACAAATAAAGAGGAGGGAGAGAAGAGTGTTAATTTGAGTGGTGGAAAGGGGGAGATGAGTGTGGTGTTCAGGCGGCAAGGGAAACCAGTCAAAAGGGGAACCTTTACCTCTTGGGTTTGAAAAGTTGGATGAGGATAAGGCAAGGGAGGAGAAATGGGAGATGGGAGTGAAGGATGTGTAGAGGTTTGTGGGTTTGAAACAAAATAAAGAAGGGAGGGGCTTCTGAGCAACGAAAAGGAGATGCTTGTGATGGTGCTGCTACTGCCGGACAGGAGATGCTTGACGTGGGAGCTGGGTATTGCCCGAAATGGAGGAGGCAGGGTTGTGGGAGAAGAGAAAAGAGGAGGTGTTGTGCAGCTTAAAAGAGGAAGAGACAGAGAGATGCATGGCTGCAATCGGCAGCTGAAGGGAGGAAGAAGATAAGGCCATAAGTGGTCCCCTCAAAAAATAAAATACCGGAAACAAATCCCGAAACCCGCTCACTCGACCTTATCCTGACTCAATCTGAACTAATAAATAATCCGATAAATATTTTCAAGTCTCGAACTAAAATTTAGCGGAATAAAATCTGCTCTTAAATCAAGTTTCAAATTTATGCCGGAATTCGCTTCGAAAGATTTAGAATCAAATATATTGCTCGAGGACGGAATTTTCAAAATTTTTGAATTATTATAATTCAAATCCCAACTAAATCCATATTAAATCGAAATTAATTCTTAATTTATAAAATAATATTTCAAAATCCCGAGTCTTTACATCATCCACCTCTAAAAACAAGTCTCGTCCCCGAGACTAAAACCCTTTTCAAAATCGATCAAGCTTTTCTCAAAACATAGAACCAACAAAATCATGCAAAAACCCAAGTCGATTCTATCCTATATCAGTCAACCAAGTTTTCAGAACTCAAGAGGTGGAATGATCCACCTCTAAGGGCTAATCCCATATTCTCTTCCTAGGTTCATTTTTCAAAGATCGATTTCAACTATCAATCTCAACATATCATCAAGCTCAACCTTAATTATCTCAAATTATCTCATGATCTCATATATCAAACAATCAAGCCAAGCTATCAAGTTTCATCATGCTAACAAGCACATCAAGGGTGGTATCCTACCAGTATCATGCAAGCAAGTCATCACTCATAGGCTCATTGCCAATCACATCATGCCATCATATATTCCACACATAACTATTGGTCATATAAGCATAACGACATAAAGATAAACATCAAAGTACACATCTTCAAACAAGGTACCAGGGTATACTCTTCACTAGGTCAAGAGGTCAAGGTAACGTCTACGCTAGGCTCCACGTAAGACGCAAGTAGCTCAACTGAAGGTTAAAAATCCAAGGTTAAAAATGCACGTCCTTAAGGACGTGCAAGCCTTGTGACTAATTAACATTTAAAAAAATTAATTAACCCCTTTTAACCATGCACGTCCTTAAGGACGTGCATGATTTGGGGTGTATATAGCAAGGGCGTATTTATATGTCGATATAAAGCATGTTATGAGATAATTGTTAGGTATAGGCTATGATATGATATGATATGATATGATATGATATGATATGATATGATATGATATGATATGATATGATATGATATGATATGATATGATATGATATGATATGATATGATATGATATGATATGATATGATATGATATGATATGATATGATATGATATGATATGATATATAATTTATGGAGATATCTTAATCTGTTAAGCATGATGTGAAATATGTGAATAAGATATGGATATAAGTGAATTGAAGCATGATTTGACCTGTTAGAATCTTGAATTGAATTATGAAGCATGATGAGATGTTACATGATATTATGTGATGACATGTGTTGAGATGATATAGAAGATGCTATATGATGACATATAAGATGAGATATGATGAAATGCGACAGTTAAGATAAAATGGAAGGATTAAGATGATATGAGTTGATTGATGGAAATGAACAAGGAAGATGATGAGATGAGTTGAGATGATAAGGATGAAATGTTAAGATATGATATTCTATGGTTATGTGAAGTTATGTACGATAGTTAGGGGCGCCTTGTGTGACTTAGATAGACTTATGCATATTTGTCTGTTTATTAGGTGATTTGTGATCTATTGGACATTGCTTATTATTGGTGTTGATTGTTTGGATTCTGCCCGCCTCCAGGTAAGTTTCCTACGGGAGCTTACTCAATAACCCGGATCTCATGCCTGATGTGTCATATAGTATGTAGGTGTTGCATATGCATAAAAGCATGCCATGTAGTATCATGCTTAGGAATTGCACTTATGAATGAGCATCCCTATTCTTTATGCGTTTGAAAAGAGAACGGTCGTTATCTATGAGTTTTAGAGTCCTTGTTAGTGTCATAGGGTAGCTGACAGGAGGAAACTGTCGTTGTTCCTATCAAAGTATAACTCAAACCTACAAACTAGTATAGTAAGCAAGTAAGAGGTCGATCCCACAGAGAATCAAGTATTCCTAAGCAATGTATATTTACCAATTAATAGAAAAGAGGGGTTTTGGTGATTGAAGAAAAGAACTATACACAAGTTAGTAGAGATAACAATGAGAAAATAGTTTCATCTACAAATATCCACTTTAGTTTGGTTGATTGATCATCGATTCTTCTTCGAGTTCTCTTTTCATTCTATTATTGTTCCTGTCCTGATCTTGTGTAAATTACTAGTCCTACGAGTCCTAGTAACCCTTACTAATTAGATAACCCTAATACGGTCAAGATTTAACCTAATAGTAGCATTAAGATTAAGGATTAACCAGGATACATGCAACACCAAGCTACGAGTCAGCATTTAACATATAATTGATTCTCTACACACCAATTTAGTCCTACGAGTCCTAAAAAGGCATGATTGCTACTATGGATTAAGGTTCGCTACGAGGAATCTACAAAATCCTAGCAATAATCTCAACTAGTTGTACGGACTAGAAGAAATCAACAATATTCGCAAAAGAATCAATACGAATCAATAGGAATAGAACAAGAATAGAAATCTCACAACTTTATCAAACCAAAGCTTCAATCCATAGATGAAACGGAAGAGTTTAGCACTCCATGGCCATGGAGGCTCCCCTCTAGGGTTCTCTCAATTGATAATCTCTAAGTGTATAAACTAAGGAATTAGATGATTAAAATAAAACCCTAAACCGTCCTTAAAAAGCCTCAAAAGAGTCGGCCAAATAATAATTCTAAAAACCTAATTAAGTGGATAAAAAGTCCATTGAGCAGATTCGGCGTTTCTGCAGAGGCCGCGGGGCAGCCAACCCAGGCCGCGGGGCGGCCAGGCGATTGCGAAATCCTTCGTCAGAGCTTCGGGCCGCGGGGCGGCTAGCTTGGCCGCGGGGCGGCTTTTACTGTTCACAGCGATTTTTCCGTTTCGAATTTGGTCTCGATGTCAACACAAAAGTTGTAGATCTCGGAAAGATCTTTCCAACGCATGCTTATAATAGTCAATCAGACCACCGAGGCCTCCAGAAAGTGTATTACAAGTTCAGCATGTCTGGAGACAACTTCTACTGACTTGTTCTTCACTTAGGCTCTCGAAATTCGACTCCGCTCCTGTGCTCTTCACTTTTCCTCCTCCTCTTGGATCTTCCTTCATCCATGAGCTTTCTCATTCCTCGTCGGATTCATATGTGCCTGAAATAATTCATAAAAGCGTGTAGATTCCGACTCTACCAACAAAACGAGTATAAATGCAAATCTAGTCTAAACTATGCATTATAAACATCTAGATCATGCTAAATGCAACCTAATATGCCTACCTAAATGCATGCTATCAAATTCCCCCACACTTGAGCTTTTGCTTGTCCTCAAGCAATGAAAATCAAAGTCAAATCAACACCCCACAAACAAGCAATCCATGTAATCACTTTGGTAAAACACTTAAGCTCAAAACGAGGGAAACAAAGATTGACAAATAACGTCATAATATGTATAGGTGCTATCTAAGGAATAAAGCAAGTACATCTATCCAACCTCACCAAGAAAATGTGTTTCCACTCTCGCTCATGTGTTTAGGCTAATCATTCACGCTCAAACTCAATTCCTGAAAACTTAGCTACAACAAAATTGCGTCAGTGGTCTAAATCTCCACCGCTAGTGACTTCACATGCAACCAAAATCATGAGGTCTTTTGAATAGGTTGTAATGGGGCCATGGTAGGAACATAGGGTATGGAAAATATTTAGGCTATGTGGTGCTAAAAATCCGGGAAAAAGGGTTAGTAAACAACCAGAAAAACACCAACACCAAAACACTTCATATACCATTCCAATAACATATACTCCTTCACAGCACAAATTCGCACACAATTTTCAAATATCCACACAAACTCATTCATTTTTTTTTCTTTTTATGATTTTTCTTTTCCTTTTTTTTATTTTCTTGACTTTTACCCCTAAGTGAATTTTATCCTCCTTAGGTCCCAAGTAATAAGCACATAAAAACCATCTCTATGAAGTACAAATGAATCACCCAACATAATTTCTCCACTCAAAGCAACTCCATCAACATATCAAGATATTCACCAACTCTTCTCCTAATTCCCGGATGGGTCAGGCTAATAATTGGCTAGGAAGATTTTTTCGAGCTAACAAAATAGGCTTATAAGGCTCAAATTGGCTTCAAGCAAAGGATAATGTGTACGGGTGGGTAGAGTATAATATAGCTAAAAGAAAATCATGCCTCAATCACTTTAAGGTTACATGCAAAAATCATATAAATGCAGCCTCAATAAAGATATCTAAACGCAATTTAAAGAGGAAGTAATCAAGGAGAGTATTCACACACAAAGAAACTAGAGGACTTATGAATGTGTAGTCCCAATAAGGCCAAAATAACTCACAAGGTCAAATTGTTAGAACTTCAATACCACTTAAATTCCAAAGACTATACATACTCAATTATCTCATCAATCATATTCCCAAAAAGTATACAAAAACAATTCAAAGCTTCAAACACTTCAAGCATGTCATGGGGCATATGATAAGATAAATATAGAGGACAAGTAGCCTAGATGGGAAAATAAGACCTAAAGTACATGAAATGCATGATATTTTTGGATTTTTTTTTAACAAATGCAATATACGAGTAAAAATAAATATGAAAACATAAATAAACATGATATGCATTTTTTTTGATTTTTTTTATCTATCTATATATAATGCAATCCCTCCCCCACACTTAAATTTTTCATTGTCCTTAATGAAAATAAATTAAAAAAAGCAAAAGATCAAAATATGAAGGAAAGAAAGAAAACTGACATGCTACTTGCAGTGTTGGTAGGTCAGGTGGGAGGTGAGGAAAGGAAACCTGTCAGTCCCGTCAGAGGCCGCGGGGCGGCTGGAGGCACGACCTAGCCGCGGGGCGGCCCGTACAAGCCGCGGGGCGGCCTCTACCCTTTTCAACTTTCATCCCTGCGGTGTTACTGCCCCCACAAAAAAATGCCAAAACCAAGCCAATTCAATGAAATTTAAGAAAAAGAAATCTAGAACTACTTACCTTGGGTTGCCTCCCAAGTAGCGCCTTTGTTTTATGTCATCGACATGACTTATTCTCAATCTTAATTCCTTACCTATCAGACATCGTCAAGGCCCTCAACAACCTATCATATTCCTGTCCACACATCTTACACAGGACATAATAACCCAATAATAAATTGAAACTATATAATATAACACTTAAAAACCTTTTCAATTTATCAAAGAGTTGAGCATGACTCTCTGATGGAGGAATATGATACCACCAGTTCAGTTCCACTGGTGGCTTCTCAAAATAGCAATTAAAAGGATCAACATAATCACTATTACCTTCCAAATTGCAAAAGTTTACCTTTATTACCTTTTGAGCCTCAACAGGTGGCTCTAGACATGGTTCATCAACGGGGGAGCTCAGAATGAATGCATCGGATAGAGTAGGAGACACAACACATGAAACCTCATGCGTCGACTCATGAGATTCCATGTCAGGAAGCACTAGACCATCTTCTCCATCGTCAAAGAAACTATCGTTATCTGCGAACAATTCCTCCTTATTTTGAACATCATTATCATGTTGAAACCAACTAGGAGGGAATGAATTAAGCACAATGACTTCGACAGGATCTTCTATTCTTGCATCCTTCAATGTCTCAAGGAATGGCGGAATGGGTTTGCTTTCTTTATCAACTTGAGGGGCGGCCATCTGATCTGCTATTATCTCGCTACATGTTTTAGTAAGTTTGCTCAATTGTTCCCCCAAGTTTTTTAGTCTCTCACCATTCTCCTGCACCGCTTGAGTAAGGGCTTGGATTTCATCTAGGTGTATGACAGAGTCCTCCATTGGTGGATAAGACGTGGTGAGCAACTCTTCCTGTTCAACATGATAACCCATGTAACAGAAAAAATCCCACAACCCCGACAAACCTAATCGTGCTAGGCCTCCGTTACTCATGTACTCAGCAAGCGCTCGTGTCTCAACAGTCATCCCGTCAATTATGCAAATAATCATATCTCGGATGCTGTCTTGATAACCCCGTGATTCACGGATGTCCACATACCTCTGCAATCTGGTAAGATATTGGTGAAAGTTCTCACCTTCAAACTGCAATAACCTCAACATCCTAAAAGTTAGTAGCAAGGGTGTTATGAACCGTAAGATAGGTTCACAACAAGTTAATTATATACAATAATTAGCAAACACACAAAACAAAGAAATCAACTTTGATTCCCCGGCAACGGCGCCAAAATTTGACAGGAGGAAACTGTCGTTGTTCCTATCAAAGTATAACTCAAACCTACAAACTAGTATAGTAAGCAAGTAAGAGGTCGATCCCACAGAGAATCAAGTATTCCTAAGCAATGTATATTTACCAATTAATAGAAAAGAGGGGTTTTGGTGATTGAAGAAAAGAACTATACACAAGTTAGTAGAGATAACAATGAGAAAATAGTTTCATCTACAAATATCCACTTTAGTTTGGTTGATTGATCATCGATTCTTCTTCGAGTTCTCTTTTCATTCTATTATTGTTCCTGTCCTGATCTTGTGTAAATTACTAGTCCTACGAGTCCTAGTAACCCTTACTAATTAGATAACCCTAATACGGTCAAGATTTAACCTAATAGTAGCATTAAGATTAAGGATTAACCAGGATACATGCAACACCAAGCTACGAGTCAGCATTTAACATATAATTGATTCTCTACACACCAATTTAGTCCTACGAGTCCTAAAAAGGCATGATTGCTACTATGGATTAAGGTTCGCTACGAGGAATCTACAAAATCCTAGCAATAATCTCAACTAGTTGTACGGACTAGAAGAAATCAACAATATTCGCAAAAGAATCAATACGAATCAATAGGAATAGAACAAGAATAGAAATCTCACAACTTTATCAAACCAAAGCTTCAATCCATAGATGAAACGGAAGAGTTTAGCACTCCATGGCCATGGAGGCTCCCCTCTAGGGTTCTCTCAATTGATAATCTCTAAGTGTATAAACTAAGGAATTAGATGATTAAAATAAAACCCTAAACCGTCCTTAAAAAGCCTCAAAAGAGTCGGCCAAATAATAATTCTAAAAACCTAATTAAGTGGATAAAAAGTCCATTGAGCAGATTCGGCGTTTCTGCAGAGGCCGCGGGGCAGCCAACCCAGGCCGCGGGGCGGCCAGGCGATTGCGAAATCCTTCGTCAGAGCTTCGGGCCGCGGGGCGGCTAGCTTGGCCGCGGGGCGGCTTTTACTGTTCACAGCGATTTTTCCGTTTCGAATTTGGTCTCGATGTCAACACAAAAGTTGTAGATCTCGGAAAGATCTTTCCAACGCATGCTTATAATAGTCAATCAGACCACCGAGGCCTCCAGAAAGTGTATTACAAGTTCAGCATGTCTGTCGACAACTTCTACTGACTTGTTCTTCACTTAGGCTCTCGAAATTCGACTCCGCTCCTGTGCTCTTCACTTTTCCTCCTCCTCTTGGATCTTCCTTCATCCATGAGCTTTCTCATTCCTCGTCGGATTCATATGTACCTGAAATAATTCATAAAAGCGTGTAGATTCCGACTCTACCAACAAAACGAGTATAAATGCAAATCTAGTCTAAACTATGCATTATAAACATCTAGATCATGCTAAATGCAACCTAATATGCCTACCTAAATGCATGCTATCAGTAGCCCAGCTTCATCGGGTGCCCTGAGTCAGTATTGTCGATATATGAGCATGATGATGAGATAGCCCAGCACCATCGGGCATGAGCATGATGATGAGATAGCCTAGCACCATCGGGCATGAGCATGATGATGAGATAGCCCAGCACCATCGGGCATGAGCATGATATATGATATGATGATGAGATATGATATGCTATGATGAGATACGATATGCTATAGCATCGAACTGGCCAGTCTTTGCACTAACGGGAAGGGGTGCAGAGGTAAGAGAGGGATATGCCACTTGGCATTCTTTGGGCGCCTTTACAGTTCTTTTCTGCATATTATATAAACTAGGAGCATGATAGTGTGATTTAAATTTCGTACTGCATTAGAACATCCTTTATTCTAGGTATAGGCGTATTATATGTCCTCATCGAGGTCTCTAGGGCCCGCATGCGTCTCTGGGCCTGACTTCGTGGATAGACTTAGGTACCCGCCCTTTTGCTGCTCTGTGCTTCTATGGCGAGGGATCCTCATGGGCGAAAGCGAAGAACCGGACTAACCCGCTAATTTGGCTAAGTGTTATTTGATTATGATTTCGGTTTTGACCCGGCTCCGCCGTGGCAAGTTGTACTTTACTTCCGCTTTCATCAGTTTCGAAAATGAACTTCTTCGATATAGTCTTAGGACAGCTTAAGGGTTCCCAGTGGCCCTTCGATTGTTTTGGGGTGCGAAATCCCCACTTTAAATACTGATCCTTTGAGGTTTGAAACCTCGACCCGTACTCGAATTGCAAGATCCGAACGAAGGTAACTAACCTTCGAAATGTAACCCGGGTATTTATATCCGGGCCGTTACAAAATCGAGTGCAGTACTCGATACCGACTAATAATGTCGATTTGGAAAGCTTGTGGTCGACGGAGGATCACCCTCATACAGTGTTCTAAAAATCGTGCCTAGGCACCGCCTAGGCGCTAGGCGGGAGGGGACCTAGGAATTTTTAAGCCTATGCGGCCCTCTAGGCGGAAATCTGCCTAGGCACCGCCTAGGCGCAGCCTAGTCCCGCCTAGTCGCCACCTAGTCCCGCCTAGGCGCCGCCTAGCCCCTCCTTGCCCGACGATTATTTAATTTTAGCTTTTGGGCATGTAATTAGTCAAATTAGGGTTTTTTATCCCCCAAGTCGAGATATATTTGCTTTTGAGTCAAACCTATGGTTTTGAATTTTAGGAGTTTTAGAATCGTTAGTCGGACGCATACTTTTGCGTTTATTTACTTAAATGTTAGTTAAGCACCGCCAATTTGGGTTTATGAGTGATATTATGGATTATTATTACATTATATTAATCATTGACATGTGTTATACGTTAAAAGATGGGGAAATAATCAAGTTTGTTCTAAGTCCACCTAGGCGCCGCCTAGGCGCGAGGCGGTCACCCGCCGCCTAGCCGCCGCCT
The DNA here is from genome assembly GCA_963922045.1 of Persicaria maculosa. NCBI lineage: Eukaryota > Viridiplantae > Streptophyta > Magnoliopsida > Caryophyllales > Polygonaceae > Persicaria > Persicaria maculosa. The sequence goes on along the minus strand of OY998257.1, from coordinate 15,030,510 downwards.
AGCGCCTTTTAGAACATTGCCCTGATGCTTAGAATCACCAGAAATCGAGTGACACTAGTCGATATCGACTTGTCCACCCGATATCGACTAACCCTACAGACGCCTTCAACACCTGATTTTCGCTAATTTTTAGTAAGTTTCTTTCTTAACCCTAGTTCTTATACAGTGAGGACACTGTAATCTTTGAGTATGGGGTGGGGAAAAGGCTTACTTGCATATTTTAAGCATTTTTTTCGTATATTGCACGTTTTTCATATTTTTTGCATACTTCTTTAAATTGCATCTTACATAGTTACCTTAGATATCTTTATTTATCTTTATGCATCATATTTATTTTTCGAGAAAAAAAAAATCACCCTCATTAAAAATTTTGAAGATTTTGAAAAAGTGTCATGGAAGCTTTTAATTGAACTCGACGATGCAAAAGTAGATTCATTAGAGATATAACATGAAATCGCTTAGTAAAGGGAAGTCACAATGAAGTGCAATTTTTTTAGAGAAAACCATGAAAGAGAGGTAAAATCTGAAGTTGCTTTTGACATGTGCATGATAAGATGATGGAGGACATTATAATTTCCATACAATTGCTCAATTTCATATCCTAGCCTTACCTAAGTATATTTGCAGTACACAAGCCATATATGAGCCTTACATTAATTTTGCTCCACATACATTACATATTGCCCATTTTATATACCTTATACCCTATTCGGGGACTATGTTGAGAATGGATGTCATATTTGGAGTTGTTATATGGAATTTGTGCATATTATTATTGAAGTTGTTGGCATGAATGAAAAAAATTTGAATTATGGAAAATTTAATGAGCGAGAAAAAATCCGATCACCTCAGGAGATAAAGGTAGATCAACCCTGCTCGTTGATATGTTAGTTCGGTGAGATGGGACACAAGGTGAGGAGTCTGAAGTACTAAGTATCCGGGACCATTCATGACACCCATGTTTGCGACTCACGAGAAGGCAGTGCTAAGGTTAGAGAGGTAAAAGCATTATAGTGAAAAAAAGCATTGAGCGAAGAGCGAAATGTGAGAAATATTATGAAGAAGGAATGTGGTATGAAATTTTGGAAAGAAAGTTTATTTCCCCGGATTTAACACCACATGGCAAAAAATTAGCCCACCTTTAACCTTTTACCAATCTACTCTTCTATCAGCTTGCAAAAAGTCATCTTGATTATTAATGCTATGTCGCATGAAATTGTTTTATGCATAACCCTCCTTCTGTGAGTATGATGTTGCTTTTATTCACAGGCATGGAATTGTTGACATTAGTACCTTTTCGAGGATGGCAGTTGAATGTAGGGACATATAACAATGAATCTATGATGTTGAGGGTTTAGTTTCTTCCCCTGAATGACCGCTAAAAGTATTGCTTGAGGACAAGCAAGCTTAAGTATGGGGTGTTGATGTGCGCTCAAATTGCCATATTTTTCATATACTTTTACTTCAATTTTTGTCTATATTTGCATACATATTGATTGGGAAAGCATAAGATTAGTGTAGTTTATATTTATTTGCCAATTATAAAGGTCTACACGAGTTCTTGTGTTATTTCGCAGAATTTGAGGCAAAATTGGAGCATTTTGGAGGAGAGAAGAAAAGATGGAAAATTACTTGAAGTTTACTGAGGAGTCAAAATCGACCAAATGACTCGACATCGAGTGCAACTTATCATCAGAAATCGAGCCAGGAGAAGAACAATGCAACTCGATACAGACTGGTCGATATTGACATAAGCTGGTAGATATCGAGTTCCCCAAATCGAGTAAAAGATAGAGATTGAGTGCAAATCCGAGGTCGAGTAGAACTGGCTCCAGATAGAAGAGGAGTGGTCGATATCGGCTGAAGCTAGTTGATATCGAGTGACGTTGTAGACAGATCCGACAGTTTTTGATAAAATCTTATCCGAAGGAGTTTACTTCTACATTAAGTCGGGATCTTATCTTTCTTATCAGACTTTATATCCTTTATGGTAACTTCATATTTACCTAAAGTGATTTTATTTATTTACTTTATTTAGTTTTATCTTAGGAATAAAGATAAATTTTCTTATCCTTGGATAGCGAGGTTTTGAAGTCTATAATTAGAGCCATTAGGGTTGAGTTTTTCATAAATGATTCAATCCAATTCAGTTCATTCAAGCAATAGAGAAAACAGTTTAGGAGAGAGAGGAGGTCGAGTGAAGGAGAGAGAAGCGAGAGCGGAAGTTTGCTTTGTTCGGTTGTAATTTTTCGACGTTTGCAATTTCAATTCAAGTTATTTTCCAACAATGATGATGATGTCTATGGCTATGAAGCGCGAGTAGTTCCCTTACTTCTAGGGTCGGGGTGAGCCCGACGATGGCCATGTAAGTTTATGCATCAAATGTATGATTTTTATGCGATTCCGTCTTCTATCCTATATCCATGATTCTTTTAAGAAAGTAGTAGGTGATCCTTATTTGCATTATTGAAGCGAAAGCCAATCTTTTTGTGAATTTGGATTAATTATGAAATTGGATAGTAACTCTTAGGGTTTGTGCAAGAGCCTCTAAATCACCTAATTGTTAGTAATGAAAGTTATTTGACGAAAAAGCATAATCTTTCATGAATTTGGCATAAGGCTTATATGGTTATCGTTGTGGCATGAAATCCCCGATCTTGGAGGTTTTTAAGTTTATTGATTTTATAAAATCAGTGTTTTTATTCTGTTCATCTTTCCCTCATCATCCTCATATTCTTCGAACACTTTTCTGACACAAAAAGGTTACATTTACAGTTTCTGTGAAGACTCGAAATCGACTGCAGAGGTCGTTATCGAATGGCTGACCCGATATCGAGTGCCCTACTCGACGTCGACTGTCTGTTTCTGTTTTTGCATGAAGTTGCTGGAAACGACTGGAACTGTAGTCGATATCGACTGATCTACTCGATATTGAGTGATCTTGTGGAGTCGAAATTGAACGTGATTGCGAGCTTAGGAACCGCTGACATACCTCCTCATGGATTCGATCTTGAATACCCTACTACTACATCGGAAGGGATTCTTGTAATTTTATTTGCTTGGACAGGGAGTTGGTTTAGTTTATATTGATACTTATTCGAATCTCAATTCCCTCCCACCTGTCAGCTTCCTCTAGCAGTTCTTGCACTAAATTTTCCATAACCATGATGAAAATGTAGAGGGCAAGTGGATCTCCTTGTCTTATCCCTCTTCCAGGTTTGAATTGGGTACTAGGACGATTGTTAACTAAGACTGAGAATGTTGTCGTTGTAATGCAATTCATAACCCAATTAATCCATTGGGGGCAAAGCCAAATTTAGAAAGAGTAGCTCTGATGTAGTCCCAGTTGATTCTATCATAAGCTTTTTCCATGTCTAGCTTGAGAGCCATCCATCCTCTCTTTCCTTTTTGTTTGTGGAAATTATGAAAAATTTCATGAGCTATAAGAGTATTGTCTTGGATGGATCTTCCTTTTATAAAGGCTCCTTGGAATGGATTAATTAGTTTAGGTAAAATAGGTTTGAGTCTATTTGCTATGATCTTGGTTATAAGTTTATAAATGGTATTGCACAAGCTAATAGGCCTATAATGGTTGATGTTTAGAGGATTTTCAACCTTTGAAATGAGAGCAATGAAGGTTTGGTTGATTTCGGATAACATACTTCCAAAATGGAAGAATGCTTTAACTGCTTTGCATAAGGAGGATCCAATGATAGTCCGGAATTTTATGTAGAACTCTTGGGGATAGCCATCCGGGCCGAGGGTCTTATCTTCCGCCATACTACTTAGAGTATCTTTGATTTCAGTATTTGAAGGGGGGGTTTAGAAGGGTAGAGTTGTCATTAGATGTGATCTGAGGTTGTATGTGTTTAATTTGATCTCTTGAGATGGGTGACCTAGGTTGAGCTACAAACCTGTCACACATTTCTTTTATGATTTGATAAGAGATTTCTTGAGTGTCGATTAGTTGGGTACCATTCTTGGTGACGAAGATAGAAATGGAATTTCTAAAATTCCTGATTTTAACAGTGGTTTGATAATATCTAGTGTTTTTGTCTCCTAATTGTAGGTGCTTTGTTTTGGCTCTTTGTTTCCAAAATTTCAGATTGTATTCTAAGAGCGATAATTTTTTCCTTTTAATCTGGCAAGCTTTCTAGTATCATTGGTTGACAAAGAACCCTAGGGGAGGTCTAGTTGCAGCTTCTGAATATTGTTGTCGACCACTTCAGGTTGTTTAAGGATATTGTTTTTATGTTTTTTGCACCATTCCTTTATGTTCTTTTTTAATAGCTTTTGTTTTTGCATGAATACATGAGCGAAAGATCCAACAAATTTATTTTTCCAGACCTGTTTAACTATGGATTCAAAGTTGGGATTTGTGGACCAGGCCATTTCAAATCAAAAGGGAGATCCCTTAATGCAGTATGAAGATCCTATTTGCAAGGTGATAGGATAGTGATCCGAGGAAGAGAAAGGGTGATGACGAACCCTTAGATTTTTAAAGCGCGATATGATCTCTGGGTGAGCTAGAATCCTATCAAGACGTTCATAGGTATTAGAGGTATCATTATTGTTTTTTCTCTAGGTGAATGGAGATCCTACATAAGGGATAGTATGAAGGTTTAGTTCTTCCTTGATTTCTTTAATTCTGCGAAATCTAGATAGAGATGGAGTGCAACCTCCAATTTTTTCGGTTTCGTTTTCTATATCATTGAGGTCGCCAATGATTAAGACGGGAAGCATATGTCTGTTGATAGTATAGATGATTTCATGCCAGAAGCCAGCTTTTTCTTGTTCTATCGAGGGAGCATAAACGAAAAGGATAGCTAAATCTTTTTGATCAATTGTGACTCTCAACATGAGGAATCTTTGTTTTTGCTCAAGAATCACTAGGTTGTCTAGAATTATGTGATTTCTGATAAGGACCCATATTCCACCTTTAGCACCAGTTGAGGGAATGTAGATGACCTAATGAAATCCTGAATTTCTAATCTGATTTTCCTTAGGAGGTTCACTCGACTTGGTTTCTGTTAAAGCTAATATATTGATTTTGTTGTTGTATTTGATATGATTAATTTCTTGCCATAGGAGAGGCCTCTTAGAACCCCTTATGTTCCAGTAACCAATTCTAATCATGGGAAAGATTAAGAGCTATGCTACATAGCTTATCATTCAAGGTCCAAAGCATTGTCCAAATTTTGGGCTCAAACAAATAAGACTTTATACACATGTTGTGCCAAAACCATTGTTCATAAATCAGATTGTGAGCACAATTTTCATTTTTGGTATTGGTAGCAAGAAAGAGTCCTGATACCTGTGCCATCATTAAATGGTGAAGTGCTCGGATTCTCAGTTCTGTTCCTCCACTGATTTTTTGCTTCTGAAGTTTGCCAAGTACAAACCTGAGATCTGAAAAGTTTGCTTGTTGAATAAAGGTTTGAAAGATGGTTGTTTAAGACTTGTTGGGTTGAAGGTTTGTTTTGTCTTTCCACCAAATAGATGCTAGAAGGTGATCTGATGGGGAGTATAGCCTAGTTTTATTTGAGAGTAGATGGAGAATTTCATACCTTTTTCTTTACCATTGAAGCTGTAAACATTCGGCCATCCACTCAAAAGGAAGTGATTTTTGCCAGAAGGCATAAGGTGGGAGTCAACGTGCCTTAGAGGCAACAAATCACACCCTTATAGAGAAAGAGGGCATACCATAAACATAGCAAGACAAATTATAGAGATATAGCATTAGAGATAATAGGAAATTTTGCTTAAGAACAACCAGAACAAGTGACTTCCGCTAAATTGGAAAACGGGGGGGAGGGACCACAGCCAAGTCCGATCATAATTCAGAATAAAAAAACCAGCAACAAGACTGAACAAACACCTAACAGTAGAGACTAACAAGGAGATGAGGGCATTATAAAGCCTAGTATTATTTAGATTAGGATGAACACTAGTAGGTTCAAACATCAAACCCTGAGTCATGGTGGCCACCATCATTAGTTCTTCTTCTTAGACTTCTTGGTGGCAGGTGAAGTGGTCTCGCTCTGGTCTTCATCATCCTTTCTCTTGCTTTGTTACATGGGGGTCATGTCAACTTCTTTCGGGGATCTGATGATGATTCCTCCCATCTTCTTGACAAGCGAGTTGTTAGACGTGAGGGAAAGATGGGATTCTTCTGAGTATAATACAATAATATTTTGAATTTTTGGTAATAGAAGCATATATATATATATATATATATATATATATATATATATATATATATATATATATATATATATATATATATATATATATATATATATATATATTATGCACAAAGCATAGGGCGTACCTTGTGCACAAACCTGGATCGTCGATCTATATTAAATGGATGGATAGGATAATGCCACGTTAATAGGGGAATTTTTTAAAAAATTGTGAAAAAAGGCCCAATTGCTCTGATTGATCGTCAGAAACGTGTACATATATACATACATACATACATACATACATACATACATACATACATACATACATACATACATACATACATACATACATACATACATACATACATACATACATACATACATACATACATACATACATACATACATACATGCATGCATGCATGCATGCATACATACATACATACATGCATGCATGCATGCATACATACATACATGCATACATACATACATGCATACATACATACATGCATACATACATACATACATACATACATACATACATACATACATACATACATACATACATACATACATACATACATACATACATACATACATACATACATACATACATATATATATATATATATATATATATTGTGCACAAAGCTTATACCTTGTGCACAAAGCTTAGGGTGTACCTTGTGCACCAATCTGGATCGTCGATCTATATTAAATGGATGGATAGGATAACGCCACGTTAATAGGGGAATTTTTAAAAAAATTATGAAAAAGGTCCAATTGCTCTGATTGAGCGTGAGAAGTGTGTGTCAGTTGGTACTTGGTAGAACCCGAAATCATAGTGGCGATTGGGCATGCGGAGCTCTAAGTACATCGTTAGCGGCGATGTCCAGTGGGAAGGCGGAGCATCGATACAATCGGAGGCGTTGAGAGGCGAGGAGATGAAGGTCGACGGTGAGGCGAGAGGTGAAGGACGGTGAAGAAGAGGTTTCTGCTCATTAGCGAAGGCGAGTGTTCGATTCAGGAGGCCTAGCGGTGGCCTATCCTACAGAGCACGTAGTGGCTCTGAGTCTTCCCGTCGAGCATCACACAGCCAGTAAGCCTCTCCTCCTCTCTCTCTCTCCTCCTTAATTTTCTATAAACCCCCAATTTTTGGTGAAATTGAAACTTGTTGACAATCGATTTGTGGTTTCGATCAAGCCCGAGGGTGTTATCTCTTGTTTACTTCTATGGTGTTGTCTAACAGCAAGAGAAACCATGTTGTGCGTTTTGGATTTGAGTCAGATCGGACGGGAGCTGTCTGATGTCAAACCAGTGGAGAAACCAGGTATGGTGGCATCCGCCGATGTCCCTATCCCCGACGTAGATGTTGAACCAGTGGAGCTTGTTTTTGAAGATGAAGCCGCAGTAGTAGTCGGAGACTGCGAGGGCGAGGATGGCCGATCGAAAAAGTACAAAAATTGAAACCGACGATGGGGGTGAGGGTGGGGTGGGGTAGGGGTGGGGGGTGGGGGTGGGCGAGGGGTGTGGTTGGGTGGGCAGGGGCCGGGGGGTGGACATGTAGGGTTTTCGATATGCATAATTTTGATTCATTGTTCGTCAATTATTCAGACGTATGTCTCAAATTTTGGTTACTAGTGGTAATGAGTTGGTAATTATTCGGTGAAATCTGTTTTATTATTCGTCAGAATATGGACTCTTCGTTTTGACAACATAAAAAAAAGAGGGAATGGTCATAGATAGCCAAAAAAACTTTGCACTTTTAGCCCTAGCCATTGAAATTTAGCACACATGACCCGGTTTGGCCAAAAATTGCATAGAAGTGCAGGTCATTTGCACCGGTTTTAGGGGGTAAATGGGGGGAAGAGAAAAGAAAAGGGAAAAGGAAAAAAAAGTGAAGCATTAAATTCTAGGGAAAAAAACAAAACTGAAAAGGAAAAAAAAGCCTGCTATATTTAATGCAGGTCAAATCGAATGAAATGTGGGGAAAAAAAGGAAAGCGGGCATAAAAAGGAAGGGGAATCTGAGTTCCAGTTTTAATTTTGGTGACATGGTGTTTAAATTTAGGTTACACGGTGTTTAAGTTTGAGTGACACGGGAAATCTGGGTTCTAGTTTAAAGACTGAGTTGACATGGCATTTAATGCATTCTTTCATGTGACAAGGTCATACAAACAGGTGACATGGGTGATTTCCTAAACAAATTTGCATACACACTAAAAAATATGAAACTTCAAAATCAAACAAGTGACACGCTAAATCCTTCAGGTGACACTGCCGAGAAGTGCTTTACAACTGGAACTTCAGGCCGAGAGCTTGTCTTTCATGGTGGCCATCTTCTCCATCTCTTTTGTCTTAGATTATGCAGGGGGATGAAAACAAAGGTTCATGGGTATCTACTTTTCTTCATAGATGAGGAGTACTTCGTCAAATATACTTACACATTGCATCTGAGAACAAAGGTTTCTGGGAAATCAAGGTGGCACGGGGATTATGATCACTGACAAGGGAACCAAATGAAGGCGACAAGTGCTCTACAACTGGAACTGCAAGCCGACAGCTTGGGGAAAAAAAAGGAAAGCGGGTGTAAAAAGGAAGGGGAATCTGGGTTCCAATTTCATTTTGGGTGACATGGTTTTTAAGTTTAGGTGACATGGTATTTAAGTTTTGGTGACATGGGAAATCTGGTTTCCATTTTAAAGTGACATGGTGTTTAAGTTTGTCTTCCATGGTGGCCATCTTCTCCATCTCTTTTGTCTTAGATTATGCAGGGGATGAGAACAAAGGTGCATGGTTATCTACATTTTGCCATAGATTAGGAGTACTTCGTCAAATACACTTACCCATTGCATCTGAGAACAAAGGTTTCTGGGAAATCAATGTGACACGGGGATTCTGATCACTGACACGGACACGGATTTAGGGTGACATGTGCTCTGCACCTGGAATTTCAGGCTGACGTTTTATCTTCAATGGTGGCCTTCTTCTCCAGCTCTTTTGTCCATGGGAGGAAGAAACTAATTGTCTTCTCCCCTTCTCTCTTTTTATACCCGGCAAATGAAATACCCCAAATTATTTTTGGACTATTTCTTATTTTTATTTATTTAATTAAATAAATCTATATTATATATCTAGTGAATTTGGTCATTCAACAAATTCACCTAAGATATATGTATGAATTAGAATAATTAAATTATTCTAAAGAGAAATAATATCTGAGTTGATTTAATTACATAAATCATCTAAATACCCTTATTATTTAATTTATAAAGTTAAATTAAATAATATTTGTTTTCCGCTAATATATATAATATATATATATATAGATGGACCATATATATATGTATAGTATATAATTAAATTCAGTTTGCACCTATAAACCCAATAAAGATGGTTGGATTTTTCGGCCCAGCCCGGTTGGTAGAAGCCCACTTTCCAACCCAAAGTTTTTCGGATAAACACCTCCTACGTTCAGTTTATCCCGAATTGATTCTAAATCTAATAGAATCAAAGATTTATCTTTTATCTGACCTAATTGGTAGTATAGATACACGTTAATCCTAGGGTTCCCATATCCGAAAATTTCATCGTCCCCATCACGTTACTCCTGTTCACCCTTGCCGAGTTCAGCCGCAGCCCTCATCTCCCGCCTTCCGTCCACCCCCCGTGAGCCGTCCGAGCCCAGCCGCACCCACATCGGCGCACCATTGCCGAGCCACGAGCCACCACCGCACTCGCCTTCGCCCCTGCAGCGCCGAGGGCCACCAGCCGAGCCCCGCACGACCTCGCCGCCGAGTCGATCGCCGCGCAGCCTCTTCGCTCTCCTCTCGACACCACCGACCGAGCCCTGTTGCCGCGACCACCACCGAGCCGCCTCCGTTTGCCGCCGAGGAGCCTCGTCGTCGTCTGCCGCTCACCGTGTCGTCGTTCCTTGCCGCCGCACCACCTCTGCCCCTGTACGGTAACCCACGAAGAAGAACAGGGCCTTCAAATTCTTTTGCTTTAATTACAAAAAGCACCCGTGTTTTATATAATTTCCGTTTTTGGCCCTGAGTTAATTACTTATTAAGTTAAGTGACCAATATTTCTAAATTGTTCGATTCTTGCCCGTTTCAGCGACACCAAGAAATCTCGAAGCACCCACGCCGGATCCCGCATCCCGAGGAATTCATATTGGTATAGATTTTTAACTTTATAAAATTAATTCAATTTTAAATTGAGTTAAGTAAAGTTAATAGTATAAAATATCAATATTAAATGTTCCTTTTTCCATTGGATTCAATAGGTGCTAAGATCTCGTCTCGTTGCCATCAACCGATCAACGAAGCCATCAACCGATCAACGAAGGTTAAGGCAAGTGATTTCGTTCAATGCCCTTTGCATGTTTCGTGATTTTCTTTTGGCGTGCCTTTTTATTCTTTTGTGTCGAATGCGGCCCTGTGGCCAATTTCCTTGCCAGTTTCGATAAATTGCATATCCGTCTGCTTGATGTAATTTATCTCATTATTCATAAATTGGCATGAGTATAAATAAATGGGCAATTATTATTTTTAATTATAGTAATGTGTGTATTAAATATATTATTTGTTTATAACTCGAGATAAGTGAAAATTGCCCATTTTCATCTTCCTAATTGCATGAATTTCTGCTTGTTTCTTTCATGCAAATTAATAGCATGTGATATTAAGATCCTTTGAAATATCCGTGCTTGTACGTCCTCGTTGGTTTAATGTCGTTATTATGATCACCTAGTATTAAATGTTAAAGCTGTTATAATTAAATATGCGTACTTTATAGTGCGAATTGACTTTTAGTCAGTGCGAGTTTTCTTTAGTAAGACTAACTTGCAGGTTGAGGTTCGTTAAGCCTTACCCTATAAAGGTTTCATGAAACGACCCATTCCGGAATGCATTCATCGCGGGATGGTAAACTTCCATAGTGTTGTAGGTCGTAGTCCTCTTTAAGGGCCCGATCGGTATCACGTGTTATATTATTATTATCGTCGTTATTATTAATGTTATCGTATAGTGTTTTATGTAAGGTGATCATTTCTGCGCATATTATACTTCATTGCATTCGAGTATAATTCCTATATCGTATTCTTATTCGATCTCCGCGATCATCCGAGTCATGTGTCTTTTTGTTTTATTCTATTATCAGATTCCACATCATATACTCTACACTTTCCCTTAACTATTATTATACCCTTTCATGGTCACTGGTTTTAGTTAAAGTCGAACATTTTTCTTATCGCTTGCTAGTCTTAAATGTACTAACCATCCTATTTATTGGATGGCTGGTGTCCTTCGTAATCACGAAACACCAGACCATATTCCTCAGGTTTAGTGCGAGCGACCATATTCCTCAGGTTTAGTGCGAGCAGTGGAGCAGGAGAGAGCTGAAGAGCGGGCTATCATTTATGAATCTTATACTACGAGTTTTGCACCTTTGAGATTTTCACAATGCTACTTTAATTTTAGCTACTTTGGAGTTATATATACTTTATGGTTTTTGGTATTTATTTTATGTCAATGTGATCGGATATTTTAAGCTATAATATTTATTTGACTTCCGCCTATTTCATTTTAATTGCTTAAATTATCATCTCGTTTATGGGAGCATGGTTGCATGTCCCTATAAGCCTCAGGTGAATTCAAAGACATTAAAGTCTGCGGATTCACTGGCGCTGTAGCATTTCCTTGGATATAAAAAGGGGGTGTTACAGCAAATTGGAGGGAATGCCCCTATCATATCCTCTTTTCCATTGTAATGATTGTTGTCTTTTCACCCTAAGTTTGGCGCCAAAATCTTCCCACCAAAACCTCCTCTCTCCTCTGCTCACTTTTCACCTTCAACCTGCTGCCCAAGTCACTTTTTTATTTTGCACAAATACACCCCTATGCTACAGTTGCAATTCTCTCGAAACCCATGACATTTTTGCAAAGTCAAAAAAAAAAGTGTCTAGTTATGCAAAAGCCCCTAAAACAAAACATTATTCAGTGAAATGTGAGACATTATTCGGTGAAATATGAAGCATTATTCGTATAAATTGTAAGTATTATTTAGAGATTTGAGGTTTCTTTAATTGACAAAAAAAAACTAATCCTTATTCGTTAACATGTGACAAATTATTCAGTGAAATTGATAAATTTTGATCTGAATTGGATAGAAAAAGATAACATAACATTATTCGGTAGGGTGTGAAACATTATTCGGTGGAATTGTCAAATTTTTAAACAAACGAAATTAGGTGAATATTCAATGGAATTGATTAGTTTTGAATATTTATTCATTGGAATATGTGTATGGGAAAAGAGAAAAAAAATAAAATAAAAAATTACAAACTCATCCAAATCTTAAAAATAAAAAAAAAGTTGGAAGTTGGAACTCACGCACCAAGAGGGAAAGGAGGGAGAGTGAAGGTGAGATTTATGTGGGACACACTCTATTTTAATTAAAAAAATTCAAAAATTTTGGATTAATCTCCACCTTCTATTTGTTTCAATCAATGGTCTATAAATGTACACAAGGTACACCCTAAGGGGTGTGTATAACTCAAAATTCATGAAAAGAGACATAAAAACAGAAATTAAAAATTGAATAAAACCTGAAATAATGTCAACAATGCGTCCCAGAAGCCTCACAAAACGTTCCTCAACTTTCGCCGAAGAAATTGCTTTAAAAAGCTCTCAAAATCCGCTCATAAACGCTCTCAAAAGTGTGCTGAGAATTTAGGAAAATAGGGCTGGAATCGAACTCTCACATCTATTTCTCATGAAATATGAAAACCTATGCAAAAGACATTAAACTCAATGCATAACCAATGAAAAAGACTTATATTAACACTAAAGTATATGGAAAAATATGACTAAAAACATGCACGTCAATAATTGAAGGTGCCCCTTCCGTAAGGGGTGAATGGGTTTTTATAGTAGAGTTGGCACTACAATGGCTTGCAATCTTGTGGTTCTCCTTGATTTCTTCTTCTTCATTATAGATTTATTGAAGTCTTCTCTTGCATGATGAATGTCTTGATTTCTTGCTTTGAATGATGGTGTCTTCCATGATGTGCTTTGTCTTCAAATGAGGTCTTGTATGAGGTGATGGGCTATACCACCATATATAATAGATGCCACATAATTTTTTTTTGAAAAGAAAATTACAATAACATTACAACTCAAATGGATCATTAGAATCATCATCGAGGTTTGCTGCTCTGCGACTTTCTTGTTTGGCTTCTTTTTTGGTTTCATCATACCAATTGAAGTTAATTTTCTTGCTCTTCTGTAACTGTAAGAACTCTTGATATTTCTGGAACTCCTTCACCACAAGATTGCAAGTCATTGTAGTGCCAAGTCTACTATAAAAGCCCCTTCACCCCTTACGGAAGGGTACCTTCAATTATACTCAAAGTTCAAAAGCTTGAAAAGCTCTTTAGAAATTCCCTCAATAATTTCTTTGTAATTTCCTATTTGCAAGATTTCTTAAGTATACTTTTCCTACAACTAATCCAATAAAAGCAAGTACTTTTGGCAAATCTTCTTTACATCATTTTATTGTTTTAATTATTACATTATCAATACAACATCATAATCAGATCTTTATAACTTTCATTATCAATATAATGCAATGATAATGTATGAATATTGATAATGACAGTTATAAAGATCTGATTATGATGTTATTAATAATGTAATAATTAAAACAAGAAAACAATAAAATAATGTAAAGAAGATTTGCCAAAAGTACTTACTTTTATTGGATTTGTTGTGGGAAAAGTACACTTAAAAACTCTTGCAAATAGGAAATTACAAAGAAATTATTGAGAGAATTTGTAAAGAGCTTTGCAAGCTTTTGAGCTTTGAGTATAATTGAAGTTACTCCTTCCATAAGGGGTGAAGGGGTTTTTATAGTAGCGTTGGCACTACAATGGCTTGCAATCTTGTGGTTCTCCTTGATTTCTTCTTTTTCATCATAGATTTGTTGAAGTCTTCTCTTGCATGATGAATGTCTTGATTTCTTGCTTTGAATGATGGTGTCTTCCATGATATGCTTTGTCTTCAAATGAGGTCTTGTATGAGGTGATGGGCTATATCACCGTACATAATAGATGCCACATAATTATTTTGTTTGAAAAAAAAATTACAATAACATTACAACTCAAATGGATCATTAGAATCATCATCGAGGTTTGCTGCTCTGCGACTTTCTTGTTTGGTTTCTTTTTCGGTTTCATCATACCAATTGAAGTTAATTTTCTTGCTCTTCTGTAACTGTAAGAACTCTTGATGTTTCTGGAACTCTTGGAATTGCTTCCAGAGATCTGGATTTGGTTTTGTCTTAGACTGGTCAACAGGGTTACTTGGTGGTTTTGTGGATGAACTGGATGAAGACGACTCAATCATTATAGGCTCTTGAACTTTTGGGATTGGGTCTTTTTGTGGGGGGTTTTTGTTTGGAAGGGAAGTTTGAACTCTTTCAATGGCTAGAACATATATATATATATATATAGTACCGATGGGTCGAAAATGAATAGAGTGCAAATTTAACATACTAAATATGTATAATTATTTGAGAACAAAATGTTAATGATTCATGCGATTTGTGACGTTTTTTAAGAGTTTCCTCAATATTTTGCACGGCACTCTATAGTCTACAGATCAATCGTGTAATATATATACAGTAACGGTTCATGAGCATATATATATATATGGATCAACCTCACCTCAGGAAATATCCTTACAATTTGTACATCGCACAGAAAGTTCAACGTGGTGTAGATGGTTTTCCGTCTTCAAACACCACCTCTATACTTTTGGAGACACTTCTCATCCTGCAGTCATCTAGGAGCAATGTAGGGAAACGTTCCACTATCCAAGTCACTGCGAGACATTTCGACAGAGATGAAAGGTTTCGTCATCATAGGTGATGATGAAGAAGTCGAGTCTCTCCTAGTGAGATCACTGTACAAAGTTTCCGTTGTTGATCTAGTGTCGGATTCTGGTGTCATCTGCATTATGGCTTCAAGCTCTCGAACGACCTCTGCCATCGTAGGCCTTTCAGCGGTGTCCTCTTGGCAGCATCGGAGAGCTAAGGTTGCGAATCTTTCCACACACTCGTGAGGATAGTTTCCCATCCGCTCATCAACAATCGGGAATATGTTTCCGGATTGGTACGCTATGGTGGCCTGATCATGAAAAGTTCGACAATGGAAACACATACAGGAGAGTTATGAACCGATAAGGGAAAGTGATCAATATTGTCTAATTTAGAAGTGAGGATTACCTCCCGGACAATGTTCTTTCCATGTGTTATCGGTTGCAAGCCTGTCAGGATTTCAAGAAAGACTACGCCAAGGCTATAAACGTCACTCTTGTCGGTTAACTTCTGGGTCAGAAAGTACTCAGGATCAAGATAGCCCTGCACAAGTACATCAGTTTGATCATGTTTCTTGCAATCTATTGACCAACACCACAGAAAATGTCCAATTAGTGGAATTGGAAATAATCACAATGTTCATGTTTGCCTCTATTAGGGGGAAAGAGATTGAAATAATAAATAAAATTCTGCACAGAGGAGAATTTGTAACATCTATAAACATGCATGTAGGAAGTCGAAACTTGAAAGCATACCGGAGTTCCTTTAACCACAGTAGACACATGAGCAGGCACAATGCCATCAATATCAGACTCTGGTGCAAGCCGCGACAAGCCAAAATCTGCAACCTTGGCTGTAAACTTGGAGTCTAACAAGATGTTGGTAGCCTTGACATCTCGGTGGAATATTGGAGGGTCAGCTTCAGTATGAAGGTAGAGAATTCCACGTGCCGATCCAAGGGCTATTTTCAACCTTGCAGTAAAACTTAGAGGCTGTTTACACTTAGCTGTGATACAAATGACAGAACAATTAGCTAACTGTAACAGACTGAACTGGTCAAGTGAAATATTAAGTATTAAACAATAAACAAAGATAAGATAACAATAAATCTGGAATCATAAAAAATTTAGTAGCCATACTTCCCGAGAAACAAATTTGTAGTCTCATAATTTTTTCTTATCATTGGGAAACAAAAGTAAAAAATGAAGTTAAAACAGAAATAGATGATTGATAACATGATCCATACCAGAAAGGTGGTCCCTTAATGTTCCATTTGGCATGAACTCATAAACCAACATCTGCAATGATCATATTGTGAAAAAGTTTACTTATTTAATCAAAATAACATAATTACTAGAGGTTAGTGCTTATTTTCCATTGAAACATTATAACTTCAACCATGAAAATCTCATATGTATATTGGACTATTGTAGCTTGAATTTGGACACACAAAATTTTATGCATCTGTCTGAAGAACAGAAAATCCATGTTAAAGAGGTGTTCCTTGATTCAGCCACGGGTTTCAGGAGACGGATACTTACCTGTTCATCTTTATCATCACAATATCCAACCAAAGAGACAAGGTGTCTGTGATGCAACCTAGACAGTAGCTCTATTTCTGTGCAGAATTCCTTAGTGCCTTGTAACGATCCCCCTTGGGCACGTTTTATAGCCACTAGTGCTCCATCGAAAAGAGCACCTTTATAGACCTTTCCATACCCTCCTTGTCCAACTTCAAAAGCATTGCAAAAATTGCTTGTAGCAAATGCCATCTCCTCATAGGTGAACCCTCTCACACCCTCAACTCTAATAGGTATCCTGGATGCTGCAGAGCAATATATGCACACTAAGAGAGAAGAAAATTCATTTATGTGATAACAGTTGTGCGCTTAGAATCCCACCATTGAACATAGCTCAATTCTTTAGTGAAAGACAAATGTAAAAAGTGTACAAAGGACTCACATTTATGTCTTTTAGAGATACCACTGTACTTTCTCAAGTGCAATTTTACAATGAGAAATGAGACGATTGCTGATAATGCAACTCCACCCAATATGGCTCCTACTATTATGCCAGCAAAAGCAGCCTTGCTGAAACCAATTGATTGGGAATGTTCTGCAAAAGAAAAGGAAAGCAGGCACAATTAGTACACGCTAATTGTGCTTAGAGTGAATAAAGCCTTATAGAGCCTAGTAAAGTCGTGAAAATGGTAAGCCATAGATAAAGTACAAAGACTTGTACGAAACATTTGAGTTGGAAGCAGGGTGCCAAGACAAAGTGAACATAATGTCCTTGAATCGCCTTGATACAGCAAAAAATGAGACTTGATTAGCTGCTATTAGAATTGTAAGAGACGTAGAGTCGTGTACATGCCTATCTTATAAGGGTCCAAGCGAATGAAGTCAAGTAGCTCATATGGTCCAAAAGTATCGTTGCTATGAATCTCCCATCCTGTAAACATTTTCCAAATTCGTTGAACCTCGCTCATATTGAAAAGATGGCTTTTGTTAGGAATGTCAGCTTTATTGTAAAGAGGAAACAGCTTCAACTCCATTCTTAACCGAGGACCTTCTTCCCAAACAATAGAGCTAATATTCAGTTGGTCTACATTCAAACTAAGGCCAGAGGTCAGGAACTCCTCAAAGCCAATCTGGTATGGGGGGAAATCTGTAAATCCAGGACTTTTTAGCCGGTAATAAACAATTAATGGCACGGCACAAAAGCAAGATGATGTTAGCGCTATAGGGGCATATTCATATGGGGGTGGACAGCCTAGAAAAGAGCAAACAAATGTATCATTTGTTAACTTTGCATCCTGGGTAATATCATCAGGAGTCTGAGATCCACAATATAGTTTAGCAAGGCTTTCATTTGAGCACAAGGGATTTCCTTCAAGCCTGGTGATAAGAAAAAAACAAGCAAGGGTGAATGGACTACATAATAGATTAATCTACAAATTCATTGTTTCGATTAATTTTAGAGCTTTACAGTATGGTAACATTTGCTGGTACACTAAAACTACCAGCAATTTCTGTCAGCTCATTACTGCGAAAATCCCTGCAATCATCATGAACATAAAAATTATTTAGAAAGTAAAATTCATACAGACGCCTCCGATATGATGTCAACTTTCAATCACACTTGGCACAAAAGGAGTGAGCTGAAGTTGTCTTACAGAGTAAGCTTTTCACGACCAGTAAATCTTCTGCGTTGCCAAAGACCGGAAGGAACAGAGCCACTCAACAAGTTATGATGAAGCGACCTAGAGTACAGAGAAGAATAGTCAATGAGAAACTTTGTAACAAACTTACACAAATGATGATAACAAATGGTTGGAGACACAATAACTACGCATGCTTACAGTTTCTG
Organism: Persicaria maculosa; assembly: GCA_963922045.1. Taxonomy (NCBI): domain Eukaryota; kingdom Viridiplantae; phylum Streptophyta; class Magnoliopsida; order Caryophyllales; family Polygonaceae; genus Persicaria; species Persicaria maculosa. Next base: position 15,012,074 of record OY998257.1, on the reverse strand, counting down.
AAGATGAGGAAGCGTTGTAAAGCTTGCAGGAATGGTCCCATTAAGATGGTTGTGTGATAAAAGGCTACAAAGTGGAAAAGACCTTATAAGAACACGATAAAATTTTAGTTGTTGATGTAATTTAAATGTTGGAGGTGAAGTTCTTACATCGCAGTCATATTATCAGCTAGCTTCTCTGAAGGTATAGGACCACTGAGCTGGTTCAGTCTAAGGTCTCTGGTATATAGAATGTAAGGAAGAAATTTTTGTAATCAGAAAGGTCAACCACAAAAGACACAATCTGAACCCATTGAATTTTACACAAAAGCATTAGTGCGGTGTTTTTACACAGCTGTTATGAATTCTATGAAAGACATTGCACTAGAAATACAATCAAGACAAAAGTGTAATAAAAACAACTCGATAATAAAAGCAGCCAAAGGCATAAACCTGATACTCCCTCCATCTCAAATTAAAAGTCGTTTTAGCCCGGGGTACAAAGATTAAGGAGTAATTAATGTTACAGTACAACTTTGCATTGTTATACTTACAAAATACGGAGTAGTGCAATGGCGCCATTAGAGAAAAGTGTAGAAGAATTTCAGACCACAGTGACTAACCTCTCACCTTCCACTAGTACCATTTAAACTTTGAAGCCAAAACTATCATTTAAAAAAAATCAAATTATTTATATATAAGATCCTCTGCATAATCTATGCATTTTTACAAACAAAGTAGATGAGCAGAGGAGAATTACGGACTGATTTGTACTGGGCGTCAATTAATTTGAAACAAAGTAAAATGGCTAAAACGACTTTTAATTTGAGACGGAGGGAGTATAAGCTAAGCATGAGTGAGTTAAAGGTAGTTTTTTTTTTAAATTAAAAGGTATGTATTGACTAATGAGCATCCAAAATTCCAAAGCACTAAAAACATGGGCTTACATATAGTAAAGGTTGGGTATCCTGCTGAGATCAGGAATTGATCCTTGCAAGCTGCAGTTCCTAAGGCTCCTGATAAATATGAAATGTCATTGGGAAACAGCAAGCATAATCTGAAAATATCATAGTGAACCCCATAATAAACTTCATAAGCAGAGGTGATGAGGTGCATATAATCCATATTTCGGGGAAAAGGAAAGGAGCAAATATTGATGTGGCAAAGCAGTATGATTCACAATCATCAACTTGCATGCTCCATTATATGGCACCATGGAACCTATTCGAATTAAATTAAAAAATAAATACGTACAGCTTCAGCAAATTAGTCATGTTCCCATAACTAGTAGGAATCTCACTCCCGTTGAAATTGTTGTTATCCAACTGACTGCAAAAAGGAGGAAAAGAAGGAAAAATTGAGATTTCATGACAGGAAGGGAAATGATTACATCCTAGATACTAGAGACAACAATAACAGAACCACATTTGAGAATACATTACAATTTTCAATTTAAAATACATAGCATGCCTTGCATAAAGACTCACATATTCGTAATAAGGCAAGTTTCATGGTCATCATCCAAAGAAAGTATCATCACATTATAGAATAATTATTCATTTTTTGTAATTTTTCCATCGTCGTCTTAATTTATCATCTCCACTTGATTAATAATATGGCGATAAAATTAAAACTTGCAGCACTTGAATTAAGAAGTTAAATATCTCATAATAATGACGACGCCAACTCATGGTACTAATCAACAGGAATCAGTGTCGCACTTCTTACAAAAATGGCTTCAACAGGCAGACAATCTAAGGTGTGAAGCCATATTGACAATCATTTTCTCATCTCAAAACTGGATAGAAATATATATATATATATATATATATATATATATATATATATATATATATATATATTTACTTGAGTAGTTGAACGAGAAGGAAGGAACATACAGTATTTGCAACAGTGGCAACTCAGAGAACTCTGCTGGTAGGGATCCGACCAAGTTATTATTGTCAAGAAGGCTGCACCGGATTATCATCATTGTTAACATGGAAAGTGGAACTGCACATATGAACGCAGCATTCTGAACCATAAACACACTTACACAAAGATGGAGATTAGTAGCCAACTTACAAGTGAAAAAGGCGTGGTAACCTAGATAGCTCACGAGGGATTTCACCGCTGATAGAATTGTTGTTCAGATGACTGTAAAGGAAGAGAAGAGTCACTCATACAAAAAGAATAAAAGGTAACCATGGGAGTCCAAAGGAGCAACGACACTATACTTACAGGTGCTCTAATCTTCTCAAGTTTGCAAATGATTTGGGTAGTGATCCTGAAATTTTGTTTAGGTCAATCTGCATTCTTCTCAAATGTGGAAGATAGCCAAGTTCGTCTGGCAAGGGTCCTGTCAATTGATTTCCATTCAAGAGCCTGAGAGGCAAAGAAGATGATGACATCAGAAATGTCGAACTAATAGTGGGAAAAGAGCGTCACAAACAAAATCCAGTGTGAGGAATGATTGTCAGCAACAGATTTATACAGTATCGAAGTACAGAAGGTTATAGCATCTTTGTACTTAGTCACATATGGACACCATAAATGAAATCCATCACAGTGAGCAGACGTTAGCAAAAGGTTTAACCACTTATGAACTAGAGTAAGTCGCTATATTTAAATACAGCTAAGCTATGATTAACATCATGAACCAATGCAAGGAAAATTGCTGAGCAAGGGAATTCAGGTATTTTTTGGCTATAACAGGTAGCAGTATAGCAAAATCAAAATTAACCAGTAGATCTTAGAAACTTACAATAGCTCAAGATTTGTGAGGTTTCCTATCTCCACAGGTATACTCCCTCCTACTTCGTTCCACATAAAATTCCTTTAACAACACAAACCAAAGGACAAGGAAGATTAGCAAAATAAAGAGACAACACCAAGTGAATTGAAACAATGAGTAAAAGAAGAAAACTAGCCTGGCTTACAATATTTTCAAACGAGATAATTTGCCTAGCTCTGATGATAAGTTTCCTGAGAGATTCATGTTCATCAATTGCCTGCAAAGGTGACGAAGTGGAGAGCATGGGTGCAAATTAAACTTTATTTTTAATCAAGACATGGTGTTTGAGATGACATGTTCGTCTTTGATCACTATAAAACAAAAGCATATGATCTGACAGTTATTAAAGCACTGTTATCTAACCTTCTAGATTTGAGCAACTCCAAATATTAACATCTGTTTAAGTGGCTGCAATCATTATTTGAACAAAAGAGCAATGAACTGCAGTGACTTACAGTTTCCAGAGGTGTAAATAGCCATCATCAAATGTTTGATTGTGACAAAAAACACCCGTCCAGTTGTCATTGCACGGGTCTCCACTCTTCCAGTTGCTCAAGTTCTTTAATGGATCGTTTAAAGTCGATTTAACAGCCTTTAGTGCCTTGACTACAGTGTTAAAACAGCAAAATTGTAACAAATCCATAGATAATGTCAAACAAATTCCATAGAACAAATCCAAGAAGCCGCTGAATCAGAACAATGAACAATTGCTCAATCCTCATGCTTCTCATTCCTATCATACTTGAAAGTTGAAATGAACTTCTCCGCTCCAACAATTAGGCCAAAAATAAACAAATTCCATCTTATCAGAGCTGCAATTTTGAAGGAGAATCCTAAAACGGGAATCGATATAATCTATGCGAAGCAATTGCAGCACTTGTAAGCATCAATATTCGGACAAAATTCGGAACAAAATATCCAAAACTCACCTTCTTCGGGGTGTGTTATATCCGCTAGGACACCAGAAGTGAAGCAAAGAGCCAAGAGGAAAATGAGGAGCAACACGATACCATCCCTACAGTCGTGAGCGGGGGAAATCGAAGGACTCCGCCCCATCCCTCCCGGAATCGGCAAATTGACTTCAATTAATCAAGCGGCAAGTGCTTCACTGGATTATCGGACAGCGAGAAAGAGAGGAGAGCGAATTTAATCGGCGAGGAAGATAAAGCTCAGACGCTGACGATTGATTCAATTCCTCGATCGTTTTCGCTGAAATTTTTTATTCGGCAATGTGGAATGTTAAAAATGAAAGTGAAGGGCACTGTGAAAGCGCTGTTGATGTTGATAGGGGCGAGGTGAATGGCAGGAAAAGCTGGAGGGTGTGCAAAGGTCCGCCATGGGAGGACGCTATGCTCCTTTTTTCAAAGAGATTTTTAGCTCGTTCTTATTGCTTCAGCTTTTAGCTTTTCCCTCTCGCTCACTGAAAACTTTTACAGTAAGTTTTAACGGACTGAAAAATCCAATTTTTTTGGAGTTTCCCTAATTCCCTTTCTTTTACACAAAAACCATTTTATTATTTTTACCTATATTTTATTTAGTGTAGACTATTTGTAGAAGTTTTTTTAGTGTGTTTGATTTTTTTTTTGAGGGATAATTGAAAAAAAAAATGCATTTTTATAGTTAGAGATGATAATTTCACCAATACACACCATAATGAAATCTCTGGCACTGGGTGAAATGTGGATGGTGGATGGGCGAGTGGCGGGTCTGGTTGGATATAGATGATAATTTTTTCCACCTACGCTCATCGCCACCCCCCATTTACAAGATAATATAGCAAGCACAGAACCAAGGGTTGCAACACCCTACTCCAATTTCCTATAAATCAATAACACAAAGACTTTTATGTTAAAATCTCTTTGGCTTGAAATCTCATACTTGGCCATTTTTCATATAATTTGAATTTAGCATTGCATACCCACTTCAATTTGTCCCCTATTTTTTTTTTGAATCTCCTGCTTCCGTCCCTGTAATATAGCACTACATATTTGTTCATTTTATTGTTATTAACTTATTTTTTATGAATAAAAAATTAAAAAAATCTTCTCTAACCCTAAGTCTCTAATAATACATATCGAAACTCGAGTGAAATAATAATTACTCTATTTACTAATTAAAACATGTCATTTTTGGTATTTTACAATCTACTTTACAAAATTGTCCTTGTAATGATTAGATAAGTGTTAGTTGTAGTATTCGAGAAAATAAAAAGTAGAGTAATAATTAGGGGTATAAGTATATTTTTGTTTGTTTTCTTAAAAAATGTACAGCTAAAATTACTTGTTTTAATTAACGGATGGAGCATAATATAATGTTATTCAAAGTTGTTTGTTTATAATATTCAAGATACATTGTGTCTTTTAGTACTTACTTTAGATGTATGTTGTAAGACATGATATTATTTAAGACTTATCATTTTATAACAATTTCTTTTTTATTATAGTTATATGTTTTATATATGACAATTTACTTTTCGGGTTAATTGAAAATGGATAGAATCTGTGCCAAAAAAAAATGGATAGAATCAAATGGGTGAGAAATCAATAAACTTTTCGGCATTTCTCAAAAAAAAAAAAAAATCGGCATCATATATCAACTTCAGCATCGTATATGATTATTTATAAGAGGAATGGAGTACAAATGCTCACGGATGCAATCCGCAATGACAAATACATTTGGTGGAAGAAAAAAAAGGTTACCCCTGCAATCATTTTACGTGTACTATGAGTTACTATTTCACTACTTGGATTTTTTTTTAAAACCTAAACGAGCCCTTAGTGTTGTAACACTGAGTTTTAGAGTAGGTTGGATCAAACTTGGGCTTTTGACTTTTAAGAGAAAGGAGGGCCACAAAATCAGGAAGAGTAAGCAAAGTCATCGACGAATCACAATTTCCCCGTATTCACAAACAAACGTGCAACCACCGTACTTTTCCTTCACACCTCACAAGTCACACACGACGGGTCAACTTTACATTATTTCTAACCTTTGAAGTTTTATTGTAACCATTTTTTTTAAGCGAAAAAAAATTGGTAGAAAGGTGATCCTTTTTAGTCGAGAGTATCTTTGCGGATGAGAAGAAGAAGATCAAAATTGTCAGGGATCGAAGATCTATAGCAAACAAAGCCAACGTAGTTCTTTTACCTGTGTATATTTAAATCCCGCTTACCTATTCTGCTTGATAGTCGGATCCTCCACCTCAAGTTGATCTGACTCCATCAGTGACTGCGCCGTCGATGGAGCTTCCAACAGACTCTGTATCCACTCTGTCATCGTCCTCGGATTCAGTAGATAAGATATTCTTCTGCATCCGCATATCCGCCCTCTTCCAATCTGTAAGGCAAACTTGAGCTTCGAGGTTCTTGGAAAGCAATCTCGATCTCTTCTCTGACAGAATCTGGCCTTCGCGACTGAAGAGCTACTCGACGACGACGGTAGAGCAAGGGGCCCCAAGTATTTGTCGGGCGATTACCTGCAATGTCGGGAATCTTTGTCTTTCGGGACGACTTCACCATTCTAGGACATCCAAATCTTCTTCCTCGTCGCTGTGGAAATCAAAGTTAGTAGACAAATATTCGTCGAGCTTCGAGTGGGGGCTCGATAAAGATCTCGACCTCTTTGAGCCAAAGATATATCTGACAAGTGCCTTAGGAAACTACATAATCTTATAAACCACAATTACATGAAACACAAGTTTATTACAAACCGAACTACGATTACAACCCGGACCAGATTCATTGTCTTGGTGGGGATCAAGCTTCGAATTTTAAACTTGACGACCATCACAACACGTTAAAAATTAAAATTACTAGACTACTAGTTAGTAGTTACCACCCGAGCCCGATGCTCCACCGGTCTTCATCTTGTCGGGGTGCTTCTTCGTGATATGAAGCTTCAAATTTTCATAGCCCAGGTTGTTTGTCAACTTGTACTTGTGACCGCAATGACAACAAACCGCTTCGAACTTTCCCGGGCCTTGCTCAACCATCTCGAAATGGTCACGGAACAACGTCGTACGAAGATTATTGGCGGATGCGGATTGGTCGAACATGATAACGAGTTTACGAAAATGAAATGAAAGTTGATGTGGGATGTGATAAGTGAAATGACGGATTGACGGGTATTTATAGCCCCGACCTAGCCGTTGCCCAACGACTATTTTTTTTAAAAAATTTGTCCTGGTGGTGGGGCCCACATACAACGACCGGATTTTCAAAATAGGCCGATCCAGCTGGTCGACCTGTCGGGTCAGCGGGTTCAAAACCCCGACCCTAACCCTAACCCGTAACCTGCCCCTACCCGCTCAGCCGAGGACCCGTACCCGCCGGGTCACGGGTCGACCCGTGACTCGTGGCCACGCCTACTATGTACTTCCTCGCTTCATCCGACCATACTCTCTTCACCTCATGATTTACGACTTTTTTCCTTTTTAATACTCAATCGGTTCATTGAAATATGTCATTTTACCTTCTTACCCAAAATTTAATAAAATAAAAAAAAATATTATAATATACACTATTTTTTACGGAATACTTTCTTAAAAACTACAACTAAGAAATCTTAGTCATTACAATGACATTTTTGTAAAGTAGACAACCAAAACCATAAAATATAGATGTATTAATTTGGTGGTTTATTAGTCCATCCATTTTCATTAATTATTTAGTCATAGTTAGTAATAAAACTCTAACTCCAATATTAATCGGTTATTATTTGTTACGTGCATATCACATAACCATTCAATTAAGAATATCCATAAGAACCAATGATGTATGCAACATGTATATATGTTCAAATCACATTTCTTCGATATGCAACATGTAAATATTTTATTGATAGTGCATAAAAATAATAGCATGAATTTTATATTATATATATAAAAAGAAACACAAAAAAGGTAGATTAAAGATCATGTCAAATATATAAACATTTATTCTACTGTAAAATATATATATATATATATATATATATATATATATATATATATAAACATTTATTACTTTATTGACAGATCTCCGCTTTTACTAATTATGATCAAAATTCATATTATTTGAAAATTGGTTTCGTGGGTGAATTCAATGATCGATACTCAACTTAACTCAAGTTGAAAAAATTAAAGACATTGTTGGCACATGAACACCATACTATTTTATGAATTTTTTTTTTTGAATTATTCATTAAAAAATAAAAATTTATGAATAAATTCACACATCGAAACTATTTACACAAATATTCAAAATTTGCAAATACGTTAGAGAAACGCGGTCTCACACCGCGTTTCATATGTTAATTGGGTATTTATCCTCGGAGTTGAAAAAAAATTAAATTTCTTAAAAATGTGGTTTAAAACCGCATTTCTTTCCTTTTTTTTTTTTGTCAAGGAAGAGGCTACAGCCTTTTATTATATAAGCATAATAAAAATAGTTATCCCTCATAGGGGACTACAGAGACAGAATCAAGAAGTAAACTGTTAGGCAAAGACACATGCTCAGCAAAGGCACTTGTTAGAGACAGGGACCAGTTCGCTAAGGAGTCGGCTGCCGCGTTAGCCTTCCTACGGATGCTACAAATCTTCACTTCCCAGTTCCGCTCGCTGATAAGTTTTCGGATGTTGTTGATCAGGTGATACTCGGGACACGGCCTTGGAAGGGCCTCCTCCAGCAGCATCTTTATGGCAGTCGAATCAGTCTCGACAATCAAACGTCCCACTCCCATCCTCCTGGCCATCTCAATTCCATGAAGAATTGCCCAAGCTTCTGCTGTCTGAGCTCGACAGAAGCCACATTTGAAGGTAAAAGCACGCAGTAAGTCCCCTTCATTATCCCGGATAAGACCTCCACCCCCGGATGGCCCTGGGTTACCTTTAGAAACACCATCAACGTTCAGCTTAACCCAACACAAAGGCGGCGGGTTCCAGACATTCCCGAGGTCAGCTTCATGGCTTTGAGACTGGCCTATTTGGGCGTGTAGATTCGTTGCTCCCCGGCTAATATCAGCAAAGATTCGAGCCTGATTTACAACAGTCGAGGGTAGTCCGCGAATCAAATCTTTGTTGTCGAAGACTAGAGAATTTCTGCATTTCCACACATACCAAACCATATACGCAAAACTCGCGCTCCATTTATCCTCTTTCTTCACATTTGTCAATATCCAACCGCGTTTCTTTCCTAAAACGCACTTTGAAACCGCGTTTTTTTTTTACAATTGTATTTCTTAATTTTAAAAAATAAAAAAATATACATATACAGTAAAACGCGACCTCGGGCCGCGTTTTACTTAGAAAATTAAAAAAGAAGAAGAAGAAGAAAGAAAGAAAGAAGAAGCACAGAGTATATCAATGGGGTTTCGTTTATTAGGAAAGGGTATATCAATGGGTTTTCTTTCCCTAATTTATGCATAATTAAATTAATACCCTTTCCTAATAAACGAAACCCCATTGATTTTCCATGGCAGGCAACATTTGATGATTGTGGAGGAAGTTGGTGAAGTTGTTCGTAGATTTAGGCCGTGAAGCTTGCATAGATTTGGAGCTTCATGAAATTTGCCAAATGGGAGTATGCCTCTACTTTGAAGTGATCTCCACTGAATAATTCAAGGGACGTATCCCTTTGTGCACCGGCTCGTTGATCGGATCTAGCTCCGCCCAGGTTTACGCTGGAGAAGATGAAGCGCGGTGCTTCTTCTTCTTTATTTCTTTTTTGTATATTTTTTTATTTTTTAAAATTAAGAAATACAATTGTAAAAGAAACGCGGTTTCAAACCGCGTTTTAGTAAAGAAACGCGGTTTTAAACCGCGTTTTTTTAAGAAATTTAATTTTTTTTTCCAACTCCGAGGATAAATACCCAATTCACATATGAAACGCGGTGTGAAACCGCGTTTCTCTGACATATCTGCAAATTTTGAATATTTGTGTAAATAGTTTCTATGTGTGAATTTATCCGTAAATTTTTATTTTTTAATGAATATTTCAAAAAAGAATTCCTATATTATAGGTGATTTTAATTTATATCAATGAGAAATTACTAAAATTTTGATTAATTGTTGTTTGACTGAACAATTGAACTCATTTGTTTTCATATATTTTTTTTATCATACGTACATTTAAAAAAAACTTTGCAATTGAATAAAAATATCTTATCCTAAACAAAACATCTATACATTTTTAAGGAAAGACTGTCAAGTGACATTTTTTGCAATTGTTTTAATTAGTATTATTGTAGATTGTAGATAGGATTACTCTAGCTAATTAGTTGCTAAAGAAAATTAATATCTTTATTACATTAAAAAAATATATTTTGAAGAAATCTTACTAATCACTAAAAATATTCAATATCTCTATAACTTTTGTAAAAAATTATATTTTGAATTAATCTAATTGTTTGGTAGAAAAAGAATTAGCATCTTCTTAATTATATTTGAAACATTATATTTTAAATTGATCTCATTGGTTGCTAATTTATTTTTGGATTCTATTTTAAATTAATCAATCCAATTGGTTAATAGTTAATTAAATAATAATATAAATTAATACAAATAATAAAAAAGAATAAAAATTAGTGATTGGTTGAAATACCTAAAAATAAGATGAGATTGATACGTAAATAAAAACCGTTATGTTTTAGGAGTTTATATAGATATAGATAATACATGATATTATTTTAGGGTATTATTTTTATTTCAAAATTTTTTTATTATAATTATTTTGATCTTTATGTTACAAAAATGTTATTGTAATTATAAATTAATGGTTAGTTATAATTTAAAAAAAAGTTATAATTTATTTAATTTAATAAATGAGAGTATAATAATATATTTATTGTAATATCGTGTCTTACTCAAAAGAACAGTACGTAAATAATTCAAGACTTTTCGATCAAGTAGCTAGTAAGTCTATTTTATCTTTTATTTTTGATAGGAGAAGCTCTTTTATTCTGATTGTTACGTACTTGATTAACTTGTTATCAACATCTCAACCTTATCGTAATTAAGAAGATAGTGAAAATGTCAATGTAGAGTAAGTTTTGGTTCAGCTAGCATTTACCTTGTATTTGTAAGGTGGCTTGATGGAGCTATCAGCGTAAGTGTTCAACTGAACAGGTGTCATATTTCTTGATCATGAATTGTGTTTTTCGGAGGAGATAAATTATGATGAAAATTGATGATATGGTAATGATAGTCATAGTAATCAAAGCACTTGGTATCTGCGTTTATATGTGTTTACTTTTCAAGGTTGAATAAAATAACCTGACTAATTAAGACATAATGGTATATATCACATATGGCATATATTTAAAGTTAAAGCCTAACATATAGATTAATATTTTTTTAATTGTCTACTTGTTTTAAAATAAAATTATATGATAGATTTCCAATGCATATATGTGTGCCGATGTGCAATAAGGCTCCACTTTTGATATATCATGTCTAAATGTCTCGACTCGACTTATTTCTTATTTGCATTTGGCATTTGGAAGGATGTCTCTAACTAAATACTACCATCAAAAATTTAAAAATTTTGACCTAGCTAGTTGCTGAAAGGAGTATTATGATTTAGATTTTGAGATTACCAAGTATCATAGTCTATTACCAATGACTTCTTACTCTAATTATAAGGGAGAGGTAACCCATATATGTCATTAATAGATGTTCAAATCTTTATTGGTTTAGCTGAGTCTGTCTGATGACTTGCCGGATCGTATCATTTGTATTCTAGGGTTCGAACTCATAGGAGGATTAGTCGACAATCTCATAATCCCACACGTAAAAAAAAAGTATCACAGTTTATTAAAAACATATAAATTAAGTGATTAATATATGCTGAATTTTCTAGTTGGGAGGGTCACCCCATTTAAAAGTTGATAGTAACCGTATATATTAAACATCCCATGGCCGGCTAATACCAATCTTAATGGGGCCAAGAACCCATGAAAAAAAAACATCCCATATAAAATCATGTCACTAGTAACAATATCATATTTTATTTTATTTTATTTTATTTTATGTGACATAACTTTCACCAAAGGGAAAATTTCAGAAGCCAACAAGGAGATATGAGTTGGGCCTCCAATCCATCACAGCCCATTGTAAGGATGCAGCAGCCCACTCACATGAATCGAAGCGGAATAACGCAAAAAGAGAAAAATAAAGGATTCTATCCACTGAGCTCCTGTCTCCACCCTCGAGGCGCCATTTCAGTATTTCACACCCCATTTGCAATAAATAATTAGTAATTACATTACAAATTACAATTTAATAAATCGTTTAACATATACTATATATACAATACATAACACAACATGTGACATTGTGATGAATTAGGGTTTTCAATGTGTCTTGGGATTGATTGATGATCATATATAGTTACAATATGATAGACTTTCCTCCTTAGAGATATACTTCCTATACAAGATAAGAATCAAATCTTCGATTCACAAGGTAAGGATATACAATGGTTAATACCCCCGCAAGCTCAAGGGCGCTCGCGAACTTGGAGCTTGTGACGCAAATGGACAAAACGAGTAGGACCCAACGCCTTGGTGAAAATGTCAGCATATTGCGCAGCAGAGGAAACATGACGGACCACCAGCTGGCGGCGCTCGACCTGTTCTCGGATAAAGAAGTAGTCCAGAGAAATGTGTTTTGAGCGAGAGCCGACGACAGGATTTTGTGTCATGAAGGTAGCACCCAAGTTGTCACAGAGGAGAATTGGCGTGGGAGCTCGAGAGTGCAGCTCATGCAGAAGTTGGCGGAGCCAAATAAGTTCAGCATCGGTGTAAGCCAAGGCACGAAACTTACCTTTTTTACTCGAGCAAGCCACTACCTTTTGTTTACGAGACGTCCAACTGATGAGATTGGGGCCATGAAAAATTGCAAATCCATATTGTGAACGATAGTCACCAGGGTCATAAGCCCAACTTGCGTCAGCATAGGCAACCAGAGAGGGAGTGGTAGCCGGCTGAAGGAGAAGGCCATGACTCGGAGTCCCCTTGAGATAGTGCAGAATGCGTTTGACAGCTTGCTAGTGCGAGTCAGTGGGGGAGTGCATAAACTGACAGACACAGTTGACGACATAAGTAACCTCTGGGAGAGTAATTGTGACATACTAGAGGGCCCAAACCGTCTGACGATAGAGCCTAGGATCAAGGAAGGAGTCACCATTAGGAAGAAGCTTGGAATTTGGGTCAGCGGGGGACCCAATGGCGCGAGCGTCACTCATCTTGGCCTGGTGAAGGATGTCCCCAATGTATTTATCCTGGCTGAGGTGGAGGTCGGACTCCAGTTGTTGGACCTCAACCCCAAGAAAGAAGTGCAGAGGGCCAAGGTCCTTGAGAGAGAACGCATGATGTAACGTGCGAGTGAACTCCTCAATGAGAGTAGGGATGCTCCCTGTAACAATGAGATCATCAACATATGCAAGAACATACATGGTAGCATGAGGACTGTGATATACAAACAGGGACGTGTCGGAGATGCAGGAATGGAACCGTTGAGACAACAAGAATTGCTTGAGCTTGGTGAACCAGGCCCGGGGAGCTTGCTTGAGGCCATATAGGGCCTTGTGTAGTCGACAAATGTATGTAGGACAGTTGGGATCAATGAAACCAGGTGGATGGTCTATATAAACCGTCTCAGTCAAGTCACCATTTAAGAAGGTGTTGTTTACATCAAGCTGACGAATAGGCCAGTTTCGACTCAGAGCAAGGGAGAGAACAAGACGGATTGTGGTAGGTTTGACCACAGGATTGAACGTATGGAAGTAGTCCACACCTTCTTCTTGGTGAAAGCCTTTGGCAACTAGACGAGCCTTGAAGCGCTGGATAGACCCATCGGCATTCTCCTTTAACCTGTAAACCCATTTACAACCAACAACGTTAGTAGCCACAGGTCGGGGAACAAGTGACCATGTTTTATTTCGCATAAGGGCATGATATTCTTCCTGCACGGCGGATTGCCAATTAGGATCGGATGTGGCCTGACGAAAGGTGTGGGGATCAAACGGTGGAGGTGTTGAGGTTGATGTTAAGGCCTTAGGACGAAGGTTGTTTGATTTGGCACGAGTGGTCATGGGATGCACCGAGGCTTCACTTGGGCAGAAATAGGATGGAATAGGGATGGTGGTTGATGGGTCAGTCGAGGAAGGGGGAGTGGGGGACGACGAGGGAGAGAGAGCCGTGGGATGGGGAGGTGAAGAAGGTGGTGTGGGAGTTGGGCTAGTTATTGGAGTGAGGGCCGGGAAAGGCGGGGGTGAAAAGGAGGCAGGCTGGGGAGGTGAGGGTAAAGCAGGCGGGGAGGGTGACAGATCGGTAGGGGCAGCAGCAAGCGAGAGGAGCTACGTGGTGTCAGCAGGGGGAATCGGGTTGGGAGAGGATGTAGGTGAGACGGAGAGCTGAGGGTAAGGGTAAACGTCTTTGTTGAACACGACATGTCTCGCAATATACATCCTTGAGGTGGGAAGGTGGTAGCATTTGTAGCCTTTATGTTTAGTGCTGAATCCCAAAAACAGAGGAGAATGACATGGTGAATGATCAGAGAAAGGTGTGTCATCAACCGACGAAATAAGGGCTGATCGGAAAAAAAACGCAGGTTAAGCAAATAGCTCCGATACCATGTGAAATTGTGATGAATTAGGGTTTTCAATGTGTCTTGGGATTGATAAATGATGAACATATATAGTTACAATATGATAGACTTTCTTCCTATACAAGATAAGAATCAAATCTTTAATTCACAAGGTAAGGATATACAATGGCTAATAAAACAATAGGAAACTTGAATATTTCAAATTCCAAGCTCGATCAGCTGAGAGCAATAATTTACCAATGTATGTGCGTGAGATCGATGATCTCTTTTTCATGGAATAATTGTAGGTGAAATGAAATTGTTATTTTTAGTAGAATCAACCACAAAACGCCACGTACAAAATGCCAGCGTTTTGTGGTTGATTTTATAAAGAAAAAATCGCCAAAAAATTATTAAAATAATATTATCATAATTTATAAAAAGTTATCAATTTATCATAAACCGACCACAATCTAACTATATTTTACTTAATTGATAAAATATAAATCAAAACTATTTCATAACCATACTTACCAAAATATTAATAGATAAATATTTGATAGATGTTATTTTATTTATATCTAGATTAATTTTTAGTGGAAAGAATTATTTGATAGTTGTTATTTTATTTATATCTATATTATTTTTTAGTAGAATGCATTATTTATATCTAGGTTAGTTTTTATTTTATATTTCCTGCACAATATGATCGTTATTAGTTTAATTATCAAATTGTAATTCAGATTTAATGTTTTTATCATATTTTTAATACGGTTCTTTAATAAATAATATATGTAATTTTAGAATATTGTGTTAACATATTTTCATGCACAAGATGGGACACTCACTAGTTTCACAATAGATAAGAGTCATTGGTTTAAATAATAGGGTAAATTACACATAACCACCCATAAGTTAGACTATTTTTTATATAACCACCCATAAAATTATAAATTACTGAAAATAACGCATAAATTAGATTTGTTTTATTCGAAAAGACTACAATACCTCTAATTCAAGCTTATCCACCCCTATTACATATTAATTCAGAAGTAAGATCTTCAGTAAAAATTAAGCCACGTGTCAACCCTTTGAGCAGCCCAAAAAATCACTTTCTCAACCCACGTTCTCTTCAACTACTCAAATCCCCTTTCTCAAATTGAAGTAACCATGGATTCCATGATTGTTCTTCCTCAATTCCTCAAATCATTCTTTCTCAAATGCGCTTTCTTCCTCAAAGGTAATTTCTTTACTCTCCCCTTTACTCTCTTAAGAAACGCTATCTTTCTCTCTGAAATCCTTCCATGGGTTCTCATCTCTCTTGAAGCCAAATATGAAGCTCTCCCATGGAATCTCTTACTCGCATCTTGCTCCCGACGACGACTTTGGAGGAGCCAAGCCAAGCCTAGACACTGACTTTGGTGGCGAGAAGAACCCGATAGGGGTGTGCGTGGTATATTCCAGTGGTTGGCAATGATGCTCTCGCCTGCCCTTCTTCAATTGCTCTCCCCTGCCCTTCTTCAATTGGTGAATTTTTCTTGATTAGCTTTACAAATTGCATATTATTAGAATGCTTTTGATCTAATTTGTTTGTTGGTTTGTGTTTGATGTGGTGATCAGTCGGGACGACTGAATTGGTGGCTGGAGGTGGCAATCTATTGCAATCGAAGGCGAGAAGCGTCAAATCAAGGTAAAACGCTATGTGTTCGCCTTTTTCTTACCAACTGGATCTGTATACTAGGTTGATTAATTTGGAGGATTTTGATTAATGTATTGCACACAAGGTGTTCGATGAAATGCTTATAGGTATATTTTGTGTTGATTCATCTAAGTGTAAAGAGAATTATGTGATTACCTTCAAAATTTATTTGATTACCTTCAAAATTTATTTTGTGTTCATTTATCTAAGTTTTTAGGGAAGATGAAATTGATTCATACTATGAATGTTACTATTTGCAACAACCTTTAAGAGGACTGTTTAAATGCTCACCGTTCAAAATTTATTTGATATGCTCTCCATATTCTTGAAGATATGCCTATTTTTAGTGTTTTGTTCAGCTAGTTTGTTCCATTTAAGAGAAGAACCACTTAGGTTAAACACTAAGCTATCCCAGGCTTGTGTGAAAGGGCTCTCAAACATCCTCCAATTTGATTACCTTAAAAATTTATTTGATTACCTTGAAAATTTATTTTGTGTTGATTCATCTAAGTTTTTAGGGAAGATGAAATTGATTCATACTATGAATGTTACGCTTTGCACCAACCATCCTTGATTTCAGGAGACCAAATTATTTTGTAGCCGAAATGACAAATAAGTGAAGTTGTTCTAAAATTTCAACTTTGATTTCCTCTTTTATAACCTACAAGAAATAGTAGAGCGGCAACAAGGTTGTCGGCCTTGAAGGTTCTAGATAATAGATATTGGTGTCTTAGTCTAATTGTCATTGTTGTGTGCTTCTCAGGTTGTGAAGATGACGGACACAACCAGCCTCAAAGGCCAAACTTGAAGTGTAGCCTCTATGCGGAGGCATTGTCTAGCCTTAGGAGTTATCTGGATGGCAGTGACACTTTTTGAGTTGCTGATACTGATTATACACATGCAATGTTTTGTCTTGTTGCTGAAAATTAGGGGAAAAAAAAAAGAAAAGAACAGCAAAGTGAAAAAGTTTTGTCCTCGAAATTTCAAGATTGAACACTTTGATTTGAGTGGTGATTGGTAGGAGGGGTGTATACTGTATATATTGAAGGGGTGTATCATATATGGGTTAAGGTTGTACAAAATTTAACTGTTTTTTCTTTTTAGTCAATAGATTAAATAATTATGTGATTAATATCGTTTTGATACAATTAGTTAGTAATTTGTTGTGTAGATCTCTGCTTTTATTCAATGCTTTTTCATCACAAGTTTTACAATGGCTAATTTAGATGTCCAACCCGATGCATGAAATTGAGGAATCAAATAACTAATTATGACAATTCAACAATGATGAACAAGAAGTTCAGGTGTTTGAGAACAATAGAGGATATAAGGGGTTAAAGCAATGTGTCTGAATACACATTGCTTCTGAGGAATCCCACAATTCAGAGTTGTTTACAAAGGGATGAATAAGAGAAATGGTGAGTCTTTTAGTTGTTGGAGACTTCATCAAACTGACTCAACTGGGAGAAGAGGAGGGAGAAGCGCCTGTTTTGTTTCGCAAATTTTGAAAACCTTTCCAGACCTCTTAGGAGGAAGCATGTAATACATATATGATTCCTAACATACCATGTTCAGGTTTTTTTTCATAATATTTCGTGTTTGTATTACATATATGGTTCCTTTACAAGAAGCTTGTAATACACATGGGGTTCTCTTCCATTGTATCCCTTTTAATTTGACTTGCATTGGCTTTTTTGTAGAATAAGTTTTGCCCAAACAGAATAGAAAATCCGATCTTTCAGATTATACTGATTGCGTGCCTTTAAATATAGGGAATCTATTGCGAACAATTTGGAATTTCAAACCCTTTAAAAGTTTATTATCTTGAATGAATGAGACTAGGTCCTTCATATAAGATTGAGGTGTGTTGTTGAAAAACAACTTTGTTGAGGTTAGGATAACTATAATCATCCTGCTGGACATGAATATATACACAATAGTAGTGAAGAGGAATAATGCTCATATATCGAGCTATAAATGAATAAGAAAGATATATGTTTATGGTGAATCTTTTTTTTTTTAGCAATTCACAATCTTTCTTGAACATTCAATTATACCCAATTTATTTGAATTTATCAATTTTATTGGTATTTTATACTCATACTATAAAAATAACTAGAGTCGTAATTAGAATAATGACACACATCTTAAACGTTTGCAAATAATTTCATAGGAGTGGCATAACAAACAATACGATTATGAAAAAATTAAAATAAAAAATCGGTATTTGAAGGTGATAGTGTCACTCGATTCCAATGAAAATAAACATAGCCTTAAAATAACATATAACACACAACATTAATATTTTTCAGTATATTTAACAGGCTGGCAGTGAAATAAAATATCCCTTTGAAAATAAGGGTTCACCATGAAAAATAATACTATACAATACTATAATTTTGAAAAAGAGGAATTTTTTTCCTTATATGTACGAGTCTTTTGTCAAATCTTTAATACAAAACACCAACTATAAGAATGTTATTTTGGTAAGTTATTATTTGCTATCTATCAATTTCTTGCTTCTAAAATCTAATTGAGTACTGATCAATTTTTTTCTAAATACATAACTCATGTCCAAGTAATTTTTGTGATCCATGAATTTGCGAGGTATAACATACTCGGAGTATTTTTTAGGGAAATTTACAATAAAAAACCTTTTAAATAGGGGGTTTCACTTAACCACCCCTTAAATTTAAAATTATAGAAAACCACTCTTTAAATGGTCTTTTTTTACAACTCACCACCCCTTCATCTATTTTTTTAATTTATCATTAAATATATTATATTTTAATATTTTTAAACTCAAATTTGATTATAAATATATTCAAATTGTGAATTTAAGGGCTCGATTGTATTTGAGGGATTATTATAGGGGAATTTACAAAAATAGACCAAAAAAATAACTTTGCAAGCGTGTACCATGGTGGGGTGTTATTTGTAGTGGTCCACTTTTGCAAATTTGCAAATTCAACCTGCAAACCGGTTACAAGTGGACAGGGTAGAAAAGTCCAAAGGAGAATTATTTAGGGTCAAATGAATTTAGGGATTTTGATGAAATTCGAACAATTGGGGATTGATCGATGGTCACCACTGAATATATTTATAATAAAATTTGAGTTTAAAAATATTAAAATATAATATATTTAATAATAAATTAACAAATAGATGAAGGAGTGGTGAGTTGTAAATAAAGACCATTTACAGGGTGATTTTCTGTAATTTTGAATTTAAGGGGTGATTAAGTGAAAAATCCCATATTTAAATTAGGGGTGGACACAAATCCCACAAATCCCGGGCCCGTCCCGATCCCGGTGGGATTTGAAAAAAAAAATAACGAATTCCGTCCCGGTCTCGTCCCGCAAAAATTATACGGGACGGGACGCGGGACGAGGATTTCTTATCCCGCAAATCCCGTTCCGTCCCGCATATTATATATATATATATATATATATATATAGGGAAGAGTTAAAATGTAAAATTGTCATAGGGTGTAAAATCCTTAAAGTGTAAAATTTTGTGAAACTAACACACGCGCCCCCCATTTTCAAAGACAACAGCGCGCTCAGGAACCTTCACTCTCGGCCTCCCACACCCCCACCCACGTCGAGCCACCTCCGGCCACCAGCGCCTAGCCGCACTCGAGCCCACCCCTGTGCGCATCCCCCGAGCCCTGACTTGGCTTGGTTCGAGCCCAATTGCACCATCACCGAACCCATTCCCCCTTGTTCGATCCACCACTTTCTCGGCCTCCCACGCCACCCACGAGCCACCTCCGGCCACCAGCCCCCATCCGCTCGAACCACCCCACTCAGGCGCAACCCCCGAAACCGGAACTCCCTTGGTTCGTGCCTAGCCGAGCTCACACCGAGCCCATCTCCCCCAACAGTGTTGTTCGACCTTTTTGGATCGAAACCATTCAAAATCCCGATTTTTATCCTTGTTTCAACTCAAATTTGGTATGATTTCTAACCCTAAACTTGTGTATTACAATTATTTAGATTGTTTGAATGATTTAGATTGCGAATGAAAACCTAGGGTTTGATTTAGGAGCGAAATTTGGGGTTTTTTTCCAAAAGCCAAATTGATTGAAATTGATGATATGGTTGTGTTGTTGGGTTGATTTTGAGCTAATTTCATGTTCATAGCATTGTCAAATTGTTTATGGATCATGAGCTAATTGGATTTTAGAATTTTATTGCGATATGCTTTAGAATTTGGGGTTTTTTTTGCCAAAAGCCAAATTGATTGAAATTGATGATATGGTTGTGTTGTTGGGTTGATTTGGAGCTAATTTCATGTTCATAGCATTGTCAAATTGTTTGTGAATCATGAGCTAATTGGGTTTTAGAATTTTATTGCGATATGCTTTAGGTCGATTAGGTTCTTCTATTTTAGCATGAAAATCACAATTTAGCCTATTAGCTTAATTCGTAGAGCAATGTGCGTTTGCACAAAGATGTGGGTTCATATCCCACATCGGTTACATAATAGACAAGAGCGCAACAATCGCAAAATGCTCATCATGCACATCATAATCTTAGTTATGCACTTTTTAACCTTAATTATGCACATTTTAATCTTATTTATGCGCTTTAATTTAAAAGCCTATTATATATGCACACCATAATGTTATATTTGCACAACATAACATTATATTTGCACATTTTAATCTTATTTATGCACTTTAATTTAAAAGCCTATTATATATGCACACCATAATGTTATATTTCCACAACATAATATTATATTTGCACATTTTAATCTTATTTATGCACTTTAATTTGAAATTGTTATACGTAAAAAATAGATAGACGATAAGTCCGTTTAAAATAAACATTTCATACACATCGTCATTTTATTCTTGCACTTTATCATTTTATTTATACACTTTATATTTGCACAACAAAAAGTGTTGAAAACGGGAAAAAAGTGCATTTACCCATAAAATTAGACATATTTACCTATTTACCCATAAAATTAGTCTCATTTACCCATAAATTAAGCATATTTCAATTATAAATTTTTATAATTGAAATAGACCCATTTACCTATTTACCTATAAGAAATTATTATGTCTGCACAACATAAAGTTATATTTGCACAACATAATATTATATGTGCAAAACATCAAGTTATATTTGCACAACAGAAAGTGTTGACACGAAAAAAAAATCCTGAGGTGTAAAAAAAAAATACCTGAGAAGGGGGGGGGGGCACAGTGGGGGGCACAGGGGCAAGGGGGCACACGCATGTAGGGGTGGCCACGGGTTACGGGTTGGCTGGGTCAACCCGTGACCCACCGGGTCAATGACCCGCCGGGTCGGTGACCTGCCGGGTCCGGGTCAAAGGGTCAGAGCGGGTTGCGGGTTAGGGTTAGGGTCGGGGAAAAGTGAACCCGTGACCTGCCGGGTCCACCATTCCAAAGTTTTTTTTTTGAAAAAAATATTTTCTTAAAGTTTATAATTATTATTATGTATATTATTCTTAGAATAATTCATAATATAAACATATAAACTAATTTGCAATATGCAATGTGAGTCAAAAGCACTCTCACCCTTCCCCTTTTATAGACTTGGAAGTCTTCCTTCCTAATGCGGGATTAGCCGCTGTTTTCCCGACCTTCTTGACGTTGTAGACTCGGACTCACAAGAACACAAAGGAGGAACACCAGTTAGATAACAAAACGCAGCAAAGGGAGGGTAAAACCTTAGAGACAAGGCTCGACCAAGTGAAAGGGAAAAACAGAACAAAAAAAAGGGAAATGAAAAGGAAAAGATAGGAGAAATCAACCTTGATGAACAACAAGAAGACCCATTGGGACAATGCACCAAGAACCAACTTGAATGACACCAAAACCAACCCTATACAATCTTACACAACCATGGCTGGCCATGGAAGCACAAGGAGGAGGTTCGTGCTCATCTCGGAATCACCAATCTTCGGGAAATTGACAAATCCAAGTACAAACCGAACTAGATGCAACACACATGCACACAAGGCATGAAGCTCTCACCTTTGGAGAGTGAAACCAACTAGGTTTTCATAAACAAGATTCAAAAGTGTCCTTCAAATGAGAGGTTACAAGCTTTAAATAAGAGAGAAAATCAGCCCAAAATCAAGGGCCCAAAAACACAAAGTTTCAACAAGTCCTACTAAACCCAAACAAAGGCCCAAAACACAAAGTCCAAAATAAAGCAAGCAAATCAAAAGCTAAGTATGGGTGGTGGCTGAATCACCCTTAGTCGAGCCTGAGAATGGTGTGGTTTCAAGCAATGTGATGATGTCACCCTCGGGCTCCATTGGTAGTACCAACTTTATGTGGTGGTGGATGAAAGCGTTAAGTTCCTCTCTAATCCTCTTAGGTCGGGACCTTGTGATAGGTCCATCTCCGAAATTAGGTGCATTGGGTGGTGCTTGAGATGATCCTCCATCATTCTCCCCTTCTCGAAAAGGATTCGACCTCGAATCCATGTCTTCATCCTCAGATAGGTAGGGGGTGAGATCGGCGACATTGAATGTGGCACTAAATCCATAGTCACCGGGTAAGTCAATCTTGTTGGCATTGTCCCCGAATCGTTGTAAAACTTTGAATGGACCATCTCCTCGTGGAGCGAGCTTATACTTGCGCTTGTTGGGAAAGCACTCCTTTTGCAAATGCACCCAAACTAGATCACCGGGCTGAAAAATCATCTTGTGACGCCCCTTGTTGGCTCGTTGGGCATTCTCTTCGGCCTTTTGAATTAGCCGAACACGAGTGCGCTCATGAAGCGGGGTTAGCCGCTGTTTTCCCGACCTTCTTGATGTTGTAGACTCGGACTCACAAGAACACAAAGGAGGAACACCAGTTAGACAACAAAACGCAGCAAAGGGAGGGTAAAACCTTAGTGACAAGGCTCGACCAAGTGAAAGGGAAAAACAGAACAAAACAAAGGGAAATGAAAAGGAAAAGATAGGAGAAATCAACCTTGATGAACAACAAGAAGACCCATTGGGACAATGCACCAAGAACCAACTTGAATGACACCAAAACCAACCCTATACAACCTTACACAACCATGGCTGGCCATGGAAGCACAAGGAGGAGGTTCGTGCTCATCTCGGAATCACCAATCTTCGGGAAATTGACAAAACCAAGTACAAACCAAACTAGATGCAACACACATGCACACAAGGCATGAAGCTCTCACCTTTGGAGAGTGAAACCAACTAGGTTTTCATAAACAAGATTCAAAAGTGTCATCCAAATGAGAGGTTAAAAGCCTTAAATAGGAGAGAAAATCAGCCCAAAAGCAAGGGCCAAAAAACACAAAGTTTCAACAAGTCCTACTAAACCCAAACAAAGGCCCAAAACACAAAGTCCAAAATAAAGCAAGCAAATCAAAAGCTAAGTATGGGTGGTGGCTGAATCACCCTTAGTCGAGCCCGAGAATGGTGTGGTTTCAAGCAATGTGATGATGTCACCCTCGGGCTCCATTGGTAGTACCAACTTTATGTGGTGGTGGATGAAGGCGTTAAGTTCCTCTCTAATCTTCTTAGGTTGGGACCTTGTGATAGGTCCATCTCCGAAATTAGGTGCATTACCAGCTTGAGATGGTCCTCCATCATTCTCCCCTTCTTGGAAAGGATTCGACTTCGAATCCATGTCTTCATCCTCAGCTAGGTAGAGGGTGAGATCGGCGACATTGAATATGGCACTAACTCCATAGTCACCGGGTAAGTCAATCTTGTAGGCATTGTCCCCGAATCGTTGTAAAACTTTGAATGAACCATCTCCTCGTGGAGCGAGCTTAGACTTGCGCTTGTTGGGAAAGCACTCATTTCGTAAATGCACCCAAACTAGATCACCGGGCTGAAAAATCATCTGACATTTCAACTTGGAAAAAAAAATGAAACCCCGAACAAGGTTATGGTAAAAGAACTAGTTTATTTTAAAATGAAAGATGTTGTATGGATTTTATTATTCAATCTGACAATTCAACTTGGAAAAAAAAATGAAAATTAAGCATTGTAGAACATATATAAATGCCCCAACCAATATATTTGTATCAGATTTGCAATGTGAAGAGTAACGATTTGCAATGGCTTTTGCCGTTCTCCTCTCCTTCAAATTTAAATAAGATGTGAATAAACTTTAAAATAAACCTAGTTACCTAGATTATTACTTAAAAAAACTAAGATATGAGACCATTTTCGTCTTTATAAATGAAATAAATGGCAATTTAACAAATGAGTAAAATAAATCTCATTTACGGGTGATTTTTTATAATTTATAATTTTATGGGTAGTTATATGAAAACTAACATAACTTATGAAAGATTATGTGTAATTTGCCCTAAATAATATTTCAATATACATTAACACGATTTCTGTTTAATGCAGGGTTAAATTTTTGTTTATCGCATGTCCAAGTGATCGCAACGACCAAATATCAATTGGTCATTGTGACCATCTTTTATTTTTACAAAATACACATAGTCGCAACGACCATAGTCGCAACAACCAAGTGTGTATGGTCGCAACGACCACTTTCAATTGGGAGGGGTTGGTTTGCGTCTACAATCTGCAAAAAGATATCGTCGTCGTCCCTGGTTGCTCTCCCCCTCTTTCTATCCTCAATCAAACCTCTAGATTTCCTCGTTGCTTCTCTTCGATTCGGTATTTACTTGGACTTTCTCGGTTGCCGAATTTGTGCTTGATCCCTTCAGACATTTGACGGCCGCTTCGCAAAAATAGGGAGTTGATTTTGATTTTCGATTTCTTCAGACATTGAGTGGGTTTAACGTTTTCATAAACCACCTATATTACAAAACCGATCCAAAATCCAGTGTCCTAATTCACGGTCCAATTGATTGAAAGGAAGCATGAAACTCCCATTGGAGAGGAGGAAGAATGGCGTGAGTGAGGAAGGGGCGGGGTATTGTTTGTAAATAACTTCAATATTAGGGTCTTTTTATTGTTGTTCTAAAAAGCAATCGCGTTCCCTATATACACCGCAAATTAACGCCCTTCCGATGTTGTAACAACGTCGAATCCGACATTAAAATTTCACTTAAAAACTTCGAACGTTGTAACAACATTGAATTAGACGTTGTTACAACGTCTAATTCAACATTGCTAATACGGGCTAGTTCGGGCCTAATATAAGATATTAAAAAATAATTTTTTTTATTTATGTTTTTTTTTGGTGTTGTGGGTGGGTGTGAAAAAAAGTGTAAAATTTACCCTAACAACGTCTAATCCGACGTTGTTAGCCCGATTCGACTCGATCCGATCCTTCACTTCACATATTATAACGTTGGATCCATCCGACGTTGTAATATAATTAACGCTACAATGTTGAATCCGACGTTAATTAACAGTTTTAATCCGTGAATTTGCGGCGTATACCGACACATCCAAAGCAATCATTGTTCCAAAAAGTAAAGGCCGAAATTAAGTCGTTTCGTCCATAGCCATATCCACATGTTCTTCCTTCGTATCTAGGCGTCGATCGAATTAGGTAAGCTAATGGCAATTGGAATATATTAGAAGTAAATAAATTAACCCCCTTTGTTTTTTGGTAGAGAAAGGTAATGATTACCCTTATGAATATAGTTTGTTTTTTGGTAGAGAAAGGTAATGATTACCCTTATGAATATAGTCCATATTTAAGTTAAGATTCATTAATCACTATTCTAATCATTTCCTTTCTTCTCCCATTTTTCATACAAATTTGTTACCATTCTATTCTCTAATTTGAAGGAGGGTAACTAATACCTCTAGGACGGGCTAATAATCTCCCCAACCTCTCCTCCAAGCTCACAAAAAATAATAATCATATACATTTTATATGTAAAATTTAATACCTAACATTTTCATTCCCCCTTTTATAAACAAAAGCCCAATCTCAACATATGTTTGTTTCTTGAAATTAAAGAAAGATCAGTCAACATTCAAGAAAGACAGGAAGAAACAAGCAGGATTGCGTTACCCCGCCCACAGTTTCTTATTGACACTAATGTTTTAATCTAAGTGAAAGTTGAGTTTTATACAGCATTGTTGCGAGTAAAAAAAAAAACCCTCAAAAAACTTTATAAATTGTAAATACAGAAACTATGGGGCAGAATAATGAACCCCAAACCTAGCTCGATTAAAAAAAAAAACCAAACCTAATGTATGACAGTGATGAGTTATTTGTATTATCAATATGTTTTAGGATGAAATTTTGTGCCGAATGGAAAGTTTTAGATAGTTCTTTCTTACTATTAACCTCAAAAGAATCACTAACCTTGATTAAGACATCACATTTATACATTGATATTTTTGTATTGAGTGTTACCTGAGTTGCTATCGAGTCTAACAATTTTACCTTTTTCAGGTTTAACTATATAGGTGAAGAGATTAAAGCCATGATCCCCTTTTTTGTTGATGCTGAATTCGGTCAGATTTATTTGAATATATGTAAGATTTTTCGTTTGATTGCAAAAAAAAAGTTATAACAATTAAGTTAAAATATCCGTTTGTAAATAAATGACTTGTACATTTTTTAAGGAAGATAAAAATTATATAAAATATTATTTTTTAATAAATTTTTTAAACAATATTATATTTATTACTAATAAATATCATAGTATTTTAAAAAGCCACTTATTTATAAGCCGAGAGAGTAGTAACTAAACAATTACTAAAGTAATTATTATGTATTTTGGAATCAAACACACCCAAGTTTTACTCAATTTGGTAAAAAAAAAATTATATAAAGTCGATGAAGCCCACAGTATATGGTTTGATGTAAATTAAACAAGGTAGGAGAAGGAAGAAAATTGTTGACCGCCATTACACCCACAGATTTCATAGCTTATCACTGTTTTATTTATCAAATCATTGTCTGTCAGTTTGAAGCTCCCACCAACTCCCACCCCCACCTACTTCCTTCTTCCTCTTAACGCCGTTCCATCTCCCTTAACGCCGTTTCCCTCCTTTCTCCCGCCCTTCCCACCCAAACCGTTATTTTCCGTCAATTTCGAACCCTCCCCCCACCCTATAAATTACAATCAACTCAGCTCCATCAAACCAATTCAATCGATCCCCCAAACCCTAGATTGATCCAATTCGAATTCAAATTCAAATTCAAATTCAAATTCAGTTCAAGATCAGATCGATGGATTTGGTGCTGCTTCAGAAGGGGCTGTACGGCCTCTTCTCGGCGATCGTGTTCGCGATTGTGGTCTCGAAGCTACGGGGCAAGAAGTACAAGCTGCCGCCGGGGCCGATCCCGGTGCCGATCTTCGGAAACTGGCTGCAGGTCGGCGACGACCTCAACCACCGCAACCTCGTCGACTTGGCGAAGAAGTACGGGGAGATCTTCCTCCTCCGGATGGGGCAGCGCAACCTCGTGGTGGTCTCGTCGCCTGAGCTCGCCAAAGAGGTGCTCCACACGCAGGGCGTCGAGTTCGGCTCCCGCACTCGCAACGTCGTCTTCGACATCTTCACCGGCGAGGGCCAGGACATGGTCTTCACCGTCTACGGCGATCACTGGCGCAAGATGCGCCGTATCATGACCGTCCCGTTCTTCACCAACAAGGTCGTCCAGCAGTACCGCCGCGGCTGGGAGGCCGAAATTGAGGCGGTTGTGGAGGAGGTCAGGGCGAATCCCGAGGCGGCGACGACCGGGACTGTCCTGCGGAGGCGATTGCAGTTGATGATGTATAACAATTTGTACCGGATTATGTTCGATCGGAGATTCGAGAGTGAGGAAGATCCGTTGTTTCAGCAGCTCAGAGCTCTGAATGGGGAGCGGAGTCGGTTGGCTCAGAGCTTCGAGTATAACTATGGCGACTTCATCCCGATCTTGAGGCCGTTCTTGAGGGGCTATCTGAAGATCTGCAAGGAGGTTAAGGAGACTCGATTGAAGATCTTCAAGGATTACTTCGTCGACGAGAGAAAGTAATCAATCTTTCAATTTTTTATATACATAATTTAAACTGTACATTAGACATTAACACATGGTTTATGTATTGCAGGAAACTTGGAAGCACAAAGCCAACAAACAACAAGGAACTGAAATGTGCCATTGATCACATGTTGGAGGCGCAGCAAAAGGGGGAAATCAATGAAGACAACGTTCTCTACATCGTCGAGAACATCAATGTTGCTGGTAAATCGACAATCTACTTTGATCATTTCATATTCATCTTGATTCTTGATCATACCATCAATCTACTTGGACAAAAAATAGTTTCACTTTGAAAGTTTGAACTAAACAAGCCTAAAACAGATAGGTTCCTCCTCGGACACTAACCCGTTTTTTCATTCAATTCACAACCACATTGCATTTGCATGGTGTGGAAATATGAAATGAAAACATCTCACATTGATAATATAAGGAATCTGAATCTTGCATATAAGCCGGTTTACTACTCTGTGTGCTCGACTTGGTTAATGTATGTTGCACTCGAACGTGATAAATGTTATTTTCCACAATTTTGAAAGTTTGGCTTATTTTTCGCAACTTACCTAAAAGTTAGACTTGTTTGTTACATTTCTTCCAAGAAAATTGACATGTTGGACTTACTATTTCAACCACATACATTTTACCTTATCGATCAATATGGTTACATGTCTCATGGCTTAAATCTTAAAATGCAGCGATCGAGACAACGCTGTGGTCGATCGAGTGGGGGATCGCGGAGCTAGTAAACCACCCAGAGATCCAGGCGAAGCTGCGAGCGGAGCTCGACAAAGTCCTCGGCAAGGGCACGAAGATCACGGAGCCGGACCTCGTCAACCTGCCCTACCTCCAAGCCATAATCAAAGAAACCCTGCGGCTTCGGATGCCGATCCCGCTGCTCGTCCCCCACATGAACCTCCAAGACGCGAAGCTCGGCGGCTACGACATCCCCGCCGAGAGCAAGGTCCTGGTGAACGCCTGGTGGCTGGCCAACAACCCCGCCTTGTGGGATCGGCCCGAGGAGTTCAGGCCGGAGCGGTTCTTCGAGGAAGAGGCCAAGGTGGAGGCCAACGGGAATGACTTCAGGTACTTGCCGTTCGGCGTCGGGAGGAGGAGCTGCCCGGGGATCATACTCGCACTGCCGATACTGGGGATCGTCCTGGGGAGGCTGGTGCAGTGTTTCGAGCTGCTGCCACCGCCCGGCCAGGCCAAGCTCGACACTAGCGAGAAAGGCGGGCAGTTCAGCTTGCATATATTGAAGCACTCCACCATTGTTATGAAGCCCAGGAGCTGAAGAAAAAATGGTTCGGTCTTTATATATATGTGTGTTATTTTTGTGGTGATGTTTTTTTAATTTCTTTTGGTTTTCGGTTCAGTATGAGTGGGAAAGAGTTACTAAAATCTTATAAAATTTGATTTAATTGTACAAGTTATGTTATATCTGCTGGAAAAACAATATAATGGGAAACTTTTTCTCCAAATCTGGTAATTTTGTGTAGATTTTTACTTTTGCGTACAATGTCAGAAATCCATGGGTTTCAGGAGCAATGCCTTAATTGTAACCTATTTTCTGAACGTGACAGATTTGCAAACTCTGAGCAGATAACAAAACATGAGTGTCACTCTTTTAGCAGATGGTGACATTGAAACCGAAATTACCCAATCTAGACGTGATCACGGATCGGACCCGCCGGATCGAGAACCTGGGGGATAGAACCCGAACCCTAACCCGGGAATCCAACAGGTCTACAGGTTCAGGTCATCTGGCGGATCGACGAGTAGACGAGTCGATCCGCCGGGATGGGCCACATGGCAGGGGAGGGAAGAAACCGGGTTACCCGCCGGGTCGACCCGCCGGGTTAGGCCTGGGTTGAACGGATTTCGACTTTGCGATGAACAGTTTTATGATGTTTGAGTTGGGAAAAAAAAGGAGGGAAGAAGGGTTTGAATCGGTTTCCCAATTGCCTACGTATCCTCCCGGGGGAGGGGAATCAAAGCCCACGTAGTTCTTTTACATATTGTCTGAACCCCGCTTACCTATTCGGCTATTCGTCGGCGTCAGATTGTCGTTCGGCATCGACGACTCCACCGTCCACGGATGTCCCGACCGATTCTGAGTCTAGTTCATCATCAGGGTTTGTGTTGGTGGATAAGAGGTTTCTCTGAATTCTCATCTCTGCCCTCTTCCAATCGGCGAGGCATACTTGTGCTTCGAGGTTTTCAGGGAGCAATCTAGATCTCTTCTCGGTTAGAATTTGTCCACCTCGGCTGAATAATTGCTCCACATCGACGGTGGAGCAAGGGGCTCCAAGTATTTGTCCGGCGATCACCTGCAAGGTTGGAAAGTGCTGTCTTTCCACTCGGCCCCACCATTCTAAAATATCGAAATCTTCATCTTCATCACTGCGAAATTCAAAGTTAGTAGACAAATATTCGTCGAGCTCCGAGTGCGGGCTCGAAGAAGACCTCGACCTCTTTGAGCCAAAAATATTTCTGGCAAGGGCCTTAGTTCGAGCGGTAATTCTAGTGCGAGAGCCGCTCGAGCTGGAAAGCGCAGGAGGAGGGTGGTTAGGCGCTCTAGCACATGTAGAAAAACGAGTGTATAAATCTTCAAGTATTCCCCTAACTCTAGCAACTATAATTGAAACATTGCATTCAGGATCATTTTCGATGTTGAGCGTAGGAAAATAGTTTTCTAAAAACTTTTGAAGCCCAGTTAATTTGTATCTCGGGTCGAAACAACAAGCTACGAGGAAAATATCAGGTATAATTTTTTAATAAGACAACCATTTCTCCCGCATGGTGGAAACAACATCATGAATGCATTGCACTTCAAGCCCGTCTTGAATGGCTATGGCAATGTTCATAGCGACAAAATAGAAAACACTAGAAGTAGGAATGTAAGCATGACTAAAAGTTTCGGTTGCGTCATGGAAAACTTTGAAAACCTCAATTACATCTCGAGCAACCACCCACACATCCCCAAAAACGTTTGAACCTTCGATGTGTTGGGTGGCAAAAGAAGAAAGAGTTCTCTGTATTGACAAGAATCATAAATCATTTTGTACGTCGAGTTCCACCGAGTGCTAACATCCCGAGGGAAGTTCTTCGGGCGAACGTTGTTTGCTTGCCAAAACTGGTGCCATTGGTGGCGAAGCTGTTTGCTTCGCCACAGTGCCCGCAAAATATATCGAATAGGTCCAATAACGGTTTGTAAATAATCTAAAGCATTTTGAACACATAAGTTTAAAATATGAGATGCATAATGAATATGAAAAAATCTCCCCCTATCCCGGGCTAACAATATAGGGTTAACTCTGGGATAGAGGCGGTGTTGGTGGATGCGTTGTCAAAACCGATTGAAAAAACTCTTTGAGTCAATTTATACTCTTGTAAAACATTTAAAAGGACCCGTGCTATGTTACGAGCCATGTGTGGGTCGTCAAAAACTCAAAAATCGAAAACTCGTTTGTGTAAAATGAATCGTTCATCCACCCAATGGCATGTGACATCCATATATGAGTGGTGTTGCCAGTAGTTGGTCCAAAGATCACTACAAATCGAAACATGTAAATCGCTAAATTTTTCAAAATATTCAATTAATTCAGCTTTACGGGTGTTATACCTTTTGATCATTTTCCTCTTAACCATATTTTGACTCATAGATTGCCAAGCGGGTTGAACATTTTCCGTAATAAAGTTGTTAAAACATAAACGTTGTACAAAGTTATAAGGTAAACCTTCAGCCGCTATCATTTCAGCAAAGTTATCACTACAACTAGCGTAATCATAACTCCATAGACCAGGGGGTTGAGAGGAAGTAGTTGCGTACCCGGAGAGTTGAGTTTGGCCTTTCGCCAAGCCGAGTTTCACCGGATGCTTTGATTCTATATGGCGTCCATAGTTGCCATATCTGTTCCCCTTCTTGTGCTTTTAGACCGTCGGGCAGAAGTTGCACTTGACGGAGTAATAGTTGCCACCCCATTCCGGAGTAGGCGGGCCCTTCTTGAACCAGTATTTCATCATTGCGGCCTTACATGTGATTGGTTGCTCATCGAGTAGCACATGATCCCGACGTCATCGGGATCCGCTCGTTCTAGCTCCGGAAACGGAGGCGCTACGTCGAAGGCTAGGGTTCGGTTGGCTACCCGATCCCGATCCGCTCCCCTTGCTTGAGGACGGGGCTCCACTAACACTCCTTCGACCTCGGGTAAACATTTTCAATAAAAGTAGATTAGATATTTGTTAAAAATAATATGAATATGTAATTAAGATAAAAGACGGAATAATGAAGAAATTAAGAAGGAGATGAAAGAAGTAGGATTTGGTAATGCGAAGTGCCGAATTCTCGGAATTCTTGACTCGTTAACCACCGATTTCCGACTTTCTTGATTATCGAGTGATTAGATAGCGATTAGAGAGTGTGAAATGAGATTAGAAGAGATGATGAGATGGTGTGATGAAAATGGAAGGGAAGGGGTAGTATTTATAGGGATTTTTGGGAGGGTTTAGGCGTCGGGTCGAACGGTCGACCCACCTGGTCCAACGGTCGACCCGGCGGGTCCAACAGTCGACCTGGCGGGTTAGCCTTTGGGTTTTTGAAATGTAGCCGTTGGATCCCCCCCCCCCCCCCTTTTTTTTCTTTTCCAAATCCGACCGTTGGGAGTGACTTGGCCGGGTTTTAATTTTTTTTAGTTTTTCACTTATCAAATTAACAATAACAATGTATATTTGTATTAGGTTGTTTTCTTATTTTTTTTATTCAAAATTTGTTATTTTCTTATGTAAATTGTGAGTTTATTTATTTATTTGTTATTTTGTTAGTGAAAAATATTTATTTAGGTTTATTAGTTTATATGTTGGATTAGTTAAAAAACCAATTAATACACACATAAAACACAAGTTTATTACAAACCGAACAACGATTACAAACCCGTACCGGATTCATTGTCTCGATCGAGATCACACTCGGTGCTTCATGCATGGCATTACAATATAAAACACTAACTTACTTCCTAGTTCCTACTTTATTTAATACTTCATAAGTTCATATTTTCATAACATCATAAACTTCACACAACACAATACGAAATTTCTAATTACCCGACGATCCCGATGCTTCGTCGACTTTTTCGGGATGCTTCTTCGCTAGATGATTCTTCAAATTGCCATAACCCAAGTTGTTCGTTATGTTGTACTTATGACCACAATAACGACACTCCTCTTTGATCTTCCCCGGGGCTTGGACGACCTTGTTGAAATGATTGAACAACGAGGAGCTCAAGGATCCGCTACGGTCGGCCATTACGAGTTTATGACGATTTACGAGAATGAATCAATGAAATATAAGTTGATTGATGGGATGTTTAAGTAAAATGAATTGGAGAGGAGGGGATGCCTATTTATAGGCTCGACCCTATGTTGAAGCCGACCAACAGCTACATTTTAAAAAAAATAAAAAAATCGTTCAAGTGGGGCCCACACCACAACGGCTACATTTTCAAAGGCCAACCCGTGTGACCCAGCGGGTCACGGATTATCTTCTCCCCGACCCTAACCCTGATCCTCAACCCGAGCCAACCCTTTGACACTTTGACCCTGACTCGGCGGGTCACCGACCCGACGGGTCACAGGTCGACCCACCCGACCCGTGACTCGTGGTCAAGGGTCGAGCCACACCGCGTAATCTTCCCGAATGGTCTCGAACTTGTTTCGTATGATCGTTGGAGTAGCTATTATCCTATGTTCGTAACGAAGTTGTTCTTGGATGACACCCCAGTCGATGGAGGTGGTATTTCCAGTGTTGCTTCTGTTGACGACGCATAGCTCCAACAAATCCTTCGTTTCGTCGGTCGTCCAAGTGCTCCATGTGTAAGTCATTACCTTGAATGCCATCAGTGGTTGAATTGGGGGTTGATTGAAGAGGATGAAGGAGATGTAGCCCATGTAGGAGGCTCCAACAATTTCTCCCCCCTTTGAAGACGTGATGCTGGCCTGCTGCAGGAGGGAGATTCCACCCGTGAACCTTGATGCTAGCCTCCCTTTGAAGACATGATGCTGGCTGGTAGTGCAGGAAGGAGACTGGAGAGCCGAGAGGTCTCATCGGTCAGGGCCTAATTAAGTGGGTGAAAGCCTATAACTAATAGGTTTAATCACAAGTGTATATTAGGTATACCATACAATACATGTAAATTTTTATAATGATAATAATTTTTAATATCAAACATGATATATATATATACATTAAATATGATCACAACTAAGATATACCATACATGTTAAAAATATTTACATGTATTATGTATATTAATTGGAATATTCTCATGTATTGGGTTCTTTGCATATTTACATGTATATATACTAGATCTTAATTAAAACATAGTATACCATTTTATATATATAAAAAACATATTATATGCTTAGGGTATATACCCAAGCCTGGCCCAAGGGTGGAACATGTGGGTCGACCGCACTGGGCCCCTAATTTTTTAGGGCCCCATAATATTGGGCCGGTATGTATATATATAGCTTTTCTCTTTAATTTTTTAACCTAATTTTTTTTATCAAGAAAGAGAGGACGGTAATAATAATAATAATAATAAAAATCTTCAATTCTTCA
Organism: Persicaria maculosa; assembly: GCA_963922045.1. Taxonomy (NCBI): domain Eukaryota; kingdom Viridiplantae; phylum Streptophyta; class Magnoliopsida; order Caryophyllales; family Polygonaceae; genus Persicaria; species Persicaria maculosa. The sequence continues at coordinate 14,977,500 of OY998257.1, read as the reverse complement.
TCTTTTTCTTTCCCATCAAACGTCTCAACCCATCAACCGCTTCTTAAGTCTTCTGCTTGCTGTCATAGCCTTCGGGCTTCAATCCATCTCCTAGATAGCTTAGGCTTCTCTAATAATGTTTTTAGAACTACATTTTTTTACTCTTCTTTTTTTATCTCCTTCCACATAATTTTCCCTTTCATCCCATCCTCTCTTCTCCTATTCTAATATATGCCACCAATTGCAAACTGAAATCCAGGGACAAAGGGTCAAATCCACCACAAATTTGCCATAAGGAAGGCCCCAAGTTTTATTATAGAACAGGGCCTATGTAACTGTAGGATCGGCCCTGTATATACCTAATGGTTATATATACATGTAAATATATATTAGGGTTATATACATTATCACATCTAGATATAGTTAATTAGTTATGTTAAAAATGCTTACAATGGGTAATAACTATATATACTAGGTTGATAAAATTAAAAAATTTATAATGTAATCACATTTTATTAATTAAGGTAGATTATAGTCATTAATTAGGGGTGTTATTAGGTAGATAGTCATTATAGTGGGTAATTAGACCCACTCATTACTCTCCCTCCTTAATGGCGCCTGGGTCCCACTATAATTACTTTTTATTTTTTTTATTGTAAAAAATGGGTGGGTAATCTTACCTAGTGGGTAAATGAAGTTTTGTTCGTGGATGGGCTGTTTAATTAGGAAAAGAACAAATTCCAAAAGTCCACCCTTTAAATACATCATTTTACACAAAAGTAGTATTTAAATTGAAAATTCTAGAAAACCACCCATCCCACTTTTTACATTTACTTTAATGTTAAAACTACAAAATTATTATGTTGCCCCTTCGTCACCAATATCATAGTTTATCTCTTGGCAATTTCCAAGTGTTTCATCCTTAATTTAGTTGATTCGAGGTTCTCCCAAGTGTTTGTCCTTCATCTCTCGGTTCTCTACTCAATGGAAAAGCAAAATTGTTGAAGGGCAATCCTCCTTTTACCCTTCAAATTATTAAAAGTATAAGGGCAAAATGATAATTTTACATATTTAAAAGTAATCTTGATGGAAAAGGTGAGATGTGTGGTGTTTTTTCATTTAGTTTTTTTTAATGGTGGTTTGTTTCATGGAATTCTCGATTTAAAGGATGTTTTTGTGCCGAGACAGAGTATGAGAGGATTCAAAAGGATATAGAGGGCAAGGATATAAGTAAAGGGGAGACCAAATTGATGGAAAATGCTAACGGTAGCTCAAGTTGTATTGGGATGGGCCAAGGAGTGGAAAAGAATGACACAACTGCAACGTTGGAGAGGAAAGAGCTGACCAGCGAAGAGGTTGGAGATGGCAGTATGGAGACTGTCAACATGTAGGAGGAAAGTAGAGGCGAGGGGGAGGTGAGTTTAGAACCCCTAACTAGAGGGTTGTAAGGCCTAGTGTTGGAGCTCGTCAGTTCTTTGTGTGTCTCTTGTCTCTATCAATTGCTTATTCTGAAATTGCATTGGAGCCGGTAAAGATGGGTTATGTAGAGCGATGAGATATATGTGTCGACACCTGAAGGTGGAAATGGCGGCTATTTTTTAGACGAAGATTACGGGGGATAAGGCTGTTGAGGTTTGTGCTAAACTCCGGTTTAATCACCGTCTGTGTGTTGATGCCATAGGTAGGTCTGGAGGGGTCTGGCTTCTTTGGAATGAGGAGAGGTTAAACGTTGCTGTTATTAAATCTCATAAGAATTTAATTCATGTGAAAGTGGGAATTGGGAAGAATGGAGTTCATTTGATTGTGGTGTATGCGCCACCTACTGTCGAGGATAGGCATGATTTCTGGCCCATGTTGGAGACTGAAATAAAAGTTGTGAGCAAGGGCTGATTGTGAGAGGAGACTTCAACTGCATTATGACTCAAGAGGAATGGGAATAGGGTTGTTATTTGAGCTGAACGAGCTGAGTATTGCTTGTTCATATTTAGTTCATTTAAAGTATGAAAGAGCTCGAGTCGAGCCTAAATTTTAACTCGAGTTTAAAAATGTGCTCATACTCGGCTCGTTTGGGAAATGAACGAGCTCGAGCCTAGTTTTTTTTTAGCTTTAAGCAGTTCTACTTGCCTATTATACAGTAACTTAAAAGAAATTTTAGAAAATCCATAAAATTCGGGCTATTCCAGCCTAATTCGAAAGAGACAAGATTTGGACTGAGCTTAAAAATGTGCTCATACTCGGCTCATTCAGAAAATAAATGATCTCGAGCCGAGTTTTTATCTAGCGACTACGAGTTGAATTCAGGCTATTCGTGTTCACATAACATCCCTAAACGGCAAGGTGGGTCCGGAAGACTTCACAGAGACACTCATGTCTTCAGGCAAATTGTTAACAACAACGAGCTTATCGATATGGGATACTCGGGGCCAAGGTTCTTCTGGGCGAGAGGTAAGACGGCTACCACTCGGGTGTCTAAAATACTGATCATGTCTTTTTTAATAAGGACACGAGACTAAATTAGACAGAGGCGAGTGTGAAACATCTTGGCAGGTACTCGTCGGACCACAACCCGCTGCTTATGTCACTCAAGCCTAGACAGAGGACAAAAACTGAGAGGCGACCATTCCGTTTTGCAGCCTGGCTTTATCACCCTGAGTTTAAAAAGGTGGTTAAACAATGGTGGAACCCAGAGGCTAAGGTTCGTGATTCGCTTACTGTGCTTAAAGTTGTCTTACGTAAATGGAACCATGAAGTCTTTGGCAATATTTTGCAAAGGAAAAAAGAGTTGTTGGCAAGAATAGAGAAGGTGCAAAAACACCCTCACTTAGGGCAGTTTAATAACCTGTTGGCTAAGGAGAGCGAGCTTCAGTCGGATCTTGAGAGAGTCCTTGAGCAAGAGGAAGTGTTGTGGTTTCAAAAGTCCCGGGAAACTTGGCTCTATCAAGGAGACCGTAATATTAAATTCTTCCACTTGTAGACTATTATTTGAGAAAAAAGAACAAGATTGAAGGGTTGTTTGATAAGAATAAGAGATGGGCGGAGGATAATGGTAAAATGGAGAAAATAGCGTTGAGTCACTTCAAAGAGCTTTACAATATTATAGATATTACGCCGATGTCGTTGTGCCATTGAAGTCGAAGGGTTTTTTGTGATGGATGCTAACATGAGGGAGATGCTTACGCTCCGTTCACGCGAGCTGTCGTGTGGAATGCTACTAAAGATATGGGGCCCTCTAAAATTCTGGGTCTTGACGATTTCCAACCGGTGTTCTATCAGAAGTGCTGGGAGATTGTTGGGGATTTTATGGTTGAGGATGTTCTGGGATTCTTCTCGAAGAAGAAAATGCCGAAAAAAGTGAATGATACCATTATTTTCCTCCTTGCTAAGGTGGGGAAATCGGAAAACACCAGGCAATTCAGGCCTATTGCGTTGTGCGAGCTCTATAAAATTATTTCTAAAACCCTGGTGATGAGGATGCAGAAAGTGATGGGGGAGCTAATCGGGCCTACACAAGGCATCTTTCTCCCAAGTAGATGGATACATGATAATATAGTGTTGGTGCAAGAAATCGTCCACTCGATGGGAAAGAAGCACACGGGTAAGAAGTGGATGATTATGAAACTCGATCTCGAGAAGGTGTATGATAGGCTATGATGGGCTTTGTTGAGGAGACTTTTAAGGTTGCTGGTTACCCAGATGTGTGGATTAAGTGAATCGAAGAATTTGTGAGTACGACATACATGCAGATTTTATGGAATGGGGAAGTTTCGACCATGTTTAAACCAAAACGAGGGTTGAGACAAGGAGACCCGATCTCCCCTTATATGTTTGTGATGTGCATTGAGAGGTTAAGCCACATTATTAATAGTGTTGTGGAAGGAGGAGAGTGGAGGCCTATTCGCATATCTAAGAGCGGACCTCCGATCTCACACATGTTCTTCGCAGATGATATTATATTGTATGCGGAAGCCTCGGAGCAACAAATGAAAGTGATAATGGGAGTTTTGGACATATTTTGTAAAGCTTTCGACCAACGTATTAGTAAAGAGAAGTCTAAAGTTTATATGTCTAGAGACGTTATTAGTGAGCTAAGGATGAAGCTTCAACATATTGGAGGTATTGGGGTGACATATAATTTGGGCAATTATCTTGGTGTTCCGATTCTCCATCGTAGAGTGTCTAAGGATCTGTTTTAGCCGCTTCTAGAGAAGATTAAAACTCGTCTTGCAGGCTGGAAAGGTAAAACTTTAAGCTTTGCGGGTAAAGCTACTCTCACAAGGTCGGTGCTTTCTTCCATGCCCATCTATACTATGTGAACCATGATTATCCCGAGTGTGATTACTAAGGCCGGGAGATTGAAAAGACCTGCAGGAGCTTCCTTTGGGGGGATAGGGGGAATGTTAGAAGGATGCACATGGTGAACTGGAGAGATATATGCAAGCCTAAGGCTTTAGGAGGGCTAGGCATACGATGTTTGAGGGATATGAATTTGGCATTTGGTCGGAAAGCTGGCCTGGCATTTCTTAACGAATGATACATCTTAGGTTGATGTGTTGTGGAGCAAGTACGTTCGGGCTTCCAGTAGGGAGGTTGTGGCTCCCTCTCATGTTCGATGAAGCATCATAATAGGGGCTGATGAGATGGTGCATATGGGCATGAAGTGGATCTTGGGAGACAGGGAGAGCATCCATTTCTGGACAGATTGTTAGGCGCTTGATACTCCATTATTGCAGTGGGCTACATACGATATCCAGACACATCAGCAATAACATTTTGTGGTCGATTACTGGTGTGAGGAGGGGCATTGGAATTGGGATATGTTGTCCAGGCTGCTGCAAAAAGAAATGTTGTTGCAGCTGTCGAGTTTTGTGGTGCAGAGAATGGGAGAGGAGGATGATGGTGGCTAGTCGAAGTCGGATACGATAGAGTATACCGTGGCTTCAACTTATGATTTGGTCCACAACAATAATGAAAGCACGGAGGTGGATCAATATGTGTATAAGGGGATTTGGAGGCTTAATGTTCATGAAAGGGTTAGATACTTCATGTGGAGCTGTGTACAAGGGGTTGTCCTCACCAATGTTGAGCGAGCAAGGAGACACATAACCACTTTGACTGTCTATAGTGTCTGTAAGAAGCAAGAAGAAACCTTAATTCAATTATTCAGGGAGTGCAAGGACGCCAGAGAAGTGTAGTTCAGTTTGAATGCGCATCGCCATGATGATGAATTTTACAAAACGCCCTACGCAGCCTGGTTAAGAGGTAATCTTAAGAAATCTTCTATTTATATGGATAATATTATGTGGCGCGATGTCTTTGCATGTACGCTTTGGTGGCTTTGGAAGTGACGTAACGATAAAATTTTCACCTGGAGAGAGTGGAGATGATACAAGAAGAGTTTCATCATCAACGAGGCCAAGACTTACAAAGAGAGTTGGAGTAAAAAAGTGAAGAACGGGAAGGGAAAGAAGAGGATGGAAGTGAAGACAACGTGGGATAAGCCAGATGAAGGATGGATTAAAGTCAACACGGATTGTGCTGTCCGCCGGGATGGGCATGGCACTACGGCCTGTGTCATTAGGGGTAGTGCCGGTGAGTGGCATCGTGGGTTTTTGTGAATTTAGACGTGTGTGCAATCCCCAAGGCGGAGCTCTGGGGAGTGGTACAGGGGCTTGAACTGGCATAGAATGGTGGTTATAGACGAGTGATTTTGGAAACAGATTCACGCACTACAATGACCCTCTTAGGGAAGCAAGTCCCGCGATGTCACCCACTAGCCAACTTTGTCAATAGATGTCAAGGCTTACTTAGTAGAGACTGGGAAATCCAGTTTTGTCACGTGTTTTGTGATGCTGATAGCATTGCGGATCACCTTGCTAGCATTCCTTCCGACAAATAAAAAAAACATTCAATTCTCTTCGTCACCCATTAATTTTGTTGCATTTTTTCCTCTAAAATCTCATTTAATAATCAATAAAAATCACCAATAAGATCGAAATTATCAATTATATATGGTTATGAAAAATAAACAAAACTTTCTTAATATTTATTTCCCTTTATCTTGTGCAACTTCACTGTTTCTTCTTGCCTCTTTTCCACCTTTTTACCATGCTACCATGGGATTTGATAGAGCAAAAGTAATTTGATAAAAGATCTAGGGGCATAATCGTCATTTACGAGGTGACCTTAATCAAACCCTAATTCAGATTATATATAATGGTGATTTACTAGGGTTTAGGGGGGCGGGGGAGATAGCTGACACACTTTCTAACTTGATCGTCGGAGGCTCCTCCGGGGGAGCGAGCCCCGCCTCTTCCTCTCCTTCTATGCAGGTGATCGATCAATGCCGAGAAGGAAGGAGGTGCAGATTTATGCACTTACATTTGGCGCCGTGTGTGGGAATTCGATCAAAAAGCTACAAGATCGGGTTTCCCAATAAAAAAGCAACAAAAATTGATTATAGATGGGCACGATGAAGCGGTGGATGCTCCGCCTTCGCCCACAAACCCTAGAAGAGGACGCCTCCGGCATCGGACCATAAGGCCGAGGGCGCCGCGGCTCACCAGACTCACGGGGCGGCTCGGTCACAGGTTGACTTTATTCAGGCGGCTCGTTTTCGTTTCCGTGGCTTAGTGCTTAGAGGCATAATTGGCGCTCTAAGGGGTATTCGCCAGGAGCCGCGTCCCCAGCCCGCGACCGAGGATTGATGTCTCTGGTGAACAAAGGCTGCGTCGGGACCTTTCCTGAACCGCCGTCGCCTCGGTGAGCCTATGGGAATACCGCGTTGTCGTTGGGGTCGAAGCCAATTGAGGCGGGTCGATCGCTGGCAATCGAGTGGGGGAGATAGAACGATGAGCCGCTCATGCCACCATCTTCCTCTGCTCCTGGTCACCACCATCAACGAGCTAAACGCCACCGTCACCGCCTCCTGTCCGAAGCGACCGTGGATGCGGCCCGGATCTGAGCGCCTCCTCCGTGTAAAACCTAACGAAGAAGACAACGTCACAACAGGCTAAAGGTTTGTTTTAATTATAAAACCGGCCTTGGTTTCTCAAAAATTGCAAATTGGCCTGATTTTCAGGATAATCTCAGAAAAAGGCCCAAGTTCTTGAAAGCCCAGGAACTTGCCCCAGACCTCCATATTTAGCGTAACTACAGATTTTGGTCGGGCTTCCTATTAGCAGCAAAGGGACCACACCTCAAGAAGCGTAGGATACTTACAGTTTCAACGATCGGAGATTTGTAAGGAGGATAAACACAGTTAGACAAGCTAAGTTTCCTATTCTCTAATTAGTTTGCCTCTTCTATAAAAAAAATAATGTAGCTAGACTGATTAACGAGTGCATTCTACTAGATTCAATGGATGTTTATGAGATTTTTTGTTATGTCTTGACATGATCAGTGCGCATGACAAATACCACCATAAGAGATCCAATGAAATCGTTGTTCGATCGGATTCAGTGGTGGAGTGCAACTGAATACGCTTTTGAACCATGCGAAGGATCTCGGGCTCAGGAACAATTGGAGGCGAAGGTGCCCCAACTGATTGCAGCCCCAATGGTTCGAGTTGTACAGAATGACAGCTAAGTCCTCTATTTCCTATTTTTGATGAAAAGTTTACTCTTTAGTTAATCATATTACATGATTAATTCCATCAGTGACATATAAATTCTTGAAATGCTTATATGTGCATCTATGTATCGAACAACATTATATCAAAAAAAAAGAAAAAAAGAAAAAAAGAAAAAAAGAAAAAAAGAAAAAAAGAAAAAAAGAAAAAAAGAAAAAAAGAAAAAAAGAAAAAAAGAAAAAAAGAAAAAAAGAAAAAAAGAAAAAACAATTAACGAATCGCCACTCATGGCCAACGAATCGCCACTCAAGGCCAAAAGAACGCCGATTTCAGGCCACGAGTATGCCACTTAAGGCCAAAAGATCGCCGATTTCAGGCCACGAGTATGCCACTTAAGGCCAAAAGATCGCCAATTTCAGGCCAACAGAACGCCACTTAAGGCCAAAAGATCGCCAATTTCAGGCCAATAGAACGCTACTTAAGGCCAAGAGATCGCCAATTTCAGGCCAAAAGAACGCCACTTAAGGCCAAAAGATCGCCAATTTCAGGCCAATCGAGCGCCACTTATGGCCAAAGAATCGTCACTTACGACCACTTAAAGCCAATTTTAAGCCATAATAATGTCATTAAGGGCTAGAAAAATCAAAATCAAGCAATAAGTATGTCATTTAAAGACGAAACACTCAACCCTAATGAAAACCATCGAATTGTCAATCATAAATAAAAGCAAGAATGTCATCAACTGACACTGTTTCTCCTTTATGGCAAAAAATCCATCTAATCATTTTTTAGTTGTAGCTTTCAATTGATCAGTTAATAATGCACCCACTACACTATATTGTGTTATTCGGTTGAGAATGCTAAAGCTTGCAGGATACAAAGAAGACAAGGGGCAAGCATTACTGGTGATCTTTGATCATAACAAGTGAAGAGTGTCAAATTATTCGTCTTCCCTCATCACTAGATCGTGATAAGGAAACCCGAGGGGCAATTGATAGAGAAAAAGTAATTTGATAAAAGATCTAGGGGCATAATCGTCATTTACGAGGTGACCTTAATCAAACCCTAATTCAGATTATATATAATGGTGATTTACTAGGGTTTAGGGGGGCGAGGGAGATAGCTGACACACTTTCTGACTTGATCGTCGGAGGCTCCTCCGGGGGAGCGAGCCCCGCCTCTTCCTCTCCTTCTATGCAGGTGATCGATCGATGCCGAGAAGGAAGGAGGTGCAGATTTATGCACTTACAGGATTTATATGTCTATTGTTTTGGGTCTATCGGAAACACTCTCTCGATTTGTTCGGGGAAAGAGTGCGTACATCCTGACCCTCCAGACCCTGCGTAATTGCGGGATTTACTGGGTTGTTGTTGTCTTGTGCAACTTCACATTTTAAACATAAAATTTAGATTTTCACAAACCCTTTCTAAAAGAATAATTACCCAAAATCACAAATAATTTTTTTATTTAAAATCACCCATATTGAGCTTTTTTTATATAAAAAATAGCTAAATAAAATAAAATAAAGGATAAAGATAATTTTCCAAAAAAATAATAGTAGTGGGCCCCATTTTTATATCCCGTCTCGAGCATTTCAAATCTCAGATTTGGTCTGTCCACATATACCCTAATTACTAATTGATTTACCAATGTTGGGGGCTTATTGAGGACATTAGATCATGGGAGCCTTGAGACAACATTACCTTTACGAATATTGGTGGCTCTTTGTTAGGATCCGAAGGTCTGATAGGAAGGAGCTTTGGCTTCCATGGGGATAAAGATTTGAGAATTCAAACATAAAGGGAGATAGAAAAATTGAAGAAGTTTAAGGAAAACTAGTACAATCCCCGCGCCATGGCGCGTATTCTTCTTGTTTTTTTTTTAAAAAATATAATATAAAATTTTGTAAGTTTAAAAAGTTACTATTATAAAATTAAATAAACCATTACCAAATGTTAATATAAAATAGAAAAAAATAGATTTGATAAAGTAAGTAAAAAATAATAATATTTATGAAAAATGTGTAAAAATTAAATGTGTTTAAGATTTAAGTAGATTAGGTTGATTGGGTGAAAAACACAAAATAAAATTGGTTATAACACCTAATAAAAATTCTTATGATTTATTAAATAGATATAGCTAGATTAATTAAAGAAGCTTGTACAAATGTCATTAGTTGGATTTTTTTTATAGGTTAAGTTGATTGGGAGGAAATCATAAAATTAAGATGATTAGGACATCTAAGCAAAAATGTTTCTCATTTAATATTTAGAATAGATAAATCCCATTGGTTAAAAATGTTTAAAAATTTTACCATTTGAAGTTTTATGTAAATTAGATTGGTTGGGTGAAAATTCAAAACTTAAGGTTATTATAAAAAGAAAAATGGTTTTTATTATATATATAGATTGGTTGCTCCAAAAAAAAATCATATATTTGGAATTAACTATATATATTTAAAAAAAAAATGGTTTTGAACTCATCTCATTGTTTAAAAAAATAGATTGAAATGATATTTTGTAATTAATATATAATGAAATAATATTGTATAGTTAATATTGACTTAATTTTTTTAAATATTTTGAATTAATCCCATTGTTAAAAAAAATAAAAAGAAATTAATGAACATGATATAAATGGACATGATATATAAGAAAAAATAAAAGAAAATTGCCTAAAATAGCTTTGCGCAAGAAGATGACATGTGGCGGAAAGTGCTTTGGTTTTAATATAGATATAGATATAGATAGATGTTTTAAAAAGTTGTATGAAATAATATCATGTAATTAATATATAATGAAATAATACTATATAGTTAATATTACCTTTGTTTAAAAAAAGTTTTAAATTAATCCCATTGGTTAAAAATATATTAAGAAATGATGTTATGTAAATAATATGTAAATAATATTAGATAGTTTAATTACCATAATTAAATGATATTGTGTAAATAATACCTTACAAAAATAACTTTGCGTGAGGGGATGACACGTGGCGTAGGTGCTTTGGTTTTAATTAATATATATAGAATATAGATGTTTTAAAAAGTTGTATGAAATAATATCATGTAATTAATATATAATGAAATAATACTATATAGTTAATATTACCTTTATTAAAAAAAGTTTTAAATTAATCCCATTGGTTAAAAATATATTAAGAAATGATGTTATGTAAATAATATTAGATAGTTTAATTACCATAATTAAATGATATTGTGTAAATAATACCTTACAAAAATAACTTTGTGTGAGGGGACGACACGTGGCGTAGGTTCTTTGGTTTTAATTAATATATAGATGGTTAAAAATATATTAAGAAATGATGTTATGTAAATAATATGTAAATAATATTAGATAGTTTAATTACCATAATTAAATGATATTGTGTAAATAATACCTTACAAAAATAACTTTGCGTAAGGGGACGACACGTGGCGTAGGTTCTTTGGTTTTAATTAATATATAGATGGTTAAAAATATATTAAGAAATGATGTTATGTAAATAATATGTAAATAATATTAGATAGTTTAATTACCATAATTAAATGATATTGTGTAAATAATACCTTACAAAAATAACTTTGCGTGAGGGGACGACACTTGGCGTAGGTTCTTTGGTTTTAATTAATATATAGATATCGAGGAAGAAAGATAGAGAGAGGGAACAAGATTTGATTATTTTATTAATGTTCCCTTTACAATATGTATGAGTATAGTTAACCATAAAACTAACTACTTACCTCAGAGTGAGTTTTATATATGTTGTTGGACACTCCTTTGAGTGATGTTTCGATTCCTCTAACGCACCATAGCCCTACTTGTATAAAGATAAAATGGATAAATAAAGGTTTAATTTAGTGATTGTCAAAAAAATAAACATCATTAAGTAAATGTCCAATTTTTAAACAAATTAAGTAATTGTCCATAGTTTAAACCAAAAAACGTAATTGTCGTTGACAATTTTACCCTTCCTTCCCTAAGTTCCCTTTACCCTTTTTCTCCTTCTCATCCTTCCTCTTTGACCATTTATAATTTTGACCTTGACCAGTCAATGACCAGTCAATATTGACTGTTCTAGTCAACATCCAATTGTGATGATAGTTATTGGTGACAGTTTTTTCTAGTGATAGTTGTTGGTGACAGTTTTTTTTTGATAATTTTTTTTATTTGGGTGACAGTTAGTTTTGACATTATTTTTTCTCATAATAGATTGTCACAAATTATAAATCATTGTCACCAACTATAACACACTATAACCATCTATTGTTACTAATTATCAAACACCGGTACAAAATTATTTTCACCAACTGGTGAATACATTTGTGTACACATTTGCACAACCACAAAAACTTTGATGAGGAGGGATAAGGTAGTAAAATTGAGATAAAGGATGACCATGAATAATGACTTCGGAATTATTAGTTGAAAAAGGGACATAAATAACATTGTCACCAAACATTATATACGGAGTATAACACTAGGAATAGACAACTATGAATTAATGTCACCATAAACATGGTTGATCAACTGTCACCAATCTAAAAATAACAAAATAACCACAGAACAATCTGTAACAAACAAAAACGAGGGGGATTCAATGATCCGTCACCAAAAATTCATATTGTCACCAATTCTGTGAATGTCATCAAAATTTATATGTAAAGAATCTCAACAAAGAATTGTCACAATATATATGAGAATAGTATCACATGTACATATTTCAAAAGATTATCATAAAAATATATGAGAACACTATCAAGTAGAAGAATTTTCACAGTTTGTCATCAATAACCAAACACTGTCATGCTTGATTTCTTTTTGGTGATTGTTTTTCCGGTGATAATTTTTCCCTGGTGACAATTATCGATTGTAATTTTTTGGTGAGAGATGATTTTTTGTAGCAGTTGGTTCTTTTGTGACAGTTGATTTTTTGAATGACAATTGTTGGTGACAATCAGATGTCGAATAGTTGATTGCGATGCTTCTGAAGATGATCAATGCCAAGATGACAATCGAAGTCAGGGTTTACATCGACTACTCTCTCCTCCTCAATGCTCTCACTCTCCCTAACGATGGAAATGTTTCGAATTCTCAACTACATCTCATCAATTTCATAGAACTAGGGTTTTCGATTCAAAATTCAATTCCAACTGAAACTCACATGCTTGATTTTCAGATCAATTGACCACACGCAAATTATCGTCGTTGATCCGATGAGAGAAACATATGAGATCGGGCTCCTGATTATCAAAAAGGTCGGTGTTGAGCACAAGATAAACTACTTCAAGTCCAAAGCTCTTTCGATCCTCAACCAACTCCTCCAGGTCGTATGCAATTGATTGAATTAATCGAATTCCCTGCTCGATTGTCGCTTGAATGATTCAATATGATTCAAAAATTCAGTTTCATCGCGTGTTGATTTGTACGCAGGGTTGGCCATGGCAGAGGGGTATCAAGAAGGGAGAAGGAAGGAATCAAATTAGAATAGGGGTAATTTAGGGATTTAGAAAATATTGTGAATATTTACTTAATTGATAAATAAAAAATGGAAATTTACCTAATTACATATCCTAAATGGATATCTCACCAAAATTCTCTATAAATAAAAGGGTAAGTCTAACACCACCGCCAATCTATTTTCGATTACCATAACTCTACAATGAACACTGAAATAAATGTGAATTGAAGTTGTTAGGTTCAAAACCAACCTTATATGTTTATAAACTAAATGATTTTTTATTGAATTTAAAATTTCGGGTTTTCTGTAGTATGTTTTGAGCTCTAACAATCCTCTTTACTTTGACCACCTGACATTAAAACATTAACAAGCGGTGGCCCAAGAACTCGATTATCATCTACCTTCCTTGAGAATGTTGGTTGATCGCAATAAAACGTGGTAGTAAAAAGGAAGGTTCAATGGTTCATAAGGTTAATTACTTACACAAGTTACAAGCTTGATTTACAAGTTTTTAGCTATGGTTTTTTTAATTAGGAAAGAATTCGGGCAATCGAGCTCTATCCGGCGGCATCCTTACAGATGAAGACTAAAAGATCAAAATCGTTGTAAATATCGACACCTAGAGTGACAAATATGTGCAACCTTATCAGCCACTCTATTGCTTAACCGGGGAACATGAAAGAAAGAAACATCATTCAAAGTCAAACTTCATTCAAAGTCGATAATAAGAGTTTAACATCTGACAAGATCAGCTCAATTTCCCAAGGACATTTAAATGTTTTGTTTAGGTAGTTTATGATTATAATGGAATCTCCTTCAATGTAGATTTTGTCGATACGGAGTTGTAGAGCATGTTAGATTCCCAATTTAAGAGCAAGAGCTTCCGCTTTTAGAGGGCTTTGTTTACCTAGTTTTTGATAACATGTGTATTGGACGTCCTTCTCAGTTCCGGATTATGGCTCTAGCCGAGCTGTCGTTGTTTGCAATTGTGGATCTATCAAAATTTAACTGGAGGGTTCCCCTCGGAGGTTTACGCCACATAATCTAACCATGCTTATATTTCTTCCGTGGGTGGTTAGAGTTTGTGTGTGTAAAGAGGAGTTCTTATTTAGACTACTTTCAATGCGAAATGTTTTACTCCAATTCTCCTTATTTTTAGCTATGGTTTACAAGTGGGCCAAGTGACGCACTAATCTTTTGGTTATTATTTAGCTTTTTTTTTTTCCCGGTTTAGGGTAAGTTTTCAATCTTTTATTACTACGTATTTAACTGAATAATTTTTTTGAAAATTGAGCAGAAATATAGAATCCATGGCACCTAATTATGCAGAGTTTGTACAGAAATAAGAGCATGGAATTAAATGAATGAGTGCACACAGCGACTTTGAAGGCTAGGAATACGGGTCAAACAAGAAACAAATGGGCCTTCTTTATTTCACTTGTACCCAAAGCAACTTTAACTTAAATTCATTTTTCCTTTAGGCTATCACAAGAATAAATTCAATCGCTCGATACTTGTCATTCGTGTAAAGGATTGATCATATTCCAGTTTAATTGGATTTCATTGTAAAATCAGTTGAATATATAAGGAATACCCATTGATCCACTTTATACATTAGATTTTAAATTTTATATTATAGTCGATGTGATAACATCTTAACAGGGATTATACTAGTGAATCAAGTGATTACTAATCAATCAAAATTATTAGTATAAACTAACCATTAGCCCTCTTAAGAGTTGCATAATCATTTAAGGTGTGATGTGTAAAATCTGCACTATGATTGTTGAAGAAGATTGTGGGTTGTCCGAATCTCATCATAATCTTGCGATCGAAGAACAAACGACGTCAGACGGAGCTTGTCTCCCCCGGAGTGCCTCCGACACTTAAGTCATCATCCACCTCCTCTCTCAGAATTCAGTTCCTTAGTTAATGATACTCCCTCCGTTTCAAAATAAAAGCCGTTTGGACTTTAGTGCACGCTTTTTAAGGAGGTAAAAACTGTATAAAATATTATTTTTTAATCAAATTTTTTCCATAATTTCATACTTGTTAGTAACAAGTATGAAATTATGAAAAAAAAAATTGATTAAAAAATAATATTTTATAGAGTTTTTACCTCATTAAAATGCGTGCGGAATAGTAAATTGACATTTATTTTGAAACCGAGGGAGTAAAAAATAGAGTTTTTACCTTATAAACGACGATTATATCCTTTAATCTCTATAGACTTACTTTTGCTCTATGATAAGCCAATGGGCAAGTTCTAGTGAGCATCACTTTTTTAACTGTGATGCATAAAATTTGCATCATAGTTGTTGAAGGAGATCAATCTCGATTATGGACTCAACCCGAACCGTAGCCTGCAAAACAAGAACAAACAAGGTCGGGGCGGGGCTTGTGTCTCCCGTAGGACCATCCGACGCTCAAGTCAATCCTCTCCTCTATGAATCCGACTTTACTGCTATTTATGCTAGAAGAAAGTGTTACCATATTAATTTGAATCGGTCATGGCTCTTAATGCATGAAACCGTTACCGTATTCAATAGACGAAATGGTAACCGTATTGATGCTGGTTAATGCCGTATTGAATATTCGAATTTACTGATTATGATACCGCATAAATAATAGATGTCGCTTTTAACTGTTATTCAGGATAATTTTGTATGATAAAAATGACCGACTTACTTGGTAAAAGACCAGAATGCTCTTGTGCTATAATGACGGGATTTTCCCTATCACAATTGCCCTCGGGTTTCTTCTTCATGTCTCGATGATGAAGGAAGCCGAAAAAAGCACATGGAGAAGCTTGTCGAGTGAGCAACAATTTTGTCGTAGATGGCAATCGCTTGACCTGTAGTTGGCTATTGGTCGTAAGTGGCTATCGTTGGCCGTAATTGATTATTGGCTGTAAGTGGTTATCATTGGCCGTAATTGAATATTGACCGTAAGTGGCGATTTTCGGTGGCCGTAAGCGGCGACTCTCTCCACATGAGAATTCTTCTTCATCATTAATTGAGTGCTCTAAAATTTATGACCTCACCTCCTCAAGCATGGGTGGGTATAGTCTATTTACTACTGATGCCCAAATAATAATAACCTATGATATTCTCGGTGTTTACAGTAGAATTTTCCTAATATGTGTCTTTTTTTTTATGGAACCGACGGTGCATTTTGCGCATCTTGTCGTGTATATAGACGGTTCTCTCTGCGCTTTCTAATATGTCTATGGTCCTATATATGGATACACATCAACACTCTCATTTATGAAGTATTTTTTTTCAAAAAAATAATATTACTTTTTTTTTACTATTCATAACCTCATGAATTTTTTTTAAGGCCTTTGGTTTAGTCAATAAAAACATTTGAAATTCAAAAACTCCAGAAGTGGGATGAATTCTTATGTTTGGTTGAAATTATTAAAGCCTCGTTTTCAATTCCTAAAATTTTTAAGTAAAGAAGTGGGATGAATTCTTATGTTTGGTTGAAATTATTAAGGCCTCGTTTTCAATTCCTAAAATTTTAAGTGCATTGATATTTCCTAAGGAATAAATTTCAATTTCCACCCCTTTTCAGATCAAAAAAAAAAAATTCCACCCTTTTTTTTTATATAAATCTTTTCACTCCTATTTTTATTTCTAACAACCAAAATTTATCAAAACATCTTTTTTCAATTATAATGAAGTGTAATTAGTGATAATTCAATTTTTAGGAATTCCTAAAAATTGTAATTTTCAGGAAATAATTTCCTAAAAATTGTAATTTTCGTATTTAATCAAACTCCACTTTTTAAATGTGTGCATGAACACATATTATACAATTGCAATTAAAAATACTTAAAGTAATAAGCTGTCAAATTGAGTATAAAACATGTTATTTACTATTTACATAAATATTTTTTAATGATAAATCCTATATAAAATATATATGTTTATAAATGTTTTTTTAAACATTTCGTAGTTATTATTAATAAGAACAAAGTTGTTAAAAAATTTATTAAAAAAATAAATATTTTATATAATTTTTATTATTTTAAAAAATATAAATAGTATCCCCTCCCATGAATTTTGTCTTTTAAGGCAAGTTTGACCCATCTTGTTTCCCCAAGATCGATTTTACTTGCATTATAAGCACCCCTTTTCCCCTTCCCCCTCTCCTAATCGATCTTAACTTTACTTACTAATTTCCTCCATATCTCATCTGCATCTCCTCAACAATCCCCTTAATTTCAGCTGATTAGGGCATTAATCAGTCCTAGCCTTACACAAATGTCCATATCAGAAAGGTACATGGTCGAATAATATACATAATTTCCCCTTCCATCTTCTTCGATCAATTCAATCATATCAGTTGTGTAATTAGTTAATCAGTTGTGATTTTGGGCGTGTATGGAAGGAATATCAGGGATGAGTTAGAAGAGATAGGGAGGAGGATAAAGAGAGAGATGGATGCATCATCCCCAAGCATTACCAAACCTAATCTGCAGAGTCAGATGGGGAGGATTAATAATAGAGGACAGGTGGCGGTGGGCCTCCGGCCGGCCGGAGCTGTTCTGAACACGGTGACCCCGTGCGCGGCCTGCAAGCTCCTCCGCCGGAGATGCGTGGAGGAGTGCCCGTTCTCACCATACTTCTCCCCTCATGAGCCCCACAAGTTCGCCGCCGTCCACAAGATCTTCGGCGCCAGCAACGTCTCCAAGATGCTCACGGTACGTTCTCTTTTAGAGCATCCTTACGAATAAAAACTTACTGTCTAATTTTTTGAAGGAAATTAAATGATGTGTGAGTGAACTCAAATTATTTTGGAAATTTTCATAAAGGCATAGACACCATAAAAAACTATTGATAAGCTTCAATTAGTTAAGTAACACTTGAAATCAAATTGCATTATTTGATTGGGAACCATGTTTTGGCTAGCAAATAAACGGTTTGAAAAATTTTCAGATCAATGAGGTGATCTCAATAAGTCATATATGGCTGCCCTTAAACAATTATCTTTGAATTATATTGGGTTTTAATTGATAAGTTTTTTTAAAGGTTATGATTATTTGGGTTTATTTGATATAAAAGTCTAAATTACCCTTGATAATAATTGATTAAACTTTTTTTTTTACATGTCCAATAGAGTTTATCTCAATTCATAATCCTTCCATATTTATTTTGAGCAGATTTTCAACTTCAACGACCAAATTAAACGAGTCAATCAAAATTTTCTACTCTGCTACATATATATATATGTAACTAAACTGTATTAGTATTTATAGTTAGTTACTTATTTCAGTGACAATTTAAGCTTTAAATTTGTGGTACTTTATTGGAATGTATATGTCACTTAATATCGGGATATATCCGCAGATTTTGTCACTAAAAAGTGAAATAAAATTAAAACCTCATGTTATATGTTATGGTTTGGCTAATTCTATTATTGTAGTTGCTTAATTAAGTTCTTAGTTGCTGCAGCAAACATACTGTTTTTGGGCTAGATTTTACTCCCTTTTAAGAAAGAAAAAAAATATTACTCCCTTTCTTGTTTGACTATTTGACATGCTTTTTTTAAAAAATTAAAAATTCTATAAAATAATATTTGTTTAATTAATTTTTATAAATAATGTTATACTCCGTATGTATTAATAAGTAGGTATAACATTATTTTAAAAAATTTAATAGTTTATAGAATTTTTAAACCCTTATATAAAAAGCATGCTAAAAAAGTCAAACGAACTATATTTTGAAATATATGAAATATTTTATATTGTTTGAAATTATTCATTAAAATATTAGATTTCATTTAATTCATAAATCTATTGGACTAAAATGGATAAAGTGATGCCTACTTTTTTGTTGATTTTTATTTAGATAACCATGTATAATAACTTATAAGATGCATTATAAATTATAGACATGCATATATTTAGATAACCATGTATAATAACAACGTACTTATAATACACAAACCCAGTTTCCTCGATCTCAATCAAAATCATGATGAAGCCCTCCATATATATATATATATATATATATATATATAAGGCCAAAGTGAAATCAAACCAAAAAACGGTTTGCGATTATATTGAGCTTCTAGCTGGTAAGAAACTCGATCGATTTGATCGAAAATGAAATCTATCTTAATGTAATATACAGTATATATTACTCCGTAATATATGTATGAACGAACGTACGGGCAGGAGGTGGCGGAGAGTGAAAGGGCGGAGGCGGCAAACAGCCTGGTGTACGAGGCGAACGTGAGGCTGAGGGATCCAATCTACGGCTGTATGGGCGCCATCTCCTCCCTCCAGCGCCAGCTTCAGTCTGTCCAGGCCGAGCTCAACTCCGTCCGATCCCACATATTCAACTTCAAATTCAAATTCAGGGAGCAGCCTCCCACCACACCCCCACTTGTTTCGGTGGTAGCGGCCTCCTCGCTGCCTTCTAATCTGCATACACCACCACCGCCTTCGAGTACTACTGCCGGAGGCTTCACCTCTATTTCTAGTGATACTGTTGGATATTTTGCTTAATATATATTGGTCTTTTTATTTATCCCATCATCGTCTTTTCTTACTTGGCTAGTTAATTTCTTAGAAATTGCTCTATATATAGAGAGAGTTTGGTTTTCATTTTTTGTTTATAATGGTATAATTATAGTTTATTTACTATTTAGGTAATTTAGAGAAATTTATTGCTTGAATTATGTTAATTGATCGTATATAACACCATGTTGTTTGGTAGAACGAGAGATGCAGCAAGAAAACAGTTGAAGTACTAACTTTTTGAAATCTTATGAAACCAAGCAATTGGATGCTCACAAAATGGAATTCAATTTGGAGAAAAATCTTCCAAATTCGCCATTACAGAGAGAGAGAGTTTCTCTCTTAATCGAGAAAAAGAAATTCAGGTTGTTGCAACTGTTTTCCCGCTCTCTCAAATACTACTTGCAGTCATACATGAAATGACCAAAATACCCCTTGGCCTACTTGAGACTCAACTCACCTACATGACTCTATATACACCCATATACCCCCTCAAGCTTGACCTATGCAAGGAAGAACTAGGCCCAACTTGGACTGAAGAAACTCATGCTGTTTAGCTCCCAAGGCCTTTGTGAAAATATCATCAACTTGCAACTGTGTTGGCATATGAGACCTTTTGAGAAAACCCTGTTGAACCATCTCCCATATAAAATGTGAATCAATGCGCACATGTTTTGTACGTTCATGGAATATAGGGTTGAGAGCAAGCTGCTGGGCAGATCTATTGTCACAATTCAGGGTGACATGCAGGGCAACGACAATGGATAGATCAAAAAGCAATCCCTACAACCAAACTAATTCACTTGCAACATATGACATGCTCCTATATTCGCTTTCAGTTGAGGATTTAGAGACGACCCTTTGCTTATTCGTCTTCCAAGATACTAATGAAGATCCCAAAAATATGCAGTAACTAGATAACGATCGGCCTGTGTCCAAGCAATTTCCCCAATCAGCATCACTGAATGCCCGAACTATAAGTGATGAGTTAGAAGGGAATGAGAGTGCAAAATTGAAGCTCCCTTTCAGATATCTCAGCAGATACATTAAGGCATTCTAGTACGGTTTCAAAGGTTGTTGTAGAAACTGAATCAATTGTTGTACTTTGTAAGAAATGTCAGGTCGAGTAAGGGTGAGATACAATAACCTCCCTACAAGCCTCCTATAGTCTTCTGGTTGCTCAATTGGCTTACCCTCATGTGATGACAATTTTACACCATGTTGCATAGGAAATGCAACCTCTTTACATCCTTCCATTTGGGCATCTGCAAGGATGTCCAAAACATATTTCCTCTTATTTAGGCGGATCCCAGCTGAACTACGAGCAATTTCCATTCCTAGGAAATACCAGGCCACCCCTAAATCCTTGATTGTGAATTGATTATGCAAAGTTGTTTTGGTTGCCGTGATCTCAGAACTAGAACTGCCCATGATAAGCATATCATCCACATACACAAGAGCAACTGTCATATGGCCATCTAAATGCTTGACAAATAAGGAATAATCATGTGCAGATTGACTATAGCCAAGTGTGGTCATGAATCTAGTGAGCTCATGGTTCCACTTTCTACTATCTTGTTTTAAACCATAGAAAGATCTTTTCAGTTTGCAAACTTGCCCAGAAGATACTTTGTAACCTGGAGGAGGAGTCATATATACCTCTTCATCTAGAAATCCATGAAGAAAGGCATTGTTGACATCTAATTGATGCAACACCCATCCTTTGCAAGCAACAATGGCTAAAATGACCCTGACTGTGGATAGCTTAGCAACAAGGGAAAAAGTCTGTTTATAGTCCTTATCTTTTACCTGATTGTACCCTTTTGCAACCAACCTAGCTTTATATCTTTCAATAGATCCATCAGGCCTATATTTGATATTGAATATCCATTTGCACCCTATAGCTTTCTTGCCTGTAGGAAGATCTGTAATGCACCAAGTGTTGTTCTCAGTAAGAGCCTTAAGCTCAGCACTCATAGCTGTCTCCCATTCAGGTAAGCCTTTAGCTTGAGAATAAGAATTAGGCTAAAAAACAGTACATACACTTGCTAGATAATGGATGTAACCAGATGACAAGTGTGACAATTGTTGCATAGAAAATACAATAAAAGACTCAGAGATTGATCCATCTTGATGACCTCTGACAAGAAGGTTTGAACAAATGAAGTCACGAAGTCTGGAAGGTCTGGTTACTTGGCCTCTTAATACCCTCTGTGGTTGATCTTCATGAGCATAAGAGTTTAGAGGTTGATCGGAAGGGAGAGGAGTAAGTTGAATAGAATCTGATGGTGATCTTTGGGAATGAGCATCATTGTGGGGTGAATCGGTGGCGTTAGAAGCTTGCAGCTGGGGATCAGATGGGATGGATCCATTTGAGGACGAGGGATCAATGTAAAACACGGAATGAGCATCCATATCCTCACTGAAATCAACCATATGTAGCTGAGTTTGGGATACATATTCCTTTTTTAAAGGAAAAACATGTTCCACAAATCTAACATGTATGCTGATAATCACATTTCTCCTCTCTAAATAATATATATAGTTTCTATCCCTTTTGTTCATGAGGATATCCAAGAAAAACACATTTTCTAGCAAGGACCCCCAACTTATCTCTATGATCATTAGGTTGGATTGCATAACATAGGCACCCGACTATCTTCAATTGATCATATCTAGGAGGAAGTTTGTATAGAACTTCAAAAGGAGACTTCCAATTCAGAAGAGAGGAAGGCATATTATTGATAATATAAGTGGCACTTAAAACACAATCACCCTAAAATCGGATCGGCAAACCTGCCTACAATCAAGTAAATCTTGAAACTGCCTATGTTTCCTTTCAACTCTACCATTTTGCTCATGAACTCCTGGAGCAGATTTTTGATGAATAATTCCTCTATATGCTAACAAATCGACACAACCTTTTTGAGTAAACTCAGTTCCATTGTCAGATCTCAAGATCTTAACAGACGTTTGAAACTGATTTTCAACCATGTTAAGAAAACCAGTAAGCAATCTCAAAACCTGCAATTTCTTTGCATAAGATAAACCCAAGTGGCTCTAGATTGATCATCAAGAATTGTGAAGAAATACTTTGCCCCACATAATGACTGTATTCTATAGGGTCCCCAAACATCTACATGAATGAGGTGAAAAGGACAAACAACAATTGCCTCACTGCGATCAAATTGTAACTTATAAGCCTTAGTCATAGCACAAACATCACAAACCAAATCTTTTACATCAACTCCTCTACAATCAAGAATATGCAGTAATTTGGTAAAGGACATATGTCCAAGTCTAGCATGCATAAGAAGCATGTTATTACATTTGGAACTGACATTATTAAGAGAACTAAGAGACTGCAGGTAATTCTTCTCATGACCAAGCGCCCTTAGCACATATAAACCTCTATCGTCAACACCCTTTGCTATCACCTAGTTGTAAGGTCCTGAAACCAACAAGCCACAGAATCAAAACTGAACCTCAACTCCTGATCAATCAAAATCTTAGAAACAAATAGCAAATTGTGTCTGAACTGTGACCTGAGCAAAACATTTTTCAACTCTAAATCACTGTTCAACTTAACAATGCCATACTGTGTAACTGTGATGCTATTCCCATCAGGCAAACCAAGCTTAATAGATGACTGCAAATCATGAATCTCAAAGAAAATATGACAATCAAAAGCAATGTGATCTGTCGCTCTAGAATCTAATATCCATAAATCAGTTTGAGATTTATTAACACCAATAAGAAATGAAGTGCTAAGAGTACCTGCAAAGTGGACCATAGCCTGATTAGCTAGGCTCTCAACACTTTCCACCTAAGATTTGCCTTTCAACATTTTCATCACTTCCTGAAACACAGTATTAAGTCATAGCTTGGTCATGTTTAACATTGCTACTAGGTCCTTCATCAAAAGCACTCTCATGCTGAGCACACTCTAGCTGAGCAGCAAATTTCCCTATAGGCCTAGATCTATCATCATCCTTAGGTCCCCTAAACCATTCAGGATACCCAATCAACTTGAAGAAATACTCCTTGGTATGCCCTTTTTCACCACAATGGTCACATTTCCTATCAAATTTTGCTTTATTCTAATCTCTGTAATCCCTCTTTCCTTGATCAATCAGCCCTTGTCTTGGTTGATCAGTGAACCTGAACTTGTTCACTGCATTAGCCCCAGTTTTATATTGATTGAACCTTTCAAACTGTCTAGACACAACTAAAGCACTAGTTTCACCCTGCATAGCACTGGTAACTCCCTTAGACCTTTCTATCTGTGTAGCCATCTGAAATGCCTTGTTTATACCCGACATGGGATCTTTGGATAGGTCATTACTCCTCAAATTCTCATAAACATCATTGAGGCCCATCAGAAATTGCATGACCTTTGCTTTCTCTTCACACTCAAGAACTCTCTTGAGTAAACCACATCCACAGTTGGTAATACCACCACAACTACAAACAGGAATTGCATCAAGCAATTATAATTCATCCCAAATCTTTTTGAATTTCCCAAAGTATGCACCCACAGAAAGATTTTCTTGTTTGAGATTAGCTAGATCATGACGCAATTGAAAAACTAAAGGATCATTAGACTCGTAGAACCTCTCCTTGATTTCATTCCAAAGTTCCTTGGCAGACTCCACATACATGAAGCTCTCGGTAACTTCACTCGTCATAGAGTTAATCAGCCAGCACATCACCATGGAATATGCTCGCATCCACTTATCAAAATCATCACTACCTTCAAGAGGTTTCACGCAACTTCCAGTGATGAATCCGAGTTTAGCTTTAGCTCCAAGAGCCATTTTAACACTTCGACTCAAACTTGTGAAGTTTGAAACTTTAAACTGCGTAGATACTAAAACCATGCCCAGATGATCTGAGTTGGATAAGAACAAAAGGATTGGCATGAGTAGAGTTCATGCCTTGCATCATATCCCCAAATTGCAGGCCTGTTTTCACAAAATTCCATCCTCTGCCAGCACCTGCACCTGGACCAGGGGGAGTAACAGATATGAAATTGCCTTGACCTTGGCCATTACCATCTCCACCAACTCCAGATCCTTGACTCTGCTAATTCGCATTACCTCTGCCAACCATAGCTATCGACGATATCAAAGAAACTCATAGAAAATACAACGCAACAAAGACAGATAGAGAAAACTAGAAATCACTCAGCTCTCGCAGCAAAACACAACGTAAATCACAGATCGTCACTCGTGAGCTCTGATACCATTTGAAATCTTATGAAACCAAGCAATTGGAAGCTCACAAAATGGAATTCAATTTGGAGGAAAATCTCCCAAATTCGCCATTATAGAGAGATAGTTTCTCTGTTAATAGAGAAAAAGAAATTCAAGTTGTTACAACTCTTTTCCCGCTCTCTCAAATACTACTTGCAGTCATACATAAAATGACCAAAATACCCCTTGGCCTACTTGAGACTCAGCTTACCTACATGACTCTATATACACCCATAAACTTCATGAAACAACAAAAAAAACAAACAAAGATTACACCATTGTTTGTTAGTTCTCTTATTTCCTTAGCCGAAAAAAATAAATAAATTGAATAAACGGGCCAGTCTCTTTTAAGAACCATGGCCACTAAATATTAAGTTGTGATTAGAGCTGACAATTCGGTCGTTCGGGTCAAGCTTGCTCGGGTCGGGTCACTGATGGATCGGGTCAGTTCGGGTAAAATTTATGGTCGGGTACTGGTCGGATCGGGTTCGGTCATAATGAATTTTAGATTGGTCGGGTTAAATCGGGTCATGCCCATTCGGGTTCGGGTCGAAGCGGGTCGGGCTCATTCGGGTTTCGGTTCAAGAGGCGGGTCGGTCTCATTTGAGTTTCGAATCAAAGTGGGTATAGTTTGTTTGAGTTTTCGGTCTAATCATATTCGACCCGTTTAGATAATTAGGTTGATTTTGACTCGTTGAATACTTAAATATGTAATTTACTTAAAAGAAATGATTTTGACTCGGTTGAATACATGAATATGTAATTTTGACTCAGTTGAGTACACTCATTGACTCATCGGTTGTCGATCGGTTTTCAAAAAAGTCATAATCGAAAATTCGGTATTCGGCAACATTGTCATTTTTTAAACATTGAAACTAATTGATCGGTGCTAAAATTAAATCAAATTAATTGTACATTTAGAATTTAACTTTATTTTAACTAGCAAGTTGCAAATGAGCTTATTTGTGATTTGACTATATCTTTGGCCCATTTCATTTTCAATGGCCATTTCATTTTTAGCTTTTGGGCTTTTGGCCCATTAGTTTTTTTTTCCATTATTATTATTATTAGTTTTTAACAAATCTAGATATAAATAATTAATTATATCAAAACATAATAATATAGATATACATACAAATAAAATAACAACTATAAAATTATTGATTTTGATATAAATAATTCTTTCCACCAAAAAATAATCATGTATCATAATTCATACAAATTATGAAATATGGACAAATAGAATAACCATAATTATGAAATCTAATAGAATTATTATAATTATATCTATAAAAGAAATCCATTTATAGAAAACGTAAACTAATAGAATTATTAACACTAATAGTCTAATAGAATTTTTTAGGTGGAAAAAACCCTTAAAGAGTTAAAGTTATGAAAATAATTGGTGTTTTATATGTTAAAAGTATAATCATAAATGTGTGTTAAAATAAAAAAAAAAAAATTTAACATTCAAGCATGAAAATGCTGATGTTAAACAACCATTTCAAGTCGGGTCGGGTTGGGTCGGGTTGAGAGTCGATTCGGGTTGAGAGTCCGGTCGGATTCAGAGTCGGGTCGGGTACAAAGTCGGGTCGGGTTCAGAGTCGAGTCGGGTTTGGGTCGGGCCGGGTTTATCTATGTTCGGGTCTGTTTCGAGTCGGATTCGGTCTCGGGTTCGGATTACGGATGACTCCAGATTTTCAGATTTCGATCGGATTTAGGTTCGGGTGAGTCGGTCGGGTTTCTCGGGTCGGGTCAGATTTTGGCAGCTCTAGTTGTGATCCATATTTTCTTCAGTCAATATTTCTAGTCTAATTATCACAATGTTTAGATTTGTAAGCCCATTGCGTAATCCCAAACTTAATAAAACCAGCTCAGCGGATTAGTGTTTCTTTTTCTATACTCCCTTCGTTCGGTAAAACTTGTCATTTTAGCTTATTTCACAAGTTTTAAGGCAATTAACAAATATACTAATTTACCCTCAATTATCACCATTTTTTTTACTTTATCGAAAACTACAACTAATAAACCATGAATCATACCAAAGACATTTTTTTAAAGTGAAGGGCAAAATACCTATAATGACAAATTTTTTTGACAAAAATAATACTCTAATGATAAGTTTTGCCGAAAGGAGGGAGTATATCCCAAACCGATCAGGGACATCGATGCTCGAACCCAAAAAAAAAAGAGAAGGGTTCAGTGCTTAAACAGGTTTAAGAGAATAAGAGGCTGAATAATCGATGTTCGAAAAGGGAGATTATGTGGAATTATGTGATACGGGAGTCATGTTAAGGCTATTTTTATAGGTTATAAAGTTGAGAGCTATCTTTTACTATAACAGTGTTGTTGTAGATGAATTCTATCTCCCATATATATGATATTTTGGTCATTTTTTAGGTACCCACTTATGTGAAATATGTAACATCTCTATCTCCGCCTCACATTGGATATAGGGCGGGTCATCCGGTGGTCAGGACCGGATCAAACCGGACCGAAAATTCGGAAATCTTTGACCGTGAATATATGGTCTCGGATTTTCCGGTCCACGGACTTGTTGGGCCGGATTGAAAATTAAATGAATTTAAAAATAATTTATAATATATTTTAAAGTTATTTATTAAGAGCAAGCCCAACAGCTTTGGTAAAAAATCTCTAAAATAGAGATGAAAATATCAAAATCTCTATAAAAAATTCATTCTAACTCCAACAGCTTATCTATTTTACAGATTTTTACATTTATTAAAGACTATAATAAATAAATGTTGGAGTTTATAAATTGATTTATTATATATTATTATTATTATTATTATTATTATTATTATTATTATTATTATTATTATTATTATTATTATTATTATATCACATTAGATTTTTTTAAAACAAACTCTGGCAATAAGGCTTACTTTATAATAAGGCTTACTTTATAATTTATAAAAATAGATTAATTAATTAAATTAATTAACTAATAAGACTTACTTTATAATTTATAAAAATAAAATCGTTCAAGTGATATTTTTTGAAGTGAAAATTTATAGAATAATTTTGTAACGTGAATTTTAGCATTAATTGGATGAAATTAATTATTCTATTTTATTTATAAAAGTTAAATTCTATGATGTTTTGTTTATCTATCTATATTGATTTAACATAATTAATTTATATATTATATCAAATCATATCAATTTTTTTTATTAATTTGTAAAAATAATTATATTTTTGTTGGAAATTATTTTTATTTCATACTTATTAGTATGCAAAACATAAACCAAAATTTTCACTAGAAATTATTTTATTGTTTTATAGACATCTTAATGCTTTGTCTATTGTAATTGGGTTTGCAAAAAATACAAAATTTTCTGTTTGTATTATTTTTATTTTATTATTGTTTTGTCTATTGTCATTGCATAAGTGTGTAGGTTTTTCTATATTATGGGTGAAAATATGGGGTTGTGTCATTAAATTTTATATAGGGAGAAGTGAGCATTAAATTATAGAGATCAACCTCTCTTCCTACAAATTTAGAGATTTTTTCCATCTCTCCATCCATTTCTCTATTTTAGAGATGTGTTTAGAGAAGCTGTTGGAGAGAAAAAATGTCTTTTTTCTCTAAAATCTCCCATTTTTTTATATTTTGCCAAAGCTGTTGGGGTTGCTCTAACAATGTTCTAAAAGGAGCTAGGCGGGCCGCCTAGGCTTAAAATTTTCTAGGTCCCCTCCCGTCTAGCGCCTAGGCGCGATTTTTAGAACACTGTTTATTAAATATGAACATAGTCTTAATTCAATTATTCTTACTAATACATGAATAAAAAATACTTTATAATTTTTTTATTTGGTCATTTTAATTTTATTTTAAAAAATTACATATATACACGCACGTGCGCATGTGTGCGCACACACATATACACACACATTTGACAAAAAAAACACAAATATATACAAACACATTCCGGTCCAACCGGTCTTTATTTTTCCGGTCCGATCCAAGACCGTAAACTTCGGTTTGATCCCAGTCCGATCTAAATTTTGTCCAACCCTAATCGAATATCATAAAGATATTAGAAATGATTTATAAGTAATTCAAACCTAACTATGTCATGACCTGACAACTCTTAAGACCTCACATTTAAAATAGCTATTTTCCCACCACAATAAACTACAATATTTAAAAAAAAAACATGTACACACGAAAAAAAAAAGCATAGGAGAAACCAACCAAAAGGATCAAAAAGCCTAATGAATCGAGCGTCTTCAACTTTTTTTTAAAGGTAATCACTCGAAATATTAAATAAAGGAAAAACTACTATAAATAATACAAATTATCAGACATGAACAAAAAATAATATGAACTTTAGAAATTATCAATTTATATACAAACTATATCCAATTAAACCAATTATAATACCAACCATCTTTTTGCCAAAATTGTAGCAATATTAATTGATTTGGTAATCGGAAAATTATTTTTGACTTCTTCTGTAATTACCAATAAAGATAGGATGAACATGTAAAATTTAAAACAGGTCACTGTTCATTGGATGTTTGCACCGAATGAAATCATCCAACCACAATCCATTATCCACGGCCATGAACTCAAATCTGGAGAAAACCCCCAAATCTGGAGAAAGATCGAAGAAAGAAGAAACACAAATATGGAGAAAGAAGAAGGATTCATGGCCATGAAGTCGCAATCCATGAAACCCATTTTTGTCAAACTCGTTCCCAAGCTTCCATGTCCATGAAATCCATTTATAAACTAGTTGAGAGTTTCATGGCTAGATCCGATCGAAGAAAGAGAAACTGAAATGAGCAAAATCGCAAGCATCAGATGGTCCTTGGCATTGCAGCCTTCGATGGTCCTTAGGGTCCAATCCAAATCACTAACGTCAGATCTAATTTAGATCTAATGCAAATGAGAATTAAACCGAGAATTAGACCCTTAAATCATTGAAAAACATAAACTAATTTGACCTTTTGAATGATTTTGAGGTTTGAGATTTGGGGGTTTATGGTTCTTTTTTTTTGGCGAGGAAACGGAGAGAAACGGCTCTCCTAACAGGTAAACATTAAATATCAGCAAAAATAAGAGTCTACAAATGAGTTATACAGGGCAAGATCTAGTCGAGGACATCCCACGTTCATCTGAAAATAACAGAACAACAGCACGAGCAGGCGGCATAGACATAAAATGGTAACCATGAGGGAGAGAGAAAGCAAAGAAAGCAACCTCTTCCACCACCGAGTTCGCCTCGCGGCAGATATGTCAAAATTGGGCTGTTCAATCTCTACGAATGAAGTCATGGCATTGCTCCACCAGGCTGGAAAGCAGGTGCGAGGGCTTGACTCTCCTTTCAATGAGCTTAACAATCGTTTTCGAGTCCGTCTCAATCAACACCTTCTTGAGTCCCATATTCCAGGACAATTCCAGACCTTTCAAAACTCCTCAACCTTCCGCAAAAAGGATAGTACAAGAGCCAAGGTTGTAGGCAAAGCCTCCAAGCCACTTTGGATCAGCATTTCGAACAACACCTCTAGCCGTAGCGCGGTCGCCATCATGCATAGCACTATCGGTGTTAACTTTGATCCATTCAGACTTCGGCCTTTCCCATTGGATTTCCTCGATTCTTCTCTAAACTTCCTTCTTACTCGCTCCGAGTCTCTTCTTGGCTTCTCTGTAATCCCGAGCGATTCTAGTGCATTCCAAGGGTGTCACCTGTTGCCTTTCCTGTCATGGAATAGGAGGTCATTTCTCCTTTTCCACAACCTCCACACAACAATAGCGAAGAAGGCACACTAGTCCCTTCTGTCTTCGAGCTTCTCCATCGATAGTATATTCTCCCTAAGCCAAGCCACGAAACGGAGATCCCAAGATCGCCTTCATTTTTTCGGAATCCAATACCTACATCCAAAAATTATTAGGAGCATAACATTCTTTAAAAAGGTGCTCAATTGATTCATCATGGTTTTTACATACCGGACAACAGAAGGCAACAACAAAGCCTCTTCGAACCCGCTCGACATTTGTGAGAACACCTCCTTTCCTCACGTTCCATATGAACGCCCGAATCCTTTCGTTAACATTCAGTTTCCACACAAATTTATAAAAGATCGCGTCATTGCTCTGCCAATTTCTCCACTGACAGATCGCATCATAGCCCGATTTAGCCGAGTATTCTCCATCATTCGCTAGCTCCTAACAAGGAACCTCTTCCCCCTCTGAGATTGCGATTGTCGCTAGCTTGAGCAGAAAACTCGTAGGCAGAAGCGGACCCAAGTTGTCCCACCGCCACCCCTTTCCCTCAATCCACATCTCTTACACACTTCCAAATGGTTCATCCCCTATCCCTCCTATCCTTAAGGTCCACAGAGGAACCTCCACAACCCATTTATCATTCTAGAAATCCACGCTTTTACCATCCCTAACATTCCAACACTTAATCACCTTCTCCAAGCCCCTTCGTATACCTTTCCAAATATGCGAGGCTCCCGAAGACCTCCCCATCGCAGCCCCAATATATTTACCCATGAGAACCTCCTTTCAGAGACTCTCCTCCTCCATGATAAAATGCCACCCGAGTTTAGCCACAAGAGCCAAGTTTAGATTTTCCATAGATTTCACTCCTAGACCCCTAGGGGCTTTTCTCTTGACTACCTCTTCCCAGGCAACTTTATGGACCCTTCTCTTCGTGCTTGTCGAACCCCATAGGAAACCTCTGTAAGTTTTTTCAATTCTTTTGCGCAATCCTGTAGGAAATTGCAGCGCTCCCATACAATACACCGGAAGGAGCTAAGCACAGAGTTTATGAGGGTGATTCTTCCTGTGAAACTCAACGTGCTTGACTTCCATCTGGACAGTTTAGCCTCGAACTTGTGGAAAATAAAGTCAAAATCAGAACCCCTAACTCTCTTATGCAACAAAGGAATACCGAGATACACACCCAGGTCATCAGTGGCATCAATCCCACTAACTTCCTACATCTTTCTCTTTAATTCAGTCTTCACATTGCTAGAGACGAAGAACTTCGATTTTTGGAGGCTCACTTTCTTACCCGATCCCTCACATAAATGTTCAATACATCATCCGATCACCTTGATTTGATCATCCGAGGCTTCAGCGAACAACATAATATCATCCGTGAAGAATATATGCGACATGGCTAGTGCATTACAAGTGATTTTCACCGCTTTTCAATCCCCACTCACAACCGCCTGGTTTATGATGTGAGTAATACGTTCCAAACACATCACGAATATATAAGGAGAAATTGGGTCCCCTTGATGAATGCCTCTTGATGGAATAAACCGACGATTCACTTCATCATTCCATAAAACTTGCATCCTAGCACTCCTTATGCAAGCCATAATCCATTGATCCCATCTATCTGGAAACTTCACCCAAACAAGGGTTTCTTCTATAAAAACCCAACTGAGCCGATCGTAGGCTTTTTCGAGGTCTAAATTCAAGCAAACCCAACCCTTACCTCCCTTCTTCCTCCTTATAGAGTTAATCACCTCTTGAGCAATCACTATATTGTCAGTAATAAGTCTACCCAAGATGAAACTTCCCTGCATAGAACTCACGAGTTTTCCCATTAGGGGTTGAAGTCTATTAGCCATCACCTTCGCGATAGCCTTAGAACTGACGTTGCACAAACCGATGCCCCGAAATAGGCTTATTTTCTTTGGTTTTCCCACTTTCGGTAGGAGTGCTATCAGGGTAGCGTTTAGCCCTAACGAAAGCTCACTAGTTTTGAAAAAGTTTTTTACAAGCTCCATCGCAGCCGGCCCGACAGTCTCCCAACATTTCTGAAAGAAAATAGGCTGAAAGCTGTCGATCCCCGGTGCTTTATAGGCCCCCATGCTTTTAAAAGCTTTTCGTATTTCCTCATTGGACACCTCTTTACAAGCTTCATCCCAACGCAACATCCTCTAGAATCGGAAAATCAACATCCGTTTGAGGCCAAGATTTCACCACTGTTTCTTCCGCATACAACCCTTCAAAATAGTCCACCGCCAAACGTTCCAAATCCTTCTTCTCTTCCACCCAATTATTATTTCTGTCAAACAAGCCTTCCACCCTATTAATCTTTCTTCTGATTACCGTGGAAGAATGGAAGAATCTCGAATTTGTTTTGCCATGGAGCAGCCAATTTTCCCTTGATTTTTGCATCAAAAAAACTTCGTCTTGCACAAAGACTTCATCAAGTTTAGATTTGATTCTTCCCTCTTGTTCCTCATCAACTGGATTAGGGTCCCTTGCTAGCTGTTTTTGTACCCCATCCAATTCTTCAAGAAGCAATTTTTTCTTTGTGAAAATGTTTTCAAAGACCTCTCTATTCCAAACCTTCAAATCCTTAGTGAGCTCTTTGAGGGAAACGTCAACCGAGCAATTTCTCTGTCATTTAGTCTCAATAAACTGAAGAAACTCAGGGTGTAAGAACCAGGCTGCTTCGAAACGAAAGAGGTGCCTTCTTTTATTTTTGCTGATCTTCGGACAAAGCTCAAGGAGGATAGGGTTGTGGTCCGAGGAATAACGCGGAAGGTGACGAACTCTCGCTTTCATCCATTCTAAAGACCCAACACATTAGCAAACACTCTGTCCAATATTTTTGAGACCAACTTATCCCCAATCGTCTTCTTCCTCTAAGTAAACTCTTGCCCCGTAAAACCAAGGTCGATGAGATTGAACTGCCTGATCATATTTTTGAAGATATCGGCATCCCTATGGATAGCACCCGTACCACCTTGGGTTTCTTCTGGGGAGAGAATGCAGTTAAAATCTCCCCCAAGAGAACATCTCCTTTGATTCTGCCCAAAGTCTCGTTGAGATCCCTCTAGAAAGGCACCCTTCGGGACACTGACGAGAGGGTTTCTCGACCAAATAAATTTATAGTCAAAACCCTCGCTATAGTATAGGGGAGTCAGGTTCGTCCTCAGGAGAGAAGTCAACGGTTCTAGTTTAGCGTTTTGGGGTTCGGGAATAGAGGGAAAAGGTGTAAGTTTGCTGTCGACGTCGACTAAGAGTTGGTCGATGTCGAGCGATGGAGAGGGAAGCGGTGGTTTGATGTCGAGTGGCTGCACAAAAAATTTAAAATAACAAAAATAGAATAATAAAAGAGCAAACCTCCAAGGTTAGGGATCACCGCAACAATAAACATATGTGTAGATTATAAATCACATAAAGATGCATGCTTTATATCAAATAACTTTCGTTATTAACAAATAGAAATATAGAGGCCTTCACATAAACCCTAATAGTTACTACCTTTTCTTAATTAGGATTAGTCGGCTTTCGCAAATAAACTCTAATTACTATCCAAATTCATAATAAGATCACTTACGCTTCAATATCATGAATTAGGAATTTCTTCAACTCTTGCAAAGGATGAAGACATACAAATTCATATATTCATAAATAAAACACACATATCCATGTTGGGAACCCTAGAAGAGGGAATTTAGAAACAAGACATGCTAAAAGAAACTAACTTTAATATTAAATAAAAACTCAAACTTACAGCCATTCAATTGTCTCTTTCCTTCTCCTCTCTCCACTCAGCCTCTCTCTCTCTCCTTCCCTTCTTCTTTGCGTCCGAAGACGACTTGGCTTGAGTGATTAAAAAAACCAGCCCCTATGGCTTTATTTATAGGGATCAATCCTAGCAATTCTAAGAGAGCAATCTATCTATCATCTATCTAAATCTATCTAAAGAAATAATTATACATAAAAGGAAATAAATCTAAATTGGTAAAATAGATAAATCCTTAGGGCAATTAATTGTTCAACCCATTAGGATAGAAAGTAGATAAAATTGATAAAATATCTTCTACTTCATGTGCAAGCAACTTCCATTCGGATTATGACTCGAAATCTGCATCGAGTCGATTTCTGCATGTCACTCGATATCGACCAATATGGGTCGATACTCGATATCGACTTGTCTCTTCGTGATCTTCGCTCGATGTCGGCTCCTATGGTGAATTTCGAGTGGGTGTTCACTCGCTATCGAGTGGTGGCACTCAATATCGACTTCCTTGGTCGATTTTTTATGCTCTAGTCGATTTCTGGCTAGACTTAACTCGATTTCTGGTGCTCTTGGTCGATTTCTGGTGCTCCAGTCGATTTCTGGTGCTCCAGTCGATATTGAGTGGTTTTCCAACTTTTCTCTTCTTCTCCGAATTGCTCTGAAAATGTCTCGATTTCTGCGAAATTAAACAAGAACTCGTGTAGACCTCCATAATTCTCAAATAAACATAAACTACACAAATCGTATGCTTTTCCAACCCAAAAGCATAAAATATGGACAAAAACCGAAATAGATGTAAGCGAAAAACATGGCAAATGGAGGGCACATCAACACCCCATACTTAAGCTTGCTTGTTCTTAAGCAATACTTTTAATGGTCATTCAGGGGAAGAAAGTAAACCCTCAACATCATAGATTTATTGTTATATGTCCCTACAATCAATTGCCATCTTCGAAAAGGTACTAATGTCAACAATTCCATGCCTGTGAATAAAAGCAACATCATACTCACAAAAGGAGGGTTATGCGCATAAAACAATTTCACGCGACAAAGCATTAATAATCAATCAACATCATAGATTTATTGTTATATGTCCCTACAATCAATTGCCATCTTCGAAAAGGTACTAATGTCAACAATTCCATGCCTGTGAAT
This sequence comes from Persicaria maculosa, assembly GCA_963922045.1. Lineage (NCBI taxonomy): Eukaryota > Viridiplantae > Streptophyta > Magnoliopsida > Caryophyllales > Polygonaceae > Persicaria > Persicaria maculosa. Next base: position 14,942,028 of record OY998257.1, on the reverse strand, counting down.
AAAAGCAACATCATACTCACAAAAGGAGGGTTATGCGCATAAAATAATTTTACGCGACAAAGCATTAATAATCAAGAGAACATTTGCAAGCTTATGAGAAGTAGATTGGTAAAAGGCTAAAGGTGGACTAATTTTTGGCCATGTGGTGTTAAATCCTGGGAAATAAACTTTCTTTCCAAACTTTCATTCCACATTCCTTCTTCAACATATTTCTCACCTTTCGCTCTTCGCTCAATGCTTTTTTCACTATAATGTTTTTACCTCTCTAACCTTAGTACTGCCTTCTTGCGAGTCGCAAACATGGGTGTCATGAATGACCCCGGATACTTAGTACTTTGGACTCCTTACCTTGTGTCCCATCTCGCTGAACTAACATCTCAACGAGCAGGGTCGATCTACCTTTATCTCCTGAGGTGATCGGATTTTTTCTCACTCATTAAATTTTCCATATTTCAAAATTTATTTCATTCCTGCCAACAACTTCAATAATGCACAAACTCTATATAACATCTCCAAAGATGACATCCATTCTCAACATAATCCCCGGATAGGGTATAAGGTATACAAAATGGGAAATATGTAATGTATGTGGAGCAATAATGATATAAGGCTCATATATGGCTTGTGTAATTGCAAATATGCATAGGTAAGACTAGGATATGAAATTGAGCACATGTATGGAAAATTAAAAGTCCTCCATCTTCTTATCATGCATATGTCAAAAGCAACTTCAAATTTTACCTCTCTTTCATTGTTTTCCCTAAAAAAATTGCACTTCATTGCGACTTCCCTTAACTAGGCAATTTCATGTTATATCTCTAATGAATCTACTTTTGCATCGTCAAGTTCAATAAAATCTTCCATGACACTTATTCTTTATTTTCAAAATTTTCTCGACGGGGGTGATTTTTTTCTAGACTTTAATTAGTCTTTTTAGACTTTGGATAATAAACTTGATAATGAACATGATGAATATAGATAGACTCAATGCATATAGATAGATATATCCAAAGTAACCATGTATAATGCAATTGGAGAAGTATGCATAACTATGCTAAAAAATTTTAAAATATGCTAAAAATGATTAAAAATATGCAAGTAAGCTTTTCCCCCACCCCATACTTAAAGATGACAATGTCCTCACTGTATAAAAACAAGGGTAAAGGAATAAACTTACTAGACATGGACATATAAGCTTGAAACAGGTGTTGAGAGTTTCTGCAGGGTGGGTTGATATCGAGTGGGTCAGTCGATATCGACTAGACTCACTCGATTTCTGGTGTGCTCAAGCTTCAGGGTGACCCAGCCTCGACCACAAGCTCTTTTTCACTCGATATGTTCAGTCAATATCGAGTCATAGACTCGATATCGAGTCCTTTTTGCAGATCTTTGCACATGAAATTTTGCAACTCCAGTAGACGTCGATTGGACTAGTCGACGTCGAGTAGATTTCTAGTTCTCCGAGTTACCTAGAGTCATCAAAGAAAAAGAAAACCTTGCACGAAGTAAAGAAAATAAAAGAAAAGAAACAAACAAATTCATTAAAGGAAAAATAATAGCGGGTTGCCTCCCGTAAGTGCTAGGGTTTAAGTCGCTAGCTCGACCTACTTCCCTTTAAGCATTAGCATGGCTCATCCTTGTCCGGAGTTATAGGTGGACCTGGTGGTTCCTCCGGTGGTAGAAAGTGTGTGATGTCATCCGGGGGCATCGTGTGGAGAAGTTTAAACTTCCCCGAGTGAACGCTCCATAGCTTCACCCATTCGTCTTCATAGGCCCCAGCTAGCCTGCATAAAGGAAGACATATAGAAAACTCACATACCTCATACATGACTCTCTTTCACTTCATAGGTTGACTTGTTTGCGCATCTCCACCAAAGCAGAGCAGTGGAGTTGGAAGAGATATTTCCACCTCATCTTGTGGAGCTTCGTGCCACTTTGCTAGGACCCCATACTTGAATATGAACATCGGTTGCTCAAAATCGTTGGGGATAGCCTTCACCTTGTAAGGTAAAAGCGACCTTGAAAAGCCCTGGGCAACAATGTCCGGCTTATTCTCTTCTAGCTCTTGGGATCCTTCAATTGATTCATCAACAATAGATAACAAAGATGTAATCAAGGCCTAAGGAGGACATACCTGGGGTTCTGTGGTACAGTCGATTTCGACTGGTGCACACTCGACATCGACCGGTGACTCGATATCGACTGAGGTGCACTCGATGTCGACTGATATTTCTGGATCAGTTCCTCTAGAATGCATAGCCAACCTTCTTCTGATGGAGGTGGATCAATTGGCTTGTCGGGAGGAGAATGATAGGAAGCCTCAAGCCTTCGGATTAAGTCTTCCAGCCGAGCTATTTCCCTTAATCGTGCCTCCTCCTGTGCGAGCCTATTTCGCCGTCTCAAATCTTTGACCTGTCTTTCCCATTCAAGATCGTATACTTCTTGCATCTTTGTACCTAACCTTTGAAATCTCAATAAAGAACACAAATTAGTAGCAAAAGTTAGTCACCTAGTGGGTACCGATGAGGTAGGTGGTGGTAGGTATGTGATAGGGTAAGAAACAACAGATGGTTGGTGGTGGTAGGTGGTGGTAGGTATGTGATATCTCCCTGGCAACGGCGCCAATTTGACGAGAGGGTTTCTCGACCATATAAATTTATAGTCAAGACCCCCGCTATAGAATAGGGGAGTCAGGTTCGTCCCTAGGAGAGAAGTCAGCGGTTCTAGTTTAGCGTTCGGGGTTCGGGAATAGCGGCAAAAGGTGTAAGGTTGATGTCGACGTCGACTAAGAGTTGGTCAATGTCGAGGGATGGAGAGGGGAGCAGTGGTTTGATGTCGAGTGGTTGTGCAAAAACTTTAAAATAGCAAAAATAGAATAATAAAAGAGCAAACCTCCAAGGTTAGGGATCACCGCAACATTAAACATATGTCTAGATTATAAATCACATAAAGATGCATGCTTTATATCAAATAACTTTCGTTTTTAACAAATAGGAATATAGAGGCTTTCGCATAAGCCCTAAGAGTTACTACCTTTTCTTAATTAGGATTAGTCGGCTTTCGCAAATAAACCCTAATTACTATCCAAATTCATAATAAGATCACTTTCGCTTCAATATCATGAATTAGGAATTTCCTCAACTCTTGCAAAGGATTAAGCACATAGGTATATGATGATGAAGACATACAAATTCATAAATTCATAAATAAATCACACATATCTATGTTGGGATACCCCAACCCTAGAAGAGGGAATTTAGAAACAAGACATGCTAAAAGAAACTAACTTTAAAATTAAATAAAAACTCAAACTTACAACCATTCAATCATCTCTTTCCTTCTCCTCTCTCCACTCGGTCTCTCTCTCTCTCTCCTTCTCTTCTTCTTTGCGTCCGAAGACGACTTGGCTTGAGTGATTAAAAAACCAGCCCCTAGGGCTTTATTTATAGGGCTCAATCCTAGCTATTCTAAGAGATCAATCTATCTATCATCTATCTAAATCTATCTAAAGATATAATTCTAGATAAAAAGAAATAAATCTAAATTGGTAAAATAGATAAATCCTTAGGGTAATTAATTGTTCAACCCATTAGGATAGAAAGTAGATAAAATTGATAAAAATATCTTTTACTTCATGTGCAAGCAACTTCCATTCGGATTATGACTCAAAATCTGCGTCGAGTCGATTTCTGCATGTCACTCGATATCGACCAATATGGGTCGATATCGACTTGTCTCTTCATGATCTTCCCTCGATGTCGGCTCCTGGGGTGAATTTCGAGTGGGTGTTCACTCGATATCGAGTGGTGGCACTCGATATCGACTTCCTTGGTCAATTTCTGGTGCTCCAGTCGATTTCTGGCTAGACTTCACTCGATTTCTGGTGCTCTTTATCGATTTCTGGTGCTCCAGTCGATTTCTGGTGCTCCAGTCGATATTGAGTGGTTTTCCAGCTTTTCTCTTCTTCTCCGAATTGCTCTGAAAATGTCTCGATTTTTGCGAAATTAAACAAGAACTTGTGTAGACCTCCATGATTCTCAAATAAATATAAACTACACAAATCCTATGCTTTCCCAACCCAAAAGTATAAAATATGGACAAAAATTGAAATAGATGTAAGCGAAAAATATGGCAAATTGAGCGCACATCAGACACCGTAGGCGAAGCATAGACCACAATGAGATTCCTTATTTGGTTACCCTTAGACTAGGACGCATGAATAAAGTTAGGATTATTTAATTCCACCTTTAAATTACAAGCATTATCGTTCCAGAGTAGCCACACTCCACCCGCAAACCCCATAGCCTCAACCCTCTCATATTTAGCAAAATTAAGTTTTTTGCAAATTTGATCAGCCGACTCCCCCGAAATTCGAGTTTCGAATAGGGAGAGCACATTAACCGAGCAATGAATGCAGATGTATCTAATCGCTCATAAGAAAGACTTCTTCCCTGCACCAAAACAATTCCAAAGTAAGACATTCATCGGGTACTAAATACAATATAAAGTTAGAGATCGATAAAGTAAATAAATATTCCAGGAAACTAATCCAAATGCACATCCTGTACTCCATCGACACTCCTTTCACCAAAGTTCTCACTTCTTCACCAAAGTTCTCACTTCAAGTGTCAATTTAATCGCAAGTAAACAAAAAGTGAGTTTTTATGGGAAAAAGATCCGCCTTTTGTCAAAACGGAAACAAGTAAACAAAGCAATGAAAGTTGTAGAATGCAATAGAGAGAAATAGGTTCACCTACAATTTGTTACTTCAATTGATGAATTTGATCCTTGTTTCAGCCTCTAGTTCTTTTCTTTTCCTATCAATGTCCTTGTCCAGATCTTAGGTAAATTACTAGTCCTACGAGTCCTAGCAATCCTTATCTCTAAATAATCCTAACACGGTTAAGATTTAACCTAGAGATAGCATTAAGACTATGAATTAACCAAGGTATATGCAATATCAAGCTACGAGTCGATATTTAACATATATTCAACTTCCTACACATCCAATTAGTCCTACGAGTCCTAAAGGGATATGATTGCCACTTGGGTTAAGGTTCACTACGAGGAATCTACAAAACCCTAGCAATTGAATGAATCTACTCTAACTAGTTGATCAGGCCAGAGATAATGAAACACATTCAAGGAATTAAGCGCAAAGAAGTCAAAACATTCAAATAGGAATAAGAACTAGATTAAGAAACTCACAATTCAACAATCAAGATCCAAACCGTAGGCGAAACCTTCGAGAGTTTAGTTGCTCATGCTCAACGTGCTCTCAACAATTCTTAAAAGTGCATAAGGTGAATAGTAGAATAACCTAAAAACGTCTTTTAAAGGCCTACAAAGGATCGGCCAAAAAATAATACTAAAAACCCTAATTAAAGTGAATAACTGATTCGGCGTTTCTGGACAGGCCGCAGGGCGGCTTGCTCAGGCGACGGGGCGGCCTGGCGATCAGCGAAGTCCTTCGAGATGTCTTCGAGCCGCGGGGCGGCTAGCTCAGCCGCGGGGCGGCTAGCTCGGCCGCTTCTCTCCACATGATTTGCTGTAGCTGATAATGCAATTCCTTTAGTTCTTTAACTCCCCTCAATTTCATTCCACCTTGAATCACGATTCCTGAAATAAACCATAACGTTGTGTAGATTCCGCATCTTCCAACTCAACAAGTAATCATGTAAATGCAACTAAAATATGCAATATTTACACCCAAACTATACTAAATGCAATCTATTATGCAATACTAATGATCCTTGGCTCCCAAGCAGCGCCTTTAGTTAACGTCGTTGGCTCGACGTCATTACTCCCTAGTGATCCTTAGTGCTTGGTTCACGGAGAACCAACTCATCACCATCCTCTTTGACAAAGTTCTCATAATATGGCTTCACGCGATGACCATTTACTTTGAAAATGTCTCCATTCCTCTCATTGAGTAGCTCTATTGCACCATGAGAAAAGACGTTAGTAATCACATATGGTCCTGCCCATCTAGAGCGAAGCTTACCTGGGAAGAGTTGAAGGCGCGATTGGAATAGGAGGACCTTGTCCCCAACTTTGAGGTCCTTTCGCAAAATATGCTTGTCGTGCCATGCCTTAGTCTTCTCCTTATAAGTGACGGAGTTGTCATAGGCATCTAGTCTCAACTCTTCCAGCTCCTGCAGTTGAAGTTTCCTGAACTCCCCAACTTCATCCATTTGCATATTGCATTGTTTCACCGCCCAATATGCCTTATGTTCGAGCTCGACAGGAAGATGGCAAGCCTTTCCATAAACTAATCGAAACGGAGACATCCCAATGGGAGTCTTGTAAGCCGTTCGATAAGCCCACAGAGCATCATCAAGTCTTACACTCCAATCCTTCCTGTTTGGGGCAACAGTCTTCTCCAAGATCGCCTTAATCTCGCGATTAGACACCTCAACTTGCCCATTAGTCTGGGGGTGGTATGCAGTAGACACTCTCTGCGTAACATGATATTTCTTTAATAAAGCACTTATCGTCTTATTACAGAAATGAGTCCCTTTGTCACTGATCAATGCTTTCGGCACTCCAAATCTAGAGAACAACTCTTTGAGGAAACCTGCAACAACTTTTGAATCATCAGTCCTGGTGTCCTTCGCCTCCACCCACTTGGAGACGTAGTCCACCGCAAGCAAAATATACAAGTTCCCAAACGAGCTAGGGAATGGTCCCATGAAGTCAATGCCCCAAACATCAAAAATCTCACAAAATATCATGCGAGTTTGTGGCATCTCATTCCTCTTAGAAAGATTCCCAACTCTCTGACAGCGATAACAGGATTTACAAAAAGCATATGAATCACGAAATATATGCGGCCAAAAGAATCCTGCCTCAAGTACCTTTCTTGCTGTCTTTTGTGGTCCAAAGTGCCCACCACATTCATGTGAATGACAGAAATTAAGGATAGATTGTACCTCATCGTCGGGAAGACACCGACATATTACTTGATCAGCGCAATGCTTCCATAGGTATGGATCATCCCAAACGTAGAAGCGAGCATCATGGCGTATCTTGTCCTTTTGAGCCTTGGAAAAGTTGGGTGGAAACTCCTGCGAAACTAAAAAGTTCACCAAATTAGCGAACCAAGGGCGGGGAATAGAACTTACCTTCAAAAGAAGCTGAATATCAGTTTCTGCAGAGGCCGCGGGGCGGCCGGCGACAGGTGGCCGTGGGGCGGCCAGTCTGGCGATGGGGCAGCTGGAGACGCCGAATACCTCAAGTAACTCTTCGTTAGGAAAACTCCCCAAGATAGATGATTGCTCGTCCTGCCCATTCTTTCCCTGTAATATACGACTTAGATGATCTGCAACAAGGTTCTCCGTACCCTTTTTGTCCCTGATTTCGATGTCAAACTCGCTTAAAAGCAAGATCCATCTAATCAATCTTGGCTTGGCCTCTTTCTTCGTCAAAAGGTAACGAAGCGCTGCATGGTCAGTATACACAATAACTTTTGTACCAAGCAAATAAGATCTAAATTTCTCAAGGGCAAAAACAATAGCAAGAAGTTCCTTCTCTGTAGTTGAGTAGTTCCTTTGGGCGCCATTCAACGTCAGAGATGCATAGTAGATCACATGAGAGCTCTTACCCTCTTTTTGTCCAAGCACGGCTCCCACGGCGTAGTCACTAGCGTCACACATCAATTCGAAGGGTTGGGACCAATTTGGTGCTTTTATGATTGGTGCACTAGTAAGACAAGTCTTCAACTCATCAAACGCCATCCTGCACTTCTCATCAAAAGAAAAAGTGACCTTCTTCTTCAGTAGTTCGCACAAGGGTGAGGTGATCTTTGAGAAATCCGTAATGAACCTGCGGTAGAATCCTGCATGGCCTAAAAAGGAACGCACTTCACGCACATTAGTAGGATAAGGCAATGATTGAATGATGTCTATCTTCGCTTTATCAACCTCAATCCCTTTATGTGAGACAATGTGACCTAAAACAATGCCCTCCTCAACCATAAAGTGACACTTCTTTGAATTGAGCACTAAGTTAGTGTCAACACACCTTCTAAGCACAAGTGCCAAATGGTTTAAGCAAGTATCAAAACTATCACCATGTACAGTAAAGTCATCCATAAAAACCTCAATGAATTGCTCTATATATTCAGAAAAGATGCTTACCATACACCGTTGGAATGTCCCAGGAGCGTTGCACAAGCCAAAAGGCATCCTGCGATATGCAAAAGTGCCAAACGGACAAGTGAATGTCGTCTTTTCTTGATCCTCCGGTGCGATAGCTATCTGAAAGTAACCTGAATATCCATCTAAAAAGCAATAATATGGACGACTAGCGAGCCGTTCAAGCATCTGATCAATAAAAGGTAATGGAAAGTGATCTTTTCGAGTTACCACATTCAGCTTGCGATAATCGATACAAACTCTCCAGCCTGATTGGACTCTGGTAGGGACCAACTCACCTTCTTTGTTCTCAACCACTGTTATGCCCCCCTTCTTTGGTACTACCTGCGTTGGACTAACCCATTGACTATCATAGATGGGATAGATCATACCTGCCTGAAGGAGTTTCAGCACCTCCTTCTTTACTACCTCCATCATAGGTGGGTTGAGTCTCCGTTGAGGTTGTCTGGAAGGTTTGGCTCCCTCTTCTAACAAGATTATGTGCATGCAAGTAGCTGGGCTGATTCCCTTGATGTCCGCTATGGTCCATCCCAAAGCGGTCTTATGTTCTTTGAGCACCGCCACCAACCTATCCTCTTGTTCCTTAGTAAGCTTGTTGGAGATGATGACAGGCAAGGTATCACCTTCCCCCACAAACGCATACTTCAAATGCTCAGGAAGTGGCTTGAGCTCAACAACGGGTGCCTGCACAACAGAAGGTAAGAGCTTCTCGCTCGAAGCGGTTAGTTCCATAGGGGTACCTACCTGCAAATGAGTTGGGAGGGTGGACAAGTCTCTTATAGTCTCCTGCAGGTTAGTAGACAAAGCATAATTCAATGACAACTCCTCAATAGGAGCTTCTAAAGCAACCTGCAGGTCATCTACACAACTCATGTCAAAAGTATCCTGCATACAAGTATCAATGGCATCTACAAAGTATAAGGAAGGATCATCAGAAGGGAATTTCATTGCATCATAAATATTATATTCAACCTTCTCACCATCAAATTCCATAGTTCATGAGCCAGAATACACATCAATTTTTGTCTTAGCAGTCTTCAAAAAGGGCCTTCCTAAGAGAATAGGGGCCTCTTGCTTACCATGCTCCATGTCTAAGACAAAAAAGTCAGCAGGAAAGATCAAGTTGTCAACCATGACCAAAACATCCTCTACTATGCCCTTAGGATAAGCATTTGAGCGGTCCGCTAGTTGGATCACCACTCTAGTCTCATGCAAAGGTCCTAAGCCTAATGATTCATATAAAGAATAAGGCAAGACATTAATAGATGCACCTAAGTCTAACAAAGCTTTATCAAACTTAGTCTCACCTATCACACATGGGATTGTAAACATGCCAGGGTCGCTACATTTCTTAGGCATACGCTTTTGAAACACAACAGACACATGTTCGCTTACCTTAATCTTCTGCTTCCCTTTCAACTTCTGATTCCTCTTTATGTTGCTAAGCTCCTTAAGAAATTTAGCATAACGAGGAATACTCTTAATTAATTTGAGTAAGGGAATGTTTACCTCGCACTTTCTAAATGTCTCAAAGATCTCTTTGTCATTCTCAGGCCTCCTTGTATCTCTAAGAGCTTCAGGAAAAGGAGGAACAGGTTTGTAAGAATTTAAAGGAGGGAATTCAGGCCTTACATAGGAGTCGGAAGTTTCGTCAGGGGCAAGGCCGCGAGGCGGCTCAGGGTGGCGAAGGGGCGGCTCGCCGAACTCTGCATCTGCAGAATCGCCTTGGCCGCGAGGCGGCTCATGGTGGCGAAGGGGCGGCTCGCCGAAATCTGCATCTGCAGAATGGCCTTGGCCGCGGGGCGGCTCTTCGGGGCGACGGGGCGGCTCGCGATTCCGCAGCTCTTCTTCTCTTTTGTCTTTATGCAGCTCAGGTTCTCCATAGTTTTCGTCATCCTGGTGAGTAGTAATCAGTTCCTTACCACTTCTTAGCGTTATTGCGCCGACGTTCTCCTTAGGATTCACCACCGTTTGAGATGGTAGCTTTCCTAAGTCCTTAGCCTGCAATTCACTTAGCGATTGAGCCAATTGGCCTACCTGTTTCTCAAGATTCTTTGAGTGCTCAACCTGGCTCATGAGTATCCTAGTGAGGGTTTTGATAGGGTCCTCAGTTGATTGATCCCTTGCGGGGGGTGCTCTCTGCCTAAAATCGAATTGTTGTTGAGGCCTTTGTTGGTGTCCCCCTTGAGGATTGTAAGGGGCCTGGTTATTACCATATCGATACCCCTGGTAACCTTCCTTATAATTGTTATTGAATTGATTGGGGTTACCATAGTTACCATACTTGGGCTTTTGCGGGACAAAGTTTCCCATGGCGTTGAGCTCAACATTAGGATCCTGAAGTAGCAGGCACATATCGTTTGGATGTAAAGGATCAGCACATAGCCCACATGCTTTGAGTTCCTGAGGGGTCCCCTTGAGCATCATCCTTCTCATCATCTCCTTCATCTCCATCATATCAGCTTGCAAATTGGAGCTTGAAGAATCTACAGCCAGTACTCCACGGGGGTTTGCCCTCTTGCTATATTGTCTAGACCCCTCAGCAAGCTTTGAGAACAACTCCATAGCATCATTTGGGGTCTTGTTGAGAATGTTACCCCCACTAGCGGCATTCACCATTCGACGCTCATCATCTAGCAAACCTCCATGCAAATAAAGTACCAAATCCTGTTGTGAGTAACCATGGTAGGGGCAACTTGAGCAGAGCTTTTTGAATCGCTCCACATACTCATACATGGTCTCAGTTGCTAATTGCTCGATGTTGCTGATGGCCTTTTTGAGAAAGTTCAGCTTTGTAGCAGGGAAGTACTTCTCTAAGAACAACCTTTTCATCTCTGTCCAGGTAGTAATGCTCCCTGCAGGCAAATAATAAAACCAATCATTAGCTGAATCTTTTAATGTGAAAGGAAAAGCTCGCAGCTTGATTTGGTCCTCTGTGACATCTGCGGGTCTCATGCTCTCAATGATAGCATGGAACTCCGCCAAATGTTTGTTGGGATCCTCGCCACTCAACCCATGGAACTTAGGTAGAAAGTGGATCCATTGAGCCTTAAACTCGAACTTGGTCCCATCAGCAAGCGCTGGAAACTGCACCGCCAATGGTTGTGGTTGCAGATTCGGTGCGGTGAGGTGCCTTAAGGTTTGGTTCACGTTATCTAACGCGTTGTCACCCATCTCTGCAGTCCCTTCGGCTTCTTGATCAAAAGGTAATTCCCTAGAGTTGTTGCGAACCTCCCGCCTTAGGTTGGAAAGAGTCCTCTCGATCTCTGAATCAAAAGGAAGTAAAGATGGATTAGTAGCACGGGTGCGGACCATAAACGTGGTCCATACCAAGGGTAGCGATTAAACAACACAAGAAATTAAAAAGAAATCCCCAGCAACGGTACCAAATTTGACAAGAGGAAAACCTGTCGTTGTTCCTGCCAAAGAAATACTCAAACCTACAACTAGTATAGTTGGTAAGAAAGAGGTCGATCCACAGGGAAATCTAGTAAGTTCAAGTGTCAATTTAATCGCAAGTAAACAAAAAGAGAGTTTTTATGGGAAAAAGATCCGCCTTTTGTCAAAGCGCAAACAAGTAAACAAAGCAATGAAAGTTGTAGAATGCAATAGAGAGAAATAGGTTCACCTACAATTTGTCACTTCAATTGATGAATTCGATCCTTGTTTCAGCCTCTAGTTCTTTTCTTTTCCTATCAATGTCCTTATCCAGATCTTAGGTAAATTACTAGTCCTACGAGTCCTAGCAATCCTTATCTCTAAATAACCCTAACACGGTTAAGATTTAACCTAGAGATAGCATTAAGACTATGAATTAACCAAGGTATATGCAATATCAAGCTACGAGTCGATATTTAACATATATTCAACTTCCTACACATCCAATTAGTCCTACGAGTCCTAAAGGGATATGATTGCCACTTGGGTTAAGGTTCGCTACGAGGAATCTACAAAACCCTAGCAATTGAATGAATCTACTCTAACTAGTTGATCAGGCCAGAGAGAATAAAACACATTCAAGGAATTAAGCGCAAAGAAGTCAAAACATTCAAATAGGAATAAGAACTAGATTAAGAAACTCACAATTCAACAATAAAGATCCAAACCGTAGGCGAAACCTTCGAGAGTTTAGTTGCTCATGCTCAACGTGCTCTCAACAATTCTCAAAAGTGCATAAGGTGAATAGTAGAATAACCTAAAAATGTCTTTTAAAGGCCTACAAAGGATCGGCCAAAAAATAATACTAAAAACCCTAATTAAAGTGAATAACTGATTCGGCGTTTCTGGACAGGCCGCGGGGCGGCTGGCTCAGGCGACGGGGCAGCCTGGCGATCAGCTAAGTCCTTCGAGATGTCTTCGAGCCGCGGGGCGGCTAGCTCGGCCGCTTCTTTCCACGTGATTTGCTGTAGCTGATAATGCAATTCCTTTAGTTCTTTAACTCCCCTCAATTTCATTCCACCTTGAATCACGATTCCTGAAATAAACCATAACGTTGTGTAGATTCCGCATCTTCCAACTCAACAAGTAATCATGTAAATGCAACTAAAATATGCAATATTTACACCCAAACTATACTAAATGCAATCTATTATGCAATACTAATAATGCTCTATCACCTGTGTTAAAGGAAGTAGCTATAATCCCTAGCAAGTTGATTACCTATCTTAGTGGTCAATTATGATGAATAAACAACACAAGCATGCTCATAAGAAAGAGTAATGATTAAATCAAGATGCATAAACTATATATTAACTATGAAATAGTAAAACAACCCTCACATTTCCTAAAACTCTAAAATGAATGAAAGAACTGAAGAGAAGTGTTGTGTGAATTGTGTGTTATCATGTGAATCCCTAGGTTATTTATAGGGCTGGAAACTCTAGATGTCGTGATTGGAAGTTAAGAAAAATCTCTTTAAGAGATAAGCATAAAGATCCACAGATAAGATCAAACAGATTGTGTGTATCCACGCTAGTGCAAAAATGTGATTTTAGTTGATGACTTATTAACCCGAATCATATATTCATGGGGTGTAATATCTGAATTGGTCATTTGTATTTTTATTTTTTTGATAAAAATACATATAATTCGGATAATATAATAAACTTTGAGTTATATTATAACGAGCAATTAATTGATTCATATTATATAGCCCGACCGTTTTTCAGATAAAATATCCAGAGTATATTATTTTTTAACACCATAGATAAAGAATTATATACTCCGAAGAGTTAAGAATTGAGGTATACCTATTATACCCCAAAGAAGTTTATCCCATAACTTATATCCGAGGTATATAACTTATTTTCCAAAATTAATTAAAATGACCTCCCTCCCTCCCTCTTCGCGTACTTTCTTTTGTAAAGATAGGTCTCTAGCTTCTTCACCGTGTCCTCTTCTTCGGCCTCCTCTTACACAGATCTTTGACCATCTCTCAGCCCTTGCACAAATCTTTGACCTCCTCCACAAATCTTCGGTCATTGTAAGTCTGTCAGCCTTTGAACCCCAAAGCGTAGATCGATATCTCACCATGGGCTTTTCAATATTTTTTCTCTTCTATGAATGCTTATTTAGATTTAGCATTTTTCCCTTTGCGTTGCTTCAAATTTGAAAATGAATGAGGTTTTTATCCCTTATTCTTCAACAAATTCTTAGCAAAGCCTGGAAATTCGATAAATGGAGTGTGATGTCTGTTCATGTTGGGTGTCTTTAATGTCCAATTAGATGAAAATTTTAAAGTCTATTTTAAAACTTCTCTGGGTACTATTTTTTCTTATTGTGTTTGATTCTTGTTTAAGGGTTTTGGTGAGATGTAAAGTGTCGTGTGCTTTATCTTGCCAAAGATATATAATAACCCCAAACCTATAGCTCCACAGAAGCGGTAAGTCTAGGTGTCGATCCACATGGAAGGATACCTTTCCTGTATACTGTTCGGCAGGAGGGCGGGGAGTGTGGTAAAGTAGGAGATTCAAATAAAGCACAACTAGACTATCTCCCTGTCCCAAACAAATAATACAAGAATCCCCTCCCTTATAGTAGTAGGGTAATTCAGGATCGAATCCACGAGGAGGTATGTCAGCGCTTCCTTTGTTGTACTCACGATCAAGGTTTTCACCTCAGCAGACACTCAATATCGAGTATACAGGTCGATATCGACCTCAGTTCTGGTCGATTTCCTAGCGCAGTTCCTGCAGAAGACAAAACAACAAGTCGACGTCGAGCAGAGACCTCGATATCGATGTTAGACCTCGATATCGACCCTTTTGGTCGATTTCGATGCTTGTCACAGAAACTGTTTTTGTAACCAATTTGTCGGAAAAGGATCCGAAGAAAATAGAATGGAGACAAAAGATGAAGAGAAATAAAACTAAGACTTTTATGAAGGATTCAATTAATTAAAAGGCTTCCAAAGTCGGGGTTTCATGCCACAATGATAACAATGCAAGTTTCATGCTAAAGATATGAACTTTAATGTCTTTCTGTCAAATAACTTTCGTTATCAACACTTAGGTGATTAGAGGCTCTCGCATAATTCCTAAGAGTTACTATCCAATTCATGAGCAATTCAAGTTTATAATATGAGTGGCTTTCGCTTCAATAATGCAAATAATGAATCTCCCTAACTTTCGCAAAGGATCATGCATGGGGTAGAAGACGGAATCGCATAAAAGTCATACCTTTGATGCACTTACCTCACATTGCTATCATCGGGCTCACCCCGACCCTAGAAGTGGGTTGACTACTCGCTCCTCATCATGCACATCATCATCATTGTTATTAAAAGAAAGCTACTTTGAATTAAACTCCGAAAGAAAGTACAACCGAACAAGCCACTCCACTCTCGCTTTACAACTCCACTCGGCCTCCTCTCTCTCTCTCTCTACTCTCTATTGCAACTGAATTGTGTAAATTAGATGTTCTTGGATCTGAAATTGAATGATATTGGATACCTAAACTCAGCCCTATTGGCCTCTATTTATAGATGTCGATAAGGACTCGAAACCTTATCTTTATTCTCTAAGATAAACTAAAACAAAGTAAAAGCTAAAACTCAATGGTGAAATCAGCCTCCTCATGATAGATCTGGTGTTGATGATAGGGAATCTCGACCTTTGGATAGACATTGCAAGCATTGGATATAATTCTATCAAAATCGGAGTCGAATTCCTCTGCTGGCATGGTCGATATCGACCTGTGGACATCGATATCGACCCCTCCAAAATCTTATCTCGAGCTTCTCCTTCTCCTACTCGAACTGGCACTCGACTTCTATCAACTTGGTCGATCTGGCAGCCTCGATATCGACCCCCATACGTCGATATCGACCTCTTCTGTGTCGATATGCTATGTTTCCTTTTCTGCTCGATTCCTATGTCTCTGATGTACTCGACGTCGAGGTCTTCAGTCGTTTCGACCTCTCCAGAAGACTTCGAGTTCTTTTTCCGCTCTTCCGAATTCATCCATTTTCATCCTGTTTTCTGCGAAATCACATGGAAACTCACGCAAACCCATATATTTGACATTTAAGCATAAACTACACTATTCCCATGTTTTCCTATTAATGTGCATGCAAAAGACAATAAAATGGATTCATATGTGCATAGAAAATATGGCAATTTGCGCGCACATCATATAATCAATTTGCTAACAAGAATATAAGATCAAGTTTAACTTCAATTTAAACTAAATTGACAAAGTAAACGGAGTAATGGTGAATTTGTTGAAATCAATAATAAGAAAGTAGTTCCACCTGCAATTCATCACCAATGATTAGATTATTGATCATTGACTCATTTCTAGTTATTCTTAATGGATTAATCCGACTAGGGTTCACACCCACAAACCTTCGACAACTTAACAATATCAAAACTCTCAAACAATTAGGAATAGAAAATCACTCTAATACTCCTAATTACCCAAGGGTAGATCTTGCCAATCGTCAATATCCCATACCGCCAATTGATGCTTTCATGAGATCGATCAATTGGTTTTGTTCGCTACTTGGGTTCAATCGCATCGCAGGAAACAATCAAACTAGTAAGAGAGAAAATTCCATCAAGGTAGCCAATCAAGAGGGAATACATTCATTCAATAGATAGAAGAACATAGATATTGAATCAACCATAGAATAACATAGAAGTTAAGTCTCACAAATCATCCAACCATACGTGTGAATCACAGATGAAATCCATAAGTTTAGTTCTTCATGCCAAAGTGGAAAACCATCCTTCTTCCTCTAATTTTTGCTGCTGAAAATTAGGACTTTCAAGACTACTTAAAGTCGGCCGAAAATAAGCCCTAAAAACATAATATAAAGTTCCCAAAACGAAATCCAGATAAACTTGTGTTCGCTCTGACCAACGGGCGTCGCTATTACAGTAATCTGCACTTCTTCAGTTCTTCTTCTTATGTTCACTTTCTCAGCTCCTCTCCATTCATCTCCTAGCCTTAACAAGCCTTTCTCCAGCTCCTAGTCCAGCATCATCAACTCTAGCATAGCCATAGCCTCTCCCTCTGGAGCGGTGAAATCTAATTCTGCAATCTAAGCTCACAAAACACGGAAAACCAACACTCGAGAACCAAAATACTAACAATGCAATTTACCTAATAATCATGCAATATTTACACCTAAATACAATAAAATCTATCTATAATGCATATCTATTATATGCATTATCAAACTCCCCTACACTTAGGCTCTTGCTTGTCCTCAAGTAAAACAGAACAGAACACAACTCACACATCCCAAAGACAGAATCTTCATGTACCGCTTCCTCAAAGTTAACATCTCATTAGCAAATAGGATCAAATGGAAATGCAAAACAATGTCATAACTTGCATATGTAAGATTTTCAACAACAAGTGAATCGTCCATTCAACCTCACAGGGAATGTGTTTCCAAATGCTCTCAAAGTGTATAGGCTATGTTACCTATCTAGAAAATAAATAAAAAAGCGGCTTGGTAGAAGTCTCCTTGGACTAGGATCGCTCCAACACGTCTGTTGCTGTCAATAGGTTCAGTAGACGTCGACCGTTGCACTCGATGTCGAGCACTCTGCTTCTGTTTGATCTCGGTTATATTTTATCTCGGTCGACGTCGACCACATTGGTCGATCTAATGTTATGTTGAGAGCTCTTCCAGTAACTTGTCTTTCTCCATGTGTCTTGTACTTAGTTTCTGAGCTCTTTCTCCAGTCAATATCGAGAGGGTGAGTCGAGATTGACTGCTCTATTCTCGTTATTGGCTTCTCGTTTTGGCTTCAATTCCGCTCTAATTTCTTTACAATTAAAACAAAACTTGTGTAGACCTCTATTTCTTATAAATTTGCACATACTACACAAATTCAAATCATTCCCAAACCATAATGCAAATATAACATAGAAATTGACATAAAAGGTGGGCATAAAACATGGTCATTTTAGCGGACATCAAATCACCCCATACTTAAGCTTGCTTGTCTTCAAGCAATACTTTTCATGGTCATACAGTGGAAGGAATAAACTCTCAACATCATATATCAATATTAGATAGAGACTTAGTTAAACCTCTTTCACTAGGATTAGGATTACCTCTCCTAGGCTAGCTAGAAGTGGTGAGCTATAAATAAAGCCCTTGGGGGATGGCTTTAGAAATCAAACCAAGAAACACAACAACAATCTAGTTTAGGTTTTAAAAGCTTTAAGGTTTTGGCGTTTGCGAGAGTCGACGTCGAGATTGTGAAGATTTCAAAGTTTGTTCTTTCGATGCAAGTTCTTTTCTTTCATTCAAGCATGTCTACTTCTACCATGAGCGAGTAATCACTTTTCTCTTAGGGTCAGGGTGAGCCCGACGTTAGCCATGTATGCTTGAGGTAAGTTTGATGTTGATATTTATTATGTCTTGATCATCTTCTACCTTTTTGTTTTTAGCCCTTATCGAAAGAAAAGGAATTCATGCTAACAACTTGGATTACAAACATAAAATCGGTAGAGACAATTAGGTTTATTTGTGAAAATATATCTACTTGTTGGTGACGGCAAAAGCTTGTCCCTTTGATGTGATAGCATAATTGTCCGTCTTACCTTATCTTATTCATGTATAGCTTACGTTGTGGTGATCCCTTACCTTATGAGTTCTTTTTATTATATTTTACACTTCTTAATTATTGCCTTAAACCCCTGGATTTTCTGTTCAAAGCTTCTATTTCATCCTTACATTCTTCGGCCATCTTTATCGACGTTTTTAGCTTCTGTTGGACTAGTCGATAACGACTGAACAGGTCGAGATCGACCGCCTTAGATCGATCGACGGTTTTCTGTGTCGATCGTCTTCTGGAAATTACTCGACATCGATTGCTTTTGCCTTCTGTGTGTGCAGGATTATACACTCGAGATTGACTGCCTTGATCGAGATTGAATGACCTAGTCGACATTGAGAGCTTCTAGTCGACTTCTGCCTTTCGTTTGCATAAACTACTTCAGATCCGCTGACACACTTCCTCATGGATCGAACCTGATTCCTCTACTACTACAGCGAGACAGTCTTCAATTTATTTGAGAGGCCAGGGTTAATTATATTATTTATATTTTATATTCGATTCTCCCCAACATCATAGTGCAAAAGAGGCGAATGACTCAGGGAAGCTCCCATTGCAAACAATCATGAATCCCAAGGAAAATGTCATCGCATTAATAATAAGGAGTGTCAAGGAACTAATTGCCACTCCCTATAAGGAAAAGGAAGCAAGCGTGGAAAAGGAGATCGGAATAATGTTGTAGGCGGGAGGTGTGGGATTCAAATAATTAAATATAATTCACAACTAGACTACTCCCTGTCTCAAACAAATAATACAAGAATCCCTCCCAATGTAGTAGTAGGGTAATTCAGGATCGAATCCACGAGGAGGTATGTCAGCGCTTCCCTTTTTGTAATCACGATCAAGCTTTCGACCTCAGAAGACACTCGATATCGATGTGTCTGGTCGATATCGACCTCAGTTCTGGTCGATTTCCAATAGAGTTCCTGCAGAAAACAAAAAACATCAAAGTCGACGTCGAGATAGACCTCGATATCGACGTTAGACCTCGATATCGACCTTTACAGTCGATTCCGATGTTTGTCACAGAAACTGTTTTTCGTAACCAATTGTCGGAAAAGAGTCCGAATAATGTAGAATGGTTAAGAAGGATGATCAAAAACCAAAACTTTCAACTTTTATATAGATTCAATTAATTAAAAAGCTTCCAAAGTTGGGGTTTCAAGCCACAACGATAACAATGCAAGTTTTATGCTAAAGTTATGAAATTTAATGCCTTTCCGTCAAATAACTTTCGTTATCAACACTTAGGTGGTTAGAGGCTCTCGCATATTTCCTAAGAGTTACTATCCAATTCATGAGTAATCCAAGTTCACAATATGAGTGGCTTTCTCTTCAATAATGCAAATAATGAATCTTCCTAACTTTCACAAGGAATCATGCATAGGATAGAAGACGGAATCGCATAAAAGTCATACCTTTGATGCACTTACCCTACATCGCTATTGTCGGGCTCACCCCGACCCTAGAAGTGGGTTGACTACTCGCTTCACATCATGCAACTCATCATCATCATTGAAAGAAAAGTACTTTGAATTGAACTATGAAAGAAATTACAACCGAACAAGCCAAATCTCCGCTCTCGCTTCCACCAAATCACTCGGCCTCCTCTCTCTCTCTCTCTCTAACTCGTTATTCTCTATTGAAACTGAAATTCTCTGCGTAATTGGATGCCTAAACTCAGCCCTAATGGCCTTTAGATATAGATATCGAACTCTGCTATCCAAAGACTCAAAACTTTATCTTTATTCTCTAAGATAAAACTTAAATAAAGTAAAAACTAAAAGTTCTATGGTAAATCAGCTCATATGATATCTCTGATGTTGAAGATAGGAAATCTCGACTTTTGGATAGACGTGCAAGCTTCGGATAGAATTCTATCAAAATCTGAGTCGGATTTATCTTTTGGCATGGTCGATATCGACCTTCAGACGTCGATATCGACCTCTGTGAAACTCTATCTCGAGCTCTCCTTCTCCTACTCGGACTAGCTATCGACCTCTATCTTTTAGCTTGATCTGGCCAATCGATATCGACCTCCAGACATCGATATCGACCTCTCTGGTGTCGACATGCTCTGCTTCATTTCCTGCTCGATTCCTATGTCTCTGCTACTGTAATCGATGTCGAGGTCCCCAATCGATTTCGACCTCTTCAAAAGACTTCGAGTTCTTTTTTCGCTCTTCCAAATCTGTCCATTTTTATCCTGTTTTCTGAGAAATCACTTAGAAACTCGTGTAGACCCATATATTTGATATTTAATTGTAAACTACACTAATCCCATGTTTTTCCATTAATATGCATGCAAATGAATGATAAAATGGACTTATATGTGCATAGAAAATATGGCAATTTGCGCGCACATCAAAACACCACATACTTAAGCTTGCTTGTCCCCAAGCAATACTTTTAATGGTCGTTCAGGGGAAGAAAGTAAACCCTCAACATCATAGATTCATTTTTTTATATGTCCCTACAATCAATTGCCATCCTCGATAAGGTACTTATTGTCAACCAAGTCCATGCATGTGCGTAAAAGCAATTTCATACTCATAAAAGGAGGTAATATGCCAAAACAATTTTAGCGACATAGCATTAATAATCAAGAGAACTTTTGCAAGCTTGTGAGAAGTAGATTGGTAAAAGGCTAAAGGTGGGCTAATATTTGGTCATGTGGTGTTAAATCCGGGGAAACTTACTTTCTTTCCAAAACTTTCCACATTCCTTCTTCATAATGTCTCACCTTTCACTCATCGCTCAATGCTTTTATTCAATATGATGCTTTTAGCTCTCTAACCTTAGCACTGCCTTCTCGCGAGTCGCAAACATGGGTGTCATGAATGGCCCCGGATAGTTAGTACTTCGGACTCCTCACCTTGTGTCCCATCTCGCTGAACTAACATCTCAACGAGCAGGGTTGACCTAACTTTATCTCCTGAGGTGATCGGATTTTTTCTCACTCATTAAATTTTCCATATTTCATAATTGCTTTCATTCCTGCCAACAACTTCATAAATAATGCACAACTCCATATAACTCCAAAGATGACATCCATTCTCAAACTTTGTCCCCGGATAGGGTATAAGGTATAAAATGGGCTATATGATATATGTGTGGAGCAATAATGATCATGATAAGGCTCATATATGGCTTGTGACTTTTGCAATTATGCATAGGTAAGGCTAGGATATGAACTTGTATACGTAAGCACTTTGTATGGAAATTTCATAAAAAGTCCTCCATCATCTTATCATGCACATGTCAAAAGCAACTTCAAATTTTCATCTCCTTTATTTTTTCTTTTTGCACTTCATTTGGACTTCCCTTACCTAGGCAATTTCATGTTATATCTCTAATGAATCTAATTTTGCATCATAGAGCTCTTTTTTATACTTCCATGTCTATTCTTTTTTCAAATTTTTGATGGGGGTCATTTTTTTCTTTTTTTTTTCAAAATATATAAAATAAGTATGCATTAAGATAAATATGCAAATCTAAACTAAGTATGAATATGCAAGTAAGCCTTTCCCCCACCCCATACTTAAAATTTACAGTGTCCTCATTGCATTAGAACTAGGGTTAAGAAGAAAACTTACTAAACCGTCACAAATTCCAGAAGTCGAAGAAGACAGCAGGAATGGTCGATATCGACCTTTAACATCGATATCGATGTTTCTCATCGATTTCTGGCTCAAGCTTCAGGGTGATCCGGCCTCAACCACAAACCCATCTGAATCGACCTTAAGGTCGATGTCGATCTTCATCATCGATTTCGACGTCTTTTCTGTGTGCTTTTCTCTTTCCTACAACTTGTAAAAAATAAAACCAAAACAAAATAAAAACATGCAAAACAGTAAATTGTAGTGTCTCAAACCAAAGTAAAACTGTCTAAAACCAAAACTAAGTCTTTGTTACAAGCTCTAGACTTTTAAGTCGCTAGGCCGACTTCTTCCTTTGCGCTTCTCAAGGCGGCATCTGCAGAACCCATATGGCTTGGGCCTCAAATATGACTCCCTTCTTATCATGCAGCTGCATTCCGCCTGGATGGATCTGATTTACTGTGAATGGTCCTAAATTCTTATCTTTGAACCTCGTAGGGAACCAATAGTCCTTGGATTTGGCAACATAGACCTTGTCTCCTATCTCATAATTGCTCGAATCATCATCGGATACCCTACATAAGCGCACATGCCAAGGCACACCTCTTCCAAATAATGATAAATCCTTAATTGTAATGGAACAGGAGGAATCCGTACCTTGACTTACCTTCTTCTCAGTCTGTGGCTCAGGTCGATTTCGATGTTCAGAGGTGGATATCGACCTCTGTTGTACTCCTGGAGGATCAGTCAATTTTGAGTGTTTCGGCTCGATATGATCAGGTCAATTTCGACCCTCAGAGACCGATATCGAGGTCTCCGTTCCTCCCTTCTCAGTGCTGATGGTGGTCAATTTCGGCTGGGTATGGTCGATATCGACCATTAACCCCGATTTCGATGTTCCTCTTTCTCCTCCGTCGACCCCATACTTATGACCTGACACGGAATCTTGAACATTATTAGTCAATATCGACTTACCTGGGTCGATTTCGATGTTCCGTTGGGCTCCTTCGTTCAAGATTGCCACAACTTCCTACACTTGGGCTTCTATGGCCCTCTTTTCAAGCTCTTTCGGTGTCATACTAGCTCCTTACCTTGGCTTCTCCACATGCAATGTAGACACCATTGATGGCTTTTATCTCCATTGGCCCTTTATTGTTCACCGTCTTGTTGAATGCATACTCTATCACCTCGTCATTAATTGTGAATGAGAGCAATCCTTTCTTCACGCTAATGTTGGCATCGATGGTTGCTAGGAATGGCCTACCTAAAATAATGGGACAAGCAGGGTCCTCCGCTATATCAACAACTAAGAAATCAGCAGGGACAAAGAATTTACCTACTTGTACTGGCACATCCGTCACTAACCCAGTTGGAATCACTACCGTATTGTTTGCCATGTATAGTCTTGCATCCACGGGCTCCAGAGGACCTATCTTTACCTTGTGACATATGGTTAGTGGCATCATGCTAACGCTAGCGCCCAAGTCAACTAAAGCATTAGATTTGAATTGACCTAAACCTATAGCGATAGAAAACTTACCTGGGTCCGCCCGCTTTTGTGGTAGCTCCAACCTGTTGCACTCCTCTGCGATCTCAGAAAGCGATCGCTTCTTACCCAAGATATCCTTAAGGAACCTTACATAGGATGACATCTCATGAAGTGCCTCTGTGAATGGTATAGAGACATTAAGTCCCTGGAGCATCTTCACGAATCGCTGGAACTTCTTTTCCGCTGGGTCCTTAATCATCTTTCTAGTTGGGAATGGCAACACCTTATTCCTTCCCGCGGCTATAGTTAGGTCGACATCAACATCAGTAGGGTCGACATCGACTGGAGGAGTCGATTTCTGTGGTGACGCTACATCAGGGTCGACATCAACTGGAAGGTCGATTTCGACGTCATCTTGGTCGATATCGACTGGGGGGGTCGATATCGATGTCTGTTCTTGCTCCTTTTCCTCCGCTTTTTGCTCGGGCGTTTGTAATTGACGTCCACTCCTTAGGTTTACTACCGCAATATGTCCAGTAGTTTTGCCCTTTTGGTTGGGCACAGTGGATCCAGGGAATGATCCTGACGCTTTGGGTATTGCTTCCGCCAATTGACTCATTTGAATCTCCATGTTGCGCTTCCAAACGTCGATCTCCCCAAGCCTAGAATTGATGCCCTGCAGCTGAGTATGGACGGAGTTGTTGGCTTGTTTGAACTCAGCATGGTTCCTCTGCATCTCATCCAGAATGATTTGCAGGTCATCCTTCCTTGTCTTCTGCTCAGGGTGCCCTGGTGCTCTATATGGTGGGGGATCCCTTTGATAGAACCTTTGATCGCCCCAATATTGTTGATTGCCCCCTCCATAGGAGCCTCTCGTCCACTTAACCTCCTCATGTTGTTCCGCCATGGATACTTGCTCAGTATGTGGACATGCACTAGTGTTGTGCCTTGTTGAGCCACATTCCTGACAAGTTTGATTGTTGCTCAGGAACCTGACCTGCTTTTGAAGGCGGTGCGTTTGATCATTGTGGAATTGTTGCCACACATCAGGATCTATCTCCCTTGGAGGCTCATATAGTGGCATTGATGGGGCAGGCTTTGCATCATAGGCCGCAGCAGCCCCATAGGTGTTATCAAAGTTCACGACCCTCTCAATGGTCTCCCAGGCCTCCATTGGTGTAAGCTCAATGTACCGATAGGAGGCATTCATTAGGTCTTCCTTCAATAGTATTTCTTTTTATTTCAGAAAGGAAGTTAATTTTAATTTCATAATTGGATTGAGAAATTAAAATAGCGGATTCAGGAACATGAAGCGGCGGATGCATGTATTGCATCGCCGTCTGTGGACATTGATTGAGCCGCTCTTGGGCTTGTCTGCACGCATCCTCCTCCCTATTAGCACAGGCTCGCTCTGCAGCAGCGGTGGCCCTTTCAGCAGCGATTGTAGCATTGTGGTCCTCGATCTCCTTCCTCAACCGCTCTATGGTCTTAGCCTGCGTCTCGTTGTCATCCATGATGCGAATTGCTTTGTTGCGAAGATGGTAGAAATGTTCAGGCTTGCTGATGGGTTCCAGGATAGGTCCGCGATCAGAACGTCGCATAAACCTGCAAAATAAACTCTAAAAAGATCATGAGAAAACTTAGGTGGCGATTGATTACCTCCCCGGCAACGGCACCAATTTGTTGTAGGCGTGAGGTGTGGGATTCAAATAATTAAATATAATTCACAACTACACTACTCTCTGTCTCAAACAAATATTACAAGAATCCCTCCCAATGTAGTAGTAGGGTAATTCAGGATCGAATCCATGAGGAGGTATGTCAGCGCTTCCCTTGTTGTAATCACGATCAAGCTTTCGACCTCAGAAGACACTCGATATCGATGTGTCTGGTCGATATCGACCTCAGTTCTGGTCGATTTCCAGTAGAGTTCCTGCAGATAATAAAAAACAGCAAAGTCGACGTTGAGATAGACCTCTATATCGACGTTAGACCTCAATATCGACCTTTATAGTCGATTCCGATGTTTGTCACAGAAACTGTTTTTCGTAACCAATTGTCGGAAAAGAGTCCGAAGAATGTAGAATGGTTAAGAAGGATGATCAGGAACAAAACTTTAAACTTTTATATAGATTCAATTAATTAAAAAGCTTCAAAAGTCGGGGTTTCATGCCACAACGATAACAATGCAAGTTTTATGCTAAAGTTATAAAATTTAATGCCTTTCCGTCAAATAACTTTCGTTATCAACACTTAGGTGATTAGAGACTCTCGCATATTTCCTAAGAGTTACTATCCAATTCATGAGTAATCCAAGCTCACAATATGAGTGGCTTTCGCTTCAATAATGCAAATAATGAATCTTCCTAACTTTCGCAAGGAATCATGCATAGGATAGAAGACGGAATCGCATAAAAGTCATACCTTTGATGCACTTACCCTACATCGCTATTGTCGGGCTCACCCCGACCCTAGAAGTGGGTTGACTACTCGCTTCTCATCATGCAACTCATCATCATCATTGAAAGAAAACTACTTTGAATTGAACTATGAAAGAAATTACAACCGAACAAGCCAAATCTCCGCTCTCGCTTCCACCAACTCACTCGGTCTCCTCTCTCTCTAACTCGTTACTCTCTATTGAAACTAAAATTCTCTGCGTAATTGGATGCCTAAACTCAGCCCTAATAGCCTCTAGATATAAATATCGAACTTTGCTATCCAAAGACTCGAAACTTTATATTTATTCTCTAAGATAAAACTTAAATAAAGTAAAAACTAAAAGTTCTATGGTAAATCAGCTCATATGATATCTCTTATGTTGAAGATAGGAAATCTCGACTTTTGGATAGACGTGCAAGCTTCGGATAGAATTCTATCAAAATCTGAGTCGGATTTATCTTCTGGCATGGTCGATATCGACCTTCAGACGTCGATATCGACCTTTATGAAACTCTATCTTGAGCTCTCCTTCTCCTACTCAGACTGGCACTCGACTTCTATCATTTAGCTCGATCTGGCCACTCGATATCGACCTCTAGATATCGATATCGACCTCTCTGGTGTCGACATGCTCTGCTTCATTTCCTGCTCGATTCCTGTGTCTCTGCTGCTGTACTCGATGTCGAGGTCCCCAGTCGATTTTGACCTCTTCAGAAGACTTCGAGTTCTTTTTCCGCTCTTCCAAATCTGTCCATTTTTATCCTGTTTTCTATGAAATCACATAGAAACTCGTGCAGACCCATATATTTGATATTTAAGCGTAAACTACACTAATCCCATGTTTTCCCATTAATATGCATGCAAATGAATGATAAAATGGACTTATATGTGCATAGAAAATATGGAAATTTGTGCGCACATCAAATAATTGATGAAGAGAATGACGTCCACTGCTCAGAGTAGCGGCCGCCGCTGACAGGTAGCGGTTGCGACAACATTATAGAGCAGCAGCTACGACACTGGTACAGACGACAAGTCTGATACTTTTTCTTCTCCTTTGCCTTTGGTTACTGCGAAGCCTATCCCTCATTTCCCTGAAGTTATGAAAGATACAAGAAAATATGAGAATGATAACGAGATCTTCGAAACATTTAGCAAGTGTGAGGTAAATATTCCTTTACTCAATTTGATTAAAAGCATTCCTAGATATGCTAAATTTTTTAAGGAACTTTGCACGATCAAGAGAAACCAGAAGATCAAAGGTAAGAAAAAGGCTAAGTATGTGAACATGTCACTACTATATTTTAAAAGCGTTTGCCTGAGAAGTATAGTGATCATGGCATGTTTGCAATTCCATGTGTGATAGGTGATACTAAATTTGATAAAGCCATGTTGGATTTGGGTGCATCTATCAATGTTTTACCTTCTCCTGTCTATGAAGCTTTAGGATTAGAGCCACTGAATGACACCAGGGTAGTAATCCAGCATGCTGATCGTTCTACAGTTTACTCAAAAGGGATTTTTGAAGATGTATTGGTCATGGTAGATAATTTAATATTCCCTGCTGATTTCTTTGTGACTGATATGGATACTAGTAACATTGAAGCTCCTATTTTATTGGGGCAACCTTTCTTGAAAACTATTAGGACTAAAATAGATGTTTATTGAGGAGCACTTACTATAGAATTTCATAATAGAAAAGTGGAATACAATATATATGATTACATGAAGTTTCCATGTAAGGATCATTCCTTATGTTTTATGGATACTATTAACACTATGTCTCAAGATTTCTTTGATTTATAATGTAATGATGAGTTGCAGGTCGCTCTACACGCCCCTTTAGGTGAGATTTCTAGAGATTATTCTTTATCATCTAACCTGTAGGAGAATTTATTAGCATTAGACAGTCGATCTCGCATTGAATTACCCATGCCTAGCAAAACGCTTCTTCCTTCTATTTTGCAGGCACCAGAGATTGAGTTGAAGCAACTCCCTAGTCACTTGAATTATGCTTTTCTTGGTAAGGATGATACTTTACTTGCAATTATTTCTAACAAATTTACCAGGGATCAAGAAGAAAGATTGGTGACTGTTCTGAGAGAGAACAAAGAAGCTTTAGGGTGGACCATTACAGATATCAAGGGAATCAGCCCCACCGTATGCATGCACATAATACTTCTAGAAGATGATGCAAAGCCATATAGGCAACCCCAGGGAAGACTCGACCCACTAATGATGAAGGTGGTCAAGAAAGAGGTGTTGAAACTTTTACAAGCAGGTATGATCTTTCCTATCTCTAACAGTAAATGGGTGAGTCCTACGTAGGTTGTGCCTAAGAAAAGGGGTATCACTACTGTTGAGAACTAAGATGGTGAGTTGGTCCCTAGTAGGGTCCAAACTGGATGAAGAGTTTGTATTGATTATCACAAGCTGAATGATATAACTCAAAAAGATAACTTTTCTTTGCTCTTTATTGATCAAATGCTTGAGCGCCATGCTGGCCTCTCTTTTTATTGCTTTTTATATGGCTACTCTCATGTTACTTTCAAGTACCCATAACATTAGAGGATCAAGAGAAAATGACATTTACATGCCCATTTGGCACTTTTGCATATTGCAGGATGCCTTTTGGGCTATGTAACACACTTGGGACTTTCCAAATGTGTATGGTAAGCATATTTTCTGAGTATGTAGAGAATTTTATTGAAGTATTCATGGATGATTTCACTGTGCATGGAGATGATTTTGATACTTGTTTGCATCATTTGTCACTTGTGCTTAAAAGATGTGTAAAGACTAACTTAGTTTTCAATTCAAAGAAATGTCACTTTATGGTGGAACAAGGTATTGTTTTGGGTTATATTGTATCTATCAGGGGTCTTAAGGTTGATAAGGAAAAGATTGATGTCATTCAGTCATTGCCCTATCCTACTAATGTGCATGAGATACGCTCCTTTTAGGCCATGCAGGTTTCTATCACAGGTTTATTTAGGATTTCTCTAAGATTTCGGCACCCCTATGTGAACTACTCAAGAAAGAGGTGGTTTTTACCTTTGATGATAATTGCAAAAAAGCCTTCAATGAGTTGAAGAGTCACCTGACAAGTGCCCCTATCATTCAGGCAACCAAGTGGTCTCAACCTTTTGAGATTATGTGTGATGCTAGTTACTATGCAGTGGGTGCGGTGTTGGGACAGAATGAAGGAAGGAGTTCAAATGCCCATTATTATGCTTCCATGACACTGAATGGATCACATAGAAACTGCTCTACCACAGAGAAAGAGCTTTTGGCCATGGTCTTCGCACTAGAAAAGTTCCGCTCCTATCTTCCAGGAGCTAAGGTAATTTTTTTACAGACCACGCTTCTCTTTGCTATTTGATGACCAAGAAGGAAGCAAAGCCAATATTGAATTGATGGATCTTGCTCCTGAGCGAGTTTGATATTAAAATCAAGGATAAGAAAGGAGCGAAAAACCTAGTGGCAGACCTCTTAAGTAGACTTGTCCGAGGAGAGGACAAACCAGAAGAACAAGTGCCAATCCATGGTGAGTTCCCAAATGACATATTGTTCTCCGTGTTCAGTTTGACAAGTTCGCATCAAAAGGGTGTAATGACCATAGCTATAGGAGCAGCGGCCACCACCACCCCACTTCAGATGCAGCAACCATGACACAAATGCCACGGCCACCACATGTTGACAGAGATACCACTACAGAGCTGGAAGCTCAGGATAACGCCGAGGCTTATACATTATTAATGGATGTCCATACACCTAGGCCTTGGTATGAAAACTTGGTGAATTTCTTGGTTGCTGGAGAGTTTTGACGTGGGGGGAATTGAATCAAAATATATAATAAAATATAAAGCAATACAACTCTTAGCCTCTTCAAATAAATTCAAGACTCCCCGCTATAGTAGTAGGGAATCAGGTTCAATCCACGAGGAAGCGAGTCAGCGGGATCATAGTAGCCTTGAAGACACATCCTTTATGTTCGACCAGAAGCCTCGATCTCGATGTCAGACCTCGATGTCGACCTTGGCTATCGATGTTCTCTGCAACAGAAGACCTGTAGAAACAAAAACTGTAGTCGATATCGACTGGTGGGGGTCGATATCGATGTTAGTCCACGAAATCGACTGGCTCAGAAGACTGTCAGTCGATACAGAAGGGTCGATATCGATGCTTGCAGAAGTTTTCCAAGCGTCTCGAGATCGACTCAGAAAACCGTCGATCTATCAGTTTGGTCGATATCGACCTCTGCTGTCAATATCGATGTCTTCCTGCAGTGAGTTAGTTGTTTTGTCAGCAAAGAAAAGGCCGAAGAATTAAGAATGGGAAAGAAGCAATGATCAGAAATAAACAAGGGTGTTGGGTTTTTCGATGACTCAACGAACGGCGGGCAAATTTGAATGTAAACTTAATAAAGGAAAAGTCTTCCAAAGCCAAGGATTACCACGACGACAACCATGATATAAGAAGTAAGAATCAACTAAAGATGCATGCTTTCATCATAAAGGAAAAGGCTTTCACCTAAACCGACAAATAGGAAAAGAGATTTTTCAATTACTTAACCTTATTTGTGTCTACCTTTGTCATAATTGAGTTTATAATCTTTCGAATAGAAACCCTAATTACTACCCAAGTTTTACAAATGAGTTCCTTAAATTCGCATTTAAAGATGAAGCACAAGGTAGAGGGAGATAAAAGATACATTCTTTAGTGATGTACTTACCTTACAATCATGGCTATCGTCGGGATCACCCCAACCCTAGAAGAAAGGGCGACTACTCACTCATGTTGATTGTAGACATGTCTCGAATTGAAATAACTTGCATAAATGGAAAATTTCGAATCTTTACAATCTCAACGCCAACTATTGTAAGCGTTTGAAACTTTAATGCTCAAAAACTCTAACTATCTATTGTCTATCGTTTTTGTCTTGCTTCTTGCCTTGGATGATCTAACAAATCAGCCCCTAGGTCTTTTATTTTGATAAAAACTTAAAAGAAAAGATAATAAACAGCTGCTAATATCTAAAAGAACGAGATAACTCATGGATTTGATGATAGACTTCACAATCCGAGTCTCTAAATCGGATTTATCTTCTGCCGAGGTAGGGTCGATATCGACACCAGAGGTCGATATCGATGCTTGTGTTTCTGCTCGACTTGTCCAGCTCCAGTCGATGTCTATGACGATGGTCGATATCGATGCATGAATGTCGATATCAAGGCTTTCTTGTCTGGTCTGTGTGGCCTATCTCGACGCTCAGAAGTCGTGTCAAAATCTAGGGTCGATATCGATGTCTCCAGTCGATATCGACCTCTTCTCAGCTTCACTTGGCTTGTTCGTTTTGACTCCGATTTCATCGAATTCCTGCATGGTTAGCTCAAAACTCGTGCAGACTCTATTTCTTATACTTTAGCTCATTCTTACACAAGTTTATATACTTTTTAAACTTTTCTTTGGAAATCGAATGAAATATGAAGTCAAAAGATGCAATAAACAAAGGTACAAATATGTACATCAAAACACCCCATACTTACACTTGCTTGTCCTCAAGCAATAACCAAGCAATAACCAATACCTACAACACACCCTTCAAGTCTTCGCCTTTGTCAAAAGCAACATCATAAGTGGTAGCAAAGCAAAGCAAGTGAATTTAACGTCATAGCACATATCACAGGGATAATGTGTTTGCACTCAACTCTCATGTGTTTAGGCTATGAAGATCAACCCTCAACTCAATTCCATATACAATCTCATAAACATTGCAATTTATAAAAATCCACTTCGCAACCAATTATGAAAATGCAATAAGAATCATCAGGAGGACTTTCGCTCAATGGAATACTTCAAAGAAGACTCCATTCGGCGGGGTTGTAATGGGGCTTGGTATGAAATAAAAGGTATGGAATTATTTGGCTATGTTGTGCTTTTATAATTCGGGAATCAAGACTCCTAAATCTCAACACTTGTAATATCCAAACCATAACTCTTCAATGTAAGCTCAATATCTATAATGCTCTTTCCCAACTCATCTTTATATAATATGTTCTAGGGATGCACTAAAAGATGCAAACCGTACTATCAACCCTTCTTCCAAGTTCTAATATACCTCTCAAAGAATATAACACTTATATGAATAAAAGACTTAAGGATTTTGGCTCATGCACCATATATATATATATAACAAAATGTAAATATGCACCAACCCATAATTTCCTTGCTCAAAACTGGACATTATGCATTTTTCTTTCCACAAGGCATTAGTCCAGCCAATCTAAGTCTCAATTCCCAAATGGGGTCAGGCTCAATTCGGCTAGGGTTAATTTTGTGGAGTTTGCAATTTCAGGCTCAGGCTAATGTTCTGGCTTCCAGCAGGGATAATGCAGGGTAGGTAAAGAGAGGATAAAAATGGCTTAAAAGATGCCTCCATCATTTAATTCTCGTAAACATAAACATATATATGCATTGGTTTTGAATAACTATCATAACATTTAGAGATGCATAGGAAGAGTAAATTCACTCAAGAAAGCGGAGGGATTTTTTATGTTCTCCCTATAGGTCAAAATTCTCACAAGGACAATTTTTGTTGGATTTGCTTTTTAGCCTAGGATCATATGTGCTCAATTTCATCACAAGTTCACAATCTACATAAAAATTTTAAAGACTTAGGCTAAACCATCCAAATATGCCATAGGGTTTACATGATCAAGTCAGCTATTGAGTTTTCATCATAGGACATCTAAGTAGGGTTAGAAAATAAACATAAAAAATAAACATGCATTTTTTTGTATTTTTGACATTTTTGTATTTTTTTTTAGATTTTGACATTTTAAAGACTTAACAAACTAAAAGATTAAGAACTTCAACCTTAAAATGCATAAATGTTTAAATATGATGCAATGCATACAAATAGAGTAGAAAGTAAATAAAATACAAGCCAAGTTCGCCAAGTTCTAAACCCTACCACAACCAAATAAAGCAGTTTATAATGTCCAAGTTCAATCCCCACCCCATACTTAAAGATTACAGTGTCCTCACTATTAGAAAAGTAAAGTAGAGGGAAGGAATCACTCACGCTCACTTACGCTACCCACATATCACTGCTCCGGAGGCGGGAGAGGTGGCAACAGCAAGGGCTAGTCCTGTGTAGGAGCTGACCCTGAGTAGTAGGTCGGGGCGCCCTGCGGGAATGTGGAAGGTCCAGCTTGCTGATCGAAGGAAAAGCCCATATATGAGCCCATACCCTCGAGGAACCTCCCATAGCGTCGCTGCTCCTCGCGTATCTCAGTGACGAAGAGCTCCAGCCTAGTAAAGCGGGCAGTCATCTCGTCCTGCCAATCAGTGGTGTAGGCAGGCTGGAAGGGAGGAGGAGGTGGAGATACATAGCTATGATGGCTATGATGGCTGTGGTGGCTGTGGTGGGACCCTTGCGGGCCCTCTCCTCCTCCAACTACATCATCCCTAGCGTCATCATCATCGTAGCCATCCATGCCCCCTGGTAGGCCGGGGTCTACTCTGCTCCGTCGGAATGGGGGTCAGCGTCCCAAGACATAGCGTCCACCTCCGGCTCTTGGTTGTAGAGTGGGGGTCTCCTCCGTAGGGTGGGGTCAGCAGATGGATCTATATCCGTATGATATGGATGCCCAGTCCAAGACTGGTACCAATCTGGGATATATAGAAGATCCATGAAATCGTGGCGCAGACGCATCCCTGTCTGGGGGTGTCTCCATCCCTGTGCTCCTTGTGCGATGACTCCGCCCTGGCGCAACACTGCAGCGTCTAGGTATGTGAGCTGGTAGGCCGTGTACCTCTCAGTGTGGATGCCTAGTCCCTCGGCGAGGATGGCCATCATGCCACCGTCCATAATGTCTGTAGAGACCGTGCGTCTGCGGTCTACGATATGCTCGAGCCAGGCCTGGAGGTATGGTAGAGGGTCATCCTCGAAGAGCATCCTCCGCAGAGTCTCCGTCTCACGGTGTGTGGGGCGATGGAGCTCAGGCCTGGCCCAAAGGGTACTCGCCAGGACCCTCAAGATGACCCTAAAAAGCGTACTCACAACCCTAGAGGTGAAGGAGTCAGTAGGAGCAGGGTAGGGTATACCTGATATGTAACTCCAGATGACGTTGGAGTCCTGGACCCTGAAGACGGCTGGAGTGTGGATGAACCCAAAAAACTCGCTCATCTCCTCGAGCGATAGTCTGTGTCGCCTGTTGCCGAGCTGGAAGATGACTCGACGGCTGGTCGAAGTGCGCTCGGGAACCTCCAATGTGGCCATAAACTCCCCAGTCAGAATGGGGTAGTGTGCCTCCAGTGGCTCAATCAGCCTGTGTAGAGAGACGTTCTCAAACGCCTCCTGAACGCCTGGGTGAAATCCTAGCTGGATCATGTCAGGGAGATGGTACCATCGCGCCTTGGTGGCTCGGGCAATCAAATCCTCAGCTAGGGAGCGCTGCTGATCATCCTCAATGCGGAGCGTGTCCTGAGGGATGTTCTTGGCTCTCACCATCGTCTGCAAAAGAAACCATTGCCAAAGATAATTCCCCTCTGTATAAAATAAGGAGAACCCCATACTTAGGTTCCATATTATGCTAGAAATTATGTAAAGGTAAATTGTCTAAGTGAAAGTGTTAATATGTTCTAAAAAGAAAGTACCTAAGGATGGCAATTTATATAAACATAATTTCTTGAATTTTTAATACTAAGGAACCCAATGACTTATAGAATTTTGGCCCACATAAATAAAAAAAATCAGATTTTAATCTCTAAAAAAATCAGAATTTAAACTCCTAAATAAATCAGAAATTCAGCCTTTGTAAAAAAAAACAGAATTTAAACTCGAAAATAAATCAGCATTTAAACCTTAAAATAAATCAGATTTTAATCCCTAAAAAAACCAGAATATAAACCCCAAAATAAATCAGAATTTAAACTACTAAAAAATATTCCAGAATCAGCCCATATATATATAAATTATAAAAGTTAGATCTCACCCCATTATATATAAAAATCAGATTTATGCCCATATACATACAAAAATCAGATTCATAGCCCCACATAAATTAAAAAATCAGATTTTATGCCCCACAATCATACAATTACTCTTTCCCGCGCAATTAACGTTCAAACCCTAAACACCCAATATGTAATTTCTTCCCTAAATCAACTAATTAATCATGAAAATCCGGAAAAAATAGAGGAAAGGTAAGAAATCATACCAGAAGAGTGTCGGAATTAGGGGAGAAAGAGGCTACAACCACAAAAATCAAGAAAACGAAAACCACTGTCGACAGGAGACGTCGAAATCGGTGCCCGGGGGTCGAAATCGACCGGATCCGGGCGATGTCGGGGCTGCTGGTGGCGCGGTGGGCTCTCCGATTTTGCCGCGGTCTTGAATCCTTTAGCATGGCCTCCTGTAGGGAGAGAATGACAATGGTGAATCACGCTCTCTACCTCGTCCTCCGGGATACAACGTCGAAAGATATGGTCTTACCCCTGTTTGAATAAGTCGGGTTCATCCCAATAGTATTGTTTAACGTCCTGCAAAAACTTCTTCCTTTGTTGCAAAGTTAAGCCTGAAGGAATCTCGCCTCCTACAATATAGTTAGCAAAATCCGCATACCAAGGTACCTTCGCCCTTCTTACAGCAAATAAATCATGGATAGGACTGGAAGGAGGTGTAAAGAAGAAATCCTCACCGAAGCTTACCTCTTCGTCACCTTCGGAGGGTTTTGAAGGTGGTCGATATCGACTTGTAGGGGTCGATATCAACTGGGTGGCATCGACATGGTCAGTCGATATGGGCTGCTCGATATGGGTCCTCGATGTCGACGTCTGGAGGTCGATTTTGACCTCTGCAGTGGACAACCTGTGATGAAAACTGGTCAACATCGATGCAAGTATTACCTTCGGGGCAGTCGATATCGACATGTGGGGGTCGATATCGAGTGGATCTTCTGCCCGTCTTACCTCTTGCCTCATTAGGTGCTCGTCAGGGCGGGAGTCATTGATTGGTATGTTGTCATGTGACTCTTCCAGAAGCCCTATGGGTAGCCGTGAAAGATGATCGGCTACGGAGTTCTCCGTTCCTTTCTTATCTTTAAGCTCAACGTCGAACTCTTGTAGTAAGAGCACCCATCGTAGGAGCCTAGGTTTAGCATCCTTCTTTGCCATTAAGTACCTAAGAGATGCATGGTCAGTATGAACAATTACCTTAGAACCCACTAGGTATGAGCGGAACATCTCAAAAGCGAAGACCACTGCCAAGAACTCCTTTTCCGTCGTCGTGTACTTTGTTTGAACGGCATCAAGAGTCTTGCTTGCATAGTAGATGGCGTGAAGCTTTTTGTCTCTCCTTTGTCCTAGGACAGCACCTACGGCATAATCGCTTGCGTCGCACATGATCTCAAAGGGTTGCGACCAATCGGGCGATTGAATGATTGGGGCGGATATAAGGGCCTCCTTCAACCTATTGAAAGCTTCAAGACAATCACTAGAAAATGCAAACTTAACATCCTTCATTAGTAGGTTAGTTAAAGGTTTGGCAATCTTAGAAAATTCTTGAATAAACCTCCTATAGAAACCTGCGTGACCAAGGAAGCTTCTTATGTCCTTAATTGATGAAGGTGGTGGCAATTTTTCAATGAGCTCTATCTTTGCCCTGTCCACCTCAATTCCCCGTTTAGAGACTTTGTGGCCTAGCACAATCCCTTCCCTTACCATAAAGTGGCACTATTCCCAATTGAGAACCATGTTTGTCTCTTCACATCGTGCAAGTACCCTGCGAAGGTTAGCAAGACAAACATCGAAAGTAGTGCCATAAACAGAGAAATCATCCATAAATACCTCCACGATGTCCTCAATCATGTTGGAGAAGATGGCCATCATACATCTTTGAAAAGTAGCAGGGGCATTGCAGAGCCCAAATGGCATTCTCCTATATGTAAAAGTCCCATAGGGACAAGTGAAGGTGGTCTTCTCTTGATCGTCAGGATGAATAGGGACCTGCCAAAACCCAGAATATCCATCCAGGTAACAAAACTAATCATGTTCGGCGAGTCTCTCTAATACCTGGTCAATGAATGGAAGGGGAAAGTGATCCTTTCTAGTGGCATTGTTGAGTTTCCTGTAATTAATACACATTCGCCAACTAGTTGTGATTCGCTTTGGCACAAGCTCACCCTTCTCATTCTCCTCAACGGTCATTCCACCCTTCTTAGGCACCACATGGACTGGGCTCACCCACTCGCTGTCGGAGATGATATAGATGATTCCTGCATCCAGCATGCGCATGATCTCCTTCTTCACTACCTCTCTCATGTTGGGGTTGAGCTTCCGTTGGTGTTCTATAGATGCCTTATGATCATCCTCAAGGAGGATTCTATGCATACAAGTAGCGGATGAAATACCTTTGATGTCCTCAAGAGAATATCCAATAGCCTTACGATGAGCACGAAGTACTTCCATAAGCTTATCTACTTCCTGTGTGGATAGTGAAGCATTGATAATTACAGGGAAAGTAGAATTTGGACCAAGAAACTCATACCTAAGTGTGTCGGGTAAAGGCTTAAGCACCGGAGAAGGGCCTTGTGGGATAAGGATTGGCTCTACCTCATCCGTCTTCATAATCTTACCAAGGTAATCCGTCTCAATTCTCTTGATTGAAGTTCCCAAATCAGCCATAGGGGTTGGCGTGGACCAAACATAGAGTGATGCCAACTTTGATTGGGACTCTTCAAAATATTCCTGTAGAAAAGAAGTCGAGGGCGAGTAGGAATAGTCAATATCGATTGAGAGTTCAGCACATACCTCGGCCTCGGAGCTGTTTGACGACAAGTGGTAAGGGTCGATTTCGACCTCTGATGTCGATATCGGCTGGTCGATTTCAACCTCTTCTGTCGACATAGGCTGGTCGATTTCGCCTGTAAGAGAAGAAGAGAGAACTTGACTTACTGAGTGTGTCGATGTTGACTGAGGGTACTCGATATCGAGTGATTTTGTCGATGTCGACCTCTCCTCGTCGATATCGACCTCTTCTTCGAGCTCCATTGATAAAGCATCGTCGAATATTTCCTCATCACTCGTGCATGTAGCCAGGAACTCCTCAATGTCCTCGTCGGTAAGCTCCTCTGCAGCTAGGGCTAGGGCCTCCTCAGGAGTTAGGGCCCTTTCCGTCGGTTCTTTGCAATCCATGACGCTAGTGTAGACCGACTTGATTTCCATACCATTAACTTCTTTCATTGTGGGGTTGAAGGAGAATTCAATGACTTCGTTCCCTATAGTAAAGGTTAGTAATCCTCTACGTACATTAATATTGGCATCATCAGTAGCTAAGAAAGGCCTACCAAGGATGATAGGTACAATAGGATCTTCGGGCATGTCCAATATAATGAAATCAGTAGGCACAAAGAATTTACCTACCTTTACAGGGACGTCATCAACTATACCTGTGGGTCTGACGAATGAATTATCAGCCATATAAAGTTTCATATCCACAGGTTCAAGTGCTCCGATGTTCACTTTTTGCCAAATAGAGAGAGGCATGAGACTTACACTTGCCCCTAGGTCACATAGGGCTTTGTAGCGATGTTGGCCAAGTCCCACGGTGATTGGAAATTTTCCTGGATCACTCCTCTTCTCAGGGAAATCCATCTTTGAGCACTCCTCTGCGATCTCTGCCATGGACCGCTTCTTGCCAAGGATGTCTTTTAGGAATCGAACATAGGCGGGCATCTCGCTTAGGGCTTCTGTAAGAGGTATAGTAATGTTAAGTCCTTGGAGAATCCTTACAAAGCGCCTAAACTTACCTTGAGTGGGGTCCTTTAATGATTTGGAAGGGAAGGGCAACGTCTTCTTTGGCGGAGAAGGCAAAACGGTGGTCGGAGGAGCCTGTTGAACCTCAATGTCGACAGGAGGTTGGTCGATATCGACTGGTAGGGTAGATTTCGACCACTGTTGTTCTCTCTCAGGTTCTGCAGTGTCATCGACGTCGACCAGGGGGTCGACATGGGTGCCGATATCGACCCCAGGGTCGACATCGACTGGTTTGTCGATGTCGACAGGGTCTGTTACTTCTTCCTCCGTTGCCTTTTGTGGTTTATGAACTTTGGTGCCACTCCTTAGTTGCATGGTTGCAATGTGTCCTGACCTGGATTGCCCCTTAGGATTGGTAGTTGGTTGCCCAGGGAATGTTCCGGACGGTCTAGGGATTTGTGCCGCCAATTGACCCAGTTGGGTCTCTACGTTCTTCTTCCAAATATCCATCTCCCCAATCCTTGTGGTAAGGTGATTGAGTTGAGAATGGATAGCATTGATCATTCTTAGCTTGGTTCCGCCTTATCTCGTCCAACACAAGTTGAAGATCATCCTTCTTTTGGTCTCTCTCCGGGTGCCCAGGAGCTCTATAGAGTGGGGGTCCCTAGGGTTAACCTGGTTCCTTTGTGGTTGTTGGAACCTTTGGTCTCCCCAATATTGGCGATTGGGACCCCTCATGAAGTTGGCTTCCTCATGAGTCTCCGCTAGTTGCACTTGCTCAGCATGGGGGCATTCAATGGTAGTGTGTCGTTGCGATCCACATTCGATGCAATCCTGGTTTGCCGAAAGGAATCTTACTTGTTTCTGGAGCTTTCTAAGTTGATCCCTATGAAATTGTTCTTTTACATCCGGATCGATCACCTTAGAGGGTTCGTACAATGGCATAGATGGGGCAGGCCTCGATGATGATGGTGCTTCGGAAGCCTCAGGACTCCCATATGTATTGTCAAATTCCACCAACCTTTCAATGGTTTCCCAAGCCTCTTGAGGAGCGAGTTCAAGGTAGCCATAGGCGGTGTAAGTGTTGATCCTCTCCTTGGTGGCAGCGTCAAGAGCATTGTATATGATCCCCTGAATTACGTACGGTGGTTGGCCATGCGTCGGGCATGATCGTAGGAGGTCCTTAAACCTTTCCCAAACAGTCGTCATAGCCTCACCAGGCTTTTGTTTGAAAGCCGTGATTTTTTGTCGGATCAACATCATCTTAGAAGGAGGAAAGAACTTGTTGAGAAACGCGTCCTTGACTTCATTCCAGGTGCGGAGCGATCTTGGGGCTAAGCTCTCCAACCACTGCAATGCTTTTCCTGTAAGAGACCAGCGAAAGGCTTTTAGTTGGACATACTCAAGACTTTGTCCATCAGCAATTGTATCACAGAGGTCTAAGAAGGTTGATATATGTGCCATAAGGCATTCGTTAGGTTTCCCTTCATATTGATGCCTTCTTATTTCAGTTAAAAAGTTTGGTTTAATTTCAAAATTAGAAGCAAGGATTAGAATAGCCGATTCAGGCACTGTGAGCGATGGGTGCATGTATTGCTTTGCATTCCGGGGGAGGGCGTTGATTTGAGTCTCATATCGTCTCCTGGCTTCCTCCTCCCGGTCAGCACGCTCCCTTAGTGCCGCTTCTCTGGTAGTAAAATCCTCTACTTGCTTCCTTAAGCGTTCAATTTGTTGTGCCTGGGTCTCGTTGTCCGCCATGATTCTTTGAACTCAAGACCTTAGATGGAGAAAGCGTTCTGGTTCGTCTAGTCATTCAAATTCAGGTTGGTCACCAGTACGTCGCATACACCTATAAAATAACACTAAAAAGAACCGTGAAAATAAACTACTAAGGCGCGATTGATAGCTTCCCCGGCAACGGCGCCAAAATTTGACGTGGGGAGAATTGAATCGAAATATATAATAAAATATAAAGCAATACAACTCTTAGCCTCTTCAAATAAATTCAAGACTCCCCGCTATAGTAGTAGGGAATCAGGTTCGATCCACGAGGAAGCGAGTCAGCGGGATCCTAGTAGCGTTGAAGAAACGTCCTTTATGTTCGACCAGAAGCCTCGATCTCGATGTTAGACCTCGATGTCGACCTTGGCTGTCAATGTTCTCTGCAACAGAAGACCTGCAGAAACAAAAACTGTAGTCGATATCGACTGGTGGGGGTCGATATCGATGTTAGTCCACGAAATCGACTAGCTCAGAAGACTGCCAGTCGATACAGAAGGGTCGATATCGATGCTTGCAGAAGTTTTCCAGGAGTTCGAGATCGACTCAGAAAACCGTCGATCTATCAGTTTGGTCGATATCGACCTCTGCTGTCGATATCGATGTCTTCCTACAGTGAGTTAGTTGTTATGTCCGCAAAGAAAAGGCCGAAGAATTAAGAATGGAAAAGAAGCAATGATCAGAAATAAACAAGGGTGTTGGGTTTTTCGATGACTCAATGAACGGCGGGCAAATTTGAATGTAAACTTAATAAAGGAAAAGTCTTCCAAAGCCAAGGATTACCGCGACGACAACCATGATAGAAGAAGTAAGAATCAACTAAAGATGCATGCTTTCATCATAAAGGAAAAGGCTTTCACCTAAACCGACAAATAGGAAAAGAGATTTTTCAATTACTTAACCTAATTTGTGTCTACCTTTGTCATAATTGAGTTTATAATCTTTCGAATTGAAACCCTAATTACTACCCAAGTTTTACAACATGAGTTCCTTAAATTCGCATTTAAAGATGAAGCACAAGGTAGAGGGAGATAAAAGATACATTCTTTAGTGATGTACTTACCTTACCATCATGGCTATCGTCGGGCTCACCCCGACCCTAGAAGAAAGGGCAACTACTCACTCATGTTGATTGTCGACATGTCTCGAATTGAAATAACTTGCATAAATGGAAAATTTCGAATCTTTACAATCTCAACGCCAACTATCGTAAGCGTTTGATACTTTAAAGCTCAAAAACTCTAACTATCTATTGTCTATCGTCTTTGTCTTGCTTCTTGCCTTGGATGATCTAACAAATCAGCCCCTAGGGCTTTATTTATAGGCTACTAATCCTCGCTATCCGAGGATTGTAACTCCTATCTAAACTATGAACTCTATCCGAACAACTAGGATAGGTCTTTTATTTTGATAAAAACTTAAAAGAAAAGATAATAAAAAGCTGCTAATATCTAAAAGAACGAGATAACTCATGGCTTTGATGATAGACTTCACAATCCGAGTCTCTAAATCGGATTTATCTTCTGTCGAGGTAGGGTCGATATCGACACCAGAGGTCGATATCGATGCTAGTGTTTATGCTCGATTTGTCCAGCTCCAGTCGATGTCTATGACGATGGTCGATATCGATGCATGTATGTCGATATCGAGGCTTTCTTGTCTGGTCTGTGTGGCCTATCTCGACGCTCAGAAGTCGTGTCGAAATCTAGGGTCGATATCGATGTCTCCAGTCGATATCGACCTCTTCTCAGCTTCACTTGGCTTGTTCGTTTTGACTCCGATTTCATCGAATTCCTGCATGGTTAGCTCAAAACTCGTGCAGACTCTATTTCTTATACTTTAGCTCATTCTTACACAAGTTTATATACTTTTGAAACTTTTCTTTGGAAATCGAATGAAATATGAAGTCAAAAGATGCAATAAACAAAGGTACAAATAAGTACATCAAGTTTCCACCCAACTTCACAAGGGCTTAGAATGACAAGGTACGTCATGATTCTCGCTTCTATGTTTGGGATGACCCTTATATAAATTTGAAAACATTGTGAAGATCAAGTCATACGAAGGTGTCTACCCAAAAATGAGGTATAATCTGTCCTTACGTTTTGGCATACACATGAATGTGGATGCCACTTTGGACCTCAAAAGATTGCTAGTAAGGTTTTAGAAGCAGGATTCTTTTGGCCAAATTTATTTAGAGATGCTTATGCTTTCTATAATTCTTGTGATAGATGTCAAAGGGCAGGGAACATATCTTCTAGGAATGATATGTCTTAAACTAAAATGATATTCTGTGAAATTTTTTATGTTTGGGGCATTGATTTTATGGGTCACTTCCCTAGCTCTTTTGGAAATATTTATGTTTTGCATGCGGTGGAATATGTTTCCAAGTGGGTGGAAGCAAAGGCCACCAGAACTGATGATGCTAAAGTAGTTGTAGATTTCATGAAAGACATAATTTTTGCAAGATATGGAGTGCCAAAGGCCCTGATTAGTGACAGAGGAACACACTTTGCAATAAGACTGTGAGTTCTCTGTTAAAGAAATATCATGTCACACAAAGAGTGTCCACACCATATCATCCCCAGACCAATGGTCAAGAAGATGTGTCTAATCACGAAATCAAGACCATTCTGGAGAAGACAGTGGCACCTAACAGGAAGGATTGGAGCCTGAGATTGAATGATGCTTTGTGGGCCTATCGAACGGCTTACAAGACTCCTATTGGGATGTCTCCCTATCGATTAGTCTATGGAAAAGCATGTCACCTTCCTGTGGAGATTCAGCATAAGGCATACTAGGCTATGAAAAATTACATCGTGAGGATAGATGAAGTTGGAGAATTCAGGAAGCTCTAGTTGTAAGAGCTTGAGGAGTTACGCTTGGATGCATACGACAATGCCTTGATCTACAAAGAGAAGACTAAATC
Source organism: Persicaria maculosa (assembly GCA_963922045.1). Taxonomy (NCBI): domain Eukaryota; kingdom Viridiplantae; phylum Streptophyta; class Magnoliopsida; order Caryophyllales; family Polygonaceae; genus Persicaria; species Persicaria maculosa. Next base: position 14,898,796 of record OY998257.1, on the reverse strand, counting down.
CTGGCATGACAAGCATATCTTGCGGAAAGAGCACAGAGTAGGGGACAAGGTCCTTCTGTTTCAGTCAAGATTAAAACTCTTTCCAGGAAAGCTCAGGTCGCGTTGCAATGGACCATTTGTGATCACAACTATCTTTCCCCATGGTGCAGTGGAACTCTATAACCCTAATTCCCATGAGCTCTTTAAGGTCAATGGTCATAGAGTGAAGCCATACTTTGAAGGATTCCAAAAGGATGAAATAAAAGAGTTGCTGCTTGCTGAACCAACCAATTAGGCCATTTAAGGACCATTACGCCGAGCCAATGACATAAAACAAAGGTACTGCTCGGGAGGCAACCCGAGGTAAGTTTTCCTTTCAATTTAGTTAATTTTCTTAGTTAATTTGTTTGCTTTTTAGTTTCTTGCATCTGTTTTGTTTTGGTTAAAGGAACTAACAATGTAGGTGTTAAACATGAATGGTGTCAAAGAAAACAAAATGAAAAGGGATCTGCAACAACAAATGTCGCAGTCGCCTCTACTATGCAGCGGCCGCGGTAATCAGCTCGTAGCAATAAATATATCGCGACCGCCACCAACAGGCATCAGCCACTGCATATACCCGAGCCCGACCCTCTTTTTTGTGTATTTAACACAGGACCCGACCCCTTCTCCCCTTCTAACCCTACTTGTCCGCCCCTTTAGCCCTACCACTCCATTATCATCTTCAACCTCTAGCCCTCATTGCCATCACCCTCTCCAAATGTCCATTATCATCACTATAATGACCCGGGCTTATGATGCCCGAGTTACGTTTTGAGGGATGAAACCCCTCGTTGGATCTTGCTTTCCAAGTATAGGTTGAAGTTTGAAACACAAGGATTAATATTTGAAAGCGGGATTTCGTACCCAAATACCGCGAGGTCCGTTGGAGACCCGGGGTAAAACCCATGTACCTGCCCTATGACCTAAGTCGTGAAAACCATTTTAGCATTCAACCACGTAAGTCTAAAACCAAATATATAAGGGTGTCATGGCAATGCCAGGTCAAAACGAAATCCAAGTATCGTAAATCTCAAAAGCAATCATAGTTTGGTGAAGTCAGAGTCTTGGAACTATCTCTCAATCCACCGTGCAAAAAGTCCCACGATCATAGAGTCAATCATCATCACACACACATATCACATACCTAAAAATATTAGATGAGCATAGGATCAGATTGAGGCCCGCACTTGGCTGGTCCCCACATATAAGCACACATATAAGCTATACCTAATATCATGCTTCTAATACAGGACATGAATATTAACACACAAGCATGCTCGCAGTTAGAGCTGGCAAAATCTGACCCGACCCGAAAACCCGACCCGACTCACTCGAACCCGAACCCGACCGAAACCCGAAAATCTGGAGTCATCCGTAACCCGAACCCGAGACCGAACCCGACCCGAACCTGACCCGACTCGAAACAGACCCGAACACAGATAAACCCGACCCGACCCAAACCCGACCCGACCCAAACCCGACCCGACTTTGAACCCGACCCGACTCTCAACTCGATCCGACTCAACCCGACTTGAAATGGTTATTTAACATCAACATTTTAATGCTTGAATTTTAAATATTTTTTTATTTTAACACAATATTTTTTTAACATCAATATTTTTTTATTTAACATCGACTTGAAATGGTTGAATACATATTTAAGTATTCAACCGAGTCAAAATCATTTATTTTAAGTAAAATTACATATTTAAGTATTCAACCGAGTCAGAATCAACCTAATTATCCAAACGGGTCGAATATGATTCTACCGAAAACTCAAACCAACTATACGGCTATACCCACTTTGATTCGAAACTCAAATGAGACCGACCCACCTCTTGACCCGAAACCCGAACGAGTCCGACCGGCTTTGACCCGAACCCGAATAGGCATGACCCGATTTAACCCGAAACCCGACCAATCTAAAATTCATTATGATCAATATTTTTTTATTTAACATCGACTTGAAATGGTTGAATACATATTTAAGTATTCAACCGAGTCAAAATCATTTATTTTAAGTAAAATTACATATTTAAGTATTCAACCGAGTCAGAATCAACCTAATTATCTAAACGGGTCGAATATGATTCTACCGAAAACTCAAACCAACTATACGGCTATACCCACTTTGATTCGAAACTCAAATGAGACCGACCCACCTCTTGACCCGAAACCCGAACGAGTCCGACCGGCTTTGACCCGAACCCGAATGGGCATGACCCGATTTAACCCGAAACCCGACCAATCTAAAATTCATTATGACCGAACCCGACCCGAACCCCACCCGACCAGTACCCGACCATAAACTTTACCCGAACTGACCCGACCCGGCAGTGACCCGACCCGAGCAAGCCTGACCCGAACCCGACCCGAACGACCGAATTGCAAGCTCTACTCGCAGTTATATATATATAAGTGGTATATCCCTCTCCTACCACCACCCTCCTTCCTGAGGATGGAGACTAGCCAGCTCGAGAATGCATTCCATTTATAACCATATAATTGGATTATGCCCGCAAGCTCAACCCGTAACCATATTCATAACCGTTATCATACTATTATAGATGTTATGAATAAAAGTGTTGCTCATGACTCGATTGACTTAGGACAAAACCCGATGGGACTGAGCTTTCCTATGACCCTAGTAACGATTCTAGTTAACTTCACAGATAACGACCATTCTATTTACATATGCATACAAAATAAGGTTGCTCGGTCATTTATGCAAGTCCTAGCATGATACTACATGTCATGCTATTATGATTATGCAGCACCTAGTATATCATGCACATATAAGAAGGGAGGTTTTCTGTTCAATCTGAGTAAGCTCCAAAAAAACTTACTTGGCTAGCAAAGCAGCAAAATAGTAGACCAGGTACACAACAATCACAATTAGAGGGTATCACCTAGATGCTTAACGAGAATATAATGAGTCCATTTTTATAGCTATCCTACCACACATACATCACATACATCACACAAGAAGATAGATGACCAACTCGCATCATCCACACTTTCCAATTCATCATGATCAACCATCGCATCATAGCACACTTGCCAACCCATTAGGTAATAGTAACTTCCAGAATATACTTAGCCACATTCGCATGCTTATAATGTCACACTAGTATATAACATCTCAACAGGTATGATATTCCGCAAGACACTACTCATGCTATAACATACTACTACGACATTATACCATTAGTCATTCACACATGCTATTAGTCATACATAGATGTCGTTAGTTAAACAATCATAACATCATGCTAGTTAGTCACCGACCAAGTCCATTTCCCAAGTTAGTCTCGTAAACCGTTTTGAAATCCGAGTCAAATAATTAGGACTTCCGACCTTTGATAATACTCGTTAAGTTTGTTTTCCAAAACCCAAGGTTAAGTCAGCAAGTCAGTAATTCGAATCCCCAAAATGTCAAATCCGGCTTTTTAAAACGTTTGACTGAATCCCCCAGTTAACAAGTCAAAGCTCTCGGCCAAAGGGTGCTTCGTTGTGGCGAAAATGGTTTTCGACACCACGAGACATGCCCAATGAGCACCCCATGAGACACGGGGGTGTCACGGCCACGAGCTAGGCAACTCGCTCCCACGAAGGCTTCATGCCCGCGAGAGGAGAGTCTCACCCCTGCAAAAGGCCTCATGCACGTGAAAGTTACTTTCGCGACCGCGAAGCTGGGGAGCCCTAAGGGCCTCCCTTAAGATCCCACTCACCATGGTGAAAGCGCTTACTCGCCGTGGTGAGATAGAACCATAACTCACAGACGCGAGTTCTTACTCACAGCAGCGAGTCTAGGGTCTGATCTCGGTTTGGAGCCCCGTTCTGGCCTTGTTTGTTGTTGTTAGCCTTCCTCACTTTCCCGACTCTTACCCCAACCCACAAAAACGTGTTAGACACCCTTTGACATGTGAAAAACGGGAGGTGATTCTGGGCTTGCTTCAGCTAAATCTTCTTGTTGAGGTGGCTGGGAAGTTAGTAGAGGGGTTAAATGATAGAACTTTGTAAATTTGGAGGTGAAAGGAAACAAAAACGAGCTTCTTACCCTTATAGAACAAAAAATATGTGAGGGAGGCTCCAGGGCTTCGTTCTTGATCTTCCGAGGCGGTTGGGTAGCTCTAATAGAACTTTTGTACTCCGAGGGAGGATGAGGGAGTTGCTATAGGTTCTTGTATGCAAGGAGGATAAAAGGAGAAGAGATGGGAGGGTGTTTGGGCTTGCGAAAAAGGAGAGATGGAGGGAGGAGGGAGTGAAGGTGGTGGGAGGTGGTGAAGGTCTTGGGAGGTGGTGGTGGTGGCGCCAGCTGCAAGAGGAAGGGGAGAAGAGATGGAAGAGAGGAGGTGTTCTTAGGATTTTGTGTTTTGTTTTTCTCCAACTTGGGATAAGGTTTGTGTTTGAGGGTTTGGTGTTTGAATGAGGTGAGAGTGGGTCAAATACTTCAGATTTTATGAGATTGTAGGGTTGATTTGATAGTGTGGGAGGATATGATCAAGTTTGTCTCCTTATAAAGGAGGAGGGTGCAAGGAAGGAGGAAGAAAAAGTGGCTTGTGGGTATCTCACCCATAAGAAGAAAGCATTGTTGACTAAGTTTGAATTTGATTTCTTGGCTTCAACATGGCTAGGGTTGGGCATGGGTGATTCGGCTAGGGCTAGGAGAGGGTGAGGCGAGAGTCTTCAATCCGACGTTGCTAGTTCGAATCCCAAAATTAGTTCTCGGTGTTAGTTTCCCAAGTTCCCGCTCTCTCGATCGATTAGCTTTTAGAAAATCCGAGGAAGAATGTCACCATGCCAAGTTAGTTTCCAAAATTTTATTTTAGGTCGGAAATATGTTCCATGAATTTAAAGTCGATTTGTTTGGTTTGAGGATGATTTTTTCTTAAAATATCCGATTTAAATCCATTTTAAATTTCCTTTATCCTAAAATCATTATTTGAAAACCCAAGTCTTTACATCATCCACCTCTAAAAACAAGTCTTGTCCTCGAGACAAAACCATTTCCCAAAATCCAAGGCTTTCATATTTAAGTTAGTCAAAGCATTCCCAACTTTCCAAAACATCCTACCATCCACCTCTAAGGGCTAATCCCATATTCTCTTCCTAGGTTCCGAGTCATAATCAGATTCTATCATTTCTAACATCAAGACATCATATATTATAGCAATCATATCACAGATTTAATAACATGCCACAATCATGTCAAGGTTAATCACATACCATAACATATCTAGCACATCATCACACATTCCCAGGGCTCATCACATCATAGCACCAAGTATCTGCACATAACTACCAAGCATAAGCACGCAATCAAAGAGATACTACCAACCAATCCCCAATCTAACTAGGAAAAACTCACCCGCGAGGTCAAGGAAATATCTACACACGGCTCGATATAGGATACAAGCAACTCTCCTAAGACATCCCCGTAGCTAGCCCGAATGCTCTCCTCGGTCTCCCATGTGGTGGCCTCCTCAGGACCCCTCCTAGACCACTAAACTGCAAGCAAAGGAACCTCCCTGTTCCTAAGCTTCTTGACACGATGGTCAAGAATCCTCAACGGACGCTCTACGAAGGTGTGGTCGGGCTCAATCCGAAGATCGGAATAGTCGAGGATGTGGCTAAGGTCAGGGATATAGCGTCGAAGCTGGGAGACGTGGAAAATGTTGTGCACACCGGGCAAGGATGGAGGTAAGGCTAAACGATAGGTTGCCTCTCCAATTCTATCCAAAATCTCGAAAGGACCGATGTACCTTGGACTCAACTTCCCCTTGATACTGAAACGTCGAATCCCTCTAGTAGGCGAAACTCGAAGCTACACATGTGTAACAGCTCGGGATTATGATTCCCGAGTTACATTTTGAGGGATGAAACCCCTCAATAGGATCTTGCGCCCCGAGTACAGGTTGAAGGTTTGAAAACATAACCTAATGTTTCCAAAGTGGGATTTCATACCCGAATTCGGAGGGATCGTTGGAATCCCCGGGGAAGTCCCCTGTACCTGTCATAAGTCTAAGTGTGGAAAACCAATAGCCAGGCAAATAGCGGAAATCAAGTGTAATACAATTGGGTGCCACGACAGAGCCGGGTCAAAATGGAGTATAAAATGTAAGTCCAAAAACGTGGGCAAAGTCTGGTGAAGTCGATAACTCCAACGCTCACTCTCCGCCGAACAAAATGATCCGCGCAATAAGCAAACGACACCAATAGATGAACGTAAATAATACCTAAAAACATGGGTGGTGAGCGGGATCAGAATGATGCCCACCTGCTGCATCCCGGCCCTAAGCACACATATACGCTATACCTAATAAAGATGCTTCTAGATGCAGAGCGGAATATTAACACACTAGCATGTCCCTAAGATCAAGTGCACAATAAAAGATAGGGCCCTAGCAAAGAATACCAAATAGTATATCCCTCTCCTACCTCCACCCCCCTTCCCGATAGGGCGAAGACTGGCCAGCTCATGAATGCATTCCATTTCATCATAATCGAGTCGGCCCGCATGCCCGACCCATAATCACATATAAAAGCCCGCAGGCTGCTCTTATAATCATACTCGCAATATAAATAAAGGTGATGCTATATGACTCGAATGACTCAGGACGAGACCCGATGGGACTGGGCCATCCTATGACCCTAGCAAAGACTCTAGTTACTTCACAGATAACGGTCGTCTGTTTACACATGCATAAAGAAATAGGATGCTCAACGGTCAATGCAACCTAGCATGATACTACATGGCATGTTGATTCATGAATGCAAGCACCTAGTATATCATGCACATAAAGCAGGGAATATCTCTCTTTCAATCTGAGTAAGCTCCGAAGAGACTTACCTGGCTAGCAGATCAGCAAAAGAAGAACCTGGCACGCAGTAAGCACAATCAGATAATGTCACCTAGATACATAGCGGAAGTATATGAGTCTACATCTACGATACACTCAAATAGGTAAATAGATCGCTTTATCCATACTTGTCATCCCATCATGATCAATCAACTCATCAATCATAGTATCTCATCAGATAACGATAACTTTCCAATTTATAGCCAAATTCGCATACTTATCATACCATACTCACATATATATCATCTCTCATCATCATGTATGACATTTGTAAGATATTACTCAAGCCATAGATCAATACTACGATAACATGATATTAATCACACATTCATGCTATTAATCACACAATCATATCATCATGCTCATTAGTCATCGAATAAGTCGGATTCCCAAGTTAGTTCCCAATCCATTTCATAATTCGAGTCCATTAGTTAGAAATTCCGATTCTTAAAAACACTCGTCAAATTCCTTTTTGTTTTAATCCGATAACATATTATAAGTTCCAATATTTTATAAGATCATAACATCATATCTTTTAATTCTCAAAATAATATTTATATCTTTTAAATCTAAACATAATATTTATATATTTTAAATCTCAAAATAGTATTTATATCTTTTAAATCTCAACATAATATAATATAATATTTCAAATACTATTTTCTTTAAAAACACTTTCACATAATATTTTCAAACCTTAAATGACCAACCATTTTATTTAATTAACAAGCAGCCCCTATATTTTATAAATTGACAAAACCGACCCACCCTTTTATCCATATATCCAACCGAGCCCATTTAGTTGTACAAACCCAAAACCGAGCCCTTATTCCCTACACCAAAACCGGATTGCTCAGCCCAGATTTTGTAAAAAAAAAATAAAATAAAGCCCAATTCCTTCCCATTTCGGCCCAAAATAAAAGGCCCAACACTCCTCCCTTTTATTTAACCCAACCGAAGCCAACATTTAAAAAAAAAGGGGGGGGGGCCCACGGCTGACTGGGCTCCAATGTGGAAAGGTGGGGGCCCACGCCCATCTTCCTCCTCCTTCATCTGTTCGAAAGGAATAGAATAGACGTCACTCCTTGCCCAGAAACCGAAGGGAAGGAGATGAGAAAGGGGGGGCTCCGGCGGCGCTCCCGGACTTCCGACCACCCATTCCGGCTATCCAACACCCCCACACCCGGAAGGAAGAAAGAGAGAGAGAAATGGGCTCACCGAGAGGTTCGACGCTGAAAAGCTCGGAGCTTCCGGATGTGGCGTTCGGGGCTCGGTGGTCGATTTCTCGCCGGAATCCACCTAGGTGGGGCAGAGGAGTGTCAAAGGGGGAATCTTGCTTGGTTTAAAGGTGAAAGGAAGAGGAAAGGGGGAGGGGAGATGCCTTACTGTGGCCCGGACCCAAAATAGAGGAGGTGGAGGTCGAGGGCGGCGCTCCGGTTGCTCCTGGCGCTGGTCGATGTCGAGGGGGTGAGACCGAGGCTGCAGCTGCTACTTCTTGTCGATGAGGAAGGTGGTGGAGCTAGTGACCGGTTGTGGCTTGGGTTTCCCTTGATAGAATAGGGGGAGCGGAAAGGAGAGAACCGAGGGTGAGGTTGGTGGTGACAGGTGGTGGTGGCGTCGTTGTGGAGGCGGGATGGTGGTGATGAGGTGGTGGAGTGGTGTAGTGAACAAGGAGGAGGTGGGGTTCTGCACCCTCGGCAGGAGTGAGAGAGAGCTCAAGGGGGGTGTGTTTGGGCTTGTTTGTAAAAAGTGGAAAATGGGGGGCTATTGTTCAGATTCTTGAAAGAGGGCAGCTGAATTGAGTTGGTCAAAGAGTTTGTTTGTTTCTCAAATAAAAGGGAATCAAGGAGGGAGGGAGTATATGATAACACTTTGCCTAAGTGAGAGGGGTGTGAGTTGGATTGGATAATAGTGGTCTTGTGTCGGAAATTCAAATTTCCGATGTTTGAAATCCCGAATTCCGCTCTCTCGATCAATTTATTTTAAGAGCCGGAAGTATATCGTTATCCGAAGAGATTTTTCAGATTCCGAGAAAAAGACGGAATCAATCTTAGAATGTTCAAGATGGGCCGGAATTTGTTTTAAGAATCTCGAGTCCGGTTTATTATTAAATTAAAGACGAGATTATTATTATTATTATTATTATTAAATTTTTTTTAAAACAAAACATAATTAAATCCGTTCTAATTTTATTTTTAATTTCCTTTTTCCGAAAATCAAGATTTCAAAATCCGGGACTTTACACATGTGAACCTAGATCGAACTCAATCTCAGTCCTCCGTTTGTCTGCATACTTCTTCTGGCGATCTTGGGTGACTTTCATGTGCTCTCGAATGTGATCCACCTGATCTACTGTCTCCTAAAGTAAATCTGCTAGGGAGGATACTGTATTCGCGAGCTCATGCCAATAAACTGGCGACTTGCAACGCCTCCCGTACAGTGCCGCATACGGAGCCATCTCATTCGATGCGTGGTAACTGTTGTTGTATGAAAACTCCACCAAAGGTAGGAATATGACTCATCTGTCGCCCCACTCGAGAAACAAGACTGTAGCATATCCTCCAAGGTTTGAATCATCCTCTCACTCTGTCCGTTTCTCTGAGGATGAAAAGTTGTACTGAAATGCAATTACAGACCTCTTGAACATGATGTCAAAACCTCGAAGTGAAGTGTCCATCTCTATAAGACACGATCCTCTCAAGTACCCCATGAAGCCTCATTATTTGACAAATGAACTCCTTAGCCAACCGCGATACTGGTTGTGTCTCCTGAATCGCAATGAAGTGAGCCGACTTGGTCAACCTATCGACCACAGCCCAGTGGCGTCAAAACCTTTAACATCCCATCTCAGTACTGTGACAAAGTCCATGGATATATCTGTCCACTTTCACTCGGGAACTGGAAGCAATCTAACAAGTCCTCCTAGCCTCTGGTGCTCAATCCGAACCTAGTGACAAACCTAACATCGGGCTATAAAATCTGTAATGTCTACGCATCCTCTACCACCAATAATACCTCCTCAAGTCTTGAAACATCTTATTCGTTCCTGGGTGGACATAATAAGGAGTAGTGTGAGCCTCCTTCATGATCCTCTGCCTCATATCTGACATCGACGGTACCAAAACTCTGCCTTGAAAGGTTAGCATCCTGTCTGAGCCATCCTTTCTCTCAGAACTGTGATCTCCGGACAATATGTCTAACATCTACGAATCTCCTCTATCAGCTCTGACTGAACCTCGAGGAATGGCAGCTGCCTACTCTCTCGCTGAACACAAACCTCGAAGTCGCATCCCATCAAATCTGTCTACAAGTCCTTTTGAATTGTAAGCCTTGCAACTAACGCCTCCTGAAAAGTCTTCCTACGTTGCGCATCTACCACCACATTGTCCTTCCCTGGGTGATAGACTATATCCAAATCATAGTCCTTCAGAAGCTTTATCCACTGTCTCTGCCTCATGTTGAGCTCCTTTTGAGTGAAAATGTACTTCAAGCTCTGGTGATCCGTCATCACCTTGCATGAAGTGCCGTACAGGTAATGCCTCCAAATCATTAGAGTGTGCACAACAGCTGCCAACTCCAAGTCATGGGTGAGATAAGTCACCTCTCCAGGCCTCAACGAGCGCAAAACATAAGCAATGACCCGATCTCGCTGATGCAGAACACAACCCAACCCATATGGTGATGCGTCTGTGTAGAGCGAATGAGAGGATTGTGACTTTGCTTTGAGAGGTATGAGTGTATATGATGAAAGGGGAACATGGCTTACATTTTGCATAGATATGGTTCTAGTTATTCTGATTTCTGTATTGATTCATTTGATTCCAAAAAAAAAGCTTATTTGTTGATTAAGTAAGATGGACTATGAGTTGAGAATGAGGATTGATTATGATTGAGTGGGTGATTATATCTTTTGACTGATGTTGAGTTTGATGGTGAAAGCATGTTAGGAGCAATCTAGTTCCCGAATTAAGCACCACAAGGCCAAAGTCATTCCATGCCCTATATGTCTTTACCGAGCCCTACTACAACTCCGCCGAATGGAACATTCTATGAAGGTTTACGTTGAGCGAAAAACCTTTTGATGAATTTACTTACAATGTCATTATTCGGTGGAGAGTAATCAGAGTATGGTTATATAAGTATCAGTGTCTATGTAGCTTTTTGCATGTAGATTGAGTAAGAGGTGTATGTCAAATATTTAATATAGGGTTTTAGAAAAATGTTATTATAAAATGTATTTAATTAAATGTTTTGTTATTTTTATTATTTAAATTGTGTAGAATTTTAATAAAAGAAATTTCGTGTGTATATATGTGTGTGTGTATATATATATATATAGAGAGAGAGAGGGGGGTTAGTTCCGGTGTACACAACCTTTATCATGTATCATGTACGCAAAAAAATTTTCATCTATTTGTTCATGATTATTTGTCCATTTTCACATAATTATTCATCTGTAAAAAAGTGTAAAAAATATAAATTTTATTCTAACGAATAATCAAAAGTTACTTTTAATCTCATCCGTTGATCTTCTTAATTCAATGACCCAGATTTGTTAACATGATACACAATAAGAGTTGTGTACATTTGATCTATTATATGTGTGTGTGCATATATATATATATATATATATATATATATATATATATATATATATATATATATATATATATATATATATATATATATATATATATATATATATATATCGGGAGAGGTTAAAGTGTAAAATTCCTTAAGGTGTAAAATTTTGTCTTTTAGTGAAAATCGGATCCGGGCTTGATTTTAAACAAAACAAAAAAAAAGAACCCGACCCAATTGAACAGCCCTAACCCTCTTCTTTCCCTCTCTCGTTCCATTCAGATACGTCACTCCACCGTACCCTGCTTCCCTCGATACCAACTTCATTTCAATCAGATCCGTCTGCGTCCTCGTTCTCAGCTTCGTCTCCAACCACTGCACCCCTGCTTCACCTTCATTCTCTTTACCGTCCTCAACTTCTTCTCCGACCGTCGCGCGCATGACGTAGGGAGAATTGAATCGAAATATATAATAAAATATAAAGCAATACAACTCTTAGCCTCTTCAAATAAATTCAAGACTCCCCGCTATAGTAGTAGGGAATCAGGTTCGATCCACGAGAAAGCGAGTCAGCGGGATCCTAGTAGCGTTGAAGACACGTCCTTTATGTTCGACCAGAAGCCTCGATCTCAATGTCAGACCTCGATGTCAACCTTGGCTGTCGATGTTCTCTGCAACAGAAGACCTGCAGAAACAAAAAACGGTAGTCGATATCGACTGGTGGGGGTCGATATCGATGTTAGTTCACGAAATCGACTGGCTCAAAAGTCTGCCAGTCGATACAGAGGGGTCGATTTCGACACAAGGGGGTCGATATCGATGCTTGCAGAAGTTTCCCAGGAGTCTCGAGATCGACTCAGAAAACTGTCGATCTATCAGTTTGGTCGATATCGACCTCTGTTGTCGATATCGATGTCTTCTTGCAGTGAGTTAGTTGTTTTGTCGGCAAAGAAAAGGCCGAAGAATTAAGAATGGGAAGGAAGCAATGATCAGAAATAAGCAAGGGTGTTGGGTTTTTCGATGACTCAACGAACGGCGGGCAAATTTTTAATGTAAACTTAATAAAGAAAAAGTCTTCCAAAGCCAAGGATTACCGCGACGACAACCATGATAGAAGAAGTAAGAATCAACTATAGATGCATTCTTTCATCATCAAGAAAAAGGCTTTCACCTAAACCGACAAATAGGAAAAGAGATTTTTCAATTACTTAACCTAATTTGTGTCAACCTTTGTCATAATTGAGTTTAGAATCTTTCGAATAGAAACCCTAATTACTACCCAAGTTTTACAACATGAGTTCCTTAAATTTGCATTTAAAGATGAAGCACAAGGTAGAGGGAGATAAAAGATACATTCTTTGATGACATACTTACCTTACCATCATGGCTATCGTCGAGCTCACCCCGACCCTAGAAGAAAGGGCGACTACTTACTCATGTTGATTGTAGACATGTCTTGAATTGAAATAACTTGCATAAATGGAAAATTTCGAATCTTTACAATCTCAACGCCAACTATCATAAGCGCTTGAAACTTTAAAGCTCAAAAACTCTAACTATCTATTGTCTATTGTCCTTGTCTTGTTCTTGCCTTGGATGATTGGATGATCTAACAAATCAGCCCCTAGGGCTTTATTTATAGGCTACTAATCCTCGCTATCCGATGATTGTAACTCCTATCTAAACTATTAACTATATCCGAACAATTAGGATAGGTCTTTTATTTTGATAAAAACTTAAAGGAAAAGATGATAAACAACTGCTAATATCTAAAAGAATGAGATAACTCATGGCTTTGATGATAGACTTCACAATCCGAGTCTCAAAATCGGATTTATCTTCTGTCGAGGTAGGGTCAATATCGACACCAGAGGTCGATATCGATGCTTGTGTTTCTGCTCGACTTGTCCAGCTCCAGTCGATGTCTATGGCAATGGTCGATATCGATGCATGTATGTCGATATCGAGGCTTTCTTGTCTGGTCTGTGTGGCCTATCTCGACGCTTAGAAGTCGTGTCGAAATCCAGGGTCGATATCGATGTCTCCAGTCGATATCGACCTCTTCTCAGCTTCACTTGGCTTGTTCGTTTTGACTCCGATTTCATCGAATTCCTGCATGGTCAGCTCAAAACTCGTGCAGACTCTATTTTTTATACTTTAGCTCATTCTTACACAAGTTCATATACTTTTGAAACTTTTCTTTGGAAATCGAATGAAATATGAAATAAAAAGATGCAATAAACAAAGGTACAAATATGTACATCAAAACACCCCATACTTAGACTTGCTTGTCCTCAAGCAATAACCAAGCAATAACCAACACCTACAACACACCCTTCAAGTCTTCGCCTTTGTCAAAAGAAACATCATAAGCGGTAGTAAAGCAAAGCAAGTGAATTTAACGTAATAGCACCTATTTTGGTGATCCATAGGCATATGCAATTTTGATCCAACCTCATAGGGATAATGTGTTTGCACTCAACTCTCATGTGTTTAGGCTATGAAGATCAACTCTCAACTCAATTCCATATACAATCTCATAAACATTGCAATTTATAAAAATCCACTTCGCAACCAATTATTGAAATGCAATAAGAATCATCAGGAGGGCTTTCGCTCAATGGAAGACTTCAAAGAAGACTCCATTCGGCGGGGTTGTAATGGGGCTTGGTATGAAATAAAAGGTATGGAATTATTTGGCTATGTGGTGCTTTTAAAATTCGGGAATCAAGACTCCTAAATCTCAACACTTGCAATATCCAAACCATAACTCTTCATAATATGCTCTAAAGATGCATTCCATCAACCCTTCTTCCAAGTTCTAATATACCTCTCAAAAATATAACACTTGTATGAATAAAAGACTTAAGGATTTTGGCTCATGCACTATATATAGATATTTTTATTTATTTTTTTTGGATTTTTTTTTTCGAAAATAATAAGTAAATATGTGCATTTATATGTTGAGCCACAAATCCTTTTACAAAATATGACAAAATGTAAATATGCACCATCCTATAATTTCCTTGCCCAAACTGGACATTATGCTCTTTTCTTTCCACAAGGCATTAGTTCAACCAATCTAAGTCTCAATTCCCAAGCGGGGTCAGGCTCAATTCGGCTAGGGATAATTTTGTGGAGTTTGCAATTTCAGGCTCAGGCTAATGTTCTGGCTTCAAGCAGGGATAATGCAGGGTAGATAAAGAGAGGATAAAAATGGCTTAAAAGATTCCTCCATCATTTAATTCTCGTAAACATAAACATATATATGCATCGATTTTGAATAACTATCACAACATTTAGAGATGCATAGGAAGAGTAAATTCACTCAAGAAAGCGGAGGGATTTTTGATGTTCTCCCTATGGGTCAAAATTCTCACAAGGACAATTTTTGTTGGATTTGCCTTTTAGCCTAGGATCATATGTGCTCAATTTCATCACAAGTTCACAATCTACATAAAAATTTTAAAGGCTTAGGCTAAACCATCCAAATATGCCATAGGATTTACATGATCAAGTCAGCTATTGAGTTTTCGTCATAGAACATCTATGTAGGGTTAGAAAATAAACTCAAAAAATAAACATGCATTTTTTTTTTTTGTATTTTTGACATTTTTCTATTTTTTTTAGATTTTGACATTTTATAGACTTAACAAACTAAAAGATTAAGAACTTAAACTTTAAAATGCATAAATGTTTAAATATGATGCAATGCATAAATAGAGTAGAAAGTAAATAAAATACAAGCCATGTTCGCCAAGTTTTAAACCCTACCACAACCAGATAAAACAGTTTATAATGTCCAAGTTCAATCCCCACCCCATACTTAAATATTACAGTGTCCTCACTGTTAGAAAAGTAAAGTAGAGGGAAGGAATCACTCACGCTCACTTACGCTACACACATATCACTGCTCAGGAGGCGGGGGAGGTGGCAACAGCAAGGGCCAGCCCTGTGTAGGAGCTGACCCTGATTAGTAGGTCGGGGCGCCCTACGGGAATGTGGAAGGTCCAGCCTGCTGATCGAAGGAAAAGCCCATATATGAGCCCAAACCCTCGAGGAACCTCCCACAGCGTCGCTGCTCCTCGCGCATCTCAGTGACGGAGAGCTCCAGCCTAGCGTCGCTGCTCCTCGCGCATCTCCAACTGCATCATCCCTGGCGTCATCATCATCGTTGCCATCCATGCCCCCTGGTAGGCTGGGGGCTGCTTAGCTCCGTCGGAATGGGGGTCAGCGTCCCAAGAAATAGCATCCACCTCCGGCTCATGGTTGTAGAGTGGGGGTCTCCTCCGTAGGGTGGGGTCAGCAGACAGATCTATATCCGTATGATATGGCTGCCCAGTCCAAGACCGGTACCAATTTGGGATATACAGTAGATCCATGAAATCGTGTCGCATGCGTATCCCTGTCTGGGGGTGTCTCCATTCCTGTGCTCCTGGTGCGATGACTCAGCCCTGGCGCAACACCGCAACGTCTAGGTATATGAGCTGGTAGGCCGTGTACCTCTCAGTGTGGACGCCTAGAGCCTCGGCGAGGATGGCCACCATGCCGCCGTCCAAAATGTCTGTAGATACCGTGCGTCTGCGGTCTACGATATGCTCGAGCCAGGCGTGGAGGTATGGTAGAGGGTCATCCTCGAAGAGCATCCTCCACAAAGTCTCCGTCTCACGGTGTGTGGGGCGACGGAGCTCAGGCCTGGCCCAAAGGGTACTCGCCAGGACCCTCAGGATGACCCTAAAAAGCGGACTCACGACTCTAGAGGTAAAGGAGTCAGTAGGAGCAGGGTAGGGTATACCTGATATGTAACTCCAGATGACATTGGGGTCCTGGACCCTGAAGGTGGCTGGAGTGTGGATGAACCCAAAAATCTCGCTCATCTCCTCGAGCGATAGTCTGTGTCGCCTGTTGCCGAGCGGGAAGATGACTCGGCGGTTGGTCGAAGTGCGCTCGGGAACCTCCAATGTGGCCATAAACTCCCCAGTCAGAACGGGGTAGTGTGCCTCCAGTGGCTCAATCAGCCTGTGTAGAGAGACGTTCTCAAACGCCTCCTGAACGCCTGGGTGAAATCCTAGCTGGATCATGAAAGGGAGATGGTACCATCGTGCCCTGGTGGCTCGGGGAATCAAATCCTCAGCTAGGGAGCGCTGCTGATCATCCTCAATGCGGAGCGCATCCTGAGGGATGTTCTTGGCTCTAACCATTGTCTGCAAAAGAAACCATTGCCAAAGATAATTCTCCTCTGTATAAAATAGGGAGAACCCCATACTTAGGTTCCATATTATGCTAGAAATTATGTAAAGGTAAATTGTCTAAGTGAAAGAAAGTACCTAAGGATGGCAATTTATATAAACATAATTTCTTAAATTTTTAATATTAAGGAACCTAATGACTTATAGAAATTTGGCCCATATATATAAAAAAATCAGATTTAAATCTCTAAAAAAAATCAGAATATAAACCCCATAACAAATCAGATTTACAAAATCAGCCCATATATATATAAAATTCAGATTCATAACCCAAACTTATGGAAAATTCTGATTATTGCCCCACATAAATTATAAAAGTTAGATCTCACCCCATTATATATAAAAAATCAGATTTATGCCCATATACATACAAAAATCAGATTCATAGCCCCACATAAATAAAAAAATCAGATTTCATGCCC
This sequence comes from Persicaria maculosa, assembly GCA_963922045.1. Taxonomy (NCBI): domain Eukaryota; kingdom Viridiplantae; phylum Streptophyta; class Magnoliopsida; order Caryophyllales; family Polygonaceae; genus Persicaria; species Persicaria maculosa. The sequence goes on along the minus strand of OY998257.1, from coordinate 14,881,660 downwards.
ATATACATACAAATACTCTTTCCCGCGCAATTTACGTTCAAACCCTAAACACCCAATATGAAATTTCTTCCCTAAATCAACTAATTAAACATGAAAATCCAAAAAAAATAGAGGAAGGGTGAGAAATCATACCAGAAGAGTGTTGGAATTAGGGGAGAAAGAGGCTACAACCGCAAAAATCAAGAAGACGCAAACCGCTGTCGACAGGAGACGTCGAAATCGTTGCCCAGGGGTCGAAATCGACCGGATCTGTGCGCTGTCGGGGCTGCTGGTGGCGCGGTGGGGTCTCCGATGGCGTGGGGCGGCCGGATCTGGTGCGCCTAGGCCTCCTGTGGGGAGATCTAGTACTGGCGGCGTGAAATCGAGGGAGAGAGAGATAGGGCGAGAAGAGGAAGAGAGTTGGGGGTTGCGGGTTTCGGATCTGGTGTTGCAGGGCTGTAATGGCGATGACAGTAGTGGGGACTGGTGATGACAGTGGTGGGTGGGTGCGGCTGCGAGGAGGGCGGCAGGAGATAGATGAAGAAGAGAGGTGAAGAGGAGAGGACGGCGGCTAGGGTATCGAAAAGGGCAGGGGGTGTCGAAGTCGGGGGGGATATAAAGGATAGAAACCCCAAAAATAAAACCGAAAAGAAATTAAAATCTGACCTGGCACTTACCTCCAGCTGTAGTCGATATCGACCTTAGAGGTCGATATCGACACCCTTCTGCAACTGTGTTGTTCAGCCTGTCGCTCTCTTCTGTCGGCCTGTCGATATCGACCAAATAGGTCGATATCGACCTCTCTTCTGGGCTGGATTTCCTTGTTGACTTTAGATAGAATAGCCACGAATGATCTAAAAAATATAAAATAGACTAAAAACTAAAAGAGAGAGAAAAGTAAAAGAACGGGTTGCCTCCCGGAAGCGCTTGAGTTTAAGTCGCTAGCTCGACATATTTCCCTTTTTGCGCTAGTTCAACGCCAAGGTGGCGCGAATCTCTTCTTCTGGGCCCTCCTTGTCATAATATTTCTTTACTCGGTGGCCATTTACCTTAAAGGTTGATCCATCGTCGCAAAGTAACTCCACCGCTCCATGAGGGAATATTGTATGAACCTTGAAAGGTCCGCTCCATCTTGTCCTTAATTTTCCTGGAAATAAGCGAAGTCTAGAATTGAAAATAAGGACTTTGTCACCTACCTCATATGTTTTTGGCACCAACTTCCTATCATTCCATTTTTTAGTGTGCTCCTTGTAAATTTCGGCATTCTCATATGCCTTTAGGCGCAACTCCTCCAAGGCTTGTAAGTCAATGAACCTTCTCTTTCTCGCTTCGTCGAAATCCATGTTAAGCTCCTTAAGATCCCACATTGCTTTATGCTCAAGTTCAACGGGCAAGTGACATGACTTACCATATACCAAGTTATAGGGAGTTGTGCGAAGTGGTGTCTTATAGGCCGTTCGGTAGGCCCAGAGCGCATCATCCAGTTTGGACGACCAATCTTTCCTTGAGCGGGAGACCGTCTTCTCCAAGATGGCTTTGATTTGGCGATTGGAGACTTCTACTTGGCCGCTAGTTTGAGGGTGATAGGGTGTTGCCACCCTATGGTTTACCCCATACTTAGCTAAAAGAGCTTCAAATCCTCTCTCAATAAAATGCGAGCCACCATCTGAAATAAGAACTCTAGGAACACCAAAGCGAGGAAAGATGTTAGTTTTCATAAACTTAGAGACTACCTTCGCGTCATTGGACCTAGTTGCCACAGCCTCCACCCATTTAGAGACATAGTCCACCGCTACTAGAATGTATTTGTAGGGTCCTGAAGCAGGGAATGGTCCCATGAAGTCAATGCCCCATACATCAAAGAGTTCTACCTCTAGAATGCCTGTGAGTGGTGTCTCATTCCTCCATGTGATATTACCTGCACGTTGACACTCATCACAAGAGGTTACATAGTTTTGCACATCCTTGAAAAGGTTAGGCCAATAAAAACCACATTGAAGAATTTTCGCCGCGGTCTTGAATCCTTTAGCATGGCCTCCTGTAGGGAGAGAATGACAATGGTGAATCACGCTCTCTACCTCATCCTCCGGGATACAACGTCGAAAGATATGGTCTTTCCCTTGTTTGAATAAGTAGGGTTCATCCCAATAGTATTGTTTGACGTCGTGCAAAAACTTCTTCCTTTGTTGCGAAGTTAAGCCTGAAGGAATCTCGCCTCCTACAGTATAGTTAGCAAAATCCGCATACCAAGGTACCTTCGCCCTTCTTACAGCAAATAAATCATGGATAGGACTGGAAGGAGGTGTAAAGAAGAAATCCTCACCGAAGCTTACCTCTTCGTCACCTTCAGAGGGTTTTGAAGGTGGTCGATATCGACCTGCAGGGGTCGATATCGACTGGACGGAATCGACAGGTTCAGTCGATATGGGCTGCTCAATATGGGTCCTCGATGTCGACGTCTGGAGGTCGATTTCAACCTCTGCAGTGGACAACCTGGATCAAAACTGGTCGACATCGATGCAAGTATTACCTTTGGGGCAGTCGATATCAACCTGTGGGAGTCGATATCGAGTGGTTCCTCTGCCCGTCTTACCTCTTGCCTCATTAGGTGCTCGTCAGGGCGGGAGTCATTGATTGGTATGTTGTCATGTGACTCTTCTAGAAGCCCTATGGGTAGCCGTGAAAGATGATCGGCTACGGAGTTCTCCGTTCCTTTCTTATCTTTAAGCTCAACGTCGAACTCTTGTAGTAAGAGCACCCATCGTAGTAGCCTAGGTTTAGCATCCTTCTTCGCCATTAAGTACCTAAGAGCTGCATGGTCAGTATGAACAATTACCTTAGAACCCACTAGGTAAGAGCGGAACTTCTCAAAAGCGAAGACCACTGCCAAGAACTCCTTTTCCGTCGTGGTGTACTTTGTTTGAACGGCATCAAGAGTCTTGCTTGCATAGTAGATGGCATGAAGCTTTTTGTCTCTCCTTTGTCCTAGGACAGCACCTACGGCATAATCGCTTGCGTCGCACATGATCTCAAAGGGTTGCGACCAATCGGGCGATTGAATGATTGGGGCGGATATAAGGGCCTCCTTCAACCTATTGAAAGCTTCAAGACAATCACTAGAAAATGCAAACTTAACATCCTTCATTAGTAGGTTAGTTAAAGGTTTGGCAATCTTAGAAAAATCTTGAATAAACCTCCTATAGAAACCTGCGTGACCACGGAAGCTTCTTATGTCCTTAATTGATGAAGGTGGTGGCAATTTTTCAATGAGCTCTATCTTTGCCATGTCCACCTCAATTCCCTGTTTAGAGACTTTATGTCCTAGCACAATCCCTTCCCTTACCATAAAGTGGCACTTTTCCCAATTGAGAACCAAGTTTGTCTCTTCACATCGTGCAAGTACCCTGCGAAGGTTAGCAAGACAAACATCGAAAGTAGTGTCATAAACAGAGAAATCATCCATAAATACCTCCACAATGTCCTCCATCATGTCGGAGAAGATGGCCATCATACATCTTTGAAAGGTAGCAGGGGCATTGCAGAGCCCAAATGGCATTCTCCTATATGCAAAAGTCCCATAGGAACAAGTGAAGGTGGTCTTCTCCTGATCGTCAGGATGAATAGGGACCTGCCAAAAGCCAGAATATCCATCCAGGTAACAAAAATAATCATGTTCGGCGAGTCTCTCTAATACCTGGTCAATGAATGGAAGGGGAAAATGATCCTTTCTAGTGGCATTGTTGAGTTTCCTGTAATCAATACACATTCGCCAACTAGTTGTGATTCGCTTTGGCACAAGCTCGCCCTTCTCATTCTCCTCAACGGTCATTCCACCCTTCTTAGGCACCACATGGACTGGGCTCACCCATTCGCTATCGGAGATGGAATAGATGATTCCTGCATCCAGCATGCGCATGATCTCCTTCTTCACTACCTCTCTCATGTTGGGGTTGAGCTTCCATTGGTGTTCTATAGATGCCTTATGATCATCCTCAAGGAGGATTCTATGCATACAAGTAGCGGGTGAAATACCTTTGATGTCCTCAAGAGAATATCCAATAGCCTTACGATGAGCACGAAGTACTTCCATAAGCTTATCTACTTCCTGTGTGGTTAGTGAAGCATTGATAATTACAGGTAAAGTAGAATTTGGACCAAGAAACTCATACCTAAGTGTGTCGGGTAAAGGCTTAAGCACCGGAGAAGGGCCTTGTGGGATAAGGATTGGCTCTACCTCCTCCGTCTTCATAATCTCACCAAGGTAATCCGTCTCAATTCTCTTGATAAAAGTTCCCAAATCAGTTATAGGGGTTGGCGTGGACCAAACATAGAGTGATGTCAACTTTGATTGGGACTCTTCAAAATATTCCTCTGATGTCGATATCGGCTGGTCGATTTCGACCTCTTCTGTTGACATGGCCTGGTCGATTTCGCCTGTAAGAGAAGAAGGGAGAACTTGACTTACTGAGTGTGTCGATGTCGACTGAGGGCACTCGATATCGAGTGAATTGGTCGATGTCGACCTCTCCTCGTCGATATCGACCTCTTCTTCGAGCTCCATCGATAGAGCATCGTCGAATATTTCCTCATCACTCGTGCATGTAGCCAGGAACTCCTCAATGTCCTCGTCGGTAAGCTCCTCTGCAGCTAGGGCTAGGGCCTACTCAGGAGTTAGGGCCCTTTCCGTCGGTTCTTTGCAATCCATGACGCTAGTGTAGACCGACTTGATTTCCTTACCATTAACTTCCTTCATTGTGGGGTTGAAGGAGAATTCAATGACTTCGTTCCCTATAGTAAAGGTTAGCAATCCTCTACGTACATTAATATTGACATCCGTAGTAGCTAAGAAAGGCCTACCAAGGATGATAGGTACAATAGGATCTTCGGGCATGTCCAATACAATGAAATCAGTAGGCACAAAGAATTTACCTACCTTTACAGGGACGTCATCAACTATACCTGTGGGTATGACGAATGAATTATCAGCCATATAAAGTTTCATATCCACAGGTTCAAGTGCTCCGATGTTCACCTTTTTCCAAATAGAGAGAGGCATGAGACTTACACTTGCCCCTAGGTCACATAGGGCTTTGTAGCGATGTTGGCCAAGTCCCACGGTGATTGCAAATTTCCCTGGATCACTCCTCTTCTCAGGGAAATCCATCTTTGAGCACTCCTCTGCGATCTCTGCCATGGACCGATTCTTGCTAAGGATGTCTTTCAGGAATCGAACATAGGCGGGCATCTCGCTTAGGGCTTCTGTAAGAGGGATAGTACTGTTAAGTCCTTGGAGAATCTTTACAAAGCGCCTAAACTTACCTTGAGTGGGGTCCTTCAATGCTTTGGAAGGGAAGGGCAACGTCTTCTTTGGCGGAGAAGCCAAAACGGTGGTCGGAGGAGCCTACTGAACCTCGATGTCGACAGGAGGTTGGTCGATATCGACTGGTAGGGTCAATCTTGACCTCTATTCTTCTCTCTCAGGTTCTACAGTGTCTTCGATGTCGACCAGAGGGTCGACAGGGGTGTCGATATCGACCTCAGGGTCGACATCGACTGGTTTGTCGATGTCGACAGGCTCTGTTACTTCTTCCTCCGTTGCCTTTTGTGGTTTATGAACTTTGGTGCCACTCCTTAGTTGCATGGCTGCAATGTGTCCTGACCCGGATTGCCCCTTAGGATTGGTAGTTGGTTGCCCATGGAATGTTCCGGGCGGTCTAGGGATTTGTGCTGCCAATTGACCCAGTTGGGTCTCTACGTTCTTCTTCCAAATATCCATCTCTCCAATCCTTGTGGTAAGGTGATTGAGTTGAGAGTGGATAGCATTGTTGGATTGATCATTCTTAGCTTGGTTCCGCCTTATCTCGTCCAACACAAGTTGAAGATCATCCTTCTTTTGGTCTCTCGCAGGGTGCCCAGGAGCTCTATAGAGTGGGGGTTCCTTAGGGTTAACCTGGTTCCTTTGTGGTTATTGGAACCTTTGGTCTCCCCAATATTGGCGATTGGGACCCCTCATGAAGTTGGCTTCCTCATGAGTCTCCGCTAGTTGCACTTGCTCAGCATGGGGGCATTCAATGGTAGTATGTCGTTGCGATCCACATTCGATGCAATCCTGGTTTGCCGAAAGGAATCTTACTTGTTTCTGGAGCTTTCTAAGTTGATCCCTATGAAATTGTTCCATTACATCCGGATCGATCACCTTAGAGGGTTCGTAAAATGGCATAGATGTGGCAGACCTCGACGATGAAGGTGCGTCGGAAGCCTCAGGAGTCCTATATGTATTGTCAAATTCCACCAACCTTTCAATGGTTTCCCAAGCCTCTTGAGGAGCGAGTTCAAGGTAGCCATAGGCGGTGTAAGTGTTGATCCTCTCCTTGGTGGCAGCATCAAGAGCATTGTATATGATCTCCTGAATTACGTACGGTGGTTAGCCATGCGTCGGGCATGATCGTAGGAGGTCCTTAAACCTTTCCCAAACAGTCGCCAGAGCCTCACCAGGCTTTTGTTTGAAAGCTGTGATTTTCTGTCGGATCAACGCCGTCTTAGAAGGAGGAAAGAACTTGTTGAGAAATGCGTCCTTGACTTCATTCCAGGTGCGGAGCGATCTTGGGGCTAAGCTCTCCAACCACTGCAATGCTTTTCCTGTAAGAGACCAGCGAAATGCTTTTAGTTGGACATACTCAAGACTTTGTCCATCAGCAATTGTATCACAGAGGTCTAAGAAGGTTGATATATGTGTCATAGGGCATTCGTTAGGTTTCCCTTGATATTGATGCCTTCTTATTTCAGTTAAAAAGTTTGACTTAATTTCAAAATTAGAATTAGGGATTAGAATAGCCGATTCAGGCACTGTGAGCGATTGGTGCATGTATTGCTTTGCATTCCGGGGGAGGGCGTTGATTTGAATCTCATATCATCTGGCTTCCTCCTCCCTGTCAGCACGCTCTCTTAGTGTCGCTTCTCTGGTAGCGAAATCCTCTACTTGCTTCCTTAAGCGTTCAATTTGTTGTGCCTGGGTCTCGTTGTCCGCCATGATTCTTTGGACTCGAGATCTTAGGTGGAGAAAGCGTTCTGGTTCGTCTAGTCCTTCAAATTCAGGTTGGTCACCAGTATGTCGCATACACCTATAAAATAACACTAAAAAGAACCGTGAAAATAAACTACTAGGGCGCGATTGATAGCTTCCCCGGCAACGGCACCAAAATTTGACGTAGGGAGAATTGAATCGAAATATATAATAAAATATAAAGCAATACAACTCTTAGCCTCTTCAAATAAATTCAAGACTCCCCGCTATAGTAGTAGGGAATCAGGTTCGATCCACGAGGAAGCGAGTCAGTGGGATCCTAGTAGCGTTGAAGACACGTCCTTTATGTTCGACCAGAAGCCTTGATCTCGATGTCAGACCTCGATGCCGACCTTGGATGTCGATGTTCTCTGCAACAGAAGACCTGCAGAAACAAAAAACGGTAGTCGATATCGACTGGTGGGGGTCGATATCGATGTTAGTTCACGAAATCGACTGGCTCAGAAGTCTGCAAGTCGATACGGAGGGGTCGATTTCGACCCAAGGGGATCGATATCGATGCTTGCAGAAGTTTCCCAAGAGTCTCGAGATCGACTCAGAAAACTGTCGATCTATCAGTTTGGTCGATATCGACCTCTGTTGTCGATATCGATGTCTTCCTACAGTGAGTTAGTTGTTTTGTCGGCAAAGAAAAGGCCGAAGAATTAAGAATGGGAAGGAAGCAATAATCAGAAATAAGCAAGGGTGTTGGGTTTTTCGATGACTCAACGAACGACGGGCAAATTTTTAATGTAAACTTAATAAAGAAAAAGTCTTCCAAAGCCAAGGATTACCGCAACGACAACCATGATAGAAGAAGTAAGAATCAACTAAAGATGCATGCTTTCATCATAAAGGAAAAGGCTTTCACCTAAACCGACAAATAGGAAAAGAGATTTTTCAATTACTTAACCTAATTTGTGTCTACCTTTGTCATAATTGAGTTTATAATCTTTTGAATAGAAACCCTAATTACTACCCAAGTTTTACAACATGAGTTCCTTAAATTTGCATTTAAAGATGAAGCACAAGGTAGTGGGAGATAAAAGATACATTCTTTAATGACATACTTACCTTACCATCATGGCTATCGTCGGGCTCACCCCGACCCTAGAAGAAAGGGCGACTACTCACTCATGTTGATTGTAGACATGTCTTGAATTGAAATAACTTGCATAAATGGAAAATTTCGAATCTTTACAATCTCAACGCCAACTATCGTAAGTGCTTGAAACTTTAAAGCTCAAAAACTCTAACTATCTATTGTCTATTGTCCTTGTCTTGTTCTTGCCTTGGATGATTGGATGATCTAACAAATCAACCCCTAGGGCTTTATTTATAGGCTACTTATCCTCGCTATTAGAGGATTGTAACTCCTATCTAAACTATTAACTCTATCCGAACAATTAGGATAGGTCTTTTATTTTGATAAAAACTTAAAGGATAAGATGATAAACAGCTGCTAATATCTAAAAGAACGAGATAACTCATGGCTTTGATGATAGACTTCACAATCCGAGTCTCAAAATCAGATTTATCTTCTGTCGAGGTAGGGTCGATATCGACACTAGAGGTCGATATCGATGCTTGTGTTTCTGCTCGACTTGTCCAGCTCCAGTCGATGTCTATGACGATGGTCGATATCGATGCATGTATGTCGATATCGAGGCTTTCTTGTCTGGTCTGTGTGGCCTATCTCGACGCTCAGATTCATGTCGAAATCCAGGGTCGATATCGATGTCCCCAGTCAATATCGACCTCTTCTCAACTTCACTTGGCTTGTTCGTTTTGACTCCGATTTCATCGAATTCCTGCATGGTTAGCTCAAAACTCGTGCAGACTCTATTTCTTATACTTTAGCTCATTCTTACACAAGTTCATATACTTTTGAAACTTTTCTTTGGAAATCGAATGAAATATGAAGTCAAAAGATGCAATAAACAAAGGTACAAATATGTACATCAGCGCACCATGTCCCTGCTTCTTCATTCTCTTCCCGTCCGCATTTGTATGGTAAGTAAATCCGAAAATATTAATATTTTTGTTTAGTTTGAAGAATTCCTCTTTCGATTTTGGATTAATTAATGTGTTGAATAGGCTAGAATTGAATAATCCGCAAAAAGGAGGTGTTTTTGTGGGTGTGAAAACTGATGGAAAAGAGTGGAAATTTTTTGGACTTTGAAATTTGGTTTAGAATTTCTCAATCTTGAGAATGAATGGATTAGTTACAACAAGGTTCAATATATGAATGTACAACAGGGTTCAACTTAGTTGGGATCCTAGCCACTGGAACTATTTCCTTAAAGTTGAGATATCCTTTCAGGCTTAGAGAACCAAATTTGTAATGGATTTCAAGTGTTTGATGATTTGAACATTTAATTTAAACCTTTTTTGCACTTTTGTTTGGCTATTTCTCTCTTGTTGTATATGAATTTTGTGATTAGAAAAAGTAAGATGGAGATGTATATACAACTATTTGTTCTGCAGAGTGATGAAGTTCTACCTGTAATTTACAGCTTTTGAGTTTGCGTATTTAGGGTTAGAAAAGAGATAAACAAGTGCTATGAGCTCATCCACCGGCTAGGAAGGGGAGTTGTCTACTTGGGCTCGTCTCGAATGGGGTCGAGTCATCGTTAAATGGATCGGGACTGGGGATATCTATGACAGATACAAGCGTTAGCATTGATGGGGTTGCTGTGTGTAAATCTATGACAGATATGGATGCTGAAATGAAGGCGGAGACAAAGTCCGAAGAAGAGAAAGCTAAGCTGCTGCAGGATGAGTACAATTCAGTATTATGTCTTACATTTGCACAATTATATCTTACTTTTACACAATTGTATTCTAAATTTGCACAATTGTATCTTACTTTTGCATAATTGTATTCTAAATGTGCACAATTGTATTCTAAATCTGCACAATTATATCTTACTTTTGCACACTTGTATTCTAAATGTGCACAACTGTATCTTACTTTTGCACAATTGATTGAGATAAGATCTTATTCATGCACTTCATCATTTTATTCTTGCACAATTGATATACACATCGTTATTTTATTCTTGCACTTTATCATGTTATTTATGCACTTTATAATATTAATTGTGCACTTCATAATCTTATTCATGCACTTCATCGGTTTATTCTTGCACTTTATCATTTTATTTATGCGCTTTAATTTGAAATTGTTTTATGGAAAAAATCATTTGAAATCTATCAGTCTAAATTATGCGAGATGTGAACCCAAATTCTCAAAAGTAAAAAGCAAAATTAAAACATCTAATCCCATCTTGTGTCTCGTTCATGCACTTTATGATCTTACTTTTGCGTTTTACGGAGTATAATTTTATATTTGAACTTTTCAAACTAAAATTGCACATTTAATTTCTAAAAATCTACATTCAAACTAAAATTTTATTTTTGCACTTTATAATCTTAATTGTGAAATTCATAATCTTATATTTCAATTATAAAAATTTTTAATTTTATAATTGAAATAGGTCCATTTACCTATTTACCCATAAGAAATTATTATATTTGTACAACATAAAGTTATATTTGCACAACATAATGTTATATGTGCACAACCTCAAGTTATATTTGCACAACAAAAAGTGCTTACACGAAAAAAAATATTTGCTGGTACGAAGAAAAAAAATGACCCGGGAAAGGGGGTACAGTGGGTGGGCAGGGGGCACACACATAGGGCAAGGGGGCACATTAGGGTTGATAGTTTGCTAATTAAATTAGGCCCATTTACTTATAGTTAGACTCATTTAGAGAATTTTACACCTTAACGACATTTTACACTTGAACCATTACCTATACACACACATACATATATATATATATATATGTGTGTGTGTGTGTGTGTGTGTGTGTGTGTATGTGTGTGTGTATATATATATATATATGTATGTATGTATGTATATATATATATATAATATGCATTTGTGGAAAAACGATATTTGTATAGTTATTAATTTATTTAAAAAAAGGTAAATTATTTTTAAAGAACATCTTTTTAAAAACGATATTTTTAAAGAATTCATTATAAACTTTATATATATACAAAAACAAGTGTCCGCAGGCCTATCGGCAAGTCGATGCCTGTTATTTTATTTTTGTTAAATGTTTTCGTATTAAAACTAAAAATATATTGATGTGGGACCATCTTCTACACCTCCGGACACGCCGATCATCTTAGGATACGGACCTATGACTCGAGCCCGAGCCAAGAAGTTGCAGAGAGACTCATTCATGTTTGTGAGTCACGCTTTATTCTCGAGTGCGGTTCAACTCCCCGAGCCTACATTGAAGACCTACATGTGCATTGGGGTCAAGAGTCTCGAACCACCTTAGATACATGTATAGGCCGAAATTCCCATTACCCTATTTCCTATTTTAGTACTTTTTCTACTTAAGTTATTTTAGGAAACTTTAGGGGTATTTTTATTAATTTCTTTTAAGTATTTCTTTTTATTAATTTCAGCCCAACAAGCCCATATTAGGGTTTAATATAGGCGGCTGATCTCCTTGTTGAAACTCACGTACAATTTGATTAAAAAATTTCTCTCTTTTGGTGGAAAACACAAGAGTGCAAGTCAATCGATTCGAAGCGTTGCTCATCGATTGCAAATTGGTTTTAGATCTTCCTTGATTTGCTTTGAGTTCGTCAACCTCACGAGAGCTTGGTGATCCAGGTAATCACAAGTCCCCTCCTTGTGCCTCCAAGTTGTCCGCTTGGTTGTGTAAGGTTGTAGAGGCGGGCTTTGTAGTCGTTGGTATTTGGTTCCTACCCTCTTAGGAGGCCTGGGGTCTTTATCTCATTCTACCTTAGTTCGAATCACCCTTCTATCGTCTTTCTTTCATTGTTTTGTTGAGTCTTTGCTTCCGTTCTTGTCTTTTGAGTCTTGATTGTCGAAGATCGGGCCACCCTACGGCTAACCCCGTATCAAATCGAATGATAGTGGTTAAGGTCCTATTGGTCACCTCAGTTTGGGCATCTGTTTTGGGGTGACTAGAGGTAGAAAATAACAATCTAGTTCCCAATTTATTCCATAAAGTTCGCCAAAAATGACTAAGAAACTTAACATCCCTATCACTCACAATTGTCTTAGGCACACCATGCAACCTAACTACTTCCTTAAAGAACAAATTCGCAACATTTGTAGCATCATCAGTCTTATGGCATGCTATAAAGTGAGCCATCTTAGAAAACCTATCTACCACCACAAAAATAGAATCCCTCCCCTTCTTAGTTCGAGGTAACCCAACAATAAAGTCCATAGAAATATCTTCCCAAGGGGCAGAGGGAATCGGCAGTGGGGTATACAAACCATGGGGCATGAGCTTAGACTTGGCCTTTAGGCAATCGATACACCTCTTAAGGCAATGTTCTACATCCCTAAGCATATGAGGCCAATAAAAGTGGGACCTAAGTGTATGGTAAGTCTTATCTCTCCCAAAATGACCCATCAAACCTCCACAATGGGCTTCAGTCACTAATAGCAATCGAAGAGAACACCTAGGTATACACACTTGGTCCTTCCTAAATAAGAATCCATCAAAGATATAAAAATGGTCGGTAGGACCCTTATCTAGGCACTTTCGAAAAGCTTCCCCAAAATCAGCATCTTTCTCATACAATTCCTTAATGTATACAAAGCCTAAGACTCTAGAATCCAAAGTGGTCAAAAGAACATGTCTCCTAGATAAAGCATCAGCAACCACATTGTCTTTCCCTTTCTTATACTTTATAACATAAGGAAATGTTTCTATGAATTCCATCCATCTACCATGTCTCCTATCAAGTTTATCTTGGCTCTTAAAATGTTTTAGAGATTCATGATCAGTCCTAAGTATAAACTCTCTAGGCCAAAGGTAATGGGACCATGTCTTAAGGACTCTAAACAATGCATAAAGTTCTTTGTCATACGTAGAGTAATTAAGACATGCACCTTTTAACTTCTCAGAAAAGAAGGCAATAGGCTTACCTTCCTGCATAAGCACGCCTCCAATGCCAACTCCGCTAGCGTCACACTCCACCTCAAAGGGTCGAGTGAAGTCAGGGAGAGCCAGCAATGGCGCCTGAGTGAGTGTCTCCTTGAGCATGCAGAAGGCCTCCTCCTGAGCTGCGCCCCAGTTGAACTCGCATCGCTTCTTTGTGAGCTCGGTGAGAGGGGCTGAGATGGTGCTGAAATCGCGCACAAACCGCCAGTAGAAGCTCGCCAAACCTTGGAAGCTGCGCACATGGCCGATGATGGTGGGTGTCGGCCACTCCTAGATCGCCTTGACCTTTGCCTCATCGACAAGCAGTCCATTCGAGCTCACTACAAAACCAAGAAAAGACACTTGATCATGACATAGTTCACATTTCTTCAAATTTGCATACAAGTGTTCTAATCTTAGAGTAGAAAGTACTTCCCTTAAATGTGCTTCATGTTCCTTAGGTGATTTACTATAGATAAGAATGTCATCAAAATACACAACAACAAATTTACTTATGAAATTTCTAAGCACATGATTCATTAATCTCATGAAAGTACTAGGAGCGTTAGTCAAGCCAAAAGGCATAGCCAACCATTCATAAAGTCCAATTTTGGTTTTAAAGGTTGTTTTCCATTCATCGCCTTCCTTCATCCTAATCTGATGGTAACTGCTTTTTAAATCAATTTTTGAGAAGATAGAAGAACCATGCAACTTATCTAACATGTCATCTAAGCGGGGTATAGGATGGCGCTATTTAACAGTAATGTTGTTAATGGCCCTACAATCTACACACATTCTCCAAGAACCATCTTTCTTGGGCACTAACAACACAGGCACAGCACACGGACTCAAGCTTTCCCGAATGTATCCCTTGTCCAACAGTTCCTGGACTTGGGATTGAACCTCGTGGGTTTCAGTGGGATTCATTCTATAAGCAGGCCTATTAGGCAAATAAGCCCCGGGAATGAGATCAATTTGATGCTCCATTCCTCTAATAGGGGTACACCTGCTGGTATGTCCTCGGGGAAGACATCCATAAACTCTTCAATAAGAGAGAGGATGCGAGGAGGGAGGGTAGCTCGAAGCTCCTCACTCAACATATTCAACCCTTTGCATAGGAGCATGAGGGTTGTTTCCCCATCCGTAAACTCGTCTAAATATGCACTCTTGGAAGCCAAAAATACACTTTTAGGCCGAGTAGGGGTAGACACTTGGCTCGATTGAGCCTCCCTAACTAACTCACCTTTACTTACCTTCCGCTTCTCAATCTCGTCGGCCACCTGGGTTGGCGTCATAGGCTTGAGAACAACATTCTTGCCCTGAAAAGTAAAGGAATATCTATTAGTAAAGCCATCATGCAAGACCTTACGATCAAATTGCCAAGGACGTCCTGATAAAATATGACAGGCTTGCATAGGTACAATATCACATAACACATCATCTTCATAATGTCCTAGTTTGATATGCACTTTAACTTGCCTATGCACCTTTAAATTACCACAATCATTCATCCAATGCAATCTATAAAGCCTAGGATGCTGAATAGTAGGAAGTTGTAATTTATCAATCATCTCTTGACTAGCTAAGTTATAACAACTTCCCCCATCAATGATCACATTAACAACCTTTCCTTTAACTAAGCAGCGAGTATGAAACAAGTTTTCTCTTTGATTATCATCACAAGGTGTAGGAACAACACTTAAAACTCTCCTAACAATCAAAGATTCTCCATGTTCATATTCGACCTCATCATTATCATCATAAGTTAGAAGGTTGAGATTCTGATCATTTTCATTAACAGGCTCATCATGTTCATCACAAGAGTTTTCATATTCATATTCGCCTAAGTGATTAATCATAAGAGTCTTTTTATTGGGACAATTCTTCATAGTATGACCTCTACCCTGACATTTAAAACAAACAATATCTCTAGATCTAGTGGTAGAAGGGTTAGGATTACTCCCTTTGGGACCAGTAGATGTCCCAGACGATTCACGCCCATTTCATGGCGCTTTACCCTTGTCGAGGGGCTGCTGAGCTTGTCGACCTTCACCCTTCCATGGAACCTGCTGTACTCGATCTCGAGAGCCCATGTCCGAGCGCCCTTGGGGCTGTTGTGGTCGACTTTGACGCCAATTCGGTTGTTGTCCACTCGACATCCTCCCTTGGCTCTTATAACGTTGTCCCCTTTCTACTTTAATTGCTAAATGTAACAAATCAGTAGGATTAGTATAGGGGAAATAATCAATTTCATGAGCTAAAGCGGGATGCAATATCCTAAGATATCTAGCATTTGTATCTTCATAAGGTTCAACCACATTAGCTCGAGCCATGGTTTCTTGCATAAGATTAAAGGTTTCCTCAACAGATTTGGTACCTTGTCTAAGGTTTTATAGGCGTTGCCTAAGCTCTCTAGCATAATGTTGGGAGACAGACCTACTTCTCATTAAAGCTTTCAATTGGTTCCAAGAGGCGATAGGCGCATCAAGGGCTCTTCTTCTTTCCTTAATCAAATTATCCCACCAAATAAGAGCAAACCCTTGAAATTCTAAAGAAGCCAATTGTACTTTCTTAGGTTCAGAGAAGTTGTGACAGTTCCAGATTTATTCCATTTTATTTTTCCAGTCTATATATGCATCTGGATCCGTCGTACCATCAAAAGAAGGAATTGTTACCTTGACCTTACCTATGTCGTCTTGATCATGATCTCTAGGCTCACGGTGTTGGTAACGTCCTCCTCTGTCGTTCCACCTCGGGCGTTGCTCCCAATAGTCCTCATCTTGGAAGTCATCCTCATCTTGTTCGAGTTGTTGTTCCCGTTGCCAATGTTGGCATTGTTCTTGTTGTTAACCTGCTGAGACATTGCAAATAAAGACAAACACCAAACTATTTCAAGATTATCAAAAAAGATAAACAACCTCACAATGTGTTTCGCTCACACACTTCTCTCGAATTGGTTATGACAAGCTTGTTGGGGCAATCCGCTTTGGGCAAATCAACACTCAAGCAAGGACTTAACGATCAAAAGAGAGTAATCAAGGGAAAGGACAAAGAAACACGCAACAAAGGACTCGAAATCGACCCGAAACAGACTTGACAGAAGCTGTACCGAGGCAGGGGGTCGGTACGGGGTCGGTATGGGGTCGGTACGAGGTCGGTATGGGGTCGGTACGGGGACTGCAAAACTCGACACACTCGACAGAAGCTGTACCGAGGCTGGGGGGTCGGTACGGGGTCGGTATGGCCACTGCAGGATTCGACACACTCGACAGGAGCTGTACCGAGGCTGGGGGTCGGTACGGGGTCGGTATGGCCACTGCAGGATTCGACACACCAAAATATGAAAAGAAAATGAAGGAAAAGAAAGAAAAACTTGGATTTTTACCTCTTTTTATTCAAACCCTTAGCAAGGACGTTGTGGTTGCAAGATAGGGCTTAAAAAAAATTTGTGTTTTGGGAGGTATGTGTTTGAGGATTTGAACTAGGGCTATGAAATTTCACCAAAATTGGTCCTTAAGCTTTCTTGCACTAGATACAATCCTTCTCTTTTTTTTTCTTTTTTTTTTGAAGCTTACTTTTGCTACTAGTGAATTTTATCCTCCTAGGGCAAAGCTTGAATGTCTCTTTCTTTCTTTTTTGACTGTTTTCGAACTGATTTTTTTTTTAACCTAATGCAAGAACAGCAACAATAATGAAAGAAGGACTCAAAAAACTATAGGAAATAGGTGAATGAAATAAATTTTGTAGCCCTTATGCAATATATAAAGATGATGCTTGGCTAATTATGGAAGGTATATCTATCTAAGCCTTTTCTTTATAATCTATGATAGATAATATGAATAAATCTACCACAAAATCAGAAATTAAATAAGGCAATAAGATAGATAGATCATAGATCTAGGATAGAACAAGATAGAAGCAAGCAACAAACTAGGGTTTGTGAGCAATAAGGCTGCCGATTAGGGTTCTTGAACAAGGCTGTCGGCTGTCCCTTTTGAGAGGTCACGGCTGGCTATGTGTTTAGGGCTAGCAACCACAACTATCACAAACAAGAAAGGTTAGTTGCAATAAAAAAATCAAGATTCAAGAAGTAAAAACCAAGAACAAGAGACTCTTTTTTTTCGGACTGGTTTTGTTTTTTTTTTTTGTTTGTAGGGTTTTGTGTTTATGAGAACAAAAGACACAATTAATGTCGGAAACCAAAACTCTGATGCCAATTTGATACGAGGTTAGCCGCAGGGTGGCCCGATCTTCGACAATCAAGACTCAAAAGACAAGAACGGAAGCAAAGACTCAACAAAACAATGAAAGAAAGACCGATAGAAGGGTGATTCGAACTAAGGTAGAACGAGATAAAGACCTTAAGCCTCCTAAGAGGGTAGGAACCAAATACCAACGACTACAAAGCCCGCCTCTACAACCTTACACAACCAAGCGGACAACTTGGAGGCACAAGGAGGGGACTTGTGATTACCTAGATCACCAAGCTCTCGCGAGGTTGACGAACTCAAAGCAAACCAAGCAAGATCTAAAACCAATTTGCAATCGATGAGCAACGCTTCGAATCGATTGACTTGCACTCTTGTGTTTTCCACCAAAAGAGAGAAATTTTTTAATCAAATTGTACGTGAGTTTCAACAAGGAGATCAGCCGCCTATATTAAACCCTAATATGGGCTTGTTGGGCTGAAATTAATAAAAAGAAATACTTAAAAGAAATTAATAAAAATACCCCTAAAGTTTCCTAAAATAACTTAAGTAGAAAAAGTACTAAAATAGGAAATAGGGTAATGGGAATTTCGGCCTATACATGTATCTAAGGTGGTTCGAGACTCTTGACCCCAATGCACATGTAGGTCTTCAATGTAGGCTCGGGGAGTTGAACCGTGCTCGAGAATAAAGCGTGACTCACAAACATGAATGAGTCTCTCTGCAACTTCTTGGCTCGGGCTCGAGTCATAGGTCCGTCTCCTAAGATGATCGGCGTGTCCGGAGGTGTAGAAGATGGTCCCGCATCATATATAATATAAATTTGTGGAAAAAGCTTTTTAGTAAGTTTAGTTATTAAAAAAAGCTGAACATTAATTTATTAAAGCTTGGTTCTATTCTCATTAGTACTAATTTTGTAGACTTTATAAAATGGGTAATTATATGGAAAAAGGATTCTTGGAGTATTTGTTTTACTCTGTGATTTTATGACAACTCAGTACCCATTAACGAGAGTTTAAATTATTATTTTTAGGCAAACTCTGAATTTTACGATAATTCGATCTCGTTTAAATAATGGTCAAATAAATAACTTACACTGTGTTAAAAAAAACGTGAATTATATGACCGATTTTTATAATACGTAGTATAAGTGAAATAAACAGAATTATAAGAAAATTTGAATAATAAAAAAAAACGTGAATTATAACTTATGTTCATTAATTACACTAAGTTAAAAAAAATAAAGAATTATAAAAAAAATTAAAGTTGAATTATAACTTGGTCTTACACGAAAAGAAAAAAATAAATAAATTAGAAGGTGAAAGCATAGCCCTAGATTGTAGCGTTTTTTATAGGATGAAAAGAAAAAGATGATCTACTTTTCATTATTTCTCTTTTGAAAAAATTTGCCAAACAGGCACTTTTTTGGACAAATTGGTGAATTGTCCAACCTTTTGGACAAATTGGCGAATTGTCCACTATATATACTAATTCCCCAATTATATATCAAAACAAACAGATCCATCGAGCCTTGAATAGGTTCTCGATCTCTCGATCTCTCGACTCTCTCGATCTCTCCGGCCGCTCCCTCGAGCTCGCTCGCCCTCTCGCTCTCTCGTCCTCGCCCTCGCTCGTCGCCGGATCTGGAGGCGAAGCTTCGACGTCGCCGGATCTCGCATCCTCCAGATCGTCGCCGGATCTCGCATTCTCCGATTGTTCTTCCAGATCTGAATTCAATTCGACTAATTGATTCGGCAAATCAATTAATTCGAAGCCGATCTGAAACCGGTGGATCAATTGGAGTTGCGGCGTCGTGAGCGAGCGAGGCCGAGCGAGGCGGAGCGATCGAGGTCGAGCGAGCGAGCGAGGGACTGGAGGCTTCAGATCCGGCCGGAGCGAGGTCGAGCCGCCGGAGATCCGGCGAGGGACTGGAGGTTTCCGAGGTCGAGCGGGGCGCAGTTCCTGGCAGATCGAGCAAGGTCGAGCGGCGGAAGGAAGAAGAAGGACTTTTCTATGAAATTACAAAAATCACCCTACGAATATGAGAAATTATAAAAACTATCTATATTTTATTATGTGATCCATAATCTATATTTTTATTTTTATTGTTGCACAACAAAATGTTAAATTTGCACAACGTACTCTTATATTTGCACGACAAAATGTTTAAAAAAAGAACAAAAAAAAAACTAGACTTGGGTCATATTTGCTCAACATACGGTTATATTTGCACATCGTACACTTATATTTGAACGACAAAATGTTAAAAAAAATTTAAAAATAAAAACAAATAAAAAAAACTAGACTTGGGTCATATTTGCTCAACATACAGTTATATTTGCACATCGTACTCTTATATTTGCACGACAAAATGAAAAAAAAAAAAAAAAAAACTAGACTTGGGTCATATTTGCACAACTTACGGTTATATTTGCACAACGTACTATTATATTTGCACGACAAAATGTTTTAAAAAAAACTAGACTTGGGTCATATTTGCTGAACATACGGTTATTTTTGCACATGCACAACATACTCTTATTTTTGCACGACAAAATGTAAAAAAAAAAACATAGCCTTGGGTCTTATTTGCTCAACATACGGCTATATTTGCACATGCACAACATACTCTTATTTTTACACGACAAAATATTTAAAAAAAAAACAAAAAAACTAGACTTGGGTCATATTTGCTCAACATACGGTTATTTTTGCACATGCACAACATACTCTTATTTTTGCACGACAAAATGTAAAAAAAAAAAAAAAAATAGATTTGGGTCTAATTTGCTCAACATGCGTTTATTTTTGCACATGCTCAACATAATCTTATTTTTGCACGACAAAATGTTTTAAAAAAAAAGTTAGGCTATAGGTAAGATGATAAAATTGCTATTGGCAAGATGATAAAATTGCTACGGGCAAGATGGACACTCCACCAATTTGTCCCAAAATGTGGACGTTTCACCAATTAGGACAACTTTTTTGGACATTTCACCAATTCCCCCTTCTCTTTTTTCTTTTATTATATTTTTTACAAATGACATCTGGGTAAGTGAATCACCCTCCTTCTATGCCTACACCGCTCCAATCGTGATTGGCTAATACATTTATTAATTTAAAATAAAATCATTTTAATCCATATATAAAATAATAATAATAATAATAAATCCTATCTAACCATTTAACAAAACAATACATAGACGAAATGACTTACTTAAGGAACTTGCGACGAGGCTTATTACTACAATGATCAGTGAGAATACTAATCAAATACATGTTTGTTTATATCTTTTCTTCTTATAATTTTCTTCCCAAACATCAAATAAGCCACCCCTCTTTTGTGACTGATATGGGGCAATTAATAGATGCCCCAAATGAAATGTGAAAAAGTAAAATATAACAAGCAGGGTTTATAGATGAATGGGCATGAAGGGTGCAATAATGCTGCAGATAAACTATCTACAAGTCACCAGCCCTGCCACACTTGAGGGCATTATCAGGAATGTCATTCTCTGTTAACAGGCTTCTTTCATCGTTCCAGACTCTCAAATACAGTTCCTGCCCAAGGTACCGCCTCGTCCACATTGCTGACCTCAAATTCCACATTCCTTTGTTATCAAGAGAAATGAATATCACGGTCCAGGATTTCGGATACACCTGCAGAAAAGAGTAGGGTGTTCACCAATATCAGCAAAAACTGTAGGATTTTATTAATACATGCCCTGTGGTAACACTTGAGAGTTATCACCTTTCACCAGCTTTTAATAGATCAGATCAATATAAAAAAAGGGCAGGTTTTGTTTACCTGGACAGTGCTTCTAGAGTTTGCATCTTCCAAATTGTACGTATTTCTCACATCAGATGTCCACTGACCCGAGCCAAATCTGAAATTTCCCCAATCATAGAAAAGATTGGTGTTACATTTGGTATATAGCTATAGAGTGAAAAATTCAGGAAAAATGGGTCATAAAGATCTTTTTATCTAGCTTTTAAATCATTAGCTACACAATTGAACATATGATTATTAAATGAAAGGGGTGAAAGTAAAGCCTAAAATAACAAGTAAATGGACAGAGAAGATGAGCTTACCCTACAGTCCAGAAACTATGGCCATCAAGGTGCCACGACTGAATTGTATCTTCATTATTTTGGAAGATCATTTCAACGAAGTCATGAAGGGTGAGACCTAACACAGATGTTCCTCGAGCTGCAAGTTCAGGTGTTGGGGTGGGTGAAATTGTGTTCAGCTTAAAGACACCGCTGATGTTGTAGTAGTCAGCAAGCTTCAGTGGAGTGTCTGGATTATTATATGAAACTCCATTGACAGAGTACCTCAACTTCCCATTTATGACCACTGGAGAATTTTCCAAAATTATGGACCTGGTGATTGGTATGCTCCCATAATGGTATGATCCTTGAGGGTTCGGCCTTGCTGCATTCGCTGTCAGATTCCACCTTCATATAAAGGAAACAAAACATCAAACAGAACTGTAAGGCTTTTGGAGTATATAAAAAGGTGTATAAATAACTTTTAGTGCAGGTAAATACGGAATATCATGAATACCTAATTGTTCTTGCTTGCTTCACAGACCAATCAACTTCAGGAGGAGGACCAATAGGCAACGGTCCAGAGGCAGCGATGGTTGAACCATTATAACGAAGGATAGCAGTGGCTTTAAGGGTTGGGTTAGTGAAACGGGTAGAGGCGATAATGAAGTAGTCCTTTACCGTACCATTAAGAGTGACCAATAAAGACATGGATTGGCCTACATGGATATCAAGGGACTCATACACCTCTTGAAGAGTATGGGAGCCCTCCACTTCAACAAGCCTTAGTGTGTGTCCTTGTATTCTGACGTTGATAGAAGTTGTCATCCCGACATTTGAAACTCTTAACAGGTAGGTTTCCCCTGTAAAGATAGAATCAAATGGGATTAAGATGAGGCCAAAACCATAAGCTAGTTTCTGGTCATCAATTAAGTAATGATAAGGACCATAAAGTTAGTCTTCACCTGCTTCACCGGTGAATACGGAACCACTATGAATACCATTAATAAGCAGAGCATTCGGAGATTTAAGAGGTTTTCCTGCGTCCAGGGCCTTTTGCAGTTTCTGGAATGCAACAAACATGTTGGGTAATCCAATTATAACACTTATTTAGGACATTTTAAGGTGTAAATAAACTATGATAAAGACAAAGAGGGTTTGATTTTAAGCACACCTTATGGTCAGACTTGTACCAATCACCAATAAGCAAAGTAAACTCGTCTGCTGGTTCTGGATACGGGAGTCCAATGACTGCTCGTCTGTGGATGTTCAGCGCACCAAATCCACCAACGGCTCTATGCATTAGCGTAGAAGGGAAGTAAAAGTAACTACCGATCTGATCTTTCGTTTGCATCTTGTAGGTCCAGTTGGAGTTCGGAGGGATAGGGCAATTTGTTCCGAGAACTCCATCTTCCCAGGAATTCTTTCTCTGCTGAATTCCATTCCTAGGGACAAACAAGAAAACACGGATGAACAAGAAACTGAGAATTAACACAGATGAAAAAAAAGAGCAAAAGTAAACAAGAAACTGAATGGCAAGTGCTGACCATGTAATGAGGAAGGGCTGGTCCAACTGGTTGATGACATTAATGATAACATTGTCATTGGTCACAGCATCAATTGTCGGGCCAGGAAACTGTCCGTTGATGAGGATCGCCTGCAACACAAACCAGGAAGGGAGGTTCATAAAATGGAAGAAACACAAATCATGGTTTTCAAAATTCACTAAAATAATGTAGAGGATAAGCAGTAGATCAACATGCTTTTAGGGGAACTTACTCTTTGAGGTGTCCTCAGAGGTGAGATTGCTCCATACGTAATCGTCCAAGTATAGAATCTATAAGGAGATTCTGCATTAACCAGAAGAAATCCTGCCAACGCAAAAACTCCCAAAAGAAGCTGCAGTAGCACAGCACGCCCCATTTTAGTAGTCGATATTTCTCCACAGATATACTTCCTGTCCCAACATAGATGAGCAGAAAATGATTATATTTTTGGCCCAAGTATAATTACTTTAATTAGATATACACCATACATTACTGATTTGAAAATTGCCTAATCAGAGAACTACAACAGCTTAAATAAATACAGTATATGATTTGAAATTGAGTAGCTTCACTATGCTAAGAACTACTAACAAATTTTGATTTGCTAGATAAAAAAAAGAGAGAGAAAAATGAATCATACCTAAAATCTCAATCTCCCGACTGAAGATAGGAAGGAGAGTGAAACAAGGATACAAACAGCACTTATTCCAACTGCACACACACCAACATCTTATATATACCAAGGGGCCATGAAAGCTCTTCATGGCTTTGACAATCTTACAGAGTTGACTGTGAAATGGAGCGATCGGAGATCTGGCAATGCTTTCGATTTTATTATAATCTCTGTCAGGCTCTTAATTGCAACTCATCTCTTCACGGAATGAAACCGAATTCCAGGTTGTGCTGGACAAGAGAGAACTGGTGCTGAAAATTCGAAATTTAAAAAAATTGGAAATTTAAATGCGAAACGAAATCGCACTGGGTGTGGAATTTGGAGGGAGAATGGTGTGTTTTGAGGGATCGAATTACGCAGCAGATCATGGATCCATGGCATTAATTGCAATCCCTGACTCAACCAATTTCTAATCCCTGCTTACAATTTCTGTAAAAACAGCCCTAATTAAATACTCTTAATCAGTAAGGAGTAGTATGAACTTGAGGTCAGGAAGGAGGGAGATTGTCAACGGCACATGAGGGAGGGAAGAGAGACGCGAAGACAGTGAGAGTGTTCTTCGGATCGAGTCTTTCGATGAGATTCATTTCTAGGGTTTCAAGCATCCGTACTGTCTCGAAGTAACCCGCCAATCACTCCATTGCTTGCTTCGAGAGGTTTGCGTAATTCGAATTTTGAAGGTAAGACAGAAACAAGACGTGCTCAACTTCGGTTGATGACACGGATGAGCAACACAGGTAGGGATGGCAATAGGTCGGGTGATGGGTGGATGATCTACTTTCGTCATCCGACCCACCACTCAAAACCCTTCACCCTATCCGACCCATCACCCACCAAATATTTCACCCGCTCCGTCCACCCATCACCCACCGGGTGATCGGGTGGATCGGGTGATAATTCGGGTGAAATTCAAGACATCAAATTCATCAAAAAAATCTATTGAAAAACATACGTCGAAAACATCAACGAATAAATTAGTACAAAATATAGTCAAATTCGCTCAAATACGTGTAAACATCCGCAACTTTCAACACTTCAAGCAAGAAGTCTTTTAAATAAAAACACATTACAACAATTATGAATAAAAAGAAGAGAAAACATAGTCTCCAACAACCAAAGCTTCAAGCGGGAAATCGTTTGATAGGTATCTTGAATTAGGGTTTATGGGGTATATTGGTAATTTCACATATAAAATCAATTATCTATATAAAATACTAAAACAGAGGCCTGAAACGGGCTCTGGTGCGATCTCACGTCCATGAAATTTTCTGGATTAAAGCGCGATTATTTTTGCTTACGTGTCATATTCTGAATAAAGTTATACATATATAATTATGGATAGATTTTTAGATTTTGACCTATATATAGTTTAGATTGTTAATGTTATTTCAAAAACATTGACGTCTTTTCCCTTCCTTTTAGTGTTGTTATTGCAAGTTATTTACGACTTTGTTTATGATTTCCTTTGCAAACTTTTCGAAATAATGTGCTAATTGGTTACAAGGTATGTTATTTTGTTGTTTCCACTAATATTTACTAGCTTTTCACATGTTGTTTCATATATTGTCAATAAAGTATAAATTCATTCAAATTTGAGAAACTATAGCTTTTTATATGTTGTTTCCTCTAATATGCACTAACTAGCAAGAATTAAGGAGTAAGACCGAGTAAGGAGAAATTAGCTTTTATACTAATTAAGTATAACTTTATTCAGATTTGAGAAATCAGAAGTTTGGAAGAAATTAATTAATTGAATAAACGGGTTATATTATTAAATTTATTTAAATTAAAAAAAAAACCGCACACAGTGCGGGTACTGAACTAGTATAATTATATAATATAACTCGGGTGATGAGTCGGGTGACGGGTCGGGTGATGGGTCGGGTGACGGGTGGGGAATGTCTTCACCCGAATCCGACCCGACCCATCACCCATTTAATATCCGCTTTATTTCGGATTTTCACCCACATTTTCGAGTCGGGTGAGACGGATATCCGTCGGGTGCGGGTGAAATTGCCATCCCTAAACACAGATCAAAACACAAACGACTCAAATTTTTTTCTCGTTTTTTTCTTTTTTTTGGATGAAAAACTTAGTAAATTTAACTTTATAGATTATTTTTAATTTAAATTAGGGCAAATTGCAAAAAATAGCACGAACTTTAGGGTGGTTGCGTTTTGTGGCACCAACTTTCAAAAATTCTATAATAATCACCAACTTTGAAGGGTGTTTGTGGTTAATAGCACAACCATTTTATTTTAAAAGTACACCCCTTATTAACATTTTGTTTACAAAAAAATCACATTTTTCCATTGTTTTTTTAAACCCACTCACCTCCGCCTACATCACCATTCAATATTTCTTGAATTTAATTTTCTTCTTTTTTTTAAAAAAAAATTTCATGTTTATAAACTCAATTTCAATTTTTAAAAAAATATCATTTTTAAAAAAAATATAATTGTGATATTAATTGGCATCTTTTTAAGACACTCATTTTTCATTTTAAAGACATTACTTATTATTTAATTTTTTGAAAAAAAAATGAGTTTATGGAGAAAATAAAATTAGTTTTTTTAACGGGGCGTAAATAATGAGTGTATTCTTTTAAGAAAAAGGAGAAAAAGTAGTGTTTTATAAAATAAAATATATTTTTTAAAATTAAAAATGAAAATGGATTATTTTTTAAAATGAAATATGGGCATTTTTAAAAAAATTGAAAATTGGATGATTTTTTTTCTACAAAGAATGTTAATAAGAAGTGATATTTAAAAAAAAAAGATGTGCCACTTATTGCAACCAGAACCAAAGTTGGTGATTATTTTTAACATTTTTAAAGTTCATGCCATTAAACTCAACTATCCCTAAAGTTCATGCTATTTTTCACAATTTTCCCTTTAAATTATACGGAGTATCAAAGAGTAATAATTTAGGCAAAATTGCAGAAAACCACTCTTTAAATAGGATGTTTTGCGATAAATCACCCCTTAGAACTAAAATTGCAGAAAACCACCCTTAAAACCATTTTCTTTGCAAATTCACACACATCTCCCAATTTCCATTAACTGAATGTTAAAATGCGCGAAAAGTCAATTATATCCATTGTTTTTATTATTATTTTATTTCATCCAATTGATATTAATTAATTTTTACCTTTTTAACATGTTTTTCAAAAGTAAAAAACTCTATAAAATATCTTTTTTTATATGTAATTTCATAATTATTAGTAAAAACACTCTATAAAAAGTAGATATAATTGATTGTTTATATATTTTAAAAAGTGTATATTACTAAAGGGCTACTTGAAGAAAATAATTTTTAAGAAAATGATATTTCACATATTTTTTTAATTCTAAAATATGTTCATTGTCCCATACACATTTTTAAAATAATAAAAACTATATAAAATATTATTTTTTTAATTTTTATTTTCTTCAAGTAGCCCTTTAGTAATGCACAATTTTTTAAACGTATAAAACATAAATTACACATCAATTTTATGGAGTTTTTTGTAAGTATGAAATTATTTTAAAAAAAATACAATATTTTTCTTGATATTTTATAGAGTTTTTTACTTTTGAAAAACATGTCAAAAGGTTAAATATCAACTAATACCAATTGAATGAAGTAAAATAATAATAATAATAACAAGGGGTATAATTAGACCTATCATTTGGGTCGGGTTTAAGTTCGGGTCATTCGGGTCCCGGGTAAATCGGGTTTCGGGTAATTCAGGTTACCGGTCATTTTGGGTCGAGCCAAACCGGGTTTATCTCGGGTTCGGGTTAACCCACCGGGTCAAAAAAATCGAACTTTTTGAAGAATTTTTAAAAATATTAAAATAATATCAAAATTAAATTGTAATATAAATATGTCAAATTAAACTAAATAATAATATTATAATTAAATTTATAAATATTATTATAATATTATTATTATATTAATATTTTAAGCATAAAAAATCATATTCATACAAATAAGTGTTCTAAACATACTATAATCGTAAAATATATAAATTATTTAATTTATGAGTGACTTTAACGAATACAATTGCATGATGAATCTATGTGGGTTCAATTTAGTGCCTGTGTGGCGTCTACATAGTACTGACTCACCAGGTCAATTTCGACCCAACGGGTCACCGGGTCTTGACCCTAAAAGTCCCGGGTAATTCGGGTAATCGGGTTCGGGTCGATTTCGGGTCCTGGGTCTAAAACACTGGGTCCAAACCTGTAAAATTACCGGACGTACGGGTCGGGTCATTTTTGACAGGTCTATGTATAATTGATTTTTCACACACTTTAACATTCAATTAAAAGAAATTGGGTGATGGGTGTGATTTTGCAAGGAAATGGTTTTAATGGGTGGTTTTCTGCAATTTTAGTTTTAAGGGGTGGTTTCTCACAAAACACCCTATTTAAAGGGTGATTTTATGCAATTTTGCCAATAATTTAACATAATCCGGATGAGTGAGGCTTTAGACAAGATCCCAAAACGACTATTGTCAAGACAATTTTAACTAAATTACACACAAGCCCTTCTTGTGTTTTACAAACAAATTGCAAATAGGCCCAAAACTCTCTCATCTACATTGTAACCAGAAATTGGTGGAATAAAGAACAGATCGTTTTGATAGCGTACAATTGAAACTCTCCCTTTTCTTGCTCACATCAACCCGATCTATCTCTTGTTGCGGGTTTGCTATTGAATTCAATCGAATCCTTCAATCAAATGTTCTCGCTAGATCGGATTGATTGAAGGTTGAAATTCGTCCTCGCTTGAAGAATTCCGTCAAAACCCTAATCCATTTCCGTTCCTCACCAAGAACCCAACTAATTAAATTGGCTCAGTGAATCGCAAAACAAATTGGTGGAACGGTATTTCAAAATCATACTCTCCCTTTGAATTTGTTTCAACCAACTAATTAAATTGGTGGAAGTTCATACGACATTTCCGTCCCTTTGAAGTTCATACGCTAGTCCAATTTCCAAATTAATTCGATAATTAAGGAATTAATTAGGGGGAGTTCAATGGAATTAATTGGCAGGTTTCACTTGATCTCCTCATACGGCAGTAGCGCGCAATAAGCAATCGCAAAGCAGTAACAGTACACCCGGCACTCCGGCAGCAGGCTAGCATGGTGGCGGCAGGATCCCGGTGGTAGGCGACGGAGAAATAGGTCGTTGGCAGCGCGCGGTGGACTTCTATCGGCAGCGGTGGAATGATTAGGGTTTTGAACCTATTTGCAATTTGATTGGAAAAAATAAAAAGGATGTGTGTACAATTTAATTGAAATTGTCTTGACAATAGTCATTTCGAGATCTTGCCTAAAGCCTCTATGAATCCGGATTAGTTATGGGTTAGAAAAGGTTTGGGCCCAAACACACGTGAGAATAGATAGGTTTGGCCCAATTGATGAAGCTGGACTATACACATCGGTTATATATATATATATATATATATATATATATATATATATATATATATATATATATATATATATATATATATATATATATATATATATATATATATATATATATATAAATAAATAATACGGATCAAATGTTAACAACTCTTACGGTGTTAAATATTAACAAATCATTATTCGACAAAATTTATCAAATATTCATCACAGTCACTCAATTATTCATCAAAGCTTTTCGACAACATTTAAGAGATTCATTTCAATTAATAATTATTGCTAATTAAAAAAAATTATCACCCAAAAAACTCAAATCCTTGCGCGTGTATCCACCCCCAATCCCGTAATTGTGTTACTGTGATGAATATTTCTTAAATGTTGCCGAATATTGATGAATATTTGGGAAATTGTGAACAATTGAGTGACTGTGATGAATATTTGATTAATTTTAACAAAAGCTTTGATGAATAATTGAGTGATTGTGATGAATATTTGATAAATTTTGCCGAATATTGATTTGTTAACATTTAACACCGTAAGAGTTGTTAACACATGACCCAACCTCTCTTTATATATATATATAGGGTTGCGCTCCGGTGAAAACCAAAATTGCGGTAAAAACCTGTGAGGACCGGCTTTTTAGCCCCGTTCACTAGCTTTATAGCCCGATTATAAATAGAACCGATCTATAAGGTCACATATTTTAGCCCGGTTCTGAATAAAACTGAGCTATAAAGTCACTAATGTAATTTTAAAACATGAGTTTTCAGCACGGTTTTTAGGTTTAACCGATATATAAAGTCATGTGTTATTTTAAAACTGGAGTTTTTAGCACGGTTTTTAGGTTGAACTGAGTTGTAAAGTCACTATGTAATTGAGGTTTTTAGCACGGGTTTCAAATAAACCAAGCTATAAAGTAGTCCTCACGGTTTTTACCGCAATTTGAGGTTTTCACCGGAGTCAATCCCTATATATATATATACGATAGATCAAATGTACACAGCTCTTATTGTGTATCATGTTAACAAATCTGGGCCGTTAAATTAAGAAGATCAACGGATGAGATTAAAAGTAACTTCTGATTATTCGATGGTATTGGGAGATTATTCGGTGGTATGAAATTATTCGGTGGTATTGGGCGATTATTCATTAGAATAAAATTTACAGTTTTTACACTCTTTTTACAGATGAATAATTATGTGAAAACGGATGAATAATCATGAACAAAAAGACGAATAATTTCTGAGTACATGATACACGATAAGGGATGTGTACACCGGAACTAACCTATATATATATATATATATTGTGTGTGTGAGATTGTCAAGCACGGAGAGAGAACCCCGGAAAAACCGGACCACCATGGATCCCAATGAAGGCCAAAAAGACCAACGACGGAGATAGAGATCCTGAAGGCCGAGGGAGCCAAGGGAAGGTCAACCGAACCGAGAAGAAGTGAACGACAACCGACTAGTACAAGACCCTAGGAGGTAACAAAACTAGGAGGTCGGAATCTGGGTTGCGTCTCGTGGCACCGCCGAGAGGGAACCGACCCCAAGGCACGGAGACACGAACACGGATCTGGGTTGTAACTCGGTGGATCTGAGAGATATGGTGGTGGGGAGTCTTGTGGTGGTGGTGGCACTGGCGTCAGGGCCTTAGAGTGCAGAGGAACACCAGGGCGACACTGAAGAAGGAGAAGCCCCAGACCGGGAGCCAGCGAGGGACGAGAACACCAGGGCGATGCCGACGAGGCCCACCGGATGAATGTTAGTGATGGGAGACGGAGGTGGAATCCGGAAAGCAAAGACATTTAGAGATTCGGTTGTCTAGGTCGAAGAACAGAGATTGAATTCGACCACCTTTAGATGGTTTGTGGTCAAGTCCTAAGACATGGGATTTGTAAGTACCCTAAGATCGGGCTTTCGATTGAGAATTTTGGGTTATTCATCAAGAAGAATACCCTAAATCTGAGAAATAGGAGCTCGCTAAGATGAAATGGGTATGAAGATTAATTGATTAGAGGACTTAGACCATGGGTTTGAACAAAGGGATTAGATTGACCTCCAAAGGCAGATGATAAACAGAGGACCAATCTTAGGTAAAGCGTCCCAGTTTTTTCGTATGGCCTGCCCTTGATCGATTATCGGTTCTCCATGTTTAATTTACGCAGTTCGGTATAAATTCCGCTTCAGAAAACACCAAAAAGCTAACGAGGAAAGGTCGAAACCAATTCCACGCTCTAAAACCGACTCCTTCTCTTTTGTTGCCTCTTCTCCTATTTATAGGCAAATCAAATTGTCTTTGCCTTTGCTCTCTTGCCTTCATGGCTTCATGGGAGTGTTTGGGTCTGGCGTGACAAGGCTACTCAGCCACCTCCTACTACTACCTCCTCGTGGCCTCTCACCTCGTGGGTGAGCATGACAAGGCAAAAAGCTCTTTGGCTCTTGCCAACATACATATATGATATATTAATCATAATATGTAGACATACATATATAATATATTAAAAACAATATGTATTGTTGTATGAATGTGTATATATATAACTGCATTAATGTGTATGTGTGTATATATAGAGGCTGGATCTCGTGTAAGCAGTCCTTATGATGTAATTTATGAGCAGAGAAATTATTTGTAGGTACCAAACGATTATTCGTGTGTAATAATATAATTATTAGTATGTACGAACAAATGTAATTATTCATATGTAACAAAATATTATTCATATGTATGTACATACGAATAATCACATATTACCTACGAATAATGTCACTATTCACAAGTTACTTTTAATCTCAATCGTTCGATCTTCTTAATCTGACGTTCCAGATTTGTTCACAAATTATACAGTACGGCTTTGCTTACACAGGATCTATCCTCTCTCTCTCTCTCTCTCTCTCTATATATATATATATATATATAGAGAGAGAGAGAGAGAGAGAATTTGGATCAAATGTTAACAAGTGATATGGTGTTAAATGTTAACAAATCTAAGACATTAATTAGGGAAAAATAGATGGCTTAGATTATTCCAATATATTAAATTAATTAGAAATTAATTGGAAAATAAACCCACCCAACCCTAACCTAAGCGCGTGCATAACCCAATATTACTCCCCATCACACGATCGTACAAATTGAGACACAGAGAGATCGAATCAGAACGCATAAGCGAAAGAGAAGTTAAGGACAAGGCGGGAGCGATGGCGAGCGACGATGGCAGCCGGCGATGGCAGAAGCGAAGGCGAACGATCGATGGAGGCGAGAGCGACGATGGAGGCGATGGCGATGGCTGGCGAAGAAGATGACGATGGCGGCCGGCGATGGCGGAACCGCGGCTGCTGCAACCATCTTCCTCGAAACCCAGCGTTGGTGTAACCATCTTTCTCTCCTCTCCCTCGATAGGATTCGATGCGATGACGGTCAACCAGCGGCGGCGAAGGGGAGATTGCGATGGAGAAGCGGCGATGGCGAAGCGACGATGGTGAAGAGGCGATGGCGAAACGGCGACGAGTGCTACTGGGGACAACCGTGACTACCGAAGGATGAGCATTTGGGCTATCGATGTTTAATCCATGGGTGGTGTCGGTCGATTCTTTTTCAGTTTGATTTCTCTGTGTTTGTTTTGCCTTTTTGTGCTTATTTGCCCTTGCTTCCTACATATGTCATGCTTTCTTGTTCGTGGTTCTCTTTTGCTCTCCTTTCTTTACCCTTTTTTCTTGATTATCCCCAAGTTCTATTAGAAACATCTTCTCGATGAGTTTAAGGTAAGGACATACACATCTACACATGCATGGAATTGAATTGGGGATTTCTTGAGTTGGGGAATTGAATTGGGGATTTGTTGGTTTTGATCGAAGTAGATTTAGATTTATTATTCATTGGTATTCATAGTTTTGTAATAGATTATTCATTGGTATGCAATAGATTATTCGATGGTATGTGATAAATTATTCGTTACTATTTAGCTATTATTTGAACATATTACCGAATAATTGTCCAAATCTTACTGCATAATTAAAGGATTTATGAATAGTACCTAATAATCAGCTATTCATTGAATTTCATGTTCAGAGTCACTATTCTGTAAGTTCAAAGTTTATATTCGTTGATAATACGGAATTATTCATATGTATGTGGTTAATTAGAGGTGGGAAATCAAGAATTACATTAACATACTCTTTTAGCCTAGCGAATAATTACTATCAAGTTAGTGAATATTTATTATCAACCTAGCGAATAGTTGCAAAATTGACCAACCCTTTTGCTATTATATAAATGACAACTCCTCTTTACAAATGAATATTAACGATCAATTTAACGAATAATTACTATTAACCTAATGAATAGTTGCAAAATTGACCAACCCTTTTGCTATTATCTAAACGATATCTCCTCTTTACACATGAATAATAACTATAAGTTAGAGAATATTTAATATCACCTTATCGAATAGTTCAAACAGTGCACCGCAGAAAAAAAAAACAATGTTACTCCACCAAAAAAATGTTACGCCACAAAAAAAAAAAGTAACACACGCGCACGTAATTCAGGAAGTGCGCAAGGAAAGAGGTGAATCCCATTGATTTTTAATTAAAGAAAAAGCCAAAATTGCTTAATAATCTCAGTCACCCATTTCATTCAATCAATGGTCCAGATTTGTTAACATTTAACACTATAAGGGATGTGAACACCTGACCCAACCTCTCTCTCTATATATATATACACAGAGGGGGAGAGAGAGAGAGAGAGAATGGATCAATTGTGCACAAGGGTTAGGGTGTACCTTGTGCACAAATCTTGGCCTTTGATCATTGTGTGATGGATGGTGGAGATTAAAGCATGTTTTATATACGAGTTGGGGGCGCGTGTAGACCATCTCCTTCATCCCTATATCAAGCCACCAAACCATAGATTGGCTAAATCAAAATCATTCAGTTTCAGATCGTAAAATCCCCAGATTTTTGCCTATATCAATCCTCCCATGAGAGATCTCAATCGGAGGCAATTTAGCAGATGGCAATTGTGGAGTCGAAGGCGGAGCGGACAACCGACGAAGGCGAAGCCGTGGAGGTGCGGCAAAGAATATTGGTGAGCACACCATCGAACCTGTGTTGTTGCTGGAGTGCAATTCCAGATTCCGGAGGTGAGGCGAGGCTTCCCCCAAGGGCTAAGTTGAAGGTGGTCGAAGCGGCGGTGATTCATCACGAGCTCTGATGTCGAAAGCGAAATGAAGACTGACCACGCTAGACGCTTCAATCTTCATCGCCTTCGATTAATTAGGGCTTCCACGTTCGTTAGATGCTTCTCTCCTAACTTTCTTGAATGAATCAGTTGCGATTGTATGTTCTAGGGTTTGCAATGCTTCAAATCATGGAAAAATATATAACCCTTCTGGATCAAGGAAGTTGTAGAGAAATCACGAGGAGCGTGGATCTTGAACATATCAAGGACATCCTCCATCTTATGGGTTACATCTCGGATCTTCCTGATAAGGTCTTTCACCATGTTGTTGGTGTTCTCATTTATTTTATTTTAGAATGAATCCTTGGTTGGAAACTTCTTAGGAGTAGTGCTTCACATCATGGAAAAACTTATACTGTATTTTTTATTATTATTCGATAGAATTTATGAAATTTTGATTTTTAGTCGAATATATATTTTTGGTTTTCGAGATGCATAATTTGATTATTATTTGTCAATTGTTCAGACGTAGGTGTTGAATTTTGGTTACTACTGGTAATGAGTTAGTAAATTATTCGGTGAAATCTGATTCATTATTCGCTAGAATATGAAATCTTCGGTTTGGTAAACTACATAAAACAAAACATTATTCGGTGAAATGTGAAACATTATTCGGTGAAATATGAAGCATTATTCGTATTTATTGTAAGTATTGGTTAGGGATTTGAGGTTTCCTTTATTTGAAATTGATTGACAAAAAAACAATATTCGGTAACATGTGACAAATTATTCAATGGAATTGGTAATTTTTTATATGAACTAAATGAAAAAAATAGCAGAAAATTATTCGGTAGCAAGTGAAACATTATTCGGTAGCAAGTGAAACATTATTTGGTGGAATTGTCAAATATGTAAAACGAACTAAAGCAGGTGGGTTTAAAAAAACATTTATTCGGTAGCAAGTGAAACATTTTTTCACAAATATTTTATATATTTAAAAAAAACAAGAAAAAAAAAAGCAAGGGTGGTAAACACACACTAAGTAGTCTAAGGGGAAGAGATTGGTTTTTTTTGCCGGGTGGGTCCCACTGTATTAAAAAGAAAAAAAAAAACAAAAATCCCTTTTAATCTTGGCCTTCCATCTCCTCTCCATCAACTGCCCATAATTGTGCACAAGGTACACTATATAAGGGGTGTGCACTCTTGAACCACCCCTATATATATATATATATATATATATATATATATATATATATATATATATATATATATATATATATATATATAAAGGCCCAAAACGACTTCTGGTTTGATTTGTATATATGTTAAGTCGTATTTAATACGGTTCTACCTCTATATAACTTTCTTCTGGAGTTTAATTTATATAACGGGAAACCCCTATTTATTTAGAACTATTAATTTAGGATATCTCCAAAAGCGCCCCTTCAGTTGTTGCAGATTGTCCTCACTCTGGTTTGATTCACACATGAACACCTTTGCCCCTCCACCGTCGTCGGACTCAAGGATTGACATCGTATCCTTGATCTTCGACTTTAGTCTCTTTGTTGGGCCTTTCAGTATCTCATAGGAGTTAGAAACAATAGTGAGGACATTGGATGGCCCATTATCATTGGGTCTGTTATGATTGGGCTTGTTTGGCAGTTTCCTTTTGTTTGTTCCTTTTCTACGGCCCAATATAATTAGTGTGGACAATAATTATATTTTTCGTCAATTTTTCTTCACTCAATGATTGAAGGTTTTCTATCATGATCACATCTTTCTCGGGATTAGAAACATTCTCTTTGTCATTAGACTCCACATCATCCTTTGGATTAGAAGCCTTCTCTATGTCGTTGAGCTCCATATTTATTTGATGTTCGTTGGCCACCGTGTTCTCTTTCTCCCCTTCATCGAAAACATTAATGAGAGCATAAAATTTGTTACTTATCTGAATCTGCCCTTTTGCCTTCTCCTCCTCGCCGACACCCTTGTCGTTGAACACAGTTTCCATCGCCGGAGTTTCTTCTGGTATCTCAGTTTTCCCTTTTCCTGGCGATTTCTCCAGCCCTACCTTTCCCTCAGTCCCTACTTCTTTCCCATTCCATTTCTGACTTTTCTCCTCCTTCCGTCTCCCGTAGGGGGTCGATGTCGGGGACCTGTTGTCAGGGGTCTTCTTCTCGTCGTTAGGAGGCATCACCGACTATTGATTCTTTGATTTGGATTTATATTTTCTCTTGACTTCCATCCACTCAACGTGGGAGCTGTTATTACCTTTTTCCATGGACTCCGATTGAATCTTGTAATCTTTCCCCGTCTTCTCCATTTGTTCTTCATCGGGTTTAGCTTTTTTCTTGGCAAATTGGAAATTTGCTCTTAGACGACCAACCCTTCTGCATACGAAACACATAGATGGAATGCCTTTGTATTCTACAAGGTACCGGTGGCCATTGATCCCAATCGAACCTTTAAAGGGAGAATCGAGATCAACCTCCACACACACCCTAGCATACTGCCCCCTCCCGGTGTATGTGGTCCTGTTATCCACCCTGATCGTAGATCCCAAACCTGCTACAGCCTGCAAGAGGACCTCTTCTTGGTAGAAGTGTAGGAGGAGATCCACGATTCTAACCCAAGCAGGCACTGTCTTTATGGGATCTTTAGGTCGAAAGTCTGGAGTCCATACCCTAATGATCAAGCATCTCCCAAATATAACCCACGGACCCTTTATCAGAACATCAATATAGCTCATTTCCTCCTTGAATCTGACAAAGTAGTTACCATAGGGAAGGTCTATTACCTGAATTTTTTCGAAATGGCTCCAAATCTGTGTTGGACAAAACTGCGTGAATAATCGTACAACATATTTTATTTAATTTTTTTAATATTTGAGTTCGACACCTTTTGGTTATCCTGTTGATTCAAAGTCATATGGATACCAAAGATTTGAGTGGTTTTGGTAATTTGGGCTGCACCCGAATTTTAGCGGGCTACGTACTTATCTCTTGGAAGATAATCAAGCCTCACGTAGTTCATAGTGTTTGGATTTTGTGTTTGGTTTGGTTTGGTTGGGATTTGGTTTCGTTCTCTTATATGCATCATAGGATGAAGTTCAAGTCCACCTTCTACAAAAGGTAACTCGAACAACACTCCACTTGAGTAACTTGAGCTCACCTTCTCGGAAGGGTAAGTCAAGTAACTCGCCTATCATTTGCATAGAAAACAATTTGATGTGGTGTTTGATTTGACTTAGAGATTTGACTTATAGGTCAATTTGGGGATGGTGGAATTTGATTTTGATTTTTGGTCGTGACCGAACTCGACGAGCGACAACTTTGTATCGAGTTAGAGGAGACACTTTGGATTTGATGGGGATTTGATTTTGATTTTTGATGCGACTGAACTCGATGAACGGAAGCTTTGTATCGAGTTAGGTCGACACTGTGGTTTTGATAGAAAATTTGATATTTGAGATGACTTAGAGTCGAAGAATGAATTTGAAGAGATTTGATTAAAAGTTTGGGTGTAACTGGACTCGGTAATAATTTGATTTACACCGAGTTTCCTACATATCCACCTATTTGGTGGAATCAAGTCATCGTAGTTCGGAACAAAAATAAATTTTTTATTTGGGTTTGATCACGGGATCCTTTGAGGATGGTGATTGAACTCGACGAGCAAAAGTTTTGTATCGAGTCATAGTTGCCATTTTGGCTTTAATGAAAACTTGAGATTTGGTTTGAGACGATTGAAATCGACGAGAATTGGATTTGCATCGAGTTTCCTACGTAGCCCATAAAAGAGCATGGGATCAAAACAAACTGATTTTGCTTGATTGACTTAACTTCATTTTGAACCGAAGAAAGTCTTTTTGGAATCAAGGATTGAACTCAATGGGATTTTGCTTGACATCGAGTTTTCTACATATTCGACGAAGTGGAATCAAATCTTATGTAGTTCATAAAAGAACCAGTTTAATTTCGTTTTTGCGTGGCAATTGAACCCGGTGAGCTTTGACTTTGTCTCGGGTGTCCTACATACCCTTTTGAAAGGGATCAAATCATCCGTAGTTCCGCTCAAAAGCAAAGTTGATTTAATTTGAGACATGCGACTAAATCTGATATAAATTAAAATTTAATATCGACTTTCCTACATAACTCATTAAAGAGTATCAAGTCTTTACGTAGTTCTTTTTACAAACAATTTGATTTGGTTTTGACCTCATATTCATTTAAGAGTGAATTTAGAGGTTGACGACTGTACCCGATATATTTGTAAAATTTAATATCGGGTTACCTACGTAGCTGATATAAGGCGTCAAGTCTTTATGTAGTTCTAAATGAAAACTAAGTTTATATTTGGTGAAACTTGATCTGAGGTCTTAAATCCGCTTTTTTTGTTTAGGAGTCGGTTTTGAGATTGACTCACTAGAATTAATTTCAGATCATATCTAAATATCTAATAGTAAGGATCTTCATGCATAAACGATAGATCAATCATTGTTCATAAAAGATACCTATTGATGCGTGAATCGGATCGAATCGGGTAAGAATCGGAAGAGATCGAAAGCCCCAAACGTGACTTCTCTAATTAGTCCACACGAGTCCGGTGTCTAGATCTCTCTTGTCTTCGACTGCTAGGACGAAGATCGAAAGATGAGCAATCGAATCGCATTGGATGGTAATGATGGTTGGCAAATCAATCCTTTGATTTTTCCTTCCTATTGCTACTGTTGATGCGTCTAGTGTTTTCAAGAAAATAGCAACCATTTGCCTATTTCTTTCTACACTCTCAAAATCCACCGTAAGAATCAATTGAGCTCTATAAGAATAGGCAGCCATTTTAATTAGGAGGAGTAATTAGACAATTAATTAGGAGTTACAAGCTATCAAGCATCAACCGTTCCTTTCGGTTTTCTCCTAATTGAGTTGTTTGTTACCTCTTCCTAATTAACCACTTTTATTATTTATTTTTAAAATAAATAATAATACTTATTAATAATAAATCGTATATTATATATTAATAATCAATCACTAATCCCGTTGATCTAGTCCCTAAACTCGAAATGTGTGACCTCATAGGACCCGTTTATAATAGTCATGGACTTAAACCGTTTAACCCCATTAATCGTAATTGGCTTCTAGCAAAGCATTACGACTCCTAAAATAATCAGATTGAATATCTCTATCAATTGTCCTATTCCATGTTTACATTGCACATTAAATTAAAGGACACAATTCCTTCAATCTCCCACTTGTCCTTAAACAAGTGTGCAATATAAGATACCTTTGTCTCTTAATGTCTTATTTGATGATATGGTGACATTCATATCTATTATCAAATATGTTTCTTGAACTCCGAGTTTGAACTGTCAATTGAACGGATGATTACAAATAATCCATCCGAGCATGGCCATGCATTTTCAGTTCTTACTCTTCAAGTGGTCTAGACACCATTCCTTTTCGATGCATCACAATATGCATGAAGAAGGAGGACATCTCCAATCTTGTATGACTATGATTCCCACTCAACTTTTTGCAATCCCTACTACGACCTTTATAACTCCCTGTTACGGAAAGCGTTTAGCCGTATCAAAGAAATACCAATCATTAAGAGAGACCACAACATACTCATGTTTGAGGAATCTACTAATCATGGTTTAACTTAAAACTCTGCAATCCCTTTTGTAGAGTCTTAAGGTGGGTCTATCCTATATATATCACCCATACATAGATATGTAATTGACTAGACATCTTCATGTCCCTATAGCCCATGAAACCTGGAGCTATCAGTCAACTTACAATATAGTCAATAATAAAATCACCTATGTCCAAGTTGATGATTTCAGACTACGGACTTGAGATAATTCATAATTGCATTTCACTTAACGGGGTTTCATTTACCAGGACACTTAAGATAAGCCCATTTGCGAACTACGAATTATTTGGACATTTTATTTATTATCGTTCAACACAATATATAAATAAAGATGAGATATCATATATCATAAAATCATCTAGTCGAACATAAACTTAGTGTCTAACACTAAACATAAAATGTAATAGAAAGCAATCGCAAATCCATTCTCCAATGTGTTTGAGACCCTTAGCCCTAGTGTGACCATCATGCTTGGGCTAGGCATAAGCTTCGTCAATGGATATGCAATACTGTCATATGTATGCACCTTACACATCTTAATGTCAAATAAGATGATACTTCTTCATAAGATGTATGATCAACTTGTCATCGCCCTTAAGAAATCATCCTTGGTTCTTCTCAAGAACTTCATGATGTTCTTAGCTGCACACTAGTGTGCCTCTCATGGAATCGATTGGTATTTGCTACACCTGCTCAAAGCAAATGCAACATCAGGTCGTGTACATACCATGACATTGGTAAAACCTTTCTTGGAATCTTGCATATTGAATCTGTTAAGAATCTTATCTATATATAAGTTCCTTGATTCAATCTAAGAAATAACTTAGATCTATCTCTATAGATCTTTATTCCAAGTATGTACACTGCCTCCCCAAAGTATTTTCATTGAGAAACATTTCTTTAATCATTCCTTAATGGACTCTAGCATTGGAATGTCATTCCCAATATATAGTATGTCATACACATACAAGATTAGGAAGACCACTTTACTCCCACTAAACTTCTTGTATACACAAGGGTCCTCTTCGCATCTGATGAAATTAAACTCTTTGATCTTTTCATCAAACCGAAAGTTCCAACTCTTGAATGCTTGCTTAAGTCCATATATAGACTTCTTAAGCTTGCATATCTTCCCAGCATCACTTGGATCTTCAAAACCCTCTGGTTGTGTCATGTACACATCCTCTTCCAAGAATCCATTCAGGAAGGCGGTTTTGACATCCATTTTCCAAATCTGATCATCATAATAAGCGATAATAGAAAGGATTATCCTAATGGATCTTATCATGACGATTGGTGAAAAAGGTTTCATCATAGTCTATACCATGAATCTGTTTAAAACCTTTGGCAACTAATCTTGCCTTGTATACAAATACCTTTCTATCCTTATCTGTCTTAAGTTTGAAAATCCATTTGCTCCCTTTGGGTTTTACCCCACCTGGCAAATCTATCAAGTCCCACACTTGATTTCAAACATTGAATCCATTTTGGATCTCATGGCCTCAAGCCATTTCTTGGAGTCTCGACCCGTCGTTGCTTGCTTATAGGTATTAGGCTCATCATGTTCTAACAAAATAACATCAAGGTTTACATTCAAGATGAAATCATCATAACGTCTTGGTTATACCCTTGGCCTATCTGATCTACAAGTGGGTTCATCTGGTTCAAGAATTGGAGTTGGAATAGTTTCCACAACTGTTTGTAGATCCTCTTGTTCCGGTTCTTGGATGATTTGGGGCCCTAGGCCTTCCAAAACCATCAATTCATCATCGACATCATCTATGCCATCATGTTGTTAAGTTTGTTGCTCTTCATCTTGAACCAGTTCTAGATGAATATTTCTTCCACTTGACTTGTTGGAAATAAACTTTCTTTCCAAAAAGACAATATCCCTTGCAACAAACAACTTTTTCTCAGTGGGATTATAGACGTAGTATCCAAAACTACCTTTTGGATAACCTTTAAAATAGCCTTTATCTGATTTAGGGGCAAACTTATCAGTTTGTAAAAGCTTTACATAAGCTTCACATCCCCATATCTTCATAAATGACAATTTTGGAACATTTCCTGTCCATATCTCATATGGAGTTTTGTCTATAGCTCTAGACGAAGTCCTGTTTAATGTAAGTACAACAGTT
This sequence comes from Persicaria maculosa, assembly GCA_963922045.1. Lineage (NCBI taxonomy): Eukaryota > Viridiplantae > Streptophyta > Magnoliopsida > Caryophyllales > Polygonaceae > Persicaria > Persicaria maculosa. Next base: position 14,839,747 of record OY998257.1, on the reverse strand, counting down.
GTGAGAGCATATCCCCAGAAGAATATCGAAAGGTCAGCAAAACTCATCATAGATCGGACCATGTCTAACAGGGTCCTGTTTCTCCTTTCAGATACACCGTTCAGCTGTGGTGTTCTTGGGGTAGACAACTGCGTTACAATCCCACAGTTTTTCAAATGATGATCAAATTCATGGCTCAAGTACTCACCACCACGATCTGATCGAAGTGCTTTTATTTTCTTACCAGTTTGAGTCTCTACCTCATTTTGAAATTCCTTGAACTTTTCAAAGGATTCCGATTTGTGTGACATAAGGTAAATATATCCATATCTACTCATGTCATCAGTAAATGTGATGAAGTATCTATAACCACTTCTAGCTTCCGTACTCATTGGCCCACATACATCAGTATGTATAATGCCCAATAGTTCAATAGCCCTTTCATTTGTTCCTTTGAAAGGTGACCTTGTCATCTTATCCATCAAACATGACTCACATGTATCAATGGATTCACAATCCACCTCTTTTAGAAATCCCTCTTTATTGAGCTTCTTCATGCGGTCTAAACGGATGTGACCCAAACGACAGTGCCATAGGTAGGCTTCACTCAACTTATTTGATTTTTTCCTTTTTGCATTTATGTTATAAGATTCTGTTTTAAGGTCAAATACAAATATTCCATAATATCTTGAGCACGAGTATAGAAGATATCATTCTTGTGAATAACTATACCTTCATCCGTAGTGCCAAAATTAAAACCTTCAGAATAAATTATTGCAACCGAAACAAGGTTTTTTGTAATGCTAGGAACAAAATAACAATTATTCAGTTCTAAGGTTAAACCAGAAGGAAGAGATAAACTAAAATCTCCTACGGTAAGTGCAGCAACACTTGCTCCATTTCCGACGTGTAGGTCTATCTCCCCTTTCTTCACTTGTCTCTTATTTCTTAGTCCCTGCACATTTGAAATAATGTGAGCACCACATGCGGTATCTAATACCCAAGTAGGACCATTATCTAATGTGAGGACATTGGTTGACGGTAATTCAATAACATAAATACATGAAGTGTTGGAACTCAAAGTCCCATTCTTCTTGTCTTCCAGGTACTAGGGACATTTTCTTTTCCAATGTCCCTTAGCCTTACAGTAGAAACAATCATGGTTTGCAGCCATCCTTGGCTTCTCACCACTCTTAGGTTTTGCAACTTCCTTGCCTTTCCCTTGGAAATTGTTCTTGTTCTTTGCTACCTTCTTGAACCCTTTCCCTCTGTTGACATTAAGAACTTCCTTCTTGTTGTCAGTGGGAGTATTTTGCTCAGCAGATTTGAGCATACCATGGAGTTCATTCAGATTTTTCTTAATAACATGCATATGATAGTTCATCCTGAATTAGGCAAAGCCATCATGTAAGGAGTGCAAGACGATATCTGTAGCCAACTCTTGGTCATATGGGGTGCCCAGTGTCTCCATACGGCTAAAAAGACCGATCATGTTAAACACATGGGGACCTACTGCCTTTGATGCGGATCAAGATGGCCTTCTGTGGGTCAAACAATGATCTTGATCCAGGCGAGCTCTCAAGACCAATTCGAGGGCTATTGATGGCAAAGAGTGTCGTCCTCAAGAGGAAGAAGAAGGCACCACCATGGCTTGAAGAAAGAAGACATTGATATTTTTAATTATTATTATTATTATTATTATTATTATTAGTTCTTTCCATATTTAGTAACTCTTATGTTAGTTGGAGCTATTTATGGAATTTCTTATTTATAGTATTACTTAGTTAGGTTAAATAAGATGGTTAGGAGAGTTTATCCTTAGGCTTTCTTAATTATCATATTTTTATGATTTATCTAGTTAGGATTTTATTTATATTATTATATTAGAATTAGGTCAGCCAAGTCTATTCTTTTGTAAAGGATGGCTGGCCACATATTAGGGTTTATAGAAATTAGGATTCTATTTAAACGTTCTTTGACATTCAATAAGAGGGAGATTGAAATAGAATTGAAGAAACCCTTTGGCTAAAGGGTTCTTCGATTATCAATCCCAAAAAACTTTGCATTCAAAAATTCAGATTGTTCTTCATCCTTTTATCATCCAAACAAGAGCCTTTCGAAACCCCAACACCAAACACAACCCAAAACACACAAACAAAAATCCCGCAGGAAACCGTCGTAAAACGCAGGCGTCACCGTCGCTGAAGAGGAGGCAGGCTTCATCGTAGAACCAGCGCCCAGCAACAGGCGGCGGCCGCCCCAGGCCTGCAGCAGCTGCTGCCACCTTGGCCGCTCCGTCGCTAGCCCGTGGCCTCCGTCGCTGCAGCTTCTCTTCCTTGCTTTGTGTTCGTGTTTGACTTCCGCCGCTCTAATCACCTTTCATACCTTCCCAACCTGTTCCAACTCAAGATAAATCAAGGAGTTATTGCAAGATCGAGCCGTCAACGAGTAGCTGTTCTTGATTCGAAGCCCACAGGCGAAGGATCGAGAATAGCCACACATCAACCTTTCCCTTCACAAGCTTGCTATCCAGTATAGCCTTGTGAGTTTCATATCGTTCAATCCTTACCTGTGCCTGAAATAACATTTTCAGGTTGGTGATGATAGAGTAGGCATCCTGGTTTTCAAACCTCTTTTGAAGGTGAGGTTCCATGCTTGCTAGCATCAAACAAGTGACAGGTAACGAATCACTCCTTAACTCCATTTCTCTAACTATCTCCTCATCCGATGAGGCATCAGTAATAGTAGGGATAGGGTTTGTTAGGACGTCCTGACGCCCTTCAGACCTGAGAACAATTATCAGATTCCTTTCCCAATCAAGAAAGTTTGTTTTATTTAATTTGTTTTTCTCAACTATTGAGCGCGGGTTGAAATTCAAGTTATCATGCGACATAATGCCTATATATAAAAGAAAATGACATGCAAATTAAATTAGTATATCTTCGAAATGCATTTACTTAAAATTAAACACCTTTAATATAAGTAAATGCACATTTTATTCGAACTGTTATCATTCCTTGTGAATAAAATGATTCCAAGATCCCATTACAGACAAGACCCAACGTACTTTTGCACTGCCTTGAATCTTGTGTGTTCAAGGTAAGTAACAATTACTAATTATAACTCCTTATAATTCTTGGTTGATGATCTACATCCAATGTAAAATCATCCTCATGCCTCAAGATCCAAAACTTTGTCTTTTGGTCTCTTGTTGGGTACAACCATATCAAGGTTTATGAACCCCTGTATAGATTCACCCTCATTAGTCCAAGATTATGGAAAGACACCCTCACTTTTGTGAAGCCCGTCCCACTACTAGAAAAACGCTATATAGCCTCGAAGTTTTTGGCTACCAATTATTTCGAGAGTACCATCGTAGCCAATAACCTCGAATTTGGACTCGAAAAAATATTTGGAGGCTAAGTACCATTGAAATAAAATCATGGCTATTTTTCCATACCATATAACCACGAATGTATATTTCGTGGGCGTCGGCGAGTGTACATTAGCCTCGAAATAAAAGTCGAGGGCACATTTTTGAAGCTATGGTCAAGCGAACTTAGTAATGAAGTTGTTAGTGGGTAAACTGGAGGCTACCTTCGAGGGCACGTAGGATCGAATATTTTTTAGAGGGCAGGGTTGAGGGTGTAACAACTTAATATATATTACGAGGCTAATGTCGAGGGTATGTTTGATCCTAAATGGTTACGATTTTTTTGGGGGGTAACAATGTAGCTAAGTAACCTCAAATGATGGATTCGAGGGTATATTTCTAGGTGTATAACCTCGAAAAATTGAATTTACTTTGACGGCAAGATCGAGGGTAAATCTGTTTTCCCCATTTAATGCATTAAATGCTCCCAACTACCTATGTTGCTTTACCAATTTGTACGAGGTTTATCTCTATCTTCCTATTGTACTTTCTCCGAGCCACAACATTCAATCATTCTCTAATTCTCTATCTACCTTCCATTTTGCAAATTTTCTCAGATTCGATCAAGAGTGGTATTTGATCTTCATTTCTGGTAAGTATCATCATTTTGACATTTATTTTCTTATTTTCATACAATTTAGATGGTGGAAAAGCAAGAAAATTTATATGATTTAGAAATCGTTAGAGAAATAGCTTGAAAATAAAGTGACATAATATGTAAATATTAACAACGAATATGCCCTCGAGTTCATAATTGCGAGATTAAACTTCTATGATTACCCTCACCTATACTCTCGAATTATTAATTTCGAGGGTAAACGAGTGCATAAACCTTTCCCCAGTAGCAATAATATTAGGGTTTCGAGGGCAAATTTGATGCTAAATATAGCCTCCAATTATCAATTTGAGGGCGCGATTGTAGAACTTTTTTTAACTATCTACTAATCTTTTGTTCCATTGTACTTATCACACTCTATTTTTTTTTGTTTCTCTTGTAGATGGGTAATCGTGATTGGATGTACATGAGGCATTTGCCACATGGAGGTGGTTGGAATGAATTATTTATCGATGGAGTTGATGAATTCATCAATTTTGCAAAATCACAAGTCCAATTTATGGACAAGGAGAAGATCATGTGTCCTTGTGTGAAGTGTAAGAATACAAAATTTAAAGATGTTGAAACGGTACGTCTTCATCTTTATAAAAAAGGTTTTGTTGATAATTATTATCGGTGGATTTCTCATGGAGAACCACCATTTATTCCAACCCTCCCAACTGAAGATCAATCTAGGTCGAGCATAAACGAGTTGAACTTCTTTGGAGTAGGAATGAATCTATTTGATAATTTGAATCCTTGTCAAAGAATGGTATTTGATACAGCTGGGCCTAGTTTTGTTCCTCCTCAATGGTTTGATGTTGGTACTTCAGCTGTTGGCACTTCAGATGATCCCTCTATTGATATAAACAACGAGAGAGAGGGGTTGGAAAGCACAATAGGGCTTACAGAAGAAATAAACATGCCACATGAAACAACAGATTCTGTTTTTATCGATGATAACACTTCGTATTTATCTGAGAGATTTTTTGATGTGTTGAAGGCGGCAGAAGATCCTGTTTATCCTGGTTGTGCTGTTACACAATTGTCTGCAGTGAGTAATTTTTTATCGTTTAAGGCTGATTATAACTTGCCACAAGCAGGATTTGATAGACTTATGCATGAAGTGGGTAGTCTCTTACCACGGGACCATAATCTTCCTACGAACTACTATGAGAGTGGGAAGCTAGTTGCAGATTTGGGCTTGCCAGTGAAGAAGATACACATGTGTGCTGAAGGATGCATGTTATTTTGGAAGGAGGATCGTAATGCCACACATTGTAAGTTCTGCAATACTCCCAGGTACAAGCAGCAGATGACCGCAAAAGGGAGATCTCTTCCTCAAAAGGTGCTTCGATATTTGCCCTTGATCCCACGTTTGCAACGATTATATGCAATGGAGGACACCGCCCCACACATGCATTGGCATGCTGAGCATGAAACTGAAGAAGGGTTCATTTGTCACCCTTCTGACGCAGAGGCTTGGAAGCATTTTGACAGTACTTTTCCAAATTTTGCATCGGAGGTTCGAAATGTCAGGTTGGTTATATGTTCAGATGGATTTGCTCCTTTTGGTATGAGTGGCCAACAATACTCATCATGGCCAGTAATTATTACTCCATATAATCTACCCCCTAGTATGTGCATGCAATCTGCATATCTGTTTTTTAGCACTATTATTCCAGGCCCGAAAAATCCGAAAAGGCTAATAGATATTTGCTTGCAACCCTTGATTGATGAGCTCCTATTGTTGTGGAATCAAGGCGTCATAACCTATGATGCCTATGCAAAGGAAAATTTCAGAATGCGTGCAGTTCTTTTATGGACAGTGAATGACTTTCCAGCATATGGGATGTTGTCTGGGTGGAGTACCGCTGGAAAATTTGCATGTCCTTATTGTATGGAGCTCACACAAGCCTTTCGACTAGAACATGGACGAAAGGCTTCATGGTTTGACTGTCACAGGTGTTTCTTGCCAACAGACCATCCATTCAGGAGGGATCGAAATAAATTTTACAAAGGGCGTACTGAGACTAGAGCTCCTCCTCCGTATTTGTCTAGCCATCAGATTTGGGAGCGTGTTCAACACATGCCAACTGTTGTCGAATCTCCCAAGCAGTATCCAGATGGCTACAATAGTACTCATAAGTTCACAAAGCAGAGCATTTTTTGGACTCTTCCTTATTGGAGACATCTGCTTCTTCGTCACAACCTTGATGTCATGCATATCGAGAAAAATGTATTTGACAACGTGTTTAACACTGTCATGGATGTGAAAGGGAAGACAAAGGACAATTTGAATGCAAGGAAAGACCTTCGAGAATATTGTAAGCGACCAGAGCTTGAAGTAAAGGATGATCATAGGGGCCCAAAACCAAAAGCGGTGTACAGCTTAAGTAGAGAGAAAAGGACTGAGTTGTTGAATTGGTTGAATGGGTTGAGGTTCCCAGATGGTTATGCCTCGAACATTGGCCGATGTGTGAATTTGGACGAGGGTAGGCTTGTTGGGATAAAGAGTCATGATTGTCATGTGTTCATGCAGAGACTCATGCCAATAGCTTTCAAAGAGCTTCTTCCGTTAGGCATATGGGGACCTCTTACAGAGCTAAGCTTGTTCTTCCAATCTTTATGCTCATCAACACTAGAGAAGCGTCGTATTGAGGTTTTAGAGCTTCATTATGCCGCCTTGTGAAAAAGGACAACGACGTCTTGTTCTTCAACGGAATCTGTTTTCGACAAATCCTAGTAGCTCACCTAGTGCTCTTGTCCTAGCGCCTACTTCCACGGCTGCTGGCACACAACCTAATGCCACACAAGCTATAAGCAACCCTCCTAATACAACATCAGCTGAAAAAACGCAGCCTAATAGCACACCCACTCATGGCACGCAGCCTAATACCCCGATGAACGAGGATGATCACGGCTCTGCTCAAACTCCGGCTGCTAGATCAATTGGATCAAGTGATCTACCTCCCGATGGTGAACAACAGAAGGAGTATGTGGGGCTTTCCGGGCCTGATGTTTAGTAAGTTTGAATATGTACTTTCAAGTTTATTGGAATTTTTTTAATATTTTCATCCACTTTTTTTCTTAATTTCGTATTATTCTTTAATGTATAGTTGCTTTGAGCCCTATCAGCCGGCATATAAGAGGATGACTGAGATCGTTCGTGGTTACTATAAGGGCGATTGGACAAGCGTGAGCAAAGTTCCGGGAGATGTGAAAAAAGTATGGTTTGAAGAATTCAAGGTGATATTCTATAACAAGCTTTATATTATTAACACATGTGCTTCAATGTGATTACATAACTTAATTAGTAATTCTTTCATTGTTTTGTGTTAATGTAGAAGCGTTTTTATTGGGATGTCCTTGATGTGCAAATGCAAAAAGCATTCCTCCATCAAGCAGCGGAGCATATTGGAAATGTCTTCAAGGGGCATCGTAAGAGGAAGACCGTTCCCGACTTCGTTACGAAAGATCAATGGGCTAGAATTGAAAAGAAAAGAGTAACTGATCCGGCTATGATCCACCAAGCTGCTGTTAACAAGCAAAACAAAGCCAAGGCAATTGAATCTGGTGTCTATCACGGGGGTTCTCGAAAGTTGACAAAATGGATTGATGTAGTTGTAAGTCTATAAACTTTCTATTGAGTTTACTTATGTTTAAGGTTTCTATTTGCGTGATTTTACTTGTTGCGTTACTTCTTTGCTCATTTAATTAAACTTGTTTATGTTGAAGCTTGTTTAGGGTTTCTAGTCGTGGTTTTGTTTATCTTTGCTGATTTTTTTACTTAAATTATTTACACTTTAATTTGATTGAATTGCTAAATGTGTACTTAAAAACATATACGTGTTGGTTTTCACTTAGAAAACATACACTCTTGCCTGATTTTTTTGCAGGTTATGTGGTTTTTGCTCAAAATTTGCACTTGCATATTACAAATTTTGAGTTGTTAGTTCTTTTATTCAGCTTTATTTATTTTGTTTTTAAACATCGAGTTTTATATATGTGGTTCTTAGGAGGTTAAGGAAGGAAAGAGGCCAAAGATTTCTGAAATGGTGCAAAGGTTGTACTCAAAAGATGGGGTTTGGACAGGATCTCGTCCTAAAGCCATTGTGGTTAGTGTCTCTCTATTTGCCTATTGTAATTTTTTTCTATTGTTAAAAAACAGCTTGTTGATGATGTTAAAGTGAAGTTGCTGAAAATAGTTTTAGGATGCTATAAACAGCTTGTTTTGTGCTTTTCTGCTGTTAAACAACTTGTTGCTTTGTGCTATTAAACAACCCGTTGCTTTGTGCTGCAAAACAGCTTGTTGCTTGCTGAAAAATAGTTTTTTAATGTTGCAAAATAGCTTGTTTCTTTGGGTTGTTAAACAAATTGTTGGTTGCTACTTTTGCTAAATCAAATTGAACTGAAACAAGCTATTTCGCAGCTGTAATTGTTGCTGAAAAGTTCAAGTTGTTGCACTTTTGACATGTTTTTATGGACTTTGTTCATTCATTTGCTTGTTGGAAATCCAGGAGAAATATGAACAACTTGTTGCTAGTCAGAAAGAAGCCGAACCCATTTCAGAAGATGGTGAATGTGAACATCAAGAGAGAGACATGGAGAAAAAGAATTGGATTGCAGCATGTGGTGGACCATCTAATGGAAGACTTTATGGATTGGGAGAAGAGGGTAAAGGCCTTATTCGTACGGGCAAGGTAAGTGCTACCCCTTCTCAAGTTCATCATCAAGCTCGAGATCAAGCCATTCGAGATGAGGTACAAGAGCTACGAAGTACCGTTGTTGAACTTGTTAAGAATCAACAAGAGTTCCAATCCACCATTATTCGTCTCCTTCAAGTAGGTCAAACTTCATCATCTCCATCCGGTCTTGCAAACTCTAACTCTTAATTTGTAGGTAGTATGGGTATTTTGGATATATAGTGTAAAAACTAACCATTACACTAATTGGTGTGCAAATATTTTGGACTTGATTTGCACCTTTTTGCTTTAGATGGTTGGGTGGGAATATATATTGGTTGACCTAATTAGTTGGGTTATAACTTGGAGGTTTAGTACCTTTAGTGCCACAAGGACATGTTTATGTTTGTGGTTATGGTTGAACTAGCATTTTGTGCATGATTTGATTATGAAATATAGGTTTCTTCAAACATTTAACGTTTTCTTTGTTTATTGTTGTTATTTAAAGCAAAATCTATGTTTTATGCATGCATAAATTGAAAAATAAAAAAGCATTAGATGCTAATGAATTTAACCTCAAATTTGGCAACAAATTGTATAATGTTTATAAAACTTAACCTGAAATTTGGCAACCAAAATATTAAATTTAACCTCAAATTGACTATAATATGAGTTGAAAGAGCGCCCTCGAAAATATATTATCGTCGAAAATGCCCTCGAAGTTGACCTCAAGCCACATTTTGAGGCGTAGAGGAGGGAGGTTAAATGTGGCCTCGAATATTAACCTGAAACAATTGTTTCGAGGGTACGTTAGCCTCCAACAATATTTTGGAGGGTAAATTGGAGGTTATTTTACTTTCGCAGTTGCCCTCTAATTATTTTGACGCTATGGATCGATACTATTTTAGCCTCGAAATATGTACCCCCGAAAATACCTGCCAATGTCATTTGAAAGTAATTTGAAGGCTAAATAGCACTGAATTTAGTTACGGAACAGTTCGATACTAATGATCTCGCACTTGCCCTCGAAATTATTTGGAGGCTATCGTACCCTCGAAAACAATAGTTCGAGGTTATTATTCGAGGCCACATTTAACCTCCCTCCTCTACGCCTCGAAATGTGTTTTGAGGTCGACTTCGAGGGCATTTTCGACGGTAATATATTTTCGAGGCTACTATTGAGGCTATGTTCTAGGTTAGTTTCGAGAGTATATGAGCGTTTTCTAGTAGTGTCCAACCAAAAATCCAGAACTTAATGGGTTATGATATGGAAAGGCATTGCCCCAATTTACCTTTGGAACTTAAGCATGCAATTTTCATTTATTTATAAGTGAAAAAAATAAATAAAAGAAATGCAAAACTTAAATAAAATGCAAAAGCAGACATTCAAAATGCAACGAAAATTGTGATCTTAGTATGGCCCCTACGATGCAAAATTTTAAAGATCTAATCTTTATGGGTCTCCACCCTCGCACCCTTCATGGATCTCCATCCTCGAACTTCTTATGTCTTCTTCTTTTTGTATACAATATTTTCTAATAATATAATTACAGAAAATAAATTACAAAAATACATAACGATATGCAGATTGTGTACAAAAAAATATAACGATGCGCATATCGTATTTATGGGCCATACTAGCCAGTCACCTTATATATGCAAGCAATATATCATAATATAAAACAAGCATAATAATTAATCTCAATTTAAAATTAAATCCTTATATGGCATTAATCAATATTAACCATAAAAATGTAATAATTGGATTAAATTGTATGAAAAAAGATATAATATCAAATATTAAATCTTAAATGGGATTTCCTAACTTTTAGGAAATAATTAAAATAAATAATATCATAATATTATCCATCTTAATTTTATGGGCAAAATCTCAATTCACCGTGTGATTAATATGAGACAATCAATTAATTAGGAGATAATTAATTAGGAGAAAATAACAGTTATAACTTTTGTAACCTCCTCAATTAATCTTTCTTTTATAACTCCTCTAATTAATATATTTAATTATTTATTTCAAAAACAATTAATCTATTGATCGTATCAATTTATGCAAGATGCTTTGATACCAATTGAAGAACAATTAGATGCGTTAAGCGAAATTTCAAATCATATTTAAACATCTAATCGTAAAGATCTTCATGCATAAACGATAGATCAATTATTGTTCATAGAAGATACCTCTTGGTGCATGAACCGGATCGAATCGGGTAAGAATCAGAAGAGATCGAAAGCCCCAAACGTGACTTCTCTAATTAGTCCACACGAGCCCGGTGTCTAGATCTCCCTTGTCATCGACTGCTAGGACGAAGATCGAAAGATGAGCAATCGAATTGCGTTGGATGGTAATGATGGTTGGCAAATCAACCCTTTGATTTTTCCTACCTATTGCTACTGTTGATGCGTGTAGTGTTTTCAAGAAAATAGCAACCCTTTGCCTATTTCTCTCAAAATCCACCGTAAGAATCAATTGAGCTCTATAGGAATAGGCATCCATTTTAATTAGGGGGAGTAATTAGATAATTAATTAGGAGTTACAAGCTATCAAGCATCAACCGTTCAGCCTTTCGGTTTTCTCCTAATTGAGTTGTCCGTTACCTCTTCCTAATTAACCACTTTTATTATTTATTTCCAAAATAAATAATAATACTTGTTAATAATAAATTGTATATTATATATTAATAATCAATCACTAATCCCATTAATCTAGTCCATAAACTCAAAGTGTGTGACCTCATAGGACCCGTTTATAATAGTCATAGACTTAAACCGTTTAACCCCATTAATCGTAATTGACTTCTAGCAAAGAATTACGACTCCTAAAATAATCGGATTGAATATTTCTATCAATTGTCCTATTCCATGTTTAGTCATTGCACATTAAATTAAATGACATAATTCTTTCAAGGCGCTAGCAAGCGTTTGGAGAAACTCGGTGGTGGTGAAGATCCTTGGCTCTCCTCTACCTTTTGTGGTTATGGAAAGAAAGTTGAGGGAGATTGTTGGAGGGGCAAAATTTGGTGATTTCATAAATGACTTCATCACATTAATTATATACTCCCTCCGTTCAAATATGTAAGATCATTTACTTTTCGGCACGTAGTTTAAGGAGCTAAATACTATATAAAATATTGATTTTTTTAAAATTATTTTTTTACATTTTAATACTTATTAATAAAAAGTGTTATATTGTAAAAAAATAATTTTAAAAAATTAATATTTTATATAGTATTTAGCTCCTTAACCTACGTGTCAAAAAGTAAAAGATCTTATATTTTCGAACGGAGGGAGTATTAAAGTATGAGTAATTTTGTTCACCCAAACATAAAATTGGAGAATATAAAATTGGTCTTTCTAAATTAAAAGGCAAGTCCAATACATAATACAAAGGATGATGCTTTTGATGGTTTCAGGTTCACAACAAGCCCAACCCGACTATAATTAAAAAAAAAGAGCAAAGCTGAAAATCAATTCAGTAACTGCTCAGACAACTGGTTTGTAACTTCTGTAGTTAAAAGAAACTAAGAGAGAGAGAGAAGTGGGGAAGTGGTAGGCTGGGTAACTGTTCCTATTGCTCCCTATAAAAGACAAAAGAAATGAGGCTTTCTCCGACTTGTTTTTCTTCCTTTTAGAGGGTCTATTCAACTGCAAGACAAACAGAAGCAGTAAATAAAACAAAAAAGATTCCTCCTCCTCCCGGGTGCACCTGCAACCACACACAAACTAAACAAAAAAAATCAACAAAGGAGAAGAAGAGAGACTCCATCAGTGTTGTTGTTTGAACTCCAAAACAAAGGGTATATCCACACTTCTGTTCTTTGTTTGCAAGTTAAAAAAAATGAGCGATTGCTATTTACTATAGCCTATATGGTCGAAAGTATTAGTGATTGCTCCTATGCTTCGATAAATCAATTCACTCTAGCCTATATCTTGGCATCATTTTATTGTACAAACTGCAATACTGGCATACTGCTACCAACCCAATCCCACGCGCTTCCGCCCTTGTGAGAGAAACTAAGAGGAACGCCATTAACATTAATCATCTACTTGTAGTTGTAGCGGATCATTATTTAAGAGACTTATTTGCACGATAAAATCAATTACCCATTGGCTCTCTCCTGCATCATTAATTAGTTATACTGTGATATTCAAAATTAGAAGAAAACTCGATCATAAGAAGACCCTCCAATAAATAATTTGGCTTGTAGCTTATTTTTGTAAAATATATCATTCTAGTGTACATGCCAAATAAGAAAACAAACCTGAAGAAGATGTCAAGTAGAAAAGTTGAAAGTGGAAATTAGATTATGCGCAGTACAAAACTGCACTCTGATTCGACTGCACAATGCGTATGTGGACTGATTGCACGTCCGCAGCTCACAACGATGGATTTTGAAGCGATTCGTTGGGAAGGCGAAAAATTAAACTCTAATATTTTTTTCGAAAAAACCATTAATATTTGAAGTTTTTAGATTTAATTATAGTATTAAGTTATGAAATTTAGCAAATAATAAGTATGATAGAAGTATATTAATTTGGTAAACGATGTGAAAAATAATTTATATCGCTTCAGTCTTGAAACATGTATTACTTTTTACTCGGATATCAGATTTGAGCTTATAATATATCAAATCGATGCTATCGACGAGCAAAATATGTATATTAAATTTTATTTTTGATTGCGGAGGCGACTGCTACCTTTGACTCTAAAGAGGATCCGTCCCTGACAGCCTGTGTACACAGTTGTCCGACTCTCACCCTTAGTTGTGTTGGCACGCCCACCTCATTCCACGCATATGCAGTGCGTATTTATAAATTTTCGCACACTGGCAATTCGCACTCAATTCCTTTTACCATACATTTTGCGATATTTACCGTGTGATTATTAATCCCGTTATTTAAACACCACCAAAAACCAAAAGCTTTAGGCAACATATGCCAAACGCATTTTTAAATTAAACAATACTACTCCGTATTAGTCTTCATTTTAAGCTTTAACTCTTAAAAATGATTTTCCCCCAAAAAATTAAAAAATATTTATACTAACTTTTTAAACTCGCATTGAAAACTTTTACTTATACTCCGTAATTCAATTCTCACCCAAATAAACTAAGGCCATGTTTATAAAGGGATACTAGGGATACTAGGAATACTAATATTTTATTCTTCTCTCTCCGCCACATCATCCTAGCATCCCATTCTCATTTTTCCCACTTTATCAGTAGCATCCCTAGTATCTCAAAACCCATATTTTCATACCCACTCAATTTACAAATATACCCCTCTCCAACAATTATTTCCATTCTTGATTATATTATTATATTCATTTGTTATTATTAAAATAGTAATATTAAATTAATATTATTTATAAACGAAATAGTACGAACTATATATAACAAAAAAACGACATTAATTAAATAAACAAAAGGACGTTACAAGCGACATTAATTAAAAAAGCGACATTAATTCGGAAAGCGGAAAATACAATAAACGAAAGGACGTTACGATAAACGAAATAGTGCGAACTAGAATTGTTTCAATAACATAACGTAATTCGGAAATCGGAAAATACTAATTGCCTCCACGATTGGCCCCAAATTTTTGCCAAATATGTTCTTTCAAGTCTTCCCTAAGCTGACAGTGTGTACCACTATCGCGAAGTTGTTGCCTCCTCTTGAAATACTCGCGCATAGCCTCCGGTGTCGAGGTCGACCACGTCCATGTAGAGTTGTCTGCCGGGACTGGTTCGCCACTTATTCCTTCGTCAAATTGCGGAATCTCGTAACCATGATGAGTGTAATGTTCTCGCTCGTCTTCCACGATCATATTGTGCAAAATGATGCATGCTCTCATGATCTTCCCGAGCAACATTGGATCCCAAGACATTGCAGGGTTTCGAACTATTGCGAAACGAGCTTGCAAAACGCCAAATGCCCTTTCCACATCTTTGCGAACGGAAGCCTGGTGTTGGGCAAATAACTTCATCTTCATGCCTTGGGGAGACTTTGGGGATTTCACAAATGTAGCCCATTCCGGGTATATCCCATCCGTAAGGTAATATCCCATGGTGTACTCGTGTCCCCCAACAGTGAAATTAACATTCGGAGCTGTACCTTGTAAAATATCATCAAAAACAGGGGATCGATCAAGAACGTTAATATCATTATTAGTACCTGGGACTCCGAAAAAAAGCATGCTATATCCATAGGTCGTAGGATGCAACTGCCTCGAGTATGATCGTCGGGTGATCATGATCTCCACGGGAAAATTGACCTTTCCAGGCAGTTGGACAGTTCTTCCATGCCCAATGCATACAGTCAATGCTGCCCAACATCCCAGGAAAGCCACGAGACTCCCCTGCGCTTAGAAGTCGTTGGATGTCCGTGGCATTTGGACGTCGAAGATACTCCTCTCCGAACAAGTTGCAAATTCCATCAACGAAATGTGATAAGCACAATCTTGCAGTGCCCCTAGATAACCGTAGATACTCATCACAAGGATCGACAGCAAGCCTATAGGACAAAATGCGAATTGCACTTGTCACTTTCTGCAGAGCGGAGATGCCCATCCTGCCCGTGCAATCTGGGCGTTGTTGAAAGTATTGCACTTCCGACTCCAATCGCTGAAGAATGCGATTAAAAACCACCTTACTCATTCGAAACCTGCGCCGGAAGACATCATCTGGGTATGTTGCGACCTCCGCAAAGTAATCGTCGGACAACTGGGCATGACCTCTCTCCCTTCCTCGCTCAATATGGGTGCGGCGACGTCTAGTTCGCGAACTTTCAGGTGATTGGTACGCTTGTTGCTTCGCAAGAGCTGCAGCTTCCCATTCATGAAGGATAGCTTCAAGCTCAGATATGCCATCATCAGAGCTATTGCTTGAACGAAAAGGGTTAGTGTTTGAGGAATTTGATTCGGAATCAGACATTGGGAGAGATTGTGAGAGGCAGATGATTGTTGTGATGTTTCTGAAAGGCTACAATGTCATCTTATATAGCAATCCTACACTCACATACAAGCTTCCTATGTAAGATTCCTTGGCAGAAGTGGACGAACCATTATCACATGCAAGCTGTAAAGATAATGGAAGTGACAACACCACTCCACAAGCAAACAAAGTCTGCATGTCTCAAACACTGAAGTCAGATGTGACAACACTCTACCACCATCCAACAAAACATTATCACATGGTCAACAGAAAATTACTTATCTCGAACAATGTACTCGAAAGTGACAACACCCTACCACAACAAACAAAGCTTCTTTAAAGTGAAAATGAAATTTCATTAATGAAAGTACACATTACAAACCCTGCTTACAACATAAGAAACATGCATAACATAAGGGAAACATGCATTAACAAAAGGGAAACATGCATTAACATAAAAGCGAGATAAAAAAACTCCTTGATCAACTTCATTTTTGCCCTGTCAACTCCTTGATCAACTTCATTTTCAGACTCTCGAGCTCTGGTGAAAGATGTGGTTGTGCCATGAGGCTGGCAAGCATGTCCATCTTCTTCCCTTCCATCTCCATCTTCTTCGCTTCCACTTCCATCTGTTTCACTCTCTCATACCCTTGTTGCTTCTCCCTCTTGCGGGTCTCCTTAGCTATCTGCAACTCATAGAATTGCCTGTACTTTTCAGCTCTCTCTTGCTCTAGTTGGTCAGTAATCTGTTCAACATTTACTTGATCGGAACACATAGCTTCCTTTCCCTTTCTTTTAGACTTCTTGATTCCCATTGGACGCTCTATAGGACTTACAGTGAAGGCACTCGTAGGAGTATCTGAACTTGGGGTATCCCCTCCACCGGACTCTCGAGATCTTTTGGAGCTTCCACTGCTTGCATTTGCATCGATTGATTTTTCCTAAGTAATCGACACTCCACTTGGGCTCATCACGCAATACTTGCTATGTATGTTCTTCTCTGAATTGCTTCTCATCACCCTTAGAGACATAAAGTTTATGTGCCCTCATGAGCACATCGTTATCTGACTCCCCAGATGCTCTCATACGAGTTGCCTCCTGAAAACAACCAGCAAACTTAGACACATTTTGATTTATTTTTTGCCATCGTGCCTTACATTTCGATATTTCTCTTTTAACTTGATGTGGTTTCCTATACTCCTCATAAAAAGCTCCAATCCTAGCCCAAAATGCTTGCGAGTCTTGGTTTGTGTTGGTGATCGCGTTAGTGGAGATGTTAATAAAAGCGCTAACCAGGAGGTTATCGTCTTCCATACTCCAGTAGGCGCGAGGAACACGAACTTCATCAACACATTCCCCAACTTCACCACGACCACGAGCACCACCACGGCCACGAGCACCACCACGTCCACGAGCACCAGAACGACCTCGGCCACGACAACCTCCACTACCTCCTGTTGGGGGATCGCCAACACCTGGTTGGGTGCTATATGTTGGGATCGACTGGGAATGTTGTGCATTTTCTGTGTTTGAAGATAGAACTTGTGAGTAATATGCCAAATCGTATTCAGAAGAAAATGACATATTACCCAAGCTAGAGAAGAAGACATTATCATAAGGATTTTGGGATGGATCCATGGTGGAGAAGATGGTGAAGATGGTGAAGTAGTGTGTGTTTATGGATAAAGGTAATGGGATGTATTTATAGGCAAAAGTAATGAGATGGTGGAGATGGTGAAGTAATGAGATGTTGAAGCTAGAGAAGAAGATATTTTTTTACTATTTATTTCATTTCTTACATTATTTATTATTTCAAATTCTTCCATAAATAGAATTCAATTTTTCTTATAATATTTTCCATATTTATAATCAAAGAGAAATATTTTTTTACTATTTATTTCATTTCTTACATTATTTATTATTTCAAATTCTTCCATAATTAGAATTCAATTTTTCTTATAATATTTTCCATATTTATAATCAAAGAGAAATATTTTTTTACTATTTATTTCATTTCTTACATTATTTCAAATTCTTCCATAATTAAGATTCAACTTTTCGGATAATATTTTGCATATTTATAATCAAAGAGAAATATTATTTTATTAAATATAGTCAAACATATTCAAAATTGATGTCTACATGTAGATAAAAATGAATCTAGTATTGTGGTAATTTTATTTTTTACATTTGGTTTTTCTGGAAAATCGATTTTAATACATAAACTAATTTCTTCCAGCAGCAAATCGTGGCCATCCATTCTTCAACAGCTGTCCGCCATCCAGCTGCACCTTCTGCGCGCCAATCCTCCGCTGACACGTGGCCCAAGGTTATTAGGATCGAGATCCTAGGATTGGATCGGAGTAGGACCCTAGGATCGGATCGTAGGATCGGATCGTATGATCGTAAGATCCTACAAATGAGGTAAAATAAAATATACTCCCTCCGTTCGGAAATAAATGATGTTTGACTATTTTGCATGTAGTTTTAGGAGCTAAAAACTATATAAAATCTTATTTATTTTAATTAATTTTTTTCATAGTTTAATAGTTATTAGTACTAGCTATTAAACTATGAAAAAAATTAATTAAAATAAATAAGATTTTATATAGTTTTTAGCTCCTAAAACTACGTGCAAAATAGTCAAACATCATTTATTTCCAAATGGAGGGAGTATAATATAATAAAAATAATTAACCATACCAAATGATGCAAATACCATGATTTAAAAATGAAAAAAGTAAAAAAAATCAAATAATGTCATTTACCTTCTTAGTAGTTCAAGGCTAACATCTCAAAAAGGTACAATACACGTTCACCTAACATCCCAAAAAGGTACAATACACGACATAACATCCATTAAATGAACTAATACGTTCATACTTAATGTTGTACACTACATTATAATAAGAAAAAATTTGCAAAATAGGCAATTTTTTTGGACGAATTTGCAAAATGGTCACGTTTTTGGACAATTTAGCAAGATGTCCACTATATATCCTAATTCTCTTTCCGAGTCTGTTCACTTCTTCCAAAGTCTCTCGCTCTCCCTCTCTCGATCTAGTCTCTGTTGCGCTTCGATCCGAATCCGGCGACGCCGACACCAAGTCCACCTCCTCCACCGTCGCCGTCCACGTCGCCCCCTCTCCCGGTGGTTTTTTTCCCCAAATCATCTCTGTGTTCTTCCCCTCTCTCCCTCCCCATCTCTCTCTCTCATCTCGCTGGATCCATCAGACGAGCACAAAGCCATCAGCAAAGGCAACAATATGTGGTCTGAGATCTTCAACGGCAACCTCCTGTTCATCGACGAGCACAACACCGTCGTTGGACGCTCCTACAAGCTCGGCCTTGATAAGCTCCGAGCATTAGTGGCTGGTGCTCCGGTCGAAAAACCCTAGCCCTCGATACGCGCTGTGTCGCGGCTAAAGGCTCCCCAAGGATGTCGATTGGCAGGCTCTTGGCGCTCTTAAGGTCGTGAAGGATGTCGATTGACAGGATCTCATCAAATTCGATTCCGATTCACCGACGCCGGAATGCCGCTCTTTAGCTGAACTCGGTTGCAGGTTTGTCCCTCTATCCATCATCTATTTGAGTGTGGATCTATAGTAAGAACAAGCGAATGGAATTGATTGGATTTTGTGGATTTTAGGATTGTTATCTTTGCTGTGTACTTGTAATCTCCTCCCATTTTCTTTGAACTGGAATTTTCGTCTCCCTTGCTGATATTGTTGCTTTCTTGATAGATGATGGCATTACGATATGCATAAAAAATATCATGGTTAAGACAATTACTTTCTCATCTAGACCTTGATACAAAGGAATCTGCAGCACGATTGATGGGAATAGCTTCATCTGCTCTTCCTGTAACTGAATCATCTTCACTCATAGGTGAATTAATTTCTGTTGCCAGTGGGTTACAAAAGTCAAGGTATGAATTTGCTTTCCCAAGAGGAGATATCTTATGATCATCCTATTCTAATTACTTTCTGCTCAACTCTAGATTATGTAACTGATTCCCTGAGTTGGTGAATTCAGGTTTGAAGTGCAACACGGAGCATTGTGTGCACTTGGATATGTAACTGCTGATTGCATATCAAGATCTCCTCAGGTCTGTCAAAGATGAGTTTTTTTCCCAATTGATATAAACACCATAATATCTGTTGTATTTACTTGTTACTCATGTATTGAAGAAGTGGCATTTCAAATTGTCAAACCCCAGTCTTTTTCTTTAATGAGGTTCAGTATGTTAAGCTTTCACTTCGTCATCAGTCTGCATTTTACTGTGTATATTTTTTTACTCCAAAATTGATACATGAAGGCCAAAAAAATAGTCACAAAATAGTGCTTTAGGTTCTTTGTAGTTTGTAGACAGGTGCAACTCTAGAATAGAGTTGTGCAACTCTAGAATAGAGTTGCATCTCTGAGGGAGTCAGTTGCATCTTTTGAAAAGCACGCTATTTACACTGAAGATGATGACAATGGTGATCAGGTATTTTTTTTCCATTTCTCGATAGAATTATTTGAATTTTTTAGTTGCTAGCTTATGGCAGTGGCATGAGTGATTTATGCCCACATTTGCTGAATTTTAAGTGTGTCGATCTTTGTCTGGTATTGTGATTCCTTGCATTCACAAAATATGTTTGGATATTTGATCTCTTATCTTACCAATGTGTCTTCACAGGATGCTTCCAGCTCAAACATATTGAGCAATGGAGAAGTAGTCACAGCTGCAATGTCAGATGGATTTTCCGACTTGTAGGATATATTAGGGAGGCTCAAAGCTATTGAAAACAAGGTGGTAGAAACAAAGAAGCTTGCTGAAGAGAGGAGTCTCAGAGCACTAAAATCTCAAAATAGCAGGTCATGCCGTGGAAGTGGCAGATCCAGTAGGCGCTTCTCTTCTGAAATCGTGGAAGAACATTCTTGGGACGAGCATCAACAAAATGGTATCAAGCATATGAAGAAGACGTCTGATCCTCGTGAAGCTGAAGGTGAGCTTGGCATGAAGGATATCATGCTTGATCAGACATTGGAGCCCTCGTCGCATAGAAAGAACAGAAAAGGTGGTTATAGCAACAGTGGGAGCAGTGATCAGACACTAGAGCTATGGGATACAATCGACCAGTCAGGAAGCATTGATCTGACGGTTGGTAGGACCCATAAAGAAGCTCCAGTTTCTCCCAAGAGCTACTATCACCATCAAGATGCTGTGAAAGAGCGTAATAAGAGTGGACACTACTCTTCCGAATCGCTGGTTGAGAAGGAGCTGAGGGTTGACAGCCTGGAGATATCCAAGAGATTCTCAGGATCCGGTGAGGTGGAAAGCAACAAGAAGATTCTAGATAAGCTCTCTTTCGACGTTCAGAAGCTGACCAACCTCCAAATAACTGTTCAAGATCTGAAACAGAAAGTGGTGATAACTGAGAACTCAAACCCAACCAATGTGAAGAGCACCGATTACGCGGGTGTAAAGGAGCAGCTTGAGGAAGCTGATAGGGCCATTGTGAAGCTTCTAGAAGTAAACGGTTGCAAACATCGTTGACACTAGTTGTTTTCTCTGATTAACAAAATAGAAAAAGATGCTGACACTACAATTGTGCAACTCTAAACTACGGTTGTGCAACTTTAAAATACAGTTTAAGAACCAAATTAGATTAAATAGTGCAAGAATAATATTATAATGTGCCCAAATTAGATTTTTAGTTTAAGAAGAATCTAATTAGATTTTAGTTTGTATGAATAAAACTATAAATTTCATGAATAACACTATGAAATTTTAGAGTTGCACGACGTTGTTGTAAGAGTTGCTCATCAATAGACTATGATTGCACAACATGGGGGATTGGTGAAATTTTGCTCAACATCATCTTATTTTTGCTCAACTATAGGTTATTTTTGCACAACAATCGAGACTTGTGAAATTGTGCTCAACAATAGATTATTTCTTATTTTTTCTCAATTTCATTTTATAGTTGCTCAATAGATTATTGCACAACATGGTCTTATTTTTGCTCATCAATAAACTATAATTGCACAACATGGGGATTGGTGGAATTATGCTCAACATGATCTTATTTTTGCTCAACAATAGATTATATTTGCACACCAATCGAGATTCGTGAAATTGTGCTCAACATGATCTTATTTTTTCTCAATATTATTTTATACTTGCTCAATAGATTATTGCACAACATGGGGGATTGGTGAAAATTTGCTCAACATCATCTTATTTTTGCACAACAATCGAGACTTTGTGAAATTGTTCTCAACATGATCTTATTTTCTCTTAATATAATTTCATAATTTCTCAATAAATTATTGCACAACATGCTCTTATTTTTGCTCATCAATACTTTATTTTTGCACAACATTCGAGACTTGTGAAATTGTGTCTCAACATGATCTTAATTTTTGTAAATATAATTTTATACTTTTTTAATAGATTATTGCACAACATGGTCTTATTTTTGCTCATCAATAGACAATAATTGCACAACATGGGGGATTGGTGAAATTTTGCTCAACATTATCTTATTTTTGCTCAACTATAGGTTATTTTTGCACAACAATCGAGACTTGTGAATTTGTTCTCAACATGATCTTATTTTCTCTCAATATAATTTCATACTTTCTCAATAAATTATTGCACAACATGCAACAATAGACTATAATTGCACAACATGGGGGATTGGTGGAAATTTGCTCAACATGGTCTTATTTTTGCTCAACAATAGATTATATTTGCACAACAATTGAGATTCGTGAAATTGTGCTCAACATGATCTTATTTTTCTCAATATTATTTTATACTTGCTCAATAGATTATTGCACAACATGGTCTTATTTTTGCTCATCAATAGAGTAAAATTGCACAACATGGGGGATTGGTGAAAATTTGCTCAACATCATCTTATTTTTGCACAACAATCGAGACTTTGTGAAATTGTTCTCAACATGATCTTATTTTCTCTTAATATAATTTCATAATTTCTCAATAAATTATTGCACAACATGCTCTTATTTTTGCTCATCAATACTTTATTTTTGCACAACATTCGAGACTTGTGAAATTGTGTCTCAACATGATCTTAATTTTTGTAAATATAATTTTATACTTTTTTAATAGATTATTGCACAACATGGTCTTATTTTTGCTCATCAATAGACAATAATTGCACAACATGGGGGATTGGTGAAATTTTGCTCAACATCATCTTATTTTTGCTCAACTATAGGTTATTTTTGCACAACAATTGAGACTTGTGAATTTCTTCTCAACATGATCTTATTTTCTCTCAATATAATTTCATACTTTCTCAATAAATTATTGCACAACATGCATCAATAGACTATAATTGCACAACATGGGGGATTGGTGGAAATTTGCTCAACATGGTCTTATTTTTGCTCAACAATAGATTATATTTGCACAACAATCGAGACTTGTGAAATTGTGCTCAATATATTGTTATTTTTTCTCAATATAATTTTATACTTTCCCAATAGATTATTGCACAACATGGTCTTGTTTTTGCTCATCAATAGACTATAATTGCACAACATGGGGGATTGGTGGAAATTTGCTCAACATGATCTTATTTTTGCTCAACAATAGATTATATTTGCACAACAATCGAGACTTGTGAAATTGTGCTCAATATAATCTTATTTTTTCTCAATATAATTTTATACTTTCTCAATAGATTATTGCACAACATGGTCTTATTTTTGCTCATCAATAGATTATATTGCACAACAATTGAGACTTGTGAAGTTGTGCAACTTTGAAGTGTAGTTGTGCAACTTAAAAGTGTAGTTGTGCAATTGTAAAATACAATTGCATAAAATTCCTAGACTTTTTTTCCTATCTTTTTATATAGCATGAATGATTACTAGCTCAAATTTCAGAAATTAAGGGTTGTGTCAGCATCTTTTCTATTTTGTTAATTAGAGAAAACAATGAATGTCACCGGTATTCAAAATTTTAGTGCTGACAGAGTTATAAAGAAATCAAATTGATTCATATATAAATGACTAATAGCTCAAATTTCAGAAATATAAAATTAGATATCTTGATGGACTTACGCGAGTTTAACGATGTGTCCTATTTCAACTTTAGATGGTAGCTATTTCAGCTATTTCACAGCCGTAGTTTAGAGTTGTGCAACTCTAAACTACGGTTGTGCAACTCGAATAGATTTGGAAGTAAACTTCCTGTGATTTCAATCCATCAAAAGTAACCTCAAATGTGAGGGATGAAACAAAGAAATTGGGACAAGGGAGGACAAACGGAGTGGGCACAACCAATCCATTATAAAAACCATTGTCAAACATATTCAATAGCATGCGTTTTACTAGAGAAAAAAATGCCGAAAACACAAAACAACATTTGATCTTGAGAGTTTTCCCCTGGGTTGCCCGAACCACCCTATTTGCTAAAAAGACAATTGGCCCAATCCGGTAATTCAAGCTCAACTTCTCATCTTTTACTCGAAAGCATCATCATCATCATCATCATCTGGAAGGGACTGGTTTGCAGCTTGTAGGAGCTCAGCTTCATGCATGCCAGCAACAGTATCAGATTTAGAATGGTTCATGATCAAGATTACCATCAAAACGCGATAAAGGATACTTACTGATCGAGCTTGTGCCTGCAAGTCGATGTGAACCTCTGGAGGGGCCAAGGCAAGGGACTCCACAAAGTGCAAATTCGCATCACTACATTGAGCAAAAAAATATGTATATCCAGATGAGCATACATTTTCATTACTAAGTTTAAACTGAACAAGCAGCTTTCAGCTAGGGGTCCTTACCCAGCAAGCTTCCTTGCAAGGTAGAGGAAATGCTTCTCAACGAGCAACCTTTGGCAGTACAAGAGGAAACAAAATTAAGAATCATGTGAACATAAGGCTTAGCAAAACAAATTGCAATCACTTAGCAGCAATCATGCAACTTATGGTGCAGACAACTACATCCTGATGTACAATGATGCAAGCATTCGCAAAACTGGAAAAGAGTTTAGTTGTGAAGCTGCACAGAGACATAACAGTGCTCCAAACATTCCATGAACTGGTAAGAGGTGAACTTTCATAAAAACCCGGGACACTGGTGCATAAAAAATCGAATGGACTTTCATAAATTGAATGATTGCTGCTAAGTGGATAACTCATTTTCAGGTTCATTTAACATTTCATTCAAGCTACTGACCTTTCATTGGAGGTTATCCACTTCATCTTTAAGGCAACTGTTCTCTTGACCTTTGCTTGTGAGCTGTTCTTCCAACCTCTTTACTGCTGAGAGTTCATTTTCTAACACCTTTCTAATACTCGGGACAATGTCTGCAAGCTCTTTCAGTCATCTGTTCTCATGCTCAAGCTCTCAATCTCTCCCTCCAAGTCCTTTATTAAGACTGCTGCTTCCTTGTTCCGAGCATCAAGGATCTCAAAACTCAAAACATATTCAAAAGGTGGAACTTGTGCAGGCCGTAACCACTTGCATTCTGTTTCAACAGTAGTTGGTGGGCACCCTTTGATTTGAGCTCTATTAGATCAATAACATAATGCAGTTTTAGAAAAATAAATAAGTCAATATCAAATATTCAAATCTAAGGAATGAGCAAGCAAAGGACAAACAAGATCACTAAGGAACACATTTCACTAAGCAAAGCACAAACTAGATCACGAAAAACACAATACTGCTGACATCAAACCAATTGTGCAAATTGCAAAGGGACAATGATGATACAACTATGGCTCTGCACTTTTTTCAACTAAATAACCCTATCTTATTGAGCATTAATGCATTCATCTGGGTTGTGCAACTCTAAGCTCGAGTCGTGCAACTCTAAGCTCGAGTCGTGCAACTGTAGGTTGGACAGCAAGAACAAAAATTATAGCAACAATCACACATTGAACACCTAGAAGGCATGTATTTCCCCATCTCAATCACAATTTCCAATCCACAAAGCTCAAAATTCAAATCAAGGATTAATCATAGAATCCACAAGGCATGTAATTTAATCATATTGTTCACGTTAAAGCTCAACCTCGCTGACAATACATATTAAAACTAGCTTAACATTTGTTTTAATGAAGTGACAACTCTAAGCTCGAGTTGTGCAACTCTAAGCTCGAGTCGTGCAACTCTAAGCTCGAGTCGTGCAACTCTAAGCTCCAGTTGTGCAACTCTAAGCTCCAATTGTGCAAATCATGAAACTAGCGTCAACATTAACTTATACAATTGGGTAATCAGCATTAACTTCAAAGTAGAAGCCCTTAGAAGGTTCATAGTGTACAGGAAATGCACTAGCAAATATCTTAGGTGCAGAAACAAAAATATCTTACTAGATAAAACGTCAAGTACAGTGGTAATTCAAAATATATCATGTAACCAAGAAGTTATATTTTTCAATCGTTTGCAACTCATAGAAACAATACAATACCTTGCCATCAGAACCAGCAGAGAACACCCTGTTATGAGATGGATCAGCTGCTAGGGCATTTACGTCACCCTTGTGAACAGAATAAACCTGCAACAGAGTTCCTTGCTCACTGTCCCAAAACTGAACAAATCCTGAACAATCTGCACTAACTAGTGCTCCAGACCTTAAAAAAATTCAAAATTCAGTTAAAAAGACCATTAGATAAATAGATCCACATGCTGAGCATATTCAAAGTTCACAATAGTTACTCAACTATCCCATTATATTACCTTAGGGAAAGAAGTGACCAAATGCAAAGTTTAGGCCCACTGCCCAAACCTCCAAGTCCAACAGTTATCCTATATAGCTCATAAGCTCGTTTTGCATCCCAACACCTTATAAACCTGCATAGCAAAATTAGATAAATAAATAATTAGGAACATTCACAATTTTTTTTATTATAAAAAGAACGCTGACATTCAAAACAAGAATGCTAGTTTTTTAAGAAACTCTACGAAAATTAGAAAACAAAATAAATACCCATCACTGCTTCCTGAAAAGATCCTATTACCGTCATGACTCCATGTCACACTGAGTATGCGGCCTAATAGAAAAGAAACAAAAGATTGCCATTAACAAAATGATCACATTATTGAACAAGCGGAATAACTCAACTAAGGTCAAATGTAGAGAGACCTCACCGCTGACCCTAGGCAATGATTTCTTATAAATGAACATATCAGCATCTGAAACAGTGTACAATCTCACACAACCATCATCACAAGCAAGAGCCACACAAGGATTTTGCTTTAAAGATTCATGAAGCTCAGCAAGACTGTCATCATCATCACTTGAACTACTTTCACTGTCATTATAACTATCTATTACAATACCATTCCCATTACTCTGTGACTCATGATCATTATAAGTAGTTTGTTCGCTACAAGGTTGCACTGCCATCTGCCAAATCGATGTTCCTATGGAATCTAGAGCACTCTGTAACAGAATAAAAATACAACTCTATGAACATTTATAAATAGATAAAGAAACACTGCCAAATATTCTCATTCCACCTCTCTATCTTTGGTAAAACCTTTCACAGGCAGCATTGTCATTATTTAGAGTGGTGTGCTAAACTGAAATAGGTCATTCAAAAGAGAGAATTTTCAACTTGTAGCATTACAAATCAGGAAAGAGCAAAACTAACCTTTTGCCGCAAAGCATAGAGATCCCATTCTGAAACCGAACCATCAACACTAGACGAAAACAAACGGCCTGATGGTTCACCCCTCTTCCCTGACCTACACCAAGCGAGCGATGAAACTCTCGATTCTGGACTATTATCCCCGTGTATCGTCTAAAGAACAAGAAACAGAAGGAAATTAGCCACGGAGGAAGGCGACAGCAGTGAGAGAACTACGAATCCAGGATATAAACGAGCAGTACCAATTGACAGTGCCAGCCGATCGAGCCAGGAGAAACAAGCCAAATCTCAACGGTGTCGTCCTGGCGAGCGGCGGCGACTGTAGAACCATCGGCGCTGGTGGCTAGGGCAACTACCGGCGTCGGCTTCCAATCAATTGAGCTGATCCTGTGAACTACATCCATCCCGCTTAGGGCTTGGCCAAAGAGACTATGAAAGTGATTTGAATTCAGATAACCTATATCCTAGGGTTTCCGAGGCTCGCCGACGATGAGTGGGGGGGAGAAAACACGGATGCAGACGGAGAAAGACGAAGATGGAGATGCAGACAGAGAGAGGGGAAGGAGAAAGGGGACGGGAGAGAGAGCGTGCGGAGAGGGAGAGCGCGGAGGAGAGAGAAAGGCGCGTGGGAGAAGGGATTGGGGTTTATATTTAGGACATTTCACCAATTTGTCCCAAAACGTGGACATTTCACCAATTAGTACATATTTTATGGACATTTCGCAAATTGCCCCTTATAATAATAACTAAAAGAGACAAATCAAACAATTATTCAATTATTATATCCAAGTTCATCAGAAATCATGGTATATAAAGAAATTGAATTTTACGATTGAGGGACGGCTGATTCTTCAACTCTCAAATGAGGCAATGAATGAGAAAAATAAATTAAACCCTTAATATTCAAAAATTCAAAACTTACACTAAGGAGGGAAATGGGCTAGGAAAAAATAAAGGTCATCCGGGCATGGATTTCACTTAATATTCACAAATTCAAAACTCACATAGGATCTTACGATCCTAGACCGATCCTAACGATCCTAGTACGATCCTAGACCGATCCTAACGATCCTAGGCCGATCCTAGCACTAACGAGTATTTACCGACGATCCGGATCAGGAACTTGCTAGGATCGTAGGATCGTACGATCCTACCGATCCGGATCGCGATCCTAATAACTATGACGTGGTCTGTCCAGCTGCAGAAATCTTCAGCGCGCCAGGGCATGCAACGCAGCGTCTGGTCCCTTCCTCTGGTGAAACGACGTCGTTTTGTGTAGTAATTTCTGAAACGACGCAACACTTTCCCGCTCTCCCACTTTTTAGGCTTTTTTCACACGCCAAGTATCGATGCTAGCCAAGCATCGGTCTAGTATCGATCAGAGCACTATTCCAATTTTTTAATGTTATATGTCCTAGTATCGGTGTACAGTGTAAGCCCGATAAAAGTGCTCTAACTGAATAAAGAGTTGGAGCGTGGAAGTGACGCGCGTGAGGTTGAGGGTGATCATTGAGCAAGTGGACAATATATTATATTATATTATTATAAAATGAAGGGGCAGTTGCAAAAGTATGGTGGGTGGACTACGATCCCGTACCACTTTGAATCGTCCTTCCGCACATCTTTCTTCCTCGCTTGTTGACTTCCCTGCATAATCACTTCCCCACTTCTATTCCTGCTATTGTTTCTCTTTCCCCATTTTACCCCTCCTTTATTTTCTCTCTCCCTACACAACTCTTCCGTCATTTTCCGAGTATATTGAGGGTAAAATTGTAATCTCACATTTTTATTCTTCTCGGACTATTTCAGTCACCTCCCTATCCCGGGTATCCCCATCGCTCCAAGAACCTGCAAAAGGCGTTTGCCTGTTTTTTTCTCTATATTCCGTTTTCCGATCGGAGAATCCGCCATTGCTGATGACTCAAAAGCTTCAGAGATCCATGGCCGCCGTGAATCCCTTCGACGTCCTCACTGAAGAGATCCTCTTCCTTATCCTCGACAACCTCATCGACGACTCCGCCTCCCTCAAATCCTTCTCCCTCGCCTGTAAGTCCTTCTACTCCGCTGAATCCCGCCACCGGCGTGCTCTCCGCCCGCTTCGCGCCGACCTCCTGATTCGCCTCCTCCGCCGCCGCCGCTACCTTGCCGTTTCCAGCCTCGATTTCTCTCTTTGTCCCCGCGTCGATGATGACTCTCTCCGCCTGGCCGTGCCGTGTCTCTCTGACCTCCGCTCTGTTAATCTCTCTGGATCTCGGTTCGTGACTGCTGCTGGAATCTCTGGTATTGTCTCTGGATGCCGGAATCTGACGGAGATTGACCTTTCGAACTCGACGGAGCTGACCGACTCGGCTGCGGCGGCAATCGCGGAGGCCCCGGGGCTTGAGAGGCTGTCTCTGGCGAGATGTAAGCTCGTATCGGACATAGGGATTGGGTGTATTGCCGTCGGATGCAAGAGATTGAAGATGCTTAGCTTGAAATGGTGTGTTAATGTTACGGATTTGGGAGTTGGATTAGTTGCGCTGAAATGCAAGGAGCTTCGTTCCTTGGATCTCTCTTATTTGCCGGTATTTAATCTCTTGTGAATTTATCATTCAACCGTTCAGTTCAAACTTCAAAGTATTTTACTTGTGATTTTGTCTATTGCTAGATCACAGAGAACTGCCTCACACAAATTCTGCAACTACAATACGTAGAAGATCTGATCCTGGCTGGGTGCTTTGGCATTGATGATGATGGCCTCTCCACTCTTAAACACGGTTGCAAATCATTAAGAGTATGAAATTTGCCTCTTAACTGCAACAAAATTTTGGTCAATTGATGTTGATTGTGTTTTCAACATTTACGTACCATTCAATTTCAATAGTCTTGAATCTTGACTTTCTTTGACTTTTTGACAGTCTCTTGATTTGTCCAATTGCCATAATATCAGTCACATTGGGCTATCTAATTTGACCAGGGGAGCTGGGAGCTTAACCCACATCTCTCTGGCGTATGGTTCTAAGGTGAGTCTGAGCATCAAAAGTTCAAACTATAACTCATTTTTGGGGATGTTTGGCCATTCTTTCTAAATGCTGGTGTTTTGGGTGATTTAGGTTACTGTTGAAGTAGCAAAATCTTTTCAGAGTTTTGCCAATATTCAGTGTGTCAAGTTAGATGGTTGCATAGTCGCTTGTTCTTCCATGGAAGCCGTTAGTACTTATTGCATCTCCCTTAAGGAGATAAGCCTGAGCAAGTGTTTAGGAGTCACTGATGAGGATCTCTTCTCGCTTGTTAGCAAGCATAAGGAGCTGAGAAAGCTGGACATTACATGCTGTCGGAAGATCACATCTGCCTCGGTTGACTGCATAACAAGTTCGTGTCGTTTGCTCTCCTCATTAAGAATGGAATCATGTGAGCTTGTCACTAAGGAAGCTTTTCGCTCAATTGGACATGGGTGTTGCTTCTTAGAGGAGTTGGATATCACGGATAATGATTTGGATGATGAAGGTTCGCTTATAATCATCTTCGCTTACTCATTAGGCATCCGTTTTTCCATCAGAGGATTCAATAAGAATTCTGAAATCTAAGCGCCTTCGTTTTCACTTCCATTGTACTGCAGGTTTGAAGTCTATTTCCAGATGCTCCAGGCTTACCAGCTTAAAGCTAGGCATATGCCTTAACATTACTGATGAAGGGCTAAAACATGTTGGTATGAGTTGTACAAGGCTTACAGAAATTGACTTGTACAGGTTAGGAGTTGTTCTTTCTTCAGTTTAACAGTGATTTTTATCAATCTTATACTTCCATTATACAAGAGAAATTATTTGATCTTTAATGTCAATTGATGATCGGGTCCCACTTCTAAATCAATTGAATTTTTCCAACTCTTGATAGGGCTATGGGGATAACAGACAAAGGGATCGAGTCAATTGCTAGTGGATGCCCTGCTCTAGAGTTTATCAACATAGCCTACTGTGATAAAGTTAGTGATGCATCTCTGATATCGTTGTCCAAGTGTTCAAGGCTTAAAGCACTTGAGATGAGAGGATGTATCTCAATCACATCAGAAGGTCTGACGGCCATTGCTGCTGGATGCAGGCAACTTCTTGTGCTAGACTTGAAGAAGTGCTTCAATATCGACGATTCAGGGATGATTTCCCTTGCCCATTACTCACAAAACCTGAAACAGGTACTTAATTCAGTACCCTTCTAAAGTTGAATGCGTGATTCCTGAAGCAACCAAGAACTATACCCAGCCTAACATCAAGAATTTTGTGCTATCCTCTTGGACAGATCAACTTGTCTTACTGTTCAGTTACAGATGTTGGGTTACTAGCTCTAGCGAGCATACGCAGGCTGCTCAACGTGACCATCTTGCACCTTATGGGGTTAACTCCAAATGGCTTGACAGCTGCACTGTTGGCTTGTGGAGGGCTGAAGAAAGTGAAGCTTCATACAGCTTTCAAACCGTTGCTTTCTCAAACTGTTCTTGACCATATGCTGTCTCGCGGCTGTACATTTCAGTGGCGCAACAAGGCGTTTCAACCCCATGTAAGAATTTTCTTCCTCGCCATTTTTTGCAAGCAAAGTTTCAACTTAAAAAATAAGTTGTCTAGAATCATTGGGCCCTTGTCTAACTGAACAAGTGTGTGCTTTTGTTCAGGTTGAAACAGACCCAAAGACTTGGAGCCAACAAATTGAGAGATGATATACATGTACAAGGCATTTCTTTTTAAGGAAATATGTATAAAGCTGGATATGAAGTAACAACATTACATAAAGAGTCAAATGTACATTCCATGTGACGAAGATTAGAATCAGCAGCTAGTGCCCGTTATCTACCATTGACGATGATAAAAGTCACATTTTGTATATGAACAATTATGTGTCTGTTATCTGCCATTGTCCTTCTGACCCTGCGTCATTGCAAGATATAATGGGTTGTTAGTTTGTTTGTGTTGTCATTGTCCTTCTCGATCTCATGCATAATGCATGAAGGACATCCTCTTGCTACATGAGGAGGTTGGGTTTCAAAGATCATACGATGAGCTACGGTCTAAGCTCTAAGCGCAGTTAGGTATTCGGTGTGTTTTTATATAGCACCTTTTATGTGTATTATTGTATGCTTCAAGTTCAAGTTTCTAAAGGATCACATTGAAGACTTGAGTTCTTTATCATTGATTTTGTTTCTCCTTGATAAAATGGTTTTAGCTTGAAATGGCTTTGAAGAAGCGTAAGACGGCAACAAATGCAAAGGGATACGGTGTTTTTAGTGAAATAGTGTCACTGGTATAGAGCATTGATCATTCACATCTTCACCATTGAATGATTTAGTTTCACATATACGTGTTCTGAAGCAAAGCAACATACAAAATGGTTGATGCACAAAAACATTTCCAAATTGGAAAAATGGTCCCTAATCCAGGTCCAAATCCTCTCTCTCGGAGCTTATCTCACTCTCTTGTCCCTTTTCATAAAACCCTTCCATTTTTTTTTATTTTTTTATTTTTTTATTTTTTTATTTTTTTTATTTTTTTTATTTTTTTATTTTTTTATTTTTTTATTTTTTTATTTTTTTATTTTTTTATTTTTTTATTTTTTTATTTTTTTATTTTTTTATTTTTTTATTTTTTTATTTTTTTATTTTTTTATTTTTTTATTTTTTTATTTTTTTATTTTTTTATTTTTTATTTTTTATTTTTTATTTTTTATTTTTTTATTTTTTTATTTTTTTATTTTTTTATTTTTTTTATTTTTTTATTTTTTTATTTTTTTATTTTTTTATTTTTTTATTTTTTTATTTTTTTATTTTTTTATTTTTTTATTTTTTTATTTTTTTATTTTTTTATTTTTTTATTTTTTTATTTTTTTATTTTTTTATTTTTTTATTTTTTTATTTTTTTATTTTTTTATTTTTTTATTTTTTTATTTTTTTATTTTTTTATTTTTTTATTTTTTTATTTTTTTATTTTTTTATTTTTTTATTTTTTTATTTTTTTATTTTTTATTTTTTTATTTTTTTATTTTTTTATTTTTTTATTTTTTTATTTTTTTATTTTTTTATTTTTTTATTTTTTTATTTTTTTATTTTTTTTATTTTTTTATTTTTTTTGAATCAATTTTTTTATTTTTTTTATTTTTTTATTTTTTTTGAATCAAGATAAAGAATTAGGACGGACGACGCCTATCGGTCTTCAGTCCTAGAGCGTCCAAGTGGACGAGATCACGGAGATCAGGATCCTCAGCTAAGCTGTCGTCGGCAGGGTAACAGTAAGCCAGGCACGCAATCCTGTCAGCAACTGCATTAGAATCCCTGAAAATATGACGAATAACAACATTAGCAATAGAATGTAAGTTTAGGATGGTGTCAGTCATCAATAGCTCAATGTTCCAGGGGCAAGACCAATCCCCTAACAGAGCATTAATGACAACAAGGCAGTCTCCTTCTATCAGAAGGTTTTGGATACCCAAATCTAAGGCCCTGGACACTCCCTTGTGGAGTCCCGAGGCTTCTGCGAACACTGCGGAAGTCTTATCACAATTTCCCGATCCCAAGGAGACAACACTCCCCTGATCGTCACGAATTACAAAACCGAATGTACTTTTCCCAGAATTTCTATACGAACCGTCAAAATTTAATTTGTAATAACCATTAGGGGGTTTATTCTTTGAATGTTTGGTATTTTTACTAGTTCTCTGTTTGTTATTTGTTTTATGAATTATCCCATTGTTGTTTTCCAAATTTGAATCTGTGGTACCAGTTGTAATGTCAAAACGATCTTTCCAGTTGAAAAGATTAGTCTGGCAGAAGATCGCAATTTCCCTACTAGTAGTTGTAATGTTATTATTGAAAGTTTGTTTGTTCCTGTGAAACCAGATTCCCCACCAAGCTGTTGCTAACTTGACCATATCGTCCCTTGTTACAGCGTCGAAAATAGAACAAAGGATGAAGCCTGGTTTAGTGGTATGGTCTAGAGCCTGTAAGGGAGGCAAAGCGATACGAAGTTCAGACATCAGAGCTAACGTCATAGGGCATTGAGTTAACAGGTGTAAAATAGATTCTGTTGTACAATTACAAAAGCAGCAACCAGACGGGACAAGAATATGAATTCTTTGTAACCTACCTGTCGTAGGTAAACCATCTCTAGCAATTTTCCAAAGGAAATGCTTAATCTTTTGTGGCATATCTAATTTCCACAACCAGTGGCAATCGAACCTGATAGTTTCGTCGATGTGTTTGATAATTGAATGTGCCAAAGAAGAAGAAAACCAACCGTTTTTGCTTGGGCCCCAATAAAGTCTATCAGAGATACTGTTAATGGGTAATGGAGTATCCAAAATATTCTTGATTATATGTGGTGGAAGAGTATATCGTAGTTCTGTATTTATTTTATCGGTATCCCATCTGTTATCATCTGTAATATACGTCTGTACTAAACAGTTATTTGCAGTATCTCCAATCGGAGTCGAGAGATATTGTAATAAGGGAGCTTTCTGTACCCAATTATCCTTCCAAAATCTGATCGTACATCCATTTCCTACAGACCAGCGCAGACCTGGTTTGAAAAGGTGCCTAATGGTCATTAATTTTGACCATTGCCACGAAGTACTACCTTTCTTTTGGTATTCCATGACAGAAGAGTGTTTAAGGTATTTTGTTGAAATGACTCTAACCCAAATGTTGTTTGGTTCAGCAATAATTTTCCAAAGTAATTTCATTTGTAATGCTATATTCATATCCTCTGCTTTATATAAGCCCAACCCCCCGCGCAAAGTATCTGTGCAGATTTTATCCCAGCTAATCAAAGGAGTAGAGGCCTCTTTCTTGTTCCAAAAGAACTGTCTATACGTTTTGTCTAGTTCATTAAGGATAGACTGCGGGAGCATAAAGGCTTGCATAAGAAAAAGTGGTTTAGCACTGAGATTTGCCTTGATAAGAAATTTACGTCCCTCAGCAGATAAGGCCGTTGCTTTCCATTTAGATAGCTGTTGTTTAGATTTTAAGATTACATCAGTAAACGTGTCACGATTGACCCTACCATTAATAATAGGGCAGCCCAAGTATTTTTCAAGATTATTAGTATGAGGGATACCCATAACCGAGATAATCGTTTGAATAGCTGTTGTAGTTGTAGCTGCTGAAACTTAAAAGCTGGATTTATGCATGTTTACCTTTTGCCCCGACACCAGACAGTAGCGGTCAATGATGTTTGATAGTGAAGTACAAGTAGTTTGGTTGGCTTTCCCGAACAAAAGAATATCATCTGCGAAAGCCAGAAAAGGAATTCTAATTCCGGGATTTCCTATACAGAAACCAACGTCCTTTGAACTAATAGCCTGTCTGTTAAGAGTTCTGGCCAAAACTTCTGCCACAAGAATGAAGAGAAAGGGTGATAGAGGGTCTCCCTGCCGAAGCCCCCTAGTCGGGTGGAAAGGTGTAGATGGTTCATCATTAATAAGAACAGAATATGTGACAGTCTGAATACATTCTTTTATCCAAGCTATGAACTTATTATCAAAACCAAATTTTTGTAAGACTGTCAATAGGAAGGGCCATTCAATTCTATCGTAAGCTTTTTCCATGTCTAGTTTTAGAGCCATATAACCGCACTTAGCTTTCGAAATTCTGAATGAATGAAAAATTTCATGTGCTATCAGAATGTTATCCTGAATTGCCCTTCCTTTAGTGAAGGCACTCTGTAGTGGATGGATTAGTTTATCAAAAAGTTTTGATAGCCTATTTGTTATTATCTTTGAAATAATCTTGTAAATAGTAGAGCACAGACTAATAGGCCTGAAATGATTAACAGATTCCGGATTATCTTGCTTTTGTATCAGTGTAATAAATGTATGGTTCACCTGTGTAAGTAATTTTCCCGAATGGAAAAATGCTTTGACTGCTTTAATAACCGAGGGACCGACAATGTCCCAATAAGTGTGGTAGAAACCAGCCGGAAGACCATCTGGACCCGGAGATTTATCTGGTTTAATTGAGAAAAGTGCATTTTTGATTTCTCCGTTCGTCACGGAAGAGATTAGGGCAGCATTCTGTTCAGCTGAGATCTCTCGAGTGATGACTTCGAGGTCAGAATCAAAGGAGATTCCATGGTTGTAAGAAGACTTGAAGCGCGCATGAAAGCTAGATTGAAACTCAGATCTAATCGACGCATGATCTGTTAGGTGTAGCCCTGATTCGGAAATAATGTGTTTGGTTGTTTTCTTCCCCATTCTGACGGAGACCACCCTATGAAAATAATTCGAATTAGTGTCATTTAATCTTATATGTTTTAATTTGGCTCTTTGGCTCCAGTACCTCCGTTGGAAGTCGAGCATTTTTTCTCTTTTGTTTTGTAATCTATTGTGACGGATTAGAGTCTGTTGACTGTAATCGTTAATTAGTATATTTTGTAGTTTCAGAATCTCTTCATCTGTGTCAAAGATTTGTTTATGGATATTGTTGAAAGATTTTTTATGCCAATTTTTTGTTAATTTTTTAAGTAGCGTAATTTTTTTAACCAGTTTGAACAAATAGGATCCTCGCGGATTCTCACGCCAAGCCTGTTTGACTATGTTTCAAAATTCCGGTTTGGAAGTCCATGCCATTTCAAATCTGAATGGTTTATTTTGTGTTTTCGCGTGAGTTCTCAAATCAACCGAATGGGTGCGTGATCAGAGGAAGTGAAGGGGTGAATTTTAACCCGCAATCCATCATACTTTGAAATGATTTCATTTTGTGCCAGAAGGCGATCTAGTTTGGCGAAACTATTGTTCGGCATACCAGTTTTCTTCCTCCGTCAGGTATAATTTCCCCCGTGGGTGGGGACTTCATGTAGTAATAGATTATTCTTTAAATCATGGAGTCTGGTAAATCGAGATTGATGGGGTATAATTCCCCCTAATTTATCACTCTGGATGGCAATCTCATTTAGATCCCCCATTATACAGAATGGATTGTTTAAGGTTGTGGTGTACAAAATTAGCGAATCCCAGAACTGTTGTTTATCTGTTTGTTTTGGAGGAGCATAGGCGAAAATAATATTAAAGGAGAAATTCAGTTCCACATCGTGATATAGTAGATGAACGAATCTATGATTAACAGAGACAAGCAAGATCTCTCCTTGACAAGTAGGCGGGTCCTTCCAAATGAGGCAGATACCGCCAGAAAAACCGATGGCCGGATCAAAAGCGATATGCGAGAAGCCACATTTTTTCCATGTGTAATCTGGAGGCGGATTGTTGGTTTTGGTTTCAATTAGAGCTAACACAGTAATATAATTATTTTTGCAGAACAATTCCGTATTAGTCCAAAAGTTGCGCTTTTTCATACCGCAGCAGTTCCAAGAGCATATATTCATGGGAAACTATTTTTTAATCGTGATTGTATGATAACTACGAGTTTTGTTGTCAGAATCAGCTGAGTATATTGAATATGATGTACTCTATAATCGTGTTTAGTTTGGTGTATTATCGAATGAAATCTGTAGGTATGTAAACTGACCATATATCTGAAGTTCAAATATATACTTAGTTGATTAATTTGGTCACAATTTTTAATGCCAAGAAGATAGTAATAGTTTGTAAATATATATAAGTTTTGTGTATTAAATGGATTAGCATCCTGTTTTAGATCCAATTGCACTCTGTTGCAGCAGAAAGAGAACCAAATCCCCGTTGAAGGATTATAATATATGGTAATAATGTGGGCTACCATAATGATGCAATGAATCTGTGTCTTGATGGGCATGTATGATCCCCGTCTGGAATATGTTGTGTAATAGATAGTATGTACATTTGAAATAATTAAGTGAATAAAGGTACTGTTGTTGTATACATACAGCAAGTAAGTAATGAATGATGGAAAATATTTGTAGCACTGAATTTTCTGTAAGCTCTTCCATATTGCCGTGTAAGGCTTAGTGTTATGTGAACTTCTGATTGGATTAGTTTTGTTGTAATGCCTGTAAGGCGTTTGTGTGAAGTAGCTGTGATCTCCACCAATTGCTGAAGTGCCAGCCGAATCCAGGAGAAAGCAGCCTACAGGAAAAATAAACTGGCACTGGCACCGTTCTTGTAGGTGAATCAATGGTTGTTCTAAGCAGCTCGTATTTGTTTCAAAGTAACTGCAAATTAAGAAAGGGAGACGTAGAGAGTATCGAGTATGACAAAACAAATAATGGTAAAGAAGCATGAAGTAATGCAGGTAAAGCAAATGCATTTCACTGATCAAATAAACATAAGAGAGGGAACTTGAAGCCCCAAAACAGCCAACACAACACACAAAGTAGAGCATAGGAGCTCCACCTTCCCGTGTGGTCGACGGGGCGATAAGAAACTGCACTAACTCCACCAACGGAGCGAATAAATTCAGCAAAAAGGTAACAGACCCAAAATGAAGGAGCACAAACCGATCGAGACAAGAGCAACGATCCAAACAAACCAAAATAAATGCATGTTGTGCTATCATTAAAAACTAAGTTTTACGCTTCTTCAGACCGGAGGAAGCAGAATCCTCTCCACGGTTATGGCCACTACCGTCCCCAGCATTGGTTGCATCCCCAAGCTTACCTATAGCAAGTCTTGCCATCCTACGAGAAACAGAGCGAGAGGACGCAGTAGAGCGCCTGAAGATCATGGATTCCGAAGAGATAGCGCTCGCAGGAGCAATGTTGATAGCATCCTCAGTGGGCAGGATTGATTGTCTATCAATGTCCATCATAGGATTTGGAATCGCAGGGGATGCCGTCACAACAGTGGCATCAGCAGTGGGCACAGCCGAAGGAGGGACCTTGCTAGTCCAACCCAAGGTGTCATCATCAGAAGGGGGTAGTCCATCCTCAGCTGGGCCAGGGGGAGCATGAGAGGGCTGCAGAGGCTCAGTGGTCGGCGCAACCATCTGGGATGGAGCAACCGCAGAAGGCAGGAAGTTCACCTGAACGGAACTTAAACCCGACATATAAGGTTTATGGCTGTTTTTAGAGTAAGCCGGGGCCACCTTAGCACCTTTAGGTCCCACCTTGACCCAGTCAGCCTCATCGGAGGAGCCAGTGCCCTCTTCGGGTGGCAGGATAGTAATGGTAGTAGTCGATTTTTTTACAACAATTTCAGGACAATCATCATAGCTATGAGAGAAGCTACCACAAGAGCCACAGCCATTGGGAAAATCCTCATACCACAAGCGGAGAGGAAGAGAACCATTAGAACCAGAAGGGACAACAATGCTCCCGACCAAGCGATCGAGGCAGATACAAGCTGCAAAACGAGTGTAGCTAACTCGAATTTTCTGATGTGAGAACTTATCAAGGCGGATGAAAGTTCCGACCTTGAATTGATCGAGAATATCGATGATAGCTTCGCGACACATGAACTCAACAGGTAAGTTAGGAATGCGAACCCAGATGTCCACATGAGTGATTTCAGCAGTCAAAGGACTAAAAGTAGGAGACCACAGCTTAAGAACAAGAATAAACCCAAAGAAGTGGTAAGGTCGGCACTCCCACACCCGATCGAGGTCAGGAAGATTATTAAAACAAATTTCAAACCAACCACAAGTACGATCAGCAATAGTTGATGATCGAGAGCAAAAACGCCATTCAGCCCGGAGCTTGGGGAGAAGGGTTTCAAAATCGATGTCATCACCTCCAAATAGAGTTCCCAACAGAATATGTTGGTTAGCAATAGTAGCTTTCTCACGAATGTCAGCCATTCGAGCAAAGAAAGCCGAATGATCAGCAGCCGGAGGAGAGGACCCCGACGCCGGAATGGCCCCATCCTCCAAAGCCACAGATTTTCCTTTAGCCTCAGCAGAGAGACGAGGTTGAGGGGGGATCAAAGGAGTAGTATTTTCATTGAGATTTTGAGGTTGAACAGGAGAGGTAGGGCTCAAGGGAGCCAAAGTAGAAACAGGGGCTTGAGTATCTTTGAGAGCATCAAGGAATGTTTTAGAGGGATCCATGAAGAAGGGAGCGAAAACAACAGTAAGGGAACACAGACACAAATAACAGTACTCAAGAGTTTGGAAACCCAGATTGGGGCGGATAGCCCATTGACAGATGGTTAATCTGTTTAAATAGAGGTTTTGCTGGTAAGCAAAGTAGCTAATAGTAGGTAGATGAGTAGGGAGAGATGTACTTACAGAGGGGAGGCCATAATTGTAGACGAAAAAGCAGAACGGCGGACAAGATGTCGAAGAGAAAAGCCACGCCAACCATGACAGAGGAGAGAAGAAGCCGTCCGGCGATTTCCGACCCCCGTCAAGTCTCATAAGTGCCCCGTAGCAGAACCCGGGTGTCAGGCAAGTGGCCCACTGTTGAGTCTGTGTGGACCAATCCGGAGGCATCACCTCCTCCTTGCTAGCCGAGTTACGGCGGACTCCGAAAGGAGTGCTTTGGTTGGTGATGAAATTGAAAACGGGGGGCCACAATTGCAAGAAACCCAGTGGTTCCAAGGCAGATGAGGACGCGGTTCGGGGGGTCAGGTGCTTGTGCAGCGTTGCCGTTGCGGGAAGGTTGTGGTAGCCATGGCAGCGGAAGCCCTCTTTAGGGTTTGGAGAAAGGGGTTTGGGGAAAAGGGAGTGTTTTATTTTTTTATTTAGTTTCACATATACTCTGTATTTCATTTTTTTATTTTTTAAAAAATATCATAATTCTCCTGAGTAATAGATATGTGATTCAAGAAATGTAGGGTTTATTTAAAAAAGGAAAATGACCAAAAATAATACCAAGTATCGACCTTCAACTAAAAATAATACGAACTTTAAAATTGACAATTTCATATTCAAACTATCACCCTATTAACCAAAAAGAATACAAATGTGTTTTCCTTTGAAATTTTCGGCCAAATTTTCTACGTGTACGTTGAAATTACATGTGGTATTTTTTTTGACAGCTCACTACATGTCGAAAATAATACAGACTTAAGAGAGGTAAATTTGACTGGAAATTTCACCGGAAAAACACAATTGTATTATTTTTGTTAATAAGACAATAGTTTGTATATAAATTTGTCAATTTTAAAATCTATACGGGTATTATTTTTGGCATAGGATCAAATGATCAATAATTTCTATTATTATTTGATCATTTTACCTTTAAAAAAGAAAAGTAAAAACAGAATATACGGTGTAGATAGTTTAAAAAAAAAAGTACAAATAACACCATATAGTCATATACGTCTATGATAACCCTAACGAGGACTCTGCTTCACTTCCCCGTCTCTTTGCTGTCCTTCTCTCAGAGATTCTCCGCCTGTCGTCACCATCTCTGGTCTCTCTTCTGATCGTCTCCCCTTCTCATCTAGCTAATTCGTGCTGATAACGTGTTATGTAATAAGATCAAATTATTACAACGCGTTATCAGCACGAATTTACTCGATGATCGAATGGTAGTACAACTTCGACACAACCCGACTTCCCTATCGACCGGCCAGATCCGAAGGACACCGGATGTAATCCGCCGCTATTTCACTGCCCTTTTCCACCGACCCGGAGATTGTCGCAATCGACGATTAAGGTATTCGCTGATTGTTACTCATGCTTTGTGTTCTGAAAATTTGAGTTTCCAGTTAAATATCTCCACTCCTTGATTCCCTAGGGTTTTCTTGTCTCTTTCATCGACTTTAATTGATTCCCTAGGGTTGTGATTTTCTTTCCAATTGTTCGATTACAGACTGCAAATGGTAATGATATTTAGCCTCCATTGAGATTTTGTTTTGGTTTCTGTTTTTCATTGAAATCCAGTTACTGAAATAAATAAACTAAAAAATTGGAAAATAATCCTTTTAAAATAGGGGTATTTTCACAAAATCACTACAAATTAAGAAATTGCATAAAGGCACTCATAAATTTGATTGTTTTTCTTTCAAAGAATCACCCCAAACACATTTTAGGAATTTATGTGTAACATATGTTAACAAAATGTTAAACTACCACTTTATTTATCAAACTGGGCTTTACTATAAAATATTTTTCATAAAATATTTATGAGTAGAGTGACAATTTAACATTTTTTAATATGTTTACGCATAAATACATAATAGATTGCGGGTTGGTTTTCTGTAATTTTCTAATTTATGGGTAGTTTTGTGAAAAGTATGTTGGTTTTTTGTAATTTCCTATAAGAAATAAATTCACACCATGAATCAGTCTGATAAGTGAGTCCATAAGAAAACAGAAAGAGACAGGTTAATTGACAACAAAACCTGAAGCTTTAATCTCATCCATTCAATCACCAACAATTCAATCACCAAGGAAGGAAGGAAAGCGGGGAGATGGAAGCAAGCATACCCACCATTGCAGTTTCAGTGATCGTCGTTGCGGCATTGGCTGTGGCCTGGAGAGGGCTGAAATGGGCATGGTTGAGACCCAACAAAGTAGAGAGGCTCCTAAGACAAAGTGGTCTTTTGGGCACTTCCTACCGACTTCTCATCGGAGATATAGTACACATATTCCGGATGCGCAGTCAAGCAAGATCCGAGCCCATGGCGTTCTCCAACGACATCTGCTCTCGTGTCGAGCCTTTCTACCATCAAACCATCAAGAAACATGGTATCAAACTCGTCCTACCTACCAGTTAAATCTTTCCTGTTCAACCAGGTTAATTAGGCTTTTTGCTTGACATTTGAATAAATTAGGAAACTGCAACTTACATTCACAACTATACATACTTTTTTCGGTGTGACAAGGCCCTGTCTGGTATTGATATGTTAATATCTACATATGAGATATCTATAGTGATATTTTTATATCAAGTAATAATCTCCCTCCATTTTAGTATATCAAATAAATAAAAAAGGTGGAAAATGTAATATTGATGAAGATATCACTTATCAATATTGGGTTATGCCAAACACTAGATATCATTAATCAACTCTTATGGATATCTAGATATCGATGCTAAATGGGGCCTAAGATTTGACATTGGTCTTGATATGTAATGACTGATTAGTTGTGTGTCGTTGTTGGATGAAAGGTAAGAATGCATTCGTGTGGTTTGGCCCTATACCGGTGGTGGTGCTCACTGAAGCTGAACTTGTAAAAGAAGTTCTCTCAAGGATGAGTGACTTTCCCAAGCCATCCTTCAGGACATCGAAAATGATTACTCCTGGGGTAGCTAGTTATGAGGGCGAAAAATGGGCCAAACATAGAAAACTCGTCAATCCAGCTTTCCACATGGAGAAACTAAAGGTTCTTCTCTGCTCGTACTTGTCTATCCCGAAATACCTTTCTTCGTCATTTAATATTCTCGAGCTGAAACACGTCAATCTTAGAAGAGAACTAGATAGCTGATAGATGTCTGTTCCTGTTTGGCACATGCTTTTTGGAGCGTTTTATATAGTTGTTATATAGATTGTAATCTTAAGGTAGATTAAAGTGTGATCATGCCAAACAAGCCCTAAGTCAGGACTACATGATAATCTGCAGCTTATGCTCCCAGCATTCCATACAAGTTGTAGTGAGATGATTAGCAAATGGGAGAAACTGGTATCTCAGACAGGTTCAGTGGAGCTAGATGTATGGTCACACCTTACCAGTATGGCAGCCGATGTGATCTCTCGTGCAGCATTTAGCAGTAGCTATGAAGAAGGACGAAAGGCGTTTGAGCTCATTCAGGAGCAAGCTCAATTTTTTGCCACAAACACATTGGAATTACTAGTTCCTGGATTGAGGTACACTTGTTGCTATGTACTTGGTATATTACAATGGAGTAATGTACATACCGTTAAAGATTCGAATTTCTTGATGGACAGATACTTGCCAACGAGTGCGAACAGGAGGCTTAACAATGCCCAAAGGGGAATACAAAGCATAATTGAAAGCGTCATTGATAACCGAAGGAAGAAAATGGAGGCAGGGGAGGCAGCCAAGGAAGACTTATTGGGGTTGTTAATCAAGTACAGTGTCGAAATGCAACAAAATGAGGACAACAAGCAACACCTTGGAATAACGACGGAAGAACTGATTGATGAGTGCAAACTATTCTACGTTGCCGGGCAAGAGACCACCTCGGTATTGGTTACCTTTACTATGATTATGTTAAGCAAGCATCTAGATTGGCAGGCACGCGCACGGGAAGAGGTCCTGAAAACATTTGGTCAAAATACACCAGATTTTGACGGGCTAAACCATCTCAAAATAGTAAGCTATCTATTCTTTCTATCAATTAGAAGATTTTCTTATATAATACCCTAAGATTGATCATGTTCAAGTGCACTTAGGCTTAGTGTGAGTAAGCTATAATGGAAGTTCCCTGGCTGGTAAAAATCACTTAGATACTCTTATGTTTTTAACCTGATTGTCAAACATAATACCCTAAGATCTAGTTCAAGTGCATTTACAGGAGAATTCATAGAATAAAAAGGGACTCCAGTCATGTTATTTTCACTGAATTATTCCATGTTCAATGTTTGTTATAAGGTGGCAATGATACTATATGAAGTTCTAAGATTATATCCGCCAGCGTCAACAACTGCGCGGACTGCTAAGAATGACACCAGAGTTGGAAGCCTCTTTCTACCAGCCGGAACATTGGTCTTTTTGCCAATAATATTTACTCACCATGATCCTCAA
This sequence comes from Persicaria maculosa, assembly GCA_963922045.1. NCBI lineage: Eukaryota > Viridiplantae > Streptophyta > Magnoliopsida > Caryophyllales > Polygonaceae > Persicaria > Persicaria maculosa. Next base: position 14,794,940 of record OY998257.1, on the reverse strand, counting down.
CATTGGGGTGAGGATGCACTGGAGTTCAAACCGGAGAGGTTTTCTAAAGGGATATCGAAGGCATCAAGAGGGAGTGTAGCGTTTCTTCCATTCGGATGGGGTCCACGTACTTGCGTTGGACAAAACTTTGCCCTTATTGAGGCGAAAATGGCACTAGCAATGATTCTGCAGCACTTCTCTTTTGAGCTTTCACCGTCATATGCCCATGCTCCATCTACTTTCATCACCCTTCAACCCCAATTTGGTGCACAGGTAATATTACATCAACTCTAGGGAAGACTGGGTAAACTAAAAAAACGCAACGGTGCACAGCCAGAGTCAAGTCATTTATCTTCGCATTCTATGTTTGTGTTGTACATGAAACTAAACATAGTCTTGCCTTATATTTTGTACATGACTACATCCTAAAAGTTGGTTTCCGGATTCCAATCTGTTGATGTTTCTGGTTAAAATGTTGAACCATACAGTGCTCCCTCAAGTTTTAAAGGTTCTCCATTCACAGAATCCAAACTCAGATCTCTGGTTAAGGGAGGAAAGTACCTTTGCCTACTCACATCGCCCCTGAATACATTTCCTAACCCAATATACAACAGGCATGACAGAAATGGTCAAATGCAAGTCATTGGCCTGTTACCAAGGAACTTCAATGGTTCCATTCAATGCCTGCCTACAATTAAGTAATTAACTATAGGTCTAGTTTTGCTTACTATATGCCATTGTGCTTTTTGACTACATGAGAATGCAAGAAAATGTAGATGTGCACCGAATGCACCTATAATGACAGTTGATATACACCATAGGCGCAAGAATTTTTACACAATATTCCTATAATGATTTGCTTCTCTCTGAGATTTTGAAGGCATGAAAATTTTAGGAACTGCAGATAGTTCATCAACTTGCCAAAATGCAGCAGTTGAATGTTTATTCTTCCTCCTTCAATACAGCATCTGTATAACATAGTGTAACAGAGGATTTCAGACTTTCAGTCCCAGGAGAAGGTTTATAATTAAGCGTTGAAGTTGAGACAGTATCTCAAGACAGTCATTTTTTTTTTGAAACGACAAAAATTTGGTTGATTGAGGGAACCAATCTAGTCAAGAGCATCCAGACAGATGATACCAACAAGCTCAGAGTCAACAGGGACAACTGGATGGGAGAAGACGTGGTTGATGCGAGTCAATCGATCAGCTCCCGGTTAGCTTCCTTGAAAATATGGCAAATCTAAACTGAGAAAAATTGATGCAAGGAAAAAGTCGAGTCAAAGATAAGCATATCAACTTCATGAGGCGTTGACCAAACCCCTTTGAGACTATTAATTATTGTTAGATTGTCTCCTTCCATGATAAGATGGTGAAGATTCAAGTCTTCCGTCCCAATGACCGAGTTTAGAGGGGAAGGACTAGCCCCTAGTGAGATGGGAAAGCCAGAATACTCCCGAATAATAAACCCGAAGCTACCTTTGGTTGTGGCCGATAGAGCCCCATCAAAATTTAGCTTGTATTAATTGTGGGGTGGTTTAATCCATTTGACCTTGGGTCGTTGCTTTTTATATGTATTTGTATTTTCATTTATTGTGATATCGTCAATCATTAATTTTTTTGTATTCCAGCTGAAGATTTGTTCAGAAGATTTGTTCAGATGTAAATGTTGCTATGGTTCTTGGGTCAGGTTGGATGTTATCAAATAGTGCTTTGTTTTTGAAATACCAGACGCACCACCAAGATGTGGCAAGTTTGGTAAAGCCTTTTGTTCACATATCATGTTTGATTTTGTTTAAGATTTCTTTGATATTATGTGAGTGGGGTTGATGTGAGTGTAATTTTGCATCCCATCTAGGGTCAATTAATTGAGTGGTTGCTATAGTGATAGGACAGTCTAGTAGTAGATGGGGAAGAGCTTCGTAATTGAAGCCACATAGAGGACGATTATTAGGATTACCAACACCATGACTAACCAGCTAAGCTGAGGTTGGGATACTTTTTTTAGAAATACGACATAGGAAATCCTTTACTTTAGGAAGTGTGTCGAGTTCCCAAATCCAATTTCTGTCATATTTAGTGTGTTGTTTTGCGAAGTGGAGCATATGAATGATTGAGTTTGTAGAAAACCAACTGTTCTTTCTCCATTTCCAATAAAGTCTATCATGGTCTAATTTTTTCGGAATTGGAGCTAAGATAATAGAATTGAAGGAATAATCATCAATCTAATCTTTGACTAAATCATGCAGCCTATGGAGATCCCAAGTTTTTTCATCTTGTAAGAAATAGTTCACCTTAAGCTTTGGGTCAATTGTAGATATGTATTTTGCTTTTCGATGAGAAGGGTATCTCTAATCCAAAGATTGGACCAGAAATTTACAGCAATTCCATTACCGACAGACCAACGAATGTCGTTTTTAAATAACGGAATAAGATTGGATAGCTTAGTCCATTGGCAATAGGAATTTCCTTTTCGTTTGTATTGGAGGATATGTTGGTTTTTAAGATATTTTTGTGTGATGATCGTGACCCAGAGGTTGGTAGGTTCAGTAATGATTTTCCAAATTAATTTGAGTTGTAGGGCAGTGTTCATTTCTTCAGAGCTAGAAAGCCCGAGACCACCATTGACTCTCGATTAACAAACTTCAAACCGGCTAATCAGAGGTTTATGTCTCGAGCCTTTATTCTAGAAAAAATTTCTATAGATCCTATCTAGTTCAACATGGATGGAGGTGGAGAGCATGACGCATTGCATAAGATGCAAATGTTTAGCAACCAAAGTTGATTTGATAATAGTACAACGCCCTTGCCTTGAAAGAGTGTTATCCTTCCATTTCTCAAGTTGTGTTTTTGTCATTGTCAATATATAGGCGAAGGTTGCTTTTGAGACCTTACTAGTGATAATAAGGCATCCTATATATTTTTCTAGATCGGTAGTGAAGGGGATCCCTAGTTCGTTGTGGAGTATAGTTCTAATATGAGAATTCGTGTTTTCATTTGTTTGGTATAGTGATTTATCTCTAATGATTTTTTGGCCCAAAAGTGGGCAGTATTCATGCAGAACCTTATTGATTTGGTCACAAATGTTTTTACTTGCTGATGCAAAAATAATAATGTCATTAGCAAATACCAGAAAAGGGATTGTAATCCTTGGGTGAGAGATCGAGATCCCCAAGTTGCTTGTCGAAAGTTGTGATTCATGTTGGAGTCCTCTAGCAAGAACTTCATAGAGGATTAAGAAAAGGTATGGGGAGAGGGGGGTCACTTTAACAAATACCTCTTTTCGGTATGAATATATCTGTCGGTTCATTATTAACCAACACCAAGTCACCGAGTATGAGACTCTTGTTAGGCATTCTCGAATCCAACACACGAAGCGTGGAGAGAAGCTAAAATTTTCCAGTATTGTGAAAAGGAAATCCCAAACAACCATGTCAAAAGCCTTTTCCATATCAAGTTTAACTGCCATCCACCCATTCTTACCTTTCTTATTGTGAAAAGAGTGGAATATTTCATTTGCTATCAAGATGTTGTCTTGAATTGCTCTACCAGCAGTGAAGGCACTTTGTGGAGGATGAGATATTATCTTAAGACCGTCATTAATACAGGCCCCTTGCTCCCATCTGCTATACAACAATATAAAATACATTTATATTTGTTGGCATCATTTGCGAGTTAAACGGAGGCAAAAGACGAGATAATCATACATAGCCTATGCATGATTTGAACATGTATTTTTGTATGTGTGCAGTGTGCACAAAGCTCTACCATTTAAGGTAAAAAGCTTAAAATTAATCACAACACCCTTTCATTATAATTTTGTAAAATGCATAAATAAAAATGTAAAGTGCATAATTAAGTGGTGTATAAATAAGGTTGTAAATGTATAAATAATATTATAAATTGCATATTTAATAATATAAATTACATAATATTATTATATTCATAAATAAAACTAACAAATTTATACTTTTTCAAAGATATAAAGTTTAAATTTATTATTATTATTATTATGTTCATATTTAATGTTCTAAAGTGCATGATCAATTGAATAATATTATAAAATTTATTATTAATATTTACAAGTGCATAAATAATATTATATATAGCGTATATTTAATATTATAAAGTATATAAATAATATTGTAAAGTGCATGAATAATATTAAAAACTTTATAGCTAATATTAATAAATTTGCACTTAATTTGAGTTGTAAGAAAATGATATTTAATATTTAGTAGTATACGAATAATATTTTAAAGAGCATGAATAATATTACAAAGTTGATATTTAATATTTTTACAAGTGCATAAATTATATTGTTTCTTGGAAAGTATATGAATAATTTAAAAAAGGCATATGTTTTTTTAATTGTTTCACGGAAAATAAAAAAGCGTAAATGTAAATAACAAAAACATAAATGGGAAATATACATATGTGAAGGAGAGAGAAATGACTCTCCACCACCAACCCATCACCTACAAAAACTCAAACACCACCCTATCACCACCACCATCTCTACCTTCACCACCATCATAATAACAACATTCGAGGACAAACCGAGATTAACAATCTCAACACCAAATCAAAAGAAGGGCAACAAGATCTAATATTTGGGCAACCCCCACCAACATTTACTATAACTCCAACAATAAATACCATCACCACCATATCGCCACCATCAAAATCTGGATCTTCAAGTGAAATCACGGCCATCAATATCACCACCATTGATAGAGCATAATTAGATATGCATATTAGGATTCATTTAGCATAGTCTGGTTGTAAATAGTGCATATTTTAGTTACAATTACATGTTTATCGGTAGTATTGGAAGAGTTAGAATCTATGCAATTTTATGGTTAATTTCATGTAGATGTGGATCCGATGAGGAATGAGGAGCTCTTGGATGAAGGAGGATTCAAGTTGAGGAAGAAAAGTGAAGAGCACGGGAGCGGAGTCGAATTTCGAGAGCATAAGTGATAAACAAGTCAGTAGAAGTTGTTGCCAGACAAGCTGAACTTGTAACGCACTTTCTGGAGGCCTCGGTGGTCGGAATGCCTATTATAAGCATGCGTTGGAAAGCTCTTTCCGAGATCTACAACTTTCATGTTGACATCGAGACCAAATTCGAAGAGAAAAAATTGCTGTGAACAGTATGTCCGCCCCGCGGCCGAGCTAGCCGCCCAGTGGCCCGAAGACTTGTCGAAGGATTTCGCTGATCGCCTGGCCGCCTCGTCGTCTGAAGTAGCCGCCCCGTGGCCTCAGCAGAACCGCCGATTCAACTTTGGACATTAATTAGGGTTTCTTTAGAATTGTTTTGGCCGACTTTCTTAGGCTTATTTAAGGACTATTAGGGTTATTTTCTTAGGCAGCTAACTAATAACCTTATGCACTTTTGAGAATTGTTGAGAGCACGTTGAGCATGAGCAACTAAACTCTCGAAGGTTTCGCCTACAGTTTGGATCTCGATTGTTGAATTGTGAGTTTCTTAATCTAGTTCTTATTCCTATTTGAATGTTTTGGCTTCCTTGCGCTTAAATCTTTGAATGTGTTTTATTCTCGCTGGCCTGATCAACTAGTTAGAGTAGATTCATTCAATTGCTAGGGTTTTGTAGATTCCTCGTAGCGAACCTTAACCCAAGTGGCAATCATATCCCTTTAGGACTCGTAGGACTAATTAGATGTGTAGGAAGTTGAATATATGTTAAATATCGACTCGTAGCTTGATATTGCATATATACCTTGGTTAATTCATAGTCTTAATGCTATCTCTAGGTTAAATCTTAACAGTGTTAGTGTTATTTAGAGATAAGGATTACTAGGACTCGTAGGACTAGTAATTTACCTAAGATCTGGACAAGGACATTGATAGGAAAAGAAAAGAACTAGAGGCTGAAACAAGGATCAAATTCATCAATTAAAGTGACAAATTTTAGGTGAACCTATTTCTCTCTATTGCATTCTACAACCTTTATTTCCTTGTTTACTTGTTTCCACTTTGACAAAAGGCGGATCTTTTTCTCATCAAACTCTCTTGCGATTAAATTGATACTTGGAGTTATTAGATTTCCCTGTGGATCGACCTCTTTCTTACCAACTGTACTAGTTGTGAGTTTGAGTATTCTTTGGCAGGAACAACGACAGGTTTTCCTCTTGTCAAATTTGGCGCCGTTACCGGGGAATTCTTGAAATTTCTTGTGTTTTTTTTATCGCTAACCTTTGTATATATTTACATCTAACCCTGTCGTGGACCTATCTTACGGTTTGCGACACCTAATTGCTAATATTTCAAGATGTTGAAGTTATGGCAGTTTCAGGGAGAGTATTTTCACCATTACCTCATGAGATTGCAAAATTTATTGGACGTCCGTTATTCACGGGGTTTCCAAGATAGTTTGCGAGATATGGTACTATGCGTTATTGACGGCATGACTCCTGAGACACGAGAACTTGCCAAGTCCATAAACAACGGAAGATTTGCTGGTTTAGGAGTGTCGGGACTATGGGATCTTTTCTGCTACATGGGTGACCAATCGGCGGAGGAAGAATCCTACACTTCGATGTTTCAACCAATGGAGTACTCCGACCCGTCCATGGAGGATTCAATGAGTGTCTTGATGGAGCAAATGGGGCAATTACGTGAGATGAATAATCGAAATGAGGAAGCAATTATCCAACTCACTCAAACATTGAAGGAGTTGGCAGTTGAGCAATGTTCCACTCCTCAAATTGATGAAAGCCAAGATGCAAGCAACGATGAATTCTGCGATAATGGAGAAAAGCATCTAGTGGTTATCGACACAAAATCTCAAGAGACGTCCCTAGAGATTGAGTATGTTTCGATGCTCCCTCCATTCGTAGAAATCATCCCCAACTCGCCTATCAAGAAGCCAAGTACGGAACCGATTTCTGTGGTTCCCGAACAAGAAACTAGTACCTTTTGCAAATTGGGAGATTTTGGTGAATATGTCGATCCATGGAGCTACTACTTCAACAAACCACCAGCGGAATTGTGTTGGTGGTCCTACATACCCTCGAGGGAGAATCAAGCTCCAATGAATGGTAAGTTGGTAACGGTTCTCATTGCTATATTTTGAATTACCAATTGCTTCATCTTTAGTGTGCATTCGAATATCGGCTGGGCACGAGAGTTTGATTTGCTCTTGAGGGCGCTAACAATGTTCGCTTGAGTCTTGAATGAGTGGATGAATAAACCGTCGAGCCAACGACAGTAAACAAAGGCGCTACTTGGGAGGCAACCCAAGGTAAGTTTTCTATTTTCCTCTATATCTTTTGTTTTTATTAGATTAGTTTTTGGTTCTATTCGGTTCTGGGGAGCTAACATTGTAGGGAGAAAAGGCGTTTAAGAGAAAGCACAGGCCGCCCCGCGGCCAGGAAAGCCGCCCCGCAGCTAGGTCATGTCCTCAGCCGCCCCACGACCTCTGATGGGACTGACAGAATTTCTTTCACTACACACCTTACTTAGCACCACAACAGTAAACATGTTAGTTTTTTTTTTCCTTTTCTTCATATTTTTATCTTTTGTTATCTTTTCTAACATTGAGGACAATGCCTAATTTAAGTGTGGGGGAAGAATTGGATGGCATAATAGGATTGCATGTTCATTTTCATTTGCACTTTTATATTTGTTTTTGGTTGACATTGCACACATATCAACATGTTAAAAAAACCCAAAAATTGAAAAAAATATTTATATTTATGTAATTACATTTATGCATTAGTTAGGATATTAGGTCTTATTTTCACATATGGATGCCACTTGTCCTCTAATTTATCTATTGAGACTTATGCCCCATGATATGCTTGGATTGTTGAAACCTTTAATATATATATATATATATATATATTTCTACACTATTTGGTGAACATGATTGGTTAATGATTGAGCACATAAGATTTTTGATTTTTGGGTGATTTTGAAGTTCTAGACATGACCTTGTGAGTTTATTTTGGCCTATGTTTGGACAAAGTATATTATGTCCTCTTGCTTGTTGAGTTTACTCTCTTTACTTGCTTCCTTTTTGGCTTGCATTTAGATATCTTATTCAAGGCTGCACATTATGATTTCTACACATGACTTAAAAGATGATTGAGGCACCTTTATTAGCCCTATTTGACTCTATTTCTACCTTACATATTATCCTTTGTTTGAAGCCAATATTGAGCCTAATTGCCTATTCTTTTTAGCTCCACAAGATTTTTCCATAACCAATTATAGCCTGACCCCATCCAGGAATTAGGAATAGTTGGTGAATATTCATATTGTGGATGATGGTTTGAGTGATGGATTGTATGTTTGGAGTATCTTTATGAGATGTTTGATTCTTGCTAGTAGTTTACACATTACTTGGGACCTAAGGAGGATAAAATTCACTTAGGGGTAAAAGTCAAGGAAAATCATTTGATATAGCATGAAGAAGAGCATATGAAAAAAAAAAGAAAAAAAAAGGAAAAAAATGCGAAAGAAAAAAAAAGAATAAGAGAATGAGTTGAGTATGGTTTGTGAAGTTTTGTGCTTGAGATTGGAGTTGTACATATTGTAGAGTTATGGTATGAGCTTGTGAGTGGTATTGTAATTTGGTTGCATCCTTAGTTCCCGGATGAGCACCACATGACCTAAATTGTTCCATACCTTATATTTTCTACCTTGGCCCCATTACAACCCAATTGAAATACCTCATGATTTTTGTTGTGTGTAGAGTCACCAGCGGTGGAGAGCTAGAACACTGGTGCAAGACTATTGTAGCTAAGTTTTTAAAGATTGAGTTTTGAGCGTAAACATTTAACACTAAACACTTGAACGAGAGTGAAACACATATTCCTTGTGAGGTCTAGAATGGATATGGTTGCCTGATTTCATTGATTATTGCAATTATGTGCTATGGTGTTGTTAATCTATTGTGTTTGCTAGTTTTCATGCACTTAAAGAATATTGGGGTTGATACATGAATTGCTATTCTGTAGGGCTGCAGAGTTGATTTTTCTATTGCTTGAGGACAAGAAAAGGTTCAAGTGTGGGGGAATTTGATAGAGCATAATTAGATATGCATATTAGGATTCATTTAGCATAGTTTGGTTGTAAATAGTGCATATTTTAGTTACAATTACATGTTTATCGGTAGTATTGGAAGAGTCGGAATCTATGCAATTTCATGGTTAATTTCATGTAGATGTGGATCCGACGAGGAATGAGGAGCTCTTGGATGAAGGAGGATTCAAGTTGAGGAAGAAAAGTGAAGAGCACGGGAGCGGAGTCGAATTTCGAGAGCCTAAGTGATAAACAAGTCAGTAGAAGTTGTCGCCAGACAAGCTAAACTTGTAATACACTTTCTGGAGGCCTCGGTGGTCGGAATGCCTATTATAAGCATGCGTTGGAAAGCTCTTTCCGAGATCTACAGCTTTCATGTTGACATCGAGACCAAATTCGAAGAGGAAAAATTGCTGGAACAGTATGGCCGCCCCGCGGCCGAGCTAGCCGCCCAGCGGCCCGAAGACTTGTCGAAGGATTTCGCTAATCGCCTGGCCGCCCCATCGCCTGAGGTAGCCACCCCGCGGCCTCAGCAGAACCGCCGATTTAGCTTTGGACATTAATTAGGGTTTCTTTAGAATTATTTTGGCCGACTTTCTTAGGCTTATTTAAGGACTATTAGGGTTATTTTCTTAGGCAGCTAACTAATAACCTTATGCACTTTTGAGAATTGTTGAGAGCACGTTGAGCATGAGCAACTAAACTCTCAAAGGTTTCGCCTACAGTTTGGATCTCGATTGTTGAATTGTGAGTTTCTTAATCTAGTTCTTATTCCTATTTGAATGTTTTGGCTTCCTTGCGCTTAAATCTTTGAATGTGTTTTATTCTCGTTGGCCTGATCAACTAGTTAGAGTAGATTCATTCAATTGCTAGGGTTTTGTAGATTCCTCGTAGCGAACCTTAACCCAAGTGGCAATCATATCCCTTTAGGACTCGTAGGACTAATTGGATGTGTAGGAAGTTGAATATATGTTAAATATCGACTCGTAGCTTGATATTGCATATACCTTGGTTAATTCATAGTCTTAATGCTATCTCTAGATTAAATCTTAAAAGTGTTAGGGTTATTTAGAGATAAGGATTACTAGGACTCGTAGGACTAGTAATTTACCTAAGATATGGACAAGGACATTGATAGGAAAAGAAAAGAACTAGAGGCTGAAACAAGGATCAAATTCATCAATTAAAGTGACAAATTGTAGGTGAACCTATTTCTCTCTATTGCATTCTACAACCTTTATTTCCTTGTTTACTTGTTTCCGCTTTGACAAAAGGCGGATCTTTTTCTCATCAAACTCTCTTTTATTGTTACTTGCGATTAAATTGATACTTGGAGTTATTAGATTTCCCTGTGGATCGACCTCTTTCTTACCAACTGTACTAGTTGTGAGTTTGAGTATTCTTTGGCAGGAACAACGACAGGTTTTCCTCTTGTCAACCATCAATATCATCACCACCAATAACAATAAAAAAACAACAAATTAACGGGGAACAATCGAGATTTAATCTCAACCCCAATTCGACCTCCGATTTGGCGTCGACTTACCGGAATTGTAAAAACTACTAATCTGATTTCATCTACGGGTTGACCGAAATCCTGAATTAAATTGGGGTTTTTGATGTTTGTGGGTCTTTGATCCATTTTTCATCAATTCCTCTCTTCAATTGGATCTTCTAATCCATTGAATAGAGCCGCTTTAAGTTCTCGGCACCCACTGTCCTCGACATTTCGTGCTCACCACCTCCGGCGTTGGCCTCAGTCTCACCTCCTCCTCTGCGCTCCTCCTTAGCTTGTCCGGATTTGTGGGGACTGGCGGCGCTTACTCCTCACCACCACCGCTTCATCCTCGCCTTTCAACCCCAACTCCTACCCCTTCTTCTTCTCCTTCCAAAAACCCTTCTCCTCCGCTACCTCCAACGACGACCACCACCACATCGCCCATTCCTTCTCCTCGGAGCTTCTCAAACCCTTGGACTCCGACTCCCTCCCTCCACCCAGCGCCTCGATCTCTCCGTCTTCCACCTCACCCTCTCCCCTCTATCGGCCGCTCTGTCCTCATCTTTCTCTCCTGGACCTCCGCTCTTTGTCGACCGTCGCCGGTAGCCCCTGCCAGGGCTCCTCCTTCGTTTGTCTTACCCTCCAATTTGGTTTGGCGTGTTTACCCACAAAAATAAAAACAAAAAAAAACCATTAAATTGCATATATTTACTCCCTTTGATTAATCATCGAGATTTAAAAAAAACATGTGTATATACATAATTTTACAATTTGTTTTATCAGCATCAACTACAAATCTAATTTTGACCTTATTATCACTTTCTCTTGTGTTTTTACCCACTTTAACTTAAGATTAATCTTGGACCATAATTTTTTCATATATCTATATATATATATATATATATATATATATATATATATATATATATATATATATGATTAATCTTGGACCATAATTTTTTCATATATATATATATAGAGTCAGGTTCAGGTGAGAAGCACACAACCGGTAAGAAGAAATAAGCAATTTGATTGGTCTATATTATTAAAAATAATCCGCTAAAATATATAATCCGGCCTTCTCACCCCGCGGCAATTTCTCGCTCCCAAGTCCACCAGTCGCACTCCCTTCTTTGCTTTGCGCGTGGGAAACACGCGCTAGTAATAAAATTTTGAAAAATGCAGCTACAGAGCATGACACCGTGTCGAACTTGGGACGTCCTGCTCACGTCATTTACTCCATACCAATACAACAGCTGGGATTTACTTATTCAATAAAGCATTTAATTGTTCTTATACTTTTTTTTTTGATAAACAAACTACTTTTGATAACACAATTTTTCTTATACTTAGTGTTATTTTGCTTTTCTTTTTATTTTGAGCAGGCCTTTTGCTTTTTTTTTTGGCAGTCTTTTTGTTTTTATAATTGATTTTGTAATTAAAAAAAGGATAGTTAATATATTAATGTAAAATATTTTACTTACCTTAATTTAGTACTGAACCAATCTCTATTTAGTACTGAACCAGTCTCTATTTAGTCACTGAACCACTCTCTATTTAGTCATTGAACCAATCTCTATTTAGTCATTGAACCACTCTCTATTTAGTCAGTGAAACAATCTCTATTTAGTCACTGAACCAATCTCTATTTAGTCACTGAACCACTCTCTATTTAGTCACTGAACCAATTTCTATTTACTCACTAAACCACTCTCTATTTAGTTACTGAACCAATTTCTATTTACTCACTAAACCACTCTCTATTTAGTCACTAAATCACGCTCTATTTAGTCACTGAACCAATCTCTATTTAGTCAACGAACCACTCTTTATTTAGTACTGAACCAATCTCTATTTAGTCACTGAACCACTCTCTATTTAGTCACTGAAACACTCTCTATTTATTCATTGAACCAATCTCTATTTAGTCACCGAACCACTCTTTATTTAGTACTGAACAAATCTCTATTTAGTCACTACTATTTAATAATTGTAAATTTTTCACTCTTCTTTTATTTTATTTTAATTAATTAATTATTTATTTATTTGTTTTTAAAATAAAATGATTAATGAAACAATACTATTTATAACTTTTAATTTATATGTGTTCAATCACTTCTATAATTAAAATTTGTAGTCACTGAACCAATCTCTATTTAGTCACTGAACCACTCTCTATTTAGTCACTGAACCACTCTCTATTTAGTCACTGAATCAATCTCTATTTAGTCACCGAACCACTCTTAATTAGTACTGAACCAATCTCTATTTAGTCACTGAACCACTCTCAATTTAGTCACTGAACCAATCTCTATTTAGTCACTGAACCACTCTCTATTTAGTCATTGAACCACTCTCTATTTAGTCACTGAACCAATCTCTATTTAGTCACTAAATCAATCTCTATTTAGTCACTGAACCAATCTTTATTTGGTCACTGAACCAATCTCTATTTAGTCACCGAACCACTCTTTATTTAGTACTAAACCAATCTCTATTTAGTCACTGAACCACTCTCTATTTAGTCACTGAACCACTCTCTATTTAGTCACTGAACCAATCTCTATATAGTCACTGAACCACTCTCTATTTAGTCACTGAACATATAAAGAATATATTTATTTGATGAACCACTACTCTTTATTTGATGAACCACTACTATTTAATAATTGTAAAATTTTCACTCTTCTTTTATTTTATTTTAATATTAATTTTTAATTATTTATTTATTTGTTTTTACAATAAAATGATTAATGAACCAATACTATTTATTTGATAAACCACTACTCTTTATTTGATGAACCACTACTATTTAATAATTATAAAATTTTCACTCATCTTTTATTTTCTTGTAATGTTTATTTTTAATTATTTATTTATTTATTTTTAAAATAAAATGGTTAATGAAACAATACTATTTATTTCATTAATCAACGCTATTTATTTGATGAAACACTACTCTCTATTTATTTGATGAACCACTTGGTATAAAAAACCATGAACCATTTGGTATAAAACTTTGAACCACTTAGTATAATAAATCTGAACCACTTGGTTTAAACCCATGAACTAATTGATATAAAAACCCTGAACCACTTGACATAAAAACACTGAACCACTTGGTAAAAAAAAAGACTCTGAACCACTTGATATTAAAATCTGAACCACTTGGTATAAAAACACTGAACCACTTTGTATAAAATAGTCTACATCCATTTTTAATTTCTAATGGTATTAATTTATTTATTTTATAAACCACGGAAAATATTGTTTCACATTCAAAATCCGCCTTTGAGTTGTAATTTCCAAAGGGATGCTACTGCTGAGCATTATTTCCACTTGTTTAGAATACATTATCCATCAATAACATACACAAGTACCAACAATATTACTGCACTAGAAAATTGAATCGAAAGTCATCAAGCTTTATTATTCTGCAATGAGTAAAAAATCCAAGCACTGAAAAATCTTATTTTTCTTCCTCCCTCAACTAAGAAAATAGTAGCCATGGCGTCCCTTTGCTCCTCAACACATCTCTCTCGATCGCCTCTCCAATTCCGCATCGCCTTCTTCTTCCACCTCTCATCTCCTTCCCTGTGAATTTCACAGCTCAAAGCGTTTGAGATGGAGCCCGATCCGACAGAGACGAACGCGTGTCCCGGTGTTGATCTGCTCAGCACAAGGAGGCAGCCGAGGGGGAAACCGCCGGGATGGAATAACAAGTGAAGGCGCCGATGTGGTCACCAAGGACAGCATGAACTCCCTGTGGAGCCACGTGCTAGCCTGAGACCGGGACGTGCGGCATATCCGACGGCGGCCGTCAACGCCGTAACTGGAGGTGCTGAAGAAGTCGGCGACGGTGAAGAGGTCGTCACCAGCATCCAATTTCTCCCACCAACATCACCGCCACCGCCTCCGATTCCCCCCCCCCCCCACCCTACCCCAACATCGCCACCACCGCCTCCGATTTCCCCCAATTACTCATCCATCCACGCGATTTGCATGAGATCTAGGCTTAAAGAGAGGACGAGGGGGTTGACTGGTGGAGAGCAAGCTCTGGGCTTGAAGAGAGGATGCTCATCAGATTGATTTTTACTAAAATCGATCCAAGCAAACATAAGATCCATCAGATCATGGGGTTCGAGCCCGGAGAGCGGAGATAGAAAGCGAAGATCGGAGAACATGAGGAGGATAAGAGCAGAGATAAGGAGCGAAGATCAGAGATCGAGAGCGGAAAACGACAGAAGAAGGTGAGGAGGATGAGAGCGGAGATAGCAGCGAAGATCGAGAGCGAAGCCCGGGGGAGGAGGTAAGGCGCGTGAGGGTGTTTTTTTAAAGTAAAAAATCAGATCCATCTCCACCAATAGAAACGCTTCTTTCCTTCTTACCAGAATGGACTCTTCTCACCTGAACCCTCCTATATATATATATTCTCATATATTTTTCATACCGATTTCCGTCTTTTCTCCTGGCTCACTTACTTATTATAGCCATATTACTCGCTTCCCTTGATCTTTGCTTTTGTTGTCCATTTGAGTGGAGTCATTTCTTGTGTGCGGCTACGTTTAGTTCTGGATGAAGTTGCAGTCTCGGGCACCCTGCTGTTCGAGTTGACTGTGGCAATGTTCGTGATCCTCGAAGACCTCTCATGCAGGTAGGGGGGACATCATTGATCCACACTTCTCCAGGAGACGCATTTTCCACTGATGGGTTTCTTCCTGTATCTCTCCGACGTCGAGACATCGTGTCAGTCCTTTGACTTTCCCATGTTCTCAGCATTCGCAGTCTTCACCTGGTATCCTTCGATTGTCTCTCCGCTAGTCTTCTTCACTGAGATTTTTTTTATTCGGGTTTTTTTTACTTTCATTTGATTGTATCATGATGGTAGCTCGTCTGCCATTTTTTCGGTCTCTCTTTGTCCCAAACTTCGATTAATATTTGGAATTTTGAATTATTTCTTTTTAAAAAATAAAAAGGGAAATAATAAAAATATATGAAAAAATAAACCTCATTGCCTACGAATCCTACGATACGTCGATACATGGGATTTTTTTTTTACAGTAGGCAAGAGTTTGGATACTAGCAGTATCCATGATCATCTAACATGATGATGTTTTGGAATTCACAGCTAAATTCTAGGATGGAGTTACAACTGAGATGCGATTTTGCGATGAAGTCAGCCGCTTTATTCGCCTCTCTGTAGCAGTGTTCGAATTTGATAAATTCAAACTTTTTGCTTAAAGCTTGTATTTCTTCTACCATTTGTATAATCTCCCATGGTGTTTTCTCTATTTGGTGGATGGAGTTGATGATGATAGCACAATCACTTTCAATAATTGTCCTCTGTATTCCGAGTTCTTCTGCCAGTCTTGTACCTGCAAGTACTGCAAGACATTCTGTTTGGGTAATAGAGTATGTTATTCCATCGCTTTTATGAATTTGGATTATTTGACCCTTTTTGTTTCTAATGATGCATCCTATTTGAGATTGGATGCCAGTTTTGACAGAGGCATCTATATTAATTTTGAAGATATTTTTTGGTGGATATTTCCAAATTAATTTGTCACGGGGTCTGATGTGTTTGGGTAGGATGTGGATCTTCTCTTCTTTTTTCCAGCTTAGGATTTTATCTATTGTTTGAATTAAAGCGTTAGTAATGTTCTTATTGGATTGTTTTTGAAAGATTATTTTATTTCGGAGTTCCCAGATCGAGTGCCATAAATGACATAGGTCGGTAAAATCTTTGTTTTCTGCTTTGGTGTTTATGATGTTTTCAGAGATTTTATCTATTAGTACTGGAATTACGAAGGATTTATTTAAGTTAATACCCAGGTTATGAATGAGAGATTTGGTGATAGGGCAATTGAAGAATAAGTGGTTTGCGTCTTCTAAGTCATAGTTACAGAGGGAGCAAGTATTAGGTACTCTGTTTATGTATCTGTTTAAGCGTGCACTAGTGGGTAAGATATCTATAATAATTTTCCAGATAAATTTTTTTTATTTGGGGCTATGTTGAGTTTCCAGATCCAGTCAGCATATATATGTTTATTATTTCTTGTATTAAAGAGAGAAGATGTGGATTTAACAGTAAAGATTCCATTTTTGTTGTAGATCCATGAGTCTGTCAGGTACGTCGATGTTTGGGATGTAGATATTTATGATCATTTGTACTATATGAGAGGGGAAGATGTTGACTAATTTTTTGATATCCCATTTTTTAAGGTCTGTGATCACAGACTTTTAGGTTAGGGTTACGATCCTGTCTGAAATTTGCAAGACGTTGTGCATTTACCCAGATGTCAGACCAGACATTGATGGTTTTACCATTACTTACTAGCCATAAGAGGCCTTTAGAGAAAAGATCTCTGATGTTTAGAAGTCGGCCAAATTGCCAGGATGTTTTGGTTTTACCTCTTTCCATCAGAGGTTCCTTAGATAGGTATTTTTCAGTGATTACTTTTGACCAAATATTATTAGGATTTGCTATTATTCTCCAGAGTAGTTTCATCTACATGCCTATATTAATTTGTTCAGTTGTTTTGAATCCCAATCCTCCGTCCTTTTTTGGGGTACAAAGACGTTCCCAGCTAATTAAAGGGTGATAGTTATCAGATTGGAGTTTGTTCCAGAAGAAGTTTTTGTTAATTTGATCGATTTTATCAAGGATTCCTTTCGGAAGAAGAAAGGATTGCATTAGGTAGTTTGTTTTAGAATTTAGATTTGCCTGAATGAGAATAGATCTTCTGGCTTGGGAGAGAGTATTCGATTTCCATTTGGAGAGTTGTTTTTTCAGGTTTATGAGTGCCTCGTCAAAAAGGTTGTTGTTAACTCTACCACTGATGAGTGGTATTCCTAAGTATTTTTCCATGGATTTGGTAACAAGAATATTTAATTGTTGAGCAAGATTTTGTGCTTTTTGAGTTGGGATATTTTCGGAGACTTGTAGGGAACTTTTGTTATAGTTTATAGAAAGACTTGATGTATTACAGAAATTGTTTAGAAGATTTTTAATAGTGTGTAGGCTTAGATCGTCTGCGTTTCCAAAAATTAGTGTGTCATCTGCAAATGAGAGGAAAGGAATAGGTTTACTGTTGTTTGTGAGTTTGATTCCAATAAGAGGTTCATATTCTAGTGATTCTTGTTGAATCATTCTACCTAGTAGTTCCATAACTATAACAAAGATATATGGTGCAAGGGGATCACCTTGTCGGATACCTCGAGAAGTTTGGAATGTCTTACCTGGCAGGTTATTGACTAGTACTGAGAAATTTGTGTTAGTAAGGCATATCATAACCCAGTTTATCCATTTTTGGTCGAATCCAAATCTATTTAATATGATACATATATATTTCCAATTTATTTTTTCATAAGCTTTTTCCATGTGTAGTTTTATTGCCATCCATCCAGCCTTTCCTTTTTTTGTTATGGAATGAGTGGAAGACTTCATGAGCTATTAGGATGTTATCTTGAATATTTCTTCCTTGTACAAAAGCTCCTTGAAATGGATCAATGATACGGGGTAAGATGGGTTTAAGACGATTAGCTAATAGTTTAGAGATGATTTTGTAAATGGTATTACATAAGCTTATTGGACGATAATGGTTAATATTGCTCGGGTTGTCAATTTTGGGAATAAGTGCGATAAATGTTGTATTTACCTCGTTAAGAAGAATACCTGAGTGAAAAAATGATTTGATAGCTTTACAGAGCAGGCTTCCCACAATGTTCCAATATTTTTTATAGAATTCGGGTGGAAATCCGTCAGGTCCTGGAGATTTATCTTCTGTCATGGAGAATAAAGTATCTTTGATTTCTTTATCTGTAAAAGGTTTAGTTAGGGCTATGTTTTCAGACTCAGTGATAGTGTGATTAATTAAGTTTAAAAATTCTAAGTTATTGTTGGTTAGTTCGTTATTTGAAATGAATCTTTCAGCTAATTCATTTGTAATTTCATCTCTGATTTGTTTCTCATCTTCAATGATTAAACCATTTTTATTTGTGAAGCTTCGAGTTATATTTTTTGAGTTTCTGGTTTTGGTTATAGATTGGTAGTATTTGGTGTTTCTGTCTCCAAATCTAAGGAAGTTAGATTTGGCTCTTTGTTTCCAGAAGGTGTTGTTAAAGTCCATGAGTATTTCACGTTTATTTAGTAATCTTTGTCTTTTGTTATTTATTATATCATTATAGTTTCCAGTGATTTGTTGTGTTTGTAGTGATAGGAGTTGATCCTCAATAATTTTTAATTGTTTGAAATTGTTGTTTGGATGCGATTTACACCAAATTTTTGTGTTTTTCTTGAGAAGTTTTTGTTTTTGTAATAGTGTGAACAGGAAGGATTCGTGAAGTTTGTTCTACCAAGTTGATTTAACTAGGTTATTGTAACTTTCATTATTAGTCCATGACATTTCAAATTTGAAAGGTGATCCTGCTCTGATAACTTTTGTTCCAATTGAAATGGATATTAGGGAGTGATCAGAGCACGTGAATGGGTGGTTATGGACAGTTAAGTTGGGGAATTGGTTAGAGATGTCCGTGTGGATCATGACTCTATCTAGTCTTTCATAGATATTATCTATTGGGGTTTGTTTTTTTTCTCCAGGTGATTGGGCTTCCGGTGTAAGGGATAGTATGAATATCTAATTCTTCCTTGATCTGTTGAATACGGATAAATCTGTTCTTGTGTGGGTTTGTACCACTACAAGAAAAATTGCTTTAGCAACGGATCATTTCCGTCGCAAAAAGTAGAGTTACCGTCGCGAAAAAAACATTTGCGACGGCTCTGCGACGGTAAACAGTCGGTCGCTAGCCCTAGGGTAGCAAATATTGGCTAGCGATGGCATAAGCCGTGGCTATTTATTTGCGATGGCTTCAGCGACGGCGGTTGAGTAGTGAATTTGCGACTGTATTTTGCGACGGTAAAAGCCGTCGCAAAATAATTAGCCATTCCCTCCAAAAACAGTTTTTCCTTCATTTTTACGGCGCCACTTGCCGACGCAAAAAGTTTCTCCCGCCCTTTTTCCACCATGTTAAAATTAAGCGGGAATGTTCTTTTTGCGACGGCATATTCCGTTGCTAAAGAGTAATTTATGTTTTCCCAATTTTGCCAGACCTATACAGTAGTTATTGATGTAATGTGCCCCTATAGGCTTTTAGCACTTGTATTTTTCATTTTTAAGATCACTGTATCAACATTCAAACACCTAATTAAATACCAATTCTAATCATATTACATTACGATATACAAAATTACATAACACATAGTATATTCAGTTGATTAGCACCAACTGATATACATCAAAAGAGTGTTTGATAACATAAAATAGAAGTGTCATAAATATGACATTTCATATTTTACCAAAAACTTATATCGGTCTAGGTCTAACTGCAGCTTAAGCTCTTTTCCTAGGTGATTCTTCTTCGCCATTTTCTGTACCAGCTCCCTCGTTTGACAATAAGAGTTGAATGTCATCTCCAATCGACTCCTTGTGATGAACACTTGATGTAGGCTACAAAAAAAACCAAAAGGTTTAAAAACAAAACACCTCAAAGATATAAGGAAATCTAAGTGAATGGGAAGAAAATGAAATGCCTAGATATGGAACTTTAATAATTGCTAATTGAAAACTAAAATGATATCTCCCTTAAAAAAAACCTAGCATATATTACCAAGTCAAAATAAGAACACAAAGGGCTGCACAACTATAAAATCCACATTCTAATCAATATTAACACATGTGAGTATCACATACTAACTCATACCGTCTCCTACACATTCACTCATTATTATTCCTTATCAGCTCAGTATAAGCTTTTTTTCGGCCTTGTATAAGAAATCAACATATCACGTTATTTTATATCAGTGCCTTTAAAAAAAATTAGCACACAATCATTGTTGTACAATCGTAGATAAAAATCAGTAACAATACATTTCCAAGCTTAGACAAGCTGATATTTCAACAGCTAGACGTTGCATTTGGGTTTGCTTCTGGAAAAATCAGAAGGTCATGGGGCAGAAGAAGACAATATTAACATTAGACATGAAAATAATAAAAGATTGATCAAAGACATGCATATTACAAACACCATTGGATCAAACTACACAATATGACAGTTGAAGCAATTGAGCAAGAAGATAGAACACGAAAGCAAGCACATTGCATTTAATTCTCATTTCACAAAAAATAAGAATACTATAAAAAATGATCAAATGCCTTAAAATAACTCCATCCAAAATCAGAATAAGCGTACCTCATGTCTAACTTGCACATGTGAATGTGCACTTATCCCATCATAGCTCTCCAAACATGAGACACGATCGTGTAACTGTTGGTAGTTCAATGCATACTGCGCTTTTAGTTTCTCCATGTCTTCCTCCATTTTAGCAGTCAATGCTTTAGTCACTTGTTCAGTCACATCTCTAATGATTTTTTGAGTTAACTCTTCAGTGATCTTTTGTACAAGGGCCGGGGGTGCACTACTAGATGGCGATGGGTCCGACGGATACACCATACTAGGAGGGACACTCGAACCAAATGTTCGGCAGTAACCATGGCCATCAACTCCAATAATACGATGGAATATCTTGTCTTTTACTATGGTTAATTCTCGTTGCTCCTCAGGCTCCTTGCTTAAGAGAAGGTTGAATTCCTCCTACACATATAACATCAAAGATAGTTATCATTGGATGGTAATGTGTATGATCAATCAAATCAAGATATCACAATGAGTTGAGACAAAGTGAAGCAACAAGGAAGATGGAAAGTGAAAACATTAAACAAGATATCAATAATGAGATAAACACCCCAAATTATTCTACACAAGAAATGTATTCATTGTATTAAATTTCAGCCGACATAAAGCTAGCAACAATGCATCCAAAACAAGTCAAAATAAAAAAATGTAACAAGAAATGTATTCCATGTTGGTCTCTATTCTTGGAGTTTTGCAATGATATCTCCTACATAAATAAAAAAATGTATGTAATAAGCATCTAGCTATGAATCAAGGAAAATTAATATTTCGACATTACCTGAGCATCAGCACTACGCCAATATGCAACAAGAACCCTCCATTGTTCTGGTACAATATTTGGAGGGCATTTTGAAGCCAAATCTGGATCAGCTTGATGATTCTTGTAATATTTTGACTTTATTTTTCCTTTGTGATCCTTCCATATCAGGTTGCATGTTCGCAAGCACACAACTTTGTACTCTTCGGGTACATTCACCACATTGTTCTACAAAATATATATACCCAACACTAATGTAGATCAGTAAATTCTAAAGAACATGGGATCAACTTAAACAAACAAGAAAACCTAATATGTGTGTGTGTATATTACCTGTCAACCAAACATGGAAGTATTATATGTAAAGAATCTACAGAACAGTAACATGGGATCTTCAATTGCTCAGAGAACCCGAAATTTCAGATTTAAGTACATATAATTTAGGTGTTTATGTGTGATCACTTTAACATAAACACATTTATAGGAGTTATGTATAGTTTAACAATGTACCATTGTATTTCTCATACTTTTAAGAAGATGCAACTTGTTTAATCATTTCAACTAGAAAAAAAAAAAGTGAAAACGGACAACAAACCTTAACTTCTGCCCATAATCCCTCTTTAATCGAATCAGCAACACCATTCCAATCCAATTCCGTCAGTGGAACCTTGTGTCCATCACGTACCATTATACCCAACTAAGACTTCAAATGTGCTGCTCTAGGTCCAACAGGCTGGAACTTATCGTTGAACACAACTATAATTTTTTTCCCAATGTTCCACTCTCGCACACCCTTGCTACGACCTCTACCATCACTCACTTTATGACCTATAATTGAATCGAAGATATCAACCAGGATTCCATTTGATAAGTTAGCACTTGGAATGAGGAAAAAAGTCAAAATTATAACAATTGCATCAATTATTGATATATTACATACTTGGTTCTGGGAGAGGTTGTGTCGTAGGAGCTACTGCAGTAGCTGACATTGTCAGGGGCTGAGGCAGAAGAGGAGCCTGAGGTGGCAGCAGAGGCTGAACCTGAGGTTGAGGCGGTGGAGCCTGAGGTGGCAGCAAAGGCGGAGCCTCAGGTTGAGCCGGAGGTGATACTATATTGGATGTTGACGCTGAACCGTTGTGATCGTCGCCTACCTGATCCAATCTTTTGTCTCTTCATTGTTACCTATAACGCTAACAATGAAGTATTAAGTACGGAGTATTAATCATATCGTCATCAAACACAAATATGAAATAATACACCAAACCAAAATGTATCAACCAGGATATTGTCACCAAAACAAAATTTAGACTAACATAATTATCAAACAAGCCAATACATGACAAAAAGGATATTGTTAGGAAGGTCTAGCTAACTTATCAAATTACACTATCATCATCACAATCTAACTCCTTATCGGCATCTAACTCGTCGACATCCATAATTTCATCATTCACATGTGAGTACTCTTTCGACTCTACTTCCCCAACATTCAACCATCCTTGCCCAGAAGGGTCGGGATTATACCACACTTGGCGTGCTTGAGAGGCTAGGATGAATGGCTCATCCTCAACCCGATCATTTTGGTATAATAATCTTTGAAAGTTAACTAAGGTGAAGTTGAAGGAATCCAACTTCACCCCGGTTGAAGGATGCGCCCACTCACACTTGAATAACACATACTTGATTTCAATAGAGTATGTGACCTTGACAATGTCCGTCAATCTCCCATAATATGGGAGAGAATCTCCTGCTACATACACACCAGAATTTTGTCTCGTCCTCTTGTTGTCTACACTGAAAACACGGAAAAAATATCCGTTGGCGGTGTATGAGGACAGCCGAGTTGCTGCAAAAGAAGGAGGGTTAGACAAAGCCACAATTTCTTTGGACAAGGACACATTCCCGGTCTCTTGCAAAGTTCGAACCTATTTTACATAGTTCAGATCAGTAGGTGCGTAGCTAATATTGTTTATTATGTGAATTAAGTGCTATTGCAGTAATTTGGATCTAAATACTCACATGCGCCTTAAACCAATCCGGAAATGCATGAAAATGAGTTTGTGCCACCAACTCCTCGGTTGCATTAGGATGTTCATCTTTAATAGACTTGAGATGTTCCCTTCACAAAATAGAAGTGAAACAACATCATCAAGGTCAACAAAACCATTCGACTTTTTGCACTATGAATGAGAAGAACCATAATTTAACTAACTTACTTCAGGTATGGTGTTATTGCATCAGTGTGGAATAAGATCCATCGGTGAACTTGTGCACGAGTGACTTCTGTGAGAATGAAGCCCTTTCCTATCTTCTCATCATCGTTTTTTCTTCTTGGAGGTCTATTTGCCTTGCTCTCTACATCCTTCAGATATTGCGCGCAGAAGCTCATTCATTCTTCCATTAAATACCCTTTTGCTATCGATGATTCTGGACATGCTTGTTGTCTCACATAATTCTTCAATGTGAGCAAGAATCTCTCTATAGGGTACATCCAACGAAACTGCACAGCCCCACCAACTAAGGCTTCATCGGCTAGATGGATTGGCAAATGCTCCATAACATCCATAAATGACGGTGGAAATATTTTCTCAATCTCACAAAGAGTTAAAATGATGTGAGATCGCGCCTCCTCCAAATCAGCAGCTCTATTGACTTTAGAGCACAACACTTTGAAGAACTTTGCAACATCAATCAACACTAACACAACATGCCTCGGCAAAGAACTTCGTAGACATAATGGGATTAAATCTTGTAGAAGGATATGAAGGTCATGGCTCTTAAGCCCTCCAATGGAACGCTCCTTCAAATTGATCCTCCGTGCAATACTTGAAGCAAAACCATCCGGCATTCTTGCCTCAGATAATCCTAGCAGAAATTTATCTTTTCCATCGTTATCCATCTCAAAGTCAGCCCTCTCATAGTACTCTACACCAGATTCTCTCTTCTTCACATGGTATTCCTTTCTAATTCCCAGATCTGCAAGATCATACCGAGAACTTAAATTGTCTTTGGTTTTTCCTTTAGTTCCCATTATTGTATAGATGACGTTTTCAGCAAAATTCTTCTCCGTATGCATTGCATCTATACTATGTGGGAGAATATTGTCTGCCTAATACGAAAGCTCATACAATATGCTTTTTTTCTTCCAATTGTGCTGCTTTTTCTTTGCTGGATCTTTTCCCACCTTATCGGGTCCCATCTTGTGTCTCATGATCATGTCTTCCCTTCTATACTCAATGAGTATACCAGCGGACTCAATTTGTGAGAGATGTTGAGCTCCAGTCATCCTAGGAGGAGGCCCTGCATACTCTCGCCTATCGTCGAATGACTTTGCATCTCTCCGGTACTTGTGGTCATAGGGTAAGAACCTCCTACTCTTCCCATAAAACCATTTGCGTCCATGCTTCAAATATTTTGATCCAGGACTTGTGTTGCAATTTGGACAAGCATATTCACCTTTAGTACTCCACCCTGACAAATTAGCATAGGCAGGGAAGTCGTTGATACTCCAAAGCAGCGTAACACGTAGCTGAAACATTTGATTAGTTGAAGCATCAAAAGTTTCTATCCCCTCCTCCCACAACTCCTTTAGTTCTTCGATCAATGGCTCTAAATACACGTCTATTTTATCACCGGGCCCTTTAGGTCCATCGACTAACACCGATAGATATATATATGGTTGTTTCAAGATGTACATTGGTGGTAAGTTGTATGGAATTAGGACAATAGGCCAAGTACTATGGTTGACATTTTGATTGCCAAATGGATTGAATTCATCTGAGGCAATTCCTAGTCGTACATTCCTTATATCAGCTGCAAAGCTTGGGTACTTATCATCAAGATGCTTCCAAGCAGGAGAGTCTGCAGGATGCCTAAACACACCATCATTGACACGCTTCGTTCCATGCCATTTCATGTAGGTTGCGGATTCTTTTGTTGCAAATAATCTCTGTAATCTTGGTTTCAACGGGAAGTATCGTGCTTGCTTTACAGCTCTACGTGTCCCAGATTGTGAACTTCCACCTGTTTTCCTCCACCTTGATGCATTGCATACCGAACATTCATCAAGGTCTACATCCACGTTTCTAAAGAGCATACAACTATTAGGGCAGGCATCGACTGTTTTAAATGTGAATCCTAAATCATCCACTAATTTCTGGGCTTGATAATAAGATTTAGGAAGATTAACACCTTCTGGCAAAGTCTCTAAAAATATCTCCAATAACTCTTTGAAAGAGTTATCCGTCCATCCATGTAAGCTTTTTTCTTGTAAAATGCGAACAGCAAAAGACAACGTAGTGTGTTTCTTAGAACCCGGATAAAGAGGTTGGTTTGCACCTTGCATCAGCTTTAAAAACTCCTTAGTGGATTCAGTTGGCCCAGGAGTAGCATCCTTACTACCTGGAGCACCATTCTCACTTTCAGGTACAACAGGTATATTTGTCGTTCGTAGAGCCTCTACAACCAATCTCCCCATCTCTACATCCATATAACCATCAGATTCCGGCAAGACTTCACCAAGCTCCACTAGGTCCTCTGACTGATCATTAACCCTTTCGCCATGTTTTGTCCATATCTTATACCTCTGCCAAAATCCATTTTGTCGAAGATGCTCCCGCACAACTTCTCTACCAAACAATGGCCAATTTTTACACTTTCTACATGGGCAATAGATGGAAGAACCAACATCCTTGTTGGCATATGCAAATTCTATAAATTCATCTAACTTTTCAAAATATGCCCTCGAACATCTAGTTCCCCAGTCAATCCATGACTTGTCTATAGGCATTGTAACGTAGATGCTAGATAGACCTATATACAAACTAGTAATCATTAGATTAATTGGTATGTCAAGAAGCACACATGATTTGAAGGTAAACAACTATTGATTTTTCAAACTAAAATATAAATTCTAAGTATGTAATAACGATTACAGGTTAATATATATATATATATATAACTCATAGATCACACAATAATATAGTTGTAAATTTGAATGATGACCTTATTTTGGATGCAAGACATGAGACTTCTATTTTAGTTTTTAGTGTCAATTAGAAGCTATGGTCCAAATGCATAATACTAAAGAAATGAAAATCACAATCATGTATGTAACCCAAAATATATTACCTTATTTTATTAAACTAATAAATTCCAGAATATCGTAAATGTTCAAGCGTAATTGTGATCATTTTGTAAAGGATTTCCCCTAGAAGTTTTCTGGTCCTTTATTTCATAGAAAGAAATAAAAGCAATGACTTGCAAAAACATAATCACATATGTAGACTAAATATATTACTTTACAATGTCACCCAGAGCTTGAATAATTTCTTCTCATACACCATGTGCAGATATCAAGGCTCTATATTTCCTAACACCGTCCAATTAATAGAAGCAACTATCTGCAACAATGAAGAAAGAATCGAAAGGGTTGAATTATCCAGCTTTTCTCAATTGTTTCAGCAGATAAACTAGAAGCAATTTCTGATGCAACAGAAGAAAATAAGCAATAATTAAAGGAATGATTTCTGATGTAACCCTTAGAACATAACTGCACCCAGAATCTGATGTAACACTTTGTGACAATAAATGGGAGAAACTTAGAACATAACTGCACCCAGAATCTGTACCCACAATCTTGCATCTGACCGTATGAAAAAAGAATCGTCTTTTATTCTCTCATTGAGTTTATTTAGCGTGAAAGGAATAAAAAATATTGAGTATGTATTTTGGTTTCAGCATCTTCAAGTTAATCAAGTAAGAAAAGTACGGGATAAGCACCTTCAAGCTAATCAAGTATGCAATTTGGGGAGCATGACTTACTGACTTCAAAATAGAATCAATGATTGATAAATGCTTAATTGATTAGAATGCATCTTACTAGGACTTTAAACTTAAATCGATTATTCAGGATTAAAAATTGCACTCAAAGCAACAGAAATTATTAACATTCTTTGACTAGGCCCGATACTCTTTCTAGACCACGTGACTTCTTTTCTATTTTTATTCAGCCGATTAGCAATTTTGAAAATATTTTTTCTAAATGCTAAGATTGAAATTCAATCGGTACGACTCAAACTTGAACCTTGTATAAAATATTCCTTGACATAGGTTACAAACTGTTTTTTTTTTTAAAAAAAAACATACATGTTAACAAGTTAAAACTTTCAATGAGGAAAAGTTCTTCAAGAAGGATAAATTAGACATTAAAGATGATCAAGTTAATAGAAAAACCAAACATATAGATCTGTATCAACACCATAAAAGAAATAGATAAAATAATGACCATTTGAATTTAATATCCACCTATTTGTTGTTGGATTGGTTCGGTTATAACTTGGTTTTCATACAATCAAAAGATAATTCTACTAAACAATGACAAAGTGGAAAATTTTCTCTTGAGTTTCCTATGTCAAGGTATTAGATAATATACTATATATCTTTGGATGTTACAATTTCAACTGTATCTTAGAGTTTATAACTATACCATAATGTAGGCTGATTTTTAAAAGGAAAAAAATAAAGAAATGCTTTGCTGTACAATACCTTTAACATGCATTGTTATCTAAACTTTATGCAAATAGGAGGGAAGATGCTACTTAGTATATATACACAGTATGTTATATATACAAAATATATATCAAATGCTACTCCAAATTCAGGAGGTAAATATATATCAAATTCATCAGGTGATTCAGTAGGTATATATATACTCCAAATTCAGTAGGTATAATAGTATATATATAGTACATATATATCAAATTCATCAGGAGCTATTCAGTAGGTATATATACTCCAAATTCAGTAGGGTATATATACATACAATTGGTGAAACTAATTAAAACCCACATTATATATATAGTTCTAATTTGATATCAACTTATCAAGCCTCATCTACTTCCTACAAAGCTACATGTAGTAGATTGCATGATCTACACCATGGGTGCCACCCACAATTTAGCAAGGTTGAGATATATCATAAAATTCTTATACTTTTTGATAGTGGGCGCATCTATCTCCAACGATGTGGATATTTGATGCCATCTTCCCAATCAATATAATATTTATGCAAAGAATAGCCAATGTCATGGTTATATGCAAAAACTCTATTCTTCATGGCTAACATTCTTATTTGGTTCTGAAATTACATATAAATATATATGTAGGAAGTTATAGGTGGATACATATTTTTCAAATTTTTGTGCATTATTTATCAATAACTTGTCCAAGATATCAACAAAACCTCGTGTTAACCCATTGATGCACTACTATGTGCAGGCACCTCATTGCCTTCCCAAATAAAATCCATAAATTAAGGACATTAAAAATAAAGAAAGCAGTCACAAAGATGACACTGTGGCAGCAAAACAATATTTTAAACAAAGAACGCAAAGAAAAACCTGCAAAGCAATTTCCAACAATACATCACGAAGTGCAAGCCTAAACATTATCAGACTCCAGACAGTACTAAGCCCTTGAGTAACTCGATCTCCAGTTTGTGATTCCTTATCTTCCTTCCCATTACCCGGACAACACAAGCGTTTCAGCAATTCAAATATTGACTTGGGCAGATATGGAAGAAATCAATTTAGGGCTTTGCAACCTCGCTTGCAAAACTCAACAGAATGAAAGAAATCCTTTTGAGAGTTTTGAACGCTCGATAGAAACCAAAAACATATACTTTCAAGGTTTGCAATCCTTTACTTGACAGAATGAAAGAAACTGAAAGAAATACTCGACAGAATAAAAGAAACCAAAGCAAAACCCTAAATCGATTGTAAAACTCAAACATTACACAACATACCTCTTCAATTTGAGGGTTTGCAGCCGGAGATTTCAGTGAAGCAGACGGAGACAGAGAGTGGAGCAGCCGGAGTAGAGCGGTCACGGCAAGGCAAAGCCGGAGATTTCAGTGCTTCCGGAGACAAAGGAAATGACAAACAGGACGACAGGGAGTGGAGCAACCGGAGATTTCAGTGCTGTCGGAGACAAAGGACATGCAACGACGGGGATTTCAGTGCTGGAGGAGAAAAGAGAGATTTCAGTGGTGGACTAGAGGAGGGGATTCAAGTTTTCTCCATTTTAGATGAAGGAGAAAGGTGAAGCGTGTTTCTTAACTTGAGAGCCTGAAAAATTGGGGATTTTTAACCTAAATGACCCTCACTGGCCACGGCAAGGCAAATCCGTGTCTAATTCAAGCTATAGAAAGTCAGGGGTAGCAACGGTGTCGACTTGCCATCGCTAATGCCTAGGGCGTCGTCTCAAATTTCTGCTACGGGAACAATCCCGTTGCTAATCCCGTCGCAAAAGGCTATTATTTGCCACATGATCTCTTTGCCGTTGCTAGCTGATGTAGCAAAAGCAATTTTTTTTTGTAGTGTACCTCCAATTTTATCATCTATGGATTCTATTTCGTTAAAGTCTCCCATTATGATGGATGGAAGATTGTGTTTTTGAGTTATAGTAATTATGTTATTCCAGAAGTTATTTTTCTCTATTTGGTTTGAGGGTGTGTAAATGAAGTTAAGAGTGAATCTGAAGTTGTTAATACTGACTAGATATATTATATAATTTGTGGATATGGATATTTGTTGGCATGAATCGGTAAAACTAGAGGTTTTGAATAGGATCCAAAGTCCATCTTTTGTTCCTTCTGAGGCAATATGGTGGGCTTTATTAAAACCAGATTTTCTATCGGAGTTTTCATTTGGTGGGTTACTAGTTTTTGTTTCAGCTAGTACTAAGATGTCTAAATTATTTCTTTTTTGGATATATGCTAGGTCTTGCCATATGTTAGGTTTTCTAACCCCTCTTATGTTCCAATAGGCTATGTCTGTCATTTAAATATATTTTTTATGTTTAAAAGCTTTTTGAGCATTCTAGATATATGGTATGGATGTTTTCTTTTTTTGGTTATGTAATTTTTAAGTATATGTTTTGTGTTTAATAAGTAAGTGATTTCTGGCTTGTTATTTTTTGTTTTTGATTTGTGAGTGTTTGGGTTATGAGTGGTTGTTAGGCCCAAAAATTTCTTGTGAGTATAGAGTTTATTTTGGAATTGGCTATTGAAGAAAAAATTTTTATCGGTAGATTTATAATTTTTGTGATAATTAGAGGTAGTTAGTATAATAATTTGGAGGTGTTTAAATCTAAGAGGATAATGGTTTTGTGAAACTTTCGGTGTTTTGTTTAAAGGGACAAATCCAAATTTGGGGCCTTTATTCTTGCAATTTGGATTAGTGTAATTGGGCCGGATTGGGCCTTGGTCTGTTAGGTGAAATTTGATTGTAGGTTTATTGTAATTGTTATCTCTATTTTTATTAGGGGTGGGCACAAATCCCGCAAATCCCGGGCCCGTCCCGGTCCCGTCCCGGTCCCGTCCCGATCCCGGTGGGATTTGAAAAAAAATTAATGAATCCCGTCCCGGTCCCGTCCCGCAAAAATTATGCGGGACGGGACGCGGGACGAGGATTCCGTATCCCGCAAATCCCGTCCCGTCCCGCATATTATTATTATTATTATTATTATTATTATTATTATTATTATTATTATTATTATTATTATTATTATTATTATTATTATTATTATTATTATTATATATACACACTGTTTTTTTGGTGGAATAAGAGCACAAACTCTCGATAATTATACACTGTCAGTGTATTGTATATACTCACTGTTTTTTTTGTGGTCTTATATACTCACTGTATACATACACTTATGTGTATTACAATGTATATGTAAGTGTATATCTACATATATGCACACTATATATATTTTTTATATTATGTGTAATTATATGTATAATGTGCCCCGTATTTATATATAAGAAAATATTAAAATATTAAAAACATTATAAATTTATATAGGTTACGCTTTTGAAAACCGCAAAATATATAGGAATTTTATATTTTTTTCATAATGTTTTTTATTTGAGGGACAGGGCCCGTCCCGTCCCGGTCCCGTCCCGTCCCGTGAGGGACAAGGCCCGCGCGGGATTGAAAAAAAAGTAGTGAATCCCGTCCCGATCCCGTCCCGCAAAAATTACGTGGGACGGGACGCAGGACGACCCCCATCCCGTCCCGTCTCGTCCCACGCCCACCCCTAATTTTTATACCCGTTTTTGGTTTTGTGTTTGGTATTGGTTATATAATCTATTTTTGTGTTTTGGTTATTTAATTTGCAATAGTAATTTATTTTGTTATAGATTTTGATTGCTATAAAATTTGAATTGTTAATATATTTCAATTTAGTAGAGTGGCTAAAGTTTATTTTGTAAATATTATAGGTGGGTTTATGGTAAAGTTTGTTTATGTTTTTATTAATCCTAAATATTATAGGTGGGTTTATGGTAAGGTTTGTTTAATATTCTTAGAATTTGTTATGGTATAATAAAGATCAGTTTTGGGAAATGATTTGTTCAAAAATTTCCTTATTGTTAATCTATTTGGTGAGTGATTAGTTATGTATTTGGTTAATATTTTGGGATCTAAGTTGTTATAACAAATCTTAAAGATGGGTTTGTTATTAATTATGGGGCTTTTTAATTTAGAGTATTTGTTTTTCCTAATATTTTGGTTAGGGGATTTAAATCTTTTTGGACTTGAGTGGTTATGTATAAGGTTATTTATTTGAAATTCATTATTGATCTTCCATATTTCTTTGTTTTGATAAGTATTCGAATTTATATTATTTGGTAAGTAGGGTGTTAACCCAAATTTGTAGATGTTGAGCTGATCTAGAGTGTAAATAATCCTTGTAGATTTATGATAGATTTTTATGGTATCTGTGATTATCATATAGGATAAGTTTTGAGAAGAACTGTACCTTTGTGGAGGTCTGTGGATGATGAGAATATGTTGTGACTTCTTGTTTCCAAGCATGGTTCTGCAGCGAGATAGGGAAGCAGATGCAAGGTATTTTGACAAAAGAAGTTCCCTTATGAACACAAAAGAGGGGATCTTCTGTTTCCAGTTTATACAACCATAAGCTAAATAAGCTTGCAAAGCCCCTAAGGATCTAAACCAAACAAAGTTATCAAAAGTAAGGCTGTTACTAGGATTATTACAGAAGCAAAATTTGAGGGGAGAATGGGTTATGACCCATGTAAGTAGAATCACCCTCCTTAAAAGTTTTACTGTCATGAAACTACTGTGGGGATGGTTTCTGTTTCTTGTTGACATGATCACTGGATTCTGCTTCATACTCTTCTTCAGTTTCCTTCCCCTTCCTGTGGCTCATTGCTCTGTTTTGATCTTGGTCTTGGTGAGAGATGTGAATGTCCCACATTTGTCTTACCACTGAGTCAACTGAGTTCATGGATTGATAAGAGGATTACATTAGGATTTGATCGTAGGAAGATTACATTGATGGTCCTGGAGGACAAGTGGACAAATGGTTTTTTATTTCATTAATTTCCTCCACTTCCATGATGATTTTTTCGATTTTCATGTTCCCAGTATATAACTTTACTAAATTAAGACGGGTATGGTTATCATTAGAATTTTACATTTTTTATGCTATAAAAACATTTTACATCTGAACCCAATTGCTACAACATCAAAACTAAATATGAAGATAGTGAAACTGCAATCATTGAAATCAATTTATACATGAACACGAATAAGAAAACATCCTCTTTCGTCCCAATCAACTTATACATGTGAACTAGAGCTGAACTAGAGCTGACAATTCGGTTGTTCAGGTCAGGCTCATTCGGATCGGGTTATAAATGAATTGGGCCAGTTTAGATAAAATTTGTGGTCGGGTATTAGCCGGGTCGGGTTCGGTCATAATGAATTTTATGATTGGTTGGGTTTTGGGTTAAATTGGGTCATGCCCATTCGGGTTCGGGTTGAAGTGGGCCGGGCTCGTTCGGGTTTTGGGTCAAGAAACGGGTCGGTCTCGTTTGAGTTTCAAATCAAAGTGGGTATAGTTTGTTTGGGTTTTGAGTCGAATCATATTCGACCCTTATGGATAATTAGGTTGATTTTGACTCAGTTGAATACTTAAACATATAATTTACTTAAAATAAATGATTCGGGTAATTTATTTTTAATTTAGGCAAAATACTTGAATATGTAAAATAAATGATTTGGTTGAATACTTGAAGTTGAAATCTTGAATAATATTTAACCCATTTGTTTTTAATTTCGTGGATCTCATAATAAGTCCATAACAACAAATCAACAATTCAAATGTGAAAATAAACTTATACAAATTTATTATATATACCCTCAGTGAGTCAGTTGGCCAGTTTTCAAAAAAGTCGTACTCTGCATTCGGCCAACCTATTTGATCATTTCATTTTTCAGCTTTGGCCCATTAGTTTTTTTTTCATTATTGTTATTACTATTCAGCCCAGGAGTTTTGTGATGTGGGTAGGTTTTAATTATTAGGTTGTTGCGGTTAATAAATTTTTAGTATTTGTCATAGACTCGTAGTGAGTATCGATGTCTTGATGTAGGGTGGCTGACTCATTGTATTATCTATTAATTTCACTTGGTTCTTATTAATATGATAACAATTAACAATAATAGTTGGTGTTTTATGTGTTAAAATAAAAAAATTCAATATTTAGGCATTAAAATATTGATATTGATTTCATCAAAAAAATGTTGATATTGAACAACGATTTCAAGTCGGGTCGGGTTGAGAGTTGAGTCTGGTTTGGGTCGGGTCGGTTTTGTCTATATTTGGGTCTATTTCGAGTCAGGTCAAGTTCGGTTTTGAGTTCGGATTACGGATTACTCCAGATTTTCGGGTTTCGGTCGGGTTTGGATTCGGATGAGTCGGTCAGGTTTCTCGAATTGGGTCAGATTTTGCCAACTCTAATATGAACGCAGATTAAAGAAAATCCTCTCATGAGCCTCAATTCACAAAACACCAATCGATCAGCAAATATAACAAGAAAATTAACAACAACAAAAAAGTCCTTTACAATCTTATTATTCTGCACTTTAATTTTATCTCATGAGCCTCAATTCTTTAGATAACAAATTTATCTCAACCATCCCAGCATTCTTCAACCAACTATGAAATGCCAAGAGTGCAGCAAAGAAGACATTCTAGCATGCTTTAACCAAACCATAAGTTGCCAACATTATAGGGAAAACCCCACAAAGAGGCAGGAATCTCGTGTAGCAAAAATGTCATGAGTGCCGTAGAAATGTTGATGCTAAAGGCACTCAACAAAATATTTCTTTTGCTAGATTATCAGACTTCAAGTTTTTGATCATCATAACAAAATAATCTAGCAAAAGAAATATATAGCAACTCACCACACCTTGGAAATTGAATAATCAAAACACTAAATTTAAGAAAATCGAAATATGATAATAAATTATATATATATATATATATATATATATATATATATATATATATATATATATATATATATATATATAAGAGGCGATGAAGCTGAGATTATTTGATTGAACAATTTTCAGAAATAAAAGGAATTTAGAATTCGAAGAATTTGATTATAACCTCTAAAAGGCATAACTTGAAGAAACTCATTACCGCCATAGATGGTTACTTTTAGCTCGAAAATCTCTCTCTCAAAGCCAAACAGCGTCTTAACCAAGGAGTCTCGGGCGAAAAACTTGGAAAAGTAATGTTTATTAAAAATAGGAGAGTGCACACACGCGCATGATATAATTATAATTTTACCTACATTACGAGAACATTTTGCGTCCACTCTTTATATACTAGTGTGTGTCCGGTCCCGTACATGAAAATATATTAAAATAATATTCTAAAATTATATCTATTATATATATATAAACGATTAAAAATATGACAAAAACAATAAATCTAAATTACAATTTGAGAATTAAATTAATAACGATCAACAGGAGAGTCCCACATTGGATGTTATCCGAGATGAGATGGGACAGGTGGTCTATGTTTTCTGTCAAGAGGGTTCCCTTGGCACCGTCTTGCGAATCAAACCATTGACTTTTAAGGAAGGAATCAAGCGAGCCATATTAGGCATCGAGAAACTCATTTTTGAAGGCGACAATCAACTTATGGTCAATGCAATTAACAAGGGATCCACATACACCTTGGGAGATCTTAATGGTCATAGAAGAAATCAAGTGTATCAGCAACCAATTCGATATGGTCATCGTTCAACATTGTTATATGGAAGCAAACTCAACTACAGATTTTATCGCTAGGCATGATTATAACTTTAGTCTCGCCTCTATCCCTAATATTTGGGAACTTTGTAAAATTATCCGTTTGGATGATCACAGATGAATCTTCGTTTCAAAGACATTCCTCTTCATGCATACTGTAAAAAAAAAGTGTGCGAGAAATATAAAGTAAAAATTATTTGAGATATAAATAATTCATTCTACCAAAAAATAATATAGATATAAATAAAATAACTACTATCAAATAATTAATTTTGATATAAGTAATTCTTTCCACAAAAAATAATCTAGGTATAACTAAAATAAAACCTATCACATATTTATCTATTAATATTTTTGGTAAGTATGACTATGAAATAGTTTTGATTTATATTCTTATCAATTAATTAAAATATATATAGATAGATTGTAGTTTATAATAACTTTCTATAAATTATGACAACATGTTATTTGTAATAATTTTTTGGCATGATTTTTTTTCTAGAATGAGTCAAAACACACCACGTACGTAGAATGCTAGTTTAAACATCCCTTATTCATAAACTATGAACAAATTTTGTCCATAGGATCGGAAGAAATCAATAATCATCTAGATTAATAAGATTGTACATTATTCGGTGAAATCACAATGAATATTCATATGCAATAGAAAGTTTGAAACAATTATATATAAAAATTATGCATTATTCGATGAGTGATTTTTGGAGAAAATTAGGCATTATTCAGTTAATTGAGAATCATTATTCATTGATAAAAAAAATACAATTTTTTTTAGTTTCCTGCGTAACTGGGGAAAAATAAGTCAAAATATAAAAATGACAAAAATTAAATTGGTCTATTTGAATGAACATTAATCATAGCTTATAATATATAATATTGCATGATAATACATAATATAATACTCCGTATAATATCTATATATTAATTAAAACCAAAGCACCTACGCCACGTGTCACACCCTCGCGCAAAGT
This sequence comes from Persicaria maculosa, assembly GCA_963922045.1. Lineage (NCBI taxonomy): Eukaryota > Viridiplantae > Streptophyta > Magnoliopsida > Caryophyllales > Polygonaceae > Persicaria > Persicaria maculosa. The sequence continues at coordinate 14,758,271 of OY998257.1, read as the reverse complement.
TATTTTTGGCAACATTTATATTGAATATATTTAGAAATAACTTTTTTTAAACAATCTATATATTAATTAAAACCAAAGCACCTACGCCACGTGTCACACCCTCGCACAAAGTTATTTTTGACAACATTTATATTGAATATATTTAGAAATAACTTTTTTTTAAACATCTATATATTAATTAAAACCAAAGCACCTACGCCACGTGTCACACCCTCGCGCAAAGTTATTTTTGGCAACATTTATATTGAATATATTTAGAAATAACTTTTTTTAAACAATGGGATTAATTCAAAACTTTTTTTAATAAAGTTAATATTGACTATACAATATTATTTCATTCTATATTGAAAAATATTTTTATTTTTTATCATAACCTTAATCTATATAATTACTTAATTCAGAAGACCTTTCGCTTACGTGGTATCATCCCCACATTTCACTCCTTTTCGACCAATATTTTTTTCTTTTTTAAATGTTTTTTCCAATTAACCAATCAAAATATTTTTTTCCTGATTTATTTCCATTTTCCAATCAAAATACCTAATTGCACGCTCACACCTAGATATATGTCTGTTTCGTTACTTCTTGGAACTCATTTTCGTTGGTTGATTTCATCATTTGGATTTTGGTTGTTATCATTAGATTAATGATCTTGATTTAGAGAATAACACTGGATGTTTTTTTTATCTTGAATCATTGTATCACATTTCAGATACAATTCAGTTGAATTGGTGAGCAATTGACAACATCAATTAAAATCCGACATTCAAAATTCAATCTCTGTAACTTGCTTTATAAAAGTTTAGAAAACATTACCTTACATTTCTTTATTAATTTTGGTTAATTTTTGAATATTTTTATATTGTTATTTGGTTTTTCCTTTTAAAAAATATTTTATATTTATTTTATTTTTGTCTCGCAAACGCGCCATGGCGCGGGAATTTCACTAGTTATGCATTATATAACTATAATTAATGACATCAAAAAGACTCAAATCTCAACCTATTAATTTTTTGAAAGTATTTTTTTTCCGGTGGAATTTTTTTAGAAATAATTTACAAAACACGCCATTTTTTGGGCCCAAATTGGACAACTGTCCACGGATTTATCAAAATTGGGGAAAAGTCCACCCCTTTCTTATATCTAAATTGTGCCCCCTACCCTAAACAAAACTGGAGCTCCGTTCCTCTCAGATCTTGCTCTTCAGTCTTCACATTGTCGGCACCAGATTTGGTGAATAGAGCCACAACAATGGCGTTTCCGAGGAAGAAGACGAATGTCGGGCTGACGACGACGGAAAAGCGGCGGCGCGCGAGCGGAAAGCCAAGTGCGGAGAGCCATGGCGGCGAAGATCTCCACGGCGCTGAAGAGCCGGCGCGGAAGAGCCACGCTGCTCCTCTTCCGTTTCCAGATCTTAGATCCATCATCTTCTTGTGTTTAGTATCCACCACAGGTTCTCGGATGCCGTCCGGAAGATCTTCCCCTCCGACGGCGATGAATTCATGCCGGAGTTCGGCTCCGTCAGCTACTTCGCCGCCATGGCGGAGCGCGACCGCATCCACGGCCGCCGCCTCGCCGCCGGTAACACCTACTCCGCTCCTCTCACCTTCGTCGCCGGCAACGCTACTTTACGCCTTGCTTCTTTCGGATTGTACGCCTCCCCCTCTCTCTCTTTGGAATCTCGCCTTTTTTAGATTTATTTTTTATTAATTCACACCAAAAATAGAACAATCAAAAAGCTCTTTCTCTGATTTTAGGACTTAGCTTAGTACATATTCATATGAATCGAGCTCGCTTGATTACAATTTCGAGAAAAAAAATTTGAAGAATCAACAGTGACATTGATGATTCCTTTGATATGTGTTGAAATTTTCAGCTTGTATTTTGCAAATGTGTCTGTGCTGAAATCAACAGTGGTATTTTTTAGCGTTAGTGGGTGTCCGCATTTCAGCAAAATTCGGTATGCTGAAATGCGGACTCTTGGAGAGCTTATTAGCTTCTTGTGTTTTTGTTTGATCTAAAAATGCTGAAATTAATTCTTATTAGCAAAATTCGTTATGCTGAAATTAATTATTATACAATTGTATGAGCTACTATATCTTACACACAAGCATGTTTAGCAACACGGTTTCAACATGAATTTTGATGTTCCTTGCTTTAAATCTCCTTTAAAAGCCTCTTAGCTCAATGGTAGAGCAATGTGCTTATGCGCAAATACGTGGGTTCGAATCCCGCATAGGCTAAATTTTATATCCCGCAACACGGTTTCAACAACTTCGGTTTCAGCAACGCGCGAAAAAAAAAACTATTTTCAACAGTTTCAGCAACTTTGGTTTCAGTAACTTTGGTTTCAGCAACTTCAGTTTCAGCAACTTCGGTTTCATCAAAGCGCGAAAAAAAAAACTATTTTTAACAATTTCAGCAACTTCGGTTTCAGCAACTTTGGTTTCAGCAACTTCGGTTTCAGCAACGCGAAAAAAAAAAAAACGCTGAAATAGGAGTTGCTGAAATCAAGTGTGCTGAAACAGGAGGGGGCACAGGGGGCACGCGTGGGGGGGCAAAGGGAGCAAGGGAAGGAAGGTGGACATTTTGCCAATTTGGGGGAAGGGTGGACATTTTACTAATAAAGGTCCTAATTATGGCCTATAGTACAATTCCCCCATTTTTTTATGGGCCAATGAAAATTGATCTTTGGGGATGAAATTGGATTTCATTTCATCATCTGTCTGGCCAGTCAAGATCGGCTGCCTGCATGACTGCATCACACGGACTGTGTTGTAGTGGTTTGCGCGAGAGTGGTTGAAATTTTTCGTGGCTCCAACTTGTTTTTTAAAAATGAAAAAAAAAAAAAGAACTCCCATTAATCTTCACGATCCATTTAATAACATTTGAAATTTATATCTTAAGTCATATTTCATTTAATCTATTATTATATAGATAGATAGAGGATACTAGATCATTTATAAACACCTTTTACAGTGTAATCTATAAATAAATATGAAGTGTTGGATTAAAAAAATCAACGGTTGAGATTTATAAAAAAAATTGAAGTGAAATTTATTTTCTATATAACAAAATGATTTTTCGTACATAACTCATATGAATAAGTACGAATAATCATGTCACAACAGACGAATAATTTTTTTATGAAAAACCTATTAACACACATAAATAATTATACTACGACAAATAAATAATTATAATGTTACCTATGAATCCATTGTGTATATATATATATATACGAGGGTTCAGGTGAGAAGTAACCCATCCGGTAAGAAGGAAAGAAGTAATTTGATTGGTTAAAACAGATCTAAAATTTTAACTCCCTTACGCGCCTCCCTTCCTTCTTCATCTTTGCTTCGACTGCGTCCGAAGCTTCTTCATCTGCTACCTCCTCCAACCTCCACTCCGTACTCTCCCTCTCCTCTCTCGACGCTTCCTCCGGCCACCGTTGCTTCGACTGCATCCACCGTGACGGATCCTCCCTCGCCGCCGGTGACTTCCCAATCTCCCTCCGTTGCCGGCGCCGGAGCCTCCATCTCCGAGATGCTACCAGACCTGGACCTCGGGTTGCTCCGACGAGGTGTAATGATCCTTTTTACTGATTGAGTTCTGTGTGTGTACCAGACCTGGACCTGGACCTTGGCTGCTGCACCACTGGAAATGAAAACATGGATTTATGTTTAATGGTTTTCATTTTATAATGTAATAAGGATTGAAAATAAGAAAGCAAATCTATTTCAATTTTATCCATTAAAAAAAAAGCAAATCTATGGAGTTGTTAATTGATAGTGTATATTAATTGGTTCAGAAGTTTATACCAAGTGATTCAGAGGTTTATACCAAGTGGTTCAGTGTTTTAATACCAAGTGGTTCAGAGGTTTATACCAAGTGGTTCAGTGACTTAATAGATATTGGTTCAGTACTAAATAGAGATTGGTTCAGTGACTAAATAGAGATTGGTTCAGTGACTAAATAGAGATTGGTTCAGTACTAAATAAAGAGTGGTTCAGTGACTAAATAGAGAGTGGTTCGGTGACTAAATAGAGATTGGTTCAGTGACTAAATAGAGATTGGTTCAGTACTAAATAAAGAGTGGTTCAGTGACTAAATAGAGAGTGGTTCAGTGACTAAATAGAGAGTGGTTTAGTGACTAAATAGAGATTGGTTCAGTGACTAAATAGAGAGTGGTTCAGTGACTAAAATTTTTTTTTAATACCAAGTGGTTCAGGGTTTAATACCAAGTGGTTCAGGGTTTTAATACCAAGTGGTTCAGAGTTTTATACTAAGTGGTTCAGAGTTTTTATACTAAGTGGTTCATGAGTTTTTATACCAAGTGGTTCATCAAATAAATAGACTCTTTATAGCTTCATGAACCACTTCTTGAAAAATTCAAAACCATTAGAAATAAAATGGTTGAACCAATACGAGTAAAATAGCTGAATCAATACAAAGAAAAAGCCTGAACCACTAAGAGTAAAATGATTGAACCACTATGAATAAAATTGCTGAACCACAACAAATAAAATGGCTGAACCACTATGAATAAAATTGCTGAATCAATACAAATAAAATTGCTGAACCACTTCTTGTTAATTTTTTTTTCAACAAAACATATACAAAGTGGGTGTCTATGTGTAGCTAAAATTAAATTACACTCAAAAATATATTTTTTTATATTTTTTTAACAAGTGAAAATGTTAAAAAATAAATTTTAAAAGTGGATGTAAATGTTTTATATGTCTAAGTAGCTTTTTCAATTAATTAGTAAGTTTTGTGTGTTGGCGCGTGTAATTAATTAGCGTTACCTATGAGAGTGGGGTGTTACTAATTAATTTGGGTGGGTGTTACTAATTAATCGGGGGAATCGCGTGTCTCCTATTTTTAATTTATTTTTGGACACGTAGACCAATCAAATCACTTCTTTCCTTCTCACCGGTAGTGTGCTTCTCACCCGAACCCAACCCTATATATATATATATATATATATATATATATATATATATATATATATATATATTGTCCACACTAAACTCATGACTAACTGTTTTTCTATATAAAATACATGTATAGATTAAACTAGTTGATTTAAATATTGAACCACATTATTGTGTTGACTTCAAACAGAGTAAACAACAAGATTGGAGCTCGTCATTCATTCAATCTCATAAATTAAAATCACAAAGGAATTAAGGGAAAGGGAGAGAGGGGGAAGATAGAAGTAGGCATGGCCACCATTGCTGTTGCAGTGATCATTGCTGTGGTTTTGGTAATAGCTTGGAGAGGGCTGAACTGGGTATGGCTGAGACCCAAGAAAATAGAGAGGCTCCTACGACAACAAGGTCTCTCCGGCAATTCCTACAGGCCTCTAATCGGAGATGCAATAGACTTCCTCCGGTTGCGCAGTCAAGCAGGATCAAAGCCCCTCGAGTTCTCCAACGACTTCTCCTCCCATGTTGAGCCTTTCTTACATCAAAACATCAGGAAACATGGTATCGCCTCTTATTCCAACATCCCATGCTTAATGCTTTCATGGTGTAAGGTTGATTTGCCTATCCAGTCATGGGTCCGATAGATAAATTTCTTTTAAAAAAACAAGGAAATAAGTTTGAAAAGTTGTAGGCAGTCTGATAAGGCCCGCAACTTCTCATACTTTTTTTTTACCTATCGGGCCAATTTTGATAAAAAAAAAAAATGTCTGTCGAGCCCTACCTAGATAGGAAAAAGTTTTTCTTAATTTTTTTTTTTTATGTCAAGCCATATGATCTACCTTTGGTTTTTAGCTTAACATGAAACCAAGATGATTAGAAATAGACAAAAAAAAAAGAAAAAAAACTGAAAAACTGCAAAATAAGAACATAGAAAATTTTATTCCCTTTATATAAAGGACGGAAAATAGCCTCATCTTTCAAAGTTGTAAAAGATAGCATCAATTGTGTGATGAGTACTTTGCAAACAATTTCCCAATCAACACTTACACTTACAACTCATCACTACTTGTAGAGTCCACACTAATGAGGATGCTTTGTGAGTTTTGATGAACAAAAAACTCATTGAAAGTGATGCTTGTGCCATTAGTTACAACTAGTCCCATAGTAGATACCATTTTTCGAAACCTTTAAAGTTGAAGTCATTTTCCGCAACTACATTAAAAGTCGGGGTTTAGTGCAATTTCTCCTTTAATACATGACCCTTAATGTTAGGTTAATTATATTTTTTTGTCCTCTATAAGAGATTTATACTTCATACACCTTATTGATGAGCAAGGTATGTGTCTTGTTTCATAAAGGTAAGAATTCATTTGCATGGTTTGGTCCTATACCACTTGTGGTGATCACTGAACCTGTGTTAGCAAAAGAAGTTCTCTCAAGAATGAGTGACTTTCACAAACCATCCATCAGGGCTACGCAACTGATCGCTCCTGGACTAGCAAGTTACGAGGGCGAAAAATGGGCCAAGCATAGAAAAATCGTCAATCCAGGTTTCCACATGGAGAAACTAAAGGTCACATTTAAAAAAAAATGCCAAACTTATAGGAGAACTAAACAGTTTTTTATGTCTATTTATAGTTAGAAGGCATCATCAACTCTCTTTTAACTTCTTTTGCTTAATTTTGACATATATATGCAGCTTATGCTCCCAGCATTCCACACAAGCTGCAGTGAGATGATTAGCAAATGGGAGGAGCTGGTATCTCAAACAGGTTCAGCGGAATTAGACGTATGGGCAGACCTTACGAGTATGACAGCTGATGTTATCTCCCGCGCAGCTTTCAGCAGTAGCTATGAAGAAGGAAGAAAGATTTTTGAACTCATTCAAGAACAACTTGAGCTTTTTACATACAACGCGTTAGAGTTAACACTTCCGGTATTGAGGTAATTAGCTAAAGGTTACATGAACTTTAAATAGTGTTCAAACTAATGAAGTATGCTATAATACAAGCCTCTCTTAATGGGCAGATGCTTGCCAACGAATGCAAACAAGAGGTTTAACAACGCTCAAAGAGGAATACACAACATAATTCAAAGTGATATCAGCAAAAGAAGGAAGAAAATGGCAGCAGGAGAGGCATCCAAGTGTGACTTACTGGGATTGCTAATGGACTACAACGTCAAAATGCAACAAAATGAGAATAACAAGCAACATCTTGGGATAACAATGGAAGAACTCATTGATGAGTGCAAAGTTTTTTACTTTGCCGGGCAAGAGACCACTAGCTCATTGCTTACATTTGCTATGGTTATGTTAAGCAAGCATACAGATTGGCAGGCACAAGCACGAGAAGAGGTCTTAAAGACGTTTGGTCAAAATACACCGAGTTTTGATGGGCTAAGCCAGCTAAAAATAGTAAGTTATATGTCCCATCAATTAATTTTGTGTCATTTGTTGTTCGTGCTGATTAAAAAGATTGAACTAAACAACTCCATTGTCAATTTTTTTTATAAGGTGACAATGATACTATATGAGGTTCTAAGATTATATCCACCATTGCCTACGACTGCCCGGACTACTAAGAATGACACCAAAGTTGGAAACCTCTTTCTGCCAGCTGGGACATTTGTATACATGCCGATAATCTTTACTCATCACGATACTCAACATTGGGGTGAAGATGCAACAGAATTCAGACCTGAGAGGTTTTCTGATGGGATTTCAAAGGCATCAAAAGGAGGTGTAGCGTTTCTTCCATTCGGATGGGGAGCACGCATATGTTTGGGGCAAAATTTTGGTCTTATTGAGGCAAAAGTGGCATTAGCAATGATTCTTCAACACTTCTCTTTTGAGCTCTCATCGTCATATGTACATTCTCCAACTCCATATATCACCCTGAAACCCCAATTCGGCGCTCAAATACTATTGCATAAACGTTAGGATCGTACTCTTATGGCTTCCCTTTCACACTGCACCCAAAATAGGAGCTGCAACTATTTTATGTTTGCTTTGGAATAAGAACTAAGGCATTGTAGCCTTATATTTTGTATATTACAAAAGAATGACTACACGATAAGGGAGTTACCCAAAATAATGGAATTTGTCGACTAAGTTGCTTACACTAGAGGTTTAAGGTATAAAGCTCATAATTTGTGTCAGTGCATGCAAACCATCAACTTTAGAAAATACAAGATTATGAGATGTCTTTTGCCTAGCACCTGGCTTTTTGCCCAACTCATTGTTCAATTGGGAGATTGCTCCTCCTCGTCCTCATTTGAGTTCAAGATCGGCTTCAGTACGTAGTTGAAAAAAATTGCATAAGATTGTTATGAGTTTTGGCTGCTCGCCTTTGGGGTTAACATGGACTGGAACATTTGATTTTCAAGGTTGAATTATATTACTTGTTTTTTTTGTTATGTTGTGATATTTACATGTATGTACTCCTATAGAAGGAGAGGGCAAAGAGGCTTGTAATATAGCTTTGGAAGCTGAATGTCATTTTACGCACTAAAATCGTCTTCATTTGATTGGTCATAAAATTATGTTTATAGATATACATAATTTACAAATCATATATATTTTATCCTCATCAAAAATTAAAGAAAATATATCTTGCAAAGTAAATCATGATAGAATAGATTTAAGAGATGTAGGTAGATATCTTATTCACAATATTTTTTTAAAAAGGGATTTCGGTCCCATAAAAAATGTTCCATTAAATTTATTCAATGGATTCATAAAATTGAAATGGTATGTCTCGTAAATTTTGGACCAATTCTAAATTCTTTGGTAAGGTTTTTAGTTTTAGGCAATTTTATTTAGTTGTTTCATACAAATTTTACCATGTTATATGAAATACTTTCATTTTGAAATCCCACATCAGATATGTTAAACTAGGTAATAAAATATTATTATTATTATCTAAAAAAATCCAGAGTTGCGCAAAATTTTTTAAAAAAAAATTAGATAAGATTATTTCATTAGGAACCTTTATTTTGATAAGTTTTCTGTTCCAATAGAGTTTGACAATAGTGATTAAAACTCTATAGATAGGGAAAAAAATAAAACCCAACCCTTCTTCAACCTTGAACCCGCTGCCACCACCGCTTCTTTCCTCCGTCGACCCCGAGCGGATGTCCTTGTGCCCCCACTATCTTCACCAGCCTTCTCCCATGGCCTTCTCTAGCGGCCATTCCTGCCTGGCTCCCTGCCGCCCTGATCCACACCCTCAATGACGTCTTCCTGACCGGCTACTTTTCACAGTTCCAACCATGTTGGGCTCTTGTGGCTCTGGCGAGTCAATCTTCCTTGCTCTCCTGGTTGCTCAAACTTCCTTACCCTTCGGCGCACTCCTCCTCATCTTCTCCCCCATCGCCTTCGGCTCAGTTGTCCGCACCTTTTCCCTCTTGGGCCACGGCTTCTCCGGCTCCCTCGACAGCTTTGGCGATGCGGCCTCCTCCATGGCCCCAAAAAACCCCAACCCTTTTCCAACCCCAAAACTAAAACAAAAAAAAAAAAACGCTTTGCCCAAGCGCACGCGCCTTCTTCATCCTTCTTGATTTTCATTGAATCGGCGTTGCCATTTCAACACCCAGCCCGTCCTCCTGGATCCAACCTTCCATGGCTCCTGATTTGAGATTCTTTTAAGACCCTCCACCCACGTACAATGAATCCCCCAAATTTCCTTAACCCTAAACCTAAAATTTTGAACAAAACCTATTCATAAAAATGCCCATGTCTATGGTCATGCAACCTTCAAATCTCAAGTTTTCGAGTCTGAGACATCACATGCAATAAGATTTCTGAGTATAGTTGGAATTTGGTGGTCTAGTAGGTGAATTTAGCTCTCAATTGGACTATAGTCTTGACACTACAACCCCTTGTCTTGGTCTTTGGTCTCCCGAGCTGGATCCTGTGGACCAACGCATTCCACTTCAACCCAAGCCAAAATCAACTAGAATACAAACCAAGACGAGAATTCAACTTCAACTTGGTGATTAGCATCTCAACGCTGGGGTTAGACGGGGCTTTCCTCTCAACACCAAGAATCTATTGGCGAGCTTGCTCCCCGTCATATCCGGAATCAGCACCATAACTGTTACCGCTTTTTAAGCTAACTTTGTCAAAGTCAACAACTTCCTTGGCTTGCATGTAAGCCATCTAAGCAACCAGATCAGATATCAAGAAACAACGACTCTAATTTTTAGATGTTTTTAAATATAAATTTATCTATAATTATAATCTTAGATTTAAGCTGGTATTTTTTTTATTCTGTTGACGGGCGACCCTCTACATAGGGTTTATCAAGCCATCTTTCAATGGCTATAAGATCGTTTCGTCGATCTACTTCTTGTCTACTTAAAAAAACTATGGATAAAGACATAGAGTTGTAAAAATCTCAACCCTTGATTTGAGTGAATGGTTAGATTTATCGAAGGAAAAAATAATAATGGAGAAGTTGCCTACTTGATACGGGTATCTAGACTTGTCATTCGGGTCAAGTTCAGGTTATTTGTGTCAAAGATAGATCGGGTTTCGGATCAATCAAATCACAGGTTGAGCCAACCCGAGTTTGAATCGGTTTGGGGTTGATCCAACGGGTCAAAAAACTCAAATTTTCGAAAGACTTTTTAAGAATATTACAATCAAAATTAAATTATAATATAAATATGTCACATTAAACTTATTATTATTATTAATTTGATAAATATTATTATAAAATATTAAAATATCATATATATACAAATAAGTACTCTAAACATATACTACAATAAAAAATACATACATTATTTAACTTATGAGTAACATTAACGAACACAATTGCATGATAAATATGTGTGGGGTCTATGTGGTGCATGTGACATCTATAACTACATGATGCTAACTCACCATGTCGATTTTGATCCAACGGGCTATTAGGTCTCGACCCTAAAATTCTCCAATCATTCGAGTTTGGGTCAATTTCAGGTCTAAGTCTAAAATACTGAGTAAAAACGTAAAATATTAATGGTTATTCGAATCGGATTTTCCATATTGAGTCATATTTTGACCGGTCTAGTTGTATCCCATATTTTCCTTTCCTTCTCCTCGCCACCTTCATCTCAACTTCAGATTTTTATGAAATCTCAATTTCACTTATATAGTAATTCCATCATTCTATCGTAATTCATTGCAAATCTATGTTACAAAGCCAACAAATAAAATCTTCCTACTTTTGACTCATCTCAAATTCACAGTGTTGATCAAGTCTCACCGCATAATCAAAATAGACATGGAGACATCGATCAATCGAGTGGATTTCTAGAATAGGCATGGTGTTTGATTCAGTGGATGGTGTATGTAAAGAAATTCTGGACATAATGTGGAGGAAAGATGGGTTTTAATATTTACATGTTTGAAACTTACATGGGATTCGAACCCACAACGATATGTAAAAACATATAGCTCTACCGTTTAAGTTGATAGCCTATGTCATTATAGATCAACGAGTATCGTAAACAATGAGCCAAGCTATTCATTGCGAAGTGAAATATGCTCGTCAATAAGACAAATTATGGACGACAATCAACCAAGAGAATCAGGTTCAAGCACAAACTCATGAGCATCAAGGTGAAGCATAAATTAGGGATGACAGTAAAATTGTTCAACTGCAATCAAATGCTTATAATCCATTCCCAAGCTTTCAATATTGTGTAACGGCCCAAATATGAATATTCGGTTTACGTTTCAAAGGTTGGATACCTTTGTTCGGATCTTGCAATCCAGGTACGGGTCGAGGTTTCAAACCCCAAATAATCGCATTTAAAAGCGAGGATTTCGAACCCCAAATCAATCGAATGGTCGTTGGGTACCCTTAACCTGTCCTAGAAGATTAAGTCGCTAAATTCATTTTAAGTAAAAAGGTGCAAACGAAAGTAAAGTACAACTTGCCACGGCGAGGCCGGGTCAAAACCAAAATAGGAAATCATGGATTTTATGAAATATTTAAGTCGAGGTGATAAGGTGAATTTCTCGATTGTGATCGCTCAAGCAAATCCCTGTCATAGGAGCACGAATCAAACATAATCTACAAATAAACCTAAAAAAATATATGCAAGGTAAGGGATCAGACCGGGGCCCTTATGCATTCTAGGTCTCACAAGCAGGCATACACATACGCTATACCTAAATAAAGATGCTTCTAATGCAAAACGGAACTTAAACACACAAGGCATGCTTATCAGGATTTAATATGAAGAAATATGATAAATGGCCCAAAGAATGCCAAGTGACATATCCCTCTCCTACCTCCGCCCCCCTTCCCGTTAGGGCAAATGCTGGCTAGCTCAGTGCTATAGCATAGCAATTCCACCCGCAAGTGGTATATGTGCGCATCAGTAATCTCATCATATCATCATCATCCTCATAATATTATGCTCATAAATCAATCAAGCTCATCTCATATCTCGTGACAATAATGACTCAGGATAAACCCGATTGTGTTGGGCTACCCTATGACCCTAGCAAAGACTCTAGGACTCACAGATAACAGTCGTTCTATTTTCCAAACATATAGAGTAACTGAATGCTCATTCAAGTGTGCAAATCCTAGCATGATACTACGTTGCATGCTTTTAATGCTTATGCAACAGCTAGTATGTCATATGACTACATGTAGGAAGGTTTATCTGATCAGTCTGAGCAAGTCCATAAAGGAACTTACTTGAAAAGTCGAACAACAAAGTATAACAAAAGTAGAATCCACTCAATCAACAAGCACCTATTATATTAATAAAGAAAACAATAAGGTACAAGGCTACTAATCACACACACCAAGAGCATGTCCCCATATCCTCTCAAAATCAATCCGAAGTCAAACCATTTCAAACCATTCCAAATCGAGAAAACGCCAAAGCCAAGTTGTCCGAATATTTTAAATACCTTTAATACTTAATTCAAATTCCATTTCCAAGCATCAATCATTGAATCTTAGTCAAGTATAAAGAATCCTGACACTTGAAATGAAAACTTCAAAATGTTTCCGAAATATTCAATCCGATAAACCGATATTTCAAATTCCGTTAAAATCCCCTTTTAATTCATTAAATAAACCTCTATATAATATTTTCAAAACTCATATTTTGAAACCATCAAGAAACCCGAGTCAAGGTTGTTCAAACAAAATCAAACCAAGGGCCCAAGAGACAAGGGAGCCAGCCTTGGCCAAAGCTCTCCGGGCTAGTTTCGCGGCGGCGAGAGGGCCATTCGTCGTGGCAAAACTAGCGTCTAGGGCTCCCGCGAGAAAGGCACTCGCTGGCCGCAAAGGGCTGCTTTTGATGAGGCGAAAGCTGCACTCACAACTGCGAAATGCCCTTCTTCTTCCTCCTGAGCTCTGTTCTAACTCGCTGCGGTGACCATGGGTTCGCCGCGGCAAGATTCGAAACTTTTGGCTCGTTTTTGCTTCAAATCACATCCGTTTCAAACCAAATCAATTTCAAAACAACATTTAACCCTTCCCGACACCAAAGGAACACATAAGACTCCAACGAGGACTAGAGGGGAGAGCGGAAGAGGGATTACCTAGCCTCTTTGAGGCTTCTTCAAGATCTTCGAAAGGGGAAGGTCCTTGGAGGTCCGATCCAAGGAGATACGAGTACGACAAGGTCTAGGAAGAATAGATCATGGTTAAAAATGTACCTTTATGGAGTTTAAGATCCAAAACAAGAGGAACAAATTAGGGAACCTTACCTTGCTCAAAAACAGGGGAAGGAGAAGAAATGGTCTCGGTGGGGCTCGTACAAATTTTAGATCTGTTGTTTCTTGGCCTTGGAAGGTAGAGGAGGGAGTAAGGATCAAGCTTAAAGAAACGGGGAAGAGAAAGAAGTCAAAACGAGGGAGAACGAGGTGATTTACCGCAACGACGACGGAACTAGGCTCCCACTTGCGGCGGAGGCCAAGAACTCGCGGTAGCAAAAGGCACTCCTCCTGTTTTTGGGTTCTTCCTCACGGCGGCGACCAGGATCTCACAGCGGCGAAACCTTCAAAAGTTGTTGTTCTTGCTTGAATCGACGTTCGGCTTTCATTTTCTGGGCTTGATCTTCCAAGGAACGATGATTAAGGTATGTTTAGAGGGTTTTGAGGTTGGATAAACACAAAAGATGGGGTTTGAGAGAGGGTTTGAAGGATTGAATAGGAGAGAGTATGTGAAGGTGATTTTAGGGTTTTGATTTTGAATCACAAATGGAGAGAGAGGCTGATGTTTGTGGCTCAGAAATTTAGAAGGATTTTGAGTGTCTAGGGATTGATGCTTTCCTTATATAGGGAAACAAATGGCACTCTAGGGTTATTATGAGAAAAAAAAAAGAAAAACCATTAAGAGATGGTGGGAAGGAAGGGGGGGAGAAAGAGAGAGAGAGAGAGAGAGAGAGAGAGAGAAGAGGCGCCGAGAGAGAGTTTTCGCTCATCTGACCCCGAATCCCAACAACCTATCCCGAAATCCGACTCGAAGTTCTAAATCGTTTCAAACGACTCTCAAGACTCTAAGTTTTAAAATCTGAATTTGATAGCGGAATTAGAACACAACAATTTACATTTTAAAGAGTGTCGGAATGTATTCAAAGGATTTTCCAAATTTAGAATGTGCTCGAGGACCGGTTTTCCAAAAACTTTCCAATTTTGGCAATTAAATAATAATTAAAATCCCGATCTTTATATATTGATCTTAGTGCATGCAAAAACAGGGAAGAGTTTCAAATTATCAAAAATGCTTATTAATGGCCCCAATAAAAACTAACTCGTGCAAATGCAATTCACAAATAACAAATTGCATCATTTGACCCTGGCTTGCCACTTATCTTTCCGGTTTGAGCCTCGAGTCGGTGAACAACTTTGAAACCCCATATTAAAATATTTTTTAAAAAAAAAAAGAAAGAAGAAAACTATCAAGGAGAATGTCATGACATAAAAGATTTCTAAAATACCAAAATTCCATTATCAAAAAAGGTTAGCAAAACCAATGGGAGGATGTGAATATATTCTTGTGTAGTTGCTAATGGAGGATGTGAAGACATTCCTCTTTCTGTCCCGATCTAATCTTAAGCATGATCTAAGGAGGTTGAAAGTGCCTTTGATTATTGACTTAATAATGTTTGATTGCACGTAACTTTGTTAAATGTCGCAATAGAAATCGGGAAATCCATACAAATACACAAGTCATTATGGATATCATCTTGTAACAGTAAGTTAAACTCCATCGTAACTACAACATGGAAGGTCTCATCGCAGCCCCAGATGGGCTTGTCAAAGTTGCCATCTTTTTGCAAATCAGCTTGAAATACGCGTGCTACCAGCTCGTGTTCGAGCTTGGGATCAGAGTATTCCCCTTTCGACTTTGGGTTTCATTATGGCTTAGAATCATGATGCTTGACAAATGCTTTTGGAGGTTTAAAGATAGCCTGCATAAATCAAACAAGTTTCAACAAGTTATTAAAAATAAATGTGTTGCATTGCATCCCAAGGCAAACAAATAAAGTATTATAAATGTAAAAGAAACAAACTCGTTAACAAAGCTCTAAAGTTTGTAAAAAGGCTCGACCACGCCTCCATGAAGAATAAAAAAAGGTACGTTCAGCACTTCATGCTATACACAACAACTTGTAGATAGCTTATACAAAACCATTATAACAAACATTATTCACTACCATCCACCACCAACAATGTAGGAGTATAGCATAAAGAGTCAACCTGAGCACCACAATAATTAATCCAAGCTTTATAGACGAAAAAATAAAAAGGCTCAATTGGCCCAAGTAGACTTGACTTCTACCCAATAAAATTCTTCCAAAATGATGAAAATCAAAATATTTTTGAAGTTTTGATATTTGATGTCATAAAGAGGGAAAGACGAGAAAAACGAATGAATCTAGGAGATAAAAAGTATTGGATAAAAATCAATATTCACGAATCGTAGTTTGAAAGGCCGCACAATTCTCAGTTTTAGGATAATATAGATGAGCATAGATGAAATTCAGTAATGAACAAGTTACCCTCAAAGAATCAGTAAAAACTAACAAATACATGAAACCTAATGAGCTATGAGCTTTTCTCTAGTTAATCAGAATCAATATAGATAAGAACATGTTGAGAGAGTCCCAAGGAAGTAACAGTTGGGTCAGCTGAAACCAAGGCATGCTAGCAGAGCTTAATAGCTCTATGAAGCTCCGTCAGATGACTGTACTTTGGTTGCCTAAGCATACCTATAAATCCAAAATCAGAAGTATAGTTAAGTTCATTGTTAGATAGTTCGCAAGCATCACAATTTCCTAGACAAACATCTCCAAGAAGGTGCAATGCTACTGAAATTAAATAGATGGTGTTTCTTTCTCACCGTGTTCATCGAGAGGAGCATCATAATCATAGCTCGTAGGGATGAAAGGACCTCCAGCTGACCGCCCAAAGTTTGTCGCGGTACATACTGTTTCAAAATATACATGTATTGGGTTACGTTTCAGCAAAATCTTACAGCACATAACTGAAACGATTAAAAAAACATACCATATAGTAGTTCATAAAGGACCCTCCTCTCTGTATAAATTTAGTAACCTCAAAGGCCAAATCCTGCACTGGCCTTTGGTAATTAGGTCCTCCAAACTTAGTAAACATGCACAAAGATTGTTGAGAAAATTAGTTTTAGTCTTCAAGCTCTTATATCATAGATGTATAGAACTTTAACTCATTCCAATTAACCAATCCAATAGACCATCATTTTGTACTTTGATAGAGAATGTTTTCCCTCCTAAGAACAAGTTACAAATACATAAAAACTAAGGTGTTATAGTACATAATTCATGAATGCACGAGTGTAATCATCTATCTCAGTTGCTGGTTTTTACTTCTGTAAAAGGATAAAAAGAATCAATACAAGATCATACCGGCCACTCCAAGCCTCTGTCCACATTAGCGCCTTATAAAGTTTGTTCGGAGAAAATACATCACAGTAAAAACCGTTGCAAGTATTAATCGGTCATAGAAGGATAATCAATTATCAAAGCAAATCATAGGGGAGTTGAAACTCGATCTAGCATTAAAGTTGACATGAGCATGCCAAGATAGATATAAACACAACTCACTGAAGGAACTTACGACAAGATCAGGAGCATCATCTTCCTTGCACAATACCCACAGAACACTAGTTTGTAATCCGACAGCCGTGTTAGCAGCCCAACTCATGTAATTATACCCTTCCTATCCCAACATCTTGCTTTGTTTCCCGTATTCATTTTCAATCTAAATTTGAAGCATCCAAACCAGTTTGACATAATTCAATAGTGGTAACCCAATTTCTGTAATAGAAAACAGAATTTCAATTCAATTCATACAAACAATGGTTGCGACAGATGGACTTCGCAAAATTTCAGACATGTGATAGCAACCATGCCTAGGGATGAGCCAAACAGTAACCACATTTTAATGATCCCAACTCCAAAGTCAATATCCCACTATAAAGACTCCACTAAATTCACTAATCCTTTTTTGCATAATAGTTAACTTAATGCCCTCGTTGACCCTCATATACAAATAAACATGGGGACATTAACATTCTTGGACTGTAGACATAAGCAATCCTACAAAATTACACTGCCACAAAAGCTTAACACTGATACTAATTTACCAATCGCAATTTGTAAAAGTTCATTGTCAAGTTAAATGGGCATGATTATTTTCTGATCAGTGCTGTTTGGAGATTACCATTACAACTTTGTCTCTGTTGTTTGCAAATTTTATATATTAAGATAAGTACTCCGCATAATTTCCATAGTTGTCCAACATAAGTGAAAACGGATGAAGCTAATTGCTCTAGTGTATATTTAATACATTCCTACTATAATTAGAATGGTATAAACACTAACAATGAAGTATAAGATGAAATTTTAAATAGTCCTACTGGATTTATCTTGTTCCACACCAAATAATGTGGGAACTGTGCAAGTATGCTACCAAACCCTAACCTATCTTATTTTAAAATGAAAACGAAAATGGAAGCAAAATGGAAAGAAAGGAAACATTAGCAAACTTGCCTAAACTTTTCGTGTTGCATATGAAGGTGCACTACCCAAAATATTACTGGTAGTTGGTGTGGACAATGGACTTCCGCTAGAAAGGAAAGAAAACCTCGAGAATATGGAAGAAATGAACCCAGGGATGTATAAATTGCAAATAGAGACGTGTTATTACCAAAGATAAGTACATATGTTATAGCAACATTGGAAATATATCATACTAAAAATAGCTCCTGCAAGGAGATAGAAATGAGTGAAAGGAAGCGAAGGTGAACCTTCATCCTGCGAATGTAGAAGTTATTCATATGGTATAAAACACCAGCAAGTATGCCACATAATTCTGGCAACATGGATCTTTTACAAGAGAATAAAAATAGCTACAAGCCAAACAAACACAAAAGAACGATTAGGACATTAAAGAGAGATAGTAGATTTCAATATGGTTTTTTCTTAAGAAGACCTTAAAATTGAAAGATTGCAAGTGCGTATTTTTATTGCTTGAAAATCAGCCAAATATATGAAAGACTTGTTAGAAAAGCGGAGACTGTATTCTTGGAATCTCGTTGAAACCGGTATATTAAAAAAGAATGACACAAATGATGCAAATATTAAGCAATATGGTCTAAAAGTGATCACATTTATAGCTTAGATCTGTAGCAAGGCGCGCAGTCATAATAAAATCAAAACGTATTTATTGAGCAAGAGAAGAATAATTGTATCTCTAACCTTCTTATTTATTTAGCAGGAGCCAAACAATTGAAGCCCATCAAATTAGAGATAAGAATAATATTTCAATCAAAATGTTGAACAAAAATGCGCGAATAATTGTAAAACATATTTTATTTAATTTTTTTTAGAATTTGAGTTCGACCCCTTTTGGTTATCCTCTTGATTCGAAATTGTATTGACACCAAGACTTGAGTAGTTTTGGTGATTTGGGCTCCACCCGAATTTTAACGGGTTGCCTACGTATCTCTTGGAAGCGAATCAAGCCTTACGTAGTTCAGAATGTTTGAACTAATTTAATTTTTGGGTTTGGCGATTGAACCCGACGAGCCTGGTCGGGTGTCCTACGTACCCGTTTGGAACGGGATCAAACCACACGTAGTTCTTTTAAGGAAAAATTTAGTTTGATATGAGCTGGGCGACTGAATCCAATATATATTGAATTTTAATATCGGATTTCCTACGGAACTCATAAAAGAGTATCAAGTCTTTACGTAGTTCTTTTTAGAACTAATTTGATTTTTTTTGTTTGACGATTGAACTCGACGGGCTTTAACTTTGCATCGAGTGGCCTACGTATCCGACAAGTCGGAATCAAATCAGTCGTGGTTCCTTTTAGGAACAATTTGAATTTGGGTAAATTTGATTCAAGGTTTTCGACTCCGTGAGTCAATTTTGAAACCGACCCACATAGAATAAACTGGCAAGAAAATTTTACGGGTTTAACTTTATGATTTTGCTAAACTCAATTTCAATTTGTGCCAATCATACACTTCTCTTATTTTAATGGGTCAATCTTGTAATTAAACAAAACCTTTTCCAAAATATATACGTGAGTATGTATGTTTGTTCACTGCTCCCCATTTGTTCCTTTACGAAGTCTAGCCCTTTTTCCTTCTTTTAAAACCCAGCCCACTTTAATTGATTGGATCTGCAGCTTAATTAACCCATTTGTGAGTTAGCATTTTTTTTTTAGCCTTAGCCGAGCCCAATTCCTTAATCAATCAACAGCTGTCCGTAGGAAAAGACGTCATCCAGTATTTTTTGGACAACCTCACTTAGTTTCCTTGCATTGTATATTCAGTTTTGGGTTTCGCTCCCGTCCGGTTGAAACAAAACTGTAGTATACAGTCCACCAAATATACACCATTAATTTTAACAAACGGTTAAGATTAGTCCAAATTAGTCTTAATTTTTTTTAAATACAAAAAAAAAGATAAGCAAATCTGACTCATTTTCCATACTTTCCAAAATATTCTACAGAAGGTAACTAAATTGATTCACCCGTAACTGTGTTAGCCCTCAAGAGCAGATTTTATATATTGCATCCAATTAATTTATCCATTCAAATTTATCATATCATTTGCCGATTAAAAACCTAGTATGCGTTTGTTTCTTGTTGTTGCAATCTGTCTTCATACTATTGTTGAAGGTAACCAATCACTATGGAGGCATCTGCGATTTGGATCCCTCAAATAGGTATGGAGTTTGATTCCATAGAAGATAGTTGGTTGTTTTGGCTAGCATATGGAGGTAAGATGGGTTTCAATGTACGAAGTCAATATGAAAATAGGAATAAGGAGGGAGTGGTAACTTCAAGAAGATATGCCTGTGCAAAGGAAGGACATCGTGTGATAGGTAAGGCAGAACATTTACATCAGCGCTTTCGGGCTGAAACTAGAACAGGCTGCAAAGCTCGCATTGGGATACAGTTGAACAAGGAAACTGAAAAATATCAAATACATGATTTTGTATCCGAGCATAATCATCCCTTGCATTTAGCCGTTTCATTTTAGCTCATCTTAATTATGATTGATGTCATAGTTTCTTTCACATTGAATATGGATTCATGGCAGTTGAAAACACTGTTTTATGATAGCAAAAAGCACCAGAAAATGGGCTGTTTTTTATGTTAATTAGCAAAGATAGTTGAAAAGTGAAAACACAATGGGTGAACATAAAGATTAAGCAGAGGAGTGCATCTCCTTGGTGAATGACAACTCTGTTAACACATAGACCGTAGCAACATCATCATTTGCTCATGATTATTTGCAAAGCTTCTCACACATTTCAAAAGTAATTAATATTGAATGAATTTGTACAAGAAATTGAAGTCTGGAATTTAAACATTTTTTAAATGTCATGTTTCTGTTAGAATTGAGACTTACAAAAGTAAACTAAAGTCTTGCTGATGCTCAAGATGTGATAAACTAAACTCAATTTGCAGCATATATATTGGGTCTATCTATGTCTCAATCGGCAACTTTTACAACATTAGCCTATGCAGGAGTTGAACCCGCATCTTTGTGACTATACACATCGCTCTACCATTTGAGCTAATAGGCTAAAAATTTTACATGAATACTTTGGGTTTGACAATAGTTTACCAAATACCATGACAGATTTTATGCACTTCTAATCTAATTGCGATATCAAAAAGCTTGACAACTGATTTTTATCACCTTCATTACAGATTCTATGAACTCCTAATCTGCAGATTTTTATCACCTTGATAGCAAATTGTAATTAAAAAAACCCTCTCATTCCACAAATTCAATTCAATTCAATGCCTATACCAAATTCAATTGAATTCCAATTCCCTGTAGAAACCTAATACCAAATTTCAACCCATGAAATCCAAAAATCCCTAAATTTGACATAATGAATCCATTCAACGCCATAAATTCATCCACAAATCACAAATTTCCATGCCAAAAGCCCACAATTTTCTCAAACCCCCATATTGATACACATACCTCATGGGCACTCGCGCAACAAACCAACGCCGACATTGCCTTGCCGCCTTCGATAGTCCTTCAACGAATTGCAGTCGTACCGCCTGCTTGCCGCCTTCGATCGTCCTTCAACGAATTGCAGTCATACCGCCTGCTTGCCGCCTCCGATCGTCGGCATCGTCCTCCAACAAATCTTCATTGATAAGCACCAATTTGAGAATTTTGACATGCTAGGTTATCGGGAGAAGAATTAGATTAGGGGAAAGAGTAAGTTCGATTGGAGATGGGCAAGCTGTTTTGTTGAATATTTCTTTATTTTCCCTGCTAAATTTCTTTATTTAAAAAAATATTGAGACTAATCTTAACCGTTAAATAAATCAATGGTGTATATTTGGTGAACTGTATACTACAGTTTTGTTTCAACTGGACGGGAGCCAAACCCCGTGTTTGGCTCCCGTCCAGTTGAAACAAAACTGTAGTATACAGTCCACCAAATATACACCATTAATTTTAACAAACGGTTAAGATTAGTCCAAATTAGTCTTAATTTTTTTTAAATACAAAAAAAAAGATAAGCAAATCTGACTCATTTTCCATACTTTCCAAAATATTCTACAGAAGGTAACTAAATTGATTCACCCGTAACTGTGTTAGCCCTCAAGAGCAGATTTTATATATTGCATCCAATTAATTTATCCATTCAAATTTATCATATCATTTGCCGATTAAAAACCTAGTATGCGTTTGTTTCTTGTTGTTGCAATCTGTCTTCATACTATTGTTGAAGGTAACCAATCACTATGGAGGCATCTGCGATTTGGATCCCTCAAATAGGTATGGAGTTTGATTCCATAGAAAATAGTTGGTTGTTTTGGCTAGCATATGGAGGTAAGATGGGTTTCAATGTACGAAGTCAATATGAAAATAGGAATAAGGAGGGAGTGGTAACTTCAAGAAGATATGTCTGTGCAAAGGAAGGACATCGTGTGATAGGTAAGGCAGGACATTTACATCAGCGCTTTCGGGCTGAAACTAGAACAGGCTGCAAAGCTCGCATTGGGATACAGTTGAACAAGGAAACTGAAAAATATCAAATACATGATTTTGTATCCGAGCATAATCATCCCTTGCATTTAGCCGTTTCATTTTAGCTCATCTTAATTATGATTGATGTCATAGTTTCTTTCACATTGAATATGGATTCATGGCAGTTGAAAACACTGTTTTATGATAGCAAAAAGCACCAGAAAATGGGCTGTTTTTTATGTTAATTAGCAAAGATAGTTGAAAAGTGAAAACACAATGGGTGAACATAAAGATTAAGCAGAGGAGTGCATCTCCTTGGTGAATGACAACTCTGTTAACACATAGACCGTAGCAACATCATCATTTGCTCATGATTATTTGCAAAGCTTCTCACACATTTCAAAAGTAATTAATATTGAATGAATTTGTACAAGAAATTGAAGTCTGGAATTTAAACATTTTTTAAATGTCATGTTTCTGTTAGAATTGAGACTTACAAAAGTAAACTAAAGTCTTGCTGATGCTCAAGATGTGATAAACTAAACTCAATTTGCAGCATATATATTGGGTCTATCTATGTCTCAATCGGCAACTTTTACAACATTAGCCTATGCAGGAGTTGAACCCGCATCTTTGTGACTATACACATCGCTCTACCATTTGAGCTAATAGGCTAAAAATTTTACATGAATACTTTGGGTTTGACAGTAGTTTACCAAATACCATGACAGATTTTATGCACTTCTAATCTAATTGCGATATCAAAAAGCTTGACAACTGATTTTTATCACCTTCATTACAGATTCTATGAACTCCTAATCTGCAGATTTTTATCACCTTGATATCAAATTGTAATTAAAAAAACCCTCTCATTCCACAAATTCAATTCAATTCAATGCCTATACCAAATTCAATTGAATTCCAATTCCCTGTAGAAACCTAATACCAAATTTCAACCCATGAAATCCAAAAATCCCTAAATTTGACATAATGAATCCATTCAACGCCATAAATTCATCCACAAATCACAAATTTCCATGCCAAAAGCCCACAATTTTCTCAAACCCCCATATTGATACACATACCTCATGGGCACTCGCGCAACAAACCAACGCCGACATTGCCTTGCCGCCTTCGATAGTCCTTCAACGAATTGCAGTCGTACCGCCTGCTTGCCGCCTTCGATCGTCCTTCAACGAATTGCAGTCATACCGCCTGCTTGCCGCCTCCGATCGTCGGCATCGTCCTCCAACAAATCTTCATTGATAAGCACCAATTTGAGAATTTTGACATGCTAGGTTATCGGGAGAAGAATTAGATTAGGGGAAAGAGTAAGTTCGATTGGGGATGGGCAAGCTGTTTTGTTGAATATTTCTTTATTTTCCCTGCTAAATTTCTTTATTTAAAAAAATATTGAGACTAATCTTAACCGTTAAATAAATCAATGGTGTATATTTGGTGAACTGTATACTACAGTTTTGTTTCAACTGGACGGGAGCCAAACCCTTCAGTTTTCTGTATAGTTCAGTTTACAAATTTGTAGTGCACTTAGCAGATTATATTTGACACGTAATGCTTAGCGTGCACATTTTATTTGTTCATACCTGCTACTATCGACTTGTATTTATTTTTGAATTGTTGAATAGAGGCTTGCACGAATACGAATGACTATGAAGTGTTTTTCTTGAGTTGCGAAATGCACATTTTTTTTTACTCTCAAACACAAAACTACCTAAAACCAAGCAATCTCCAACGACAAACCACAACCAAAACTTAAACTCATTTGAACATGAACCACTTACGGCTCTAGCCACCCAGCAAAGGTAAAAACAAAACAAAGGATGGATTAAGCATAAATGATATCAGCAAAATCGCCAAACCTCTTCAGGCTTGTAAAAGACCTAGCATTGAGATTTCTAGCGTTGATTCTTGTCTTGAACTAACCTACACAGAAGCAAGCATGAGAAAAATGAGAATCAACTGATTTGAAAAAAAAAAGAATAATCTCAGGGAATCCCTCACAATAAGGATGATTTACCGCAAAGCAACAAACCTCAAAAAGATCCTAAAAGCCCCATATGATCAAATAAAGCAAGCATCCAGGAAAAATTTAAACTCAATGTTGCTCTTATTCAAATATTTGTTGCTAAATTTATGCCAGGATTAATTAACTGGAATTCAACCAGCCTCAACCGATGACCCCCGTGATAGCAACACATGAGTAACATTTTTTTTAAAAGAATAAGCGTGATGGAATGCTCTAACTTCTTGCTTACCAACTTACCATACTGATGTACAGAAAATGGAGCAAGAAATTTAATGCTTCATTTTCATTAATGTTTCACAACAAATTGCAAATGAGATAACTCTCACAGGCTTGGAGCAAGGCCACCCAGACAAAAGACTAAAACATCTAAGATTCAGTTTTGCATTTAAGAATCATTACAGTGTGGTATGATAATTCTTTTAAGGGAGTATATCTTGAAATTTGAGTCAAGAAATTGTATAGCAAGGTTTTGAATTGACTTTGAGCTTTATGTATGTTAGGTTGGAGGAATGGAGGGTAGTCTAGCTCTGAAAAGAAGCCAAATTAGTTTTAAAAAAGTACTCTACTCATTTGCTTCATTATTTTAAATGAACATTCATTGGAGTGAATAGTTATACTATCCACGGAAAATTCATTAAAGTCACATCGTTAAATATTTTGGTGAAATAAATATTTGTAGTTTGATAATGCTAACTATGGCCAACAACCTTAAGATGGTTCAATGTTCTAAAAATAAAGTAACAAATATTTAAAGCGAAAATACATCTTTATAGGAATGGAAATTTTAAATGTATTGACAAAAAGTAAGGGAAAAAATATTTTAAAAAAAAAATACTAAGCATTGGCAATATTTTGGACACATGATATAGTAGACAGAAAGATGGATGTTTTTATAGGAGAATGGTTTTAAGCATATGCTACATCAAAACACCAATTATATTTATAGAGAAAGTTAACATTACAATCATATGCTACTCCGGCCAGGTCTAAAGAAGCACAGATAATAAATTTTGGCATAAATCTTTCCTAGACATTTTATCAAGCATCTATAGTGTTGGGGAAAGTCTTGTTGGGCCCAACCAGAAACTCCAACATATAAGTCAGACTGAGGCATCATCTCAAAACCAATTAGCATTAGGTGGAGTAACCCGTCCACTTATATGTTAGGTTCAGAATCCTCCCACTTCCGATGTGGGATTCACAAGTATCCCAACAAATCCCCCTCTCAATCTTCGGTGCAATCGGTCCACCCCGAACCCCACATCGGAATCCCACATCGAAAGTGGGAGGATTCTGAACCTAACATATAAGTGGATGGGCTACTCCACCTAATGCCAATTGGTTTTGGGATGGTGCCCCAGTATGACTTATATGTTGGACTTTCTGATCGGCCCCAACAAGACTTTCCCCTAACAAATTGGTATCAGAGTCGGGTTTGGGGTGGGCCGATTGCACCGAAGATTGAGATAAACTCCACATCTGTATACGGTGACGGGTTAGTCGAACCCGTTGCGTGGGGGTCTTAATTCCAACCAGACTAGACTTGTGATGGATCACAAGAGATAAACTCCACATCTGTATACGGTGACGGGTTAGTCGAACCCGTTGCGTGGGGGTCTCAATTCCAACCAGACTAGACTTGTGATGGATCACAAGTGAAAGAGGATTTGTTGGGACACTTGCGAATCCCACGTCGGAAGTGGGAGGATTCTGGACATAACATATAAGTGGACGGGCTACTCCATCTAATATCAATTGGTTTTGGGATGATGTCCCAGTCTGACTTATATGTTGGGGTTTCTGGTTGGCCCAACAAGACTTTCCCAACACTATAGATGCTTGATAAAATGTCTAGGAAAGATTTATGCCAAAATTTATTATCTGTGCTTATTTAGACCTGGTCGGAGTAGTATATGATTGTAATGTTAACTTTCTCTATAACTATAATTGGTGTTTTGATGTAGCATATGCTTGAAACCATTCTCCTATAAAAACATCCATCTTTCTGTCTACTATAGCATGTGTCCAAAATATTGCCAATGTTGTGTATTTATTTTTTTTAAATAATTTTTTGCCTTACTTTTGTCAATACATTTAAAATTTCCATTCCCATAAAGATGTATTTTCTCTTTAAATATTTGTTACTGTTATAATATTATTATTGTATGTGGATATACATGGAAACCCTATTTGGACTTGGACCCAAGATGTGTATTCTCTATATAAAGGGTCATTTGGAACCCTAATGAATACACCAATTCCTCCTCTCTTCTCTCTATGCCTCTGCCTCTCTAATCTATATTTCCTTTCGGTTTATCACATGTTATCAGCACGGAACTCAAACTCTACCCAAATAAAATAAACCTAATCCGATTGTTTTCCACCGTCACCATCCCTATGCATCTCTAATGAACGATCCAATCCTAAGTCCATTGCGGGAGGGATGGCGGATTCGATCCGAAGAGATGGGGCACATCTCACCACGTTGTACCTCGGCGTAACCTCCGCTATGAAGGCATACGACCCCATCACCAGCGGTAGCGTCATCGGGGTGCCCTCAAAATAGACATACTTCCACGGCCCCATCGACCACACAACTTCATGGCGTCGACGTCGATTGTACGGTTATCCCCGAAGATCCGAATTTGATTGAAGGAGACAAACCTGGTCGACATCGGGGACGTCCTTGATAGTGCGAGCCGATCGCACTCAATCATATCCTAGTGCAGGCTGCCAGGCATCGGCGGTAAGTTGCCCAACATCAACATTGTCGGCCGGAGGCGTCGCTCGCTGCAAACACAAAGAGGAAGACGAAGCATTGTTGTAGGTTTGTTTAATTAATTACAAAACCGGCCCGGAATTTCTTACAAATCGCAGATTGGCCCGTACATTTCATATAATTACAGAAAGAGACCTAAAACTTTCAGGTTGCATATTTTGCTCTTGTGAAGTATATAAACACATCCCCAAAGATGATGTGTAGACATAAGTTATATCAACCCCCAAAGTGGCAGGATTTATCCCTCGAAGTGGATAAAACTAAAGATAAATCTCATCCCCGAAGCGATGACCCGATTAATCTCATCCCCTAAGCGATGATCGGATTAATCTCATCCCCGAAGCGATAATTTGATCAATCTCATCCTCAAAGCAATGATCGGATTAATCTCATCCATGAAAAACTAGATGAACAAACCATCTCCTGAAGTAGATGTATCATTGATCATCCCTGTAGTGATAAAATTATATTTTTATTATTTATGTTTATTTATATTATATGTATGTTATTTAATTTAATTTCTTTAAATTATATTTTTTTAATCTTCATCTCCCGAAGTAGATGAACAAACCATCTCCCGAAGTAGATGTGAATGATTGAAAATCATCCCCGCTGAGATGATTTAGCCGATAAATTTCATCCCCGTAGTGATGAAATTATTTTTATTATTTATGTTTTTAATTTATATGTATGTTATTTAATTTAATTTATTTAAATTATATTTGTTTAATCTTCATCTCCCGAAGTAGATGAATGGACCATCTCCTGAAGTAGATTTGAACAATTGAAAATCATCCCCGTAGTGATGAAATTATTTTTTTTATTTCAGTTTTATTATTCATTTCAATTTTGTATTGTTTTTTTGTCTACATAAGTAGACAAACATTATCTCCCGAAGTAGATATAAATTATTAAATTTGTATATCATCCCCAAAAGTGGTAGTTTATCTCATGAACACAATTATCACATCTTTTGAAGAAGATGAAATTCTTATTTATCTCCTGAAGAAGATAAAATTTTTTAGCTTATATATCATGATGAAATTTATCTCCTGTAGTAGATGATTCTGATCTCTAACTGTCTCCGGAAGTAGACTAACATGTATTTGTGGGGATGTTCAATTTCTTGTCACCAGAAGTTGACAATATGCTAATTTTATTTCATGTATTTATGTTTTATTACTTATATCAACTATTTATTTATTTATCATTATCTCTTGAAATAAATAAACTCATCCCTTGAAGAGGATGATCGAACACAGATAATCCTAAATCGTTCCTGCAGTAACGACAACAATCTCTTGAAGAGTTGTATAAGAAAAGAAAATTCATATAATGTCTCACTCTCTCATCAATACATTATCCCTGAAGTGACAATATTCATTTCCTGAAGTAAATGAATGATAAGAGATATATTGTATATCCTTCTAAAGATTATTTAAAATCATACTCAAAAGTGTATGACTTTTATTTTAAAGTTGCACAAATACCCAGAAGTGTAAAAATTAAAGCGAATGTATACAAGTTGTCATCTCCCTGAAGTGAGTAATAATCGATCATACTGTTTCTTGAAGAATATGGTCAATGTTTATATGTCAACTTACTATATTTTTTTTAATGCAACTTATCATCTTTTGGAGTATATGATCAAATTATACATAATAGAGACTAATTTTCACTCGAAGTTGACAAATGAATAATCTTATTAATAAAATTATTTCTTGAAGAAAATGATAAATTGAAAAGTTTCTCCATAACTCCACCTGAAGTGGACAAATACAAATTTCTTTTATTTATTTTTTATTCATTGCTTTATATTGAATACAATTATTATGATTTTTCTTATTGTAATTCAAAGCTCAAAGTGTTTCACGAAGAAACAACTTATCATGAGTGTCTAATACGAAGTTTTGTTTGGAAAATGGACAATTTGGGAGGAAGGATTATCATACTCCAGTAGATTATGATGATTTTTAACACCTATATAAGAGCCCGAAGATTCTAAATATAATGGTTAAATAATCAAACAAATTGTGAGATTAGTCATCTCCATAAGAGAGCCTGGAGACTCTATTGATGGATTTTTATTCACTTCGAAGAGTAAAGAATCTGATTAACTCTAGAAGAGTAAAGGATTTTTCAAACTCCAGAAGAGTATATGATCCTAATTTTATCATTTGTACTCTTGAAGAAGTACATGGAATGTGGGTTATAAAATATTCAGGAACTATTTTTATTTGGTCGGTAAAACCAATAGAAGTAACCACATAACACGATCCGGTTAAGAAGGCCACTTCCTGACTATCCTCTAATCATTGCCAGAAGCATGCCCCTCCGGTAGAGGGTGTGAAAGAGGTTATGGTTAAGCGCTTGACCAAAGTTATTGTTGTGGCTTATAGCTTGTTAGTTGTTATACGGTTAATTCTAATATCCTAAAGAACAGTATGAATAATGATAAAATGTGTTTAATAAATACACATAGTTGGATGATAGACTCATACCTGTAGTATGACACCAACGAAAGTTCTGAAAATACCCATTTAATGGCATCTAAATAAAATGAATGGATCACCGTATAATTTCAATGGGTTAATTGTGAGTCTATGTAGTATCACACAATTTAGAAACCTGAAGTTTTCGCAACCAATTATGAATGGAAAAACCAAGATGAATACCATATAGCTCCAGAAGAGCATTGATCTTGTTACCTGAAATAACAATGACACATATGTATGAATTGACATGGTATTGAACACCAATATCTCATGTGACTAGTCAGAAGGAAGTCTTACGGAAATGAGAATGTATATATATGGTTTATTTGACACTCATTTATCCCCTTGAAACTTATCACTAACTAGATGTTAGTTAATGATAAAATATTTTTTCTTTGTGGCATCCGGTCACTCATGTGAATCGATGATGTGCGGGATCATTGAAATTCACATAGACACCCACTAAGAGGAACCAGAAGATCCTATGACCTGAAGATCCTCAATAAGGGTGACCGAACATATATGGTCTATCATCTTGGCAAAATCAACAATAAGACCATCTATATTGAGAGTAAATGCAAAGTCTCTAATGTCTCTTGATTGGATACAAAGAGACACCTACGGAACACTACCATATAGACCAGTGTAATTCCAATATCGTAGATGTCTCAACACTTGGTTATATGAAACAAACAGGTAGAGAATGTTATCACGATGACCCAGAAGAGTCGTTAGTCAAATGGGCCCACACAAGCTAGTTTGCATTTCGAATTTGACACAATAACATCTCCCTAATTATCTCCAGAAGAGAGCATGCCATTCAAAGGTCTTGAAGGAGCAACACATGTTCTGAGACGTACCTTCTCCAAATGAACTACAATGAGACCACAAAGAAGTTGGATGATTCATGGGGTTTGAGTCCCTATTGATATCAAATACCTAGAGCTTTATAATGGTGATCAAATGCTCGATATTTAGGGGGAGAGGAAATGAGACAATTAAGAAAGAGATTGCACGGAAGCAACTTCTCTATCATTTCATATCCGCGGATAAATACAAGTGAACCAGAAGTTCAATAAATGAAATGACTATAAGGTTTAGCAAATATGCCATTGCAAGCATTTACTAAAGGCCAAGAAAGTGACAAAGTCACAGATACTAGCTCATTTGGAAGTTTCAGAAGTAACTCCAACTCAATGAATATCAAGTGATCCTCAAGTATACCAAAAAGTGTTGGAGATCACTATGCTTTTTGTATATGATTCCCCAGAAGTGGAAAGAGCCTATGAGAATATGATGATCATCAAACAAATAATGGATGTCGACATCGAAATGATGATAAAGAGCTAGAAAAAAAAAAGGAAATTCATACAAGAATGAGTTCTTTAACCATGATGGCATTGGACCTGTAATTCCAACACCGAAAAGTGCAACATCAATTGGTTATAAGTGGGTGTTCATACAAAAGAAAATATAAAACCAAGTTGATTGCACAAAAACCTATCAAAGGTTATATGGAGAAGGTATTCACCAAAAGTGAATATAATTTTGGATCTAAATGTAAATGATGGACGTGTTACTTGCATACGCATATAAATGAAAAGATCGATTGAAAATGCCTAAAGCAATAATGTCAAAGCCTCGTCACAAACAATTGATTAAAGATCCTTATAAAAGTACCAGAAGTACCTATAATTGTGAAAATGGTGACATTGCATTAGGTCCCGAAGTACCATACAATGTTGTACTCTTTTCCTTGATCTTGATTTTTATCCCATTGGGTTTTTCCAAGTTAAGGTTTTTAACGAGGCAACTTAGGCACCATTTAATACACCAGATCTCCCATGATCAAATAGCACACTAGGTCCTGAAGTACCTTATGTTTGTGCATTGAAAGCAGCTCAACGCCAGCAAATGAAAGTCAAGCATTCGAAGTCAATTGTAATGTATGAAGACATCTCAACTTATACACGTCAAAGAAAATGTTGAGACTCGGCTATACAGCTCATACAATCAGAACCATCAAGAAGTTCAAAGAGCTTACCCGAATGAGAAGACTGCAAGAAGGGCGTTGAATTCAGGGGGAGTATATACGCACTGCACTCTTTTTCCCTTCGATCAGGTTTTGTCCCACTGGGTTTTCCTGACAAGGTTTTTAACGAGGCAGTATCACCAAAGCGTATCACATGTCATTTGTATTTTTTCCTTGGTCCTAGTTTTGGTCCCATTGGGTTTTCTAGGCGAGGTTTTTAATATGACAGTTTTGTAATATTTAGGGATGTACATCCAAGAGGGAGTGTTATAATATTATTATTGTATGTGGATATACATGGGAAACCCTAGTTGGACTTGGGACCCAAGATGTGTAATCTCTATATAAAGGGTCCTTTGGAACCCTAATGAATACATCAATTCCTCCTTTCTTCTCTCTATGCCTCCGCCTCTCTAATCTCTATTTCCTTTCGGTTTATCACAGTTACTTTATTTTTAGAACATTGAACAATCTCAAGGTTGTTGGTCATGGTTAGCATTATCAAACTATAAATATTTATTTCACCAAAATGTTTCCCCCAACATAGTTGGACTTTCAGGTCGGGCCCAACAAAACTTTCCCCCAACATATAATGCGTCATCAACTGACATATCTAAATTCAAAATATCGCAAAGAAGTTGGATGAAAGGTTCCTAATCACTCAACATAAAGATAAAACCCGTAATTAAAAAAATGATTCCACGGAGATCGATCAATGAAGACAATGAAGAAGCAGGAGGTTGATGATTTTTTAATTGTGTAAATCTTGACCCTTGATTCAAATTAAGGGACGAGATTTGTTCAACTCTCTGTAGATATAAACTCTACCTTTTTGATAGGTTTTGTTATATCACATTAGAATTCAACCTTATCAATAAATTTATATCCTTTTTTTGTAAACGGCGGAAGATATTATAAAATATCTATAACAAATTTCTATCATCTATCAAAACAATGTCAAAACGTTATTATAAATAGGACATTATAACTTTTTAGGTTATAATTAAATCGTCTTTGACTTTGGTAGCACTTCTGAATCCAATGGTATGTTCACTTTGTATTTATACCTTCTTCTAATTCATATCTCCCTCCGTTCCAAATTAAATGTCGCTTGTCCTTTTTTGCACGCTTTTTAAAGAAGTAGAAACACTATAAAATATTGTTTTTTTAATCAATTTTTTTAATAATTTCATACTTGATAGTCATAAGTATAAACGTAAAAAAACAAATTCATTAAAAAAAATAATATTTTATATAGTTTTTACATCCTTAAAATGCGTGCAGAAAAGTCAAAACAGAGGGAGTATATCATTATCTTGATTCTGGTTACTAATTGGGTTTATAGTTTTTGTGCTTTGGCTATTTGAATCGTCGTATAAATCTCTTCATGTGTACAGTTGCTTTTTTCACGGATATATTACGGAGTATAAGACTGTTATGTGTACGGTTGCTTTCTTTCACATATAAATCTTTTCATGTGTACGGTTGCCTTTTGTGCCTTAACATGGATCAAAAAAATTTAGTTTTGAGGTTGAATTACTTTTTTTTATTATATTGTAGTAACATTTACATGTATTTACTCCCATAGAAGAGAGGGCAAAGAGGCTTGCATTATACTTCTAGAAGCCCAATGTCATTTTGTGCCCTGAAATCAGATTTATTCAACCGATTAATAAAGTTGTTTTTGTACATACACATTATTTACGAATCATATATTTTATCCTCGTAAAAAAATAAAGAAAATATATCTTGCAAAGTAAATATTTATAGACATATAAAAAAAAAGAAAAAATAATGAAAATAATATGAACCGAACTTTAAAAATTACAAATTTATATACAAACTATAGCTTATTAAACCAAAAAGGATACAATGCTCAAAATTTACAAACCAAAAGTAAATTCCGCTCAAAATGTACGTAATTAACCGAAAAATTTGTTAAAAATAATAATTTTTTTTCAAAAAAAATCACTGTTCGCCTTCCTCTACCTCTCCATCCCCATTCTACTAGATCTGAGTTGCCACCAAATCCTCCAATCAACAATCCCTTCCTCTCCACCCGTCGGCCTCTCAAATCCTCACAATTCGTCACTTATTCCTCTATCTAGACCTCTCTGCTATCAAAATTGTCATGACCTACCTCTTCCTGATCCGCTTAATCAAGCCCCGCCTCTGCAACTTCCTCCATTTGGCTACCACCAAGCGCAAGAGGTATGATTCAGAGGCTAGTAATCTCGCTTTGGTTCTGGTTGGGGCTCCTTGCAACTTCCTTGAATGTCTAATATAATGTTGTATTTGAATTATGAATTAGTTTTATAATTGGAAATTTTGGTTGACATTGTTGATGTGACGTGATTTCGTGAAAGTTGCTAGGAGGAAGATGGCCAACATTGAATTTTGAGTGATACTATTGACAAGATCCTAAAACGTCTATTAGCAAGATTATTTTCTTTAAATTACAACCAAGTCCTTTTTCATTTTAGAATAAGCCATGCCTTATCCAAAATCCATGAACCATATATTCAACAAATGAATCCACCGTTTTCTCACTGTTACACAAATCATGTTAGCAATAAAAAAATCTTGCAATCTGCAATGCAACTTAAAACATAAGGGTTTCATTATTTTTTAACATTTCATGTATTCAGTTCTCAATGGATGAAAATTGAAAATTGTAACATTGGAGAAGCACACCTATATTGATTCCATGTCTCCTTCAAAACCCCCGAAAGCAGAGCAAGATTCGAGTAGTGCAGATCGAACGAAGAACAAATAGAGGATGACTTAGCACAATCAATTTCACTAGCCATGGTCAAAATTCAGCCTAATTCAATCTAAATCAAAATTCCCAATCAATTTCGATCCCTCACCAGAATTTACAATTAAAGAAAACCTAGAGCACCCCTCACCGGAATTTCGATCCCTAACTTCGGTGTTTCATTCACCAAATTGAAATTGAAGCTAGCTTGAGTAACTTGACAGCAACCTCCTTCAATCCTTAAAATCTCAAATCGGCGATTGATGGAGATTTGCGGCTCCGTCTCTCTTCATCGCCAATTCACCTCGTCCATAACATCCTATTCAAGTTCTTCGAGGCTGCACTTATTCAACAAGGTCGCGAGACTAACGAGAGAGTGAAAAATCGAACCAGAGAGATTTGTTTAGGGATTGGAGATAGCGAGATCTAAGGCCATGGAAGAGAAATCGAGAAGTGGATAGCGGTTATGGGAAGGATCGTGTGAGATCCACCAATGGAGAGGACTCAAGAACGAATCAAGAAGAGAGAACGAGAGGTCTGAGGCTCATAATTATTTTGGACCTATGTGTAAATTCTTAAATATCATCTTGCTAATAGACATTTTAGTATCTTGTCTCTAGCTCTTATGTTGAATTTTCTACTTATTTTACAATTATTTACCAAACTTTGTATTTAACTATATTTTGAGTCTAAATTAGTTTTTGATTTGCAAATTTTGGCCTTGTATCAAATTTGGTTTCATAAGATATAGTTTGGGTATAAATTTATAATTTTTAAGTTTATATTATTTTTCGTTCACCACTGATAGTTTGTATTATTTTCATTCATTTTTCCTCCAAAAAAATCGTAGAAGATATGGATTTAAAAAATGTAGAAGATACGGATAAAAAAATAAGGATTCAAAACCATAGAAGATATGGATTAAAAAACCGTGAAGATATGAGGAAAAAAAATCATAGAAGATATGAATAAAAAAAGTGAAATTTCAGAAGTTGGGCAGAATCTTTGTTAAAATGAAATTAGATAAGATTATTTAGTTATGAGTAAAACAACCATAGAAGATATGGATAAAAAAATACGGATTCAAAACCATAGAAGATTATAAGATATTGTATTATATTTATAACAAATTTCTATCCTCTATCAAAACAACATTAAAACCTTAATATAAATAGGACATTATAACAATATATTTATTATATAGATCGTCTTTAATTTTGGTAGCGCTTTTGAATTCAATCATCTCTGTCAACGATATACTCATTTTATATTTGATCCAGATATATATTATAAGCTCGATTCCTGCTATTATAACTATTTGAATTGTCATATAAATCTCTTCATGTGTGTGGTTGTCTTTTATGATCAAAACTATTTCTTTCATTAGGATAAGATCACTTGGAATTCTCAAAATTTATGTTTTTTTTCGTTTACAGATGTTACGTTATCTAGTTTTGGTGTTATTTTTCGTTATTTTTTCGACATGCATTGAAAGTCGTCGTTGTTATCCTATCTCAATCCTTGTTGGGGCAATGGGACCGGAGACCCTTGCATTCGATTGTCAAGGAAAAGGACCTTATGTTGGGGTTTCTGATGGATGGATACTCAAATACATCGGACAAGGACGTTGCTTTGAATATGCTACAATGCCAACTTGGTAAGTGATTTGTATTTCCTATTAATTCTAATTGAATTTCAGTAATTATATATCTTATACGGAGTATGTATTTATTTCTTAGAAAAAGAAATCATAGATTATATACGATTATATGAATTCTCGATCTAATTATCTTCGTCAATGTTATCAATCAATGTTTTTCCCATTCTATTCAAGTCTATGAGGTATATTGGAATCAACAATTCGACTTATGAACGTTCATGTGGAAGGCCTCTTGGTCTTAAATTTCACCCGAAAACATGTGTGTTGTATGTTGCGGATTCATACCATGGGTTAGTCGAAGTTGCCCCAGGACGTGGTCAAGGTTTTACTGTGGCTAAAGCCGCCGATGGAGTCCCATTCAAGTTCACAAATTCACTGGACATTGATCCAGAAAGTGGATTGATATATTCTACAGACTCAAGCACACAATTTGGACGATGGTAAATTTTTTAATCTTATGATTAAATTTCGCAATTGGATCTAATATACTTATAAACGAATAAGTTTATCTTATGCAGGGAGTTCCAAAGCATAATAAATACCGGAGATCGCACAGGAAAGGTGATGACATACAATCCAGTTGATCGCACAGTGAGGGTGTTGCTCAACAACTTGTCATTTCCTAATGGAGTAGCACTAGGAAGTAACAATGAATTTCTACTCATCTTTGAGACGACGACGGGCCAAATCTACAAGTATTGGTTAAAGGGTCCGAGTGCTCACCGAAGTGACCTACTTCTTACACTTGAAGGTCGTCCCGATAACATTAATAGAGATTCCTCCGACAACTTTTGGATCGCACAAGTACCAACGTTCCCGTCACTACTCAGTTCAGAAGATAGAGGTTTTCATACAAAAATCAATCCAATGGGACAGATCTTAGAAGAGTTAGATGGTAGAAATGGAATACCAGACTTCCCAGTTATCTTTGCAAGTGATGTAAAGGAAGTCGATGGGAAGATATGGATTGGGAATGTTGTTAATAATATTATTTGAATATTTTATTAGTTAGTATGCACACTATTTCTAGGGTCGGATAAATTTTGAATATTTTCTTTTTTTTTAATATTAGAAGCATAGATGAAACTATTTTACAATTGATTTTGTTCTTTCTTGTTTGTCTTACTCTTATAGCTTCCCATTCCCACTGCATCCATAGTAAGAGTTTCTTTCAATTCAGTTTTATCTTTGTCTTACTCTTATAGTAGTAAAGTGCTCTTATATTGAGTAATATCACATCAGTGGCCTTGACTGTTATATGTGCTTAGTGCTTACTAAGTGTCATCGTCATATTTGCCTACATGATAAAAGCACAAAATTCTGATGTGCGTCGAATTCCCCTAAAATGGTCGTTAATACACCTTGAGCTGCAAGAATTTTGAAGGTGTAAAGCTGACTTGAAACAAAACATACAAAGATTAATCTTAGATATCCTCCTTTGAATCGATTCCAGCAATTCGAATCACAAAGGAAGGAAAAGGAAGAAAGGCGAAGATGGAAGTAGGAATGGCGGTAGTGATCTTTGTTGTGGTGTTGGCAATAGCTTGGAGAGGGCTGAACTGGGTCTGGTTAAGGCCGAAGAGAATAGAGAGGCTCCTACGACAACAAGGTCTCTCGGGTAATTCGTACAAGCTTGTTATTGGAGATGCAGTAGACTTTCTCTGGATGACAAGTCATGCAAGATCAAACCCCATGGAGTTCTCCAACGTTATCTCGTCTCATGTTGAGCCTTTCTTACATCAAACAATCAACAAACATGGTATTGTTATTTGCCTCCCTCTCATGAGGTTGTCTGTTGTTGTTTCATCAAGGCAAAAACTCGTTCACTTGGTTGGGTCCTATACCAGTGGTGGTTCTCACAGAAGGTGAACTAGTAAAACAAGTTTTCTCTAGGACAAACGACTTCCACAAGATATACTTCAACAAGGCTTCGAAACACATTGCTCCAAACTCATCAGTCCAGGTTTCCACATGGGGAAACTAAAGGTTACATCATGAGAATTGTCAACTAAAAGTTGTTTGATGTAGTCTATTTAAGCAGGAATTGAATACATGATTAACCCTTTTTTTTGTCCATTTGAAATCTGCAGCTTATGGTCTCAGCATTGTACACAAGTTGTAGTGAGATGATCATTAGATGGGCGAAACAAATAGGTATCCCAAACAGGTTCGGTGGAACTAGACGTATGGTTAGACCTTACAGTTATGACAGCCGATGTTATATCTCGAGCGGCATTTAGCAGTGGCTACGAAGAAGGAAGAAAGGCCTTTGAACTCATTCAAGAACAACTTTGACTTTTTGGTAACAACACATGGGAGTTAACACTCCCAATATTGAGGTAAGCTTGTTGCTATATATGTGTATTGTTCAAATGAAGCATGTGGTGAAATAGGCCTCTCTTGATGGACAGAGACTTGCCGACGAACACAAACAGGAAGTTTTACGCAACTCATAAAGGAATACAAAGAAGATAGATAGAGGTAGGAGAGACAACTAAGGATGACTTATTAGGATTGCTAATGTACTATAACGACGAAATGCAGCAAAATGTGAATAAGATAACAACAGCAAAAGTGATTGATACAAAATGTTTTACATTGCCGGGCAAGATACCACCAGCGTATTGCTTACATTTGTTATGGTGATGTTAAGCAAGCATACATATTGGCAGGCACAAGCACGAGAAGAGGTCTTGAAAACATTCAGTCAAAATAAACCCGACTTTGATGGGTTAAACCACCTAAAAACAGTAAGTTAATTTGTGGCATTTGTTCATGTTAAATAAAGGAATGATGCCATTAAACTAAACAACTATGTTGTTAGGTGACAATGATACTATATGAAGTTATAAGATTATATTCGTCGCTCCCTTCGACTGCCCGGACTACTTAGAAGGAACCAAAGTTGGAAAGTTATTTCTGCTAGCTGGGACAGTCGTATATATGCCAATAATTTTTAATCATCATGATCCTCAACATTGGGGTGAAGATGCAACAGAATTCAAACCTGAGAGGTTTTCTAAAGGGATTTCAAAGGCATCGTCGGGGAGTGCATCATTTTTTCCATTTGGATGGGGTCAAGGACATGTGTGGGACAAAACATGGCTCTTATTGAGGCGAAAGTGGCATTAGCAATGATCCTACGGCGCTTCTCCTTCGAGCTCTCACCGTCATATGCACATGCTCCGTCTCCTTGTATCACCATGAAACCCCAATTTGGTGCTCCAATCCAATTACATCAACTTTCGGGAGAGTTCGTCTGATATAAATTCATCTATAAAACGGGAGGAAAAAAAAAAGAGAAGAGAGACTCCCAACCATCAAGTCAATCAAACTTCTGCCCACCCTGGTACCGTGCCTACAACCTATGTTGTAATTCAATCAAAATATTCCATAATGACATAAAATAAATGAATTTTGCTGCAATCAGCTCTTTGAATCAGCCTATGGCCCTATCAAACAAATTGAGAGATGATATACATGATGACTGTATCTTTATTTGTTTATTGACTTGAGTCTTATACAATGCCATTTCTTTCTAAAGAACTATGTGTAAAGCTGAATATGAAATAGCCATATGCATTACACAGGGAAAGAACCATTGTCTGTTTTTATATAGCACACCTTTGTGCAGTGTTTTATGCTTCATGTTTCTAACGGATCACATTGAATACATTTGAATAACTTCCCAAGACTGCCAGCGGTCGAAACTCTGTATTGTATCTATATATTGCCAATCTTATCATATTTTGTATGGAGGGGTTTCTT
Source organism: Persicaria maculosa (assembly GCA_963922045.1). Classification (NCBI taxonomy): domain Eukaryota; kingdom Viridiplantae; phylum Streptophyta; class Magnoliopsida; order Caryophyllales; family Polygonaceae; genus Persicaria; species Persicaria maculosa. The sequence continues at coordinate 14,718,276 of OY998257.1, read as the reverse complement.
TATCATTGATTTTATGAAATGGTTCTTAAGAGTCACACTGGGTTTGCATTCTCTCTTCTATCTGCACTGCAATTGCTCCAAGCCAATTTGCAACAATCTTAACCATAGGGGAAAGAATACTGCAGTATGAAGTAGGTACATGCATTCAAAGAACGAGAACACAGCTACCTACAGAGATTCACAACTAGGGTGCAGCAAGAGGAGCGACTGAATTTCCACCTTGTACAGGGTAGATGACATGCTCAGGAGAAGGTATGAGAGTCAGGACAGCAGAGGGACATATCAACTCCACCATCAAGTCTCCATAGCTTTTGCTTCAAGCGTGGATACAGATCATTCGGATTTAGGGTTGCTGGAAGCTGCAGGGAAGCCTATGGCTGGGATGCTTTGTTGTAAACATGAATGAATGATTTCAGACAAGGTGGGCTAGCGAATAGGTCTGCAAAGAGATGAGTTGAGGCCTACAAGGATGAAGTTGAGTTTAGATCTAGACATGGGAGGAACTTAAGGATTTGTCTATGGGGAGAAAAAGGCACCCATCCAACAGGAAATCCATATGAGCCTCTAAAACATAATGACATGGCAAAAATCTACCAAGATCTCACAACAAAAGCACATAGAAGCAATGAAAGCAATCCTTTGTAGCTGAACTAAGCTAATTGAACACAGCAAGTAACAACAAAAGATAACAAGAAAACAAAGAGATCTCAAACACATAAGATGAAAAGGCTATCCAAGCCTTATATAGCACAGAAGGTGTAGCATGCAGGAACTCAATCGTCTCAAGAAAAGATAGCATTCAGTATTCAAAGTCTAAAATTAGTCTGAAGATTAGAAAATCCTTACAACATAGCAATTCAAGAGGACTCCGCAACAGGCTGAGTCAATCCATACTTGACAAGTAACTTACTCAACGAATCAGGAGAGTGCACGTGATACTTGACCTTCCCAGCAACCAGGGACACCTCAGCTAGCTCAAGCTTTTCAGACGTAAGACTGGTGCTGTCCATCGTCTTGCTGAGAACCTTCAAAGCAAGCTGAACAGCTTCTTCCCGGCTGATATCATCCTTGTAGTCCTGCTTAAGCATGGACTGTGCAGCCTGGTTGTTGGCACCAACAGCAGCTGCTTTCCAACCGCCATAGTTTCCACTTGGGTCACTCATGTAAAGCTGGAAGCCGTGATTCTTATCCCATCCAGCAAAGAGGAAAGACACCCCAAATGGGCGAAGTCCACCAAACTGAGTGTAGCCTTGCTTGGTGTCAGACAAGGACTGAACAAGCTGCTCCACAGGCATCGGCTCCTGGTACGCGAACGTGTACCTCTGAGCTTGTAACCTAGCAGTGTTGATCAGGATATTGGCATCAGACATAATGCCAGCAACTGCACAGGCAACATGATCATCTATCTTGTACATCTTCTCATTTGAGGTCGAAGTCTGGAGAAGCTTGGAAGTCACCTTCTTCTCACCAACCAAGACCACACCGTCCTTCGAGAGTATCCCTATGGCACTCCCTGCATTCCCAATTGCCTCCATAGCATACTCAACCTGGTACAACCGACCTTCCGGAGAGAAGATCGTTGTACGACTATCATACCTCCTAGACATCTTGCAACAACTGATAAAAAAAAAAATAGGTCAATTCAGAAGTCTCAATTTTGCATATCAAGCAAAGGTTCTACAATCACGTACGCCGAACTGAAACCAGAGTGATGACTTTACAGGGGAAAACGACATTGAAACAACAAACTTCGAATTTCCACAACTAGCTAAACCAAAAAATCTCATAACCGAATACGGCGAATATCAATTGCAATCCCTAAAACGGTTCACGGAGAGCTGAAAATTCGTCTAATGAAGATCTGAAGTTTGGAGTGCATATCTACAAACGCCGAATCCAACAATCATCTAGACAAGATAACAAATTCAATAATGAAACTGACAAAAAGAAACCCTATCAGATCCGTGTAAAAGCCGATCGATTCAATTCATATCTTCCAACGAAAAAGAGAGAAATGCAAGAGAATATCGAAGACGAAGGGTGCGAGAATGCATTAAGAAGAAAATCACCTGGATGATGGTGTGGTGTAGAGGGTTTCCTCTTCGTCTTCGTCTACAACTACAGCTCGAGAGAGAAAGGAGAGAGGTTCTGTATCATGTCGAAGGAAGTTGCTTGGGGAAGAAGACGCCCAATGTAAATGGGCTTCCTATTTTGCCCTTGCTCTTTATTTACCTTTGAGGTTTAACTAGTACAATTTCCGCATCATGACGCGTTTTTTTAAAACTAATAGATTAATAATCTATATATAATATTATAAAATATTAATAATGTTAAGATAAAAATCATAAAAAACTTTAACATAAATTTATCTTATATTTCTCTCAAAAAATTATTTTTTCTAAAAAATCTTATGTAAAGTATAATACATAAATATAAATATTTTTAAATCACTCACTAATAATAATATCAATATCATTATACTACCTCCGTTTTCTTTTAATTGACTTTTTACTATTCATGCACGTTTTTTAAGGTGTGAAAAACTATATGAAATAATAATTTTTTAAAATATTTTTTTCGATAATCTCATATTTATTGGTGATAAGTATAATATTATTAAAAAAATATTATTAAAATATTAATATTTAATATAGTGTTGATCGTTCTAAAACTACGTGCATGACTTGAAAAAGTCAATTAAAAGGAAACAGAGGGAGTAACATTTTTAAATGTTATGTGTCATAATCAATAGTTATATTCAATGTTTTGAATTAAGCTCAATAGTTAGTAATAAATTTGAGTTAAGCCCAACAGTTAGTAAATTACGAGTAGATATATAGATTAAAAAAATTAAAGAATAAAGAGAATAAAAGAAAAAGAATAAAAAAAGAATTAAAGAAAATCAAAGAAAAATGGAAAAAAAAATACGATTGGTCAAGACTTCTAAAATGCCTCTAAGATTGATAAATCATCCTACACTCTTCTAAATTAAGAGTTTATATAGATATATAGATAGTTAGTAAATTAAGAGTAGATATATTAATTAAAAAATAAAAGAAAAAAGAGAATTAAAAGAAAAAGAAGAAAAAAAGAGAATTAAAGAAAATCAAAGAAAAATGGCAAAAAAAAAAGTATGATTGGTCAATACTCCTAAAATACCTATAAAATTGACACACCATCCTAAACTCTTCTAAATTAAGAGTTTATATATAGATAGTTAGTAAATTAAGAGTAGATATATAGATTAAAAAAATTAAAGAAAAAAGAGAATAAAAGAAAAAGAAGAAAAAAAGAATTAAAGAAAATCAAAGAAAAATGACAAAAAAAATACAATTGGTCAAGACTTCTAAAATGTCTCTAAGATTGGTAAATCATCTTAAACTCTTCTAAATTAAGAGTTTATATAGATATATAGATAGTTAGTAAATTAAGAGTAGATATATTAATTAAAAAATTAAAGAAAAAAGAGAATTAAAAGAAAAAGAAGAAAAAAAGAGAATTAAAGAAAAATGGCAAAAAAAAAATATGATTGGTCAATACTCCTAAAATGCCTCTAAAATTGACACATCATCCTAAACTCTACTAAATTAAGAGTTTATATAGATATAGATAATTACAAATTTGCCACTCTCTTCCATTGTATCGCCTCCTTTGCAATTTTCTTTTCACTGAAAACATATCATCACTGCCCTCCTCCACTTCTCCTTCTTCCCATCTTCATTTATTTCCTCCTCCTGAAAAACCTGTCAATTTACATACTTGTCCACCGATTACAACGAAGAGGAAGCAACAAGAGCCTCTTGGTATTATAGGGTTTGCCTTGACGGTGATTGGGGGTGGTGACTGGTGAGCCCCTGAATCGCCTGCGTTTCTCCATTGGGGGTTGGGTTCAGAGATGTGTTTCCTGTCACAGAGCGTAAGATTGCATGTTAGATTCGTTTTTTAAAGTAGCAAATACGACTTGATTAGAATTCGACACAACCTAACAAACTTCAATCTTAATGTATTTAGACAGATTTCTATTTTAAGTTAGGGCTCGTTTGGAAAGGGTATATAGATATAGAATATAGGCTATGGGTATGAGATATAGATATCAAGCTATGGGTATGGGATTGATATCTATAACTTATATCTGCTGTTTGGAAAGGGTATATAGATATCAGAATGAAAAAAAAATGAACCACGCCTTGATCGATAAAAATTCGAACCCTAATTTTTTAATCGAACAGATGCATTTTAGGGTTCCTTAATTTCACACAGATGCAATTTTGAAAGCAAACAGAAATTTGAATTTCGGCATATTAACTTTCAAACTGAAGTTTGAACAAGATAAAAAAAATTCGAACAACTTAGCAATTGTGGGCAGATGCAATTCTTCAGTTTCGAAATTTTCGAACATAAAAAATTGAGAAATTTCATATCTGGATTCGAACAGAAGTTTGAGCAATTTTTGAACATAAAAAATTGAGCAATTTTGGGAAGAAGTTTAAACAGCTTAGCAATTTTGGGGATAAGCTTTTCGAACATAAAAAATTCGAACAAAAGTGATGCAATGGTGAACAGATGCAATCGAGCAGATGCAAGTTCGAACAGAGATGCAATGGCAAGCAGACTATAGAGAAGAAGAAGGAGGAGGAGAAAAAGAAGGAGAAGAACGTGCTCAGTCGCTCTCATTCGCTCGTACGTCTATTCCAATAGCCCCAATTTTGTCAGATATCCAAAAGAGAAAGAAACCCTAGAATTAGTAGAGGAGAGATATAGGATTGATATCTATATACTAATTTGGATAAATCTACCAAACAGGATATATAGATATTGGGCTTTCTATACCCATAGCCTATATCTATATACCCATCCCAGACAAGCCCTTAATGGATATTCCTCAAGTGTTTGAGGTACTGAAAGTAGCAAATACAACTTAATTAGAGTCCATTAGAGGTTCTGATTTAGTCCACTTGTGATCATATCATTTATACAAACAGTTCTATGTGACCTATGTATCGATTTGTTGTATTGAAGGTCTAACAAAACAAAGATAGGGAGTACCTTGAGTGGTGCATTAGTACGTGAGCAAATGGTTGCACTTGCATTTAGTAATTTAGGGATTATTTTGTGTGAAGAACCTAGTTACTCTGTCGTGTTTAAGTTTATGCTCCCATTAGCTTTGCCATTGCTCTTGTTTTAGTTTCTGCTCCCATTAGTTGTGCCACTGTTGTTGTTCAAAGCTTATATGCAACGTGTAGTAGAGTCAACTGGAACATTGTTAATGCACACCTGTTTATGGATGTTGTCAGATGGAACTGCGTCATCCACCTTGCTATATGAGGATCTGTAGTTGCAACCATCGTTTGTGTGATGATCATTGATGATATACCAGTCTTGCCTGGTTATTGGTACGCTCTTTCATCTCGCTTCATCATCTCTACTGCCTATATATTTATTATTTCAGAGTATGCATTACCAGACCAATTGTAATGTTCCATTTTTGTCTTTATTAAGGGCATTAGCAACACTCTTGTGACATATATGTTGTAAGAGAAGCAGAGAAGTTTGATAAGCTAAAGGACTAGGAAAGCACGGAAACTGAAATGAACCCATTAACAACAAACATCAAAATCAGATCCTCCACATAGGCTATGAGGTAAATTTGTTTCAGTGTGTTTCTAGTTTTGTAGAGGGAGAAAACAAAAATACCCATTTACCAAACGAGCTTTGCTACCAAACGAGCTTTATACCTCTTAAGATTTCCATTAGCTTTGTATTTGAGAGTAAATACCCATTTACAATCAACAATGTTCTTCTCATGAGGACGATCAACAAGGACCCAAGTCTTATTTCTTTCAAGAGCACACATTTCTTCCACCATTGCTTTGTGCCATTCTGCTTGAGCTAGAGCCTCCTTAACATTCTTGGGAATAGATACCTGTTGAAGGGTAGCTACAAACTGCTGGTGTGTAGGTGAGAATCGATGTAATGACACAAAGTTTGAAAGAGGATAAAGAGGTCGATTTCTGCACTCTCTATTACCTTTCTTTGAGGCAATTGTCAAGTCAAGTTCTGAGGTGGGAGTTGGTGTATCATCCCTCGTAGTCCTCAGATCAGAATCTTGAACTTGCTAAACGTTGGAGATGGCATTTCTTCTAGCATACACCTGTGAAAAGTCCCGAGAGAGCTGCTGAGATATAGGTGTGGAAGTAGTGGTGGAATGTCATTGGTTTGTATTGGGACATGTAGTTTAGGAGCTGCGAGATCCAGAGGAGAAATAGGTGTTGTCACAAGTGAATGGGTGCTCTCTCACTTAGTGAAGTTGGGATTACAATGTTCTGGAAAATAAGGAGTATTTTCAAGAAAGTTAACATCAGCAGTGATGTAGGTCTTTCGGGTGGCTAGATTGTAATATTTGTAGCCTTTTTGTGTGGTGGAGTAGCCAACGAAGATGCACTTAAGGGTCCTAAGATCAAGCTTTCCTCTCAAATGGTTAGGAACATGAACAAAAGCAATATATCCAAACACCTTGGGAGCGAGATTGCGGGTGAGGTTTGAGGGAAAAAATTGTTAAGGTAAGCAATTGGACTTGAGAAGTTTAGAACTTTGGAAGGTAGACTATTGGCAAGATATGTAGCAACTGATACGGGGTTAGCCACAGGGTGGCCCAATCTTCGACAATCAAGACTCAAAGACAAGAACGGAAGCAAAGACTCAATAAAACAATGAAAGAAAGACCGATAGAAGGGTGATTCGAACTAAGGTAGAACGAGATAAAGACCCCAGGCCTCCTAAGAGGGTAGGAACCAAATACCAACGACTACAAAGCCCGTCTCTACAACCCTACACAACCAAGCGGACAACTTGGAGGCACAAGGAGGGGGCTTGTGGATACTAGGATCACCAAGTCTTGCGAAGTTGACGAACACAAAGCAAACCAAGCTAGAAACAAACCATCGAAACCTATCCCACGCAGGGGAACTCGGTTCCTCCCTATGAGAACTCTTCAAATCTGACTTTTTGTCAAAAATTCAATTCTATCTAATTTTATTGAATGAATGAAACGTTTAAATAGAAAAATATCTAGGGAATTTGGTTGGCTTCCTTAGAGACTAAGGATTGCTTGTCAAACTTAATCCTAACTAGATAAAAATATCCTAATTAATAAAGATAAAAATAATTAGATATAATATCAATTAATTGAAAAGTCAACTAATAGATATTATTCTAATTTACATTATTCCTAAATAAATATAATACTTAAGATGATAAACTAAATATGAAAAGATAATTATTTTCGTCCAAACAGTAAACAGCTACAAAGATGTTGATTCTCGGCCATGTTCTCGGTAGATTCTGGAAAAACCTTCAACAGAAAAGTTGTATATCTCTTCTTCCTTGTTCCAATAAGGTATGGTACGACCCAATCCGATCAATATGGACTCCGAACGACCCATTTTACTGAGACGTCGCAAAGCTGTCAAATCTGCAGAACGAATTCAAACTTGTTGATAAGCACCACTTGTTTTCCCTTCATCATTCTCTCCTTCTTGAAAAGGATTCGTCCTCGAATCCGGAATGTTATTTGAGCAAGGAGATGCAATTTGTGGTGGTGCAGGCTGACGGATGGTTGTGGCGGATGCAACTTGATGACACTATGAGACTCTGTCTTTGAAGGAAAAAAAAAATTTGTTTTTTTTTTGTGTTTTTTTTGGATGATGAATGAAAAGACTCAACTTTGATGTCGATAACCTAAGCTCTGATGCCAATTTGATACGGGGTTAGCCACAAGGTGGCCCGATCTTCGACAATCAAGACTCAAAGACAAGAACGGAAGCAAAGACTCAACAAAACAATGAAAGAAAGACCGATAGAAGGGTGATTCGAACTAAGGTAGAACGAGATAAAGACCCCAGGCCTCCTAAGAGGGTAGAAACCAAATACCAACTACTACAAAGCCCGTCTCTACAACCCTACACAACCAAGCGGACAACTTGGAGGCACAAGGAGGGGGCTTGTGGATACTAGGATCACCAAGTCTTGCGAAGTTGACGAGCACAAAGCAAACCAAGCTAGAAACAAACCATCGAAACCTATCCCACGCAGGGGAACTCGGTTCCTCCCTAGGAGAACTCTCCAAATCTGAATTTTTGTCAAAAATTCAATTCTATCTAATTTTATTGAATGAATGAAACGTTTAAATAGAAAAATATCTAGGGAATTTGGTTGGCTTCCTTAGAGACTAAGGATTGCTTGTCAAACTTAATCCTAACTAGATAAAAATATCCTAATTAATAAAGATAAAACTAATTAGATATAATATCAATTAATTGAAAAGTCAACTAATAGATATTATTCTAATTTACATTATTCCTAATATAAATATAATACTTAAGATGATAAACTAAATATGAAAAGATAATTATTTTCGTCCAAACAGTAAACAGCTGCAAAGATGTTGATTTTCGGCCTTCAACAGAAAAGTTGTAGATCTCTTCGTCCTCGTTCCAACAAGGTATAGTACGACCCAATCCGATCAATATGGACTCCGAACGACTCATTTTACTGAGACGTCGCAAAGCTGTCAAATCTGCAGAACGAATCCAAACTTGTTGATAAGCACCACTTGTCTTCCCTTCATCATTCTCCCCTTCTTGAGCAAGGAGATGCAATTTGTGGTGGTGCAGGCTGACGGATGGTTGTGGCGGATGCAACTTGACGACACTATGAGACTCTGTCTTTGAAGGAAAAAAAAAATTTGTGTTTTTTTTTTTGTGTTTTTTTTGGATGATGAATGAAAAGACTCAACTTTGATGTCGATAACCTAAGCTCTGATGCCAATTTGATACGGGGTTAGCCGCAGGGTGGCCCGATCTTCGACAATCAAGACTCAAAGACAAGAACGGAAGCAAAGACTCAACAAAACAATGAAAGAAAGACCGATAGAAGGGTGATTCGAACTAAGGTAGAACGAGATAAAGACCCCAGACCTCCTAAGAGGGTAGGAACCAAATACCAACGACTACAAAGCCCGTCTCTACAACCCTACACAACCAAGCGGACAACTTGGAGGCACAAGGAGGGGGCTTGTGGATACTAGGATCACCAAGTCTTGCGAAGTTGACGAGCACAAAGCAAACCAAGCTAGAAACAAACCATCGAAACCTATCCCACGCAGGGGAACTCGGTTCCTCCCTAGGAGAACTCTCCAAATCTGAATTTTTGTCAAAAATTCAATTCTATCTAATTTTATTGAATGAATGAAACGTTTAAATAGAAAAATATCTAGGGAATTTGGTTGGCTTCCTTAGAGACTAAGGATTGCTTGTCAAACTTAATCCTAACTAGATAAAAATATCCTAATTAATAAAGATAAAACTAATTAGATATAATATCAATTAATTGAAAAGTCAACTAATAGATATTATTCTAATTTACATTATTCCTAATATAAATATAATACTTAAGATGATAAACTAAATATGAAAAGATAATTATTTTCGTCCAAACAGTAAACAGCTGCAAAGATGTTGATTTTCGGCCATGTTCTCGGTATATTCTAGAAAAACCTGCAGCAGAAAAGTTGTAGATCTCTTCGTCCTCGTTCCAACAAGGTATGGTACGACCCAATCCGATCAATATGGACTCCGAACGACCCATTTTACTGAGACGTCGCAAAGCTGTCAAATCTGCAGAACGAATCCAAACTTGTTGATAAACACCACTTGTTTTCCCTTCATCAGCAACAAGGACAACTTCCCCCCAAAAAAGTTTAGGAACGTTATGGTGGAGAAGTAAAGCACGAGTGATATTCAAGAGATGACCATTTTCTAATTCAGTAAGACCATTTTGTTGAGTGGTATAAACACATGAGGATGCATGGATAATGCCTTTATCAAAAAAGAATGATCCTAAAGACTAATTAAAAAAGTCCTTAGCATTATCAGTTCTGAATCCTTTTATGGAGGTGTCAAATTGTGTTTCAATCATCGAGACAAACAAGGGAATGATAGAACTTCAAATTTATTCTTCAAAAGGAAAAGTCAGGTCACTCTAGTGCAATCATCAATAATGGACAAAAAACAGTGTGAACCATTGATATTTGCAATGGAAGAAGGCCCCCAAATGTATTACTAGAAGGAAATGAAACACGAGAATGATTTGCCTTCTCACAGTGAAAATATGTGAAAAGCAAGGCCTTCAAAAGGAGAGGGATACAAATGCTTGAGAACGAAAAATGATGGATGTCCTAATCAATTATGGTGCATCCAGATGGTGGTTTTGTTTGTGATGCTTAAGAAGGTAGAAGGTGGGACATTTCTTGGTACATCTAGGAAGTAAAGTCCATCTCTTTCTTTAGCATGTCCAATCATCCTCAACGATTCTTGATCCAACAGAACACGGCCGGAAGACAAGAAAAGAACAAAGCAATTTAGGTCATGAATTAACCTTTTGATTGAAATAAGATCAACAGATAATGTAGGCACATGAAGGACATTGGTGAGTCTCATATTTGATGTCAATGACATATTTCCCTGTCCTGCAATATTTGCTAAAGATACATTGGTTGTTAACAATTTTTTAGTAGATGTGGAGGGGACATATGTGTCAAAGGCATGAGAAGATGAGGTCATGTGGTTTGTAGCACCTGAATCAAGGATCCAATGCTTGATTGAGTGAAGACGACCTTTAAGATTCAAGGTTTGGGATGAAGTGTTACCAGCGGCAGGAGTGGAAGCAGACTCAAAGCTCTGGATCAGTTGTTTAAGCTTTTCAATATCAGCGGTACTGAAATTTGGAAAAATGCCCTTCGATTCAGAAGTAATCGTGTTGTTATTCTCGACAAGATGTACTTGAGGCTTAGGTTGATCCTTTTTTCCCCACTCACGGTTGGGAGGTTTGCCATGCAACTTTCAACATTTCTCTTTTGTGTGCCTTGGTTTCTTGCAGTGGGAGCACCATACCTTAGGTTTGCTCTCCCTTTTTTCAAAGTTTACAGCAAGGGTAATGCTCTCAGTTGGCATTGAATCTAGCATAACACCCCTGCGACTTTCTTCTGCTCTCATGAGGGAGACGATCACCTCAAAAGAAGGGATTTCACTCTAGCCCAATACTTGAACCCGAATGGGATCAAATTTGGAATGCATCCCAGCCAAGAAAACATAAGATCTATGTTTTTCAAGTGATTTCTTAAAGGCGACAGCATCAACTATGCACTTCATCTCCAAAATCTGGTATTGATCAAGTTCTTGCCACAATTTCTGCAAAATAGTAGCATATTCAGTGATTGACTTATCTCCTTGCTTGGTGGAATATGCTTTGATAGTGAGGTCAAAGACAAATGCCTTATCTTTTGCTTTGGAGTAAGATCTCTGCATGAACTCCCAAATCTCCTTTGATGTGTCAAGAAACATGCATGCGAGGCTGATGGAGGGATCCATCGACTTCCATAGCCATGACATTATCATGTAGTTCGCTGCTTCCCAAGTAGAAAAATGAGCATCCGTCATTTTTGGAGGAGAGTCGGTGAGATGTCTATACTTCCCTTTGCCTTTGAGATAGGTTTTCACAACATGGGACAGACAAGATAATTCTTGCCATTGAACTTGTAGGCTCGCTAAACCTTCATAAGATCTGCCTTTTGAGAAGGAGATGAACTAGAATTAATTCCGGTTTCAGACATGGTGAAAAAGACTAAGGTAATGTAGCAATGAAGGCTACAAAAGAGGAAAAAATGTAGCAATGAAGGCTACAAAAGAGGAAACGATGTAGCAATGAAGGCTACAAAAGAGGAAAAAATTGTAGCAATGAAGGTTGCAGCTTAAAAAGGCAACTATGGAGGTTGCTGGAAAGGACACATAGAGCTTCTGGGATCAAAGAGAACCAGGCAACTCTGATACCATGTGAGTAATTCTGAGAGAGAGAGAATGTTTCTCAATACATTAAAATGGGAGAAAACCCAGAATAAATATACAAGAGAGGATGGAAGTCTTAGGGTTACAATCTAAAAGCTAAAGGATTAATTGCATCTAATACCTATTACCTAGAACATAATAATTATGTCTAAAAGTAGACTATGAATGCTAATAAATGCTATGTCTGCCTAACACAACTTACAAGTAAAATATGTGTCTAATTTTGTTATATGCGAGAGCTTGGTTATTACACTATATGATCTTATGAGTTTTGTTGACAAGATATAATCATCCATGTGCCTTTGTTGTAGTTCTGCTAGATTTTGCTCAAATAAATAGCTTCCTTGGTAGTTACACACAAAATATCTTGGTCGTTATACCTCTTCTGATTCCTTGCTCTATGTCTCTAATTCTCCTATCTATTTATTGTTTCATACCCTAACTCCTAATGCATTTTGATTGTTCTCTTTGAACTAATGTTAGTTTGTATCTATGCAGGCCATGTTGTGCAACTTAATATAACTAAAGAGTCACCTCCATATAAGAATATTATTCCTAAGGCTATTTATTATGTAAGTTTTTATACTATATATCTAATTGTATTATTTTGTGCCAATTCTCTTTCCTATAGGTGGTCTATATTATATTTCTAACCGTTTGTTCAAAGGTTGTTTGACTTTTCACTGTTATAACCTAATTAGTTCTTTATTTTATCCGGGTTTCTAAGCACCTCAGTATTGCTAAGGTTATTATTGTTGTCAATTAAGTTGGATCCATAACCAATAAGGTTTGAGTTCCAAAATTTGAAGTTCTTGCGGGAGAAAATGATATGGTCACAAAAGTAAAACAGTTTAGGGAAACATTCAGACTAGATTATGGTTTGGTTGATTGGAACTTAAGATTAAAGCATGAACACATGAGACTGGTTTTACTCTTCCCTCAGGAGAGATTATTTATGGCGTCTCAGAAGAGTTTAGTGTATGAAAATGACCTAAACCCAAAAGTGCTCGTTTTCTTAAGATCAATGCTAAAATCAACAAGATAGAACATGATGTTTTCATTCATATCATAGACGCAAGAAAATTTATGTCTATAATCATGAAAGTATCTTTGGAAGGGAATCTTCCATAAATTTGTGAATATGTTGATAGAGTTTCACAAGTTTCGAAACAATTCAATGCAAGTTGTGACCGGGAAATGGAGCCAGGTAGCTGAACCTTTTAGGACAGTTGGTTATTTGATGTTGGTTTGTTATCTTGTATTTGCAGTAGTAATTGTAATTTATACTTACTCGCAGATAATAAAAAGGAGACATTTGCTACATGTATAGGTAAACAGCCTGCATAGTGTGATAAAGATTATACTCTATATTTAGGCACCAAAAAATAGCTAGTAGATTCCTTTCCCAAAGAGAAAGGAAATTATTGAGATTTTTTACCAAACCATTGAAGATGTTATAAGGGACAAACATGAGAACATGAGCTTTGGCTCCAATCATCCTCCTCACCTAGCACAAATATCAATAGTGGTATTTAAACTCGTAATTAGTAGAGAGATACAAATGAACACTCTTGGTGTGCATGTGGATAGTGTTTCTAGTTTTTTAAACTAGTAAATTGAATGGATTAAAATAATTGGGTTGTATAATGAGGGCTTTTGATTAAAATTTGTGTTTAAAAAAAGCTATTTGTGATAGCCATTTTTTGAGTGTTTTTAGTTTATTTAGTTTGAAATTACTATAATATCCCTAATAATAATCAAATAAACTCCACTTTTTTACAAATAAACTCTTTTACGCCCCATGCGGAGCTTATATTATTTCATAATCTTTCAACTTTTATTTTACACAATTTTTCAATTTTAACCTGTTTATAATTTTAGTCACTTTTTATACCTCGTCTCATTAGTACACTCTATCTTTATCTTACAACTACAATAAGGATCATCGGTTTTTTTTTAAAAAAAAAATTGCCATGAGTTTGACAAATATTTCTATGGGTATAGTTTGAAAAATTTTAATCAAATCATTTTAAAATGCATTTAGTGATTTAAAAAAAAATTGTAGGGCTTTATATACCTTCGGCTTTGGTATGGTGGTGGGTTGAGTTGATTGACCCACTTTATATGCGTTGTCTATCGGTTGTCACGGATGTCGTCCATCATTATAATTATTCAGCCCACCACCCTCCACCCCCCTTGAGGCCCATCCCACCCTATTCCCCCCCTTTCCCCTTTGCTTGCAGAAAGCCATTGGCAAGAGACAGAGAGAGAAAGAGAGAGAGATTCATACTACCTGCTTCTTCTCTTTCTTCCACACCACCCCCCACACTGCAAAGGAGCGAGACACATACAGAGCAAAAGAAGCTTTTTAATTTGCCTTCTTCCATACTCATACTATTCACATCTCTCTCCAGAGCCGTCTCCGATCCTCTCTTGCAGCCATGGTATCGATCTTCTTCCTCTCTTTTCCTTGCTCGCTTTGCGCCTGCTAGGTTTTCCTGTGTCTGCTTGTTGGATGTTTGAACTGTTTTTCATTTCGCTTCTCGATCTTGATCTGATTGCTTTTTCAAGTTGGAATTCGGTGATTTTTCGAGTTGATTTCGTTACGAGGTTCAACAGTTTGATTCGCCGCGTCTGCTTACCTCGTAGATCTGGTCTAGCTTTTCTCTCTGTGCTGAAATTTGACGGTGATTGTTCGTTTTGCTTACGGAAATTTGACGAGTACCTTGCTTTCCGGCGTTCTCTCTGTGATTGATCTGTTGTCAGTAAATTGGAACTTGATAAACTATGTTTAGCTTCGATTCTGTGAGCTCTTTCCCTAATTATGAATTATGATCGAGTTGGTAATTGGTATACCTGAAATGATACCTGGTTTAGTTTTGCTGCTTGCTGCTTGGTATGAATTTCTTCTAGTGGGATATTGTCCTGCTTCGCTTCAGCTTCCGGGAGACTTGCGTGGCTGCAGTGTGAAAGGGGATTGTTTGTTTGTCCAAATCTGAAATTATCTTTCCATGTCATCGAAGAAAATTCAATTTTTTTGAAAAATAAATTGGTGTTTGATTAGTCTAATTTGAGAATAGGGTTGTTAGATTCCCCAATTATTGCGAATCTCAAAACTTCAAACTCTTTGACATGCTCTTCCTTCTTGACTAGGGAGTATTGTCTTTGCTTCAATGATGATTGGTAAAATATTAAGTCGATGAACTCTTTTTGTTCAAACTTCAGATGAAATTGAGATTATCGAATTACATTACTTGCTTCTTTTGGGGGGAAATATGTGTATTGAGTGTACTCTCCTTGTGTAAATGTTAGGCCAATGCAGCATCTGGGATGGCTGTACACGATGACTGTAAGCTGAAATTCCTGGAGCTGAAAACAAAGCGTTCTCATCGCTACATAGTGTTTAAGATCGAGGAGGAGCAAAAGCAGGTTATTGTTGAAAAGGTCGGAGAACCTGGCCAAAGCTATGATGATTTCACTGCCTGTCTTCCGGAAAACGAATGCCGCTATGCTGTTTATGATTTCGACTTCATGACTGAGGAAAACGTCCCGAAGAGCAGGATCTTTTTCGTTGCCTGGTAAATATGTATAGACAAGCTGATCCTGCAGGGTTTTTACTTCCTCTATATTTTATCGGTAACCCAATTTGGTTTATTTCCTAAGGTCGCCCGACACATCAAGGGTGAGGAGCAAGATGATCTACGCGAGTTCCAAGGACAGGTTCAAAAGGGAGCTTGACGGCATTCAGGTGGAGCTCCAGGCTACTGATCGTACTGAGATGGATCTTGATGTTTTCAATAGCCGTGTTCGCTGAAGTTGATAAAAACTGTATGCTAGCCTGTGATGAGGAGATTGTATCTTGTGTGCGTGTTACTTCCGAAATTTGTTGTTAATAGCTTTGCTGGATGCTCAGGTTGTGTTTCCTTGCCTTGCCTTGCCTTTTTTTTTTTCGTTCAACTATGATCTTGCTATCGCAGTTTCTGTCATGTCTTTAGATCATATTACATGGTTTCTTTCCTTAAGAATGGCATTTGGTGGAATGGCCACTTGAAATTGTAATGGGGAATTTCTTTGTCGTGGATTTGTGTTTTGAGTTGTCTTCCCAGATTACGGTGTTGGATTTATGTTTCGATGGATGTAGGCCTTTTACAGCGTGTACCTCTTCTTTATATGAAGTGCAATTTCTACACTTTTGCTGGATTTCCTTTGGTTAATCCATCATATGGATGCAATGGATTGGATTGTAAATTACAGCTTGACCCGTATAACTGTATTGCTTTCCAGTTTCCACCTATTAATGATTAGTTGGTCATTTGACCTTTGAGTTTTTAATGGTTGTCACTATTGTATTACTGTAGTATTTTGTTTCAATACTTGTGACACATGAAACAAAATTCAATTATTGAACAAATAAGATACTGTTGGGATATATACCATCGTTCCACTTTAGTTGGAATGGAAAAAGACCACAAAATAGGAGGGTGAATAATGTCCTTACAAACAAAAACAAAAAAAAAGATACGATTGCCGTTTTCATACGATCCGATTGGGTTTCTCGGAATTTCACATGTACAAAATAAATAAATAAATAAATAGGAAAATGACTCAAAATAATACTAACTATCACATATGAACCAAAAATAATACGAACTAAAAAAATCTCAAAATAATACAAACTATCCGCCTATAAACAAAAAATAATACAAACTTTAAAATCAACTAAAAATAATACAAACTATGAACTTTTAACTCAAAATAATACAAACTTTTGAAGTTGGACTAGGAGAAGAATCAAAACAAAATATTATTTACCAAAATTACAAAAATATGTTTATATAGTCACACTTTGGACAAATACATCATTTGACCCGGAAAAAAACCCAAAAACCCCAAAAATGAACGCGCCTCACAGACACAACCACGCGCCCCCAATCTTCAAGCCCTCGAATCGATTGTTTCCCCAAATTCCTACCCAGATCTTCATCTTCCTTTGGATATCTCTACAACAACTTCAATTTCTTCCCCAAATGGAAAAATTCTATTCATATCAACCTCAAAAATCAAAAAGCCCTGATCTTTTCCTTGGCCCTAGCACTCGCTCTCCCCAATTAGTTGATATGAACCCCCTGATTCACCTACTTGATTGGTGTTCTCAACTCCGTATGGGTGATTTCAAGCACCAATTTGTGGATCGGTGGCCATCAAGTCGTAGTAAAGCGCTCTCCTCCTCTTGGTCTTGGGCGTCCGGCCTCGGGGCTGTCTGGATGAAGGTGCGAGGATACAAACATCGAAAAAAGAAGATGAAGATATGTGAGTTTTTAATTTTCCTTCGCCTTTGGATTCTGCTCTCGGCGGTTCTGGTTCTTCTCCGTCTGCTCAGGGGATCCCTATTTCCCTCTGGTGTCCCTCTGTGTTGGATTCGGCTTCCGGCGAGGGCGTTGTCTCGATTTGGCTCTATGCCAACCATCAGGTTATACTTTTTCTCCTTAATCTCACCCCCTAAACTCTTCGGGACAACCTCCCTCAAACTCTCCGGGATAACCTCCCACAAACTCTTCGGGATAACCTCCCAACAACCCTTTGGGATACCCTCCCGACAAACCACCTGTAATAACCATCTACAATGCTGGTTCAAAATTCTGACCCTGACTAACCCAAGTAGATCCACTGTTAATAAAGATACAACTAATAAACATCACAAGTCGGCAATTATTTTGTCTAATGAATTCACTGTCTACTACCTAATCCACCTTACTATATTCAATTCATGCACTAACCTTCTCCTATGGCAGACTCCTAGACTAGCACTCATAGCTACCGGTTGTGGGCTTGACTTGTTTCTCCACATTAACAATCAATTAATCAATTATAAAAGTAGCAAAATTTACACATTATCTCTACCAATAATTATAACATATTTACAAACTCATCACCACACTTATCTACGTGGGCTCTATGGTAGATCATACCTTTATTATACACTAAATGCTTACTATATTAGCATCTTACACCAAATGTATAATTATAGCTCTATCTCAATTGTTCATTTCGACTCTAATAACTCTTGGTTCAATGGGATATTTTTTTTCTTTGGATTCAGGCTTTATTCTTGGAAGCATACTACATGATTCACATCAAACCCAGCTGCCACCTCAACCATCCATCTATGCATCACTCTCCACAACCACTGCTTCACAATTGCTAGATAAATTAATTTGGGTGTGCATACTTTACCTCACCCAACAGCTCACACCCCCTTCGTCTAAATTAAACTGGCATAATTACATTGTTATCTGTTATTGGCATAGTTTGATGACTAAATTGTCAGTACTTCTATTATCTATTGTTTTTACCATGAAATCTGTGAAGCTTTTATACTCTACATCACCCAACAGCTCACATATTATCTATTGCTTTAATTTGACCCAGTTACTATTTTTCTCATATGCTTTGACCAACTATTTTCAGTCTTGCTCAGCTAACCATATTGTTGATTACCAACTAATTTCCCCAGGCATTTATCAATACCACCACCGGAATACAACCGGCATAATCTTTGTCGTCATATGTAATAAACATACTTCTAATCTCCTTTTACATATCTTTATGATCACCACCACAGTCAGTAAGGTTCAATTTAATGTTTACTTCTACATCCTGCATTCCAAGCTTTATTTTGATGGGCATCTACCTGTAATGTGGTACTCGTACTGCTTATTCTATCCATGCTATCTGGTTATTAGATATCTGTGTGTTGTCTGGTACCCTTGGCATATCAATCTTTATGATCAGCTCTATTGCTTAACTATGTGTCCTTTATTATTGCTTTACTTATATTGGCAAACCACTTTAGTGTTCACTCCTGTCACTCTATACTGCACAAAACACCACTTGATTGTCCACCCATATTCTCTACACCTTGTATCAATCATTGGTCACCCATATTCTTTGCACTTTGTATTACATCACACAAGACCTAACCTTGCTCGAGAGGATTCTCCTCTTGAACCTGCTGGACAATTAACTATGTCACAGGGAAATGCATACTTGCTCACGCTCACAGGCAACTGCATATGCAGAGGAGGGTCTCCTCCTCTCATTTTTGCTGAACTACATTATAGAATCAGTAAACGACTATTGAGAAGCCAAGTGAATCGAGCCAACACCTCCAACAAAGATCAGGGCAATAACATCCCAACTTTTACGCTTGTAATTTCGTTATGCAGTTCAAGGAATCTTGCAAGCAGAATTTGTATCATTTTATGGACTGTACACATCAACTCCTTTTTCACTACATATCTATTCTACTTTCCTCAATGCGTAGTGCTTCCCATGTATGCTATCCACACAACTAAGGTTACCATGCCTTTTTTTGATACAGGTATCTCTAAACTCGGTACTAGAATAAAGTATGAAACACATTCTTGTTACTCTCTCTTCGGTTTGCTTTCGGGGAGGAATATTGGATCCTCCTCGAGCATAAGCTGCATCCGAAAATGGCAACATAGAAACACATCACACAATAAACCACAACTACATAACAAACAAAAGGAAACCCTAGTTATAATCTCGTTGATTATGACAAACACGATAAAACCCTCTATTCAAAAGGTTGTTAAAACATGAAAATAAGTTTCTGGAATGTCAGAGGTCTTGCTAGAACGAACATTTGGACACAAATAGACTCTACCTGTAAAACTGAGCGTATCCAAATTTTAGCTTTAGCAGAAACCAAAGCCAGAACACCTCCTAAAGAATCCTTTTGGAGACATGCTGGGTTCGATAATCTTTGTTTCTGCCCATCTGTAGGACTTTCTGGTGGCCTTTGCCTCATATGGAAATCTTCCCACCTAAACAATGATACATTTGAGATCGTAAGGTCAGAAGAACGTTATATTCTGACCAAATATAATAATATGAGACTTAAGCTTACTATATCAATTATATTTGCTTACGCACCCCCACACCAAAATCAAAAAACACAGTTCTGGAATGAACTCTCCACAACTATTCAAGCTAGCCCATATCCGTGCATAATTGTAGGGGACCTTAATGATATTCTTCATTATTCGGACAAATTGGGAGGACCCACCCCGTCTTCCACAAGACTACACAGACTCACAAATTTCATACTAAAACATGATCTGATAGATCTACCAACAACTGGAAACCAGTTTACCTGGCGAAAAAGCTCAAATACAAAAAACAATACATATGAAAAGCTAGATCGTTTCTTGGTACACAAGAATATCTACACTATTTTGCCAAACCTAACAACAAAAAATCATGCCTTTACAACCTCAGATCACACTCAAATTACATTAGAATTGTTTCCAAATGAGATACCAATCATGCAACCGTTCAAATTTGAACTAGCATGGACTAAACATAAGGACTATGAAAACCTGGTCAAACAAGCATGGAGGCTTAATCCCACAGGTTCTCATTTATTTAAGCTAACCAAAAGGTTACAAGAACTAAAAAGAAAAAGCAAACTCTGGAGCAAACGAACTTTCGGAAATATCTTTACGCAAATTGCAAATACGGAAACTGAACTCCAGCAACTGCAGACTCAATTATTCACTAATTATGATTCAAACATTGACATAAAACATAAACGTCTCCTAAACAAATACAACCAACTAGTAAACTTCCAAAAAACATACTGGGGACAACGAGCGAAAAGGTTACACATGAAAAATATGGACGTAAACTCAAAGTACTTTCACCGAGTAGCCACAGGGAGAAGAAATAGAAATATAATAAAATCGTTCACTACAAAAGAGGGGGTAGTTCTTAACACAGCAAACCAGATTCGAAATGAAATTAAACCAGACTTTGCTGACCGATACTCAGCTACACCAATAAACCAAGGTCAGAGTGCGCTACTACAACATATTACACCAGAAATCACTGCTGAGGACAATGAATGGCTAACCAAACCAATTACAAACTCAGAGATCAAATCTGCAGTCTTCTCTCTTGCTGGGGAAAAATCTCCTGGCCCTGATGGGTTTCCTGCAAGTTTCTTCCACAAATATTGGCACATTGTGGGACCTTCAGTCATAAAAGCTACAAAAGGATTCTTCTCTTGTGGAAGAATCCTAAAACAAATAAACCATACATTCATAGCATTAATACCTAAATGCGATAAACCACAAACCGCATCTAACTTCAGGCCCATCAGCCTCTGCTCTACTATTTATAAAATAATCTCAAAGATTATAGCAAACAGACTACGACAAATACTCCCAAAACTGATACACCAGCTTCAAAGTGCTTTCATAGCTAAGCGGTCAATCCAAGATAATATACTAATTGCAAATGAAATATTCCACTCCTTCCAAAATAAAAAAGGAGCATCTGGATGGATGGCAGTTAAACTTGATATGGAAAAGGCATTCGATATGGTGAGATGGGAATTCTTACTCGAAATCTTACAAAAATTTGGATTCAACAATAATTTTTGCTCCTGGATAAAGGAATGCATAACAACTGTCACATATTCAATGCTGGTCAATAACGAGCCCACTGACATATTCACCCCCTCAAAAGGCCTGAGGCAAGGAGATCCTTTGTCACCATACCTATTCCTCATAGTATCGGAAGTCCTCGCCAGGGGACTACAACATGATGCACAACTACATAATAGTCACATCGGAATCTCTATCAAACGAAGTTGTGATAAGATCCCATTCCTTGCTTTTGCTGACGATATCATTATTTTCGCATCAGCAACCAAGAAAGCATGTGACCAGATAAACAAAATTACACAAGACTTCTGTAGATACTCTGGACAACGAATTAACTACCACAAATCAGTCTTCTATACCACCGAAAACACAGACAACTCAACAAAAACAATAATAAAAAATGAACTAAATATAGAATATACAACTAATTTAGGAAAATACCTAGGATGCCCTGTCATCTCCAGCAAAGTTACAAATGCAACCTTCGACGAAATTATAAATGTTGGCAGAACACAACTCACAAAATGGACCGCAACCAATCTCTCTCAGGCAGGTAGATGCACACTAATCAAGGCCAATTTAGCAGCTAAGCCACTACACATTATGCAGTGCTTTCTCCTTCCTTCACGCATTCACAAAGAACTTGACAAAATCAACAGGAATTTTCTTTGGAATAAGGGGCCTAAACATAGACATCTTATTACCTGGTATGATGTATGTAAGTTGCATACCAAAGGCGGTTTGGGTCTTCGGCTTTCCGAAGACATGAACAAATCCCTGCAACTAAAACTTCTATGGAAACTATTAGCTGAACCAACAAACCCGTGGGTCATACTAGTAACCCAAAAATATCTAAATGGCAAAAACATACTGGAATACGAGAAAAAAGGAACTGTATCTTGGCAATGGTCTAAATTAATCTCCCTTCTTCCACTTTTCAAAAGTGGTTTGCGTTGGGGATTAGCCACTGGGAATTCAATAAATTTCTGGAAAGACTGCTGGGCTGGAAATGTGCCACTACTTACTAAAGCAACAAATACTACGAACATAAATTACCAACTTCAGGTTAGTACCTTCATCACCTCAGATAAGAACTGGGATATTACCAAACTAAGGGATAAAATTGGCAATAATCTCTGCAATGACACCATAAGAATGATTACCCAAATCCCAATACCGAAGCACATACACCAAGACAGATTATACTGGGCCTATAGTAAAAATGGTTGGTTCTCTACGGCCTCTGCAATAGAATTAATTCACAAATTGAAAAACCACACCACATCAAATACCTCGTGGATTTGGAAGCTAGACGTGCCGCCGAAAATAAAGAACTTTCTATGGCGAATAACAAAAAATGGACTTCCAACATCTGTTAAACTAGCGGCCCGTGGAGCTGGCACTCCCACGGACTGCCCTCTATGTGAAATGAACTATGAAGATTTAGATCATTTCTTATTTAAATGCACATGCACGACTCACACGTTACAACTACTCTCTGCAAAAATTAAAAACACCCTCCAAAATGCCTTTGACACCACAACTACCACTAATGAAGCTCTATGTGCTCTGTATACCTCCCTCGGAAAACAAGATTTTTCCACTCTTGCTACAACTTGGTGGTGTACTTGGTTCTTTAGAAACAAAGTCCTATTTGAAAGTCACAAACCGAATCCTAAAACAATAGTATCTCACATAAATAATCAAATGTCAACCTGGGAAAAAACAAAAATTGACGACCTAGGAATGGATAACAACAGCAATACTAACACCCCGACACAAAATAAAGCTAGAAAACGAACATCAAAATGGACCAGACCAATCAACAATTAGTACAAGTTAAACTTTGACGGAGCTCTTTCCTCTGTCAATTGCGGCTCTTATGGATTTCTCATCCGTGATTGCCTTGGTAGGGTTCTGTACTCAGAATCTGGCGCCTCCCCTTTCTCGTCCGTGATTGGAGCGGAATGTTTTGGATTATGGAGAGGTATTCTAAAAGTACTGGATCTTCACATAGATCAGATCTGCATAGAAGGCGACAATCTTATGATTATCAAAAGCCTTAGAACAGGTGTGTCTAGTCACGGCGAAATAGAGATGCTGATTTCCGATGCTCTATTTGCCCTGACACGGTTTTCAAAATTTGAGATTTCCCATACATTCAGGGAGGGTAACCAAGCTGTTGACCGTCTATCTCACATCGGGATCGACTTCTCCGGCCCGTTTCCCCCTACTGATGAGATTCTTAGTGATATCATCCGTCAGGATGCTCTTAGCTAGTATGTATTGCGTATAGCTAAATTATTTCTTGTTCAAAAAAAAAACACATCCTTTTTATTTTTAAATACACCAAAACCACTATTTCTTTACAAAAAAAATCACTTTTTATTTTGAAATTAAATATAATCACATCCACTTTATCCATAATTATTTTTTAAAAAACAAGAATCATATCCTATAATTCATGTAATTTTTCGGATTAAAAAAAGAATTCATGTAATTTTGTGTAATTTATAAAAATTGGGGTTGTATTATACAAAGTTGAACAACTAAATAGTGGGTTTGATGTATTTAAAATATAAAAGGTGGATGTGTGCAAATTATGAATAATTATAGTTTTTTTTATAATTTCGATAAATAAAATTTTATTTTGAATCTTATCCTAATTTAGGTTCAAAAGTTTGTATTATTTAAAGTCAAAATTTCATTGATTGTATTATTTTTGGTTGATTTTAAAGTTTGTATTATTTTTGGTTTATAGGTGGATAGTTTGTATTATTTTGAGACTTTTTTTAGTTCGTATTATTTTTTATTCATATGTGATAGTTAGTATTATTTTGAGTCATTTTTCCTAAATAAATAAATAAATAAGGGTCAATGTAAAATAAATGTTTAAAGGAAATTTTGTGTGGTAATCAACTAATCATAAGCAAAGCTAGGAATCGAGATATATATACAAAATAAATAAATGAGGGTCAATGTAAAATAAATATTTAAAGGAAATTTTGTGTGGTAATCAACTAATCATAAACAAAGTTAGGAATCGACATATATGCATATTTACACCGAACTAATTTTATGGTAGGACAAAGTAAAAGAAATACATAGAAGAGCTAAAAAGCAACTCTCAAATTGGAAGGCTTCAACCTTATTTCGAGTTGGAAGGGTTGTGCTTATTCGTGCAAACCTTAGCTCCAAAATCAAAACTTCTTGCTTTCTAAAGAAGTACTTCAACAAATCGATAAAATTAACAAAAATTTCTTTTGGAATAAACTTAATTATGAGCGATACAACCCTTTTATTATTTGGGAAAAGATCTGCAAAAATAAGGAGAATGGTGGGTTTGGCCTTAAAATGGCTGAAGAGATAAACATCAGTTTGCAACTAAAATTACTTTGAAAAATCCTCACAAACCCTAACAATATATGGGTCAAAGTCCTAAAAGAAAAGTATCTAAAAGATGACACACAATCTTTAAATGTAATAAACAAAATGTCTCGTGGCAATTTGGAAGGCTCCTCCATCTCAGAGAAACCTTTGGTAAAGGACTTCTATGGATCTTGGGGGATGGGAATACCATAAATGTATGGTCGGATCCCTAGATAAACAATCTCCCTCTCCAATGCTACCAAGGAATGAAGGAAATCACGATCCTAATACGAAGGTGGCCCATCTGTTGAATTCCCAAAGACAACGGAATATTCCATTACTAAGACAACTCTTCCAACCCCGGGTGGTGCTTGCCATCGTGGAGACTCCAATCCCGACCTGGAGCACACCATATAAACTAATTTGGAAACTAAATTCGAATGGAGAGTTTACTATAAAATCTGCTCACAAAATAAGAAACAATAATGTGCAAGACACTATAGATCACAAATGGATCTGGAAGCTCGTTTACCACCTAAAACAAAAAACTTTATATGGAAGGTTACTTGTGGCTGATGGACTTCCAACTAAATTACGGCTTAATAGATACTTCAATAGAGTACTAGCCCAGTGTGTGCTTTGTCAAAACGCCGATGAAGATGCACATCATCTACTCCTAGAATGTCCTTCTCGAGAACAATCATAACAAACTACGAATACATAACAAGAAGATATTTTATTAACTTGAGAGCTGAACAATCCATTCAGGAAGATCTCAGCTCCATTAGCCACAATAATTCCCATTTTGAGGATCTATGCTTTATTTGACATACCATCTGGGAATTGAGAAATAAAATCATTTTCAACAACTACAAGATAGGATCACATACATCTATAATCCACCAAATATGTCAAAATATCAAAGACTAGAACTACGTTGCTTTCAAAGGAACAAGAATAAACAGGAAAGATAAGAGGAAGACCTCTAGGTGGGTTAAACCACCTCATGCCATCTACAAAATTAACGTAGATGGCTTCGTTAGAGCTCCTAATGATTGCCAATCTGGGGGCATTATTAGGGACAATATGGGCCAGATGATCGATATCTTTCAGCAGAAAGAAAGATCGGGATCCATCCTTCAGACATTCGAAATTAATGGAGGAAGGTGAGTGAGATACCTCATTGATCTTCGTTCTTCGTTGCCCTCAATTTGATTGACTGACTGCCGAGCAACCCTAACTGCCGCCTCGCCCCTAGACTGCAAATGTCGGAGTTGAAAGCCTCTTCGCAACAAGAAGATAGTAGCAATGGAAGACGAAGGTGGGTTACGTACCTATGGGAGGTTCGACTTTTATTAAGATAATTTCAAATAAATTGCACGCATGTTCTTTTCATTTTTTCCAAAAAAATTGCAAAATGGTCAAAAACTCTTTCTTCTACGAGTCAAAACCTAAATATGTTGAACGACCTATTGTGATCGAAAACATGCTAAAATCGATGAAATCAGTCAAGGTATCAATTGATTGAGACTCGAATTGGTATATCGATCATCTTAGATGATTATCAAATGATATTCGATGATTATCTGTGGTCGTCGTTTGAAAATATTGTCGAGGTTCGTAGAGGACGATCTAAATAAGGGACCTCGACAATGTTTGATGAGGGTCTTGCATACCCTCAGCGAAGTTTGATGAGGCTCTTGCGTAACCTCAACAACATTTGATGAGGCTCCTGCGTACCCTCGACAACGTTTGATGAGGCTCCTGCGTACCCTCGACACCTTTTTCCGAAGTCCCTTATTTAGCTCGTCCTCTGCGAACTTCGACAATTTTTTTGAACGACGGCTACGAATAATCATCGAATATCATTCGGTAATCATATGAGACAATCGATATACCAATTCGAGTCTCGATCAATTGATACCTTGACTAATTTCATCGATTTTAGCCTCTGTTCGATCACAATAGTTCGTTCAACATATTTAGGTTTTGACTCGTAGAAGAAAGAGTTTTTGACCATTTTGCAATTTTTTGGAAAAAATGAAAAGAACATGCGTGCAATTTATTTAAAATTATCTTAATAAAAGCCGTTTTGAGATCTTGTCTAAAGATGGTATGATTTTTTTTTTTAAGAAAGTATTCAGTATTTCCTACTACCCGCCTAAAAGCTTTAAAAAGGCAACCAATATGCGCCAGGTCATCAATCCGCCAGTAAAAAATCCGCTTACTTTTCAGCCATCCAATCTCCCCACTTTTTTCAAAATATCCAACGACCCAAAGAAAGCCATGTCATCAATCCGACCCCCAAATTCCAACCAATAGCATCAAAGTTTCATTACGTATAAAATGGAAACGCTACAACCTCTTCATCCACATCAATCGAAATTTCCTACTCTGCTTTCAAACACACAAATCCATTCTCTCTTAACCCTTTTTCCTTCAATTCCAATGGCGCCAAAGGCCGAGAAGAAGCCCGCTGAGAAGAAGCCGGCGGAGGAGAAAAAGACCGCCGCCGAGAAAGCTCCGGCAGAGAAGAAGCCAAAGGCCGGGAAGAAGCTTCCCAAGGAAGGAGGCGCCGCCGGCGACAAGAAGAAGAAGAGGTCGAAGAAGAGCGTCGAAACCTACAAGATCTACATCTTCAAGGTCTTGAAGCAAGTTCATCCTGATATCGGAATCTCCAGCAAGGCCATGGGGATCATGAACAGCTTCATCAACGACATCTTCGAGAAGCTTGCGCAGGAATCCTCCAGGCTCGCTCGCTACAACAAGAAGCCAACCATCACATCTCGCGAGATCCAAACCGCTGTTCGCCTTGTTCTTCCCGGTGAGCTCGCTAAACACGCCGTTTCTGAGGGGACTAAGGCTGTCACCAAGTTCACTAGCTCTTAGGTTTTCTGGTTTAAATCAATGGCGGAAATGACTCTTTTAGGAGATCTGGTGTAATTGACCTGTGGGTTTTCTATGAAATGTTATGATTAGCTTGTTGATAGCTCCAATTTGTGTTTATTTTCGCTTCCGTGTTTTCGATTTTTATTTGTTCTTGTCTGGACGGTTCGATCCAGTAACCAATTTCTTGCATTCAAGTCAATAACCGGATGAATCGCTACGGGGCCCACCCTGTAACTTTATCAAACGAGATCGATTTAATTCAACGAGGTGAAATCGTGTGAACTTCTCCTACAATTTAGCCGCGAAGATGGCGAATCTGCAAGCAAATTTTCCGTGAATTTCTATCACGTTCAAAATCACCTTCCCCGCACTTCTTTGTCAGTTATATATTTACAGAAATCTATCTGGAGTTAAACCATCTGTAAATCTGAAGAATTTAATGAATCTGTCTGCGATCAAATCTCTATACCTGCAATTTTCGACGAGGCGGCCGGCGCTGTGCTGTGCCGGGATATGGACGGCGCTGCTCACAGTGACAGTTGCGGTGGCGTCGTTCTCGCCGGAGATGGCGTTCGTAAGGGCGGTTACGCCGTCTTCGGCGTATTCGAGGCCGTGCGGAAACGGTTACGTGAGGATTCCGATGGAGTTGCCGGGAGAGAGGCTGTGCTTTCCGACGTATATGGTGAAGAGGTCGTCGGTGGATCTCTTCATCCCTACTCTGTTTTCTGGTCTGGTTGTCGCCGGCTCTGCGTTTCTGCTTAGAGCGTTGGGTCTGTGGCGAAATTAACAGTGTACTGCACATGTATCTTGATTGTGGTATTGAATTGATTAATACAGTTATTTGCATTGTTTATTTTAGATCTGTCAAACGGATTTTGATACTGATCGTCTCATTAGATGCCTTGGTGATGATTGATGAGTATGGTTTTGGATGAAGTCGTTTTGCTTCATCAGAAATTCTAATGTCAAACAGACCCAAAAAGAGAAAAAAGAAGATCTATTGTCAAAGTTAGATGATGATCCTCTTGCTGCAAATATTGTAAAAGCTGTGATTCAATTTGTTAATCAATAATCAGTTGTATAAGGATTATCGAGAGAACCCAATAGAATTTTGTCTTAAAAATAACTAATAAAAGTAATCATCATAGGGAGGAGAGGTTAAATGGTACATAACCCTATTTGCTTTATGATAGATGTGATCAAACTAAAAACATTCATATATTCCTACCAAAAAAAAACGACATTCATAATTTGACGGATGAGATCACTTGTCTCCAAATGATAGACTATACACGTCCCTTCTCACCTTCAAAATTAAAAAAAAAAGACAAAAGAAAAATAATTAAAATCTGAAAAAAAAAAAAGTAAAGGATGAGATGGATTGAGAGATGGTATAGAAGAAAGACATGAGGTTTCGGGATACTGGATCCTCACTGATAGTTTGGATATACTGTTATTTTGGATCAAATGAGACCTACCAAACGAAATCTATAAGTCTAGGTTCGATCTATGGTTCATCAAGTTTAAATTTTCGATTAGATTTAGGTTCAATTCAGTTTGAACTCTTAAGAAATATTTCCATTAATTTTTATGAAATTACTATAGCTATTATGTAATATGAGAATCAAGAGAGTTGTCCAATAAGTTTGAATGAAAATAAACATTTATGCAAAATATAATTTTTATACAATAGTGAGTATTTTATTGACATAATTTATAAGATATTTTATTTAAAATTTATGATATTTTAAATAAATTATAAAATGTGTAACAAAACACTATTAAAATGTTTATAATTATATTAACACACATTGTTTTATGATGATGAAAAGCTATATATATAAAGTATCAACTTTTCATTAATTTGTTGAAATAATTTCATACTTATTAGTAACAAGTATGCAATTTAGCAATCACAAGGAAATAAAATATAAAAGTTAATATTTTATATATTCTAGTTTGGGTTAAAACTTATAATTATATTATAAAATCAATGTAATTAATGTACATAATAAACCATTTTTTAAAATTTATTTTATTTAATAGATATTATAAAAATTAATAACCAAACATTATTAAAAATTTTATACATTATAATGAAAATGTATTGGAATCCAAACACTAGCATGCATATATATATATATATATATATATATATATAACAAATATTTTATAAATTTATTGTGTTGTCCCATCTATCTATCTATTATATAATAAAGGAGAAGTCGCATGAGACACATGACAACTTCTCCTTAATCGTAGTCGTATAAACCAATCATAAATAATCAATATATCCATAAGATAAAAATTTATTTTAATTCTATTTAATCAATACTATATATGCATAAGATAATATTTGACCCAATTCATTAGATATGGATAATAGGCGTATGAACCAATCACAAATTTTTGAAATAATCAATATATGCATAAGATAAAATTTGATTCTAACTCTATTCAATCAATATATCTATGTATGCATAAGATAAAATTTGACCCAATTTAATTAGATTTTATTTATTTTCGCTATATATGAACATATTTTTAGAAGATAAACTTTGTCAATATATACATGGTCATACTAATTAAATAAATTTGATCAATTATATGAAGAAAATAAAAGGTTTTGGGTAGATTGAAATAATACTTAGCCGTGTAAAGCTTTTCATATGTTGTCAATTGTTTTTACCAAATTTTTTTTTAGATATCGATATATTTTTATAAGATTTTACCTATGTTTTTAAAACATGAATATATTATATTATATCTCTTTATTACTAATCAATTAAATATATTGCTAGAAAATAATTAGTTAAATAGGTGTTAGCACAAACTTTATTCAAATTTTTAAACAATAATGTCTGTAGTACATCCAACTCTTTGCCTACTCTAAAAAATTTTTTTTTAAACAATAAAATAAAATAATATATAAAATATAGTGATAGTTAGAGTTAATGCTTGATTACAAGTTCTTTTTATATGTTTTTTAATATCAAATGAATTAATATTACAAAAACCGATATTAATACTATCATATATTTAAATTAAAAAAAATCGCACAAGGTACGGGTACTGAATTAGCACTCACATAAAAGAAATCAGTTTAGCATTTGATGAAAAAGAGTTTGAACTTTCAAATTTGGATTAAGGAGCCATATCCAAAAAAAACGGAGGGAACGCTTGGCGAGCCCAACCCAAGAGGCCACAACTCAATCCGCAGCTCAAATATAAGTCACTCTGCACCGTACGATCTCTTCAATCCAACGGCAAATATTTTATATTACCGCGTCCCTCAGATAGGCCTTCTCCTCCGTTGGATCACATCTCACCCACCCCCCCCCCCCCAAAAAAAAAAAAAACTCAAGACAGACCTATAAATACCTCACCTCCCCCAAATCGCTTTCACTCACAAATCTCACATTCGTTCACTGCTAATCGTATCTTTGAGCCCACCAAAAAAATAAAAAATCGTATCTTTGAAGCAAATCGGAATTCGGCAATGTCAGGCCGTGGTAAGGGAGGCAAGGGGCTGGGAAAGGGAGGAGCCAAGCGCCACCGGAAGGTCCTCAGAGACAACATCCAGGGAATCACCAAGCCGGCGATCCGTCGTCTCGCCAGGCGAGGCGGTGTCAAGCGCATCAGCGGCCTGATCTACGAGGAGACAAGAGGCGTTCTCAAGATCTTTTTGGAGAACGTGATCCGCGATGCCGTCACCTACACTGAGCACGCTCGCAGGAAGACGGTCACCGCCATGGACGTTGTCTACGCTCTCAAGAGGCAGGGGAGGACGCTCTATGGTTTCGGCGGTTAATTGGCTGCCAATCTGCTTCAATTAGGGTTTGCCGATGTGTATGAAAATATATCGTTCTGGTTTCGTTGTTGCTTATCTGTAGCTTTGAAGTAATGAATGGTTTTGTTGATCAACTTGAGGAATTGAATTGGTATTGTTGGAATCAAGGCATTGAGATGATTGCTTTTTGAAGCTCAGGCCATGAGATCAAATCTGTAGGAAATCAAAGCTACTCTAGCTTTTATCCATTAATACAAGGGGCTTAGAAAGTGGCCAAAATCCGAGTCAATTTTACTCTGTGTTGTGATTATTTTTCAATCTGAGTTTGTTCAACACTGTCACCATTTGTGCTTTGTGATAGTAAGCTCAATCTGCCACAAGAAGCTTAAAGATGAACCAAATACAGGATCCCATTAATGATCAACTTCGGTGCATACAATGTTAGCTCGAGCCAATCATCTGCTGTTTGGAAATCAAACATTGTGGACTTGCAGTTTTAGTACACCATTTTTAATTTAGTTCCTATGAGAAAGCTTGTTAGGCTCACATTTATCAAAAATCTTCAGGCCGAATAGCGTTTGCACCCGCTGCAAAACTGGAGAAAAAATGTTGCTTGAGTAGGTTTGGCGGTGTTCATAAGTACTATGCTTAGTTGCTTACTGCTTAGTAAGGCGATACGAGGAACTCAGGAAGTGTTTAAATGAACACAAGTGTTTGTTTGCGAAGGCTGAATTTAGGATCCAACATCCCAGGTTCACAAGATACAAAAGCCTTTCTTTGGTAGGTATGGATTCAATTGGTTAAGTTCACTTGTATAAATTTAGAGCGCCCTGAAAACAAAAATGTGTATGACAAATTGACAATTGTAGAAAAAATTCGGCTTGAATTTTTGTAAAGCGTTGAAAACAAAAACTATGGTAAATTGGTAATGGATCATAGACTACGACTTCCAAGGATGATGAGAAAGTGGAAATCTTGTTCAAATTTTTACTTTTACCCTTGATGGACTTCTAATCTGCCCAATTTCATTGCAAATAAACTATGATTAACTTTTGTTGTTATGAATAAACCAAAAAATGAACTTGAAATACAATTCAATTTGCACCAGAAACACACAAGGAAAGAAGCTGAAGAGTCCAGTGAAAATCAATCAAAATTTTAACTTCGTATTCTCAAGTTTGTGTAGTTGATGACAGGAAATCAAAAAGCACCTAATTTACTTCCTTCCATGAAAAAACATCTCCTTACTAAATCCCCAATTCCAATGATCCCATTCAACAATACTGCCAAATCAGGGTGGCTCTTCAGAGCACAGTTGGAATTTTTTTCTTGCAGCCGTCCGTACCGTCGAACCATAGTTTTTTTTTATAACCCGACGCCTCTTTTTAGGCGCAGGCGGGCATTCACGGAAACTCGGCGTCGGGATCCTATGCTCCTCCGACGTTGGCGTCGTGTATCCATCGTCTTCTTGATCAGTTTCATCCGCAAGCCAAGAGTTTTTGTTTACGAACTGAAAATCTATGGATTTACGTCTGTCAATCTCGATTCCGACCTTGATCGGAGTGAAAGCAATTAAATTGGAATGAAGTTTCTCTGTTTGTGGGAGGCGATCCATCGGTTTAATTTGTGTATCTGATTCTTGATTTCATGAAAGCTAGCTGTTTATATAAGATCGAGAAGGGTTGGAATTGGAGGTAGCTAGCTCTATGTTTTCAATTTCGCGCCAAAATAAGAATGATTAAATGGCATTATTTTGTAATTTGTAATATTTCCATAAGAAGAAAGAGATTTGGAGGGAAAAAGAGAGAGCTAGCTCGATCGTTTTCAACACTCTAATTTGCTTGCTTTTAATTAAGTAATTGTTGATCGATTGGTTTCTACTCCGTATTAGTTAATGCTAATTGATGATCGACTAGAACTTGTGTAAAGGTCAATTATGAAGAAAAGATTACTCTAAGAAGACATGATAAATCCATATGTTTGTAATTAAACTCTGTCAAAAATCCTTGTGGGGTTTGTCAATCTTTCCTGACATCAGGATTGGTGTATGACTTTATGGGAGTACATACATAACAACACAGAATTCACCCCCAAAATACACATGTTTTGACCCACGTATGCATCACTAGGTTCTAATCAAATGACAACTCTAAATTACATATGCATCACTATATTTTTCAGTAGAAAATAAAGGTTTCCTTATGATTCATGAATATTCCAAACACATTCTAGTTTCACTTACTTCAGAGTCTAAATCTAAAGATGAATTCGTAGGGAAGTAGATGAACCAGTAAGCTTGGTGTTAAAGTAAACCGACCCAAAATAATCAATTCCTCGCTCTTCCACTATCTAATCCAACTCTCACATTCAAAAGCTGCAAGCCAAGAGTCTAACCCTCTTCCTGCAATAATCAGATCATACAAGAAGCAACGCAACATCACCAACTCATAACATTCTTACAAAAATAAATGCACAAATATGAAATGGAAAAATGCAATTCTTTGACATTTATGAAGGAAAACTCATGAAAATTAGAATGTAAAAATTCAAAAGTTGAAAGAGGCAATTTAACAAACACCGTCAAGTAGTATTGCTACTTATTGGTAAATGTAATGGATACCCGGGGAACCTAACATTTTCATAGAAGTTCATTGATATCTTCTTTTTATATTCCATTGATACAGAGCCAATTCCAATAGACTTATTTATTCTGGTGTGGATGGCAGGCAGGCCTATATTTCTCCGGTTCTTTTCGAATCGGAGCTAAAATGGTCAGTCTAGAAAATGGAGATAGAAATACACACACGACAGAAGTAACTCAACCCCTTACATAGAAAGAGGTATATGTCCGTCTAACCCTTTTAATGTAAAGAAAAAAAAAGAAAAGCACCTTCATTCAGCTCTTCCATCTGGTCGCAATCCACTCAATCTGGTTCAATTCTGTAGATTCCGTTTACTATAAAAGATAATGGATCTCTCGCTTCGAGAAATCAAAATAAGAGAATCGAACCATTTCTTCTGATTCTTTTTCAAATTCGATAAATGTTGGTTGATCGTATATTTCATTATAGTTCTATGATTGGATATGATAGATTATCCCTATGAAGCGGAAACCTTGTGTCAGGACCCACGGGCCAAGGGACAGTCGCCTGATCAACAAAAGACCAAAAAGCTTTTTCTGCTCAGAAACGAAATGTTCCTGGAAATTTTTGCTCCCGTTGAAACATTTGTATCTATATGCATCAGGATCATATAGATACAAATGTTTCAACGGGAGCAATCCTTACTTTGAAGGATTATATTATAACCTCTAGAATGAAGCTAGCTATCACAGCCAACCATCGCACTGTAAAAATGGGATAGGCTTTTCTCGCGATACGGAAGTATGGAATAGAAATTCAAAGTGGATTCGACCACGAAAACGGTCTGATGGGGGGACTTTTTTATTTATTCCAATCGGCCCTTGCGAACAGCCTGATGCACTCATATCGGTGAATTTGAAATATGACATAGATCGGAGAATCGTAAAATGCTTCTTTGTTTGCGGCGGTGGAGGAACTGGATCGTCAAAAAGCGGAGTACGGTAGAATTCCTCGGTACGGAATATTCAATCCGCGAGTTATCAGTACTTATCAAATCTGTTCCTATCTAACGGTACTTGCTCTGCTATTCTGCCCAAGCCTGGCTGAGGAAGAGCATTGCAATTGCCGGAAATACTAGGCCTACGAAGGTCATTCCAATTGAATTTGGAATCTTTTTTCATTGAATTCATTCAAGAAGTTAAAGTTTACCAACAAGGTTGATGCCAAGATCTATCTATCGGTTGAAGTAGATTCTTCTTTTTGATCCATCTGCAAGCCCATATGGGCTCGTGTGAGTAGGAAACAGAAAATATCTATTCTAGTTTTGTTCTTCTTGGCATCAGTTATTTTAGCACAAATTTCGTATGCCGGAAAAAGGAATGATCCATCAGGTTTGACATGCCGCGAATCCTCTTGAAAGGGAGGGGCTGATGCATATAGATACAAATGTTTCAACGAGAGCAAAAATTTCCAGGAACATTTCAGAAAAAAATGTTAAGTGCAATAACGGCACCCGGTGCTATTTTTACCCAGGGCTTTGCTACTTCGGGTTTTTTTAGCCTCATAGATACATATAGAATTCTGTGGAAAACAGTAGAGCTTCGCCCTAATGAAATGAAATTCACTTAATGAAATACAACAAGGCCAGAAAAAGGGATTGATCAAATTCTATGGAGTCTGGAGAAAGCTGCAATCAATAGGATTTCCCTAATCCTCCCTTCCCGAAAGGAAGAACTTTGAATTCTTTTTCCTTTCCGCAGGGACCAGGAGATTGGATCTAGCCGTAAGAAGGCTTTGGCGGGATTTATCATGCACTTCTGGGCCCTGAGACTCTTGAGGAATTCCATCAAATATTCTGCTTTTTTCCGGATACTCGGGTTCAAATACCCAGGGATTGGCTGTTTCCTAAAAGTATTGATGCGGTATACCAAATTTCCTGGGATTGTAGTTCAATTTTTATGCGATAAAATATTCTAATTATTATGAATTTGGACAGGCGGATTCGCATCTCTTACAACCATCCAAAATTTTTTTTATCGATATTTAGGATATGTTCTTGCTGGATGTCTCGTTCAGGTACTTCTTTCTCCCGAATTGGCCGTTTCCGGCCTCTGGTGCGATCTCGCGTCCACAGAATTTTCTGGATTAAAGCGGGATTATTTTTGCTTACGTGTCATATTCTGGATTAAAGTGGTATTATTTTTTTCGGCCACATCAATTAATAAGCCAATATAATTAGGTAAAAAACTTATCTTTTCAGTTCAATAATATATCCAATATAACCTTATATTTATAATATTAAAATTATGATTTAAGAAAACAAGCCGACCAAATAAGGTGAGACGATCAATTGTTGTGGACATTTGCCGATTTTCTTCTTTGAAAAACGTTGAATTTGAATGAATTTTATTTCAATTTCTATTTGATGACATATTGTGCATCCAATTGGGGATGATATTCATAGTTTTCGATAATCCTTCATATCGTAACATTGTTTGGTTCATACTTCCTAACATTGTTTGATTCATACTTTTGATAATATTTTTCTTTTAGGAGAGTTTTTACTTTTGGCATTGTTTTCATTGATAATATTTTCTTTTAGGAGAGTTTTTACTTTTGCCATTATTTTCATTGTTTTCACGTGATGTTATATTTTTATATTGATTGGATTCTATTATTCTACACTTATCCTCCACATACTTTTTTTAAAAAAAATTAATTTATTTCATATTTAATTGTATTATGTAAATTAATATTATATTGGATTTAAAAAAAGATATGAATAACAAACCAAGCACTATCTATATATCTATATCTTCTATATCTATATCTATATATATAAAATACTAAAATATAAAATACTAAAACAGAGGCCTGAAACGGGCTCTGGTGCGATCTCGCGTCCACGGAATTTTCTGGATTAAAGCGGGATTATTTTTGCTTACGTGGAATTTTCTGGATTAAAGTGGTATTATATTTCTGGCCCACATCAATTAATAAACGAATATAGTTAGCTAAAAACTTATCTTTGTAGATCAATAATCTATCTAATATAACTTGAATTAGTTGTTATACATATTTATTATTTTCATGCTTTTGTTAATAAACTATATTATTTATTATTTTAAAAGATGAAGAAGGAATATTTGGTGCGTTATTCTACCTTTTAGATCAAATTGAATATAATATATTTATATATGGTTTTATTTTTGTGAGCCACATCAATTTGATTTTAGTTTTTTAAGCCACGTCAATTAATTATCTAATATAATATTTTAATATAATTAATATAATGAAATATAATTTATTAACAAAACGCGCAACCGCGCGGGTAACGAATACTAGTATGAAAATTATATTTTATCCCATTATCTAATAGCCCGCATATAAAATATCTGAGTTATAATATGCTTTAAAGTGATAATTATGTATTTTATTTTATTTTTTAAAGCTAAAAATAATATATAACCTGGATCTATAACACACTCGGCCTATTATATATTGAGGTTTTCAATACACGTGTAGCAAATAACCCGGCGATATATAAAAAAAAATTGGGTTTTTATTTAAATCTAATTAGTATTTGTTATCCGTGCGGTTGCGCGTTTTGTTAATAAATTATATTTTATTATATTAATTATATTAAAATATTATATTAGATAATTAATTGACGTGGCTTAAAAAATAAAATCAAATTGACGTGGCTCACAAAATAAAACCATATATAAATATATTATATTCAATTTTATTTAAAAGGTAGAATAAGGCACCAAATATTCCTTCTTCATCTTTTAAAATAATAAATAATATAGTTTATTAACAAAAGCATGAAAATAAAAAATATGTATAACAACTAATTCAAGTTATATTGGATAGATTATTGATTTAAAAAGATAAGTTTTAGCTAACTATATTAATTTATTAATTAATGTGGGCCAGAAATATAATACCACTTTAATCCAGAAAATGCCACGTAAGCAAAAATAATTCCGCTTTAATCCAGAAAATTCCGTGGACGCGAGATCGCACCAGAGCCCGTTTCAGGCCTCTGTTTTACTATTGTAACCAAAGATCCCACTGAATTCTTGATCTGTTAGGATGCCTCTTTGATAGAGTTATTGCGCGGAAGTGCGAAGTTACTATTATTTCTTTTTCCTCCTTTATGTTAAGTATATTTCTTTTTCCCAAATAACCGAAGACAACATGCTTGTTGCCGGGGGCAACAAGATCAAGTTCATCATCTACATCCATAAGAATGCCTTTGAGGCCTTTCGATCCAATCAAATAGAAAGCCCCAAGGTCTCGTGGTTTATAATACCTCGGGAGCTAATGAAACGATAAAAACAGTACGATACTATATGTTTAAAATAAAAGAAAATATTCAAACTTTATCCGATTCATCATATAATTAGTCCTCTTATTCTCCTGGCTAATAAAGTACTCCAATAATATGGTTAATAACGTTCCCAATCCATATCCTCCCATTGACTTCCTTAACATCACTTGCATAGACCACTGGGAAGTCTGGTACCCCATTTCCACCATCCAACTCTTCCAAGATTTGTCCGACTGAATTGATTTTCGTAGGAAAACCTCTATCCCGTGAACCAAGTAGTGACGGCAATGTTGGTACTTGTGCAATCCAAAAGTTGCCAGCCGAATCTCTGTTGATGTTATCGGGACGACCTTCAAGGGTAAGAAGTAGGTCACTTCGGTAAGCTCTCGGACCCTTCAACCAGTATTTGTAGATTCGGCCACTTGTCGTCTCGGAGATGAGTAGAAATTCATTATTACTCCCTAGTGCTACTCCATTAGGAAATGACAAGTTATTAAGCAGCACCTTCATTGTGCGATCAATCGGATTGTATGTCATCACCCTCCCTGTGCAATCCCCGGTATTTATTAAGTTTTGGAACTCCCTGTAATAGATAAACTTAGAAGTTTGACCCAATTAATCGAGAAATCTAACTATAAAATCGAGAAATTTACCATCGTTCAAATTGTGTGCTTGAATCTATGAAGTATATGACTCCACTTTCTGGATCAATGTCGAGTGAATTCATGAACTTAAACGGGATTCCATCTGCGGCATTGGCTACAGTAAAACCTTGACCACCTCCTGGGGCAACTTCAACTAATCCATGGTATGCATCCGTAACGTATAGCGTACATGTTTTCGGGTGAAACTTAAGACCAAGAGGCCTTCCGCATAAACGTTCGTAGGGTGAATTGTTGATTCCAATACAATTCCTAGACCTAAATAGATCGAATGGAAAAACGATAAATAATATTCACAAAGATAATAAGATCGAGAATACATATGATTCTATATAACAAGCCTGAATAACTTACCAATTTGGCATTGTAGCATATTCAGACCAATGTCCTTGACCGATGTATTTGAGTATTCGTCCGTCGGAAACCCCAACATAAGGTCCTTTTCCTTGGCAGTCAAATGCTAGGGTCTCTGGTCCTGTCGCCCCAGGAAGGAGTGGGATAGGATAAAAATGTCGACTTTCAATACATGCTGGAAAAATAACGAACAATAACACCAAAACTAGATAACGCAACATCTGTCAACCAAAACAAAACAAAACAAAAATTCATAAGATTTTTTTGGTGCGGAAATTAATAAGATTTTAATTTATAGTTATCCTAGTGAAAGCAATAATACGTTAATTGATTCACAAAATAAATAAAAAGTCCGAATCCATCGAGTTTGATAAAGAAAAAGAGCAACTGTATGCCGGAAAAGATTTATAGGTCAATTCAAATAGTTAAAGCACAAAAACGTAGTATAAACATAATTAACAGAGTAGCAATTAAACGTAGTATAAACCTAATTAACACAGTAACAATTACCGTAGGCAGAGATCCGACGAATTCAAGTGCAATTGATTTGCGTTTTCTCTAGGTATCAATCTAGTTAGAAATATAATAGATTGAGAACGGGTTAATGCCTTATTTATAATAGGGTTTTGGAGTTGATGATATATATTTTTTTTTATAGATATAGCAAAATCTTCTAATGTTGTCAATATAATAATTAATTAATAAATTAATAATAAAAACAGAATTAATAATTGAGAATCATTCATTTTTTTTGGCACTGATAATTGAACAATTGAGAATCATTGATAATCTATCTAAATCTTAACAAAACAGATAAAAGTTATCTAAATAAGTTTTATCTCTAAAAACTAAATAATCTTATATAATTTATTTTAATAAAAGGAAAAATAACTAAAAAATAATACGGTAAAAAAAATACAATACGAATTAAGTTTAACCCAATATTGATACGAGGGAGACCAGAGGCATTCTCAAGATCTTTTTGGAGAACGTGATCCGCGATGCCGTCACCTACACTGAGCACGCTCGCAGGAAGACGGTGACCGCCATGGACGTCGTCTACGCTCTCAAGAGGCAGGGGAGGACGCTCTATGGTTTCGGCGGTTAATTGGCTTCAACTAGCTGGGCTTGCGGATGTGTATGAAAATATATCGTTCTGGTTTTTATTGTTGTTTCTTTGTTGCTTTGAAGTAATGAATGGTTTTGTTGATCAATTCTAATTTCCTGGAAATTGCTTAACTGGGACTTGAGGAATTAAATTGGCATTCTTGCAATCTGGACATACATTGAGATGATTGCATTTTGAAGCTTAGGCCATGAGATCAAATTTGGAGGAAATCATAGCAAATCTAACTATTATCCATTAATAAAAGGGGGCTTAGAAAGTGGCCAAAATCTGAGTTTGTTCAGCACTGTCACCATTTGTAATTTGTGAATGGTAAGCTCAATCTGCCACAAGAGGCTCAAAGATATTATCAGTAAGCTCATTATGGTTAAGTGATAAAGATGAACCAATTCAAATACAGGATCCCATCAATGATCAACTTCAGTGCATACAGTGTTAGTTCGAGCCAATCATCTATTGTTTAGAAATCAAGCATTGTAGACTTGCAATTTTAGGACACCAATTAATTTAGCTTCCTCTAAGAAACCTTTTTAGCCTCAAATTTATCAAAAATCTTCAGGCCGAATAGCTTTTGCACCAGCTGCCAGACTGGAGAAACAATGTTGCTGGAGTAAGGCGAAACCAAAAAGTGGTAAAATGAACATAAGTCTTTGTTTGAATAATCACATTAATAGTTGTATTGACAGTTATCTTCATTCTCAAATGCGGATTGAGAATTCTGTTTTAAGTGCTAGTGACAATTACAGTGATATTGACATTTTGGATGAAAGTCAGACTCCCACTAACACAAAAGGTAAGAATAAGAATCTTGGGGTAACTAAAAAATATAGGAATTTGTGGATTCAATGTGAAAATTGTTATGAATTAAATTATAAGAAATTGTTAAAGTCAAAAATGAACGTTTGTGATGAATGCGGATATCATTTGAAAATGAGTAGTTCAGAGAGAATCGAACTCTCGATTGATCCAGGTACTTGGGATCCTATGGACGAAGACATGGTCTCAACGGATCCCATCGAATTTCATTCGGAGGAGGAACCTTATAAAGATCGCATGCGAAGGCTGAATTCACGATCATATCTCCCAGGCTCACAAGATAAAAAAGCCTTTCTTTGGTAGTTATGGATTCAGTTGGTTATGGCATAGTCTTAAGTTCAATTGTATAAATTTAGAGCGGCCTGAATATAGAAATTGGTAATGGACTAATCTTATAACTATGACATGCTGATCTAAGCGTGATGAGGGGGTGGTAATCTTGTTCAAAGGTAGGGGCTTTTGTTTTTATCGATAAACCCAAACACGGACAAAGATAGGGGGTTTTCTTGGGCGAAAGCATACGACCAGATACGGACTTCTGACATACGAAATCAGTGGGGGAGATCTCATATGGAAGGGAGCCAGAGCAAGAAGTGGTCATTCATTGTTTGGATGGCATCGAAGAAGCGCCTTCAGACGGGAAGAGTGGTTAAAGCACTGGAAAGGGAATGAAGCAACCGCTTGCCAACTATGTTAGTTTGAGGAATAGTTGAAGGAGCATCTCTGGTTCGAGTGCCCATCATCATAGAAATGAGAGAGAAAGTGTGGGAATGGATGGAGTTGCCCAAACATGACGGCTCTGCGTTATCTCTTGGCTGAATTGGTTTGCGGATGAGAGCTAGAACACACAATCCGGGGCAATCTTCCAAGCGAAGTTGCTTACCTTTTGTGAGTTTGTTTATTTCTCCTGGCTAAACCGTAATGATGTTACTTTTCGACTTTTCGTAGAGTTCCTTGTACTTCTAATGCTTGGGCGGATTGCATTATTGAGCAATGTAAATTTTAATTTGTATCTCCTGCAAGTCTAAAGGCAAAATACTGCAGGAGAAAAGATGGATTGTGAGGCATATTAGGTAGATGGGTGGCGAAACTAAAGGGGGCGTAGGGGCCTTTAACAGTATGTAGGCGACGGGTGTACTTTTGTATAGTGGGGTTTTTGAGCTCACGGGCTAAGGAATGTTTTCCGCCTTAGCTCCATGTTTGGAGAACTGGTCGGGGTTCTCTCCATCTTTTATACCTATTACTTCTTCTAAACATTTACCACTTCAGGCTAAACCCAAAGAATGAACTTCAAATACAATTCAATTTGCACTAGAAACACACAAGGAAAGAAGATGAAGAGTCCAGTGAAAATCAAGCAAAATTTGAAGGTCGTATCCTCAAGTTTGTGTAGTTGATGACAGGAAATCAAAAAATACCTAATTTAGTTATTTCCCTGAAAAAAAATCTCCTTGTTAAATTCCCAATTCCAATGATCCCATTCAACAGCACCCCCAAATCAGGGTGGCTCATCAGACCACAACCGGAATTTTTTTCTTGCAGCCGTCTGTACTGTCGAACCATAGCTTTCTCTAACCCGACGCCTCTTTTTAGGCGCGGGCGGGCATTCACGGAACCTCGGCGTCGGGATCCTATGCTCCTCCGACGTCGGCGTTGTGTATCCATCGTCTTCTTGATCAGTTT
The DNA here is from genome assembly GCA_963922045.1 of Persicaria maculosa. Classification (NCBI taxonomy): domain Eukaryota; kingdom Viridiplantae; phylum Streptophyta; class Magnoliopsida; order Caryophyllales; family Polygonaceae; genus Persicaria; species Persicaria maculosa. The sequence goes on along the minus strand of OY998257.1, from coordinate 14,675,296 downwards.
CATCCGCAAAACAAGAGTTTTTGTTTACGAACTGAAAATCTTCAGATTTACGGATGTCCATCTCGATTCCGACCTTGATCGGAGTGAAAGCAATTAAATTGGAATGAAGTTTCTCTGTTTGTGGGAGGCGATCCATCGGTTTAATTTGTGTATTTGATTCTTAATTTCATGAAAGCTAGCTGTTTATATAAAGATCGTGAAGGATTGGATTTGGAGGTAGCTAGCTCCATGTTTTCAATTTCGCGCCAAAATAAGAATGATTAAATGGCATTATTTTGTAATATGTCCATAAGAAGAAAGAGAATTGGAGGGAAAAAGAGAGAGCTAGCTCGATCGTTTTCAACACTTTAATTTCTTGCTTTTAGTAATTGTTGATCGATTGGTTTCTACTCTGTATTAGTTAATGCTATTTTTCTAACTTTGTCAAGATGTTTTGTGTGTACTTTGTAGAGTAAATATATATTGTATTATTTGGATATTCAGTTTGGTTTTCTATTTTATTTTTTAGCTTGATGCCTTGATGGAAACCAGAAATCAAACTGGAACTTGTGTGAATCGGTAGGGTAAGTAGATGAACTTGTAAGCTTGGTGTTGAAGTAAATTGACCCAAAATAATCAATCCCTCGCTCTTCCATTATCTAATCCAACTCTCCAGGGCCGTTCCGATGTTTACAGTGGCCCGGTGCGGTAATTAGAATTAGGCCCTATTAACTGACCAAAAAAAAGAATTAGGCCCTATTATATTTATGTATTATAATATGTGCATGAGTGATATCATTAAAAAATGAACAATTTATCTTACATTTACATGAAAATCATGTGTTAAATGTTAAAATTATTCAAAAATTAGGAAATTGAAAAATGACACATAATTATATTTTTTTTAAAAAGACACTCATACATTCTCCTATACTTAAAAATAATAAATTTATATTTTATTTATAAAAGACATATCTTTTTACAATACATTAAACTAGCCATATAAATAAGGATACAATCCACATTATTATAGATATTTTTAATATTATTATAAAAATAAAGAAGATATAATTCCACATTATTATAAATATTTTTAGTATTATTATAAAACTAAAGAATACATATTTAAATAAATAAATATAATTGAAAGTGGCAGAGAGACTAAATGTTAAGATGGGTCCATTAAGAATAAAAACTAAAGGAAAAGACAAGAGCTTAGAAAAATTAGATGAAAAGTAAAAATGTTGGTTGTGGGATTCAAACCAAGCCCAATACGACAACATGGTGACAATTCAACCACCAGACTACTTGCTATTTCTCATATTTTGAAAAGGTTTACACCTATATAATGTAAAAACATATATTGGGCTCCGTGTGGTTGGACCTCTTTAACTGCCCTTAAACCGGGCCTGCAAGTCTCACATTCAGAAGCTGCAAGCCAAGAGGCTAACCCTCTTCCTGCAATAATCAGATCATACAAAAAGCAATGCAACATCACCAACTCATAACCTTCCTACAAAAATAAAATGCACAAATATGAAATGGAAAGATGCAATTCTTCGACATTTCTGAAGGAAAACTCATGAAAATTAGAATGTAAAAATTCAAAAGTTGAAAGAGGCAATTTAGCAAACGCCTGGGGAACCTAACATGTTTATAGTATTAAAAAAAAGTTATTGAACAATACGATACTATATGTTAAAAATAAAAGAAAATATTCAAACTTTATCCAATTCACCATATAATTAGTCCATCTCCAGGCTAATAAAGTACTCCAACAATATGGTTAATAACATTACCAATTCATATCCTCCAATTGACTTCCTTAACATCACTTGCGTAGACCACCGGGAAGTCTGGTACCCCATTTCTACCATCTAACTCTTCCAAGATTTGTCCGGCTGAATTAATTTTCGTAGGAAAACCTCTATCCCTTGAACCGAGTAGTGACGGGAATGTTGGTACTTGTGTGATCCAAAAGTTGCCGGCAGAATCTCGGTTAATGTTATCGGGACGACCTTCAAGGGTAAGAAGTAGGTCACTTCGGCGAGCTCTCAGACCCTTCAAACATTACTTGTAGATTCGACCAGTTTTTGTCTCGGAGATGAGTAGAAATTCATTATTACTCCCTAGTGCTACTCCATTAGGAAATGACAAGTTGTTAATCAACACCTTCACTGTGCGATCAATCGGATTGTATGTCATCACCCTCCCTGTGCGATCCCCGGTATTTATTAAGTTTTGGAACTCCTTATAATAGATAAACTTAGAAGTTTGACTAAATTAATCGAGAAATCTAACTATAAAATTGAGAAATTTACCATCGTTCAAATTGTGTGCTTGAATCTATGAAGTATATGACTCCACTTTCTGGATCAATGTCGAGTGAATTCATAAACTTAAACGGGATTCCATCTGCGACATTAGCTACAGTAAAACCTTGACCACCTCCCGGGGCAACTTCAACTAATCCATGGTATGCATCCGTAACGTATAGCGTACATGTTTTCGGGTGAAACTTAAGACCGAGAGGCCTTCCGCATAGACGTTCGTAGGGTGAATTGTTGATGCCAATACAATTTCTAGACCTAAATAGATCGAATGGAAAAATGATAAATAATATTCACAAAGATAATAAGATAGAGAATACATATGATTCTACATAACCTATGATTGCTTTTCTAAGAATTAAATAGATACATAGTATAAGATATATAATCACTTAAAGTTAGAACGGAAATTTCATGAGATAACCATGTGGTTATGCATAATTCGCACAGTAAACAAGAGTTTCTAAAATTTCGTCAGGTAACCCCGTGCTTTCAAAATATTTTATGTCGTGCCCAAAACCTATATTTTTATAGAAAATCATCAGTTTAAACATTTATGGGTTAAATAATGTAATATTGATAGATGATATGGAAGTTTTTAACAAATACAGTAATTTTTTTTCCTTCTAAAAAATGAGAAGCAGATGAAACAAAAGGTCATGAACAGAAGAAGAAGAAGAACGGGAGCTTCAGCGGTGGGTGATGAATTAATAGCTGAAGGGTCGTTCCTCTAACGAGGGATGATGATCTCGGCTTGCATCTTCGAACCGAATGGCATCGACGTCATGGATGATGGCATTGCAAATATGCAGATATCGAGGGTTGCGGTCGAGCAGCACCAGAATCAAGCGGTCGAGTAGAGATTTGACAATGTGGGAAGGGTCAGACAACCCATGAGGAGGATTGCCTTGAATTCGACCTTGCAGCAGAGGAACACGTCGATAAGCTTCCAGAGCCAAGCGATGCAAAATATTTCGAAAGTCCAAGGTTACCCGGAGAAATTTTAGAAACTCTTGTTTATCATACGAATTACCCTTAACCACATGGTTACCTCTTGAAATTTCCCAAGTTAGAATGAAGAATCATAAAAAACTTACCAAGTTGGCATTGTAGCATATTCAGACCAATGTCCTTGAATGTATTTGAGTATTTGTCCATCGGAAACCCCAACATAAGGTCCTTTTCCTTGGCAGTCAAATGCAAGGGTCTCCAGTCCTATGGACCTAGGGAGGAGTGGGATAGGATAAAAATGTCGACTTTCAATGCATGCTGGAAAAATAATGAATAATAACACCAAAACTAGATAACGCAACATCTGTCAACCAAAACAAAACAAAAATTTATAAGATTTTAATTCATAGTTATGCTAATGAAAGCAATAATACGTCAATTGATTCACAAATAAATACAAAGCAAGAATCGATCTAGTTTTGATAAAGAAAAAGAGCAACAGTATGTAGGAAATGATTTATATATAGGTCAACTTAAATAGTTAAAGCACAACTACATAGTATAAACCTAATTAACATAGTAGCAATTACCGTGGGCGGAGGTCGGATGAAGGTCGGACGAATTCAGATGCAATAGATTTGCCTTTTCTCTCAAGGCATCAATCTGGTTAGAAATATAATAGATTGAGAATAGACCTGAGCATACCTGGGCTAATCCGCCTGGCCCGCCCAACCCGCCCGGGGAAAAAAGCGGGCTTGGGTAGCACAATCGGCCCAAGCGGGCCGACAGGCCCGGTCCGGTAGGCCCACCGGACCGGGCTCGGACATAGTATGCGGCCCAAGTGGGCCGGTAGACCCAGCCCGCTATATATTAATATTATAATATTATACATGTAATTATACATATATATATAATGATATTTTTTATCAAAATATAAACTATATATATATATATATGTTTATACAGTGTGTGTATATTGTTTTTATACAGTGTATATTTATATATACTTTTTTGTCAAAACAGTACATATAATATATACTCCATATATAATATAGTGTGTATTAATTATATATGCTACATATATATATATAAAAGAAAATCCATAAAATATATATAAAAATATATAGATTTATATGTGTTAGGTCTTTAATTGACTTTGCTTCTTAGGTATTAACTAAAAGGAAAATTTAGTAACATAACCGGTTATGCTGTCGGTAGGATTCCCCCGAGCCGAATCCTTTACTTAAAAAAAAAGCCCGCTAGGCCCGGTGGGCGGCCCGGCCCGCCAATAAGGGCGGGCTTGGGCAATGTAGTAGGCCCAAAACTTGGGCCTAGCCCAAGCCCGACCCGGTACAATGGGCTTCTAAAATGTTAGAGACCCGACCCAAGCCCGCCCAGCCCGGCCCATGCTCAGGTCTAATTGAGAACAGATAATGCCTTATTTATAATAGGGTTTTGGTGTTGATGATAGATATTTTTTTTTATAGATAAGAGTAAAATCTTCTAATGTTTTCAATATAATAATTAATTAATAAATTAATAATTATAATAGAATTGATAATTGAGAATCATTGATAATCTACCTAGAATCCTAACAAAACTCAACATAGGGAGGAGAAAAATAGAGTTCAGAAACCCTAACTCCAGTCAAAACTCAACGTTCTAACTTAAGATTATGAAGAGATCCGAGCAGGCTCAACACATACAAAGCTGGGCTTTCTTGTATTGGGTTCTCTGGAAAAATAATGAATAATAACACCAAAACTAGATAATGCAACATCTGTCAACCAAAACAAAACAAAAATTCATAAGATTTTAATTCATAGTTATGCTAATGAAAGCAATAATACGTTAATTGATTCACAAATAAATACAAAGCAAGAATCGATCTAGTTTTGATAAAGAAAAAGAGCGACAGTGTGTAGGAAATGATTTATATATAGGTCAACTCCAATAGTTAAAGCACAACTATGTAGTATAAACCTAATTAACATAGTAGCAATTACTGTGGGCGGAGGTCGGACGAAGGTCAGACGAATTCAGATGCAATAGATTTGCCTTTTCTCTCAAGAAATCAATCTAGTTAGAAATATAATAGATTGAGAACAAATAATGCCTTATTTATAATAGGGTTTTGGTGTTGATGATAGACATTTTTTTTATAGATAGAGTAAAATCTTCTAATGTTTTCAATATAATAATTAATTAATAAATTAATAATTATAATAGAATTAATAATTGAGAATCATTGATAATCTACCTAGAATCCTAACAAAACTCAACATAGGGAGGAGAAAAACAGAGTTCAGAAACCCTAACTCCAATCAAAACTCAATGTTCCAACTTAAGATTATGAAGAGATCCGAGCAGGCTCAACACACACAAAGCTGGGCTTTCTTGTATTGGGTTCATCATAGTGTGGGTGGGCCAATATCAGTTTGGCAAGCTCAAAGAGCTAACACCCAAACCTGATCAAGACCTAGCCCAAACTCCTTCAAATCATAGCCTACATTTATACATCTTATTACACACATATTACATCAAATACAAAAGCTTACACATATATTACATCAAATACAAAAGCCTACATTTATACATCTTATTACACACATATATTCTACATGATTTGTAAATTATGTGTTTCTTACCAACACAATTTAATGAACCAATTGAATGAATCTGATTTCAGTGAACAAAATGACATTGAGGTTCCAGAGGTGTGGCCTCTTTGCCCTCTTCTTCTATGGGAGTACATACATGTAAATCTTACAGCATAACCAAAAAAACAAGTAATTCACCCTCGAAACTCAAATGTTCCGATCCATGTTAACCCATGAAGGCGAGCAGCCAAAACTCATAACAATCTTATGTAATTTCTTTCAACTTTTGCAGCTGATCTTGAGTTCGAATGAGTACAAGGAGGAGCAATCTCCCGAATCAAGAACAATGAACTGGGCACCAAAGCCAAGTGCTGGGCAAAAGACATCTCATTCGGCACTACTTATCCATCCGGATTTGGGTTCTTCCATAAAAGTTGCCGGTATTTGTAGAAGATCGTCTCTCAACAACAAGGAATTGCCCAAGAGACGGAGGATTTTCAGGGCTCTTAACATCTGTGCTGTCCTTTGAACAAATGAAGGAGCAAAACCAAGCTTTAGACTTGCAGGATTTCTTGGGTTTTATAGGCTGATCTCCTGCTCTTGTTCTTCCCCTCATTGAGCGTCTTGAGAGATCAAGTAGCCTTGCATGCCGCGCAGCTCCTATTAAGCTTCCGAGTGTGATGCTTCTGTCATGGAAGAAGGAATCTGTGGACTGAAAACACATACAAATCCAGTTAGATATTATGTGTCAGATTTTGCAAATATGAACTATTATGTTTGGTATATAGCTAATCTATCACTTGGAATGGATATCAGAATGAACGAACCCGATAACTATCCTTTGAATCGAGTTTGAGTTACATACACCCTAGCTAAGTCCCTAACTATCCTCCCTCTTTACCTTAATATGTGAATTCCATACCAAAACTTGAAGTAATTCAAAGCAAATGACCTCTAAATTACATATGCATCCCTGGATTTTGTTTAGCATAATGTATAGAAAGTTTAGGAAAACAGAAATTATGAGAAAATTAAGGAGTTCTACCAACCAAAACAAACAAGTTTCCTCATGATCATTCCAAATACATTCTACTTTCACTCACCTCTGAGTCTAAATCTGAAGATGAATCCGTGGAGGAAGTCGACGAACTAGTAAGTGCAGTGTTAACAGAAATTGACTCAAAACAATATCTTGCTCTTCCTCCCAATCCAACTCTCACATTCAGAAGCTGCAACCCAAGAGGCCAACCCTCTTCCTGCAACAATCAAATCAAAACAATTTACCCATCAAACAAGAAGCAACACAGCATCACACACTCAAAACCCTCAGTGTTCAAGTAAAGATGAAAACTTTTCACATTTCTGAGTGAAAACTCATTGAGAGTTAGAAGAGGCAATTTAACAAACACCTGGCGAGCCATATCAAGTGGTGCTGTTGGTAATGAATTTGGTTGATAAGCTAGCACTCTCTAAATTGCAAAACAGCAAGTGGGGTAATCCAATGACCAATTTGACTGGAAAGAGGAAAACGGAATGTAAATTGCAAATTGCAAAACGCACAAAAAGCTGTCAAAAGTGGGTTGTGAGAGAGACAGTGAAATGTGTCTTGTTTGTTGTATGCAAAAAAACGCACAAGAAGCTATCTTTGCTACCTACTATGCAATTAGTAAAATAAGCCATTAAAGAAAGCAAAAGAGTTGTCTTCTTCCTTTTTTTTACTTTTAATTTCATTATTTGTCTGGTCTTTGGTTGGAAAGAAGATGATTAACAAACTCTTTCATATATATAGAATACACCATTTGTGAACTACGATAAATGATATAATTTGTTAACAAATTTGGAGCATTGAATTAGGAAAATCAATGGCTAAGATTTAAAGGAAAATTTGAAGAGCAAAATTATTCGTTTGAAATAACATGATTATTCGTACATAATTCGTACGAATAATAATATTGTAACAGACGAATAATTTTTATATGAAAAGATCGTTAATACATACGAATAATTGCAATATGTCACATGAATAATTATGTTGTCACATATGAATAATCAATCTATTCACAGTTTACAACGTAAGATGTGTTTACACCGTAATTATCCCCTGTATATATACACTAAAATCGATGTATAAGATACATCTTACTGACATGTTGTGATTGATTTTACGGAGAAAAAAATTCCACCAAATTTTTTATTAAAATAATATATTATCATAATTTATAGAAAGTCAAAACTATAAATCAAAACTATTTCATAGTCAAAACTATTTAATAGGTATTATTTTATTTATATCTAGATTATTTTTAGTGAAAAGAATTATTTATATCAAAATTAATTATTTAATAACTGTTATTATATATATTTTAGGGCCAAAATAAATTATTCAAATATTATGTATCCATAATATGTAGCCACAATCTATTAGTGCATAGATATTTTAGTAAACTAATGTAATAAAGATATATTTAATAAAAATAATAATATTGAAATATATTTGAAAATCACCTATCTATTAAATTACATGATATTTAATTAACGACTAGTACAATCCCCGAGCCATGATGTAATTTTTAAATAAAATATTAATAATATAAAAAATTAATATTATAAAATTAAATTAAATATTGATAAGGTTAGTATTATATAAAATGCGTAAAGTTGATAAAGTAAAAAATATACAGAAAACATAAAATTAAGATGGTTATGACACCTAAGAAAAAAAATATTCTTAATTAACATTTAGATGATTGAAAAATGTGTTGACACATCATCAAAAAGTCTTTTGAATTAAGATATTAAAAATTGGGGCGGGCTGAATCTGATCAAGCCTGCCCCTAGAGAGCTGGACACATGTAGTATGTGGACACATATTAGTTAGTAAATGAGTAAAAGATAAAAGGGAAAAATGTGAATGTATTAAAGAAAGAGAAAATAGAAAAAGAAATAATACGAGAAAAATTGTTATTACTTGAAAAACTTTCAATTAAGGAGGTGTTGACACATCATTAAAAAGTCTTTGGAATTAAGATATTATATAGATAGATTAGAAATTTTTTTTTAACTTATAAATGTGAATTTAACTTATATTTTAGATATAATATGTTGAAATAATTATATTTATATTTATATTATTTTTGGTGAAAAAATTATCTATATCTAGATAATTATTTTTTATGCATTAAAATTTATGTAAATTATTTATAATATTATGTTAATATATTTTCGAGATAAAGCCCACCCTAGTGTTTGTGAATTCCCCACTCCATGCACGTTGGTATATTATACTCCCTTTGGACTTCACTTTTGTTGATAAGATAAAAAGACCTATTACCTATTGTATCAAATTTGAAGTGCACAAAGATAGATGCGGCAGTACCACTGGAGTAAGGATTTCTACAATCCTCCTATGTGTACCCTACGGTGCACCCTAAAATTATTTTTATTATAAAAAATATTAAAAAATATTAAAAAATTAAATTTAACTTATATACACTCATATTCATATGTTTATAAAATTTTATCATAAAAATTATGTTATACAAAAATAGAAAAATCATTTTCTATAATAACTCAAATACTCATTATCTATAATTTTTTATGATAAAATTTTATAAACATATGAATATGAGTGTATATAAGTTAAATATAATTTTTAAATTTTTTTTTAACATTGTTTTATACTCCCTCTGTTTCAAAATAAATGTCACTTTACTATTCTGCACGCATTTTAATGAGGTAAAAACTCTATAAAATATTATTTTTTTAATCAAATTTTTTCCATTATTTCATACTTGTTAGTAACAAGTATGAAATTATGGAAAAAATTTGATTAAAAAAATAATATTTTATAGAGTTTTTACCTCCTTAAAAAACGTGCACTAAAGTACAAACGACTTTTATTTTGAAACGGAGGGAGTAACACAAATAATTTTAGGGTGTACCATGGGACACACAGATCCTTACTCGTACCACTGTGGTTGTAGGCTTTGTAGCTTGATAGGGTTGTTGGGCTATATAGCCTATAGGAGGTTTGTTGCTGATTGGTAGTTTGTCATTTGTCCCATTGTCCATGTTGTATTAATTAGCTAGCTCTGGATTAAGAGGTTGGCAGTTCGGGCGTCATAAAGGTCATCTCAAGACCCTTAACTTATTTTTTCTTTGCCAGTTCAAATTTTTTTCATTTTTCACCCTCATTCGTAAACCCAAACCTCGGGCTCATTACTTACTTTGTACTATTTTCCTTGTATTTAGTAAATTATTCTATTATTTCTTTATTTATCTACTTATTTAATAATAATGTATTAAAAAATAACTTTTTAATATTTGAAAAAGAACATATTGGTATTATTTATTCGAAAAAAAGTTTCTCAAATATATGCAATATGGATGTCTATAGATAGATAAAATTAAATTACATTCAAAAATAATTTTTTTTAATTTTTTTTTAGATTTCAAAAAATACTAGAAAATCATTTTTTTAAAAAAATCAAACCCGCTGCCACATGACAACCCACCCCCAACCTTCCTTCTCTCTGATTGGGCCACGTGTCACATGAACCCAACTTTATCGGGTTCATCTGCGCGAACCCGAAAAGTCGGATTCATGGACTTTTTTTTTCCTTTTTTTTTTGGTCCGACGTGGCACTCCCATGAGCCTCCGAGCTCACTAATGCGGGTGGCCTAAGGTCATACACATTTGTGAATCCTTTTTGAGATTTTTTTATTAGGTAAAAATTCGAACTCAGACCAGCCTGAAGTTTGACAGGTCGACGAATCGACAGACGGATTAACCGTCAACATACAACATAGTACTAAGCACACAAATAACACAGATAAAAGAAACAATCCAAATAACCCTTATAAGTAGTTAGACAGCGGAGGAGTCGAGGGAGATCCAAGGTGAGCCACGAATACCAACATTGGACTCATTTCGTCTTATTACTCCCCATTTATATCAAACTTCTCATTTATGAACCTGACATTGGACTCATAACTTATTTTTTCTTTATTTTTCTTTTTTATTAAATGAATTCTTTTTTTTGATAAGGTAATAATTCGAGGGCCAGACAAGCCTGACACCTCGAGAGGCCGACAAAGTCGGCAGACGGCGAACCGTCAAAACATACAAGGAAATATTGCAAACCAAGCGGTGACAAGCAAAAAAATTTCGACCAACCTAGCAAACCTAATCCTAACACATTGGGGACAACATAGACTACGGACCGAAGTCAAACGCCACCAAACAGCGACACCACTGGCCAGAGGTAAATCAGGAGTCCCTGTGGGCAGTGAAAACGAACCTCCAAGGAAATTTTCGGATCATGGAGACGCCTCGATACATACTGCCTCGACCCCAGCCAGACCCGACTCGGAGACGCCAGAGCCCCAACTAAGAAAAAGACCGTCGAGATCAACCAAAAGAGCAGCTGAGAATCGCCCAAGGACAACGCACTTGAATACCGGGATTTTATTAGAGCCCTTTCAAGATTTAACAAACCCTTTTGGGGTTTTGTTCGACCCTTTCGGACGGTTGAGTATCAAAATTATAACAATTTTTAATAAAAAAATTCCACCAAATAGTAAAGCTTGCACTGTTTTTTTTTTTGAACCGGAAATAATTTGGCTTTAGGGAGACCCTAAACGCCAAGAGCATCCATACGGATGAGAGAACAAAGCGAAGAATCGTCAGGAGCATTAGGGCTATGTAGGGCGAAATTCAGATGCGATAAACGGTCCGCAACTTGGTTTGCCTCACGATAGACATGACAAATCACGACGGAAGAAAAGGAGCCCAACGAGACTAGACTGTCCGAGACAATCATTTCAAAGTCTCCAGTAGGCATCCCTAGACCTTTCAGACTGTTTATTATGGTAAGATTATCACCCTCTATTTCCAGTTGGGTTATATTTAGTTCTTGTGCGGTCATGATTCCTTTCCAAACCCCAAAACTTTCCGATCCCGCAATTGACAGGATGGGACAAGGTCCAGAACCGAAAAAGATTGGGGTGCCGTTGTGGTTTCTAATTATAAAGCCGTAGGAGGCTGAGCCAGAAGACGAGAGGGCTCCGTCAAAGTTGAGTTTGTATGTCCCAGGTTTCGGAGGTTTCCATTTTATTTGTTTTCGTTTTTGGGATGTTGTAATTGGATTTTTTTATTTTGGTTGTGTATTATTGTCAGAGTCTTCATTGTTTTTAGTGGATTCCCATAGTAATATTTGGTCTTTGATAAAGGACACTATACATCTAGCGTCCGGGTGGATGTTATCAAACAACGTCTTGTTCCGGAAGTACCAAATTCCCCACCAAGCAAAAGCAAGCTTTGTAAAACGATGCATGCCTATATTTTCTTTAATATCTTGACTTATTTGGTTTAGGTTAGTTCCTTCCCTGAAAGAGTAGTTAATCTTCATGAACAATGATGGATCAAACGAGATTATTGTTTCTCGTGCAATAGGACAACTCCATAGAAGATGTGGAAGATCTTCAAAGCTAGAGTCACATTGTGGGCAGTTGGTCGGGATACCTAATCGACGAGAAGCCAGTTTGACAATGGTGGGTATACCATTCTTTGAAATCTTCCAAAGGAAAGTTTTGACTTTGGGGGGGGGGGGGGTATCAAGATCCCAAATCCACCTCATGTTCGATTTTTGATGATGTTTCATATTGCTGATCATGGCTATGGCTGATTTAGTAGAAAACCAACAATTTCTGCTCCATTGCCAATATAGTCTGTCCATATGTATGTTCTTGGGTATTGATGTTATTTTTATGTCATTGATTATTTCATTAGGTAAATGTTGTTGTACCGTGTTGTTTAGTTTTTCAAGATCCCATGTCTTATCAGCTTTTAGGAATTGATTTACTGTAGTGTTAGTTTCAATTTGTTGGGGATGTGATGCCATAGTTATAAGAGGGGCGTTACCGATCCAGTGATCCATCCAGAAGTTTATGTTATCTCCATTGCCAATGGACCAACGGATACCTTCTTTAAATAAGGGGATAAGCTTGGTCAACTGGGTCCATTGCCAGGATGTGTCCCTCTTTCTATTATAGTTCAGTAGTTCTTGTTGTTTTAGGTATTTTTCCTTAATTAATGTTACCCAGGGGTTATGTGGCTCTGCTAAAATTTTCCAAAGTAATTTGAGCTATAAAGCTTTGTTCATATCCTCTGAGTAATGAAGACCCAAACCCCCATTAGATTTAGATTTACATATATCAAACCAACTGATGAGGGGCTTGTGTTTTGGTCCCTTGTTCCAAAGGAAGTTTCTATTTATTTTATCGAGTTCTGTATGTATTGATTTCGGCAATAGAAAATATTGCATCAAGTGCAGGGGTTTGGCAGATAAGGTTGTTTTTATTAGAGTACAACGACCAGCTTGAGAGAGGCAGTTAGCCTTCCAACGATGGAGTTGTGCTTTAGTTGTACTTATCAATTCCTTAAAATCATCGTTAGTTGTACGACCACTAATGATGGGGCATCCAAGATAGTTCCCTAGGTTTGTTGTATAAGCAATTCCCAGTTCATTACAGATAAGATTTTTTTGGTTTGTTTCTACGTTTATTGATGTTTGAAAATGGGATTTATGCCTGTTTACTCTTTGTCCCGAGATTGATGAGTATTCTCTAAGTATGTTGTTAATCTGATTACATGCTGTGTTCGTTGCAGAGGCAAAAATTACAATGTCATCTGCAAAGGCCAAGTAAGGGATTCTAGTTCCATTACGCGTTATCCTTATTCCCAGATGGCTTTGGGGTTTAGCAGATTCATTCTGAAGTCCTCTACCAAGTGTTTCAAAGAGGATAAGAAATAGATATGGTGACAGTGGATCTCCTTGTCGAAGCCCCCTTTGGGGAGTAATTAGTTCAGTGGGTTCATTATTTACTAGGACCGAGTATGTAACTGTAGTTATGCACTCCTTAATCCATCCCGAGAAGCGATCGGAGAAACCAAATTTGTCTAAAACGGTTAGAAGGAAATTCCTGTCTACCAAGTCAAAAGCCTTTTCCATGTCTAGTTTTACTGCCATCCATCCAAATGATCCTTTTTTCTTGGAGAAAGAATGGAAAATCTCATTTGCGATTAATATATTATCTTGTATGGATCTTCCAGATGTGAAGGCACTTTGTAGTGGGTTAATGAGTTTGGGGATTAGTTTTTTTAGTCTGGAGGCGAGAATCTTGGAGATGATCTTATACGTAGTAGAACATAGACTTATTGGTCTATAATGGGATGTAGTTGTTGGGTTGTCACACTTTGGTATAAGCGCAATGAAAGTGTGATTTGTTTGTTTTAGTATTCTCCCACTAAGGAAGAAGCTTTTAACCGCCTTGATTACAGATGGTTCAATAATATGCCACTATTTTCTGAAAAAGCCAGCCGGAAATCCATCAGGCATAGATGATTTATCGTTTGCTAGACTGAACACCGCATTTTTAATTTCCGAGTTGGTGACCTGTCGTGTTAGCCAATTATTGTCCTCGTCTGTGACTTCCCTGCTTATGTTATTTAACAGGTTACTTGATTGATGGTGTCTTGGCTGTTGAGAGTATCGCTTTAAGAAGTCATTTTTGATGACTTCCCTTATGTCGTTCTCATTGGTTAGGGTTACCCCAGCTGATGTATGTATTGTTTTTATAATGTTCTTGTTACAGCGTCCTGTAGCTATTTTGTGAAAATATCTTGTGTTGGCGTCAATTGATTTGACATGGTTCCGTTTTGCCCTTTGTCCCTAGTATTTGTGTTGGTAACTTAAGAGTGAAGCATGTTTAGTGGTAAGTCTCTTTATTTTTTTTATCTATATTAAGGTCAAAGCAATTATATAGCTTTGTTTGTAGTTCCTGCAATTTTGTCTCTACTTGATCTATCTGTCTGAAAATATTGCCAAAGGTGACCTTGCTCCACATTTTGCTCTTTTTCTTTACCTCTTGTAGTTTCCTAGTCAGCTTGAACATATGAGATCCTGGAGTATCAAAACGCCAGACTCGACGAACAAGAGTTTCGTAAGCTGGCCTACTAGTCCATGCCATTTCAAATTTAAAGGGTTGTAACTTGGGTTTTTGGTTGTCCATTAAGTCTAATGTGATTTATGCGTGGTCAGATTTTATGAATGCATGGTTCTTGGTATATAGGTTTGGGAATTGTTGAAGTAGATTAAAGCTAACTAGAGCTCGGTCTAGCTTTTCAAAAATGTTATCCATCTCATGGGTTCGTTTTCTCCAAGTAAATTTGTTTCCACTGGTCGGAGCATCAACCAAGTTATGTGTCATAATAATGTCATTTATTCTACGAAATCTGTTTGTGGTGGGGGTATTTCCACCCAATTTGTCATCGGATTCAAGTATCTCATTTAGGTCTCCTATAATTATTAGGGGTTCCTTTATATCTTGAATAGTTGACGAAAGGGAGGACCAGAAGGCATCTTTCTCATTCTCATGTGGAGGTGCATAGACAAACAAAATTTCGATTGTCATGCCAAGAGTGTTGTTTGTGTACCTCGCTTGTATTATTCTATTATCCGAGTGTATAACTGTAAAGGTTTCATTTTGTAATTGTGGTAAAGCTTGCACTGTTGCACAGTAATCACAAAGAATTGGCTCTTTTTTCTTTTTTTTTTCACTTCATGCTTTTTTTTTGACGCAGAATAAAGATTAGGTTGGGTCGGGCGCAGCCGGAACCCTTCCTAGAGCATCCTTGCGGATGAGAACATGGAGTTCTGGATCATCATCGTAGCTGTCGTCGGCAGGGGAAGCATGCGCACTGCGAGCGAGATAGTCAGCCACAACATTCGATTCCCTGAAAATATGACGAATAGCAACATTAGAGAAGGACAAAATATCACTCTTAATATCCGATTGTAGTAGCTCGATATTCCAGGGGCACTTCCAATCCCCTAGCAGAGCGTTAATAACCTGCAGGTTATCACCCTCGATGAGAATATTTGTAAGATTCATGTTTTTCGCATGCGCAATCCCCTTTTTGAGGCCTAGGTTCTCCGCATATACTATCGAATCAGTTGAACATTTATGTCGACCCATAGCGATGACCTCCCCCACCCAGTTACGGATAACATAACCGTAAGAGGAGGAGACCCCCAGACGAACCGACCCATCGAAGTTAAGTTTGTAAACACCTACAGGTGGTTTATCCCAAAAACCTGAACGAGCGGAGCGATTAGCGCAAACAGTAGTGCCACCGTTATAGGTAGTAGTAGGGCAAGCGCAAAAAGGTCTATCTAAAGATGAAAAAGTGGGATTCTCACAGGCATCATCCAAAATCTTAGTACGATGCCAAGTATGGACAGTAGTTTCATATAAAATCTGAATATTAGTGACAGACACAGTTTGCAGATGATCGAAAGCCAACTGGTTCCTGAAAAACCAAATCGACCACCAAGAGCAGGCAATAGTAGCGAAAAGTTTCATTCCAGTCATAACTTTGAGGGTATTGAGAATGGTATGAAGATTACCAGTTGAACAAATAGGCCACGCAGTAGGTAACCTAAATTTTAAAACTTTGTAAAGGCTTTTAGCTATGGGACGGTTAATGAAAATATGTGTGGCAGATTCACAAACATTATCACAGAAAAGACAACCCGAAGGAACGGAAATATGCGAAGCCTGGAGACGATCAGATGTGGGGAGACCTCCCCGAGAAATTTTCCAAAGAAAATGTCGCACTTTAGGAGGGACATCAAGTTTCCAGATCCACGCACAGTCAAAATGACTGATACCGACGTTCTTGGACAGAAGTGTGTTTGCTGAGGCGGTTGAAAACCACCCATTCTTGCTTGGGCCCCAATACATACGGTCCTCAATAGGATTGTCCGGTAAAACAACAGACAAAACTTTGTTAATGTCATCTGGATGAAGTATTGTGTGTAGACTAGACAAAAGTAAGGTTTTGTTCCAGTGTCTATGGTTGGTGATAAAATGGGAGACCTTAATGTCCATTAAATCCTGCGGAATGGGATTAATAACCCTAGACTGTAGAGGGGACTGGAGCACCCAGTTATGATTCTAGAAATCAATGGAAGCACCGTTACCCACACTCTACTGGATTCCAGATTTGAAAAGGTGTCTAATTGACATCAGACGGTTCCACTGCCAAGAAGAGCTACCCTTGGATTGATAAGACAGAATATGTTGTCCCTTTAGATACTTGTTAGAAACGAGTTGAACCCAAATGTTGTTTGGTTCTGAGATAATTTTCCAAATGAGTTTCATTTGAAGGGCGATGTTCATAGTTTCCGCCTTATGAATGCCTAGGCCACCCTTGAGGGTGTCAGCACAAATCTTATCCCAACCAATGAGAGGCGGGGATTTGTTGTTTTTATTCCAAAAAAACTGTCTGTATACTTTATCAAGTTCATTAAGGATATGTGTAGGTAGTAAGAAAGCTTGCATTAAGAATAAAGGCTTAGCGCAAAGATTTGATTTGATGAGGACCTTTCGCCCTTCCGCCGATAGGCATGAAGCCTTCCATTTAGTAAGCTGTTGTTTGGTTTTAAGAATAACGTCAACGAAAGTATCCTTATTAGTTCTACCGTTAACAATAGGACACCCTAGATATTTATCAAAATTATTAGCCTGGGGAATGCCAAGTACCGAAATAATGGCATTGACTGCTTGAGACGAAGTGTTATTTGAAACTTGGAAACTCGATTTGTGAAGATTTACCTTTTGTCCAGAAATATTGGAGAAGCGTTGTATAGTGTCCATGACTGCCGAACACGCTGTCTGCGTAGAATTGCAGAAAATGAGGATATCATCAGCGAATGCTAAAAATGGGATTTTGATTCCGGTTCGACCAAAGGTGAAACCTATATCTTTGTTGATAACACTGTCATTCTGAAGTTTTCTAGCTAAAACCTCAGCGGCGAGTATAAACAGAAAGGGTGACAGAGGATCCCCCTGACGTAATCCCCTAGTTGGTACAATGATATTGGTAGGTTCGTCATTAACTAGCACAGAGTATGACACGGTGGTAATGCATTCCCTAATCCAGTTGATAAAATGGTCACAGAAACCAAAACTTGCCATTACTTTGAAAAGAAATTGCCAATCGACCCTGCCATAAGCCTTTTCCATATCTAGTTTTAAGGCTACCATCCCGGTCTTACCTTTTTTTTGCTTGAAAGAGTGGAAAACCTCGTGTGCTATTAGTATATTATCTTGAATGGATCTTCCTTTTGTAAAAGCCCCTTGAAGTGGGTGTATAAGTTTGTCAAAAATCTTAGTTAGACGTTTTGTAATCACTTTAGATATGATTTTATATATCGTAGAACATAAGCTGATAGGTCTGTAGTGGTTTACTGATGTTGGGTCATCCCTTTTGGGGAGTAGTGTAATGAAAGTATGATTTGCTTGACGCAGGAGCTTACCACTGGAAAAAAAGGCTTTAGTCACTTTTGTTACAGAAGGGCCCACAGTATCCCAGAATTTTTGGTAGAAACCGGCTGAGAAACCGTCAGGGCCGGGCGCCTTATCTGGGCTCATTGAGAAAACTGCTTCCTTTATTTCTGTGTTGGAGACAGGTCTTATTAACATGTCATTATCCGAGGCGGAAAGCAAAGAAGGAATAACCCCTAGATCAGTTGAAATGTCCATGTTGTTTCCCATGTTAGAACGAAATCTAGATTTAAATTCTTTTTCGAATTCCTGATGGATGATATGAAAATCGGTAGTAATTTCACCATTCGGAAGTGAGATAGTTTTTATTATTTTTTTTCCTCTCTTTGTCGAAGCAATGCTATGAAAATATCCAGAGTTTGAATCGTTTAGCCTAGCGTGCTTAACTTTTGCACGTTGGCTCCAGTATCGGCGATGAAAATCAAGTATTCTTTCCCTCTTGTTCAGAATTTGTTTTAGAATTTGGAGGTCGTTGACGTTGTAATTTTGTAAAAGGGAAGACTGTAACTCGAGCAGTTTTTGGTCAGTTGCCTGTATTTGAGTATGAATATTAAGGAACGTTTTTTTATGCCATGTTTTGGACAACCGCTTTAGTAACTTCTGCTTCTGGAAAATCCGAAACATATGAGAACCAGCCGGATCAAGTCTCCAAGCCTGAGAAACAATGTTTCTGTAATCCTTACGATTCACCCAAGCAAGTTCGAACTTGAACGGTCTGTTTTTAGGTTTCACATTGCGCGAGAAATTTGTTGAGATAGGAGCATGATCTGATCTTGTAAAAGGGTGAATTTGGGTTCGCAGAGAGTCGAATATGGTTATAACATCTGAGTGAACAAGCAGTCGGTCAAGTTTTTCTAGGCAATGATCTAAACCATTGAGTTTTCTCTTCCAAGTGAATTGTCCTCCAAAAGAAGGGATGTCATGTAAGGAGATTTTACTCTTTAAATCGTTTAAACGAGTGAATCTTGAATGTCCCGGACAGGAACCTCCCAACTTATCCGAAGGAATACATATTTCGTTGAAGTCACCCATTATACAGAATGGTAAAACCAGTGTATGAATATATGCCTCGAGCACATCCCAAAAGGGCCTTTACGTTTTCCGTCAGGAGGGGCATAGATGATAATCATAGAAAAAGTCTTATTAGAGACATAGTCGGAGTAATTTAGATGTATGAATCTGTTCTGAACCGAAACAAGCTGAATGTTACCGAGAGCGGAAGGTATGTCTTTCCAAAGCACACAGATACTCCCAGAAAAACCTTCTGCAGGGTCAAAAGCAATGTTTGTGAAACCACATTTCCGCCAAACTGCCTCATGTGGCACTTTATCTGTTTTAGTTTCAAGTAAGGCAAGTACGTTGATATGGTTGTTTCGGCAGAAAATGTCAATATTTGTCCAGAAATTCCTACTGCGGATACCGCACGAGTTCCAAGAAGCGATATTCATAAGAAACCTTTTTCCGTATCTGTTGGTACCGTAATCCAAATTTGTAGGCAGACGACATTTGTAATTTTAGTAGTTGTTAACAAGTTTGTGCATACATACGTAAATTTGTTGTTTTGCAAAAGCCTATATATAGGCCAGAAGTTTGAATCATTACTTGAGTGTTTATAACATACAGAAAAAGCGTAGTAGAGTAAGACAATTTTGTACGTAGGTTGGTGAACTCTATGTAGGTTAACCCACAATCTTGTTTGGTAGTAACAACTGTAAGGTGGTGTCGATTGTTTCAGTAGATGACGTTGACAGAAGAAGATATTCCTGTCTAGGTTGTAGACAAAATGGTTTTGTAAGAATTGGTAATTAGGTAAGTTACCAAATGGTTGTATAAAAGGGATACACAACACACTAAAATTTGGCTGGTAGCAAGTGAAGTTACAAAGTACAGTAAAGTAAAAGGATAAAACGGGTTCAATTTGATGAACACTAAGGTAAAAAAAGAAACAACTATGTAATACAGTATTGGTAGGCGACAATAGTAGGTAGTTTTGTAGCAGCTGAATGCAGAAGACCAGGCTCGATCCCAACAAATGAACCATAAGCCTTCTAGCAGTAATATGTAGGAGAGGCCAACAGTAAGCAGCAACTGAAGCAGGTGACCTGCCAAAAAAAATCAAACCCAACAGCCAAGAGAAGAAAGCACAGAGAAGTAAAAAGGAGTAGTGACAATTAAGGTTATGATAAGTTAATATATAATATATGATGAACAAAGTAGACATACAACCAGGTAAAGCATAAACACATACAAAAGCCATACAGATCATAGTATGCAGAAATAAACCAGTAGAATCTAGGCAGGAAAAGGACCAACCTACTGAGAACAAACCATGGAAATCAAGTGCAAAACAAAAGCCAAAAGACTGGGAAATAGAGGAAAGCGACGGAAAAAACCTAAATTTCCAGTCTCGGACAGCACTAATATAGGTTGTAATCATATAAAAAAACTTAATTCTTGCGCTTCTTCGGATGGGATGATGCTGAATCATCTAAGGAGCTTTTGCCCGACTGAATCCCCGCTTTGCCTCCTGCACCAGAAGGGCGGATACCCATTGCTTTGAACCTTCTAATCTGAGAATTAGAAGGACCTAGATGCCTATTTTCATAGGAACCATCAGAAGGAGCCAAGCCAGTCAGGCGTGTAGCAGGAGGTTGATCAACCTCCATCTCAGGCACCACCTCTTCATGGTGGGTTGCAACATGCGGGGCAGCAGAAGAAACACCAGCCGCTTTGGAAGCAGAGCACCATCCGAGGGCTTCATCATCAAAAGCGGGTAGTACTCCGTCAGCCTTTGGAGAAGGGATCTTAGAAGGGACAGCAGTGGCATCATTCGGAGTATGGTTTTCTTTAGCAGACAGGGATCTAGTAGAAGGGACAAAATTGACAGATACAGTTTTCATACCCTTCATATAAGGTTTGTGGCTATGTTTAGCATTAGAGGACTCAGCCGAGGACCTTTTAGAAACCTTTGTCCAGCCACCTTCATCAGGCTCAGCAAGAGGAACAGGAGAATCCCAGATAACAACCTCATTTAGAGGTTTAGGATCGACAATTCTGTCAGGACAATCATCGTAGACATGATCAATAGCCCCACAGAAACCACAGCCAGAAGGGAAATCTTCATAGTACATACGTAGGTCCAAAGGATTTCCATCCTCACCCAACACAAAAACACTCCCACATAATTTATTAAAATCAACATTAGCACAAAATCTGGTGTAATCAAGCCTAATTCTCTGATGAGAAAGCTTATCAAGACGAATGAGAGTTCCTCCTTGAAATTCATTAAGAATCTCAATGAGTGCTTCTCTACACATGAACTCCAAAGGGAGTTTGGGAATTCTGATCCACAAATCAAGATGAGTAACATATGCAGTGAGAGGATCAAAGGAAGGGTACCACTTGAGTAAAACCAAAATTTGCCCAAACAAATGATAGGGACGTTCTTCCCAAACCTTTTTTAGATCAGAAGAGGAAGCAAAATGAGCATCAAACCAACCGTCCTCTCGTTCAACAAGCTCGTAATTGCCCCCACTCCGTTGCCATTCCCCCCTGAGCTTAGTTTTCAAAGCATTGAAATCCGAATAGCCCCCAAAAAGAGAGCACAGAAGAATATGTTGGTTAGCAGCTAAATTTTTGACTCTTAGATCAGCAAGTCGAGAGAAGAAACCAGAGCGATCAACATTAGCAGGTGGGGGATGGACGGTAACCCCAACAGAGGGGCCATCAACATCCACCTTACCCTTTCCCTTCACGGCAGCAGACAGAGGGGAGGCAACAGGGGGGGCATCAGGAGCCATGTTGACATCAACATCAGCAAGGGCAGGAGAACCAGAGATTGGTTCAACTTCAGAAGTAGTGTTTGCTTGAGTATCCGATAGAGCATCAAGGAAAGATTTCGAAGCCATGAGGCAGAGAACTGACAGAGGCGAAAAGGGATGATAGTTCGTTTGAGAGAAGGATGAGTTTAGAATGGATTTGCATTGTATGTTAACCCAAATGCCTTGGTTAGGCTTTATAGAAACCAATTGCTTGTAGGCAAGTAGAGTAATCAAGTGCCGATTAGAGATAATTAGGGGCATCGAGTGAACAACAGAGAGATAAGGAGGACTTACAGTAAACTTCAAATCCAGAGATGAGAGAGATAGCGGACAGGACGACGAAGAAACCATCATCAGCCACCCACAGACCTGGGCGAAGCGACCACTGCCGTCCGGCCAAGCCCAGCCGATCCCATCCCACATAAATGCCCGATAAAGCAGCCGTAGGGTCCACTTGACTGGCGGATCTCGCCAACAGGAGAACGAATCACAAGGTGCCATCTCCCCAGTATGAGCCTTTTGCAGGCTGAGAGAGATGGAGGACTTGGTAGGGGTTTTGGTTGTAGGATGATTCGACAAAGTGGGTACATGGGAACCAAAGGCAGGGCAAGTGGATTTGACATGGGCGACGGCTTTCGGCGGTTGCAGTGGTGCGTGACGGAGGGTGTTCAGACAGGGTGAAGGCGGCTGAGAAGGCGGAGATGGAGGAGGGCAAAGGGTCGGCAAGGGGCCGCCATTGATAACCCAACTAGGGTTTTCGGAGAAGAAAGAGAGCGTTTTGGGCCTCATCCCATTTGGGTATTGAAATACACTATTTTTTTTTTCACTTCATGCTTGCACGACAAGCACAAAGATTTGATTTGATTTTTTTTTATCAAAAAAACAAAGATTTGATTTTAATTTTTTTGATTTTTTTACTCCTTAACCTTGCCTAGAAAAATACGGATTTTTGTATTTGTTTTTTTCCGTACGTTTAGAGAACGCCTGTGTTGGAGCCAGAACCAAGGCAGAAGAAGAGGAGCCTTAACAACCAACAGGGAAAAGCGGCCACACAATGCCCGGAGGGACAACCACCGAGGCCAGCGGAAACAACGGCCCAGGCGTCCGAAGGAGGAGGGATTCTGACCGAGGAAGGCAAAGTAAGAGGAGGGTTGAATCGGAGATGGCGCACAACCCACACCAACCCAGCACCACCGCCGCCCAAAGATCACCGAGGAAGACGATCGGTCAGAGCAGGCGGGGCGAGAAGGGCACTAAAGGCAAAAGCCCCAAATCAATTTCACAAATCGAAGGAAACCGACACACCTACCCCGGATCAAAGGGAAACCAGATCCAGAAGGAGGATGGAGGGCTGCGAGAGCGGGGTAGAAGAAACCGACAATGAGTGACGCCGAAGGAGGGAAGCGAGAGAAGATTTGGCCACGAAGGGTGGAAACAACCAAACCACGCCGGCGGGTAAACGGAAAATAGCCGCAAACCAAGTTTGGATTTAGATTACAATCCGAGCAAGGGAGCGAGGAAAAGGGTTACTCAAAGCACCGACTTCAACGGAGAATGGTTTTGGCCTCCGAAGAGGTGGTCGACAACTCGACAGAGTTGTGTTCTTCATCCCAATTTGGGGTTTTTTTTCCTTATGCTCAGAAGAGAGCTTTTTGGCTCCCAGATCTCTCCTATCGGTTCCCCTTGATGGGTACGAAAATGAATTCTTCTTATATTAAACTTATAATACAATTCATTCTCATTAATTTTAATAATAATAATAATTATTATTAAATATTACAAATCATTATTGGTTATTAATCATTAATCATTAAATATTTTAAAATTTTAATTATTTAAATATTACAAATTATTAATTATTATTATTATTATAAACTAAAGAAGATTATGTTTACTTGATATTATAATTAGTATAACTATTGGATAATAAATTACATGGGTGTCATTCGTAACAAAGTAATATTATGAATTTTTTTCCTCTAAACATATGCAAAATGGATGTTTATGTGTAGATAAAATTAAACTACTTTAAAAAAAATATATTTTTTTAAATTTTTTAATAATGTTAATAAGGCCAAAAAATCCATTTTTACAAAGTAATTAACTAGCGCTGCCACGTGTCAACCCTTGAATTGGTCGCTTGGCAGCGCTAGGCTTTTCCCCCGGGCCCGGGGAGCCATGAAACGCAACAAATCAATGGTCTTGAACGCAAAACGATGTCGTTTTGGCGTTCCTCAACAAGCGCACTCACTCTTTGCGTGGTCTAACACCATCAAATCCGACTACCTCAGAAACCTCGCAGCACCCTCTGTCGAACCCATCTCCCCTGTCACTCATACCTTCTTCGAGGCACTCGCACCGCAGCCCCGATGTTGACCGGTGGGCAGTTTTTCATGTGTTCATTTTCTTTATTTCCTTCAATTCAAGGGCTGTTATCTCATCAAAATCATTCCTTTTCAGATTCATACCATATCAGGGATTCGATGAAGTAAGCGATGTTATATTAAATCATATGTGTTATTGGAGCATTTTGTAGTCTGTTTTACTCTGAGACTGAGTGGTTACAGAATCGGGTTGGCTTTTGGGAAAATTGAGGTAAGTTTGTACTTTTTAAAAGCTACGGTGCCGGTTCCGTAATTTCTGAAAAGTTACTAATATCCTATTGGAATTTTGTAAAATCTCAGGTCCAATATCATATTATTCTCACCAGTATCAGCTATGATATTGGTTCTGAGATTTTACAGAATTCCAATAGGGTATTAGTAACTTTTCAAAATTACGGAAACGACACTGTAACTTTTAAAAATTACAAAACCTATCCTCTCTTTTCCCAAAAGCCAACCCGATTCTGTACCCATTAAGTCTCAGAGTAAAAAAGACTGCAAAATGCTCCAATAAAACATATGAGTTAATATAACATCGCTTACTTCATCGAAAATCGATAATTCACGATGAACGGAGCTGGTCTTACCCAAACGGGACTCGAAAGCGTCCAAGTTTCGAGTGTATGATCCCTTGATATGGTATGAATCTTTAAAGGAATGATTTTGTTGAGATAACATCCTTTGAATTGAAGGAAAGAAAGAAAACGAACACAAACCACGTTTTTCTGCATAGTAGAAAAATTGCTCACCAGTCAACTTCCGGGCTGCGGTGCGAGTGCCTCGAAGAAGTTATGAGTGAAAGGGGAAATGGGTTCGATAGAGGGTCACTTCAAGGTTTCTGAAGGTAGTCGGATTTGATGGAGTCGGATTATGGTGGTGGTGGAGGCAAAGCCTGAAAGTTGGCTTGTCGATCACTTTCTGCAAAAACTTCCAGCGGCGATTTCGGGCACTTTCCGGTGAGCTACTGTGTCGGGGCGTAGATTGGTGTTTAGCTTATGTGAGTTTTAGAATAAGATGGAAATCACTAGTGGATGATCGATATAAGTGAAAAATCATTAAAAAAAATTGGTGATGGGTCGGGTAATGGGTGATACAGTATATTTTTTACCAATTACTCGACCAGTTTATCTACTTATTCAGCAAAAAAAATTATATACTCCGTGTAACTTAACCTCCTAAAATTTTTATTCTCTTATCTCTTCTTTATCTCAATCGTATCTCGAGTTCTCCAAGTCTTCTTATCCCCGACGATATCATTGCCTAGACTCCTCCTAGTTGCATCTTGTCTCTAGTTAGCTAGTTCCGTTGGCCACATTTTGTATCCGTGCATATTTATTAGTATCTACTAGATTGGAAGTGTTAGCTAGATGATATTTCTTGCTTGATTTGATCTAGTTATAGTTTAGAGTTCAATTGGACTTTTATCATTTAGTTTAGCTATGTTTACCTCTTTGTGAACACGATACCTGATTAATCCTGACCCATCCGATTATCCGTTGGATTAATCAGTTGGAAAAATGGCTCAACGTACTCATCCATCATCTAACCCATCTCCACTCTTAAGAGTCTATACACCACCAACATGGTAAAACCCCTTCAAAATAAATCTGAAGAGATAAAAAAATTCATCGATCTCTCGGCAAGAAATTGAACAAGCCAACTCCTGAATCTTATTAGCTTCTTCAAGTACAATTTGCACCACAAAATGTAACGAAATAACTTCAAAGATTTTTCTTAAAGCTTAATTGTTGATGAAACAAAACTGTTTTATGTGTAGTTTGATAACAGGAAATCAAAATAAAACATGATTTATTTCGTTCCCTGAAAAAAACATATCCCTATAAAAATCCCCAATTCCAATTGATCCGCTCACCGCCACCGCCTCCGAAAACTCCATCATCAAACTCGATCCCATTCAATGGATTCGAATCGGAGAATCTTTCTTGCAGCAATCCGCAGTGTCGACTCTCTGCCGCCCCGCGCCCTGCGCCTCTTCTTAGGCGCGGGCGGGCATTCGCGGGCTTTCGGGATCCTGTGCTCCTCCGATGTCGGCGTCGTGTAACCGTCGTCCTCGTCGAGCTCCTCCGTTGCCGGCCGGACGACGCCGGCGCCCAGGGAAGAGATCCAAGGCGGAAACTCCAATTGATCCGCCTTGATTTCTTCCGGAAACCAAGAGAATTCGTTTCCGAGCTGAAAATCCGTTGATTTATGGCCGTCGATCTCTATTCCGACCTGAGAAAACGGAATCAAAAGGGAATTTACTTTCTCTCTTTGTGCGATGCGATCCATCGGCTTGTTGTTTTGACTCTTTCTTGTACAGAAACTCTTTATATATAACGCCATTTATTTATTTTTTCTTTTATTTTGATTTATGATGAAACTATTTGGGCGCCAAATTGGAGTGGTTATATGGTAATATTTTGTAATATGATCATAAAAAGAAAGGAATTTGGAGGGAAAAGAGATGGCTGATTCTTAAGACTTTAATTTGGTTGTTTATAGTAATAATATAAGCTATTAAATTGGTGATCGTTTGGTTTCTATTAGTTAATGCTAACTATATAGCTAATTTAAGTTGAACTAAGTAATTATGTGTGTAATTGCAGAATATTTTTTATTGGTGTATTAATAATTTGGCCTAGTATAGTAAGATATATCGAGTATATAATATGAAAATTTTTGCTTGATTGTGAAGTCAATAATCATAGGTTCTACCCAAAAAAAAAAGAGTGAATAATCATACGGTCGAGGGTGTTATAATTTTTAGGGATCAAAGTAGATTAGTGCTTGGATTTCATCACCATCATACAATGATACAAGCAAATCTTGTTGTGTACCTAACGTAGCTTACTATCTTTATCCGGTGTGGTAAGTTTTTAGACTATGGTATGGTGTAAATATTTAAATATTTAAAAATGAAAATTTGAATACATAACATTCACAAAATGGAGATTACTCAATTGGTTTATTTTATTCCCTTTCTTTTTGTTGAAGCAAAATACACATTTAACTAATGTACTTACTTTGGGAGAGGTGATAATAAAGTATGCCGATTTTTTTTTTCATATTATAAATCCAGGAAAAAACGATGATATCTAATTGGTGAAATTAAGATTTTGGTGAATTTTGGATGAGATTGACTTGTTTTAAAGAGAATGATATCATTTTTTATTAATTTCAGGTCATTCTTTTGACCCAATTTATGGTATGAAAAATGAGTTGGGATACTTTACTACCACCTCTCCAAAGGATGGGTTATCTATATCTATATCTATATATCTATATCTATATCTATTCTATATAAACTCTTAAAACACAAGAGTTTATCATGAGGTGTCCTTCTTACCTTCATTTTAGGGATTTCAACCAATTCCATTTTTCCATTTTTTTAATATTCTTTTTTATTTCCTTTTTTAAAATTCTTTTTTTTTCTCTTCTCTCAAAATCACATTTTGATCAATTGATCTAATTACACTTTTTTTTATTTAGTTCAATTTTTCTAATTTCATTATATTTGTTTTATTTCATTTGATCTGATTTCATTTTTCTTTATTGTAAGGACGTCGAATCTAAGAAAACATCCAAGAAAAGTTTATCTTATGTCATATATTTTGGTATTTTATGTCATATATTTTGGTATCTTATGTCTCAGTTTGTTTTGCAGCACTTACCACTATTGAAGAATACGTTCGGTTAAAACAACAGTTAATTTCTTTCATTTTGTTTCAATACAAATTTACCTCCAATCTAAATGACTATAGTTAACTTCAATAAATATTTTATGGATTGCATTTTCTCCCCCCAATTATTCTCATTTGCTAATTCGTACAATTATAATTTATCTATTATAATGGACAATAAGTTTTTTTTATAATGCAAACGCGCCATGGCGCGACAATTACTAGTTTTTCTTATAGTTGAAAGGTATTGATATTTTTTTAACACTCCTACAAATTATGTTAGATTATTTTAATTAGTTTCGTCTAAAAAACCATGTCATATATGCATTTTAGGCTTTACTTTGCGAAAATGCTATTTTA
This sequence comes from Persicaria maculosa, assembly GCA_963922045.1. Taxonomy (NCBI): domain Eukaryota; kingdom Viridiplantae; phylum Streptophyta; class Magnoliopsida; order Caryophyllales; family Polygonaceae; genus Persicaria; species Persicaria maculosa. The sequence goes on along the minus strand of OY998257.1, from coordinate 14,646,780 downwards.
ATAATTATATGATTTTTAGTTGTAGTTTTTGATAAAGTAAAAAAATAGTACGGGTAATAAATTATGGGGGTAAATATTAATTAATATTTTTATTGATTTTTGTAAAAAATGTGTATAAAGGTAAAATGACAAATTGCAATTAACTTAAGGTAGCAAATCCTCATGCTTAATTGATTTTGTTTGCTGTTTTTGTCACTGTTAATTATTATGTCCTATCGGCACCTGAGATCCACAGACTGGAAAGAAAAAAAAATCACCAGAGTAAGCCATAAAAGATCAACAATCAAGCAGTTTTTCTTCTTAAAAAAAGAACCAACTTCTTGACAAGAAGCTATCAAAAACAGGTAGCTTCAAATTTAGGTATTCGATTTAATTTGCACCCTATAGCTAGCTTGTTGCTATTTGCGAATTGCGAGTGCGCCCATAACGAACACACACGACACACATGCCCGGTCCGAATAATTTATGGGTCATTGGGTAAAATCGAAATTAAGACCCTAATTAAAAAAAGAGAGGGCTCTTTCGAGATTCAAACCTACAACCATGTGATATAATTATCATAAACCTACCAGTTGAGCTATTTAGACTGTTTGTTTATGCTTTGTAGATATATCACTACTATTATAAATTTACTTATTATGGGCCCCTAAAATTTAGGAGCCCTAGGCCGTCGCCCCTCTCGCCGACTCCCTTGGGCCGGCCCTGACGACACAGTGTGATAATGCGAGTGAGCCTAACACGATTCTCATGCCCGCCCCACCTTTCGACCAACGGGTTACCTTTGTAAAAAAAAATAAAAAAATAAAAAATATATTGATTTGCTTATAATTAAAATGTTGAAATTTGAATTGATTTGAAGAAATTTTGTTAGGTTTAGGGTTTGAGATTTGTAGTGTGAAAATTAGGAACCCACTTTTCTAATTAAACCTTGTTCATTTTAAGTTTGTTTACGCACGGTTTAGTCTAAAACCGGGTTGAGAACGGTTTCAAAGAAAATTGTTCTCTCAATAGTTAAATTTGGTTTTAGGAACATACTTTTCTAATAAATCCATATTCATTTAAATTTTTTTAAGCACACTTTTATCATAAATCGGGTTAAATATTTAAAAAAAAAACAAACGAGAACGATTTTAAGAAAAGCGTGTTACTTTTAGTTAAATTTGGTTTTGGGAACACACTTTGCAAATTAAACCGTGTTCATTTTAATTTTTTAAGCATGCTTTTCTCGTAAACCGGGTTAAATATTTTTTTAAAAATAAACGAGAACGGTTTTAAAGAAAAACGATAGCTTTTAGTTAAATTTGATTTTGGTAACACACTTTGCAAATTGAGCAGTGTTCATTTTAGTTTTTTTAATCATGTTTTTCTCGTAAACTGGGTTAAATATTTTTTTTAAAAATAAACGAGAACGGTTTTAAAGAAAAGTGTGTTGCTTTTAATTAAATTTGGTTTTGGAAACACACTTTGCAAATTAAACAGTGTTCATTTTAAATTTTTTAAGCACGCTTTTCTTGTAAACCGGGTTAAATGTTTTAAAAAATAAACGAGAACGGTTTTAAAGAAAAACGTGTTGCTTTTAGTTAAATTTGGTTTTGGGAACACACTTTTAATACAAAACTGTGCTTAAAAAAAAGCACGCTTGTCAAAAACCGTACCCAACTTACCATGCTCCACCCCCATATATTGTACTAGTGATTGAATGTTATTTTGTTAATGAATTAACGATGCAACACTTTCATAGTTTAGAATTTCGCCCCACCTTTCAGGGAGTCCTGCGGCCGCCACTGATTGCAAATGGTTTACATCCTCGTCTTCATATCGAGTGTCCTCGCGCAAACTCAATTAAGCATATGAGGATTGGAGCTATCTTTTGTTAAAAATTGACATAGACACACTTAAGATTCAAGCGATCCTTGTATCTCAACCGCCTATTGTCAATTAGTTTTAGGATAAAACATCACTCTTCTTATTCAGATCGGATCCAAGGGTGGGCGACGACTCGGGAAAAATATAAGAATACGTGTTATATAAAAAAAATTGAAAGGTAAAATACAAGTATCTTTAGTTACTTATAAGTGGTTAAGCCCACTCCGAACAAATCCCAATAGAAACATATTTTTAGTTTTTTTTTCTCAACTCATTTTCCTTTATTTTAAAATTTTAATAATTTATTTGATATTTTATAATTAAATAATAATATTTTTCTTACAAATTTAAGGTATTCTCTTCATATAATTTTTTTTAAAAATTATTTCTTATAAAAAGTATCCATAAAACATTGTGTCCACCCTAAAAATATTTCTGGATCCGTCCATGATCTTATGTGCTAGGCTATTAATGCATGTACGCTCATCCATACGACTCCGTTTACAAATCATAGATATTATTATGGGCTTCTACCTTATTTTGGATAAAAGCTAAAAAAAAAGATTTTCTAATTTATATGATCTTGATTTGTAAACTATTTATGAAACTAAAACAGAATAATCCTATAAATAAAATTATATTTAAAAGATTAAAAAACATATATAAATAATTAAATCTTTTCGAATAGGGTTGCTTCATATAAAAGATATGAAAACCAACCTCATCAAAACTTATATGCTTTTCACCTTCAAAAATTATCAATCACTGTTAAAGATTGATTAATGTTTGAATCCAATTCGAATTCTATCAATTGATAAGCCCTTCGTCCTATCTATCTATATATAGTATAATAATCCCCCCAAAAAAACAATGTTAACTTTAAACTCAACAATGTCGCGGTTGAATCAAACCCTAACCCTAACCACTCTCCTCCTCTTAACGTTTGCAATTTCTTGCACATCGATTCGATCGCTAGAAACCCTAAACCCTCCGACAAACTCGAGCTCGAACTCGAGCTCCACGGAGGGCGTACCCGAGTGGTTTGAGAACTGCGTCCTCCACTGGGTGTTCCGCGTCAAGTACTTAGATGCCCTCGTAGACACCCAACCATTCACCACTTATCATGGCCGCTACAACCTCGACGAGCGAGTCGCAAGGTGCTGGTACAACGAGACACTGGCCGCGGGCGAACCGCGGGAGCGCGGGTACGGTGTCTCGCCCAACGACGCCTCCCCTTGGGTGTTGGAGGCACTAAAGAAGCTCGTCGCCAAGGGGCTCGTCAAGCCGTTCTCGCTCTTCGAAGAGCGGTCGCGCATTTACGGCATCAGGTGGGCGATGGAGCCCCCGCTAAATCGCTACGCGCGCTCCACCGGACAAGTGTTTGCGGATCATGTGTCTTTTCAAAGAAGCATGGAACAAGGTTGCACTGATGCGATACGAGATTGCGATGATGATAGCTACACGAGCTGCGACCCCCACTCCTTGGAGTACTGGTGCCACTTCTTTCGTAACAATCATATTGTAGGTTTCGAAGGACCTCCATCGACCAAATACTATAGTAGATTTGCGTAATCGGTCGATACAATTGGTGCGTGTGGTTTTGATCATTATATACTTGAATGTTGTGTTCTATAGTTTTGTTCTTCGTAGCTATGCATTCGATGACCAAACTCAACACTTGAATTCGATCAATTTTATTTATATTACTTATGTTCGGTAGTGCTCTAAACTACTAATGTTTTCGAGATGTGTTGTAAATCTACTTGCATAGAACCTCAGTCGCTTATGTGTTAGATTACTAGCGTACGAGCGCTCGTGCACAGGTGACTGCAAATTGCACATGTGAATTGAGTGATTCAAACTTGCAATTCCAATTTGATTAGGAAGATAGATCATGTAACAAAAGAGGGCTTTGTTAAGGGTTAGGTAGATCATGCTATGTACGTAACCTTAATTACCGATACTCGTTTTTGGTTTATATGAACGATTCACGTCTCGAGGTTCATACCATATTCACAAGAGCTTGTGCCTCTCCTTGTTAATTCCATCTAAACACACAATGGCAACTCGTCGTTTTGCAATCGAGTGTCTCTTTACCTTTTCAGTCCTATTCTCTACTAAGATGGTATCCGCGGGGCTATCCCTTCCGCTCTACCATAAACTGCATCCGAACCTTTCTCACCATTGGGTAGCAATCGCCGATGAGTATCTTAAGCAAGCTCCCTACAAAGGGGAGATCACCAACTTTCGAGGGGAATACGTCGTCCATTTCTCGGTGGGAACGCCCCCATTTAAGACCTTTGCGGTGTTCGACACCGGGAGCAAAATCACCTGGCTGCAATCCTCCTCCTGCGACCGGTGCTTCCCCCAGCCCCTTGACACCCTGTACGACCCTACTCGGTCGTCAACCTTCAACCTCGTCGCCTGCTCTGAGCCGGATTGTGTCGCTTGGATTGATTCGGGGGCAGATTGTGATCATGGTCTAGTCGCGGACCCAAAATGTTTGTACAAATTTTGGTACTGTTTTCATCTCGCACTATAGTTTGAATGTTTCATCTACATATAAATCTTTACTAACACTAACTCATCTTCGAACAACAGGTATATGGATGGAGTAAACACGAGCGGATACCTCGCTACCGATGTGTTCACATTCATGGATGCCGGAGCTCCCGAGAAAAGGCTGAAGGTTAGCCTGCTCTTTGGCGTAGGAACCCGTAACTTCGGGACGGTGAGAAACGACCGGGAGCAAATGGGGCCACCCGGTGTACTCGGTATGTCTGCCGGAGCAAACCCGTATCAACTGGAACTTAAGTTCGAAACGGAGCTATTCTCCTACTGCATACCCGACGACATCAACAGGTCCGGGTATGTCAAATTCGGGACAGCTGCGGAGTTTTCGGGGCCCTCGGTGAAGCTGGATTTCCATGAATTGTTCTATGTGCTGAGTCTAACTGGCCTATCGTTCAACGGTCGGCAACTGGAGAACCCGAAAAGGTCAAGCTGGGAGGGGTACAAGATGATTATCGATACGGGAACGCCAGTGTCGAGGCTTGATCGGGACATACTCGGGGCCCTCATACCGGAACTGGAGGAGTCGTTCGATGATTCGGAGTACTTCAGCCATGAAGGTTATAAAATGTGTTGGGATGATCTGTCGCCGGAAGATGAGGTTGTCAAGAGCTTGACTATATCATTCCATTTTGGGGATATTGAGTTTAAGCTTTCCCAGCCACAGATTTGGATCCGGCAGACGGTGAACAATGCATTGGACATCTACTGCTTCAACATGATTGAAGACGACTCCGGTTTTCTCAAGGATTCGATACTCGGAATGATGCAATCAACCAACAAGAACTTCGGCTTTAGCTATCTCACTCGAGAGTTGGCCACTGAAGATCGAATGTGTTGAGTGGATACCAGAATGATAAAAACTATACAAAATATCAATTTTTTAACAAATTTTTTTTCTAATAATTCACTTAATAGTAATAAGTAAGAAATATTTAAAAAATAATAATATTTTATTTTATTTTTAATTCCTTAAAAACGTGCATTAATAGTAAAACGTTGTCATCAAACGAACTACTCTCCCTTAGTCCCTTGAGAGAAGAAACAATTTCTTCACAAGAAGCTACAAAAACAGCTTCAAAATTAGCTACTATATGACTTTGCGCCCTTGTTATTTGTGAGTGCGCCCATAATGAACACACAACACAGTGCTGAAATCTATACCAAACTTGATAATGTAAATCAAGAACATAAATAAAATAAAATAAAAAACTCCAAGGCAAAGTAGGCAAGTATAAGCATTTTGAAAGAAAAAAAAAAACTCCATTATTACAAAGAGCTCGTATGTACAAAGCTAAGCCAGTGTTATTAGGCCAGCACTTTGGCACCGCAATACCAAAGAGCAGCCGCGAGCAGATTGTATGCATCCCCATCTGATATCTAGTCCTTGTGCCAGCCTTCCCGAGTTTCAACTCTCTGTTCCAAGAGCAATTGAACTAAACGGAGAAGATGACATCCACACTTTCGAATTCGGCATCTTCACCTCTGATTTGGTTTTGGTGAGGTCTCTTGGTGCTTCTTTGTGCTTGCTTTCTATCAGGCTCAGCAGGAAGTCTGTGAATATATGCTCATAGCCTGGCATTTTCCCAAAACCTGTCAAGAAGAATTTGTCATCTAAAATTACTGTATTCCACTCAGAAAAGCAAGGCAAAAAAGTAACCACCACACAAGATTCAGATTCACTTTTTTTTTTTAAGATAAAGGGATCTGTTTAACAAGGCTTTTCGACCACCATATCAGCATGTTGTTAACGTTTTGAGCAAGCAAGATTCACTGACCAGGGAAGTAATTGATGTCAATGACATAAAACTTGTTCTGGCTCCTGTGTTCTCTGATGATATCCAGATTGAACATCCGAAGACCCTACAACAGCCCATAAAAATAAAAATTAAAAATTAAAAAACAGCACTTTTTACATCAAAAGACCCGAGAAAAATGGAATGCTGGATAAACTAGAAATTAGAGAAAGCCTACCCGTCGGCAACGAAGTTCTCTTGCCAGTTTCTCCAATAGAGCTCGAGGTGGGTGCTCTGCAATATTAGGGATAATTGGAGGATTTAGTGATACATCTGTAGCATGTAAGTGGAATGCTTCACCCTAGATATAAGCTAACGGGATTTCCACATCACATGAGAACAAGACGTGTTACTGTTTTGTAAGATTATGACATACGGCCTGTGTTTATATTATGCCATATAATCTTTGTCCTGTTGAGATAGCACGAAAATCATCCCAAGGAAGTGAAGACTTTCTGCAAATTTACCTCCAATGCTTGGATCTAGGTCAGCATCATCAGCTGAAGCTGCTGCACAAGATACCCTTGGAAAACGAAAGACACCAGCATTTTCTGAGAGCTCATGTGTAGAAACATTTGGTAATGAGAATCTTCTCACAACCTTTATAGCATCTCCGATAACGTAGACTTTGAAAAGCACGCCTCCTAGCATTAGCAACATGCAAGGAAGAGAAATAAGAGATCAAATTTTGAAGATGCCCCAGATGCAAATTGCAAGATAGCACAAAAGAGAAGAAAGAATCACCATGGTTGACAAACTCCTGTAAAATAAGAGGTGGTTCGAGTCTTTGAAGGGAATATTGATCATATGCAAGGGAATGTTCATGCGACTTTGCACTTCCATCAGCAAACAGTGGCTTTGCAACTGCAAAAATACATATAGATATAAGAATAATTCCCCATAAAGAAAGAACCTTGAAGGTGGACTTTAATTGTACCAGCATTCATGATTGTCAGTAATAGGATTTCTGTACATATAAGGTTTCAGTGAGTATTAAAAGAACTGGAAAAAGGGAAATGCAAAATCCTAGAGTAGAATTAGCAGAAAGGTTACATCCGCATACCAATAGGAAGTGATAGTCCAGCTTTAGCAACTGCGCTAGGGATTGATGATGCATCCTCTTTTATTACCAATTGTCTTGGAACTCCAATTGTACCTGAACTTAATCACCCTTGTTAGGAAAAACAAACCAAATACGCCATTTGGTCCTTTGGAAGCCTAGATCAATCAGATAGCTGTAAGCTTACCATGTGAGTTTGTCAAGTTCAAGTCAGCAACATCTTGCAGCATTGACTGCCTATTGCGAAGGTGTTGAATTGCATTTGGCGGATCAAGAATGGTGACTTCAGGATGTGCAAGTCTGTAGTCCTGCAAAAATATCATCCAGAGGTAAGAAGCAAGGATATAAATTACAAGCAATACATTCCTCAGTCTATCCAATTCCTAAAATTTGGCTCTGTTCCACTATGACTAAGAGACAAATGAGAAATTCTTGGGGCCAAGAAAATAAATAAATGGACAAATAATGCATGAAGAATGGTAGCAGCTTTTAGACTAGTCATCATTCAATTCTGTTTCCCTTAAGAAGCTAAACACTGTTGGAAGATAATTAAAAAAACGAATAAAAAGGCAAAAGAAAGGCAAACGAGATTTGCCTTCTTCCACAGCTCTGCAGTGGAATTCCAAAGACAAGCTAACTACACCACACAGCAACAGCTGAGAAATATATGAACCTGTGCAAGGAAAAGATAACCTTTCACAAACATAAAGAAGAAAAATAAAAAAGGATATTCCTTGAAAGTGGGGTTTACAGTTGCATGAACCTGAACAAACAACTACATTGGTTAAAGAAGACGCATACTCACTGACTTGTACCTTGAGGCTTCTAGCTCAAAATTAGGTCATGACTCATGATCATGATGACAGAAAAAGCATGCACTCTGCAAATTAATGCTGAAGAGATAAAATTCAAGAATCAACTGATGCAGTCAAATGCCAACAATTTTCATTACATGTTGCTTTGTCCCCATGAATCAATTGTATTGGAACATAAAGCAGTCCTTGTTTCAAAGTTAGCAATCAATTCTGAACCGATACTCTCGGCCAAAAGAAATTAAGATTTAAGAGGGTAGCTGGGAGTTTATGTAACCCACCTCAAGACTCTGGAACCATTCTTTTCCAGATAACTGCAAAAAAGGACAAAGACAAACTCATCAAATAAGAGTGAAATTTTTTGGGTAATCTCACAAAGATGTAGGACACTTGTCATTATTTCTACTTTGAATACATAGAAAGGTTGGAGCTGAAGAATAAACTATTACCTTCTGCAACAAGATGTCAAATGGACCTTGTTCTGAAAGAGGCTTGTTTAGATCAATAGCAACAAAAGATATACCCTTGCTTCTGCAAAAGCAAAAAAAAAAACACTGAGCAGCTGCTAAAGATTGGCCACCACACAGACATGGCATTGTTATTCTTCAAATGCTCTCAGAAAATATCGATGACAAAAGACATTGAACATGTTTTAGAAAGCAACAGCCAAGGAATAAATAATACTCAAGAAATGCCACTTACAATGGGCCCTGCAACCGGGCATCTTCATGGTAACTATGAAGTAGTACAATAGAACCAATCTGCTAAACTAAGATCACTTACACCTAAGGAAAGCCACTTCAAAGTCCAAACAGGGACTAATCAAGGCTAATCCAAAAGCTAGTGATATTGGAGATTCTAATAAGGAAGCAATCCTTGGGCATAAAACCAAAAAAAGTAGAAATTTTCTGAGTATGTGGCCAAAGCTGTCAGCCTGGTCTAAAACTACTCGCCAGTTCATCTATAGGATTAGTAAGAGGGAAAAAAAAAATCAAGGAAACGGTCTATACAAAATTGTACAGTTCCCTGACAACAAGCTCTAACAAACTAAAGGACAACAAATATTCCTTCCCCAAAAAAGATGGAAGAAAAAGGCGACAAATTTCCTACCTCTGTAGGGGTAAAGGAGATTTTAAAAAAATCCAATTAAAGTCGAAAAATCATCTCCTCTAAAGATCTTATGGCCACAATAGCTGTACAAGATTTCCAAAATGCCTCCCACTTGCTTACAAAAAGCCAAGGAGAAGCAACAGAATATAGGCAGAACATTCAACTGTAGCAAGTGGAAATAGGAAACCAGATTCTAAATTTTCCCCACACAAATGGAACTCTAGCTTCTGGAAACCGAACCAGCGCATTCCACAAACGTACGGATCTCATTAATCTATTATCACAGTGAATGATGTCAGACAACTTTGCAGCATATTCGGATCAAATAAGCTGAATAATCAACGAATAAAAGAAGAAAAAATCATCAACAAAACAATCAATATCTTTTTAGCATTTATTTGAACGAGTAAGCCGAAATTTTCAAAGTCAGAACTCAGAACACACACCTGGCAACGCCTTCAAGCGTAGGCTGCAAAAAGCTCTTCGTCTTCTTGGACGTGAGAGCGTATCCAACCACAAGTTTCAATGGCCGCGGAATGTCCCTGGAAATCGCGAAAGATTGCGAAGAACTCTCTTTCTCCATAATCTCGCCGTCCTCTCCGTTCACAACCGTTCTTTCTCCCTCCTCTTGCAACAGCCTCATTACTCTCCTACCTTCGACCACCATAACCCTAATTTCCCACTTGAAACCAAAATCTTGGCTCCGATAACAAACTTCCAGGCACCGGATTCCAAAATTTATCAGCAAAAACAATTAACAATGAATCGAACGATTACAATGCCAATTTCAGAGGAAAAAAGAGCAGATTAAGAAACCTCGAAATCGAAAACGAAACGCGATAGAGAGTGGAAGATAACGGAGATGCGAGAAATGGGAGGTCTCCGAAACAAAGAGAGGGAGGGAGGAGGGGAGGAAGGAGAACGGAAGAAATGGCGTAGGGTCCGTATATATAAAGAGTCACGAGCGTAGTGCGGCCTGGAGCTTTACACATGTGGCTGGAGTTTTGACACGCGCCTTATCAGCGCGTTTCTTTTACTCGCTTTGAAATATTCCCTCGAGGATTACTTTACTGTAATTAAACTACACGACAAGCTAATTAACTTCACTTTCCAGTTAATCACTTTCTACGCTACTCTCATGACTAATGTTTAAATGTCATTTTTTAATTTCATAATCTATAGTATAACCGTGATTATTTTAATAACCATCAATCCATTATCTTACTTGTCAAATTATCTGTTAAAGTTAAAAAAATATTTAATTAATTTAAATTTTTAACACTTTTTTTAAGAAATTAAAAATATATATATAATATTAACTTTTTTTTTATTAATTTCTATACATAATTACATATATAATAATAATAATAATTTTTTAGTCTTTAAAAATATGCTAAAAATAAAAACATTTTTATTTTTGAATGGGAGAGTAGTGTTTAAAAGAAAATAAAGATGAAAACATATATAATATATATGATTTTTTATATATACAAAAAAGTTGTTTATCTTTTAATATTGATGGGTTAGATTATGAAATGTTAAAAGGGATTTTCGTTCACCTGATCTGCTATGGGTGTAGTTGGGGTGTACCCCTTAGGATCAGTGGCGGAGCCAGAAAAATTTCGAGGGGGGGCACAATTATACATGTACGATATAGTTGTGGATTAAATTGACATAAAGAGTTATATGTAATACGATAATAAATTATGTTATTTTAAGATAAAATGTTATCGGTTTATGATAAAACGCTATCATTTTTTCGCGTCTAAAAAAAGAAATATAAATATATAAATGAAATATCCGAAAAAAATGAACTAAATAAGTATAAGAAACGCAATCTAATAAACAGTAAGTTAAGGTTATGGTTGTAATATGAGCTAAAGTTTGGCTCGAGTTTAGCTCAATAAAAGCTCGGCTTGAGCATCATTTGCAAAATGAGTTGATTACAAGCACATTTTTATGCTCAATTCATGTTTCAGCTCGGATCCATTGAAACTCAAATAGCACAAATTTTGTGAAATTTACAAATTTTCTTTTAACTTACTATGTCATGAGCAAGTAAAGTTGCATAATACTTGGGAAAAAAACTCAGCTCAAGCTCGTTCACTTACTAAACAAGTCGAGTATGAGCTCAAGTTCAAATATAGGTTCAACTCGAGCTTGACTTGTTTCTAAATGAGCTAAATATAATCAAACAATACTAGAATTGTTTGGCTCGAATAACAACCTAGTTAATATATAATTTGTTGCACTCATAATATATAATAATGTATAACTAGATATAAAAATTTTAAACTTGTATAACTTCTTATCTACTTGTCGAAATGATTAGTATAACCTCTCATTTCGAAACTCTCGAGATGAATTATAGTATGTGAATTTTAATTTAAGTAAAATATAAAAGCATTATAGTCTATTGAAACAAAATTAAAGTGATTAATATATCTTGAATTTTAAAACAGTCATAACTTTTTACTCAGATGTCGGATTAAGGCGTATTATATATCAAAACGAAGCTATCGACGAGGAGAATACACATAGGTAGTTCGTCAAATGAGAGAGGGGGCACGTGCCCCCCTAGGCCCCCCTTCAGCTCCGCCCCTGCTTAGGATGTACCTTATATATAAATTTGGGTATTTGATTGAAAGAAGATGGAAGACTAGAATTAAAAAGGATTTAAATTTTTTTCTTTAAATAAAAAAAATGGTGGGACCCACGTTCAAAAGGCTGACGCGTTTTTTTTTTCCGGATATGATTTCGCTGTTTTGAAAAAATGTTCAATTCCACTGAATAATGTTTAACATTCTACCGAATAATGTTATGTTTTCTTTTTCCGTTCAGTTCAGATGAAAACTTCTCAATTCCACTGAATAGTGGTTCACATTTCACCGAATAATATTTGTGAACAAGGTACACCCTAAGATTTGTGTACAAATGATGTATACTATATATATGTAAGAAGAGGACTGTCTTCAAGACGAAGATTCATTTCTGATCATCCAAACGAATGATTTTACAAAGTTCTCTAATGCTAGGGATGGATCCAAGACCAAAATTATAATCATGCCTAGCAATATAATCTGTGGTTGAGTTTGCTTCTCTATAGCAATGCTGAACAATGACAACCTCGAATTTTTTGCTTATACGCTTGATTTCTTCAAATGATCATTAAGATCTCTCCCAAAGTATGGTTCCTTGCCACAATCTCATTGTCGCCTTCGATAATGAGTTTCTCAATTTCTAAAGATATGGCTCTCTTGTTTCCTTCCTTGAAAGTCAAAGCTTTGATTGCAAGACATTGTCAGGTGAAATCTCTTGGCAGAAAAAATCAACCACTTGTCCCATCATCTCGAATAATAGCTCCAATGTGAGACTCTCATATTGATTTGACAGATTCAACAATTTTAAATTTTTAGAAACCACTAAATGGTTTTTAAAGTTCACCCGTTTCCTATACTTAGGCTTATGAGTGTCATGAGACACCTTCTAAGCCTGCGACCACTCCATAAATTTAAATATTGCTACTTGTACGGGGTATGGTGGCAGTGAAGCATTGTTGGAGTTAAAAATCTTTTTATTTCTATATTCCCAAATTAAATGCCACAAAAGGCAAAGCACATGAAAAATATTGTTTGCTGCTTTTGTCAATTATAGATATATTCTACATGAAGTCGTTATTTGTTTGTGATAGGTGGATATTATAGCCTAGCTTGTTATTGACGCCATTGAACATGGATTTTGTTAATGGGCATTCAAAAAAATTCAAAAAATAGATAATTATCATCTTTATCCGCCGCATGACATAAGCAACATTGAGAGGGTACACTGTTATATGTAGTATTTGTTCAGTCTGTCTGCACTTAGTTGACAAGGTGTCAACAACAGCTTTTCAAATATTTTTTTATTTTGGGTGGAGCGTTCAATTCCAAATCCACCTGTAATCATTCTCCCCCCATTAAGGACAACGACCGAGAGATCGAAAACTGATTCAACTAAAAATGAACCATCTAGACTTGATGTCCATATGAGCTTATCCCTCATATTATTTATGGGGAGGCTTATTTTGACGATTTCATTAACAATGTCTGTTAGAAATAATCTATGAAGTTGAGGAAAATCTCATTTCTGTTCTGTCGTAATTAGATCAACAACACGAATATTTTCGTCATTGTGATGACATAGGTACACCAAGGTGAAGTTTCCTACCTATGAATCATGCCAAACATTCACTGAAGTACCATTTCCAGTAAGCCATTCTAAGCCCTGTGTAAAATTTATCTCGAATATTAAGTAGTCGCCCTAATTGCCATGAAACATTATACTTACTTATAGTCATAACGTTATCTTGTTTAAGGTATTTTTCTGTTACCATTTTGACCCAGAAATTGTTTGGTTGTGTATAGATTTTCCATAGGAGTTTCATTTGGAGAGATGTATTAATGTCTTCTGCTTTCTTTAAACCAAGTCCACCTACAAGTTTTGGGGTGCATAGTCGATCTTAACTAAGAGTGAATGGTACCTTTCGCTTTCTAGTTTGTTCCAGAATTTTATTTATTTATTTTATCAATTTGATCTCAAACACCTTTTGGGTGTCCTTCTACTTAGAGAGTTGCTTTTTTAAGTTGTTGATTTCTTTTGCAAAAATAGAGTTGTTAACTTAATCGTATATTATTGGAATTCCAAGGTATTTCTCTAGTTTTTTAATGATAACTCCACTCCCTTGATGAAAATCGGAATACGTTTCAAAGGCATTGACAGTCTGTTTGTGTCAAAGGTCTTGAAGCTTTAACAGTATTGATGAAACACAAAACCTGTTCTATATGATATTATGTTCGAATATTATTTTATGTTCTTATATGCTTCCATTATATTATTATATATACACTAACCTTTCAGGAAGTATTTTCAAATATTATTTCCTTCCTTATTAAATTGAGAAGATTCAAATCGGAAGATCATAGCCTCCGAAAGTTTCCAAAGATAGAAGATCCAGCTCAAGCCATGATCCTCTCTAGCCGTTGGTGAAGATCCTTAGGCGCCGATTTGTTTCAATAAAAAGAAAAGGAAGAAGAAGACAGCTACATACCTGTTGAACACAAGCTTTCATACACTCAAGCCTTCAAGCGAGATCTGTCTTCTTCGTGTGCTCTTTGCTAGTCCTTAAGAGTCTGTTTTTTCATTTTAAAGCATTTGAGAGTTACACTGTGAGCTTATATGATATATTTCGAGAGAGTGTTATACTCAAGAGTTTGTAACTCAGGAATTAGACACTAGGCGATTGATTCACTAAGTGTAAGAGGATTGTACTAGATAGCATAGAGAGGTAGGGCTCTTCTAGATTGGTCTAGGACTCCAAGGGAACGTGAGTTGACTAGATTGCAATTGTATAGGAGAGAGGCTTCTCGGTGAGCTACTAGGATCCTAAGTCTTGTGAATCAATAAAAGCCGGTTGAATCCTAGGGTTGTGGAAGAACCCTAGGCGGGGACGTAGGCCAAGTTCGTGCCGAACCTTGTAAACAACTCATCGAGTCCTTTACTTATTGCTTTACCTTATTTCCGCACTTGGTTCGACTGTTTAACTTTGTGATTCAGGTTTTCAGAGAAAAGACTAAGTCTAATCTCAAAGGTTTTTGCACGAGCTTCAAAAGTCTTGAGAATTTGCGAAAAACCGGCATACTCTATTCAACACCCCCTTCTAGAGTATTTCTATATTACTTTGTTTTACATTATCGAACCTTCAATTGGTATAAGAGCTTTACTCATTGCTTTTGATCTAACAATCTTGTGAGTTTTTCGATCATGTCTGGTGAAGCAAGCGGAGGATTTGCACAGGGAAGGTCTACCAGCAGACCACCACTCTTTGTAGGAAACAACTTTGTCCACTGGGGATCATTGATGAAGACGTTCATCATAGACCAAGATCTGGAACTTTGGAACATTATAGAGAATGGGCCAAAGATTCCAGAGAAAGACGGACCAAATGGAACCAAAGTCGCAAAGAAGGAGTCTGAATACATCCAAGCGGATCTTGAACTCGTCTTCAAAAACTACAGTGCTATTAACTTACTTTATTGTGGTCTTAGCACTGATGAGTTTAACCGTATTTCATCTTGTAGGTGAGCTAAAGAGATTTGGGATAAGCTGGTCGTCACCTATGAGGGAACCAGCCAAGTGAAGGACACCAAGATCAGCATCTTCCTTCGAAAGTATGAACTTTTCAAGATAAAGCCTGATGAGTCTATCAAGGTCATGTTCACACGATTCACAGAAATCACCAACAACCTTGACTCTCTCGGCAAGATCTCACTACTCTGCCTCTTGACGACCTGCTTGGGAAACTGATCACGCATGAGATGATCCTTAATGAAGACGATGGAGAACTTCCAGCAAGCACTAAGAATTTGGCGCTCAAATCTAAGAAGGATGACAACAAAGATGAATCTGATTCCGAAGATGAGGATGACGATGAGGATGATCCTTTTGCTCTTATCACAAGAGGCCTTGCTCGAATCCTCAAAATGAAGAAACAATTCAACAACAAGGATAGATCAGAGTCTTCTAAATTCCGAGGTAAGTCTCAATACAACAAAAATGATAAGAAGACTAAATCGTTGTCTTGTTTTGAATGTGGTGAAATAGATCATCTTGTGAAAGACTGCCCTCAAAAGACGAAGAGCCAGTCCAAGAAGGGTGATAGATGGAAAAAGAAAGCCATGGTAGCAACTTGGAGCGATTTTGACTCCGACTCCGACGATGAGAAGGCCAATGTCTGTCTTATGGCATCAGGAGATGAATCTCATGATGAGAAGCTTGAGGTAACCGTAAGAGAACTTATGGCAAGTCCAAAAGAGGTATTATCAGAATTCCTTTCTGATATGATTGCCAATGAAGAGAAACTTATTGCCCAAACTAACACTCTTATTAAGAGAACTATGGACCAGGAAAGAACTATTGAGGATCTATCTATGAGGGTCAAAAGTCTTGAAGCTTCTTATTCAGGTCTTGACATTAAAGTCAAGACTCTTGACTCAGAGAAATCTGAACTCAAGCAAGATCTCTCGTCTTTGAGAAGTGAACATCATGACTTAGAGAACGAGAAGATCTCCCTGAATAATAAGATTCAAGACCAACAGATAGCCCTCATAAGTTTTACCAAATCCAAAGGCACTCTTGATAGGATGTTGGGTGAGCAACAAAGTTCTCTAAACAAAAGTGGTATTGGTTACAATCCAAGGTTTATAAAGAAGCAGCACATTACCACCTTTGTAAAGGCAAAAGGAAGCAGAACCTCTCCTATATGTCACCATTGTGCTCGAAAGGGACATGTAAAAGAGACCTGCCCCTATAGAAGAAAGGATACATATATCATTCGCAATACATTTCCTGTTCATTTGAGAAAAGAACGGATAACACAAGTTTGGGTCCCAAAAGTCACTATTTTACCAAATATGGTTTATCCCAATAATGGATCCAAATTTGCTTATTGGTCTAACCACAAAGGTTGATGTTTGTTTTGCAGGAGATCACCAAGGTGAAGGAGCAAAAATGGATTATTGACAGTGGATGCTCGAGGCATATGAGTGGGAAGAGTTCTCTCTTTCATGATCTAAAGGAGCAATCCACAGGAACAATCACTCTTGGTGACAAAGGAAAGTGTGACATCGTTGGTATTGGTAGTGTTGGGAGTGATTCCAACCATAGTATTAAAAATGTCTATCTTGTGAATGGTTTAAAGTATAATTTGCTTAGTGTTTCTCAATTATGTGATAATGGCAATAATGTCAGATTTAACAAGAAAAGATGTCTAGTGTGCAGAGAAGATACAGGTGAAGTTATACTAACTGCATATCGTTACAACAATATATACGCTGTGAATGCTGATCAAGTGGCACAAGGAAGCTTAACCTGTCTAAAAGCTTTGACGGACGATCCAAAGCTCTGGCACAGGAGACTCGGTCATGTGAGTCCACATACACTACAGAAGCTTGTGTCCAAAGGGCTTGTAAGAGGACTACCTGAGATGGACTTCAAAGGTATTGATATGTGCAATGCATGCACACGAGGTAAACAAACACGTAGCTCTTTCAAACCCAAAAAGGTTGTAAGTTCTTCTAGACCCCTTGAACTTTTACATATGGATTTATGTGGTCCTATGCGAGTCAAATCTCCCAATGGTAAAAAGTACATGCTTGTTGTTGTTGATGATTTTTCTAGATATACTTGGGTTGCATTTTTAAAAGAAAAATCAGAGGCCTTATTTGAGTTTTCAAAACTTTGTAAGGAGTTGCAAACTTTAAGAAACGAGCCCATAGTGTCAATTCGAAGTGATCATGGTAGGGAGTTTGATCAACTTCAGTTTGATTTGTTTTGTGCTAAATATGGCATCTCCCATAACTTTTCTGCTCCTAGGACACCTCAACAAAATGGGGTTGTGGAACGAAAGAACCGCACCCTAGAGGATATGGCCAGGACCATGCTTTTAGAAAATGCATTACCTAAATCCTATTGGGCTGAAGCTGTTAACACAGCTAACTATATTTTGAATCGCTGTCTTATTCGTTCCATCTTAAAGAAAACTCCTTATGAACTTTTCAAAGGCCGCAAACCACTTATATCTTATTTTAAACCCTTTGGCTGTACTTGCTTTGTTCATAACAATGGAAAAGATAACCTTGAGAAATTTGATGCGCGTAGTGATGAAGGTATATTTCTTGGCTACTCCACAAGTAGCAAAGCTTATAGAATCTTCAATAAAAGGACCTAGTTAGTTGAAGAAAGTATACATGTTATATTTGATGAATGCAATGACGGTTTTTTGAGTGAAAGTGTTGCAGATATAGATCTTAACATCCATGCGGAGAACGAGGAAGGTGATGATGCTGCTACCAAGAACACAGAGAAGAGGAACATGCAGGAACAGATTCTCAACACTGAAGAATTGGCCCAAGGTGTTCAAGATTCGTCCAAAGCCCTTGGTGTCCAATTCAACCGTGTTGAAATGTCAGAAACTGCTGAAACTGAACCTAACAGGACTATGGAGTCAGATGTACCACAAATCAATCCTGCTGGTGTGACGAATCAAGGAGCTGAGACTAGCAAAAGAAAATTCAAATACTCCTCATCACACTCATTAAAGGATATCATTTCTGACCCTACTTCTAGTGTTCAAACTCGTTCTAAACTTAAAGATCTTTGTGCTTTTCACGCGTTTGTCTCTCTTATAGAACCCAAGAAGGTAGATGAGGCCCTTCAAGAGCCAGATTGGATCATTGCTATGCAAAGTGAGCTTAACGAATTTGAAAGGAACAAAGTCTGGACCTTGAAGCCTAGGCCAAAGCATCAATCAGTCATTGGCACACGATGGGTATTTCGAAACAAGCTAGATGAGAATGGTAAGATCGTGAGGAACAAGGCAATGCTTGTTGCTCAAGGCTACAATCAAGAGGAAGGTATTGACTACGAGGAGACCTTTGCTCCCGTAGCCAGACTTGAAGCCATTCGCATATTATTAGCATTTGCATCTTTTATGGGCATAAAGCTATATCAAATGGATGTCAAGTGTGCTTTTCTCAATGGTTTCTTAGAAGAAGAAGTTTATGTGGCTCAACCCCCAGGTTTTGAAAGTTTGGAATTTCCTAATCACGTTTATAAACTTGACAAAGCGCTTTATGGTTTGAAACAAGCCCCAAGAGCTTGGTATGAGCGCTTGTCAAAATATCTTTTAGAAAATGATTTTAAAAGGGGGTTGATCGACAAGACTCTTTTTATCAAGACCAAAGGAAAGGACATTTTGGTTATTCAAATTTATGTTGATGATATATTATTTGGTGCTACTAACACATCTTTGTGCAAGGAATTTTCTGACATCATGTGCAGCGAATTTGAGATGAGCTTGATGGGTGAACTCAACTTCTTTTTGGGATTACAAGTTCATCAATCCAAGAAAGGGATCTTTGTCAACCAAAGCAAGTACACTAAGGATCTCTTGAAGAAGTTCAAGATGGATCAATCCAAAGCAGCCAAGACTCCCATGAGCTCAACATTATCCCTAGATCAAGACAAGACTGGGAAGAGTGTCAATCAAAAGGAGTATCGGGGAATGATTGGATCTTTACTATATCTTACAGCTAGTAGACCTGACATCATGTTTAGTGTTTGCATGTGTGCTAGGTTTCAAGCTGATCCTAAAGAATCTCACCTCGTGGCTATGAAGAGGATCTTTCGATATCTCAATGGCACTAAGGAGCTTGGACTATGGTTCCCAAAGCAAAAGGATTTCACATTAATCGGGTATTCTGATGCAGATTTTGCAGGCTATAAGGTGGATAGGAAGAGCACATCAGGATGTTGCCAATTCTTAGGAGCATCTTTGATCAGTTGGCATTCTAAGAAACAAAACTCAGTTGCCCTATGCACTGCAGAAGCCGAATACATAGCAGTTGGAGCATGCTGCTCCCAAATCCTTTGGATAGCTCAACAAATGCGAGATCTTGGCATCAACCTCAAAGGCATTCCCATTAAGTGTGACAATACAAGTGCCATCTCCATTACAAAGAATCCTGTTCAGCATTCAAGGACCAAACATATTGATGTAAGGCATCATTTCATTAGAGATCACGTCGAAAAAGGTGATGTGTCCATTTCCTTTATTTCAACTGATTATCAATGGGCTGACATTTTTACTAAGCCTTTGGCAGAGGACAGGTTCACCTTCATTAGACGAGAGATCGGGATGCTTAACAAGGATGCACTTTCGTAGGGGGAGCTTTCCCTTTACGAAAGATAAATTCTACTCAGTGTCAAGACCCTTGAGTTTTATGTCAAGGTTTGTGAACTGAGTGATAGAAAACAGATATCGGATCGTATACATTTGGTTAATATCTTTTTAGATATTTGATCAAGTATTATTTTCATTGGATTTCAAAATAATTTATTTATGTCACATATTTTATCCGTAGAGATATTTTTGGAACAAAATATTTTCGGTTATTTCCCTCCTATTCTAAAACGGTTGAGAGAAGATTTGAATTTTGAATTGAAATATTTTTCAAATTGGCAATGTTATCATTACTTACATTGGAACCCTAAACCCCGTCCCATCACTCAAATCTCTCCTATTTAAAACCCAAACCCCTCTCGATTACCTCAAAACCTCAGAACTACCCAAAACTCTTCCAGTTCTCCCTCTCCAATCTCTCAAACTATCCCGAAACCCTAGCCGAATACCTCCATGGCTCCCAAATCAAAGAAAGTTTCCACACCCAAAAGACTTGGCGCCACCCCCAAGGGACGCCAGGACACTGCTACTTCTCCTACACCTGAACCCACTCCTCAAGCCATCGTCCCTGCTGTTGTCCAGAGCACCATCGCTGAGAGCATGACTACAGTAACCAAGGGCTCTAAAAAACGCTCTGCTAAGAAGCCTCTCAGTGCGAAGCAGAAAGGGAAAAAGAAGGTCATCGCTGAGGAGGTGGATGAGGAAGAAGAAGAGGAGGATCTTGATGCTATTCTGGAAAAGGATGCAGCCAAGGAAGCCGAAGAAGAAGCTTTAAGGAAGAAAAAGGCCGAGGAGGAGGCCGAGCTTGCAAGGAAGTTGGTCGAGGAGGAAGCTGAGAGAATCCGGAAGGAAGCCAGGCGGAAGCTCTCAAGGAGGTTCCTTCTGAAGAGGAGCCTGAGGAAGAGGACGAGGAGCAAGACGAATCCGGAGAGGACGAGGAAGATACCGATGGAGACAACGCTGACTCGGGGTCAGAGGAAGAAGAGGAAGAGGAGCCCGAGCATGCTCCCTCTCCTTCTCCTCCTCCTCCTCCCCCGTCTCCAAAGAAGCGGAAAGCCTCTACATCCAAGCCTCCTTCTCCCAAGCGCACCAGGAAGGGCACCCTCAGAAGCCTTGAGGCGCCTGCCAAGAGGTCTGCTCCAACACAGGCTAGAAGGAAGAACGCTGATCCTCCCGCTCTCATTCAGGTAAATCAATCCCTCCCCTCTTTATGGTTTGAAAATGCTGAAATGGCTGGTAAGTGGGTAGATGAGTTTCGAACTCGTAGGATCTGCTGTTCTGGTTTTTTAGATATTGCGTTCTTTGAAGCTTTGAATTTACCGTGCATTGCTATCCTTAAAAAATCCCCAGCTTGGACCCTTCTCAATATTGAAACCGTCTATTATCCCCAACTCACCCGCCTATTCTATATAAATCTCAAAGCCAAACACACTGACGATGGTTGGTTCTTGGAATCTGTCGTCAAGGGAGTTAGAATCTCTTTCAACTCCTTTGACTTCGCTGATTTCCTTGGCCTTCCTAGCCCTTGTCCACCCTCTCAAGAAAACCCCTCTAAAGAAGATTGCATTACCCTTGCCCGATCCAAATATCTTCTACCCGAGGCATCTACCAACACCTCAAAGCAGCTAACCCACTCATCCCTTACCCTAGAGGCAAAGATCATATTTAACATCATTGTGCGTTGCCTCTTACCCCGTCTAAACTCCGGCTCTCTCCTGACCGACAATGCCATGATCCTACTTTACCGAATCCTCAATGGCCTTGATCTTGATCTGGCCAACACCATTTTAGGATCCATGGCTCACACTAGAAAAGCCAGGAAAGGAACTCCCCTCCCCTTCGCTACCCTTTTGACCCAAATCTTCGAAGCTTCTGGAATCGATTTTAAAAATGAAGAACAGCAGCGTCATATGGGTAAGTTCGACTCCAAGAGCCTTGAAAAGATTGGCATCACTCGGTCCCCCCAAGGGACTTGGAGTCTTGCCTCTCCTTCAAAAGCTCTTCCCACTGCCTCAGCCGTTGATGAACGCATGGACAACCTGGAGTTGGGCTTGGAGGAAGTTCGCTTGGATATCAAGGAGCTGCACAAGGAGTTTATGACGGAGATGAGCGGGGTAACCAAGCTGTTGCAAGGTCTGTGGTCGCGGCTCACTGATGATGTTCCGGACGATGAAGCTTAACCCTACCCTAACCCCAAATCTGAAACATTGCTGGTTTTTGGAAACTGTTTCAAAACTTTTGGTGACTGTTTTACCTCCTCCCTTTGTTGAAAGACAAAAAGGGGGAGATGATCTGTGGTGGTGTTAGACTTTTTAAAACTGTTGCGATTTAAAGGTCTTGGAAGACCTTGGTTTTATTTTCAGTTGGATGGTCTTCTTGCTTTAAAATTTTGATCCAACATTTGTCTAACCCATGCAGGTACTTAGTCTGATTTTACTTATATTATATATGCTTGACTAAGTTGCAGGGATGCACAGGTTTTGTCTTTCATCAAGGGGGAGATTGATAACTCCACTCCCTTGATGAAAATCGGAATACGTTTCAAAGGCCTTGACAGTCTGTTTGTGTCAAAGGTCTTGAAGCTTTAACAGTATTGATGAAACACAAAACCTGTTCTATATGATATTATGTTCGAATATTATTTTATGTTCTTATATGCTTCCATTATATTATTATATATACACTAACCTTTCAGGAAGTATTTTCGAATATTATTTCCTTCCTTATGTTGTAAATTGAGAAGATTCAAATCGAAAGATCATGGCCTCCGAAAGTTTCCAAAGATAGAAGATCCAGCTCAAGCCATGATCCTCTCTAGCCGTTGGTGAAGATCCTTAGGCGCCGATTTGTTTCAATAAAAAGAAAAGGAAGAAGAAGACAGCTACACACATGTTGAACACAAGCTTTCATACACTCAAGCCTTCAAGCGAGATCTGTCTTCTTCGTGTGCTCTCTGCTAGTCCTTAAGAGTCTGTTTTTTCATTTCAAAGCATTTGAGAGTTACACTGTGAGCTTATATGATATATTTCGAGAGAGTTTTATACTCAAGAGTTTGTAACTCAGGAAGTAGACACTAGGCGATTGATTCACTAAGTGTAAGAGGATTGTACTAGATAGCATAGAGAGGTGGGGCTCTTCTAGATTGGTCTAGGACTCCAAGGGAACGTGAGTTGACTAGATTGCAATTGTATAGGAGAGAGGCTTCTCGGTGAGCTACTAGGATCCTAAGTCTTGTGAATCAATAAAAGCCGGTTGAATCCTAGGGTTGTGGAAGAACCCTAGGCGGGGACGTAGGCCAAGTTCGTGCCGAACCTCGTAAACAACTCATCGAGTCCTTTACTTATTGCTTTGACTTATTTCCGCACTTGGTTCGACTGTTTAACTTTGTGATTCAGGTTTTCAGAGAAAAGACTAAGTCTAATCTCAAAGTTTTTTGCACAAGCTTCAAAAGTCTTGAGAATTTGCGAAAAATCGGCATACTCTATTCAACCCCCCCTTCTAGAGTATTTCTATATTACTTTGTTTTACATTATCGAACCTTCATTTAGTAATGGCAATGTTCATTTCATTTGCAAGCGAGGAAGCAACCAAGGTAGGGACGTTTCCAAAGATTTGTAGGGAGCTTTTGTTATAGTTAATGTTGAGGCCTGAAATTCGAAAAAACTTCTCTAGAATTCCTTTGACACAATTTATGCTTTGTAATGTGGCATAGGTAAAAATTAGTGTATCATCAATGAATGTTAGGAATGGGATCGGTGTACCGCCAATTGCCAATTTGAAACCTACATTTGGTTTGGGAAAATCTGACTTATGCTGTAGTGTTCAGACTAGTATTTCCATTGTGATTACAAAGATGTAAGGTATCAGGGGTCACGTTTCCAAATTCCTTTCGAAAGGGTCACCTAATATGTATCCGATATTAAATGACTGGATAAAGACATCTATAATTGATCCTTTCTAACGAGGGGTAATTTGATATTTTTCATTATATGTAAGAATAAATTGAAACAAGATTGATGTAGGGGAGAATCGAATATAAAATATAAATAATATAATCAACCCTAGCCTCTCAAATAAATTCAAGACTCCCCCGTTGTAGTGGAAGGGTCAAGATCGATCCACGAGGAAGCGTGTCAGTAGATCCAAAGTAGTTCCTGCAAACGTTCTGTAGAAGTCGACCAGAAGCTCTCGATGTCGACCGGTTTAGTTGATCTCGATCAAGGCAGTCGATCTCGAGTGTTGAAACCTGCATAGACAGAAGACAAAAGCAATCGACATTGACTAAAGCAATCGATGTCGAGTTAGTAACAGAGGTCGATCGACACAAAAAACCGTCGATCGATGGGATGCAGTCGATCTGAACCTGTTCAGTCGATATCGACCACTCCAACAGAAGCTAAAAACATCGACAAAGAAGCTTGAACAATGAAAGAATGAAATAGAAGCTTTGAACAGTTCCAGGGGTTCAAAGTGACAAATAAAAGAGGTTTAAAATAATAAAAAGGACTCTTAAGGCTAGGGATCACCACAACGTTAACCACACATGCACAAGATAAGGTAAGACGGACAATTACGCTATCACATCAAAGGGACAAGCTTTCACCGTCACCAACAAGTAGAAATATTCTCGCAAATAAACCTAATTGTCTCTACCAATTTTATGTTTATAATCCAAGTTGTTAGCATGAATTCCTTTTCTTTCGATAAGGGCTAAACACAAAAAGGTAGGAGATGATCAAGACATAACAAATATCAACATCAAACAATATCAAGCATGCATGGCTAACGTCGGGCTCACCCCGACCCTAATAGAAAAGTGACTACTCGCTCATGGAAGAAGAGAACAAGATAAAATAAAAAAAAGAACTTAACTTGCATAAAAGAAACAAACTTCGAAGTCTTCACAATCTCAACGTCGGCTTTCGCAAACCCCAAAACCCTAAAGCTTCCTAAAACTAAAACCTAAACTAAATTGTTGTTGCGTTTCTTGCTGTGGATGGATTCTGGATTCATTCCTAAAGCCAACCCCCATGGGCTTTATTTATAGCCTCACACTCCTAGCTAGCCTAGAAGAGGAGTTCTAATCCTAATGAAAGAGGTTTAACTAAAATCTTTATCTAATATTGAAAAGGATAAAAACTTAATAAGAAAATAAACTATATCCCTAGGGTAGATAGGAATACACCCTTAAGGATTGAATCTTTCTAGAAAAGATGTAAAAACGTGGCCAATTGTAATACTCCTCGGACTAGGACTGCTCGAACGCGTCTGCTACTGTCAACAGGTCCAGTCGACGTCGACTGCTCCACTCGATGTCGAGCTCCCTTCTTCTGCTCGATCCCGTCTTCATTTCATCTGGGTCGACGTCGACCAACTCGGTCGATCTTAAGTCATGTCGAGTGCTCTTCCAGTAGGTGGTCTTTTCCTCTTGTCTTATACTTAGTCTCTGAATGATTTCTCCAGTCGATGTCGAGCAAGTCAGTCGAGATTGACTGCTCTGTCTTGGTCCTTCACTTCTTGTTTCGGCTTCGATTCTGCTCCAATTTATGCACAGTTAAACAAAACTTGTGTAGACCTCTATATTTTGCAAATAAGCACATATTACACAAATTCAAAGCATTCCCAAACCATAATGCAAATATCATGCAGAAATTGGCATAGAAGATAGGCATCAAACATGGTCATTTTAGCGGACATCAAAGATCGAGGTCACAAACTTTATAAACTGTTTTAGTTACATAAAATTTGAATTTTTATGATTGTAAACTATAATCACAAATTTGAATATCAAATTATGATTAAATGTTTAAGGTAAATTATAAAAATGGCACCCTTATTTTGACCAATTTCCAGTACTTCTCTTATTTGGCATTGTTTTCATAGAGAATTAGTCCTTGTTTATTTTTAGAAAAGAAAAGACAGTGCATGGTTAACTTCACAAATCTAATCCATATTTAAGTTAAGATTTATTAATTAATACTTTAATCATTATCTTCTGGCCGATTTACGAAAATACACCAAATCGGTGTTTTGTTTGCAAAATATACCTGTTTTGTGAGAATAACAAAAATAGGATGTAAAGAACCGAAATTTTAAAATATTATATTATGAATTATAATTTAAATTCAATATTAAATTTTATTGAGATTTCAAAATTTTTGAAAATCTCCGTCCTCGATCAAAAGGATTTCTATTTTTTTCAAAATGATTTCCGGCATATATCTTATTTCAAGGAATGATTATTACTTTGAATATACTATGATAAGCACGACAATTTTAGGGCGTAGTTAATTCAAATAAAATCTATGGGGTTAAAATTATTATTTAGTGTGGTATGTCTATTACAAAACGTAAATAGCGGTTTCTTTTTATAATTTCTCGTAATATTGTGTAACCCTAATTAAGTGGGTATATATACCCCCTTTTCCACCACTCATGCCCCCTACTGTTCATCCCTCCTCCTCCTATTTCAGATCTGGAGACCGTCGACCTCGAGCTCGGGAGCCTTCATGGCCGCCCATCCTCATTTCTTCGAGCTCCCCGTCGACTATGGCGGCTTCTTCATCCTCGATTCCCCCCCACTCTCTCTCTTTCCCCCGCTCTTGCCTCGCTCCACCTCCGTCTATCGGATCCGGACTACTCGATCGAACCCGAGCTTCCAAGCTCCTCTATCATGGTTGCTTATCTTCTCTCTCATTATCGCTCTCTTCCGCCCTCCCATATCCCTTCGATCCCCCTCTGCTCAAACTCACCCTCTCCTTCAATGGCCTCTGCTTCTTTTGCCCTCTCTCCCGCCTGAAGATGGTGACCAATGTTGAACGCCTCGCCCCCTGCTCGTTAACAGAGATGCCCAGCGCCGATGCCGGGTCTTCTGGGCTGTATCCTCTCACCTCGCCTCCACCACTAAGGACCCCTATACCCTCGAAATCGAAGACGACGCCTGACGACGCCACCAATGCCGAGCCCAGCCTCGTTCTGACGGCGACAGAAGCGCCTCACCTTGCTGCCCTTCTCGCCGGAGCCGCTGTTGGTGAGGACGAGGGCCATCCCGAGCGCTTCCCGCAGCCTTGAATTGGAGCCCTCAAAAGCTTTCTTCGGCTGTTCCTGGCTTGGATGTGGTAAAGGACTGGCATGAGTACCCAAATTGGAGCCAAATTGACTTTCACCAAACCCCAAGTTCAAACACCCTTAGCCAAGTCGGAATCTGGGTATAACTTCATTTGCCTTGTCCTTGGATGATTTTAATTTACCTTGGTTGATCTTAATTTGAGTTTGGATTTGGTTTCAAATGAGTTGAGTACATGTTGTGAAACTGTTTTGGAAAGAATGAAACAGTTTGCTTGATTGTTATGTTCATTATATTTATTCTTCTTAGTTGAACTCCATTAAAAGGTTAATCGAATAAAATAAAATAAGATTAGTTTAGTATATGTGATTTTTGGTGAAGCGGTTAAATAAGAATCATTGGCTATGAATATACACTTGCCTTCCCCTTTGGATGTGAATGCTTTTATGATTCTCTATATAGTTGACTCGAAAACGGTAGTCTTAATAAATCCCTAGGAGGTTTTTAAGGATTTCTTAAAATAAATAGAATTTGTTTTATTCTTAAAGTAACTACTTAATAGTATATATTTTGTGTAGTGTTTGATCGTTAGGTGATGTGTCGGTCGATTAAAAATAAGTGATTACCGAGTTACTACCCGGAGATAGAAACTTGTCACTTTGACTTATATTACTAGATTGATTAATAAAATTTTATAAGGAATAGTATAACTAACTTGTTTAGGTGACTTTGCCTAAGTTACTAAGATGAAAGGGATATAGGATTTATTGTATAGATGTTAGTAAGATTGACTTCAATTATTAAAAGGATATGAGAGATGTCTCGAGAACTTATAATCTTATATGTATTATGGTACTTTATGAGTTTGACCTTGTCTGAATGGTTTAGTTATAATTGACCTTATAAAGAGTGTTCAAGAATGTTGATTTATCCTTGTTACTTTCGAATACGGATGAATATGTGATCCTTGAATAAGCAACTTGATAAAAGAGACCTTGTTGACTCTCTTTGAGATTCTTAGAGTTTATGGTTTAACTTGAGTAAATGATTAAGAATCTCGAGCTTCGTTTTAAGTATGAACGTTTTAGAGTTCTATTTCAACATGGATTTATAAATGATATCTTAGATGTCAACTTGTCTTACTCCCCTCATTGGACTTGTTACAATGATGAACTTGATTGTGGTGCCTTATTAGTTGGACCTCACTGAAGTGGTTTTCCATAAGTAAACTTATTTTGGTTGCTCTCTGACTATGAATGAATCCTTGAGAAGTGAATCGATAAATGAGATCGTGCTTGAGTTCTGTTAAGGTTTTGGGGTAAAGGAAGGTATATGAGTAGTGCTTAAATTGTGATCCTTAGAATAATAGTGTTATAACTCTATAACTCTTAATTAAGTGGGATATGAAAATACAGGTGATATTAATCGGTTTTGAGGAGAATGCCAGATTACCTGAATAAAATAGTACTTAGTCTTGTGTTGACTTGGAAGTCTGCTTGTGTGTTGATTAAATATGTATTGATGAATTATTCCTTGCTTATTACCTACTAGTGTGATTGGATGATTCTCTGGTGGCTTATTTGCTGATGGATGATTCTTTGAGTGGCTTGTTTGCTGGACTATTGGATGAGAAGACTCCAGGTAAGTCCTCCGGGGCTTGCTCAAGTGATTGGACCTCATGCCTGATGTGTCATATAGTATGTAGGTGTTGCATATGCATAAAAGCATGCCATGTAGTATCATGCTTAGGACTTGCACTTATGAATGAGCATCCCTATTCTTTATGTGTTTGAAACAGAACGGTCGTTATCTGTGATAGTCCTCGAGTCTTTGCTAGGGTTATAGGGTAGCCCAGCCCTATCGGGTTGCCCTGATTCAATCGAGTCGATATGTTCATGATATGATAGCCCAGCACCATCGGGCAAGCAATGAGATGATATGATAGGATGATGCCGTGGTTTGTGCACCACCACGAGGAAATTGTTATGCTATAGCATCGAACTGGCCAGTCTCTGCACTAACGGGAAGGGGTGCAGAGGTAGGAGAGGGATGTGTCACTTGGCATTCTGTGTGGATCCAATTTATCGCTTTTTGCATTATATAAATCGTCAGCATGCTTGTGTGATTTAAATTCCAGTACTGCATTAGAGCATCCTTTATTCTAGGTATAGGCGTATTATATGACCTCAGCGAGGACTTCCGGTCCCGCATGAGTGGCTCGACCTTGACTTGTAGTATAGTTTCAGGTACCCGCTCCTTTTTGCTTGCTGGTTTGCTTCTATGGCGGGGTTTTCTCATGGGATGAGAGTGTTAAGAAGACTTCACCTATTATAACTTGACTTTACAAATGTTTTGGTTAAGTTTGTCATTTAGAAACATGTTGTATTTATATTGATTTAAACTCGTTTTATCTCTTTTGAGTTTTGACTAGTTGAATTAGGACAGGTTCACGTGCGAAAGCATAAATAATGATTGGATTCTTTGATTGTTTTGAGGGTTTGAAATCCCCTTTTTCTCGAATTATATCATTAAATCCTTAAAACTTAAGCAGGGTTATAACTTGAAGTTGATAAATAAGCAGCTCGTACTTGGATTGCAAGATTTGACAGAGGGATAATTCTTCCCTCTAAACGTAACCCGGACTTTAAAATCTGGGCCATTACATAGGATAAGTGAGGCATTTGTGCTAAAATATAATGGATGATTTTACCTTTAAATTTAAATGTCAAAATATTTAAAAGGGGAATTATGAATTAAAAGAAAAACATTAAAATTTCACTTTGACAGGATAAATGTTCATCATGACAAAACTGAGAATTACAACTGACAGGATGAAATCTATAATCGGAAAGAGAATAAAGATACGATTTTATTCATACCATCACTAATAGATTATTCACCATAATTAGAAATTAAAGGCATGTCCAAGATGACAAAGTTATTTATTTACATTGACAGGATTAATGTTTATGGCGACAAGGCTATATATTTACATTGACAAGATTAAAGCTATAATTGGGGAGAGATTGACTAAAGATACGATAAATCATATCTATTGGATTATTAACCATATTTACAAAAGAAATATCAATATGTGTCTAGAAACCATAACATTATTACGTTGACAAGATGAATATCAATGTTGACAATGCCAATTATTAACATTGATGGGATGGTTGTTTTGGTAGGGCACCAACGAGTTAACACAGTAGAAGAGGGAAACGATGACGCGGGATAAAGGCGGTGTCGCGAACCGATTGCGCCGGAGGGTGAGGGCGGTGAGTCGGAGCCCGAGCCGGAGGCTTAGGGCGGGCTAAGGTCGGAGGGTCGGGGGTTATACACTCTGATTAGGGATTGGGGATTGTTGTAAAGATTAGGGATTGGGGTCGGGCTGCTCTTGTTGGTTTTCTTTTAGAAATCTTAGATTATTCTTATTATTTAATTATTTAGTATAATTTAAATATATCAGGAAAAAAATATAAATACCAAAAATATTTTAATTTTTTTTATTTTCTGATTTTTAGGGGTGGTGGGGTAGTTTTGATAATTGAATAAAGTATTTTTGCAAATTTTCATATGTGGGTGCAATTATTTTCAAAAGTATGTATCTTTTCAAACCAATTATGAAAGTATGGTATTTACTACTAATTCCCTTTATCTTCTTTCTCTTATTTTCCATACAAAATTTATTTTCTTACCCCTCATTTATTACTTAATTTTAACATTGGGTAATTACATCTCCTAGAATGCTCTAACCATTTCCTTCTCTCATTCTAGAGACCCACAAAAAATTGATGATCCATATCATATTCTTCAAATTATTTTCGCTTTGACTCCAACAGCTTCCCCATTTCGAAGATTTTGAAAATGATTTAGTTTGGAGAATATTGCAGATTTAGGAAATCCTTTCGAATCCTCTCTATTTTGGAGAATGTGACGAAGAATTCGTTGGACCAAAAAATACAATAAAATTCTCAAACTTCAAAATCCCCAAAATGAATAAAATGTTGGAGATGTTCACCATCTCCAACGACTTCTCCAAAATTTTCTCCAAAATAGGGAATTAGAACTCATTTTCTCCAAATTATTTTTATCTCAATTCCAACAGCTTCCATGTTTTGAAGAATCACACATTTATTATAATTTTTAAAAAATATATATTTTTTATTTGAATGTAATGACTAGTTTGAATTACCTTCCTAATTTTCAACGACTAATTTTCCAAAAACGAAATCAACAAACTATTTCGACAAGAGGAATGAAATTAGCAAACATAATTGAAATGAGAATAGTCAATTCTTATGAATGAAGGAATTAGAATTACAAACATAATCGACTCTCTTATCAATCTAAATAATAGAGAATTTGTTGAGCAATTATTCATCTAGTTAGTTTTTTTAGCATGGGTCCTTGGGAGAATGAAAATAAATGTGAAAAAAGGATTCTCCAAAATTTTGGAGATTGTTGCAAATACGGGGGAGAAACCCTATTTTTTCCCCTTCATATTCTTATTTTGGAGAATGGATTGGGAAAGTTATTGGACCCAAAAAAGGCTCAAAAATCTCCAGAAGTCTAATATTCTCTAAATTAGAGAATCTTTTGGAGTTGCTCTTAGCACCACCTATATTATGATACAACATACTACCTCCGTTTCAAAATACAAGGGTTTTTAGCAATTTGCACAAGTTTTAATAAAACATTTCACTTTAAAAAAATATCATTCCACTAACTTTTTTTATAAATTTTATTATTTTTTTAATACCCACTACACATTTTAACCAATCAAAATATTTTGGAGATTACCAGTTACCAAGAAAGAGTAGAGAGAAGTGAGAGCACTTCTCTCTAAAAACCCAAAATCACCTAACTCAACAACTCCAACGCCACACCCCACACCCCTCATATTGTCCTGAACTCAATCCGCCACCACAACTGTGTCGCCGTCACCGCCACCGCCAACCACCATCACAATAATAAAAAAAATCGAGGAACAATCGAGAGGTTAATCTCTCAACCCAAAAACAAAAAATCACTAATTTGGACAAAATCGGGGAACAATCGAGAGGTTAATATCTCAATCCCAAACCAAAAATCACCAACTTGGACAACCTCCAATCAATACGAGCGATGTAGAACTAAGAGGCGACCCCCCATGGCTTTTGTCAAACCACCAACAAAAGGGAGACCCCCCGAATCACCACCTCGAAACCTCGATCTCTGCCGGCCCTCTGGTTATGCCGGTTGGCTCCACCATTCTTGTATGGGTTCTCAATGAGACTCCACTTCACCCCACCCCACACCCAACTCTTATCGCTTATACCCGTCAATTTCCTACCTCCTCAAAAACCACCAAAATTAGGGATTTGACTTGTTCATCAACCCCTTTCAGATTAATTTATTTGTTCACCGTCTGGGAGTTTGGGCTCATCTCCGGACTATCTCTGGTGGTGGCCTCCCCTCCTCCCCGGTTCCTCGCCCCCACCAACCGATCTCCTTCTTGTTCCGCGTCATGTGGCTCCCCCACCATCACATCTCCTCTCTTGTGTAGCAGGGACGTCGAGCTTGTAGCGGTTGCTGGCTGCTCGGGCGGCTTCGGCGTTGGTTCGTCGTCGTCCCTCCCTGTTCTTGCTATGGGCTAATTGTGCACCTATTTCCCCAAAATCTGTAATCTTCTAACTGCTTTCCATCGTCCCCCTTCCTTCGTCTCGTTTGGGTTCGATTTGGCCTCGCCGGCATCATCCCTACCCTGGTTGTGTTGCTCCTGGCCTTGTGGCGGCCCATCGGCGTATCGCCGGCTTTCGCCGCCTGCCGGAGCTCTCCGATCCATCCCCGATCTCATCTCCTCCTATCAGTAGGCTATTAACGACGATACTCGCCAATCAATTCAGATCCGGCCACCCAATCTCCATCGCCTACCTTTATCCTTCGATTGCGCCTCCTCTCGCCCGTTCCTTATCTTTCAGCCGGTGTACTTCCTGTTGGTTGAAGAAGAGGAGCAAGAAAATAAACAAATAAAAAATAATAATAAAAAATCTAACGCACTAGCATAACGCAACCCAACTAATTTGAAGATGGACCCAAATTAAATTCTACCCTAATCCACAACATAAGCCGAATTCCAGTTTTTGGTATATAACTTTACTTTGTTGTATATTACAAATAAAAAATGAATCTATATATATATATATATATATATGACTTAATTCATGTGAAATAACTTATTCACTTTAACCTTTTAACCCGTTTTCACTAATCTTGGTTTAATTGGTCCATCTATGTGAAGTCGTTTCTTGGGTTCGGCTTCGTTTAGTTCCGGATAAAGTTGCAGTCTCGGGTGCCCTGTTGTTTGATTTGAGCGTGGCAATGTTCGTGATTATCGAAGATCCCCCATCCAGGTGGGGAGAACGTCGTTAATCCACACTTCCTCAGGAGATGCCTTTTCTGCTGATGGGTTTCTGCCTCTGTCTCCCTGACGTCGAGGCATCGTGTCAGTCTCTCGACTTTCCCATGTTCTCGGCATTCCCTGTCGTCGTCTGGTGTCCTTCGACTTTCTCTCTGCTGGTATTGTTTGCTGAGATCTTTTGTATTCCGGTTTTTTCTTGTATTTGCTTTTTTCGGATTGTTTCATGACGGTTAGTCCGTCATCCAATTCCCTCGGCCTCTCGATTTCCCAGATTACCGTTGTCGTCTGAGATCTCGAATTATTTCCCAGTTCAAAAAAAATAAAAAAAAAATTAACATCACATAAATCAATACAAATCATTACAATCTCATATCTAGAAAACATAGAAAATCCATCTATTTTGAAATAAAAACTACTATCTAAAAGTCCATCTATTTTGGAAGGGAAGAAGTAGTGTATAACATGAGGAGATGTACGAAACTACGAATAGAAAGTGATGAACGGGCTATTTGCTTCTTCCTTTTTAATGAAATTAACTTAGAATTGAACTGTTAAATGTTTAAAACAATGGTTTATATATATTGAATGGACGGGTTGAATTCTAATGAAACGGAGTACATATTGTATGAATAGGAAAATATAAATATTATATTGTGTAAATATATAAAATGAATAAAATCATATTCATATTCACACATCATAATATTTATATATTCATATTAATATAACACAATATTTATTCGTTTTACTATATTTTTTTATTTCACTGGAACTCTTTGTCTTGAATAAATAACATGTAGAACTTCTTTGAAAATGAAAATTGTTGGTAGCATATTCTATATTCTTTTTTCTTTGCATATTATATATTCTTTTTTCTTTGCATATTCTATATTCTATTAGAGTTTAATTATTATATTATTGAGTTAAATTGGCTCCGTTGGAGAAAATAATTAATATGCATATATACTAATCTATATTATGACATTTTCTTTACGTGCGAACGAAAAATAAACAATGAGTAGCAAGTCTAAATTTGCTGGAAATACCCACCTAAAAATATTGTGAAAATAAATGTAGATGCTTCTGTAAAAAATGGGGTATAATCTCAAATTGGTTGTATCATAAGAAACAATCAAGGCCAAATAATTTGAATACATAAATGTAATGGTGAAACGTATTCTGTCATTCAAACAGAATGTTTTGCAATACTTGCAGGTATAAGACTGGCAGTAGAACTTGGGATACAGAGAACGATCATCGAAGGTGACTGTGCAATCATTATCAATGCAATCAACCAAGAAAACAACTCACCATGGGAGATTACACAAATAGTGAAAGAAATTCAAACTCTAAGCAAAGACTTCGAATTTATCAAATTTCAACACTGCTACAGAGAGGCGAATAGTGCAGCAGACTTTATTGCAAAATCTCGACTGAGCTGTAATTCTATCTTAAACTATAGCTGTGAATTCCAGAACATCATCATGTTTGATGATAATGGATACTTAGAAGTATCATAAACTTTGCCTACTGTAAAAAAAAGTCTAAATTTGCAAACTCTTACAAAAGTATTATACTCCATCCGTCTCAAAATACATGTTTTTTAGCCCATAAAATTTTGTCAAAAATACATGTCTTTTTAGATTTAATCATTACACTTAACCTACTTTTACATCTAATCATTACTCTAATTTTTACATCACCCCTACTCTCCTCTTCACAAATTAAAAAAAATAAATAAACAAATACAAGTCTAATAATTACACTTAACCTACTTTTTACATCTAATCATTATATTTAACATACTTCTTAATTCCCGTACTTCGTTCTAAAAAGACATGTATTTTAAGACAGAGGGAGTATATGATAAAATTGATCAATTAAATTGAATTACAAGGTGGGTACTTATTTGTCATTATTTCGTATGTACACAAATTTTGTTTTAGCAGTAAAGGATGTACGTAGATGCTGTTTTTTTTTTAAACCGTCAGATATATTCACACGGTCAAAATATCATCATGTATATAATTATGATATTGATTTTCGAAGTAAGTAGATATTTTTGTTTGTCCGTTGGTACCAGTTTCCAAAGTAGGTATTTTGTCGGTTTGAGAAGCTCATGTCGACAAGCTATTTTTAAGGAAAAAGATACGGGTTTTCAAAGTAAGTAGACATTTTTTATTGTGTCTATAATAACTTTTTTTAAATCCCTCTATTAATTAAAAGATATCCCAATGAAATGTGTTTAATAAAAGATGTCATTATTTTAGATACTTCTTTTTTTACTTTTCAACATTAATTTTTATAATTATTGATGTTGATAGATTATTAGTGGTATAGAGAAAAAAGAAACAAATATAGGATATTTTCATGTTACTATTCATGTAATGAGTTATCACCATTCTTCATACAAATTGTGTTACCTTTTTCGCGTTTTGTTTCACATGGGGTTTCAAATGAATCAATCACTTCTTCGTCCACTTGAAATTAGAGTACAAAATGAGTCCAGCTTATTAATTTCATTTTCTTTTTAATGGTACGCATTTAAATCACATAATTAATCCAAAAAAAATAGATAAAATATGTAAAAATAGATGAAAAATGGATGATGGGTGATCATGTGATAGATCGGATTAGAGGTGGTTAGGTGATAATTATTTCCATCAGTACTCAACCCATCACTTGACCCATCATCCACCATCCATTTATAATATAATATAATATTTATTTATTTCATGAATAAAAAAATATAATTTTTTTTTGATAACCCTCAATCCTAATGATGCGCTCCAATCCTTATT